>OX941096.1:38577338-40052338 GCA_954870635.1 Arctium minus | reverse complement strand
GAATGAAGTTTGGGGCTGAAAATCGCGATTTAAGCTCGATCCAGTGGATTTCGCGACTTGTGCCGCGACCTTAAGTCGCGGCATAAGTCGCCCGCTTCCCTGATTTTCTTATCGATAATGTTTTGGCCATAACTTCTTCGTTATAGCTCCGTTTTTGCTCCGGAAAGAACCGTTGGACTCGTAATTGAATCCTTCATCCATCTAGACTATAAAATCAAGGATTCAAGTCCAAAATCAAAAATCTTATTTTTCCTTAATATCTCGCTTCCTGTATTAACTTGGATCGATATCTTTCGAAAAATCGGGGTGTTACAATCCTCCCAACCTTAAAAGAGATTTCGTCCTCGAAATCTAGAACCACCAAGCACCCAATATCACACTTGGAAATATTGATTGATTTATTATCCAAAAGGAATACCTTCATGAGACTTCACCTCATATACGGCCCGATTGCATCCCGGTTTAGGTTGTCGCTGCGTTTCTCATACCGTGTCATTACAAACTAAATCTTAACGTTCAATATATTTTGCCGATGTCAGGATGAACATTGAGTCCCTGATTAATCATTTTCTTAATCATTAAATCTCGATTGCCTCCCAACCTTAGATTGCTCGTATTACCCCAAGAGTAACCTACGACCTTATTCAATTATTTCCACCAAAAATACCCCAAATCAAACATTTCGTTTAGATACCTCTAAATACGACATATCAAGGTCTCCTTGATAATCGATTTGTACTTAAAATCCACCTCGACGTTCTCACCAAATGTATCCAATAAACATTACCACCAACTCCCACCATGCTCTCAAGCATCGATTTCCAAATCGACGGAAGTATTGACAATTATCAAAATACCAATGGTTGATTTCTTAATGATCAACATCTAATTTCCTTAAGTTTACCGCTCGTCCTGCAGACATACCAGATCTAACGAAAAAAATACATTGAAGCATACCAACAGTTATTGTCCTCAAAATAGAGTGTCGACACCTATCCTCAGGATGACCATTCTGCAACCGTGGGTATACTACCAAATATTTCCTTCCCGATTAGTAATGTCGATTCAAAGTTGACACCTACTCTTGGAAATAGTCACCCAAATCCAATATCCTTACCAGTCAACCATAACATCATCATTATTCACGAATATCCAACAATATAGTACACCGCCGACACATAACATGTCGTCGTATCAAATTCCCATAATTCCAAAACCTACCATACCCGAGCAATCGAACACGATGTTAATCCGTAGGTTTAACGAAGCATAAAGATCGTCACTTAACTGATTGGGAGAAAGCACATGTCTAACACCTCAAACTTCGAGGACATCTTTTTATCCTTAATATCGACTTCTAACACGAGGGGGCTTACACCTATAGTCCAATGAGTTCAAGGTTTTTCACACTACTATGCCAATTTGAAATTTATAAAACTCTCAAATACATAAGTTTTATAACAATTAAACGTGTGTGAAAATACAATATCGTGCATTCGATAGGTTTCAAGATTTGTTCACCAATGCCACACATATAAAACAATTTTCAAAACTCCTTTGATCAGTACTTACGCTAATAAAACGATAACGAAAGATGCGTAACAAAATTTTCAAACGGACTACCAGGGTCTTAGTATGCATCAGTTTATGCTATGCATATGAAAAATAACTTCCGTCCCATAACATATGCAATAAAAGTTTGTACAACTCACAAAAGAGGATTTCACAACTTCAACTTTAAAATCTTTTAATTTAACACAAAAAGTCGGAAGATAAAATTTCCAACAAGACCTATATACGTCCGATCATTTTCCAAATGTAACAACACAATAGGAACGTAAATAAATAAATAAATATATATGTATATATATTTTTATTCGCGTTTCAAATTTAGGCCGCACCGATAAAACGTACTTGCCCAAAATTGTAATTACTACGACATGCAAACCGAAAATTCATTTCATGCATTGCGGAAAAGCTCCTATCAGTAGAATCAATAACTGAAATATGTTCTGGGCAAAAGTTCTATCCGAAATACCATAAATCTTTCATACAAAGCTACAGAAGGGAAATTCACAAAATCGATCCTTAAAATTTCTGCAATTAACCATGAAATGTCATGAAATAAAACTTCTCATAGTGACTCGCATACATCGGTTTATTCTCCAAGATTTAGTAAAGACATATGCATGCGATTTGAGCAATTGTAAGAGTAATTTAGTTTAATTCCAAATTGTATAAATAAAATGTTTGCAAAATCCAAGACCATATGCTCAATATCAAACTCTTAAAGTTTTCTCTCTTTTAGTCACAATGCGGCACGAAATAAGATTTCACAACAGAACTTGCATGCGACTGTTTATTTCACAAAGCTAGTAGATAGATATGCGTATGCACCCGGTTAAAACATGAAATAATTTATGTCATTTTCGAGTTCAAATCCAAATATAAACATATCCTCATCGTTCTAAAACATTGGCTAAAATACCATGACGGAAATTTCCAATAAGATATGCATACATGACCCAAAGTATAATTAACTAAAATCTCATTGCTGGTTGAGACAAACCATTTTTCAAAGGAACTCATATTCTTATGTTTTTAAAACGCCTCATAACACAATAATATGTATTTTCTGAAAAAGGTTTATAAGATCAAATACACGAAATGACACTTACGTCAATTGAACTCCAATTATATATGTAAAATCATCGAGGAAACATCTCAACATGATTTATTTACCAAAATCCCCAAAGATTCCAAAATGGATGACTCAACATGTTCATAAAACTAAAATTTCAAATAATCAAAACTTCCCATTGGTTGCAACAAAATGTTTTCCAAATGAACTCTTTCTCTTCATGTTTTCAAAACGACTCCTAGTTCAATGACACGAATTTTCCAACGGTTTATAAAATCGTATGCACCAAATGGACAATTAAATATAAAAAATACAGCGACCAATAACGGGGATACCCGTATCCGTTGAGAGTGGAAGAGCACGAAGTATGCTACTCCTACAACGTTCATCGTATGACACCTAACGACATGAAAGCCCAAGTGTCCCTACGAATCCTTGACAAGTTCCACCCAAGAGACGAGATACCTTGATGCCACAAAGGACACCCGAAAGGCCCGGCACGTCCGAGGACTACTACTGAGGAAATTCCCCTACGGCGGAGATCTAGGCGCACACCCACACAGTGTCGCCCAAGACTACCTCATCCTAGTGCCTACTTGTCAAGCTTCGGTCATAAAACATGAGTCCCGGAGTCCAACCCCGTACTACCCAATTGACCATCCAATAAGACTGACTCACGTGCCTATGGATCCAATGCAACACAGCCTAAAAAAAATACGCGACTACACATGAATGACAAAAGCACTCGAGCGTGTAATGATTATGCATATGCAATGAAATGCATTAAGATGTACGTCATAAATTGGATTCTACATCGAGCCATTAAAACTGGACGAATGTCCACAAGACTCTTTTAAGCCAACATCGAGCTAAACTGCTCAAAATCCTGTTGACCAATAATTATCGGTCCCCCAAATAATGAAATGTCTTTAAGCGACGTTTACAAAGACACATGCCTCAAAGACGTGATTAACCCGAAACTCAACACGTATTGGGACCAAAGAGTTTCAAAAGGGTTTATGAATGCAAATTCACAAAAATGCATACAACATGTAATAGACTTCATTTGTACCAAAATTACCAAGATGCTTAAGTCATGAAATGGACTCTATTTGTACAAAATCCCAAAATGCTATAATCATGTTACTACTTATCAAGATGTCCAAATTCCAAATATGAGTATTTTATGGAACTAAAATAAGCCAAGTATATCAAATATGAAAACTTATTAAAATACTCACACTTTGACAAATACCAAGTAAAATACATTTTTACTTCAAAATACTCAAAATTTATCAGTAGTTAACCATTTCATGTAAAACACTTTAAAATAACCATTTTGGCATGTACACCGTTTTAACAAATCAACTTGAACTCACGCTCCTCGATTTCTATAGTTACACTATCGTCATCCAAATGCTCAACATCTTCAGGCAAGGCCACGGACTTCATAGGTTCACCTTACAATTTCTCCTCGAATACACCGATTCAAAAGTCAATGGTTCTAATCCAACCAATTAATCCGACTCGAAACTGCCCACTTAATGCAATCACCATACTTACCGTTACTCCAAGTGACGAATAATAAAATCATCAACTATTTCTAATAGTTACCCATCCAGAAACTTTCTTATTACTCCAACGGTCGACATACCCAGGCATTTCATACAAGCATGAGGATGAATAAGAAGGAAATTAACAGAATTGAACACGAAGGAAGCGTACTACTACGTCTACCAATTATCATAACATTAGAAAACCAAACACAAAAGAACGTACTACTACCTTACCAATTGTCACAGTAACGGCATTTCAAGCACCATCATGTATAAATATCCTCATAATAACATTAGCTAGGTGAGATTATGAACATATAATACATAAAGATTCTCGTTACCATCGCCACAACGCCTGATAACCATAGTTTTCGTCGACTCTAAGACTAACCCATCTTAGAAATTCTACCCATCTCGCAAATCATTGCCTAACGTACTCAGTCTAAGTCTAGACATCTTACATTCATGCCTAATTCACTTAAACTAGATATCTGATACCAACTTGTAACACCCTAAAAATAGGGATAACAAAAATCCGAAAAACGGACATGCGGTATTTAAAATTGCCAAAGCAAGAGCCTCCCAACAATGGGGAAAATACACAAACCTGTTTAAATACAATCGTAAATAAACGGACAATAAATAACAACCAACTAATCTAATTTCTATAACCAGAAAAGAGATTTCAAATAAGGGTGTCATTTATAACCCAAAGGTTCTCCTACCAAAAGTAAGTCCGATTGCAATATTCCCAAATCTCTCACCCAAGCACTACGCCCGCTTAGAACCGGTGCCGCTAAAACCTGAGATACACATCGACACCAAACAAGTGTTAGGCCAAAAAGCCTAGTGAGTTGAACAATAAATAGCATGGTAGAACATATACAATTCTTATCAGCAGTTAACCAGTTTTCAACATGTATGGAGTCAACGGGGGAGACCCATAGCACCAATCAATTCCACTCCAAAGAGTCGATGCACCTTGATGCCCTTAACAAGGAACACCCCAAAGGCCCGACCCACCCGGAGATCAGACCGTATAGGAAACTTTCTGAGTGGCGGAGGTCTACTGGGCACATACCATCACAGTGGCGCCCCGAGACTACATCCTCCTAGTGAACTTGCCTTGGTTCGTCCAACATAATTTATATAGGAGGTATTTAGGTATATATATCTACCAATGCATTTCGATACCAACCATGGGTACTATGCTACCATCCTCACATAAGTCCAATGTGAGACTCAAATTCCAACATATTCAATGTTCAATAATTAAATCGCCAAGAAGGCATTTGTTAGACCACAGTCTCATTGGATTCAAGATCATCCAAACTGAAGATCGCAATCTGAAGCTAAAGCCGGAACGTCGACTCTCGATATTAAAGTCTAATGTTTATTTGTAATAAATGTCAAAGTAATTGTTTGTTATTGTATTAGTTAACTTAGTTAGTTTAGTTAGTTTATTATAGTTTGTTATTTAATATCTTTGTAATATATATTATTTAGGATAATATCTTGATATTAAAGTATCTAGATATTTAGTTATTAGGTAGATTAGATTGTATCTCTCAATCTCTCTAACAAGATCAGATCACATACAAACACACACTTAAAGGTGTAAAAGAGAGAATACACAGAGAACACAATCAAAGCTTTAATCGATCAACCTTGTAACCATTTGTTATAATCAATACAGGTTGGTAATCTTTATGTGTTGTTAAATCTAAGAACTTGATATAGTATTGTTGGACCGACAACATTCCAAGTAGAATTTATCATATGCTATACCACATATAATCTATATCATACCAAAATGCCAACAATGTACATTCATGGAGCAAGTTCCAAATATTCGACCAATAGAGCAAATCATGGCAGATACTCATAAAAGATAACCCAAAATACCCATTATGGGTGTACATAATAAAGACCCCAAATACTTTCACAAAATAAAGTAACTCATGGGATGATACTTGTTAAAACATATTTCTCATATAATCTCATGAAAACACCATCAAATACTTAAACCCGTAAAGATGAATATTTTGAGCAAATATGTGATAATAACAACAAATAAGAAAATATGATGTGTATCCAGTTTTAACAAAAATTTAGTAAACTCACCTTGCTAGATTTAGACTAAATCTAGATTTTACCCACTTAGAACTTTCCTTGAAGAACTTGATTCTTCAAATCAAATCTTCCAAAACCTAGATCCACAAGGTTCCAACCATAAATATACATATTCTACCATAAACAATCATTTCCCAAACCATATACATGGATACCTCAACTAATACCGAAACCCTAACTTCCATAACCGAAGAGAATAGAAGATTACCTTAACCCAAGCTTGAATTCACCAACCAAAACATTTCTAGTTCACCAAAATGATCACAAACCTTCAATCTATGAAAGGGAGAACAAGGGGTGGATGAAACCCTAGAATATTTTGGGGAAGAAGATGAATAGGGAGAGATGAGAAGCTTACCACCACAAAATGCTCTAGCATACTTCAATAGACTTCCAATCTCTTGCTAGATCCTTGAAAAGCTCTCAAAAACGAAACCGTAGCACTTTGAATCACCCAAATCGGAGCTAGGATGAAGGAGATATGAAGGAATGAAGTTTGGGACTGAAAATCGCGATTTAAGCTCGATCCAGTGGATTTCGCGACTTGTGTCGCGACCTTAAGTCGCGGCATAAGTCGCCCGCTTCCCTGGTTTTCTTCTCGATACTGTTTTGGCCATAACTTCTTCGTTATAGCTCCGTTTTTGCTCTGGAAAGAACCGTTGGACTCGTAATTGAATCCTTCATCCATCTAGACTATAAAATCAAGGATTCAAGTCCAAAATCAAAAATCTTATTTTTCCTTAATATCTCGGTTTCCTGTATTAACTTGGATCGATATCTTTTGAAAAATCGGGGTGTTACAAAAGCTTTGAAAAAACTATCATGTATTTATCAGTATTTTTAACGGAATTATTTGATTATTTTCAAGGTTCTAAATGGCGTAAGGCGTGGCGTGGCGGCGATACTAAGCCTCAAGCCTTAGGAGCCACGGTGAAGCCATGGCGTTTTCAAGACGTGACTTATGACGTCAAATTTCTAATTCATATATAATATTATATATAAAAACGTATATTTTGTAGTGTTACTCAATGAGTCAATAGTAATAAGAAAGTTAAATTAGGTTATTACGATCACTGCGCATTAGGCCATGGCGTGCCATGGGCTTAACGTGGCGTGACACACAAGCCTTGGTGCCATGGCGTGCCATGGCGGCTGTGCGACGAGTTTTTTAGAACATTGAATTTATTTTTATAATTAAAGTTATAATAATTACGAAAATATACAATATAATTAATAGAAAAATAAATGTTTTGATGAAATACAATAAATAAAGAAAAAGTAAAAAAAATGTAAACTAAGATAAAAATGTAAAACTTTATATACCATAAGGACCAAATATGTAAATTGCTTATTCAATTTTTAAAAGAATTAACATTTAATTTTAAATAAAATTGGATGGAGGGATGAAAATGGAAGTAAATAGAAACCATAGGGACTAAAAAAGCAGTTTTAAAATACCAGAGACGAAAATCGTTATAAACATCAAACCACATGGACGAAAATCGTAGTTTACTCTATATTATATATATGTATATATATAGCGTAGGCAGCAAGAAAGAATTTGAGAAATGAATTGAAGTTTCAAATCCGTCGTGATGACTCATTCGAATATTGTAACACCTCATGCTTCATTTTCACTATATATATATGAACTTTCGTTGTATTTTAATTCATACAAATCATATTCGAAACATTTAATTAGAGAGCAATAGTTAGACCAATGAGGTAATCAAGCATTACAGTTAACCAATAAGGTGAGTGCGTTATGAGATTTACTGGGATACATATATGTTATATAAATGTTTTTATGCGTGATGAATATTTGAAATGTTGTTTTGGTATGTTTGCCTTGTACGAGATAAGATTATGTTTATAATGCATTTTATGAGAAAGACATGTATTTTACATGTGGTATATTAAACGTTTTGTGCATGTGAAAGTATGATCATGTTAAATACCCGACGGGGTATAAGAATGGAGGACGTCTTGCAAACGTACCTCAGGGGGAAGATCCTGCGCAGAACCCCAGGGGGAAGATCCGGCACAGAACCCCAGGGATCTAGGATCCTATTGAGAATGTTTGGCATACTTACACATATGAGATCTCGCACTAAAAGAAGATGATGTTTTTATAGAAATGGTTTATGCATCAATGTTATTATGCATGATTATGAGAAGTTTATGGAATTATCATTCATGCACTAAAATGATATATTTTATGAAAGATGATTTCTTCATGAAACCATAACTGTTCACTAAGCTTAAAGCTTACGTATTCCATATATGTATCTCAGGTAAGATCAGGATAAGACATGAAGGGATCGCATGAATAATTATAGTTCTTAAAATAGCCATTATAAATGTTAGGCTATTGAACTGTTGCAAGAACGCTTCCGCAGATGTAAAGGTTATGATGGTTATGGAAAAAGAAAAACGGGGCGTCACATATGCCTATGGATCCAATGCATTACGGTCAAAACGTTATATGACTCAAAAGAATGACAACGCACTCAAAACATGTAATTCCCAAATGACATGAAATAAACGCCATCATACTCCAAAATTCCACAACTGTTTTTAAACCGGACAAATGTCCTCAAGACTCCATTTAGTCAAAACCGAGCCAACGACCCAACAGTTTACGTAAATATCCAATGAAAGCCAGTAGAGACATCAAAATACGTTTGACCAACAATTATGCAAACACCACAACCAAAAAGGTAATTAACCTAAAACTTTTCATTGGTTGAAACAAAATGTTCTCCAAATGAACTTGTTCTCTTCATGTTTCCAAAATGACTCGTAGTACAATGATATGCATTTTCTAATAGTTTATAAAATCGTATGCACAAAATGGACAATTATATAAAATGATCTTCATTTATAAATTATATCATCAAAGAAACATATCAAAATGATTTATTTATCAAAATGCCCAAAAATCACAAAGATGTGTGTTACATAAGTTTATAAAGTTAAATATATCCAAATAACCAAAACTTATCAACAGTTAACAATTTAATGTAAAACACAAACACTTTAAAATAAACATTTTGGCATGTACACCGTTTTCACAAATCAACTTGAACTCACCTTGCTAGATTTAGGCTAAATCTAGATTTTACCCCAACTTGAGCTTTCTTGAAGAAATCCGAATCCATGAGCAAAATTCTTCCAAAAACCTAGATCCATAAGTTTTCAACCATAAATACTCACATTCAACCATAAAGAATCATTCCCCAAACATTAAACATGAAAACCTCAACTTATACCAAAAACCCTAATTTCCATATATGAAGAAAAGGGAATAATAGCTTTACCATAGATCGAATCCATCAACTATACTTCTCTAGGTCACCCAAGTGAGTCACCACTACACCTTTTTAAGAGAATGGAGAGGATCTTGAAGAGGGTTTGATAAAACCTTAGAAAGTTGGTGATGAAGATGATAAAGTGGAGAGATTGAGCTCAAGTTTCCACAACCTTGTTGGATGGTGAAGTATCACTTGAAATCCCGATATATTGAGTATTAAAAGATCAAAATCAACAATGGTGGTCATGATGTTCGGTTTAGAGAGAAAGGAGAGGGTATGGTTGAAGGAATGAATGAGAAAAAGTGAGAAAAATGGCTTAAAAGAGGCTTGGGCCCGACGACGAATATGCCCCGCGAAAGTTATATATGTCACTTTCGCTGGCACTCTCGCTGAGAGTGTACCGCGGGCAATAAGGCCCTCCGCGAGAGTGACACGCGATTGTGACACATGTCACTTTCGCTGTCACTTTCGCCCAGACTCCCCGAAGCCCGAAAATCCGATCTTTTTCGATACTAAGGCCCTCGACACTCTTTGGAACTTTTAGTAGTGTTTTCCCAACATGAATCCCACCAAACATAAGGTACAGAAACGCCTGGGTGCTCCTATACTTACCGAAAATTGCGGGTGTTACAACTAAAGACCTGGATAGGGTTGATGTCAAAGGTTGTTCATCCTTGATTTATGCTTAAAACATTGTTTGTGGCTTACTTTTGTGTTCCATGATGACATATGGTAAATCGGGTCTTTCCCGTCATCTTATGATGTTGATGCCCTTCCAAGGGTTGAAATGGTTTATTTTACTAAATGTTTTGGATTAAAGCCATGTTACCAGTTTTACTGTTCTATAACTTTATCATATAACTGTTTGTCCTCACTAGGCTTTTATCCTAACATTTTTTTTTCTTAAAATGACATGTATATAAGGTTTTCTTAAAGGTGGGGCTCCGAAGTCTTGATAGGAGAGTTGGGTGTCATTAGAGACACTTTTTGGGATTGTCAACTTTTGGACAAATTGCCGTATAATCATCGACAGATACTTTGGAAGACGATAGTGGCACCCGTCTTTAATCTAAGCTTAACATAGTTTAGATTAGTAGGTTGTTATTTATCATTCTCATTTATTGGGTTGTAAACGATTCACCATTTTCCCCATTCTTGGGTGATTTATTTATTTAAAAAATTATCCATGCCAATTCTTGAGTTTAAATTTACCCATATTTTTAGAGGTGTTACAGAATGCCAGCAAGGAAAAAGAGAGCAATGCTTCTGGTAATATTGGACCAGAAGTGGATAATTTGGAGTCAATATTGAGACATAAAGCTTACCTTAGTAGATTCCAAGGTGGGCTGGGGTCGAATGATGGCTGCAATCTGAGCCAGGCTCGTCTCTTTTGGTCCCAGTTTCTTATAGGTTTATCGACGATATAACTGAAACTTGGGTTGTCGTAGAAGTTTGACACCAGTGGGTCGAACTGAGGTTGAAGGCAAGGTTTACAGTTGCAAAGACTGGGTTTGCATCGATTGAAAAAAGGGATTGAGTCGAGAGGTTCGTAAGGGGTAGAGGTGGTGACTGAAGGTGGCTTTAATCGGAGAGGACGATGTCCTTCATCGGAATGGACAATCTCCTATATTACTCGTTGAGTCTTTGACACACACACACACACACACACACACACACATATATATAGGGGCCCAATCAAGGGAGAACTCGGTTTTTTGTGATAACCGTGAGATCCAATCTCAACAATACGTTATTAATAATCAATGACTATTATTAAAAATATTAATGTTGGTAATTATCCATTAAATTTCAAAAAATTTAAATTTATGGATAATATTTAGGGGTAAACTAGTCTTTTGGTGATTATCAATTTTTTTAGTAATTATCAAAAATTATTAATTTTGGTAATTATTCACTCTCTTCTCTCCTCTCTCCAGACGACAAACCTTACTCCGACCAAACTTATTCTGGTGTATACCACTATGATATCTAAGAATTTCTAAACCGTAAAACACAAATCCACTGTGATACGCATTGTGATACCCGATGTTACACCCACTATACAGGTTGTGAACACCTTTCAAATCGCAAAACTAAAGATTGCAACTTTAAATATAATCTTTTGGCAGGTTTCACCCACTGTGATACACCGTGATACAAGTATGTGAGTGGGTGAACATGATGGTGGATGGTGTGGACGTGAAAGTTGTAGGTGTTAAAAAAAGATGATATCAAAAAATCAATTTATTTGAGAAAATTATGGTAACAACATCATTAATGGATACCTACTAAAAAATTAATTTTGGATTTTTATTAATTAATTTTAATTTTAATTAGGAAAATTACTAATACACCATTTATCCATTAATTAAGTAAAAAATTAATATATATAATTGATTGGGTGAAATTGGATCTCATAATTATCACAAAGAGTCGAGTTCTCATTTGATTAGACTCCTATATATGTATATATATATAAGTGTGTGTGTGTGTGTTATTTGTTATGTTTTTAAAGAAAAAAGTAAAAGGACAATATTACCCCTAACTTAATGGAGTAACAATTTGTGGAGTTAGGACCAAGATTCAAAATAGCGTGAGGCGTGGCGTGGCGGCAAGGTTAAACCTTAAGCCTTACACGCCACAACGAGGACGCGACGTTTTTCAAGGCGTGACATAAGGCGACAAATTTGTATATCATATTCAAAATTATATATATACATATATGTTTTATATATATTATTCTAATCAAATAATGATATTAAAGTATGTACATTCATATTGGAAGAAAAAAAAAATCATATAAATTAATAGTATAAAAATAGTTTTTGATTTAATATTTAAAATAGAACATAGAAAGATAATTTTACAACATCGTTTTAATCGTGAGTCCATAACGTTTATGATTTCGTGACACTGTGAGTGATTGATTAGATAAATTTATAAAAATGTTAAATCTTAAGTTAAAAATGTAAAAGCATAAAAGATAAAAAAAATTAAAAATTAAAAAAAATATTTTTTTTTGAAAAAAAAAATCACGTCTTAGAAAAAATCCGTGCCGCGGCGCGCCATGGCGCGCCTTAAGGCGCCATAGCATGAGCCACGCCTTACAGAAACGTTATGGGCTATTTCGTAACGGCGGAGACGCGTCTTACGCCATATCGCGCCTTGTCGCACCTTTTTGAACACTGGTTAGGACAAATGGGTCAAATCCATAATAAAAGTGAAAACATGATCAATGTATTCGTAATTATTTCGTTTTAAATCAAAATTTTCAATAACCATAGGGACGAAATTTGTAATTTACTCAAGGTTTAATTATGAGATGGAGAAAGTTTCTCTTTTTTTATACTAAGGGTAAAAGTGTCATTTAGTTATTTAAAAAGTGTAATAATTACACATTCCTAAACTATGTGTTATTTTCATTGTGGATATTTATTTTGTAGGGGAGTGAGTAAGAACATCTCCGATAGATTCTCCAAAATTTTCCTAAAATGGAAAACCAAAGTCTAAAACCTCTAAGAGCATCTCCAACGTGACGCTATATATGGGTATTTGGCGGCTTGCATACTCCAACCGGCCGTCATTTGTTTTTTTTTTGCCGGCCACATAAAATCTCCGGCAAATATGCCGGTCCTATATTGACCGCTAAAACCAATTGGGCCCACTGCTTTCCACTTTTTCTTTTTTTTTTTTAATTATATTGACCGCTAAAACCAATGGTTATTAAATAAAATATGTTATTTTAATGTGTGGTCCACAAATTTGGTGTTTTTTTAGAGGATGGTTGGAGTTGAGTTTATTTTTGGTGTTGATGGGCCCACCATATTTGGTGTTTTTTTTGGTGCTAAGGTTGGAGATGCTCTAACAAAAATTGCATTCAACTTCAATAGATTCTCCATTTTGGAGATGACATTATTACTTATATTATTAAAATATTATATATGTCTAATAAAATATTATTTATCTCTTCTAAATATTTCATTTCAAGATTTCTTATTAGTGAAATATAATAAAAAATAATTTCTCTCACATGGTAATCATTTCTGGAGAGTTCTCCAAATTTGGAGAAAATTATACTTTCTCTCATACTTTCTCCATTTTGGAGAAAAATTTGAAGAATCTGTTGGAACAAAAAAATACCCAAAATCCCAATTTTTTCTATTTTGGAGAATCTGTTAGAGATGCTCTAACAGTTTCCAAATAACTACCAATTGATACTAACGAGAAAAGGTTGCATCACATCCGACTTGTCATAATTCTAAAATTTAAGAAGAGAAATACAAACTTAACCTTCTTAAGTTAAGTCTTAGCTTTCTCATTCTAAAGTTCGTTTTTTGAACCCCACAAAAACGTTGTCCCTATAGCTTATAGGGGGCATGACCCCCTTCTTTATGATGATACCAGGTTAAGTTAGCTTATACAACTTAACTATAAACCCTATCGATCTAATCTCATCTAAACTATAATTACATCAAATTAATTGATGATACGAAAATCACCAACAAATCATAAATCAAAAACCATAAAATATAATTGTTTTCTTTCTGATAAAATATAGCATTTTTTCAATCTTTATCCGGCAAAAATTAGGTGGTTTTGTTTTAGTACAAAATAAATATTTGTATCTAATTATCCATTAATAATTATTACAAAATATTTAAGAAATTAATTCTGGTTCACATGTTTATTTATTTATTATTATATTACGTAAACAAACATTTAGATATTTAAATAATTGTTTTAATATTATTATATTTTTCATCCTACACACACACACACACACACACACACAATGATAAAATCCCTGGAGGCCATCCTGCCCTTCCCAGTTTTCTCCGTTACTTCACCTTCGGCGGCTCCAACAAATCGCAGAGAGAAATTCCAAGAACATACGTGATCTGAAACCACCATCCACAAAATCCAAATCAGATACATAACATAGAAATCATACAAACAAGATCTATTTAATCCGATAAAAAATGGCAGATGCATACTGTTCCGACTGCAGGAAGAGCACGGAGGTGGTGTTCGATCACTCCGCCGGAGATACGGTCTGTTCGGAGTGTGGACTCGTCCTTGAGTCCCACTCGATCGATGAGACATCCGAGTGGCGTACCTTCGCCAACGAGTCAGGGGATAATGATCCTGTCCGTGTCGGTGGACCTACCAATGTGCTTCTTAACGATGGCGGCTTGTCGACCGTGATTTCTAAACCTAATGGCGTCACCAGCGATTTTCTGTCATCGTCTTTGGGACGATGGCAGAATCGAGGATCGAATCCGGATCGGTCGTTGATCATGGCGTTTAAAACGATTGCAACCATGTCTGATAGGTGAGGTCTTAATCGTAATTTTTCTGTATATTGGTGCGTGAAATTGTGATGATTTAGGGCTATGTTTCGCTCCCAAGAATGTTAAAAATCTGGGGAGATGGGATATGGGATGGTGATAGTGTATTTTAAAGTACGATCAGGATTCAGAGATGCTAGGGTAAGATGAGATTTTTATCGTCATAACACCTTAGCTTTGATGCATAAATTTTGTTTGATTTTTATGTAGAAGCCACTAGGTTTTCCGTATGTGATATCAATTTAGGTTGTGTAGCTTTGATTTTATTAAGATTTTAAGGGTTGGTAGGGATTTAAATAAATATGTTTCCAATAAGGCTGGAGAAGAATTGGTGTCTACACCATATTTGGTGTAAGAGATGGTGTAATCTGTTGGAGAAGAACTGGTGTTTACATCATTTTTAACACCAAAATAGTTTTAGAAATGGTCTATGGTGTTTGTTTCTTTAATCTTTGTAATTGGGAGAGTTTTATGGTTTACTTGGTTGTACTATTAGTTTATTTATGACCTCCAATTTTGCAAAATTACTAGTTTGGGGATTCAAAGATAGTTTTCACTGCATCATCCTTATACTGTTGTAAAATTTATGTTTATGTGGTGCTAATTCCTTATTAGGTGCATGTCTACGATGTGCATGGTTCCTTTATTTTAATTATGTTTGGTGATGTGATTTATGAAAATTTTCATCTTGGCAACTATGAAACATAAAAGCAGACATGCTGCAAATTCTTGTAAGGCTACGTGGATGCCGTCAGGAACTAGGAAAGGAAATAGGGGTGGTGTATGAGAGTAGTTCACTGCTAGGATCAGGCTAACTTCAGATGAAAGTGTAAGTTATATTTAGTGCACTAAAATTAATAATCAAAAGTCAATAGCTGAATAAACCCAAGATAATTGAGGTAAGGGAATTTCCGTAGTGGTTCTTCAATGGAACATGGAGGGTTATTGATTATTTTGTTAATACTGATAAGAGGTATGTTAGTTGGTGGTCTAGAGACTGGAATAAGATGAAAATAAGTTAGGCTGTGGACTTATCGGTGATGAAGCATATTAGTTAAGATCTGGAAGTTATTGGGACATGTGACACTGCTTCTCTGGTTGGTTTGTCTACCACATCTGATGTTCTTTGAAGCTGCATGATACACATGAGGGGTCTAGTTTGCTCTTCATTTGTATTTCTTTCTCCTACAATCTTTATCATTTCCTATGTGTTCTGGTCCACCATAAATAGTTTGGCCTGAAAGCTTAGTTGTTCTGACACATATTTTTCTTGAAAAGGGTCCATTGGGAGTGAATTATATGGTTGTCGCTTGTTTCTGACGAGTAATGCGTTTGATTGTATTCGTTTCATCAAAATTTGTTATATTAATTGAATGATAATTTTTTGACTGTCTAATTATGGTGGAAGGAAGGACCAGTGCCCGATAACTGTTTTAGCAATCATGTGTTAATAAAGGTTGGAGATCTATTTATTTATCTGTTGGGCATAGAGTTTCAATGATGTAGCTTGCAGTCTATTTTTATTTTCACAAAAGTTTCTCTATTATTCTCTATGTTAAAAATGACGATACTTATTTTTCCTATCAATTCTTTTTCTTTGTTTTTATTTTCCAGAAACATAATGATGATTCTATTGAGTTTTATGCTGGCAATGCCAACTTGACTAGTTTGACGTAATTGGCTATGATAATAAGAGAATTTGGGTAAACTAAGAAAGATGCCATATTTTGTAAGGGATATGATGGACCAAGTTAACTTTAGCAATAGGTAATGGTGATTTTAGGTAAATACTAAATAGGTCTACCTTAAAAATTAACAAAAAGGGAATATTGCCAATTACATGGAACATATTTTGGGACTGAGGGAGTAATAAGGTTACCCCTTTGTGATATAATATAAATGTCCCAAGTCTCAAAAGACTTAACTTCCGATCCTTATAAAGCCTTGCGTTGGTGCACCAAGGACACCATTGTTAAGTACTGAAATAAATGTCTTAGTTCTCAAAGATTTCCTTCAGAAAGCTTTAGCGCCTTGGTGAAATGGGGATACCATTTTTTTAAGTACCATTATACGCATGGTTTAAAAAAGCGTTCGAGGCGCACGCATCGAGGCGCGCCTCGAGGCGAGGCAGTGTAAAAACGCCCCCGAGGCGCCGCCTCTCTGCCCAGATGCGAGGCTTACGCCTTGTTACCATGAGGCGGTAGTAAGGCGTTGAGGCGGTGAGGCGTAAATGAGGCGTACGCCTCTAAGATTACTAAATTTTCCTGAATTAAGTTTACAGCTGTAAACCACAACCTGAAAAAGCCTATTTACAACTTACTTTTACAACCTGGAAAGTTACCACAGGCCACTTTTACAGCCTAACACTTAACTTATTAATAAGAAGACCAAAAGTTGTCTTCTACATATTTTCTCTAAGTTTCCAACAAGCAACAACTTCTCCTCTTTGCATTCAAAGCTATTTCCCACTGGTCACAGGAACTGCTCTGTCTTTATTTTTTTATTTTTTTATTTTTTTTGGAGTTTTTTTTAATAAGTACACAGTACTGTACACTGAACGTTAAGTGAATATACTGAGTTTTTTTTTATTACATACTGTTTGTATGTTACTGTTGTACATTGAATATGTTTAAAGTTTTTCTTTACTGTTTTTCTTTAAAGTTTTATCATTTAAAGTTTTTTTTCTTATAATTAGTAGTATTATTGAATTATGGATTCTATGGTTTGGATATTTTGGTATGGATATATAAAATTATATCTTTTTCTTAAGTGTTGTGAATTTATGATTTTTTTTGTTTTATTTTTTTGAGGCTTACGCCTCGACCGCCTCGAGGCTTACGCCTCGAGTACCAATTCAAAAAACGACTCGAGGCTCGTTTCCGTTTTTTTAAACCTTGATTATACGAGAACCTTGTGTTGAATCACTATGAGAGCTGTCATTTCCATAAATGTGCTTTTAACTTTTTGTCCAAGTAACACTACCTTAAGAAGTTACTTCTTTTCAGCTTTTTGGTATCATCTGTTTCTGCCAAACTATTCAACTTCATCCGTTATGGGGCAGGAATGTATTTGGAGTCCCAAAACACAGGAAGTTTCAATGCTTGAGTTGTGATCCTTTAATACCTAAGCACTTATTTCTCATGTGTGAGAAGAGGGGGTGGGTGGTTTTGATGTTAACTTTAGCATTTTATTTCAGGTCATAACATATTATTATTATTATTCAATCGAGTGGTTTGTAGTGGAACATGTATAGGCATGAATGAAGGTTGGATATCCTAGGTAAAGGTTTTCACAGTAATTTTGTTTAATTGAAAGCCTGTTCTCCAGGCAAAGACCCCCATTCATATGTGATGTCAGCTGTCATGGAGCACAGCCAGTAGGTTTTTTCTTAGCTTTATGGCAAGGAGTAGCCGCTAATTTATTCCTAGGAAAGGAGCTGGTTTGGCCAAGTGGTTCTTCACACTTTTGCACTCATGACCCTCTCAGCTTCATGGAGTTCATCATAAAGATTTAATCTTTCTCCATTCAAGGCCATAGTTTATCCTTGTAAGCATATGCTATGGATGTGGAAAGTGGATACTTACAGGAAGAATGCACAGAAGGTTTTCATAATTGAAATTGTATGCGCTAGTGTAGATATTCAATAGGCTCCTTGAATGATTCCTTATCTGATGTAACGTTATGAACTTACAATTCTATAACTTACTACTCGTTCATGAACATTGGCTTTGTTAAGTCCCAAAGTTTAGGCAAGTAACTTTGGTTCGAAATTAAAATAAATGGATTAATAATATTCCCTGGCTTCAAGAACTATGAAAACTTATAAAATAAAACCATCATCTTTTCAAAATACAAGTTTTAGTGTTTTCTTCATAATTAATTTTGGTCTGTTAGCTTTGAGAAAGTTGATGTCAATCACTAATGTAGTTTAATCTGTGAATCAATATTCTCTTTGTTACTGCTTCTGCATTGCATGATTTTACCCCAACATTCAGCACACATATCTTCTCTTGTTTCAACATTCTTGCATAAACGGACAACAATTTCATTTGTAACATGAGTTTGTATCTGATGCGTTTAAATTTTCATCCAGGTTGGGCCTGGTTGCAACGATTAAGGTATGCTATTCATAACAGTATATATAGCCAATTGGTTACAAAAAAGGGACCCCAGTGCACCAAGGTTCCTTGGCTTTGCGAGGGTTAAGGGAGGGAAGTTTCTGTACACAACCTTTTCTTTGCGTTTTGCAAAGAGGTTATTTCTGTGTATTTGGTTTGTGCATGCATAAGCAATTGCAAAGTCATGATCTCTGGCAGTATCTTTCACTGATATTTCCTGGCTGTGTGAAACTAGGATACATCAAATTTGTTTATTATCCTATGTGTTCTATTTTTATATGAAAATGTAGTTAATAAATAAAATATTGGAAACAGGATGTCTTGGCTTTGTTGTGTTATATGCGAATTTTGCAGCACATAAAAGTTCCTTAATTTTTTTGAAACATGCTGCTGTGCATTTGCAGAAAATTTCTTTTGAATACGATTTTTTTCATGTCAAGAGATTGTGTGGTCAAACATCGTTTTTTACCCATATGAAGCAATTTTTTCTTTTGTTTTAGGCGGAGGTTAGGTAATTCTAATTACTAGATGAATATACCTACATGTTAGATATTCCAGCTGTTAAAAAGATGAATTAATATTCAATATCTTTAGGTGTCTATTTACTAATATTTGTCACATTTCGCTGAATACAGCCAACACATCAGAATGATGTCATCCTGTTCCATAGAATCAATGCCTTGAGACCTGGACCCTACTTTTTCTACTGCAATTAAATTTCCACAAAATTTCAGTCCATTCATACTTCTCGTGTAGTGGGTTGCATGATGTCTCTTCCTATTATTTCTTTCATTACTTTCAAAGGTGACACACGTAAAAGATTGATGATACAATCTCTTCTATCTCCAAGCCTGACAAAGTAAGATTTGAGATATACAAGATCTGACACTAGTTTTAATTGAGGCTTAATTAAACTGAATATAATAAGCTAAGTACGGGCTTTATACAAACAACTCTGTTGAGTGAGATTCTTTTTCAAGGAATTTTACCTATGACTCAGAATAATTCACTTGATTATTTTTATATCACCTTTAAAATTCAATTATTTGTTTCATATGTTTGCAATTTTATTCTTAATATAGGTTTCTTGTCAACACCTTGCTTTTTATGACCTTGTGTTTTCATTTATTGCTTGTTGCTTTTGTGTTCACTAAATAGGATCGTGCTAATGAGATATTCAAGAAGGTAGAAGATCAGAAATCGAGTAGAGGAAGAAATCAGGATGCCATCTTGGCTGCTTGCCTTTACATTGCTTGTCGTCAAGAAGATAAGCCGCGCACTGTAAAGGGTACAAACCTTGCTTTATTAACATTTGGATGCTTCCTGGTCTATCTCTGTATATGAATGAGATTTCCCTGAACATTTGTTCAAATAGAAATCTGTTCGGTTGCCAATGGAGCAACAAAGAAGGAAATTGGTCGGGCAAAAGAATACATTGTGAAACAACTAGAGCTTGAGATGGGTCAGTCAGTGGAGATGGGTACTATACATGCTGGTGATTTTATGGTCAGTTTGTTTGATTTTGTTTAATATAAACATATCATATATATATATATATTAAATTCTTTGACGTTCCTACAATTTATTGTAATTTCTTCTGGTTACTGCTTCTGTTTTATTTACACAAATCTGAAATCAACAGAGGCGTTTTTGTTCCAATCTTGGTATGACCAATCAGACTGTTAAAGCTGCCCAGGAATCTGTCCAAAAGTCAGAAGAGTTTGATATAAGGTAATTGGCAAAGTAGCGATATTGATCTTTTGGGATTTATACTGTTTGGTGATTGAAGTTCTAATCTTCTTTTTTGTTAAATGATTGAACATCACTATTCACAACCTTCCTTGAGTTGAGTTAAGAAAATAGGTGACATGAAAACATATGAACAAGTCAAGTTGCATGAGGTACAAAAAAACTAACACAATATGTACAATTCAAATTGCATAATTTACAAAAAAGTGACAAAATATGTACATGGAAAATCGCATGTTTTGGCACAATATGTACAATCTGTTATCAGTACAAGATGTTGGTTTTGATCATTTTGCCTTTAGGGATACCACAAATCAGTACTTAACCCTTATAATGCCGTAAGGAAAGACTTCAAATTCATATTCATCTTCATGTAAACAAAACCAACCTGCAACATGACTATCAAAACAGAAAGACTGACTAAAGAATCTGTGATCTCAAATTACATAAACCAAATTGAAACTCAATTTTGAAATAAAAAAACTCAGAACTACAAACCCCAAAATCTGATGTTATGTTGATTCACCTGCCACTGCCATTGATGTTGAATTGGGTAAATCAATTTACACTATTGGAAGGCTAATCATCTATATCTTCTAAAATTGTAAATGGTTAGTTGTGTTCATTCTATCACCCAACATGCTCAACAATATGTAGCTATATGCATTTGAAAGGTCTCTGGGGTTGCCATTTGATTTTTCTTGGTGGTCCTACAATCGTTGTTCTCTATCTTTTTTTCAGGAGAAGCCCAATCTCTATTGCTGCGGCTGTTATTTACATAGTAACTCAACTTTCTGATGATAAGAAACCCCTCAAAGGTAAAGTTCACTCAATCTAGTTCCTCATTGAGGCCTTCTTTTAGTTAAGGTTAAAATGTAATGATCTTTTTGGTATTTTCCTATTTTTCTAATGCCTAGCAAAGAGACTAATTGTTCTCTTCTGGAAGTAATGGTAGTGATGCACACATTGTTTATTACATAACGACTCCAATGTATAGCCTATTTTAAAAAGGGTGCATTTCAGTCTGCATATTGTTACTCCTTCCATCCCAAAACAAAAGCGATCTTTTGACTTGGGATATAAATCAATTGAAAATTGTTTTGTAATGATTGCTAAATGTACAAAGTGGTAATTATGGATAGAAACTTTGCAAAAAAAGAGAATTGTTCATTTTGGGATGGAGTTATTGTTCATGTTAATCTACACTCCGTCATGCTTTGCAAGGCTCGGGGAATGTGACTGTTTGTTCTCTAAACAAGCGATCAGGGATTCAAAAAAATTTACAAACCCCACTTTGGATTTTATACCGTGCTAGCTCTTATGTTCCATTTATGTTTCTCTCTCTGATTGTACACTCACGCTAACCTTTAAAACCAAACCAAACAAGCCCAGTATTCCCCTCGGAGGTGGGGTCAGGGGTAGATGGTGGGTGGGTTGTATGCAGACCTGACCTCTGCCCTAGAGAGTAGATTATGTGAACCTTTCCCTTCTGCAATTTGGGTGGATGTAATATGGCATGCCCATAGGCTATTACAACCCCAAGTCCTGAATTTATTGAGGACTTAATTTCTCACAGCACAAAGCATTACTGGGACAAATTTGTTAATGGGTGGTTTTTATTGCTTTCAAATTGATTTGGATGATGCAAGTGGTATGTAGATAGTGTATAAACTGTTAGCAGTACCGACTATACCATCCGTACGGTTGCATTTAAATAGAAAATGATTCTTTATGATAATTTTTATTTAGTCTATTGTTAAACATTGTTGAGAATATCATGGATGTTTAGACCAAAAGCCAGATTCAAATTTATGAGTAAAATTGGAGTCCTCTAAACACACCATCTAGAACTTCAGTAGCATTCTCAAGTCTCAACAATGTTTAACAATAGACTAAATAACTAAACCAAAACCAAACACACCCCAGTCCCAGTATATCCCACTTGGGACTAGGGTCTTAGGGGTGGATGTACGCATACCTGTCCCCTACCTTAGAGAGTGGAGAGACTGTTTTCATGAGGACCCTCGGCTTGTGAAAAAGTGTTTGCAAAAAGATTTAAGTGAAAACCCGAGTGCTTAAGATTTGTCAATGAAGTTGGAATAAATTGAAAAGAAGGAACTTGGAATCATGAAGGTTAAATATGACGGGTTTTTGAGAAGAACAACCAGAACTAGAGAACAGTAATAGAGTTACACAAGAACAGAAAACATAGGAACAGAACGACAAGCTAAACGCCCCTCTTATGATCTTATCTATCTTAAGCAATGGAAGTATGCATCAGAAAACATGTAATGTTCAACCTAGTAACTGCATTTGCAAAGGCTCCATGTAATGTTCAACCTAGTGCATATAGAGTAGACTAAACTGAACCAAACGAGCCCAATATATTCCACCCAGAGGTGGGGTCTGGGAAGGTAAAGATCGTAAGATGTACACAGACCTGACCTCTACCTCATAGTGTAGAGCAGCTGTTTCCATGAAGACCCCTGGCTTGTGAAAAGCGTATGAAAGAGAGAAAAACAGGTAAACTTAAAATTTGAAAAGCTGGATTGCCATCAGTGGATCCAAATTCATCCGTGGATTCTAATAACTGATTGCAACTGATTAGAATACATCTGATTAATCGATCATCTAATGAGTGAGCCCTGGTTGCTCCTTGGAGAAGACTAATAGGAACCATGGTGCATTGCCTTGATCATTTTCATTCTGAACTTGTTTATTTATTTATAATTATGGGAAGTTCTGAATATGGGAAATTGGATGCAGATGTAGCACTTGCAACTGGAGTTGCGGAAGGGACGATCAGAAACTCTTACAAGGATCTTTATCCTCATTTGGTGAAAATAATACCTAGTTGGTATGCCCAGGAAGAGGATCTCAAGAACCTTTGCAGCCCTTGAGGAGCATCTAATGTGTATGCTGCAGAAAACAAAACAGGTTGTTTTCAGGCCTTTATGACACTTGTTTTTTCTCCTGATTTTGTGATGGTTATACAAAACAACAGAACATGGCCTTTCACAAATGTAGTGCAATAGTGGCTTTTAGCTCATTGTTTCTGACCTTATTCAAAAAATGTGCAAGCTGTACATGTTCTTTTTTTTCTTTTCTTTTATTAACATACTGTCCCATATACATCTCTCTCTCTCTCTCTCTCTCTCTTTATATATATATATATATATATATACACACACACACACACACAAACATGCTTTCATAGCTATGAAATATATCTTGATTTGATAAATAATTGAAAGCATCATGCTTTCATTATTAAAACTATCCATTGTAGAGTAAGATCTCAATTGTCTATGTTAAAGATGGGGAAAAACCTTTCATTTGGTCGTTGTCAAAAAGTGCCACCATGTAACCTGGACCACTTAACCGGTCCATAGCTCAAAATATGTAACTGATAAAGACTAGTTATAAATCGTTTTTAAGGTCACTTCACTTTAACCTTTATGTTTTTGTTAAGTTTAGGGGTTGTATGGTTGGTTTTATTGTGCTGGTAAGTTGTCTAAATGATGTAAATAACCATTTTTTTTCTTATTAATTGTACATTTTTTTACTTTAATTCATGCATTTGTATTTTTGATCCTAGCATGAACACCAGTAGCAATACCATTCTCTCCAACTTCATTAACATCCCTAATACCATCAAAATTATGATTATGATGATTATGATTTTGAAGCAGTTGATGGTGGCTTTGGAAACTCGGGGTGCGTTTGGTTTGCAAAATGGAATTTAATGGAATTGGAATGGAATTTGACCACGCGTTTGGTTCGTAGGAATCAGATGGAATTCAATTCTTTCACTTGAGCTAAAGAACGATGAATTCCTTAATTTGTGGAATTCAAAGGATTCCATCATTTTCATCATGTGAAACTAACATATGATTTGGAATTTGGTCAAAGGAATTATCCATTCCAATTTATTCAAAATCCATGAGCCAAATACCCACTCAAGATTTGTGCATTAGTTGCTCTAAGACAGAATATCTACGGTGCAATTTCAGTGGGGAGCTGTCACGAGGTTGAGGTTAACATTGGGGGTAAGGGTACCACTTATTCAAAAAGAGGGAGAGGTTGAGGAGGAAGTAATGCATCATATATAAAAATGAGGTTGATAAAGGGGAGAGTTGTCATGTGGTTGTGTGACAAAAGGGTTCCATTGAAATTGAAGGGTAAATTTTATAGGATAATCATTTAACCAACTATGTTGTATAGGTCAGAGTGTTGGGTGAAAGAGAAGGTTGTTGAGAGGAAATTAAAAGTTGCAAAAGATGAGGACGCTTAGGTGAACTTGTCGTTAGATCAAGTTATACAAAATATGAATGAGGTTTTTTGGAGTGGAGTAGGGAGTTACCCCAATAAAGGATAATTTGAGAGAGTAAATATTGCATTGGTCTGTGCACGTTCGTAGAAACTGGTGAGTGATGGTAGAGGGGTGAGGAGGGGAAGGCCGATGAGGACATGGGATGAGCAATAACAATCTTAGATATTTATGAGAACATGATCCCTGCTAGGAGCAATTGGAGATAAAGGATTAGGATAGCAAACTCGGAATGGGGTCCTATAGCTTGCAATCCTTGCATAAGTGGGCTGAAGGAAGGAGGGGGTAGAGGGCTGTCAGTTTAGGTTGCAGTTGCTTTACTATACATTTTGTATGTGTTTAATGTACCTTTACTACTTATTCCTTCATATTTTTCTCGTGCTATATGATATTTTTTAATTCTGTTGCATGTTTGCTCACGCTCTAGCACAAGCCGATGATCTTTACGGAAACAACCACTCTATTTTTCGGTTAGATCTATGTACATTTCACCCCTTGCAGACCCTAATTTCGAATGAGATTATTGTATTCGTTTGGTTTTGTTATTTCTCTTTTGCATCAGTTCCATGACTTATCTTAGCAAAAATATGCTACAACCTCATTGACTATAACATCACCATAACCATAAACCACACAAGAACTCCCCACAACATCACCCTTTATATTGATCATATTCAAGCTACATATTTGATTTCTCTTATTCTACAAGACCTATGTTTTTTTGGTATATAATATTTTATATATAACAAATATACATGCAGATTGCAGACACATTTATCACCTTTGATAAGGTTTAATCTCTTAGAAAGCTGAGTTCTATTGATAAATCAGATTATCTGACTAATGGCCTTTTGGTTACTAGACCTATGTTAACAACAAACACTTCCCCCTCTATTATCTGAAGATCCCCTATGTTAAGAGCCCCATAATACCACCATCTTCTATCATAAAAGACAACAAATATAGAATTAAAAACCACCTGAAAAGTATTTAAACCTATATGGTTCAATTGCTAAATGACATTTTAGGTTGGATCATGACTAATGAAATGGGTGAAATACATAGAGAGTTTATTGTAGGTTGACTTTTTAGCCATAGCAATTTTCATGTTCATAATAATAGTGGGCTTTTCTTCATAGATAGTTGGGTTATGTATGACTTAAATGGGTATTATTGATAGGGCTCTTCTTGGGTTTTACTTAAAACATGTTTTGGGTAGACAAAGAGTTATATATGGCTTTCTGTGTAAGCGATATATGCTATGTAATAATCTAGTGGCGAGAGATTGTGTGAGGAGTTGAGTTAACGTGAAAAGCGTAAAAAGTGGATCTAAACTCATGATCACATCTCAAACCTACCCATGAATCACGCTTCATACGGGAATTGATCCGGTGCATCTTATCTTGATACATCTCATTCTAATGTGCATCCAATGGTTGATAATCATTTCTCACATTAAATCAACTTCTCACCGAAACCCAACCCATAACCCTCCTGATAATAATTCCAATAAAAGTGGTCCTACACGACAATAACAATAATTTGTATTTGGAAAAATCCTAATACCCTCGAGCCTCGATTGTAGAGTTCCTCATAGATTATTAAAACATAAATTCAAGAAAATTGAATAAAAAACATTTCTTTGACTTTCCTTGGAATTAACGATTTTGTATCATTAGACCAAGTCCTAATAAATGCCTCAATATTTTACTCTTATTTAATATTTTGTAACAATGACCAAAATCCATAAGACACCCCGAAGACCCAATCTATGGGCTTATTAAGAGCATCTTCACAGCTATACTAATATAGAAAAAAATAATTTTTTAGTAATTTTTTTACCCCAATAATTATGATATATCATATGCTAAATACAGAAAAGAAGAGAGAGAAGGTAAAAAATTTCAAATTTAAAAAAATATCTGAAACTCCATATTTAAGAAAGAGAAACAATATTAAATTCTTTTTCACCAATAGAAGACGTTGAAGTTGTGTGTTTAGGAGAGAGAAATAATATTTTATTAAATGACTGAATGTTTTAATAATATAATTGATGATAAATTTGCTAAAATAGAATAGCTATTAGAGTTGGATGTAATTTTTTTTAGAGATTTTAACCTTTTTATACTTTATTTTAGAAAAAATTATAACATAACTGTTGGAGATGCCCCAAGTTGTTTTTAAGTATTAGTCTGTTTGGATGAAGTAAAAAAAGTTTGTTGATTGATTTTTGTTCTAAATAATAAAAATTACTATTTTAAATATATGTCTATATAAACGTTGAATGAAAATAAATTGTATGATAAATATTTTAAATGACAAAAAATTAAAACAATATGAACTATTTTACAATAAGCATAAAATAAGATGAATTCAACGAGTTCATAGCACAACACTTAATAACTTAAAAATATATTTAAAACAATTAAGCATCATTGCTTAATTACAATTTTTAATTTGGTTTGATGAAATGGTTTTGAAGGATTTAGATCGAATTTGAACTTGGAAGGAATTCAAATTTTGAAGAATTTAAATTTTTGGTATATTTGATTTTAAGATTTAAAATGAAATTGAATCTCATAACTAATTGGATGAGACAAAATAGAGGTTCTTAAAAAAATAATAAAAAAAGAAACGATTTACCTCAATCTCAAACAATTATACTGTGTTTTCCCATCTTTTACTTTTGAGTAAATTACCAGTTTGTTGAAAATTTCTAGTTTCGTTCTTATGGTTTTGAATTACGATTTTCACTTTTATACTTTATGGTTTACTAGAAGCGTATTCGTGCAATGCAGCGAGATACATCACGATTTTAATGTTTCATTTTGTTTTTTGTTGATTTACAGTACGATTTTGGATGGTTTTGAGAAAATGATAATGTTTTTTTTAATAAATTTGTTTAATTTAGGCTTAATAATATAATGTTTTTTATAATATTTTCCAATCCTTCATGTTGTAGCCCAGTGGTTTGGTAACATCCTGGGGGGTCAGTGAATGGTATCCCTGACTACCCAGGTTCGAACCCCGTGGTGAACATGTTGTGATATCCAGATCATGGGTCTGCCACTTAGTGGTATCCTTAATTGGGATGGGCCGTGGTCGACGGGGATTAGTCGGGTGACATCTTTAAGTGGGAGCCCGGATACCCCGGGAACGTGTGCGTGTTGTGTGTTAACCTCCAAATCCAATCAAATCCTACAAACCAAATAAGACCTTAATATTAAGTTAAAATCAAACTTTTAATATAACTTAATCAATTGAGCTAACTTCAATAATTAAAACTTATAGTTGAAAACAAACACCACTTGTGTCTGGTACATATATTTTTGTAATTAAGGCTACTAATTATAAAAATATTTTTAGAATTGTTATATTTGATTTTTAATTGATTAAATCTATTCAATAATAATAATGATAATAATAATAATAATAATAACTAAAAAAGAACAAACGTAATTTATGCAATTTGAGTGCATACATATTTCTTTTTCGTCTTTATTGATGGATGGACATAGAATTGCGAGACGGTTTGCATGGGTCGGACCATCTTATGGTCTTTGTCTTGTTTTCTTGTCAACAAGTATGATGCATTGATGGACATTATTATTATTTTTAAAATTTTAATTATTATAATATAAAATCTTATGGGAAAAATGAGATTAAGCATATCAAATCATTAATAAAACAAATAAACCGGAATTCTCTTAAGAATAAATGTGTTATTTCCTTTTTTATCATCAAAAATAAAAATTTAATTAATCGAAACACCTTACGAGTAAATCGTTAATATATATATAAATATGAATTACATAACATATAGTTTCGCACCATCGAGAATGACATAATCGTGAGGCCGGCTGTTCTCATGTTTGATAACGTGTTCTAGATACTATTAAGACGGCAAATTTTTATTCCATAATTAACGTGTTTTACGTATTAGAGATGGATCAAGAATTAATTATAAATTAAAATAAAAAAAATTAATTATAGGTACTAGATAGATTGGGTGAATACATAAAATTATTTTTATTTAATATAAATTTATTTAAAATAATGTTTTTTTATGTGTATTAATATGATTGGTAAAGAGGAAGGAAAAATTAGAGACAATTCTTTTATCCAAGGTTGTGCATCCCTATTATATATAATTTGTTTCCGATGACACATATATCTGATCACAACGGTCTCGATTTGGTTTCCTTTAACCCTATGATGACACAGATCTAATTGTATTCAACATGATAGGACATTCATTTGGAAATCTATGAAATTGTGATAACCTTAAGAATTGATGTATCATGTGCTATTTCGTATGATTTTTTCCCATCTAAAACTAGAATTTGGGAAATTGTTGTTTCACAATGTAAACCTTTTTAACATGTTTGAGAAACAAAAACCACATGTAAAAGAGTTTCACATTGTGAATCAAATACATATAAAACAAAGACATTATGAAACAAATATATGTTTATCAATACATTAGATATTATCTTTAGATAAGAAAAAATCATGTAAAACAAATAACTTAATGTAAATAGTTGTCACAGTTATTATAATATATAGAGTTGTCGATCATTTGATTACGCCTCACTCCTAATTACCATTCTTAATATATAAAAAAACAATGAATATTTATATAATTTATTCGAGATATATATATTTTAACCTAAATACATATTGATAGACCACAATTACAAAACAAGCCCCAAATTAAGTTTCATAACCAAAATCACCATGGAAAACAATGGAGTTGTGGTGGTGATGGTGCCTTTTGTAGCACAAGGCCATCTCAACCAACTCCTCCACCTCTCTCGTCTCCTTTCCGCCTATAATCTACCCATCCACGTCATCACCACCACCACCCACCACCGCCAAGCAAAGCTTCGTATCCATGGTTATTGGGATCCCATCTCCACCGCAAACATCAATTACCATGAATATCAAACACCCCATTTCCAATCTCCACCACCGGACCCTAATTCTTCCACAAAGTTCCCAACCCACCTTATCCCATCTTTCAAAGCTTCATCTCACCTTCGTGAACCATTTGCACAACTTTTGGCCACACTTTCACCCACCGCCAGGCGAGTCATCGTTGTTCATGATTACATGATGAGCACAGTTGTTCAAGATGTGGTTTCATTTGAAAACACAGAATCCTATGTCTTCCATTGCGCTTCGGCTTTTTCGACGTTTTCCTACTTTTGGGAAGGGAAAGGAAGGCCATGTTTAGATGATGTTGAGTCCCATATGCAACTTACCAAGATCCCAACTCTTGAAGATGCTATACCTAAAGATTTCTTGGAGAGTGCTATGTCTAATTATGTTTGCCACGAGTTTAATTCGGGCAATCTTCACGACGCGTGTAAGGTTATCGATCACAAATTCATCGATTTGCTTGCGGAAGAAGGAATTTGTGGAAGTTCAAAGCAGTGGGCAATGGGTCCTTTCAACCCAGTGGCCATAATCGACGACGAAAACCCTAACAAACGTCACAAGGTGTTAGAGTGGCTTGATAAACGAGGTAAAGACTCGGTGATATACGTTTCGTTTGGGACGACGACTTCGCTATCTGATGAGCAGATCCAAGAACTTGCTGTTGGGTTAGAGAACAGTGAGCAAAACTTCATTTGGGTGTTACGAGATGCGGATAAAGGAGATATCTTTGAAGGTGAGGTCAGGAGAATTGAACTGCCAAAAGGGTTTGAAGAGAGAGTTGATGAAAAAGGATTGGTGGTTCGAGAATGGGCACCACAATTAGAGATACTGGCTCACCCTGCAACTGGTGGGTTCATGACTCACTGTGGTTGGAATTCGAGTATGGAGAGCATCACAATGGGAGTTCCCATGGCTGCATGGCCCATGCATTCGGACCAACCAAGGAATGCTACGTTAATAACAGAGGTGATAAAGACTGGCATAAGTGTAAGGGATTGGAAGGATGATCATGAGGTGGTAACATCTTCATGTATTGAAAAAAGTATCAGAAAATTGATGGGTTCAGAGGAGATGAGGAAGAGAGCTGGTAAACTTGGTGAGGAGGTTAGGCGATCTGTAGAAGAAGGTGGAGTTACACGCATGGAGATAGATTCATTTGTTGCTCACATAACTAGGTCGACAAACCCTTGTGTATAATTATGTTTGCTAAACGTTTGTTGCTTTGTGCGTTATATTTTGAAAGAGATGTTGTATGAAAACAAGAAGAATCTTATTACATGCATACATATATACATACTAGTTGTGTACCCGTGCAATACGGGGATACAAAACTTAAGTAAATGTTACACAAAAGCAGCTGGCGGGATACTGCAGGCTCCATCCATCATTTTACACAAAAGTTGGAAATGATTTCATTTCTCACTTAAATAAGATCTTATTTACAACGCAATCAACTTTTAGTTCTAAGAACACACACATTGAACCTTGATATCCATAATAACTCTAGAGTGAGAAAACGAACCAATTCAATCTCATAAATCGACCCATTAATCCTTTAACAATAGTATCTTCTCGAACTTTATTCCATGGAATACGACTATGATGAGAAAGAATCTGTTTCAATTTTGAATTACATGAATTTGTTGGTTTGATTGCAAATGTGGAACTTCATGCCCCAAAACAATCAGCAAAAAATCTACCCTCAAGAGCAAAATCTATCAAGGATAAATAAAATCAAAACTGATTAGAAAATCAAAATCGTATAGATGCATCAAAAACCGAGATCATTCATCAACATCCAGTAAGTTCGTCGATCTCAACCAAATTGATTCAATGAAGCGGAAAAGTGTTAGAAACCACCAAAGGGCCTAGCGGTATCAGAGCCTCTCGGCTCCTAGGAGGTCAGGGGTTCAAACCTCACCAAAGGTGAGGAAGGTGTGTGAGTTTATTTGTTGCATTTGTCGTATATAAATATTATATACATAAAAAAAAGTGTTAGAAACCTAAATTTCTTACATCTTTTTCAAGAAAAAGTTTAGATACACATAAAAGGATCAAGAGTGAATCGGTAAAGTCAATAAGGTTGTAGCCCAGTGGCCGGTAACATCCTGGGAAGGTAAGGGGTGAAAGCCTTACTACCTGGGTTCGAGTCCCGTGGTGATCAACTTGAGACATCCGCTTCAGGTGGGCCCTTTGGGCCGGGTCTGGAGCGAGGGGGGGATTAGTGGGTGGCACCCTTAAGTGGGAGCCCGACACCTCCTGAAAGCGTAGCCCAGTGGGTGGAAACTTTTGAAAGTTGCCTTTCAAAAAAAAAAAAAGAGTGAATCGGTAGAGAAATCGACAAATTAATCAGAACCTTAACTGTATACATTAAAAGTTGCTAAAATTGACCCTGTGGACAAATTAACATAAACGTTTAACAAGTAGCTAGTAAAATGTCTAAAATTGTATTCCACGATTACAAAATAGAAAGAATGTTTACCTTTTGAATATAAGCTTTCAAACTAAAGTAAATCTTATGAACCAACAAAAGCTTATAGACTTGACTTTGGAACAAAAGCTTACCCGATTAAAGACTGAAGTTCTTGGAGGCAGTCTTTGCTTTTGAATCCAACAATGAGTTGAGCAACTACAAAACTTAAAGAAAAAATGGGCCATTAAACAGTGTAAGAGAAAATAGACAATACCATTAAATTCCTACCATACCATCTTATGGTTAACACTCTTCAAAAAAAATACAGAGGCATTTCATCAAGCAGGTGAGGTGCAATATAAATAATGCTTTCAACAAACCATAGATAAACAGAAACCATGCTTCAAGAATGAGAACAAAGCAGAATAATCAAATGAAAAAACAATGTAAACACCTTTAGTCGAAGTTGAATCCACCGGACCAAAAGAAAACATGAGCACCTCCAAATTGAAAACCAGGATGGGTTGAAAACTATTTGTTAACATGACTCTGTAGGGTTTCAATTTTCTCCAATCCTTCATCTTCGTAATCATTCGTCTCAAATTCTTCTTAGCTTTCACCAAATGGGAAGTTGAGATACAAATTGGAGACTAAGAATGGAGTTCGATGGAGAAAGCACCATCATTTCAAATGGGGCGAGAGTAATGAGCGAATGGATTTGTGGATTACATTCGAAATTTGAATCGGATGTAGTGATGCTGAAAAATTACCTAGGATTTTAATTTGATGAAAGGCATGAAAATTTCGAATGATCTGAAGGTTCAGACCATGAATAGTATTCTTAAAAACGTTACCTGCAGCTTTGTTAAAGGAGTAGTATGAAAGTAGAAATAAAATTCTGAACAAGTAGAAAGAAAGTCACAGGTAAACCAAAGTTGGTTTAGGTTTTGAATTTTGAAAAGTAAAACTTGATTTTGAAATTGGGAATATAACTCTGAAAATCAAAATCAGATTCTAAAAAGTTAAACCTGATTCTCAAAAGTGATACATGCATTCCTCACTTGTACCTCATGCATAATAATATGTAATTAAGAGATTTTAAGAACTCATGCATAAAAAGCTTGTACTCAATGCTTAAGGACTTGTAATTAAGACTTTTTGTCTAAATGCTTATTAATGTAGTATAGATACATACATACATAAGGGTGAGTTGAGAAGTTGTGTTAACGGCGAGAAACGTGAGTAGTGGTTATCAACCATTAGATGAGAAATGGACGAACATTAAGATGAGATGCACCGCGTTGCACCAGATCAATTCCCTTCTAAATCGTAATTCATGGGAGGGGGTTGAGATTAAAAGAGATCAATGGTTCAGATCCACTTCTCACGCTTTTCACCGTTAACTCAACTTCTCACACGATCCTTCACATATATATATATATACATATATAGGGAGAGGTTCATTTGAGAAATGGTAAATATATGAGAAATAAAGAAGTAATCTTAGCCATTCATCTGGTCAACATTTACGGCTTTGACCGCGAAGCACCGGATAATTCCTTGTGTGGTCTATAGAAGGTAGAGGGGTAATTTCGTAAAATACACGGGATGAGTTCATATATGAATCTGTATGAATCACAAAGATTCATATATGAATCTGTTAATTAGTTCAACTGATTCATATATGAATCTTTGTGATTCATACAAATTCATATATGAATCACAAAGATTCATATATGAATCTGTTAGTTAGTTCAACTGATTCATATATGAATCACAAAGGTTCATATATGAATCAGTTAAAAGAGTTCAGTTGTGAATTGCACTGGTTCATATATGAACATATATAGTTCATATGTGAATTATACATGTTCATATATGAACACAACCCGTGTGTTTTGTAAAATTTACGAAATTGTCCTTCTATTTTTGGGATAGCCGCAACTTTTGACCCGTCAAAGCCGCAACTTTTGACTGGTCAAAGCCGCAATATTTGACTAGTCAAATCCGATCTTGACCATATGAATGGCTAGGATTACTTCTCTATTTCTCATATATTTACCATTTCTCAAATGAACCAACACTACATATATATATATATATATATATATAGAGAGAGAGAGAGGAAGAATCATACGAGAAGTTAAACATTTTGCGAGAAGGCGAGAAGTGTGATATCATATATGATTACACGGCCTGTGTGTGTGTTTAATCATATATGATTAAACGTCCATGTATTGCCAATATAACATGTATTTAATCATATATGATTAAGTTTGTGTATCATATATGATTAAACACTTCTCGCCTTCTCGCAAAATGTTTAGCTTCTCGTTTAAACCTGTCCTTATTTATATATATATATATATATATATATATATATATATATATAGAGAGAGAGAGAGAGAGAGAGATAAATAGATATATAGGATCCTTTTCTTTTGTTAACCAATAAATTAGTGTTAACCTTTTTAATCTCAACCATCAAAAGTTTTAATCAACGGATTGGATTGAATTAGTGGCAATGTTTAATATTGGAAATATTGAACACCCATCTTTTTCAATATAACATAGGTGAACAAAGGGTATTTTGGTAAAATCGTACTACACGCCGGTTTAGGAAACATTTTGAACTCCCTAAAATCTCTATAAATTGAAACGAAAGCATATCAAACCCGATTTTCATGGCACTAAAAAACGACAACTCCCTGAAACTTCTCTGAATCGATATGGAAACATATCAAATCCGATTTCATGCCACTAAAAATGGTAGGCATAATTTATGAACAAGTCATCAATTTTAAAGAACTATTTAATTGTTGCATAAAGAAGTTAACGAAAGTTTGGGTCCGTCATACTCTCTTTCTTTCTCTCCATTATATTAAATAAAGAATCCTTTTTTCTTTCTTTCTTTCTCTCTCTCACTCTTTAGTCTATTTTTCCTTTTATTTTATTGAGTAAACTACAATTTTCGTCCCTGTGGTTTACCACTTTTTTTGAAAGTGGTCCCTGTGCTTCAAAAACTGCAATTATCGGCTCATGGTTTACGAAACGCTTTGAAAATGGTCCCTCGCCGTTAACTCCGTTAAAATTGTCCGTTAGAGTCAAGGATATTTTCGTCCAACCATGTTTTTTTCTCTCCTTTTGCATTTTTCATTGTTTTTTCTTACTTTTTTTAAACCATAAAAACATTAGGGACCCAAATTGTAATTTTCATTAATTTATATGAATATTATATTAATTTATAATATATATATATATATATATATATATATATATATATATATATATATGCATATATATATATATACAACGCAGACAACCTCCTTTTCCGACCAACTGATCACCACCTCCGACTACCTGCAATTCCGATCAACCTTTTCTTCTACTCCGGTGACCACCCCAACCTTCCCTATCCCTTTCCCGTGAACCGCCGGTGAGAAGGAGCCGACGACCACCTCCATCGTCCCTCCTCCAGTTTCAAGATCATGTTCTTTAAGATGGAAGGGGTGTGTTAGGGGTGGTGGGAATGGGAACAAAAAGAAAAAGGATGTGCTTTGAGGTCGTCGGAGATGTTCTTTAAGCAACTGAGGTCGCCGGAAATGGTGACCGGAGGTCGCCGAAAATCTTAGGCATGAATATGAACTCCTCGATGTCACTCAAGAATCATCACACAAGAAACTCAGCTTCAAAATGCCAACACCACCACACCACCACCACCACCACCATCACCATTCTCCAGAGAACAACACAACCACCGCCGGCCGACGTGAAACTTAACACCACCCTATATCATGAGAAAAGGAGACGAAAACATATCTGTGTGTGTGATTGTATATGTATTATGCGTGCAATGTGTATATTGCGACTTGCAAGTCTAGAAGTTGGGTTGGAGAAAAAAGGTTGGGCCGATGGAGAGTTGGCCGGAGTTGCAGGTTGGGACGGTGGGGAGTTGGTCAAAAAGGGAGGGGGACGGGCAGGGCTGGAGAGGTAATGTTGTCGCTGGAGGATGGTGCCTGCCGGAGAAGACCGCCGAAGCTGTGTTGGTACTGTCAGTAGGCGTATGTATATATGACACACACACACACACACATATATATATATATATATATTAATATTAATATAATCATTAGGGATGAGTTGAGATTTAAGTAAATTACAGTTTGGTCCTTCTAACTTAATCAAAATTGTGTGACTAGTCCCTATAAAAGGAAAAAGACGAAAATACCCTTGACTTAACGGACGATTTTAATGGAGTTAGTGACGAGGGACGATTTTCAAAGAAAAATGCAAACCATGGGCCGATAATTGTAGTTTTTGAAGCACAGAGACCACTTTCAAAGAAAGTGGTAAACCACATAGACGAAAATTATAGTTTACTCTATTTTATATAAATTGATTTTATATTTTATAATTATATTTGTAATCATTAAATAAAAAGTGTTTGATGGACTTAGACTTCTGATAATTTCTTTATGCAACAATTAAATAGTTATTTTAAAATTGATGAGTTATCAATATTTCATTGATGGACAACATTAAGCTAGAGAATAGTGATATATAATATATTAGAACTTTTTGGTTCGCTCGCCACCTAGTGGCATTTTCTTTTCTTTGTAGTTTTTTAATATATAGTATTATTTAATATAATATTTTAATTGTAGTAAAATCATCAAACAATATTATAATATTTTGTGTTTGTGAAATGAATGAGATTGCATAATTTGGTGGTCTAATTTAATATTTTTATAGTTAGATAGACTCATAGAAACTTTTTGAAATAATTTAGCGGTCAATAATCAATGTATAGAAAATATAGGAATAAATATTATTTGGATTATAATATACTTAAGGGCCGTTTACTAAATGTTAATCGGCATTATTTACCTTATTGATTGAGCATGACAATAATCAAGAAGTTTACTCGGTAAGAGACAAGAACCGAAAGTCTTACTCGATAAGTGTCGGAAACGACTCTTATGGGCTGTTTATCAAATTTTCTATTAAGTCCTATATGGATAAATTTGTCTGTCTGGACAAAAATATGTTGTTATTTACTTTTTTATTTGAATTAACCATCTGAATGACATAAATAACCAATTTACCTCTCAGTATGAATCAAATGCTCTTTGATAAATTATTGTTTATTTTTCAAGAAGGTGATATTTCTCAAACACAAAAACTAATTAAACACCAAAACATAATATCTTAAACAATTAACAGGTTAAATGGGTATAAATAAACAATTGAACTAACAAAATCAAGATCAAATCAATATAGGTACAATACATATAGCAGAAGGTACAATATTTACAATTTTTTTCCTTGTGGTACAAAATACACCCAACAAATGAACTTTTTGATTGCCTCCTCGGTTTAGGTATTACCCATCGAGTTTTTTTTGCAAAAATAGAATAGTTTAGAAAAAGTTTTGTAGAAATATGAGTGTTTTAAAAACATTCGTAGAAATAGGGGTGTTTTAAGGGGCCACTATTTTTATAATATGATTTTATGTATTTTCATTTTAAACCCTATATATTTACAAATTTAACCCTCTTACTTACATCTTTCTTTTTATTTATCTTTATTATTTCTAAATTTTTATTTTTAACCCTTATTATATATCATGTATGAATTGATTTATTTAAAATATATTATTAAGATTTATATATTATTTTTAGTAAATTATATTATTAAATATATCTCATTAATACCTTTAAACTAATACCAATATTTAATATATTACAATTTTAGGAAAATACAATACAAACTAAACGATAAATTATAATACAAATATATTAAAATGTTACGAAATTACGTACGACATTACAATAAAAATTAAAACGCTAAATTAAAACATTACAATACGAATTAAACACTAAATTAAAACATCAATTATAGAAATTATAAGTTCACATCTCATTGAATCTTGGTAGAGAATTTGGACTATTATGCCCAGGTTGGTGGCATAGTCCACATCTGCGAGGTTCGTCAGGATGACGAATGTCCATCTCATTACGAAATCGATTTGCACGACTCCGACCTCGATGCACGAAAAGTTTCGAGTAATCTGCTTCAATTTTCCAATCCGACTCCAACCAATAATCAACATGAGAAAGTGGCATAAAATCAGAACGATATTGGTCTCTATATGTCATAGTAGTGTAGTACTCACAATGGAAAGAGGGTCATCCTCTCTATGTCGACAAACTGCAAGAGTATGTGAACATGGAAATCTTTCCATTTGCCACTTACCACATGTGCACGTATGTTAAAAATAGTGGACAATATGTGTATTTCCTCCAGTATCATTTATCCGCAACTTTGTGACAATTCTGTAGACGCCTTCATTATAGTCAAACGCGGTCAAGTTATGGCTTTATCCATGGGTTTCTCGTTTAACAAAGAGACGCCACATGCGTGATGGTAGAGGTGTATTGCAATTCATTGCAATATCACTATGCTTTCTAAAAATTTGCACAGTTCTATTGAATGTAAGGTCAATACACGCCTTAATCAGTAGCCATCTTGCTCCTCGCAACGCATTGTTCATACTCTCAGAGGTATTTGTTGTCAAGAAACCCCATCGAAAATTTTCATCGTATAAATGACACCACTGACTTCTGTTAATTTGTTTTAAATACTTCCATGGTTCAAGATTGATTCTTTTTATTTCTCTCATATAATTAACAAACTTTCTTTTCTGTGTGGTGCTACCAATAGCCTAACAAAAAGTTTTGAGGCTCAAGTTCTTGTACCTTTTCATGAGATTACTTCTAATGTGACGAAGACAAAAGAGATGGTATGCTAATGGCTCTTTCCATTCTTGTAGATTTGTCATTGCATGAATTATTCCTTGATGCCTGTTTGAAATAACAAATAATTGTCTGTCTTGAGCAACAAAATGCCTAAACTGAGAAAAGAACCAACACCAACTGTGTGCGGACTCTTCATCAACAATGGCATAAGCTACAGGCAATATATTATTGTTAGCGTCTTTTGTGACCGCAACAAGCATTTTTCCCCTATATGAACCCTTCAAATGACAACCATCAACAGAAATAATAGGTCGACATAGACGAAATGCATTAATAGCAGGTCCAAAAGCCCAAAAGACATACTTGAATGTCGCCACATCTGATGATCCATTTGGATTATGAAACCAAGTCACAATCGTATTAGGATTGGAAGACCGCAAAGCTGCAATGTACTTGGGCAACTCCGCAAAGTTACTTTCCCAAGTTCCATAAATAGTCTTTATGGCTTTTCTCCTACCATGCCATGCCTTCCAGTAAGAAACATCTATATTCATACTATTTTTAATATCTGCTTGTATTTGTTTCACCGGATATTCAACATAATTTTGAATTGAGTGGAGGATATACGAGGCAATTGTTGTAGAGTTCAAATTTCTGTTATTATTGCCAATGTAGGATCCGAAACAATTGTGTGCGTTCACCCAACGTTTAATCTTCCACATGTGATGACTTTTCTTCTTAATTGCACAAACATACCATGCACAACGTGGTGTATAGTGCTCAATACTAGAGTTTTCTCCACCATTTCTTAAAGTCTTACACTTTGCTAACCACGAGCTACTTTTTACTTTCGTATACTTTAAACTCTCTATTTTGGGCGATCGACCAAAGTGTGACTGCCTTTTTTACATGTGCCTTACTTTCAAATTGCATTCCTAACCTTATTTTATTTTCTGATTCACTCCAAACATCTATATGAATGTTGTTTTCCAAATCGGCTATGTCATCATCTTCTACATCTCCAACATCATTCATAAAATTCACTACCGGATTTTCACTCACATCATCATAATCATCCTCAATATTAAACATTGACTCACTATCACTATCCTCACTATATTGTGAGTTGGGTTCATCAAATCCAAAGTCATTGTCTGCCTCAAACGTATTGTCATTCGACAAAGAAAATGGTACATTTGAGGGGTTGGTCTCAAAGTTACGAAAAAGGTCTAAAAAACTAGTATTTATTGGTGAACCGTCCATATTCAAAATGACAAGTATATCAAAATGTAACTGCAAAATAAATTATAAGATAAATTACATAAAGTACAATCATATATGATGTTTCATATTAATATATGCTAGAAATTTAGACAATGATACATACCTTGGATGAAGGAAGGAATGAAGGATGAATGGTATAACTTGGTATTCAAAAACGTAATTGATTTTTCTAGTTGAAGAAGGATGAAATGAATGTAGGTTGAATCATCCAAATTTATAACCAAAAAAAGTAATTGATTAGACAAGTCTTCTTATCATTTTTTTTGAATTCTCATGAAGAATGACAAAAATGTTTTTACTTTTGTAAACAATTGTTCTAATCAAGATCAATATTAATGAATAGTAAAATTGTTTTTGTTGCTTTTGAGTTTCAAGATTCCTTATATTTTCTAGACAATTTATGATAAAGTTGGTATTAGTTAAAGGTATTAATGAGATATATTTAATGATATAATTTACTAAAAATAATATATAAATCTTAATAATATATTTTAAATAAATCAATTCATACATAATATATAATAAGGGTTAAAAATAAAAACTTTAGAAATAATAAAGATAAATAAAAAAGAAAGATGTAAGTGAGAGGGTTAAATATGTAAATATACAGGGTTTAAAATGAAAATATATAAAATCATATTATATATAAAAAAAGGTGGTCCCCACTTAAAACACCCCTATTTCTACCAAACTTTTTTTAAACTACCCTATTTTTGCAAAAAAACTCATTACCCATCAGATGAAGAAGTTGTGGTACACTGCATAAAGCAAAGGTACAATATTTTCCTGGGATTTGCAGGTCAAATCCATGCTGGAGAGCTTCTTCATCGAGCATAGGGCTGTCGGTGGGCGCGAAAAGGGGAAGCCGCTAATGTGTTATGAGGAGGGTACAGAGGAAAAGGGAATTACTGATCGCTGGAGACGAGCAACAACGATGGGGAGGTGCAACTAGGGTACCACTAGTCGCCGGAGGAAGTGCAACGACGCATCGGAGACGAGCAGGAACGTTAGGGAAGGAGAACGTTTTATCTGTGGCTAGAGTTTGAACTTTGAAGGGAAGCGTTGGAGAGTGGAAGGAGGAGGCATGTATTTTTTTTCCTAAAGGAGTAGGCGTGTTCATTTACCTAGGGGCATGATTGTCAATATTTTGGCTTACAAATTTATCATTAAGTCACAAGTAAACATGCATATATGGTTGTGCGAATAAGCCAAAATAACCATTAAACTTATTAAGTCAAAAGTAAACATCCCCTTACCCGGTAAACACTTACAGGGTTTAAGATGAATACCAGCAATCCATTTTCATGGTCAAGGATGTTACATGATAAGGTAAATGAAGATGAATCTTTTGTCCGTAAACGCTTACCCGGTAAGAATTTGATAAACGACCCCTTAATCATGAGTATTGTAACATCTCAGGCCAACCGTACCAGATATTGTCCGCTTTGTCCACACACCCAGACTCACAGTTTTAAAACGCGTCTGGTAGAGAAGGTATCCAGTCCCTTATAAGGCAACTTTCGTTCCCCTCCCCAACCAATATGGGATCTTACAATCCACCCCCCTTGGGAGACCAACGTCCTCCCTGGCACATTAGTCCGGTTTCCGGTTCTGATACCAAATGTAACAACCCAAAAGTCAACAAAGCAGTAAAATAGCATAATAATGCCCACACATGGGTCCCAATACAAAACTTTCTGAATACAGGATCAACATAGTTTAAATATCTACAATTCTACTACAACCGAGAAACTAACAATAACAAAATTTCTGTTTACGCCGCTTCTAAGGCCTGCTCTCCAACTCTTATAATTCCTAACATTTCTCTTTCCCTTTAGAAGATCTCGAAGCAACCCTGTTACTTGAAAACGGGTTTTAAGAAAAGTGGAAACCAGGATTAGACCGGAAGGTCTAGTGAATTCCCAACCTCGTCCCTTGTTATTAAAAATAGAAATCATGCACAATTAAATAAGATTAATCTCAAAAAATGTAAGTCACCAGAATTGACTAAATCCATGCCGAAATCCATCCTCACGAATCAGGACTACTCGTCCTCGGGGCCCCCCAGTAGATCCCCGTACGGACCCCTAGTCGATGTCGTTCCCGTGTGTAGGGAAACAAATTCCAAACACACGGTTCAACCATCCCCGATGGTTATAGGTAGCCATGGCCAAACATCCATTCACATTGTCACGTCAACATATATTTTGCATGCATATGTGAAATAACATAAAGTGAAACAAAGCTTCTTATAGCAACCATTTACCATAAAATCCCAAAATTATGATTGATCAAATATTAACAATAATTTCTTGGTCAATATAAAATGAACACCGTCTCCAGTACAAAGATAAATCCATATTTCGAAAGTAAGGGAACTCACCTATTTGGAAAGACTCGGCCCACACTCGAACACTAGCTTCGCAAAGATCAAATTCCTACATTTCAAAATAGTAAGGCCGTTAAGTTATTCAGTCCTAATCCCAAGAGTTTTCTAGATCAAGGTTCAACTAACAGAAGATGTGGGTTCGATCCTAATAATACCACAGTCCCTGATTCGTAAACCCCGGGGGCTCCCGGTCTTCTACCTTCCGGGCGACCCCGGTTACCAACATACCGGGCGACCCCGGTTCCCCACACACCGGGCGATCTCGGTTCTTATCACACCAGGCGACCCCGGTCCTTAACACACCGGGAGACTTCGACAAACCCTACGCAGGCAAACCCCAATGTATCACAATTGATCACAATCGATTTCGACTAACAACCCCTTTCCTTTAATTAATTAATTAACACACGCACAGAATCAAACATCGAATCGAGTCCCTAATCCATTTCACTAACTCCCCAGTCCCAACCTGGACTTGATTCCAAGCCTCAAATCATTTCAATCCTCCCAAACTAAATCGATAAATAAATCTAAAAACAAAGAATATAGATCAAGGGTTCTAATTAAAATACTTACCTCCTGAAGATGGATCTCAACGATTACAATTGCTTCTCCCCAAATTTCTAAATCCCAAAAGCTTCGATCGGTCCTTCCCTTCTCCTCTGAGTCGCCGCACACACACACACACACCAGTATGTTATTCCCAAAATGAATAGTAACCTAGGGTTTTAGGCCCTAAATGATCCCATTTTCCAAATAGGTCCTCCAACTTCTTAACTTTCCACATTTACACTATAAAGTATTTGTTTATAAAAATAAACACATAATCCAACATTGACGATTGTTACAACACTCCCCCTGTTAAAAGAATTCCGTCCTCGGAATTTTCTTGTCGAATAAATACAGATATTTAGACAACATCTCCGATTCTAACTCCCACGTCGCTTCCCGCCCTTTATGGAACTTCCATTGAACTTTCACTAGAATGATATCGTTTGTCCTTAGTCGTTTAACCTTACGATCCACTATACACTCAGGTTCTTCGGCGAAGTTCAACTTCTCATCCACCCGTATGTCTTGCAAAGGTACAACCATATCAACATCTGCTAAACACTTTCTCAAGTTGGAGACATGGAATGTGTTTTGGATACCCTTCAGCTCTTCGGGTAAATCCAACTTATACGCCACCGCTCCGACACGTTTAATAATATTAAACGGTCCAATAAATCGTGGGCTTAACTTTCCTTTCTTCCCAAAATGGATTACACCTTTCCAAGGTGATACCATCAACATCACTCTATCGCCAATTTGGAATTCAATGTCCTTTTTGCGTTTGTCCGCATAACTCTTTTGACGGTCACGCGCCACCTTCAATCTCTCCCGCACTTGAACAATTTTATCCGCCGTCAGCTGCACTAACTCTGGTCCGGCCAGTTGTCTCTCTCCCACCTTATTTCAGCATAAGGGAGTTCGACATTTCCTTCCATAGAACATTTCAATGGGAGCAGCTTTGATACTTGCATGATAGCTATTATTATAAGCAAATTCAATTAAGGGCAAGTGATTTTCCCACGAACCCTGGAAATCCAAGACGCATGCCCTGAACATATCCTCCAGGTTCTGAATAGTCCGCTCGCTCTGATCGTCGGTTTGCGGGTGATACGCCGTGCTCATTTTGATTTTTGACCCCATCTATCGCTGAAAGCTCTTCCAAAAGTTTGAAGTGAATCGACTATCTCGGTCGGACACTGTTGGGAACTGAAGATTTGTTCAAGTATGGTTAATGCTGCTAGTACATCATGATTACTACTGCTAGTAGATTTAATACTGCTTGAAAAGTTAGTGCTGCTATTTCAATGGTTAGTACTGCTTGGAGGGTTAGTACTGCTAGTAGTTAGTACTGCTAAGGGATTACTACTGCTAACATCATTAATACTACTGAGGTGTTTAATGCTGCTGAAGATGATTAATACTGCTGAAGAAGGTTAATGCTGCTTATGAGATGAAGACTCAGAATGGAAGGAAGACAGCTGTATAGAAGACTTGCTAAAGTAAAGGAGATAATTATGGACTGAAGATCAATTGTATTTTGATAATTATCTTGTAATATGTCTTGTATAAATAGTATAGAATAGTTTGACAGAAAAAAATAATTCTGAATTTTTTGTTTTCATAGAGAAAATTAACCTCAAGGTTTAGAACCCTAGTTCTAGAGAAGTAGAATTCGTATTGGTGAGCCTGTTCATCAATATTGAGGTTTTGTTTGAAATCTTGTAACTTTAATCATTCAATAAAGTTTACAAGTTGTGATTTCTGATTCACTGTTACATTGATTGTTGAATATGAAAGTGTTATTCCGCAACTCCTTTAATATTGTTTCTGAGTTCATTATTCTTGTTAAGAATTAGATCCTGACAAGTGGTATCAGAGCAAGTATTCTCAGAAACCTTCATTCATCATGGAAAACACAGTTGAATCAAACAGTACTCTTGTCTCAAAGGTTCCAATGCTCAGATCTAATGAGTTTGACATGTGGAAGATTAGGATCAAACAATACATTCTTCTCACAGATTACTCCATGTGGGACATCATTGAGAATGGCCCATCTGATGAAGGAAAGATTGGTGCAGATGGAAAAAGAATCCCACCAAAGACGTATGCAGAAAGGAAGACAAGGCAGACAGAGATGAAAGCCTTGAGCACACTGCTCTTGGCTATTCCCAATGAGTATCAACACCAATTCTGCAATTGCACTGATGCACAGATGCTTTGGAATGCTCTAGAGAAGAGATTCTCTGGTACCAAAAGTACCAAGAGAAATCAGAAGGCAATATTGAAGCAACTGTATGAAAACTTTATGTCAACTAAGAATGAGTCCATGACTCAAACTTTTGACAGGTTTAACAAGATGATTGGTGAACTAGCTACTATGGGAGTACAGATTGATCAAGATGATGTAAACAGAAAGTTCTTAAGGTCCCTTGGAGACGAATGGACCATGTATACTGTTTCATTCAGACAGAATGAACAATTGGAAGAAAAGGAACTGGATGATCTGTACAATGATTTGAGAATGTTTGAATCTGAGGTGGAAGCAAAGAAGAAGCTTATTGGATATGTTCATAATGCTGCACTCCTATCAGCATCAATTGATTCTACTGCTAACCCTGAATCAGTTAATGCTGCCAGTGGAGTAAATCAAGAAAAAGGCAATGAATCTGTTTTTGAAGCCTTTCTTTCCAGTCATGGTAACTCTTCTTTAATCGATGATGACTTGGAACAGCTTCATCCTGATGATCTTGAAGAAATGGGAACAGCCTGTACTGGTTCTATTACAGTCATGAACAAATCAACCTGCTCATTTGATTGCAGATTGGATGGTTCTGGATTCTGCTCTGGTTCTGCTGAAGGTGGAACAGAAGATTCTGCCTCTTTTTCTGCTTCTTCAATCCTTGGCTTCTTGGATTGTTTCTTGGAGGCTATGGTCTTTACTCTTTTTACAGATTTGGCTTCCACAGCAACATTCTCTTCTTTAGTGTCTTCAGCCTTTTCTTTTGTTGGAGTGGCTTCCTCAGGGAAGGGTTGTTGGATGTTGAGATCATGCCTCTCTTTCATCCTTCTTTCAGCTTCTTCCCTTTGAGAGGAGTCCCCTTGAAGCTTAGCCATTTCCTTCTTATATAGCTCCTCAACCTTACTGTATGCCATGTTAGTGAATATCTCTCCTTTGACACCAATTGAGCCTTTCAGAAAGTTGATCATTTTTCTCCTTTCTTGATTGGCCAAAAAGGTCTTAGAAGGTTGTCTTCTCTGCTTCTTGACTGGCATTATTTGCTTGGATGCTTTCACTGATATTTTCTTGGCCTCAGCTGCAGTTTTCATGCTCTGTTGATACTCTTCATTTAGCTTTTTAGCCATCTCCAGTGCAAGCTCTCTGTCTTTTTCAGATTGGAGTTGTTCTTCCTTTTCCATCTCAGCTTGAAGCTGTTTTGCCACTTCTTCATCTAACTCCAACTGATTCTTCTTCTTTGAAAGTTGTTCAGGTTCAACCATCTTAGCCTTTCCCTTTGCATCCTTCAAACCTGTTTCACTGATTTCTTTCCTTTTCTTTTCAATACCTCCTTCCTTAATGACCACTCCCTTGGCCTTTTTAGTAGCCTTAGGAGTGTCATTCTTAGATTTTACCAAAATTTCTGCAATTTCTAACTCCTCAACAGATAGCCCTGTTGCTGCTGCTTCATTTATCTCAGCAGCATTACCTGTTTCTGCTGCTTGAGCAAATTCTGTTTCTGTGTCTACTGCTTTTGATTCTATTTCTACTGCTTTTGATTCTGTTTCTACTGCTGCTTGAACCTTATCTGTTTCTGCTGCTTTCTCCCCCTCAAAATCAAATCCCATCTCAGATGTACTTTCCTTCTCTACTTCAGCCTCTTGATTTCATGAGGGTGAAGAAGTTCATCAAAAGGACTGGGAGGAACAATTTCTCTCAAAGAAGAGAAGATGGTGCAGGCTTTGATAAGTCAAAGGTGGAGTGCTATAAATGTGATCTGAAGGGACACTTTGCCAGAGAATGCAGAAGTGGAGTGTCTCACAATCACCAACAAAATCAGACTGGAAGCTTCAACCAGAACAGAAACTCTGCTCAAGCTCTTGTTTCTCAACAAGGAATGGGGTTTGACTGGAGTGATCAAGCAGAAGAGGCTATTCAAAATCAAGATCTCATGGCAGAGGTATCTGATCTTCCAACTGAGATACTTTCTAATCTCTGTTCTCAAACTTGCATAGATACTGTTAAAAGGTACAGGGATCACAACCAGAATATGAGTGATGACCTTAAGAGATTAGAAAAAGATATAAAAGATTATGTGAAAATTGTTGAGAGGTTTGAGGAACAAATTAAAAGTTTCCAAGCCAATGAACTGCAACACACATATGATACAAATTACTGGAGTGGGAGAAAAATGATCTAGAAATCCAACTGACAAAGTGTAAAGAGGAGAATGAAAAGTTGAGAGGAGAGCTAGCCAAAGTTAAGCTAGATGTGGAAAAGTTTTCCAATGCTTCTAAAGCAATGGACTCTTTACTACAAACCCAGTTTCATGACAAACTGAGAAGAGGAATTGGGTACAATACCACACCACCACCATACAACAACAACTACATCCCTCCTACATCAGACTTACTAGAGACCAATGATAGGAAAGACTTGAATAAGGGAGCCACTAAGATAGATCCCTTAGATGAAGTAGTTGTTGAGGACAAGACTGAGAAAGAGGCCAGTAAGAGTAAGGACAATACTGTGAGTGGTGAGATTCCCTTAGAGAATAACATTATCACCAATGAGGATTGTGGAAGGGCTTGGATCAAATCCAATGACATAGAGAAGACTGAAGAAAAGTTTAAAAAGGTCCATTACAAGTAGACTACAGTTGTGAATCCTGTTCCTTGCAAACAGTGTGCATGTAATAAGTCTGAGCCTCTAAAACATGATAAAATGAGGGGCAATTAAAGGAATTGGAATAATCAGTGGGCTCAGAAACAAGGAGTTGATCTGAGTAGAATCATCAGACCAAAACCTTGATTCATATGTGGAAAATTGAATCATCTTGCCAAGTACTGTTACTTTAATCCTATTAACCAAAGGATGAATTTTCAAAGAGCTATGCAAAAACCCTTTGGTCATAGGAAGGATGAAAGGAACCATGTGGCTAAGAAACCTGTTAAATCTAAAAGACACATGAAGAAAAAGACTGTAAAAGAGAATGTCAAGATGTAGGTTCCTAAAAGCACTAAAACTGTTAGTACTGCTACCACAAATAGTGCTGCTGACAAAGATAGTGCTGCTAGAAGCAATACTCCTGCTACCAATGTTAGTGCTGCTGAGAGTATTAGTACTTCTAAAACTAACATTGTTAGTACCTCTTCAAATGTTAATACTGCTAACTCTGTTAGTACTTCTAACAAGGTTAGTACTGCTAAACCTGTTAGTGTTGCTAACTCTGTTAGTACTTCTACAATTAGTACTGCTTCTAGTGTTTGTGCTGCTAGACCAATCATCTTGACAAAGTACTCCAGTAAAGAGTGCTCTGATTTTAAAAATCTCATCAAAAAGGAATGTAAATACTTTGATGAGAAAGGGAGATCCAAGACCACTTTGGCTTGGGTTCCCAATCAATACTAATTGATGTATCTTATGTACAGGGCAATCAGCAGCTCAAGGGAAAGAGCATCTGGCATGTTGATAGTGGTTGCTCTAGGCACATGACAGGGAACATGGCTTGCCTCAAGAATTTCAAGAAAATTGACGGAGGACATGTTGCCTTTGGTAATACTCCAGATGGAGGTAAGATTAGTGGTAAGGGTGATGTAACAAAAGGTAAGATGACCTTTGAGGATGTTTTCTATGTTGAGCAGTTAAGGTACAACCTGTTAAGTGTATCACAGGTTTGTGACAAACAACATAGTATATTATTCACTAATTCAGAATGCATTATCCTTGCCCCTGGATTCAAGGTAGTTGATGAAAAGATGATACTACTAAGAACTCCCAGAAAGGATAATGTCTATTGTTTGGATATGGAAAATGTGTCAACTGATTCATCCCTAAACTGTCTTGTTTCAAAAGCATCTTTGGATGAATCATCACTTTGGCACAGAAGGATGTGTCACATGAACTTTAAAACAATGAATAAACTTGTCAAAAACAACCTTGTAAGAGGTTTGCCTTCAAAAGTCTTTTCATGTGATGATCACTGTGTTGCTTGTCTCAAAGGCAAACAACACAAAACTTCTCATAAGTCCAAAGAAGTGAACACAATTTCTTCTTCTCTTCAGTTGTTGCATATGGATCTGTTTGGACCTACAAATGTTATGAGTATAGGTAAGAAATCATATTGCTTAGTTATTGTTGATGATTACTCTAGATTTACTTGGGTATATTTTCTAAGGACTAAGGATGAGACAAGTGGACTGATCAAATCCTTTATTCTAAGAATTGAAAACCAAACAAATCAAAAAGTAAAAGTCATTAGGTCAGACAATGGTACTGAATTTAAAAATCTTGACCTAAACACCTTTTGTGAGGATAAAGGAATTGAGAGGCAATACAGTGCTCCTAGGACTCCACAACAAAATGGTGTTGCTGAGAGAAGGAATAGGACACTGATTGAAGCTGCTAGATATCTGTTAGCTGATTCAAAACTTCCAATTACTTTCTGGGCTGAAGCAATTAATACTGCTTGTTATGTCCAAAACAGAGTTCTAGTAGTCAAGCCTAAAAACAAGACACCATATGAGCTTTTAAATAAAAGAAAACCATTTATTGGATTTTTCAAACCTTTTGGGTGTCCTTGTACCATTCTCAATACCAAAACTCACTTAGGAAAGTTTGATAGCAAGGCAGATGATGGTTTTCTTGTTGGTTACTCATCTCAGAGTAAGGCCTACAGAGTATTTAATTCTTCTTCTAGAATAATTGAGGAAAGTGACAATGTCAAATGCAATGAGAACACACCAAACCCTATTGGTTCTGGTCCTCAGTGGTTGTTTGACATTGATTCACTCACTAACTCTTTTGGTTTCAGTAGTGATGATCATGCAGGTTCAGGAAGTAGAGGATCAGGGGAAGAACAAGTACATAATAGTATTCCGCAGTCTATGATCTTTCCATTACCTACAATGGACCCTGTTAAAATCTGTGAAAAGGAAACTGTCACTGAACCAATTCAGAGTGAAGAAGAAAGAAGAGATGATGAGAATTCAGAGCATGAAGAGCCAGAAGCAGCTGATGAGACCCTCTCAGCTGACTTAAATGATTCCAATCTAGATGTTGGAATTAATGAAGAACCTAGTCACCAGACAAGAACTCAAAAGAATCATCCTCCAGAGCTGGTAATAGGAGACATCTCTTCTCCTATGGTAACTAGGAATCAAAGCAGAATTCAAGAGATGCAGGATCAGCAACATACAGTACTCTCTTGCTTTCTATCTCAGATTGAGCCTAAGAAGGCCTATGATGCAATGAAATATTCAAGTTGGATAGAAGCCATGCAAGAAGAGTTTCTATAGTTTCAGTTGCAAGATGTTTGGGACTTGGTGGACCTTCCAAAAGGTCATAGAGCTATTGGCACCAAGTGGATTTTCAGAAATAAAAAGGACGAGAGAGGAATAGTAATCAGAAACAAAGCAAGGCTAGTGGCACAAGGGTACACTCAGGAAGAAGGCATAGACTATAAGGAAGTCTTTGCTCCAGTTGCAAGGGTAGAGACAATTAGGCTGTTTCTAGCCTATGCTTCATTTATGCAGTTCAAGGTATATCAGATGGATTTAAAGAGTGCCTTTCTTTATGGAACAATTGATGAAGAAGTATATGTCTGTCAGCCCCCTGGATTTGAGAATCCATCATATCCTAATAGAGTATACAAACTTACATAAGGAAAAAGGTAAAGAAGGCTCCTTCCCTTCTTGTACCTTCACCCACAAAGCCTTTAAACCCTCTAATGGAGAATTCTACATTAGAGAATATCTATAGGGAAACCACAGGGGTGTCTCCCAACCCCAAGGAGGTGCTCACTGAGGAGATGCATGAGCATATGGGTGAGCAGGCTACCACTACTTATGCTATCACAGAGGAGGACAGTGGTAACATCAATAAGACCTCCCCCATGGCAACTTTGAATGAGCAATCATTTAAAGGTCCCAGGTGCCAAGAAACCAAGGGGGTGGAGGGTGCTTCTGCTAGGCAGAAGACTTCCACTACTAAATGTTCCAACGATCCTTCAAAAGGGGGTAACACTCCTGGAGAAGGTGAGGATAGATATAACTACCAATAATTGATGGATACAATGGGAAACATTAATCTGGATGTTATCAAACAGGGAGTAGACATAGAGGAGATGAAAATGGCGATTCTGTCTCAACAAGTACAGATTACCAAATTGATGAAGATGGTGAGGAGATTGGTGCAGAAATAGAAGAGAAAGCAATATGTTCTGAAGAAAAGGAAAGATGCTTTCAAAAAGGGGGAGAATCAAGAGGCTGAAGTAGAGAAGGAAAGTACATCTGAGACGGGATTTGATTTTGAGGGGGAGAAAGCAGCAGAAACAGATAAGGTTCAAGCAGCAGTAGAAACAGAATCAAAAGCAGTAGAAACAGAATCAAAAGTAGTAGACACAGAAACATAATTTGCTCAAGCAGCAGAAACAGGTAATGCTGCTGAGATAAATGAAGCAACAGCAACAGGGCTATCTGTTGAGGAGTTAGAAATTGCAGAAACTTTGGTAAAAGCTAAGAATGACACTCCTAAGGCTACTAAAAAGGCCAAGGGAGTGGTCATTAAGGAAGGAGGTATTGAAAAGAAAAGAAAAGAAATCAGTGAAACATGTTTGAAGGATGCAAAGGGAAAGGCTAAGATGGTTGAACCTGAACAACTTTCAAAGAAGAAGAATCAGTTGGAGTTAGATGAAGAAGTGGCAAAACAGCTTCAAGCTGAGATGGAAAAGGAAGAATAACTCCAATCTGAAAAAGACAGAGAGCTTGCACTGGAGATGGCTAAAAAGCTAAATGAAGAGTATCAACAGAGCATGAAAACTGTAGCTGAGGCCAAGAAAATATCAGTGAAAGCATCTAAGCAAAGAATTCCAGTCAAGAAGCAGAAAAGACAACCTTCTAAGACCTTTTTGGCCAATCAAGAAAGGAGAAAAATGATCAACTTTCTGAAAGGCTCAATTGGTGTAAAAGGAGAGATGTTCACTAACATGGCATATAGCAAGGTTGAGGAGCTATATAAGAAGGAAATGGCTAAGCTTGAAGGGTACTCCTCTCAAAGGGAAGAAGCTGAAAGAAGGATGAAAGAGAGACATGATCTCAACATCCAACAACCCTTCCCTGTGGAAGCCACTCCTACAAAAGAAAAGGCTGAAGACACTGAAGAAGAGAATGTTGCTGTGGAAGCCAAATCTGCAAAAAGAGTAAAGACCATAGCCTCCAAGAAACAATCCAAGAAGCCAAGGATTGAAGAAGCAGAAAAAGAGGCAGAATCTTTTGTTCCACCTTCAGCAGAACCAGAGAAGAATCTAGAACCATCCAATCTGCAATCAGATGAGCAGGTTGATTTGTTCATGACTGTAATAGAACCAGTACAGGCTGTTCCCATTTCTGTGAAGGCACCAGAAGTCATCTTTTGGGATATTCTGAGGGACAACAGAAAGGAGTACTTCAGACTCAAAAGAGTTGGTGATGTGTTTGAAGTCTACTCAACTTGGGGTAAAGTGATCAGAAGTTGTTCAAGGGCTGATTTAGAAGAAATGCACAAGGTGGGAATCAAGCTATATGAGCCTGTGATGAAAGGAACTGAAGAAAGTCTACTAAAGATTGCAATGGAATACTTGTGTATGATGTTTTAACCAGAAAAAATGGTGTACAGGATAAATGATCTACATCATGAGTATGGGTTTAAGAAGATTGATAAGTGAATGCTATTTGAAAATTGTGGTGTATTCATGATTACAATAGACAACTGCTATCATGAGTATTTTCTAGTGGACAAAGTATATGATCATAGCAAGGTGAAGCTAGAAGGAATGCTGAAAGCCAAGCTAGTGTGTGCAAAAGGATCTGAAATGGCCAGAATTGTGATAAGAAGGACAATCAATCAAAGTCTGGGGCTGGATCCAAATTTGGGCAACTAGGCTGAAGTTTTGAAAGCATCTTGAAGACCACATCTGAAGAACTTGACTTCTCTTCCTAAAAGTCAAGTTAGGGGGAGATTGTTGGGAACTGAAGATTTGTTCAAGTATGGTTAATGCTGCTAGTACATCATGATTACTACTGCTAGTAGATTTAATACTGCTTGAAAAGTTAGTGCTGCTATTTCAATGGTTAGTACTGCTTGGAGGGTTAGTACTGCTAGTAGTTAGTACTGCTAAGGGATTACTACTGCTAACATCATTAATACTACTGAGGTGTTTAATGCTGCTGAAGATGATTAATACTGCTGAAGAAGGTTAATGCTGCTTATGAGATGAAGACTCAGAATGGAAGGAAGACAGCTGTATAGAAGACTTGCTAAAGTAAAGGAGATAATTATGGACTGAAGATCAATTGTATTTTGATAATTATCTTGTAATATGTCTTGTATAAATAGTATAGAATAGTTTGACAGAAAAAAATAATTCTGAATTTTTTGTTTTCATAGAGAAAATTAACCTCAAGGTTTAGAACCCTAGTTCTAGAGAAGTAGAATTCGTATTGGTGAGCCTGTTCATCAATATTGAGGTTTTGTTTGAAATCTTGTAACTTTAATCATTCAACAAAGTTTATAAGTTGTGATTTCTGATTCACTGTTACATTGATTGTTGAATATTAAAGTGTTATTCCGCAACTCCTTTAATATTGTTTCTGAGTTCATTATTCTTGTTAAGAATTAGATCCTGACAGACACAATCGACAGGGGCACACCATGGAGGACGACAATCTCGTCGATATACAGCTTCGCGAGTCTTTCCATGGAGTAGGTTTCCTTGATGGGTTAGAAATGCGCTGTTTTGGTAAGCCGATCCACGATGACCCAAATCACGTCGTAACCTTTCGAAGTTCTAGGAAATTTAGTCACAAAATCCATTGTGATTTGTTCCCATTTCCAGACAGGGATATCTAACGATTGGAGTTTCCTGTACGGTCGTTGATGCTCTACTTTTACTTGCAGACATGTCAGGTACCTCTCCACGTAATGAGCTATGTCTTTCTTCAATCCCGACCACCAATAGTCTAACCTCAGATCTCCGTACATCTTGTTCGTTCCCGGGTGAACCGAATACTTCGAGTTATGAGCTTTCGCTAAGATAACCTTTCTCAATTCTCCAAGTTTCGGAACCCAAATCCTACCACTGTAGCACTTCAGCCCTCGACTGTCCTCTATTAACGAACTTGTAAGACCCACCACTCTCTCAGCTTTAAGGTTCTCATGCCTCAATGCTTCCACTTGAAATTTCTTAATCTCTTCCAATAGTGTTGGTGTCACCTCAGCTCTCGTAGCTACCATTATCAGTTTTTCACTTCTATTCTTCCGACTCAGAGCGTCAGCTACTACGTTGGACTTACCGGGATGGTATTCTATCTTACAATCATAATCGGTTAGTAACTCCATCCATCTCCGCTGATGCATATTCAATTCCTTCTGGTCAAACAAATGACAAAGGCTTTTGTGATACGTGAAGTTCTGACATTGCGTTCCATAAAGGTAGTGCCTCCAAATTTTTAACGCGAAGACCACGACGACCAACTCCAAATCGTGAGTAGGGTATCGCGATTCGTGATCTTTCAACTGGTGTGATGCATAAGCAATTACTTTTCCCCGCTGCATAAGGACACATCCCAAGCCCAGTCTAGACGCATCGCTATATACTACGAAGTCTTCCGTGCCGTCCGGCAGGGCCAAGATCGGAGCGCTGCTAAGCATATCCTTAAGTCTCTGGAAGGCCTCCTTCTGATCTTCCGTCCATACGAACTTTACATTCTTTTTCGTCAATGAAGTCAGCGGAGTGGCTATTCGAGAGAAATCTTTAATAAACTTCCAGTAATACCCTGCTAATTCTAAGAAACTTCGGACTTCTGATGGATTCTTTGGCGCTTCCCAGCTATGAATTACTTCCACCTTCACCGGGTCCACTTTGATTCCTTCTTGGGACACAACGCGTCCAAGAAACTACACTTCTCACAACCAAAATTCGCATTTCGAGAATTTCGTGTAAAGTCTCTCTCGCCTTAGCAATTCCAATACTGTTCGCAAATGCTCCTCATGCTCCTTCTCGGTCTTCGAGTACACTAGAATATCGTCGATAAACACGATCAAAAACTTGTCTAAGTAGGGTTGACACACTCTATTAATCATATCCATGAAAGCTGCAAGAGCGTTGGTCAACCCGAACGACATTACAAGGAATTCGTAATGTCCATATCTTGTACGAAAGGCTGTTTTTGGTATGTCTTCTTCCTTCACCTCGAGTTGATGATATCCCGACCTCAAATCGATCTTGGAGAAGAAACTGGATCCCTAAAGCTGATCGAATAAGTTGTCTATTCTTGGAATCAGATACTTATTCTTAATTGTCAGCTTATTGAGCTCTCTATAATCTATACACATTCGCATAGATCCGTCCTTCTTTTTCACGAAAAGGAGCGGCGCTCCCCACGGTGAAGTGCTAGGCCTGATAAATCCTTTGTCCAACAATTCTTGCAATTGCGACATCATTTCTTTTATCTCTGAGGGTGCTAATATGTATGGTGCACGCACTATTGGAGCGACACCCAGCACCAGATCGATCCGAAATTAGACTTGTCGATCCGGGGGTAGATCTGTCAAATCCTCCGAAAATACTTCCGGGTACTCGCTCACTACCCGAACTTCCTCCATTTTAGCATTCTCTTTCTTAGCATATACTACATACGCTAAGAATCCCCTACACCCTTTTCTCATACTCTTATTCGCTTTGATCATGGAAATTAAACTAGAATTCCTCTCCCGTCTATCCCCATAGATCACTACCATCCCTTTTTCAGGTAAAACCATACGGATCATCTTCTTGTTACAGACAATACTAGCATCATTTCTATCCAGCCAATCCATCCCAAGAACCACGTCGAACTCTCTCATAGACATAGGGTATAGTACCACTGGTACTAAATTCCCTTCTATGTCTATCACGCATCCCTCAAACACCTCCCTAATCGATACCTGATTAGCATCGGCAGTTTCTACATCAAACACTCGCCCTAAATGTTTAGTATTTAATCCCAAATACCGAGCAAACACGGGGGATATAAAAGAGCAAGTCGCTCCTGAGTCAAACACTACTCTAGCACAAGTAGAGTTTACCAGAAACGTACCTACGACTACATCCGGAATCTCCTCCACCTCCATTGACGTCATATTAAAGGCCCTCCCTTTCGGACGATCCGGCTCCCACTTCTTTTCTTCCCTTCTTCATCCCCCACGCTCTCTAGTTTGAACTGTTCCACCTCGCTTGACCTGCGGGCAATCTGACCGAAGATGATCTGGAGATCCGCACTGATAACAGTTTTTCTTGTTCGGGCAGTCCCTAGACATGTGCCCTGGCATTCCACATTAAAAGCATGATCTTTCCCCAGAACCACAATCTCCCCGATGTACCCGGTGACATTTCCCTCAAGGCTTCTCTCCAAACCCTCGACCTCCTCTTGGCTTTGCCCTGAAATTCTTCCCCTTCCTCGAATCTGATATCGGTCCATCCCATTTTCTCTTCTACCCAATCCTCTCCGTCACTTGCCGCTTCTTTTCTCTTTCTGTCATCTCAGCTGCATTAACGGCCGCCTGGAAAGTAGTTGGCTCTCTGGATGAAACCAACTCTCGTAAATTACTCTTCAAACCGAAGATGTAACGTTCCACTCGACTCTCCTCATCTGGTAGATAAGCCCCAACAAATTGGGATTTCTCGATGAACTTGGAAGCATACTCTCTCACAGACAGGTCCTTCTGCTCCAGACTCACAAACTCTTCCTGCAACCTGTTCATAGCCGCAAGAGGGCAGAATTGTGCCTTAAACTTCTCCATGAAGGTTCCCCATGTCATACCCTCTACCGCCGCTGCTCCTAGTCCCCCAGTTTCTGCATCCCACCATAAAGTGGCTTCAGACCTTAGCATGGATAGAGCGTAAGTCACCTTATCTTCCTCAACGTATTTACTGGTAGCAAACACCAGTTCCATATCTTTGATCCATTTCATCACTAACACTGGATCACACTCTCCCTTATAAGTAGGAGGTTTACATACAGCGAACTCCTTATAACTACACCCCCTTGCAGGCGGTGTGTTTGTCACTAAGGTCACCGATGGAGTATGACCCCCCACTTCCATCACTGGTGGGCTCGACAATTCAGTAACTTCCCTACTCTCGCTCTTGTCTTTGCTTCCTGATGCTGTCTTTTCCTGATGAGCCAGTAAGGCTTGCAGGGTCTCTTGACGCTTCCCCATCTCTGCAGCAAAAGTTTCGTGAGTTACAAATGCCTGATTTCGGCCCCGACCATGAGCCCTTCCAGCTCCCCGTCCTCTTACGATCGCTGAGCTCTCTTGATGCGAGGTTTCCCTATCCACAAGGATCTCAGCACTTCTCGCTCTGCGAGAAATTCGAGTATTATCTCCTCCCCGATTTTCAGCAGTGTTCCCTTCAACTTGAGTCGTAGCCTTTCAGGTATTCCTCGCCGGACCACGCCCTCGATCACGACCCCTTCCCTGAGCTGTCGGCCTTCCAGGAGGACCCTTTGGCATCTAAGCGCGATCCCCACCTACCGGTAGATTCTCCCCTGCCGGCACTGCCCTACTTCACAAAGCTCGATCCGACATGACGACAACTGAAACAACACACAGATAGACTTTAATTTTACAGTCTTATATGCAACAAGATTTCATAGATACACATATGTACCTGTAAATTTGCAATTACATTGGCCAGTTGTAATCCCAAATCTACCTTACATGTTAGTCCCTATCTCTTGTTACATATGCTCCTAAAGCGGAAATCCTACGATATCCTATTTCTCGGTTGTGTCCCGCTTACAGTTTAAGTTTAGGTCCAAAAAGGTCACCTAAATCGCTTAAACTATGGCTCTGATACCATCTGTAACATCTCAGGCCAACCGTACCAGATATTGTCCGCTTTGTCCACACACCCGGACTCACGGTTTTAAAACGCGTCTGGCAGAGGAGGTATTCAGTCCCTTATAAGGCAACTTTCATTCCCCTCCCCAACCAATGTGGGATCTTACAAGTATGAAATTAAATATAATCCAAATAAAATTTATGTGTATTTGTTTGTGTAAATTCCAATTTAACATTTGGATACATAATTGAGGTATAAGGTTGGGTTTCGGTGAGAAAGAAAGTTATGGAGTGAATGATAAGAAGGGATCTCCACCCTTGGATGCATAATAAGATTAGATGCACCAGATTAATTCTCGTATCAAACGTCATTCAAGAGTGTGGTTGAAATTAAAAATGATTAAGGGTCCAGATAACTTCTTACCTTCTCACGTTAATTCTTCCCATTATATTTAGATGTTATATGACATCCACAATTCAAATATTGAGAAATCATTTATGTTACTATTTTTCAACTACTAGCTAGAGATTAAATCGATATATTAACCATCACTAATATGGATTTTTCTTATAGTCTCTCTAGGTCCCTACACTACAAGAAAAAGCTTAGTTAGTGACCAAAATTTTAGCGACCTCTTATATTTTGGTCACTAACTATGACCTTATTGACAATGACAAAAATCGTCACTAATTTTTGGTCACTAATACGAATTTTAGTGACAAAAAATAAATTTGGTCACAAAGTGGTCACTAATTCTCATGAAATTTTCTTTATGGCATTGTGTTTTGTCACAAAAGGTAGTGGCCATTACATTGAAAAGATCAATGACCAAAAATGGAGGTTACTATTTGAATGTGTTGTGACCAAGAAATAGTGATCACTAAGTGGGATTGGTTAGTTGAGGATTGTATTGAGTTGGATGGGTTAGTGACAAAAAAGGGTTGTCATTAAATTGAAAGTGTTAGTGATCAAAAGATTGTGGTTACTAAGTGGGATTCATTAGTTGTAAACTTGTAATAAGTTGGATGTGTTAGTGACAAAAAATGTGATCGCTAAGTTGAAAGTGTTAGTGACCAACAAAAGGTAGTCACTAAATGGTATTCATTAAACACAGGGTTGGAAGGTTAGTGACCAAACAATAGTAGTCACTAAATTAAATGTGTTAGTGACAAAAAAATATTGGTCACTAAATAGTATTCAATAATTAAATAATTTTAGTGAGCTAGGAAGGTTAGTGACTAAAAATGGTGGTCATTAATTTAAAATGATGTGTGACCAAAAAATGGTGGTCACTAAATTGAAAGTGTTAATGACCAACAAAAGGTAGTCACTATGTTGTATCTTTTAATCATAGACTTGGAAGGGTCAGTGACAAAAAAATTGTTGTCACAAATTGAATGTGTTAGTGACCAAAAATAATGGTCACTAAGTAGTATTCATTAACTATAGAGTTGGAAGGCTTAGTGACCAAAAAGTGGTTGTCACTAAATTAAAGTGTTAGTGACAAAAATAGTTGTCACTAGGTGATATTCATTAGTTGTAGAGTTAAAGAGTTGGTGACAGAAAAATGGTAGTCATTAGATTGAAAGCATTAGTGACAAAAAATAGTGGTCACTAAGTAGTATTTATTAGTTGCAGAGTTGGAAAGGTTAGTGACAAAAATGGTTGTCACTAAATTAAAAGTGTTTGTGACCAAAAAATAGTGGTCATTAAATAGTGAGTACTTATTAGTTGTAAAGCTAGAAGAATTGGTAACCAAAAATGGTGGTCAGTAAACTAAAAGTGTTAGTGACCAAAAAGTAATGGTCACTAAGAGATTGTTTGAAATAAATTTACTTTTAGGGTCGAAATATAGAATAAATAAAAAGTATAGGGTCTATGTGTAACACCCTAAAAATAGGGATAACAAAAACTTTCCAAAAGAGGTGAAGTCATATATAATTTGCCATAGCAAGAGCCTCCCAAAAAGGGGAATAGTACAAATAAACCTGTTTAATCACAATTGTACTTTAATGGATAAATAAACAACAACCAACTAATCTAATTTCTACATCTAGAAAATAGATTACAAAAGGGGTGTCATCTATAAACCCAAATCTTCCAAAAATAGTTCAAGTGCCAAAATCCGCAAGCTCTTGCCCAAAGTATCTAAACCTGCCTAGGAGCCGCACCGCTAACACCTGAGATACACATCGACACCAAACAAGTGTTAGGCCAAAAAGCCTAGTGAGTTGAACAAGTAAAAGCATGCCAGAAACAGTTACAGTTCTTATCAGCAGTTAAACAATTAATCACGTAGATGTGGAGTCAACGGGAGCGACCCATATCTCCAATCCGGTTCACCCAAAGAGGCAATGCACCTTGAAGCCACTTTCACTGGGAACCCAAAGGCCCGACACGTACCGGGGACTACCTAGGAAACTCCCCGACGGCGGAGGTCTAGGTACATAGGAGACTACCGCTTAGGAAATTCTCCAAATGTCACCCACCTACATTCCTATAGTGAATCACAGGCTTGGTTCGTCCACATAATGCATTTAGGAGGTCTCAAGATGTGTTTCAATCCGTCAAAATTTCGGATATCAACCAAGAACACACTATTACCATCCTAATCATGTAAATCCATCATATGACATAATAATCATCCAAATACTTCGTGAGGATATAAGGTCGCCAAAATGGCATTCCAAGTAGGAATCATCATAATACCAAGATATGCATAAGTGACTCATAGTAGGTTACTCACATACATATTTCCATAGAAATCCCCAACTACTTGTACATTAAATAAGAACACTTGAGTGATAACAATAATGATAACAAGTGAAGCAAATGATGTGTATCTAGTTTTTACAAAAGGTTTAGTAAACTCACAATCTAGGTTTTTGACCAAAACCTAGAAAAGATGAAACCCTAGTTTGAAGAGATGAGACTTGAAGAAGAAGAGGTTGACTTGGAGGAACCCTAGCAATCTTCCTTGAGATGATTTAATGCACCCAACAAGAGTCAACCACCAAAATGATTTGCAATAAATGAGGGTTAGTGTTTGGGGTGAAAGGGTTGGCTTTGGTTGCTCCAAAATCGCCAAAGAGAATGAAGGAGAGGTGAGAAATGAGAACAAAATCGGCTAAGGAACTCATTTAACCCTCAGTGCCCGCTCGCGACCTTGCCCGACGATAGTGACATTGTCACTGTCACGTGTCACAATCGCGCGAGGCTCAATACTTACGGTACATTCTACGCGACAGTGACCGGCGACAGTGACATTGTCACAGTCGCGTGGCACTGTCGCGCCACACCCACATCAGCCTGAAAACTCGACCAAAATCGATTACGAGCACGAGGTTCAAACGGGTAACAAGGATAACTAGATCAAATAATATTATGGCATTATAAAAGTGAGCATGTGCACATAATAGGTCTCATAATCTCAAATAACACATTTAACGAGTTTAAGGGAACGAAAACTTAATTATAAAAGTGAGCATGTTACAATCCTCCCCACCTAATTAGGATTTCGTCCCGAAATCTCATTCTACAACAAACAAGTGAGGATATCGCCTTTTCATATCATCCTCGGACTCCCACGTAATGTTAGCACCCCGATGGTGCTTCCATTGAACCTTTACCATCACCACATCTTTATGCCGTAATTTCTTTACTTTCGATTCCAAAATAGACTCAGGTTCTTCCACACAACGATTTCCATTGTCCACCCGAATCTCTGACAAGGGAATCACGCTTTCCTCCTCGGCTAGGCACTTCCGAAGATAGCACACGTGAAAAGTAGGATGTATCCCATCCATTTTTGGTGGTAAGTCTAAACGGTAGGCTTGTAGTCCAATTCTTTCCAGAACAACGAAGGGTCCAAGGAAACGAGGCCTAAGCTTCCCGCGTTTCCCGAGACGGATAATTCCCTTCCACGGCGACACATTTAGCATGAAGCGGTCACCCACTTGAAACTCGACCGGTCTTCTTTTCTTGTCCGCATAGCTCTTTTGTCGGTCTTGCGCCGCCCTTAGCCTTTCTCGAATATCTCTCACCTTGTCCGCCGTCTCTTGCACTATTTCCGGCCCGGAGAATTGCTTTTCGCCCACTTCTAACCAACAAACTGGAGTTCGACAATTTCGCCCGTACAACGCCTCGAATGGTGCCATGCCAATGCTAGAATGGTAACTGTTGTTGTACGCGAACTCTACCAACGGTAGATGTGAATCCCAACTTCCCCCGAAGTCTATCACACACGACCTCAGCATATCTTCGAGCGTTTGAGTCGTCCGTTCACTTTGACCATCCGTTTGAGGATGATACACCGTGCTCAAATTCAATCTGGTACCCAGTTCCTTTTGCAAGCTTGCCCAAAAGTTCGACGTAAAACGGCTATCTCGATCCGGTACGATAGATTGTGGAACCACATGCCTCGACACAACCTCATCGATGTAAAGCTTGGCCAATTTCTCCATTGGCAAAGTCTCCCTCATTGGAAGAAAGTGCGCACTCTTGGTTAGTCGATCGACAACTACCCAAATTGTATCGTGGCCTTGCAAGGTCTTCGGTACCTTCGTCATGAAATCCATAGTGATGTTGTCCCATTTCCACTCGGGAATGGACAATGGTTGCAAACTCCCATACAGCCTTTGATGCTCCGCCTTGACTTGAAGGCACGTGACACATTTCTCCACGTAGTTAGCCACATCCAACTTCATCACCGCCCACCAATAATTTAATTTTAAGTCTCTATACATCTTGGTACTACCGGGATGTATAGAATATTTCGACTTGTGCGCGTCTTCTAGAAGTAACTCCCGATTTCTACCCAATTTCGGTACATAAATTCGACCTTAGAAGAGTTTAAGCTCGCGGCTATCTTCCGTCAAGAGTCCACTTTGCTTTACCAAGATCTCGGATTTGAGGTTTTGCTCCTTGAGCGCTTCCACTTGCCACGTCTTGATGCTTTCCACCAAACTTGATACCACATCGATCCTTGTAAGGGACAATTTAACGCCACCATCTTGGCTTCTCCGGCTCAATGCATCCGCCACCACATTGGCCTTACCGGGATGGTAGAGTAGATCACAATCATAATCCTTTAGAAGTTCAAGCCATCTTCTTTGCCTCATGTTGAGTTCCTTTTGATCGAAGATGTACTTGAGACTCTTGTGATCCGTGAAGAGAGTACACTTGATCCCGTACAAATAGTGCCGCCACAATTTCAAAGCAAAAACTACCGCCGCCAACTCTAAGTCATGCGTCGGGTAGTTCTTCTCATGTTCCTTTAATTGCCTCGACGCGTAGGCAATGACTTTGTAACACCCTAAAATCTGGAAATAGCAACTTATTAAAATTTTCTAGATACATCAATAAATGAATCATCTACAACCCCAAATTTAGATTCAACTGCAATACACATAAACAATCTATACAAACGGACCATAAAGGGCGGGTGCTACTCATACTCATGCATAGTCACTATCTCCAACGTGCGGAAGACTTCACCCAATACTTACTTTCGCGTCTAGCTAAGGATCTACTCTTCATAGGACTGCTAGAACCCATCTCTCAACTGAAACCTGATGCACATGCCGACAAATAAAAAGGGTTAGGCTTAACGCCTAGTGAGCTCAAGAGTTTTCAACATATAAATTAATCATTTAGAAAGAAAGAATGCGAATAAAACCATAATCTTTCAAAATGATATGCTTCACTTATGAAAACGACTCGTTTATCAATAACGATGCGCTTTGTACGAAATAGACACCGAGTTAACTGTTAACCAAACCAAACTGCTTTAAAAACGAGGATCTCACTATGAGACGTAATTATGTAAAGTAAACCGGAACTTGCTAAAAGTAAAATAGAGGGCGAACTCCCAATTTTATAAAACACGGTTAACACATTACAACTTGAAATACCCAACATGGTGAAACGTGACACATAACTCATAAATCATAGATGAAGATCTACATAATTAAATATCGCCATGAACACGGCTTTAAACCCAAAACTCACACGACCATAAAATGGACGAGAATGAATACTGACACATGGAAATGACGTGGTCCATGCGAACCTCAGTATACGTGGGAAGAACCCAATATTAAAGCCATCATTTGCCGTCAACCACTTAAAAACTCCTTTTGGTAAAAATACCACATTACCCAAATAAAATACCACAAATCAACGATGGGGAGATCCGTAAACACCGATAATAGAAAACACGTAAGTAGGCCGTTCACGCGACTTCCTTGCATGTCCTCTAAACGTTTCCATCTTGGGTGGCGAGAACACGTGAATGGGGCCACCCTTGATGTTGTTGGAGTTCACCACGTATCTCGGACATAGTTCCCATGCCATACCAGACATCACAACCTCAATCCGTTTTACTGTCTCTAGTCCTACTCCGTCGAGTTCCACCCCAAGGACTTACGGACACTGGTGCCTATCCAACCTAGACGAGTTACACCTCAACGGCTCCTGCCGCTTATTGCCTACTCGCTAGCAATCCCGAGCGGTCACTAAAAGTAACCCAAAACCTCCGGCCTTACAAGACCGACAAAACTTACGTGCCTATGGATCCATTACAACACCGTCTAACGTTACATGACTCCAATTGAATGACCAACGCACCCAAAACATGTAACTCACCAACGATACAAAATTAATCGTCATCTCAGTCAAAACCCCCGCTGGTTATAACTCCGGATCAAAGTCCACACGACTCATTTAAATCAAAATCGAGCCAAAGGCCCAACACTTTACGTAAATCTTCAACGAAAGCCTTTGTACATTAAAAACACGTTTAGTCGATTGACAAAGACACAACGATCCCAAAAGTGTAAACAACTCCAAATCAACATTGGTTGAGGCAAACCATCTTCCAAAAAGGACCATTTTACCCTTACATTTCCAAAATACCTCTTGACACATTAATATGCATTTTCCCAAATAGTTGTAAGTACATAATCATATAAATGACATTTATCTCAAATGGACTCCGTTTATAAAATATGCATAAATGAAGCTTCTCAAACATGATTTATTTGACGAATGCCCAAACTCACAAATATGCATGTGACACAAGTTTATAAGGTGAGATATAACCAAATGCCCAACATTTATTAGTAGTGAACAATTTGATGCAAAGCATAAATACTTTAAAATAACCATTTTGGCATGTACACCGTTTTCATAAATCATCTTGAACTCACCTCGCTAGATTTAGGCTAAATCTAGATTTTTCCCCAACTAGAGCTCATTTGAAGAACACTTGGATTTTCAATACCAAACTTCCAGAACCTAAATCCATACATATTCAACCATAAATAAACATAATCTACCACAAAGAATCGTTTCCCAAACCATATACATGAATACCTCAACTAATACCGAAACCCTAACTTCCATAACCGAAGAGAATAGAAGATTACCTTAATTCAAGCTTGAACCCACCAACCAAAACATTTCTAGTTCACCAAAATGGTTACTAATCTCTAATCTATGAAAGGAAACACAAAGGGTGGGTGAAACCCTAGAAAACTTGGTGAAGAAGATGAAGTGGGAGAGATGAGAAGCTTACCACCACAAAATACTCTTGTATACTCCAATAGACCTCCAATCTCTTGCTAGATCCTTGAAAAGCTCTCAAAAACGAAATCGTAGCACTTTGAATCACCCAAATCGGAGTTGTGGATCAAAAGTTATGAGGAAGTGAAGTTTGGGGCTGAAAAATCGCGATTTAAGCTCGAACAGTGGATTTCGCGACTTGTCTCGCGACTTAGGTTGCGGCATAAGTCGCCCGCTTCCCCCTGATTTTCTTCTCGATACTGTTTTGGCCGTAACTTCTTCGTTATAGCTCCGCTTTCGCTCCGAAAAGAACCGTTGGACTCGTAATTGAATCCTTCATCTATCTAAACTATAAAATCTAGGATTCAAGTCCAAGATTAAATATCTTATTTTTCCTTGATATATCGGTTTCTGTATTAACTTGAAGTGATACCTTTCGAAAATCGGGGTGTTACAATCCTCCCAACCTTGAAAGAAATTTCGTCCTCGAAATCTGGCACCGATCAAACACCCAACGTCTCCCTTAGCGAGGTCACTCGGTTCTCTACCCAAAAGGAATGCCTACACGATACCTTGCCTCATGCACGAACCGATCACATCCCATTTAAGGTTGTCACTATAGTTCCCGTAACGAACCGTCACAACTCGATCGCAAGGTTCGATGTGTCTTACCGCTGACGAGACGAACATCGAGTCCTTATCAACCACTTTCTTATCATTAAGATCTCGGCTGTCTCCCAACCTTGGGTTGCACATATCCCCTCAAGAATAGTTCCACCAAGAATGATCCAAAGAGAACTCATCCCTTAGGCATTTTAATTCCGTCCCATCAAGATCTCCTTAATTGTCGATTTCTACTTAAGGTTTACCTCGACATTCTAAACCCAAATCCTCGATAATCCATAGTATAAAAGATTCATCGTCCCCTTCCTTGACGATATTTCCTAGCACTAGTTAGTTTTGATCCAATCACAACATTCGATCCGTTCCTCAATTGACACGGCACGACATTGGAGGACAACAAATTACCCCAACTACACGGTTACCCAATTCCCAGAGTGCGGTCAAGCACCTGTCGACAAATCAGTGAAACCTTGTTGATTACAGAATTACCAATGGTCAATTCCTAATTTCCATCATCTAATCTCCTCAAGGTTACCACTTAAATTGCTGACGCACCGGTTTCATCGAAAGTACAATGAAGCATCCCAACGGTTATCATCCTCAAATCGAATGTCGACACTTATGTTCAAAACTTTTACACCTCAACCGTGGATATACCACCATAAATTTCCTTCCATATTTTACACTGATGATTCAAAGTTGACACCTATCATGATACTAAATTCCGACAAACGAATTACCATAATTTCCTTATTCCTTAAGACCTACCCGGATGGTACACATCCGACCCATCGACTCCTATCCTACCGAAGTCAAGCAACCACCCAAAGATTTATCCCGAAGGTTTACCGAAGCAGAAATATCACCACTTAAATATCTAGGAAAATATACAATTCTAATACTTCAATTATTCGCGCGTGTACCGATTCATAAATTGGGATCCAAAATTCGGACTGACCATGGATCGGATAATCCGACGCTTCATTTCCCAAGGACTCCTTAGTTCCTTAATTACAACTCCTTTCACGACAGGGGTTTAAATCTATAGGCCTAATGAGTTCAAGGTTTTCAACAACTATGCCAATTTAAACCTTTATGGAACTTTCAAATACACAAGCTTTATAACAATTGCTTTGTGCGGTAAAATCTACTACCGATTACTCGATAGGTTGAAAATTGATCACCGACGCTACACGTATAAAATCATTTCCAAAATTTGTTTGATCAACATTTTCGTAAATAAAATGGTAACAACAGGTGTGCAACAAAATTTACACTATAAATATGAAAATTAATTCCTGCACCACAACACGTGCAATAACTGTTTGTATAACCCTAAATGAGGACTTCACAATTTTTATCTTTAAAATTTTTCTTCTCTAACCAAAAACGTTATGGCATAAAATTCTCCACAAACCCCATATGTATCAGTTTATTCCTCAAAGCTCGGTAGAACGATGAGAAAGCAATTAAATTCCAAATCGAGTTTAAAACTTTGAGTCGTACCGATGAACACATTTGACCAAAATAATAACTACAACGACATGAATACCGCTAACTCGCTTAATGCATTGTGGAAAAAAATTTTAACAGCAAAATCAATAACTGAGATAATATAAGTCGTTTATATGTTTACTCACACCAACAGTATAATTTAAATCCAAATGCAAAAGCATACCGCGATTAACAATTTTATAAACCCGAAAGAGAAAGACATAAGGTTTTGAAACTTCCCAAAAGAGCACATGGGACGACATTTATTAATAGAACCTATAAGTTAACGTACACAATAAAGCATGCATACACGTTACAAGACTTATTTACACGACGCAAAATGTCGTAAAATAGGACACAATAAAACCCGACCGAATTTTCAATAAATCCCATTAATGCTTAAAGCAAGCGGCGTCAAAATTTCTATTTCCCAATATAAAAGTATAAGACAACAATAAGTCTAAAATATCAAAATTCTAAAACCACATCGTAAGATAAGATGACCATTTTCAACACGACTTTGATGAGACACGACGCCCAATAAACGTGTAAATTCACACGCGATGAAATTAAAACCCACGCATCTCAAAGTACACTTACACACCCCAAATGCCGCAAAACTATACCCATAAAATTAAACACGACTCACACAAACCAAACCCTCCATAAAATTTTGACTCAAGAACATGGGGACAACTCTTCATTTAAAACCTTAACATACGTGGAGGAGATCCAATGTTAAAGTTAAAATTATACAGTTATTTGTCCAATACTTAAAATGACATAAAAATACGGATCTTATAATATCCAAAAATAGAGTTAGACCCACAACGAGGATGAAGGGATTTCCAATGAATAAAATATTTAAAACCACGAACAACAAAACAATTTCGTGCATGTTTAAACTCCCCGATTTAAAATTTGATGAATGCTTCACACCCTACCAAGATTTCGCAATATAACTCACTTTATGCTTTGAAAACATGAGAAACAAATAATGCAAACTCATTTTAGAAATAAATGTCGTGCATGGATTTGGCCGACACTCGATACCTCGAAATCACGTTCCTCAATTTTTTTTTTCCGCCATACTAATATCATCCGGATGTTCAAACATCTTAAGGTGATCATGATTTCATCGGTTCTCCTTACAATTCCTTCTTGAAATAGAGCCAATTAACACACCTATGGTTCTAATCCGACCAATAGTTCCGACTCAAAGTGGTCAACTTAGTGCATTCAACGCACTTAACTATCACTCCAAAGTAACATTGCTATAACCATCAATCCTTCCTTAAATTACTCGCTTAGAAACTTTCTCACTACCCCAACGATCATCATACCAAGGTAGTTCAAGTATACACATGTTGCATGTAGGTTCACCATAACACTGGCCAGGTGCCATTGTGAACGTACCGTACATGCTCATCCTTGCGACCCTCGACAAGTTTCCCGTTTCTAGCGACTCGATCAACTCCATAATATCTTATCTTAAGGTTCCTAACGTGCAACGTCACTTAAAATCACTTATAAGAACTCTAGTTTGAGTTTAGGCATCCAAAGGTCAATACCTAATTCTCTCAAACTTAAGCTCTGATACCAACTTGTAACACCCTCAAATATGGAAATAGCAACTTATTAAAATTTTCTAGATACATCAATAAATGAATCATCTACAACCCCAAATTTAGATTCAACTGCAATACACATAAACAATCTATACAACGGACCATTAAGGGAGGGTGCTACTCATACTCATGCATAGTCACTATCTCCAACGTGCGGAAGACTTCACCCAATACTTACTTTCGCGTCTAGCTAAGGCTCTACTCTTCTTAGGACTGCTAGAACCCATCTCTCAACTGAAACCGGATGCACATGCCGACAAATAAAAAGGGTTAGGCTTAACGCCTAGTGAGCTCAAGAGTTTTCAATATATAAATTAATCATTTAGAAAGGAAGAATGCGAATAAAACCATAATCTTTCAAAATGATATGCTTCACTTATGAAAACGACTCGTTCATCAATAACGATGCGCTTTGTACGAAATAGACACCGAGTTAACTGTTAACCAAACCAAACTGCTTTAAAAACGAGGATCTCACTATGAGACGTAATTATGTAAAGTAAACCAGAACTTGCTAAAAGTAAAATAAAGGGCAGACTCCCAATTTTATAAAACACGGTTAACACATTACAACTTGAAATACCCAACACGGTGAAACTTGACACATAACTCATAAATCATAGATGAAGATCTACATAATTAAATATCGCCATGAACACGGCTTTAAACCCAAAACTCACACGACCATAAAATGGACGAGAATGAATACCGACACATGGAAATGACGCGATCCATGCGAACCTCAGTATTCGTGGGAAGAACCCAATATTAAAGCCATCATTTGCCGGCAACCACTTAAAAACTCCTTTTGGTAAAAAGACCACATTACCCAAATAAAATACCACGAATCAACGATGGGGAGATCCGTAAACACCGAGAATAGAAAACACGTAAGTAGGCCGTTCACGCGACTTCCTTGCATGTCCTCTAAACGTTTCCATCTTGGGTGGCGAGAACACGTGAATGGGGCCACCCTTGATGTTGTTGGAGTTCACAACGTATCCTGGACTTAGTTCCCATGCCATACCAGACATCACAACCTCAATCCGTTTTACTGCCTCTAGTCCTACTCCGTCGAGTTCCACCCTAAGGACTTACGGACACTGGTGCCTATCCAACCTAGACGAGTTACACCTCAACGGCTCCTGCCGCTTATTGCCTACTCGCTAGCAAAACCGAGCGGTCACTAAAAGTAACCCAAAACCTCCGGCCTTACAAGACCGACAGAACTTACGTGCCTATGGATCCATTACAACACCGTCTAACGTTACATGACTCCAATTGAATGACCAACGCACCCAAAACATGTAACTCACCAACGATACAAAATTAATCGTCATCTCAGTCAAAACCCCCGCTGGTTATAACTCCGGATCAAAGTCCACACGACTCATTTAAATCAAAATCGAGCCAAAGGCCCAACACTTTACGTAAATCTCCAACGAAATCCTTTGTACATTAAAAACACGTTTAGTCGACTGACAAAGACACAACGATCCCAAAAGTGTAAACAACTCCAAATCAACATTGGTTGAGGCAAACCATCTTCCAAAAAGGACCATTTTACCCTTACATTTCCAAAATACCTCTTGACACATTAATATGCATTTTCCCAAATAGTTGTAAGTACATAATCATATAAATGACATTTATCTCAAATGGACTCCGTTTATAAAATATGCATAAATGAAGCTTCTCAAACATGATTTATTTGACGAATGCCCAAACTCACAAATATGCATGTGACACAAGTTTATAAGGTGAGATATAACCAAATGCCCAACATTTATTAGTAGTGAACAATTTGATGCAAAGCATAAATACTTTAAAATAACCATTTTGGCATGTACACCGTTTTCATAAATCATCTTGAACTCACCTCGCTAGATTTAGGCTAAATCTAGATTTTCCCCCAACTAGAGCTCCTTTGAAGAACACTTGAATTTTCAAGACCAAACTTCCAAAACCTAAATCCATACATATTCAACCATAAATAAACATAATCGACCACAAAGAATCGTTTCCCAAACCATATACATGAATACCTCAACTAATACCGAAACCCTAACTTCCATAACCGAAGAGAATAGAAGATTACCTTAATTCAAGCTTGAACCCACCAACCAAAACATTTCTAGTTCACCAAAATGGTTACTAATCTCCAATCTATGAAAGGAAACACAAAGGGTGGGTGAAACCCTAGAAAACTTGGTGAAGTAGATGAAGTGGGAGAGATGAGAAGCTTACCACCACAAAATACTCTTGTATACTCCATTATACCTCTAATCTCTTGCTAGATCCTTGAAAAGCTCTCAAAAACGAAACCGTAGCACTTTGAATCACCCAAATCGGAGTTGTGGATCAAAAGTTATGAGGAAATGAAGTTTGGGGCTGAAAAATCGCGATTTAAGCTGGAACAGTGGATTTCGCGACTTGTCTCACGACTTAGGTCGCGGCATAAGTCGCCCACTTTCCCCTGATTTTCTTCTCGATATTGTTTTGGCCGTAACTTCTTCGTTATAGCTCCATTTTTGCTCCGGAAAGAACCGTTGGACTCGTAATTGAATCCTTCATCTATCTAAACTATAAAATCTAGGATTCAAGTCCAAGATTAAATATCTTATTTTTCCTTGATATATCGGCTTCTGTATTAACTTGAAGTGATACCTTTCGGAAATCGGGGTGTTACTGAATTTACCTCGTTGCATAAGTACATATCCAAGCCCCATCTTAGAATCGTCACTATACACTACAAAGTCTTCCGATCCTTCAGGCAAGGATAAGATCGGAGCTTCGCACAATTTCCTCTTGAGCGTTTAAAAGGCTTGGTCTTGAACATCGGTCCAAAGAAACTTGACATTCTTTCTTGTGAGGGATGTGAGCGGTGTAGCTACCTTGGAAAAGTCTTGGATGAAGCGTCTATAGTAGCCCGCTAAGCCCATGAAACTCCGTATCTCCGACGGACTCGTCGGCGGCTCCCAGCTCATCATCGCCTCAATCTTCGTCGGGTCCACCTTTACCCCGTCTTTGGACACCACGTGCCCCAGGAATTGCACTGCTTGGAGCCAAAATTCGCACTTAGAGAACTTTACGAATAGTTTCTCCCTTCTTAGAACTTCCAAGACTTCCCGTAAATGTTTCCCATGCTCGGACTCATCCTTAAAGTAAATCAAAATATCGTCGATGAAGACGATCACGGACTTATCCAAGAATGGGCTACACACACGGTTCATCAAGTCCATAAACACGGTCGGGGCGTTGGTCAACCCAAAAGGCATCACCAAGAACTCATAGTGACCGTAACGCGTTCGAAAAGCCGTCTTCGGAACATTATCTTTCTTCACTCTCACCTGATGATAACCAGATCGGAGGTCGATCTTTGAAAAACATCCCGCACCTTGAAGTTGATCAAAGAGATCATCGATGCGAGGTAGAGGGTACTTGTTCTTCACCGTGACTTTTTTTAACTCTCGGTAATCGATGCACATCCGCATAGATCCGTCCTTCTTCTTCACGAACAACACCGATGCTCCCCAAGGTGACGAACTCGGTCGGATAAAACTCTTCTCTAACAACTCTTGAAGTTGCGTCATCATCTCCTTCATCTCCGTCGGGGCCAAACGATAGGGAGCTCGGGCTATCGGAGCCGCTCCCGGATTAAGGTCAATTTGAAACTCCACTTGACGTTCCGGTGGTAATCCGGGTAGGTCTTCCGGATAATCCCGCACGATCCTTACGTCTTCCACCGTATTCTTCTCCTTCTTCGCGTCCACAATATATGCTAGATACGAAGGGTAACCCTTCGCTAGAAACTTACGCGCCTTGAGAGAGGAGATAATGGGGTTACGTCCCTTTCCTTTCTCCCCATAAATGACGACCACGCCGCCTTCCGTCAAAGGCACTTGGATCATCTTCTTAGCGTAAAAGATGTCGGCTTTATGCCTTGACAACCAATCCATGCCTATGACCACGTCGAACCCACCTATGGCCATAGGTAGCAAATCTACCCCAAAAGAATTCCCGTCGATCTCTAAGGTGCAATCACAAAAACGGTCACGGATGATTACTTTATCACCGTTGGCTATTTCTACTACTAGTGCATCGAAAAGAACACTAATAGGAGTGACGAATTGCTTACAGAAAACTACCGATACAAAAGAACACGTAGCACCCGAATCAAACAATACACGAGCAGGCAAGAAGTTTACTAGGAACGTACCCGAAACAACATCAGCGGCCTCCTTCGCCTCCTCGGTAGTCATTCGGAAGGCTCGACTCGCCACCCTCGACGATTGGTCGACTCTAGCCGTCGACCCAACAGATCTGACTTGATTATTCCCCGCTAACTTTGGACAATTTCTCCTCACGTGCCCCGGTTCCTGGCACTCAAAACATATCGTCGAATGAGTAGTGCAATCCCGAGCCACATGGCCCCTCCTGCCACACTTGGTACAACCTACCGGACCTGCGTAGGTTTTAGAAGCACACGCGCCCGAGTGTTTGGTTCTACACTTTTGGCACCATTGATCGTCCTTACGAGAGTCGCCGGCTCTCCCACCCACAAACGGCCTCGACTGGCGAATGGGTCCGGATGGCCCTTCCCACTTCCTCTTCTCTCCAACAACACTCCTTTCTTCCCTCTCAGCCACCCTATCATCTTCCACAAGCAAGGCCTCTTCAATGACTTCCTGAAGAGTCGACCCGCCGGCATTACGCACATCCGTTCTCATATTGGCCGGTAGACCAAGATAAAAAGCCTTTATTTTCGATCTCTCATCCGGGACCAGATATCCCACTAATTTCAACTTCTCTAGGAACAACTTAGAGTAGTTGGCTACAGACAAATTCCCTTTCTTCAGATTTCGGAACTCGGCTTCTAGCTTATCCAAAGAACGCTCGCTGCAATACTTGTCCATTATATTTTTCTTGAAGACTGGCCAGGTCAGCTTCATTAGAATCTCGGGGGTGAGGGCGGATCGGGTGAGATTCCACCAGATCAATGCCTCTCCCCGGAGTAGTTGAGAAGCAAACTTCACCCGCTGCGACACGTCGCACTCGCTCGACTCAAAGGCCATCTCCACTTCTTTGAGCCAGTACATGCACACAACCGGGTTATCGGAACCCGCAAACTCCTAGGGGTTGCACCCCAGAAAAGCCTTGTAGGAGCATCCTTTAGTCCTTACCCGATCCTCGTTCGCCAGTGGTTCCTCGGTTACCACCACTTCCGGCCTAGCACCCGACCCGGCTATAGCATTCTCCGCCATAGTCTTAGGTTGACGATTACTGGCATCTCGGTCTTCTGAGAGTTTCATGAAAAACTCTTGTTGTTGCACTTGCTGCTGGGCCATGGCAGCACTCATAGCCTGCATCATACTATCCTGTAACCGGGTTTCCATGGTTGCCTCTTCCAAAACAGCATCGCCCACCACAAGGTTTCTGCGGGGAATAAACTCGGGTCCCCCTCCTAAAGGTTCGTTCGGTGGTGGCCTTCGAACAGCCCCTCCTAAACCGGGTTGTTCGGCGGTGGATTCAATTTCCAAATGACCATCCGGCGTACCCGGTAATCTGCTCCGAGTATTAACCATCTCGATCTGCCACATACATACGAGAAATAGGTTGAGAAAAAGACTAAACGAGTTGAACTCATTGTACGTACTAATACATTCATCAGTTATCACAACAACAGTAAATCAAGTATGCTCACGTAACAATGCATTCATAATAGCAGTAGCTAAGTGAAATTATGAACGAACCATACGCAAGAATTCTTGTCACCATCATCACAATTCTCAATTAGTGTAATTCCGTAAATCCTATCGCTCTCCCCACTTAGGATTTCTACCCCAAGTGGACAGTGAAGTCATAAAGTCTAAAGCTTAAGTCTAGATATGCTACCACAATACCTAGTTCACTTAAACTAAAACTCTGATACCAACTTGTAACACCCTAAAAATAGGGATAACAAAAACTTTCTAAAAGAGAAGAAGTGGTATATAATTTGCCATAACAAGAGCCTCCCAAAAAGGGAAATAGTACAAATAAACCTGTTTAATCACAATTGTAATTTAATGGATAAATAAACAACAACCAACTAATCTAATTTTTACATCTAGAAAATAGATTACAAAAGGGGTGTCATCTGTAAACCCAAATCTTCCAAAAATAGTTCAAGTGCCAAAATCCCCAAGCTCTTGCCCAAAGCATCTAAACCTGCCTAGGAGCCGCGCCGCTAATACCTGAGATACACATCGACACCAAACAAGTGTTAGGCCAAAAAGCCTAGTGAGTTGAACAAGTAAAAGCATGCCAGAAACAGTTACAGTTCTTATCAGCAGTTAAACAATTAATCACGTAGATGTGGAGTCAACGGGAGCGACCCATATCTCCAATCCGGTTCACCCAAAGAGGCAATGCACCTTGAAGCCACTTTCACTGCAACCCAAAGGCCCGACACGCATCAGGGACTACCTAGGAAATTCCCCGACGACGGAGGTCTAGGTACATAGGAGACTACCGCTTAGGAAATTCTCCAAATGTCACCCACCTACATTCCTATAGTGAATCACAGACTTGGTTCGTCCACATAATGCATTTAGGAGGTCTCAAGATGTGTTTCAATCCGTCAAAATTTCGGATATCAACCAAGAACACACTATTACCATCCTAATAATGTAAATCCATCATATGACATAATAATCATCCAAATACTTCGTGAGGATATAAGGTTGCCAAAAAGGCATTCCAAGTAGGAATCATCATAATACCAAGATATGCATAAGTGACTCATAGTAGGTTACTCACATACATATTTCCATAGAAATCCCCAACTACTTGTACATTAAATAAGAACACTTGAGTGATAACAATAATGATAACAAGTGAAGCAAATGATGTGTATCTTGTTTTTACAAAAGGTTTAGTAAACTCACAATCTAGGTTTTTGACCAAAACCTAGAAAAGATGAAACCCTAGTTTGAAGAGATGAGACTTGAAGAAGAAGAGGTTGACTTGGAGGAACCCTAACAATCTTCCTTGAGATGATTTAATGCACCCAACAAGACTCAACCACCAAAATGATTTGCAATAAATGAGGGTTAGTGTTTGGGGTGAAAGGGTTGGCTTTGGTTACTCCAAAATCGCCAAAGAGAATGAAGGAGAGGTGAGAAATGAGAACAAAATCGGCTAAGGAACTAATTTAACCCTCAGTGCCCGCTCGCGACCTTGCCCGGCGACAGTGACATTGTCACTGTCGCGTGTCACAATCGCGCTAGGCTCAATACTTACGGTACATTCCATGAGACAGTGACCAGCGACAGTGACATTGTCACAGTCGCGTGGCAATGTCGCGCCACACCTAGATCAGCCCGAAAACTCGACCAAAATCGATTACGAGCGCGAGGTTCAAACGGGTAACAAGGATAACTAGATCAAATAATATTATGGCATTATAAAAGTGAGCATGTGCACATAATAGGTCTCATAATCTCAAATAACACATTTAACGAGTTTAAGGGAACGAAAACTTACCTTTTAATTTTTCCGGGTGTTACACTATGATTGCCATGTTTGTAATTTTACACACAAAACAAACGCGAATACTGTGACCCAAATCAATAACCCGCTTTGAAAAAAAGACCTGCCCTGTTTTCTCAATTGGATCACATCTACTTTGCTCCGAATTCGACACAAATCCTAGACGAATGCTCTGGGAGCACCATCAACCTCCGGTGAATGAGACTCCAGTGAATGAGACTGCCCTCCAGAAACCTATATTTTCCTCTAATAGAGAAAATCAAATATATGCTAATGGAATTCAAAACGAATCGAAAAATGGCATCGTCCGCCATCTGTGGCGGTGGAAAAATCATCGAAAATGAAGTTGATGTAGTAACGAACACAAATTCGATAGATCATTGGGATTTCTGGTAAGTATTGTGATGAAATCTCTAAACGGTTATAGTATCGATGTAAGAGTAGGTTTTTAGGTTATTTTTCATAATCTCGATTGTATTATCATTTATGCGATTCTGTTTATAATCATCTGGAGTGATATCTCGAGTTATTGTTTATAATCATCTGGAATGTTTTTGTATTAAATTGGCAGATTTGGAAGTAATTGTATGTTAGGTATTCATATCACACTTGCAACATTGTTTAATCGGTATTGTGTAGGAGGAAATTGAAGCACCGATGTGGTATGATCTCAGTTTATGCAATTTGATCAATGAAGAGACGTGATTATCTCCTTTTACTTTTCTTGTTCTTATGCCAATATTTCTCTTCCATTTTAATCATGTAGATTTGTTGATATAGGCTATCCTATAAGGTCTTTTTACCACCACCTATAGCATGGTGGTGTCTTGTTGCTGCCACAAAGACTTTTGTCTGCTATCTCTCGAGATTTAGGTGGCATTTGGTTTGAAGTCAGGAATCATTATGGAGTTGGATGGGAGGCTGCGACAAAAATGAGTATGACTACTTGAAAAATGTTGTTTGGTTTATGCATTGGGTTTGGGTATCATTCCTCAATCTGATGTTTTCTTTGTTATATTTGGGTATGGGAATGCAGTAAACTGTGTATACAAGTTCTATGAAACACTATTCTCATCTTAACTAAATTTCTGAAATAAAAAGATAGAACCTTTTAACTTTGAAATAATAAATTTCATCTCTATTTACTTTGGATCAAACAATGCCTATTTGTATTCCCACCTCCAACCACAAGTTCATCTTACATAATTGAAATTATAAAAGCACCCTTATAGATAATTTTAGCCTAAAATATGTAACTTACATAGAAAGAATCAAACATCCAAAGTAGCTTTCTTATATGGTAAGTACAAAATCAAAGGGTATGCATAAAACACAAAAGAATTTATATGGGAAAGTAAAGAAGGCAATAAGAAAAGAAACTTAAACAAGTTTGTACACTATGTTTGCTTCTATTAGTTACCCTTCTAAACTTTCAGAATAATCTTTTCTTTTGTGTTGTACTTCATGGAAGATTTATCTTCTAATCTCAGGCATGGATTAACAACTGAAAGTGAAAGAATGAATTAGCCTGAGACTACAAGTAGCCAGTTTGTATGTCATCTAGAATATTGAGGTGACTCTGTATTTAATAACTTCTGGAATCTTAACTACATAACAGAAGGTCATTGTGAAAGGAATGGTGCTGCTAAGGAGAATAGTTGAATTCGACAACGAAAATTCCAAGATACAAATATGACATGAATAATGTCGATGTATTAGTGCATACTTGCAACAATAGCTAACATATTGTCTTTAAAGTACTACTATCTACTGTCTTCAATAATCTTAGAAGGCAATTAACTACATTTAAAGAGTTCAAAACTTGACTTTAAAAAGTCAAAATATATTACCTATTTTGGAATGGCCTTGGTCAATCATCAATTAGATAGTCTGTTGTATCCGTGACCACAGGGCATAGAAGGGGAAGTCATAAGCATCTAAGTAGATTTTCGACAGGATGAAAAACACATATACGATAGAATCGTAACCATAGATTACAACTCGAATATTATGTCAAACCAAACGAATATTATCGTCTATTAGCATGTTAAATATTTGGTTTTTGAACAGGGCTCTCCAATGGTACACATATTATGTATGTCATTGTCTATTTTTTCTTACTGAACTTGTTTTTCTGTAGTCATATAAATGGTATTGTTAACTTATTCTCATCTATACAAATGGTATTGTTTTTTATGTATAAAATGGTGAAGCATGATGTACAACTTATCAAAATGTGATTATCGGTTAAAAATTCAAGGGTTTAATTGTTGCAGGTTCCAATATTTTTGTTTCTAAAGGGTTCCAATCTTCGGATCAAATATCGACTCTGTTCCTTTGTAGCTCTCTCCTCCACCATTGTTCTTCCCTTCCGGTCGCATATTAGGTAAGTCGTGTTTCTGTTTGCTGTTGGGTATCTATTTGCTCCTCATCGTTCCATGCTTATTTGATCATTCTATGTTTGTTCTACTCTACCATGTCAAAGGCTTTTTAAAGGTCGCAAATCTGATTTCTCTAGCCATGTGTGTTTGATGTAAATCATGATTTACGTGGCTATAACTCAGATCTTAAAAATACTTTTGCTATAAATTTCAAAGTCTATATAGCAAATTTCACTATAGTATTTTTTTTTATTATGATCTTTGATGGGCCTGATATATAAATCTTTGTCCATATCATGGTCATCGATATCTTGTAGAATGAACTCTACTTTGGAACATGTTAAGCAAACATTAAAGTTGAAAGATCTGTTTTAATGGATTTTCTTCTTCGTTCCTAACATGTTCAACTATTGGTAAAATAGAATGTCGATTCTTAAAATTGAATTATTTTCTTATTTAGTGACCACTTATTTTTGTCACTAACCACCATTAATGTCAGTGACCACATATTTGGTCACTAATGGATGTCAATGGACATTAACGGAGTCATTATCATGAACCCAACTAGTGACGTATTTTGTGGTTGTCACTAATTGTGAAGTTAGTGACGACTTTCACCGGTTTAATGACGATATTTAGTGACTAAAGTAGTCGTCTCAAACACAGTGACCACTCTAGTTTTGTCACCAATTAGTGACCATTTTCGTATTTAGTCACTAATGCAAATTAGTGACGGACCTTTAGTGACGAAAAGTGACCACTCAAATTTTGGTCATTAAACAACCTTTGTGACCAATTTTATGTTCTTAGTGACCAAATTTCATTTGTCACTAATTAGGAAATTTCTTGTAGTGCTACCGATGCGTCTATATCGACAATGAATTGATGCATGTTAGACAAACTAACTGATAAATTAGTTATTATTTGATAAGCTAGTTGCTAGCAACAAGGTTAGTTGTACTATTGGCTAATATCTCTTACCTTTGGTAAAAACTAGATAACAAATCAGATGACAATATAAAATGATCTAAAAGAACATTTTTAGAGTTTACTTAAGTTTAACATAAATGATATACTTGAAAATGTATGAAACCCCTCTAGAGAATAAGTTTAATAGCAATTTAAAACTTAAAACTAAAATATAATTACGAATTTCATCAAAATAGTTTTGAAAGAAGTTGGAGAGGACAAATTTCCTCATCTTCAATTCAATAGGAAAAACGCAGCAAGAGTTACTCGTATCTATCGAAGAGTGGATGGACGGATCTACATATTTTTAGGGTGATCTTCATATTTGAAGAAAAACATTTATCTTTCTTACTTTTTCCATTTTGTGAATAGTTTTGAAAAGCCATTGGAACAAAATATTAATTGAAAATCCTTATTTTCTTCATTTTAGAGAAGCTGTTGACGATGTTTTAAAAGAGACAAACTTATTAAAAAAAATAACGTAAGAACCGTTGGTAATTTTGAAAGAAAGTCAAATATGGAACTAATTATTACAATTTTTTTTTATCATAAGAATCTATCTTTTTGGCCATATGTTCTTTTACTTTAATTTGGTTGCACATATTTCTTGCTCATTAAATATATTTTAAGCATTTAATCAATCAAGTTTTTTATTAAATTATATATGATGTCAAATTATAATTATGGTGCCCATTAATTCTCTCCCACTAAACTATGAAATCGAGTTCATTTTTTCAAACCCAATGGTGCCTTCAATTATATTTGGTTGGTGGTAAAGCACAAAAAAGTCAAAAATTTTAAAATATTTTAAATAAAAAATATATTTTTTAAATGGTTAAGAAAAATTAAACTAGGTGGTGGAAGGTGCCTGAGGGAGACAAATAAACTTGTATTAAAACGGAATGATAAAAGAAAACTTGTGAACAAAATCAAGTACTACAAACAATAAAATAGGATTTATTAAAAGTTAAAAATGTTTATGTATCATGATAAACGATTTATAGGACCAAATAATTGCGCATCCTATATGAAAGTGTTTTTGGTGTCCTATAAGTCCAATTTTGTTGTTGTCTTATAAAATGGTTTATTTAGGGGTTACCAATTTTTCTATTAACTCATGTAGGAGATAAGATGTCTTTCCGGATAAAAATAGATTATTTACTTTTTTTTTCTTTTTCTTAAATCAACAGTCTTAATGACAAAAATGATCTATCTACCCGTCAGCTTTAATTAAACGTTCTTTGATAAATTGTTGTTTATATTTTAAACTGAATGATATTTTTGAAACACAAAAACTATTTGAACTACAAAACATAACATCTTAAATTAATTGATATCATGCAAATATCATTAATAAGCAGTTTTAAATAAAATACTTAAAAATCCAAATTTGAACACAATTCTTAAACAGTGAAAACAAATTATTTGCAATTTAAGCACGCAAAGTAGTCATATATATTGGTTCTTCATCAATGACCACAAAAGGTTTGGTGGTTGGCTAAAGGTCTTTTGATGACGGTCTATAACCTCCAATACCCATGAACGTATCACCCTTAAATAGTCGTGCACACAAGATTCAACATACCTATATGTCTATGTTAAAAAGAAACTTACAAATATTCAAATAAAATAAACAAGATCGAAATAAAAAACAAATATGAAAGTAAATGACCTTCATCTCCAACTCCCATTCCTCAGACGTCAAGTTAAAAATGTTTATGGAAGGATCGTAGGCATTGTCGGTTTTGTTATTTTAATTTCAACCAAACACCATACTTTACTTTCAAATAATCAAAATGGTTGTGAGTGTTTTTTTAGGGTTTCCGCAACATTCTTTCATGAAAGTGCCTTCAAGCTACCACCCTCTTTTCCATTCAACCCAACCTCTAGAATACAACTTTCTAGGAAAGTTTTCACAATATTAGAATCCTTCTAACTAATCCCAACTCTATTTTGTAGTTGTGATTCCCCATTTATTCTATACCTAAAACAAAGACATGATAACAATATATAAGAAACTAATAAATAAACAAGTAACAACAAAAAGTAACAATGTAAGTGATGATAGCAAGAAAGTAAGAATGAAGCTAACAAAGTAATTCGATACCTTTGTAGATGAAAACCAACAATCACCGGAGATAGGCCGGACATTCCAACAGGTTTTAAGCTACCGTTGATCTACATCAAAAGCGAGTAAATAAAAAAAAAACAAGTAATTGATAATAAAAAGAAGCAATTAATTGATCTACACTACATTTTACCTAATTAATTATCAAGTTCTTTGAGTTGATCTACAAACCAAAAATTAATCACAAACCAAATCATTATAATTTGCTAGTGGTGACCACAAACCAAAAAACTCTACCGTTGATATTGATCTAGCTACATGCTACCGTTGACCACAAACCAAAAAGCCTAAAAAAATACACACAAAAATATCAAGAAAAGCAAGTAAATGCCACTCAAGAAAAACAACCTTCGTCGTTTAGAAGAGATGACATCCATAGAAATCGATACCTAAGGTCAACTTGGATCGAAGGTCGCCAGAAACAGAGATCGTCGTGGAGCGATGGTCGACGGAAAGAGAGATTGTCATGAAGAGAGGTCGTCACTGGGAGGGAGATGGTTTACTGGTTGAGGTGCCAAGAAGAGAGAGCGTGTAGGGAAATAAAAGGAGTGACTAGGGTAATTTATTTTTTACGAAGTTTTTTTTGACCATGGAGTAGGAGAGGTAATTTTGTTGGCCGAATCTGGACAAGGGAATATTCTCGGCTATGCAAATACGTTGGCCTCTTTTTCATTAATCTATATCTATATCTATATCTATACTATATTATAAAAACGACATAAAAAACTCTTAATTACAACATTTTAAGCATAAGGTACAACTAATTAAAGCCAATTACTTAATTTACAATTTATTAATGCTTTTGTACAACCTTTCCAAGTACAGTATCTCACATAATCATCTATTTGTGGAATGGATACTCATTTATTAATATAAATATTTGTTTTTTTGGTGAGGATTTTATAAAATAGATTTTATATTAGCATAATCTATTTTAAATGTAGATTTTACATTTAAATCTATATTAATGAGATGTAATATAAAATCTTTTTTCTTCCGTATTTTTTTATATTACATCTCATAATGATTTTTCCATATTTTATTTTATAAAATCTTTTTCCATATTTTATTTTATAAATTTTTTTTACATAATAAGATGTAATATAAACTCTTTTTTCTTCCGTATTTTTTTTGCTAATATAAAATCTACACGTATTTTATATTAGTATAATATAAAATCTACACATATTTTTTTTGCTAATATAAAATATACACGTATTTTTTTTTCACGAGCATTAGAAGAAGAAAAAAGAAGGTTGATATGAATTAAAAATAAAAAATAACGAGATACACTAATAAATTATCGTATTCTTTAAAATAAAAATATTTCGCAATATTTTCCAAATTAACCAAGTGTAAAGAAAATAAAATAGAAACGATGTAGATATAAAAATATTCTTCCATATTTTTAATATATTTACATTTAATTGTAAAATCGAAAATGAAAATAAAAGATTTTAAAATATTCTCTACATTCACTATAAATATATATAGCTTCTCTATGTATCATCCGAGTACAAGAAAAAAACGAACGATCGGGTGTCAATGGCGGAACCTGCAACTGAACAAAAGGTATTCCACTATATTTTTGTTTTTTTGAAAAACTACTTTTTTATATTTTATTTTATTTACCGAGGATTTGTTTATATTTTTCAAAACCCACAATCATATTTTTCGAAGTAGGGGAATAAGATATATATACATATCTTTATTTTTATCAACTAATACTATGAGGTCTTGATGTCAATAGTCAGATAAATTTTCAAGTGGTACTGAGTGAATTTGAACTATACCAGTTGAGTTGCCGGTTACAAAAGATAGAAATCATTTATTTTCTTTGTCATATTTGATGTGGGTTGAATATTGTTAATTAATCTACAGATTTATACGTTCAAAGTGATTGTCAAGTGTTGTCGATGAGGTTTCAGAAAAATTGCAAAATCTGTAAAAACGTATGTTCATATTTATAATTATTTCAATAATAGTGATATGTTGTGAGACATGTCATTTAAGTTTTAAATAATATAATACAAAACTATTACCAACATTATTGCACAAACTCATAACAACAAACGCTTAAGAATATATGCAAGTTAACCACTTATGAAAATACATTCGTTTTTCTCATTGTATTTCATTAACTGTTAATAGAGAAATTACGTTTCATTTTAACTCGGTTCAATATTCCAACAAAAAATTTATCCTCCCGTGCATTGCACGGGCCCAACACTAGTCTATAAGTAAACAATTTAAATTGTCAATACGAGTAAGCTCGTTAAGTCATTTAGTACATTAAGTCAAAAGTAAACAGTCGTTCCCATAGATATTTTTGACGTCCTATAAACCTGTTTTTGTTATAGCCTATAAAATATGATGAAATAAATAAATTTGGATAAAATATTTTGCAAAAAAATATATTTTTAATAAATAAAAAGATAATGTTAAAATTTTGTATAAGACGAAAACTATTATTTTTTTACGAGAAACTCAAAATATGTCATTGTAAAATATATATGATTTAATTAATTTACCAAATTTATACATGTAAACATTATTCCTACGTAAATAGATATATAAATTTACTAATGGGCCGTTTACCCAAATGCTTACCCAGTAAACGCTTACCAATAAAACTCGACACACTAACTTGCTTTACCGGGTAAGACTTTAATCATCACGATGATATCTTATACAACAATTTACCTGGTAAGCGCTTACCCGGGTAAAAGTTGTCACTCTTTCTTACCAGGTAAGACTATTCATCCTTATCCTCGCTTTTACCGGAAAAAATCCTATCTTATCATGTTCATCCGCTATAATAAATTTCTTGATAAGCACTTATCGGATAATCATTTTGTAAACGGCCCTAAAACACAAGTATCATCTATTCAAAACCAAATGTTCAAAAAAAAAAGTTGCATTATCACTAATTGGTTGGTCAGATAAAAAATGGCAATAATAAATTTATAAATAATAACAATTTACAATTATGTTTAAAATCAATCATTATGAAACAAGACAACGAGTGCTCTCACTCCATTAGGCCTTGTATCCCTCCTTAGACCTCTTCCCTCTTCTATTTTTCAGGGAAATTGCTACAAATAGCTACTTTTCACCGTTTGTTTTTAATTTTTAACCAAAGTTTAAAGTTTTAATAGGATCTCCAACAACTTTGTAAATATAGAAAAAATTGGATTTTTGTTCTCTAAACCTCTCCAACAGCTTTGCTATCTTGTTTGCTAAAATAGAGAAAACTTGAAATTTTTCTAAGTTTAGAGAATTCTCTAAAACTTGATGGTTGGAGAGAGAAATGATTATTATATTTAATCCTACCAATAAGATTCAATTTTTATCATTTTATATTAAGTTTTTTTTAAAGTGTATTATGATGATAAATTAGAGAATATTATAATAATATAAGTTGTTTTAAAATTTTAAAATAACAAATCTGTTGGAGTTGAATGTAATACTTTTTAGAGATTTTCACTTTTGATTCTCTATTATAGCAAACAAGATAGCAATGCTGTTGGAGATGCTCTAATATGTATTTCTATATATAGTCAAAGTATATGTAGAAAGTTTATACATAAGACTTTTCTGTATAAACTTTGAATTTCCCCTAAAAGAATGGAATAAAAGTTTACGTAAAAAAAGACTTCTATGTAAACTTTTCTAAGTAAAGTTTCCATCTCTGCAGTATCATCTTCTTGACTTCATCCTTTGTGGCAAAAGTTTGGCCAACAAAAAAGCTGCAAACAACCCCTGTTCTGTCTTCTTTTCTTTATGAATCTTTTTAAGCTTCCTCAATTCCTTTTTTCTTGTTGATTCCAAATTGCCATCGAAGACACTTTCAAACTCATCAAAATTCATTAGACAATCAGATTCATCTCCTAGTTCTTCCTCATTTCTTGCTGCTTCATTACCCACCCACTCTGCTTCCCAATCAACATTTTCATTAAAGCAACTCATGTCTACTTCAGCCATGTAGTCAATATCAACTTCATCACACATATAGATATAGTATCATCTTCATCTTCACTTTCATACCCTCTTTCATTAGAATAATATTCCCTTTCATCCACATCATTCTGAACACCCTCATTCCCTTCACCAACTTGTTGGTGTGCAACAGTGCAACTCTCCAAAGAATGGATCAAAGTCATCAAAGTTCTGATAATGTGTAACAAAGTCTTCTAAACCCTCTATTGGACCCACTAATCACACACCCCTCCAAAACCTCGTTGGTCTCCAACCATACCTTTATCCTCTATATCAATGGTGTTACCTTTATCATTTAAGCACAAAACCACTGAATCATCCACCCCATGACAAGCTTGTTGGGCTCCAGTATCATCTATATGCATATCCTTAACAATATCATCTGTATTAATATCCTTAACAATATCATTTGTATGCATATCCTTAACAATATTATATGTATGCATAGCTTACCAATATTATCCCTATCCACATCCTTACTTTTTTTTATCTCATTTGTAATTCCATTCTAGATATAGCTTTTTTTCTACATTTACTAGAACTAACATCATCATTTTTCTTTCAATTTCTAATATAACCTAGTGGATGTTCAACATGCAACTCCTCTATTTGGTTCAGGTGACATAAAATAGGTTTTCAATCTTGTCGTCCCATGTTCACTATACACATTAAATAACGTTGAACATATTTCAATAAGTTGATTACATCATGATCACTAGCAAAAGCTTGGATCCCAAAGTCTAGGTCAGTATTTGGGATTAAAAAATGGTAATATTTCATGTAAGTACCATGGTAACCTAATTGTTTCATAATGGCATTTAGTTCATGGACTGAAAGTTCATTAAGATCAATCAAATAGACAAAAGTTACCTTCTCATTCAAATATTGTAAAGCCCGGAAAACCGCTAGTTATTTTAGGTAAGTATTATGCCATATTCCTTTACCTACTTGCTAGTATATGACTAAAATTTGTTTATTAATGTTGCCTCAAAGTTAAGGGTTCACTTAGGGAAGTTTTGGGCATCGGTCGGAAAGCAGCCTCTAGTAAGGGGGTAGCGACCTTGCCCAGCGATAATGCCCAAGGGCAAAGTAGCATGGCATAGTCACCGTGAGTAGCCAAAGGGTTGGTAGCCACCTGCGATAATGCCCTGGGCAAAGTCGCCGGGCATTGTCGCACCCGTGCACTGTGAGTATAAAAACTCACTCCAGCTCATTTTCACTTGACACTTTTCACACCATCGATTAGGGTTCCGGTTGGGAGCATTTTAGAGGCGATTTTCACCCCCCCTATCATGACTCTCTCCTCCATTAATGCTCTAGAAGTTGTTGGGTATCATAAATTCACATCAAGGCACAACTAGGGTGCATTAAAGAGATACCATTCAAGCTTGGGGGTCTCAAGAACTCATCTCCTTACCATTGCACCAACTTTTCTAGGGTTTTTATATAAAACCTAGTTAGTGACTGTTCTAAACCCTTTTTAAATTGAGATACATGTAGTTGTTTGCTTAAATGTTGTCTTTTACTATTTTATGAAATTAGGGTTTACTCACATTATTAGTTGGGTTTAATAATGGCTTTGGATTATGAATGTTTGTTGTTGAAGGAAAGAGACGAGTCTATATTGGTATTGTGGATGAACTAACAATGGTATTTATACTCATACACCTCTATGGTATTATTGTTTAAATGGTTGGGAGATATCTCACATTTTGGGTAACTCTTTTATGGTTATGTGCATAAATGGTCATGATATGTAAGTCATTATGTGCTTTACACCTAATTGATAATGAATATAAATCTTTGGACCATATGAGAAGTATTGGGATTGGATATGCCTTGTGTGAGCTAATATGCTACAGGGTCATAAATAAGTTGTATAGATGAACCAAGTCAAATGGACACTAGGAGGATTTAGTCTTGGGTGCCACTATGATGGTACGTGCCTAGACCCCCGCCACTTGGTGCAATGCCAATGTTGTATCCTCGGGTGTGTCGGGCCTTGTGGTGTCACTCGTAGAAGTGGGCACTAAGGTATCTCGTCTCTTGGGTGTAATTTGATTGATGTTATGGGTCTCCCCCATTGAATCCATTCATGACTTTCGTTGGGATTATTGAAATTGCCATATATGCATTTATTAATTGTCATTCAACCTCACTAGGCTTTTTGGCCTAACACTTGCCTGGTGTTTATTTGTATCTCAGGTTCTAATGGTGTCGCTCCTAAGAAGGTTTAGGCGGACTTAGTGAGAGCTTGGGGATAGTGCAATTGGGCGAACTTTTCGTGAAAGCTATATGGGAATTATAGGCGACACCCTTTTTGTAATCTTATTTCTGTGTAGGAATTAGATTAGATGGTTGTTGTTTATTCTTCCGTAAATTACAAACTGTAATTAAACATGTTTTATATTTCCCCATTTTTGGGAGGCTCATGCTATGGAATTTTATATACCACATTCCCATTTTCCGGAAATTTTTGTTATCCCATTTTTGGGGTGTTACAAGTTGGTATCAGAGCTTTAGTTTAAGTGAACTAGGTATCGACCTTAACATGCCTAGACTGTAAGAGGATATAATGAGACTCACACCCATGGGTAGAATATTAGGTGGGGAGAGTATTAGGACTTACGGAATTATGCAAATTAAGAGTCGTAATTGTGGTAACAAGAATCATTGTGTCTGATTTGTTCATAATTTCACTTAGCTACTGTTATTATGAATACATTGTTATGTAAGTATACTAGCAGTTGCCGCTATTATGATGATTGAAATGTGTTTTATTACGTACAATGAGTTTAACTCACTTAGTTTTTTCTCAACCTTTTTCTCGTACCTGTTTGGCAGATAATCATGGTAAATACTCGTAACATGATACAGAACCCGCGCGAGGGTCAAATAGAGGTTGAATCCACTACCGACCAACCTCCCTTGGTTGTGACCTCAACGGGGCCTCCCGCAACCAATGTCTTGTGTGGGGGACCCGAACATATACCGTGGATTAATCTTGCCTCCCCTTGCCCGATCATGGAGGAAGTGACCATGGAAGCAAGGATCCGGGACAATATGATGCAAACCATGAATTCGGCCATGGCGTAACAACAAAAATTCTTTATGAAGCTTCTGAAAGACTGCAACACGAGTCACCGACGACCTGAGATGGTGGCGGAAAATGCCGTGATTGGGTCGGGTGGTGGACCGGTTGTGGCGGGCACGGAAGAGCACGCAGTGGTCGGTAACAAGGGAAAGAACAAGGGATGCACTTATAAGGCTTTTCTGGGGTACCACCCAAAGGAGTTTTCGGGTTCTGCAAATCCGGTCGCTTGCATGTACTGGCTTAAGGAGGTAGAAATGGCCTTCGAATCTAGCGAGTGTGATGACTCGCAACGGGTCAAGTTCACCTCTCAACTGCTTAGGGGTGAGGCCTTGATTTGGTGGAATCTCACCCGATCCGTCCTCACTCCCGAAGTTTTGGCTAAGCTAACTTGGCCGGTCTTTAAGCAGAAGATCTTAGACAAGTATTGCAGTGAAAGATCGTTGGACAAAATTGAAGAAGAGTTCAGGAACTTGAGGAAAGGGGCTTTGTCCGTCACCGACTACTCTAAGCTCTTCATGGAGAATCTAAATTTGGTGGGGCACCTGGCTCCCGACGAGCGATCAAAAATCAAAGTGTATCATCGTGGGTTACCGGCCGAGATGAGGACGACTGTGAGGAATGCTAGAGGGTCGACACTTCAAGAGGTAATAGATGAGTCATTGCTTGTGGAGGACGATATGATTGTAGGGAAGGAAGAGAGAGGATCGGTGGGAGAGAAAAGAAAGTGGGAAGGACCATTCAGACCTAATCGTCAGTTCAAGTCGGTTTTCGGGGGAAAGGGAAATGACCCCCGACGAGAAGTGAGATGGTTCTACCGATGTAAGAGCAAGCATAGTGGCCCATGTAATCAAAGAACCTATTCAAGCCCTCTCCAGTGCGCCAAATGTGGAAAGAAGGACCACATGACCCGTTACTGTCCTATCCGAGGACTCATTTGCTACGAGTGCCGAGAGCCGGGACATATGAAAAGAGAGTGTCCGAAATTGGTTGGGAGTAACCGCAATCGCACAAGCGGCTCAAACCCGAAGAAAGAGAATCTACCAAGAGTACCGAGTCGAGCCTTCTAGATGACGGCCGAGGAGGCAAGAGAGACCGCCGTGAAACTCCTTGCCTGCTCATGTCTTATTCGACTCTGGTGCAAACCGATCCTTTCTACCCCCATTAGTACCCTTTCTGACATCTTAGTAGTAGAGGTAGCCAATGAGGAACAAGTGTTGATTCGAGGGCACTATCGCGACTGTACCCTAGAGGTAAATGGTCATCAGTTCGAGGTGGACTTGTTACCAATGGCAGTTGGTGGCTTCAACATGGTAATAGGCATGGACTGGTTGACTAAGAATTGTGCCAACATTATTTGCTCTAAGAAGATGATTAAAGTGCTTGTGGCAAATGGTGACACGGTTACCATCTATGGCGAGAAAATAAAGGGATCCACTCCCGTGATCTCATATATGAAGGCCCATAAACATCTAGCAAAGGGATGCTCATCATATTTAGCCTACATCATGGATGCAAAATTGGAAAAGAAGTCGGTGGAAGATGTAAAAATTGTTTGAGATTATCCGGATGTCTTCCCGGAGGATCTACCCGGCTTACCTCCGGAACGTCAAGTGGAGTTTCATATCGACCTCACCCCAGGAGCGGTCTCGATAGCCCGTGATTCCTACCGCTTAGCGCCAACGGAAATGCAAGAGATGATGTCTCAACTAAAATAACTCATAGAGAAGGGCTTTATACGATCGAGTTCCTCGCCTTGGGGAGCCCCCGTTTTGTTCGTAAAGAAGAAAGATGGGTCAATGCGGATGTGTATCGATTACCGTGAATTAAACAAAGTGACAGTAAAGAACAAGTATCCCCTCCCGAGAATCGACGACCTCTTCGATCAACTTCAAGGCGCAGGATGCTTTTCAAAGATCAACCTTCGGTCCGGGTACCATTAAGTGAGAGTGAAGAAGGAGGACATTCCGAAGACGGCGTTTCGAACGAGATATGGTCACTACGAGTTTTTGGTAATGCCTTTTGGTTTGACCAATGCTCCGGTCGTATTCATGGATTTAATGAACCGCGTGTGCCTCCCTTTCTTGGACAAATCCGTAATTGTCTTCATTGACGATATTCTGATCTACTCAAAGGATGAGGCCGAACATGGGAACCACTTGCGGGAAGTATTGGAGGTTCTCCGAAGAGAGAAATTATTCGCAAAATTCTCGAAATGCGATTTTTGGCTTCAAGAGGTGCAATTCTTGGGTCACATAGTGTCAAAAGACGGGGTGAAGGAGGACCCGGCAAAGATCGAGGCGATGATGAGTTGGGAACTGCCCACGAGTCTGACAGAGATCCGAAGCTTCTTGGGTTTGGCCGGATACTACAGGAGATTTATTCAAGACTTCTCAAAGATCGCTTCGCCACTTACGTCATTGACAAGGACGAATGTCAAATTCCTTTGGACAGACTCTCAAGAACAAGCTTTCTGTACTCTCAAGAAGAAATTTGTAAATGATCTTATCCCTACCCGATGGATCAGAGGATTGTGTTGTCTATAGTGACGCTTCCAAGATGGGTATCGGATGTGTACTTATGCAAAGAGGGAAAGTAATAGCCTACGCATCACGTCAATTGAAAGATCATGAGAAGTACTACCTGACCCACGACTTGGAGATAGTAGCGGTAGTTTTTGCGTTAAATCTTTGGCGTCATTACCTCTATGGAACCAAATGTACACTCTTCACCGATCACAAGAGCTTGAAGTACATTTTCGATCAAAAAGAACTCAACATGCGGCAGAGAAGATGGCTTGAGCTATTGAAAGACTATAACTATGATTTGTTTTACCATCCGGGTAAGGCTAACGTAGTAGCGGATGCTTTGAGTCGACGAAGTCATGTAAGCGGTGCCGTATTATCACTCACTAGGATTAATGTTGTGTCAAGACTAGTCGAGAATATCAAAATGTGTCAAACCGAAGCACTCCGAGAAGAGAACCTCAAAGCCGAAGTAATGATAAAGCAACGAGAATTGTTGACGGAAGATGGTCGGGGCTTGAAGTTATTCCAATGTCGTGTATGGGTACCAAAGTTGGGAGGAAACCGTGAACTCCTCCTAGAAGAAGCTCACAAATCCAAGTATTCCAAACACCCCGGAAGCACGAAAATGTATAGAGATCTCAAGTTGAATTATTGGTGGCCGGTGATGAAACTCGACGTGGCCAACTATGTGGAGAGACGTGTCACTTGTTTACAGGTCAAAGCGAAACACCAAAGACCCTACGAGAGTTTACAGCCTTTGTCAATTCCGGAATGGAAGTGGGAACACATCACAATGGACTTCGTCACCAAGCTACCGAAGACTTTGAAGGGTCACAACACGATTTGGGTAGTGGTGGACGGACTAACCAAAAGCGCGCACTTTTTGGCAATGCAAGAGACATTGCCCATGGACAAGTTTTGCCAAATTGTACATCAATGAAATTGTGTTGAGGCACGGTGTTCCGTTATCTATCGTGTCAGATCGAGATAGTCGGTTCACTTCGAAATTTTGGGACGGTTTACAAAAGGAGTCGGGCATAAAGGTTAAGTTGAGCACGACCTACCATCCTCAGACGGACAGACAAAGCGAGAGGACCATTCAAACTCTCGAGGACATGTTGAGATCGTGCGTCATCGATTTCAGGGGAAATTGGGACTCACACCAATCGTTAGTGGAATTTGCCTATAATAATAGCTACCATTCGAGCATCGGGATGGCTCCATTTGAAGTTCTTTACGGTTGAAAATGCAGGACCCCGACTTGTTGGCTGGAAGCGGGGGAGAAACAATTTGTCGGGCCGGAGATCGTTCAAGAGACCGTAGATAAAGTGAGGGAAATCCCAGAGCGGCTAAAAGCGGCCCAAGACCGACAGAAAATCTACGCGGACAAGAAGAGAAGACCGATCGAATTTCAAGTAGGTGATCGAGTGATGTTGAAGGTGTCACCATGGAAATGGATAATCCGTTTTGGGAAACGCGGGAAGCTTAGCCCCCGTTTTCTTGGACTATTTGTTATATTAGAAAAGATTGGACTCCAAGCATACCAGTTGGATTTACCACCAGAAATGAATGAAATACATCCCACCTTTCATGTTTTCTACCTTCGCAAGTGCCTAGCCGAGGAAGAAAGCGTCATTCTATTGACAGATATTCGAGTGGACAACGGGAACCGATGCGTGGAAGAATCGGAGGAGATACTAGAGTCCAAGACGAAAAAGCTTCGTCACAAAGAGGTGACAATGGTTAAAGTCCAATGGAAGCACCATCGCGGTGCCAACGTCACTTAGGATTCGGAGGAGGACATAAAGTGGCGTTATCCCCACTTGTTTCCTTAAATTGGGATTTCGGGGACGAAATTTCAAATTAGGTGGGGAGGATTGTAACATCCGGAAAACCGCTAGTTATTTTAGGTAAGTATTATGCCATATTCCTTTACCTACTTGCTAGTATATGACTAAAATTTGTTTATTAATGTTGCCTCGAAGTTAAGGGTTCACTTAGGAAAGTTTTGGGCAAGTATCGGTCAGGAAGCAGCCTCTAGTAAGGGAGCAACGACCTTCCCAGCGACAATGCCCAAGGGCAAAGTCGCATGGCATAGTCGCCGTGAGCAGCCAGAGGGATGGTAGCCACCAGCGACAAGGACCCAGTGACAATGCCCCGGGCAAAGTTGTCGGGCATTGTCGCACCCGTGCATTGTCGCACCCGTGCACTCACTCCAGCTCATTTTCACTTGACACTTTTCACACCATAGATTAGGGTTACGGTTGGGAGCATTTTAGAGGCGATTTTCACCCCCCTTTCATGACTCTCTCCTCCATTAATGCTCTAGAAGTTGTTGGGTATCATAAATTCACATCAAGGCACAACTAGGGTGCATTAAAGAGATACCCTTCAAGCTTGGGGGGTCTCAAGAACTCATTTCCTTACTTTTCCACCAACTTTTCTAGGGTTTTTATATAAAACCTAATTAGTGAGTTTTCTAAACCCTTTTTAAATTGAGATACATGTAGTTGTTTGCTTAAATGTTGTCTTTTACTATTTTATGAAATTATGGTTTACTCACATTATTAGTTAGGTTTAATAATGGCTTTGGATTATGAATGTTTGTTGTTGAAGGAAAGAGACGAGTCTATATTGGTATTGTGGATGAACTAACAATGGTATTTATACTCATACATCTCTATGGTATTATTGTTTAAATGGTTGGGAGATATCTCACATTTTGGGTAACTCTTTTATGGTTATGTGCATAAATGATCATGATATGTAAGTCGTTATGTGCATTACACCTAATTGATAATGAATATAAATCTTTGGACCATATGAGAAGTATTGGGATTGGATATGCCTTGTGTGAGCTAATATGCTACAGGGTCATAAATAAGTTGTGTGGATGAACGAAGTCAAATGGACACTAGGAGGATTTAGTCTTGGGTGCCACTATGATGGTATGTGCCTAGACACCCGCCACTTGGGGCAATGCCAATGTTGTATCCTCAGGTGTGTTGAGCCTTGTGGTGTCACTCGTAGAAGTGGGCACTAAGGTATCTCGTCTCTTGGGTGTAATTTGATTGGTGTTATGGATCTCCCCCATTGAATCCATTCATGAGTTTCGTTGGGATTATAGAAATTGCCATATATGCATTTATTAATTGTCATTCAACCTCATTAGGCTTTTTGGCCTAACACTTGCCTGGTGTTTATGTGTATTGTTAAGTTAGATTTTATAGTAATCATTGTATTTATAGGCTTGGTCTAATACAGTGTTTAGAGGCTTATTTTGTGTTGTATTAGCCAAGTGTATTTAAGTCCCTTGTGGCTTTGGTCTTTGTAAGGATCATTCACGCATATTCAATAGAACTCAGACTTCGGCGCATTCTTACTTTCTCTCTCTATGATTTAGTGATTTTGGGATTATCAATTGGTATCAGAGTTGTTCTAAATCTGAGAAAATCGAGAGAATCGATTTTTAAAACTGATTTTGCAAACAATTCAGAGAATTTGATTGATTTTCTTGATTTTTATCAAGAAAATCTCATTTTCTGAATTTTTCAAAATTTTTTGTAAAATTTCATCGAATTTCTTTGTAAATTGGTTTGTTGGATACGAATTATTTGTTAAAACATTTTTGTTTCACATCGATTTGCAAGAAATTCACTTTTTGGTGTTCAATTTCAAGAATTTTAGATTTTCTGGAAAAAGTCGTAAGTGTACTGTTTGATTTCAATTTTTTTGTTTCTGCAGTTTTTAATCAAATTGGTTGATTCATTCTTGTTAGAAATCTGTTTTCGAACATTTCTGTGCAAGAAAATTTAATCAAATTTTGTTTTGTAATCGATTTTTGGAAGAATTCTGAGTTTTATCATCGTTTTGCGCCAGATCCAAGTTTTGCGCGAGTTCATCTGGAACTTTGCGCCAGTTCATCTGAGTTCATCTTCAAGTTTGCGCCAAGTACAAGAATCAAGTTCTCGCGAAAAGGTTCTTTTGCGCCATTCTCTTTATCGAGCAAAGTTAAAGTTCTCGCCATTCTTAGTTCGCGCAATTCATTTTTTGCTCTTGTCATAGTTCGCGCAAATCAGTTTTTGCGCCACTTATTGTTCAAGCAAAGAAAGGCTCTCTTCATTGACATCTCGCGCAAAGTGAATAATCTAAGTCTCACGTAAATAAGTTTTGCGCCATATACTTGTCACGCAAAGTTTGTTTTGCGCCACAATCACTTCACGCAAAGTTTGGTTCACGCAAAGTTTGTTTCGCGCAAGTATAATTTGCGTCTTAATTGATTCACGCAAATTCAGATTCTCGCCATCTTCTACTAACGCAAAAGAAAGTTTGCGCCATCCACTGTTAGCGCAAATCTCAAGTTTGCGCCAAATCTTCTACTTTCAGACTTGGCATTTTTCTGAAGTTTTTTCAACTATGAATTCTGAAGAGTTTGCATTTCAAGCTCGGTTCTACAAAAGCGATCTCATGATGTCTTTGGGCACAGAAACTCGTCCTCCGATTTTGGTTGATGAAAATGAGTTTACTCAGTGGCAAGATAGGTTTCTGAATTTCATCGAGCGCCAAAAGAACGGAGATGACATGATGAAGATTCTATCTGAAGGATCTTTTGTACAACCCACTCTTGCTTCTGGATTATTAAAGCCTACCAAAGAGTATACACCCGATGAGTTGGTGCAATATCAAGCTGATCGTGATGTAAAGGCTAATCTAATGCTAGCTTTGCCAAATTCTATCTACAACAGGATTGATTGCTTCAAAAACAATCCTAAGCTAATGTGGGCACAATTAGAGAAGGTTATGCTTGGGTCTTCAGTTTCAACTCAACTTCGGCATACACGTTACATGAACCACTTTGAAGAATTCAAAGCCAAGGATGGGGAGTCACTGAAAATTGTTTATGACAGATTATGTGTGATAATAAATGATCTGAGGAAAATTAAAGTGGAAAAGACTGAGTTGGAGACAAATCTGAAATTCCTCAATGCTTTGCAACCATAATGGAATAAATCTTGCCACAGATTGAGGAATGATGTCAGAATATCTACCATGCAAATCCAAGAGATGTACGAGATTCTGCTGACAGATGAGTGCATAGTCACAGAGAAGAAAGCCAAAAGGGACAAGAAGAATAAGAAAACAGTGGACCCGGTTACACTTCTAACGAGCCATCTGGCTGATCAAGTGATAGAGGAAAATCATATAGGTCCACAAAGTGGCCACTATGTTGCCATAGTGGCGGTGCAAGTGCACACCGGACACTATGATCGCTACAAGTAATAAAGTGGTAGAGTACCAAGATCGTTTCCACAGGGACTAGTCAACTAAGAATCAAAGACTTTTTCATGAACTTCTAGTGGTTGGTTGAGTTTTGAGAACAAAATCAAAAGGACTGGGAAAAAAAACATTTTATTAAAAGGCTATTTCTAGCCTTCTCGATACTCAACAAGAGGTTTTAGAAGATGATGACACACCATTGGACAAAAAATGTTTTTTCTTGTGTTTATGGTGGCTCAATCTCATTTCTTTCAAACACGGGTTCCCTCTTATTGGTGGTTGGATTTTCTTTGGACTCTCAAACTGAAGCTCATTTTCGCTCTCTTCTCCAAACTTTTCACCACACATTTCAATATCTACACCTACGTCCTCACTCAACAAATTTATGGTCGAACAATCTTCCACTTCATCATGGAACTTAAAGGACTTAAAAACGTTAAATGTCACTTGTTGATCATTTACCCCATAGTTAACTCACCCTTTTGGACGTCGATCAAAGTTCTACCCGTGGCAAGAAATGGCCGTCCTAAAATGATGGGGACGTTTTTATCGGCTTCATAGTCTAAAACTAAAAAGTCGGTCGGGAAAATGAATTTGTCAACTTGGACCAAAATATCATCAATCTTACCCTTGGGATGTGCCAAAGATCTATCTGCTAATTGCAAGGTCACGGTGGTGGGTCGAACGTCTCCTATTCCTAACTTCTTGAAGATGGACAACAGCATGAGATTTATGCTTGCTCCTAAGTCACACACGGCATGACCAACTTCCTTACCTCCTATCGAACAAGGGATGGTGAAACTACCCGGGTCATTTAGCTTAGGTGGAATTTTGCAAGTGAGGAGGGCACTACTCTCTTTTGTCAAAGCTACCGTTTCAAATTCACTCAACCTTTTCTTTTTGTTAAGGATGTCTTTCAAAAATTTAACATAGCTTGGCATTTTCTCGAGAGCTTCTACCAAAGGTATGTTAATATGGAGTTGTTTAAAAATGTCCAAAAACTTTTTGAAATGATTATCGACATTTTTATTCTTAATCCTACCGGGAAAATGGAGGTCTCTTAAGTCTAGATCCGGTTGCCTAGGACTTGCCTTTTTGTTCTGTGAGGTGGGCACTGTTTCACCACTTTGGCAAGGTTGTGCTAATGGAAAAACAGGAAGTGAAGGACCTGCTGCATTATGTCCCGAAGGTGGGCACGTTCCAGCCACGTTGGCTGGAAAAAGTGGCGGGAAATTTTCTTTATCAAAAGCACGTGTGGTCTCATCTTGCACAATGGCATCAATTAAAACTTCATCGTTGGGTTCAGATGCTCTTATTTCACTTCTTAAAGTCACGAACTTAATGTGCTCTTTGTGATTACCCTTAGGGGTTTCGATGTCACTAGGTAAGGTGCCCACTTGTCTTCCTTTCAACTCGGCGGCAAATTGCCCCAATTGAGTCTCAAAATCTCTCAAAGTTGCATTGGTTTGGTTTATAAAACCTTTGACTAAAAATTCAAGCGAACTATTACTCTCCGATACATTTTGTTGTCTCGGTACATACGGTTGTGAGGATTGCCCACTTTGGTACGTATGAGACAGTCCTTGTTGAAATCCCGGGGCATTTGGTGGTCGGTTTGGAACTTGATGAACCCCGAGGGGTTGAAGTCCTTGGTTTCCTGACCATGAGAAGTTCGGGTGATTTCTCCAATTTGGGTTATAAGTTGGAGAAAATGGGCTATTCCTAGAATGGTTTCCTACATAGTTAACCGAAGCGGGATTACCGGGACAACACTCAAAAGCATGATTCTCACCACAAAACACACAAGATTCATTTATGGCTTGGACTTGGTTCTTTTCTCCATTTAAGCTCATGTTATTTTTTACCAAGTTAGTTAAAGCTACAATTTATGCGTTTAAGGCAGTGATGGCATCAATTTCGTGAACACCCGATGCATTCTTAGGAGCAAGAGCGCGTGGGTTTGACCAATCGGTGTTATTGTTGGCCACTTTCTCCAAAATGTCATATCCTTCGTTATAAGTTTTAGAGGTGAAAGCGCCACCGGCCGTAGCATCAAGAATAATTTTAGCGGAATTAGAAAGGCCATTATAAAATGTCTCTAATTGGATGCAATGAGGGATTCCATGATGAGGACATTTTCTAATTAAGTCTTTGAATCTCTCCCATGCATCCGAAAGCGCTTCATCATCCTCTTGTCGAAACATTAAAATTTCATTTCTAAACTTCACATTTCTAGTTGGAGGAAAATATTTTTTTAAAACTTTTTCGGCCAAACTTGTCCAACTATCAATGGAGTGAGGAGGTTGATAATTTAGCCAAGCTTTGGATCTATCTCTCAATGTATAAGAGAAGAGCGTAAGCCGTAAGGCTTCTGTCGTAACACCTTGAATGCGAAAATGATCCGTCATTTCTAAAAATGATTTTAAATGTGAGTGCGGATCTTCCGACGGTAACCCTCCAAATTGACCCATTGCTTGGATCATTTGAAATATTACCGGTTTTAGTTCAAAAGTTTGTGCTACCATGTTGGGCCTAAGAATACCCGATTTTAATTGATCAAATTCAGTTGTTGCGTAGTCCCGTATTCCCCGTTCTTTATCGTCGGCAATTCTTATGGTTGTTTCATTAGGTGGTGGTGGAGGATCTCCACCATTTCCAGCCATGTTTTGATTTTGCCGACCTCTTCTACCTCTTCTTCGTCTTCTAACGGTTCTTTCAATTTCGGGATCAAAAGGTACAAGTTCACCGTGTTGTAGCCTTGGCATACAACACGGAAAATACAAAAATAAGAGACACAAGCAACTCAGGCTCAAATGAAAAGTCAATATCTTAGGATTTAAAATCGCGCTAGTCCCCGGCAACGGCGCCAAAAACTTGATAGCGGAAAATCGTATAGGTCCACAAAGTGGCCACTATGTTGCCATAGTGGCGGTGCAAGTGCACACCGGACACTATGATCGTTACAAGTAATAAAGTGGTAGAGTACCTAGATCGTTTCCACAGGGACTAGTCAACTAAGAATCAGAAACTTTTTCATGATCTTCTAGTGCTTGGTTGAGTTTTGAGAACAAAATCAATATTTGTGGTTTTTAAGCAACTAAATAACGATTAAACGGAATTAACAATATTAAAGGCAGGATGTGGGTACAAGCATTAACTAAGACTGCTGTAGTAACAACTTGGTCAGAAACAAAATGATACACGACAGCCTTAAAAACCTTTTTCTCTCGAAAATAAGTTTCCTCGGAACGTGGCCACGTTGCACCCACTTTGTCACCACGTTGGCCAACTCAAGACTTGCCGACTTAACTAAGTAAACCTCTAAGGATTTTAGTTCCACCAGTATAGATATAGACGCCCAAATCTCTTTGTGACACCCATATCGACCGACATTTGAACCTTAGTTAAAATCATGAAAAAACCCGTATCTCTACGTGGTTATAAAAGACTTTCTCAAATCTTTTTTGCATCACTCAAGCCGTATTTTAGATCTGCCCCTCTCGAGGTCTAAGATCTAATATTAACACTAACAAGTGATCGTCTTGTCCGCGTTGAGTTGAAGTCCCGACTCGAGTGACCAAGTCTAAGAGATAGCAAAGATGGCAACACCCAAGTGTTGCCTACTAGTCTTAGCCTTGGCTCATACCCACGCCCAAAGGGGTGTTTAGCTCATAATAACAGTAAAAGACATGAGAGAAGAAGGAGAAAACATAAAGTGCATAAATAACTTAAAGGGCTGCTGCCAACGTGGTGACAAGGTGGCCACTTTGGCAACAACTATTACAAGGAAATTAAAATTAAATGCAACTAAATTACAAGCTTTAAAGAGAGACTAGAAATTAAATGCTAAGCTTTAGGGGTATTGAATGCTCCTAGAAGTTGTTGATGCTCAAATGGTTCCTCCAGGCCCTAATTTATAGCCCAAGGAAGAAGAAATGTTGATGTGACCAAACATAAAAAGTAGCCTTTAAGGAAGAGTATTGCACCTTCCTTTGACTTACATCTCTTGTCCTCTTCCTTGATTATTCTTGTGAAAGAGCAGAAAATTCTTTTCATTTCTTCAAAAGGCAATCTTTCCAAGAATGGCTAAATATTATCCATTAATTTTCAGCCATCTTCCCAACGTGGTGGCAAGGTGGCCACCTTCTGCACAAAAAGTTAGTAAAACCACAATTTTTGTATTCTTGAGATTTTATCACAATGTTTGAACAACTAGACCAAACGAAGGGGGGAAGGGACAAAATGGGAGAAAATATGGTAAAACGAATACGCAAAGAGAGGAATTAACTCTCAATATTTGAGAGTTATCACATTTGAGAGTTATCATCAAGCATTGTCTGATAATGCTTATGATGGTGCGACGGATGATGATGGCGAGGCTCTTCAGAAAGCAATGATTCTTCTCTCTCAAGACTATCAGAAAAAGTTCCAACCTCGTTCGGGTTCCAACAATCTTCGCTTCACTTTTGTGTCTAAGAATGTTCAAGTGCCCGAGGTTAAGAAAGCAGTTGCATATTTCAACTATGGAAAGTCGGGTCACATTGCTAAAGAGTATCGAGTGAAGAAGGTTCGGGATTCGGCATATTATCGGAAGAAATTGGAACTGGCCGAAAAGAGAGATAAAGCAACCGCTCTACTTGTTGAAGAAGAATTTTGGCTGGATTACTCCGATGATGAAGCTGATAATGTGGAGACTGCTCATATGTGCTTCATCGGAGATGATCAAAGTGATGATGATGACACTGATGAAGATGAGGTAATTTTTGAGTCTGATTACACTTTTATATCTTCACAGATGAACATTATTATATCTGCTTTACATGATATTCGCTCGAAGTTATTATCTGAAAAACAATTAAATTCAGAAAAGTTAATTTTGATTGATAAATTACAAATTTCTTTGAAAGATGAAAAATCTATTTTGGATCATACAAAAGACATCTTTAAAAAGAAATTAGATGATTTAGAAAAATCAAATATAACTTATCTTAATTCTTTGACTAAAATGACCAATTTAAAAGATAAATTTTCAGATAAAATAAATGAGTTGGAAGAAAAATTATATCGAAGGAATCAATCTGAACAAACTATTTATTTGAACAAACCGCGGAGTTATGAATCTATAAAAGAAAAATGGGGACTTGGTTTTGAAAATCCACATTGTTTAAACAATGCGATAGAAAAATCCCTACTTTATATAAATACGATTATCTAACTCTTGCTAAATATGTTCCTCAATTTAAAATTGATTGGATGAATGAAAAGCAAGTGTTAGAAATCGAAAATGAGAAAAGGATGAATAATAAGAAAAATGAAATTTCTTTTGTTTATACAAGCGAAAATGCCAAATATTTTCCTGACAAATCAAAGAAAGGCAGAAAAAGTTTAAATGAAATATTCCCATCAAATCTTCAGTGTCTGATGATTATGTTGATATATATGCCACCAAATCTGATAAGGAAAATATCTCTCCAATCTTTTATGATTCTAAGAGATATACTCCTCCATTAGTATTAGAAAGCAAAATCATTGACCTTGAAGATAAAATGGAAGATCAAAATATTTAAAAAGAAATTGAATCAGATGTATTTCTTTCTTTCATGACATCAAGTCTTGAAGAAAAATTATTTTCTCAAAAACATGATTCTATTTTTGGTCTTTCTTCTGATTTTAAGGGAAACAAAAAGTAATTTCTAAAATCTGAAATCTTTTCTCAAAAATTTTCTGACTCCGAAGTAAGTTCAGATTTATTGGTTGATCAGTTGGGTCTCTTAGGTAAAATTGCTTCTTCTGATTCAAATATTAAATCAAAAATTCTTGATGAATCTTTTACGCTAAATGATGATTATTATAAACCAAAGCGTAAAAGAAGAAGGTCAAAGAAGTCTAAGAAACAAGATACTGTTATTTCTGAGAATTCTAATTCTTCTGATTCAAAATTTTTAGATAGGACTTTGAGCACACCTTCAAAGCAGATATGGAGGGTGAAGCGGACATCGGATGAATCTCAGACTGATGAGGATAGATATGTAGACAAAATCTATAAAAGTGATTCATTTGCTACTTGTAATAAAATTTCAAAATACTCTATAAAGCAAATGATTCGAATTTCAAAAGATGTCTCATATTCTTCTTCTGATTCTAGTTCAAATGATTATGCTTTCTCTTCTACTGATTCTTATGTTCATTATTCTGATAATATGTCTCGTGCTTTCAATGTTAAATCTAACAAATATTTCCCCACAAGAATTGCAACTAAACTTCATGGACCCAAATACAAGTAGGTACCAAAATCACAGATTGATTCTAAGTTGCAGGCATCTAATGTCAAGGGGGAGTAAGAGAAAAAAATTGGCTTCTAAGTACATCAGCTTAGAACCCGTGCTTCAATGGACTACGACTTCTAAACATGTTAGTTTATTGTGAGTCCAAGATCACTAAATCCTAGAGAGAGAAAGTAGAGAGAGAAAGCTTTGAAGCGTAAAGTAAGATGTATTCAATAGAATGCGTGAATGTGTTACAAGGAACCAAGACCAACGGGACTTAAATACCCTGGTCAGATACAACACAGTGTAAAGCTTCTAGACACAGTATTTGACCAAGCCTATAAATACAATGATTACTATAAAATCAGACCTAACATTTAGGACTCGTTCTTCAAAGATTTTAGCTTCTGACTAATGAGATATTGTGAGTACATCTATTTTATTCCGCTGCATTTATCTCTGATAAATATGTTATTTCAGTTTTCTCATGTGTTTTTCAAAGAATCTGAGCAAGTTTATCCAAAACTTGAATTTGTACAACCCAATTTTTTCATATGAGACACAAATTCATTATACATTATGTGGAAGATAATATTATTGAATTTTATTTTGTTTCGACTAAATATCAATTTGCCGAATTCTTTACATTTGTCTTAAATTTTCAAACTCGGTATTTGAATTTAAAAGTTTAAATCTTTACAAATTTTATTCTATGAAGTAAAAGCTTTACTGGTTTTCTTTCTTTTGAATAAAATGTATGTCTAGGATAAATTTTCAAGTTGCTTTGTTAATATTAAAGTTTTATATGTTCAACTTTCAAGTCTTATAAAAGTCGAAAAGTCAGCAACATGTTTGAAACTTTTGTATTCTGCTTTAAAGATATGTGATTCGGAATATTTATAGTTTACAATGCTTGAAAATCCTAAAACGTATGAATTATGGATCGTAATGAAAATATGGGCTAAGCACTTAGATGTAAAACTGAGTGATTGAGATGAAAATTATATATATATAATACAGAAATCTCTAAGTTTAAAAGTTTGTACCTGTGACCTTTCTAGTTTGGGAAAGTAAGTTCTGTGGGATGCTTGTCATCTGGTCCCCTAAGGTCAATTGATCTAGGAGTGATCGAACCCAAATCCTTCTATAGAATCAGATCGAAAGTCATGTTCTACTGGTATGAATGGGTTTAGGATGTATCGATGTAGCATTTCTGATCTGGGAGAGTAAGTTCCAAGGGGTGCTTGACACCTAGTCCCCTAAGGCCAATTGGTTTGGGAGCGGCTGACCCAAATCCTGCAATAGGATCAGATAGAAAGTTACGTTTACGGCATGTTCTTTACTTAACAAACTTTTTGATTAAAAAGATGCCAAAGTGCACAAGTTTAAAAGATGCTAAAGAGCACACTCATGTGAAGATGTCAATGTGCACAATGCTAAAAGATGCCAATGAGCACACATCTCATGATACTTGGTGATATGTTTGAGTTGCGATAAACCTATAAATTTGTGAAAGTCTTAAATTTTGATGGCTTAGTGTGAGTACATGCAAAGTTCTCTATTATATTTTTAGAATTGTATTTTCTTGAAGCTAATCGAAGTTCGCATGCTAGCACACTAAATAGATTGATGAAAGTTTTTGAAACTGAACATGTTTTAACTTGATATGCAATGAAACTTGTATCTGTATCCAACAACATATACTTGATTTCAACTGATTGATAAATCTGTGATATTTTACTGAGTAGAATTTAATTTGTTTAGTGTTTAAAATTTTATATATTTAGTTTTTCAAAATACATATTCAGTATATTTTTTCTTTCTACATTGATGTTTTAGTCCTTGTGTTCTCATATATCTTTGTAAATGGGTTTGTGCATTATTCAAGGGGGGGTGAATAAGGAAAATATTCTGAAAGATCATATCTGCTTTCGAGGGGGAGTATCTGATTATCTATATGAATGCTAACTTGAATTGTCATATTTAGTGCATTTGTGTAGGGGGAGTCAAAGAGCTTAATCAGGTAAAATTTTTCTGAGTTTAAGTCAGATTTGCGCCAACAGTTGGTAGAGCAAATCTCAATTTTGCGCTTCCTTCATATAGCGCAAACCTAACTTTGCGCTTCCTTCATCTAGCGCAAAACTAAGTTTGCGCCTCCTTCATCTAGCGCAAAACAATATTTGCGCCAACAATAGTTTGCGCAAACCCTCCCTTTTCTCCTTTATTCTGATTTTGCAGATCTGAAGTTGTCTCGTCTCCAACATTTGCATGACCAAGTTGATCCAGATCATCAAGGTCATGAGGGGGAGAAGTTAAGGAGAAGTTAAAGAGACAAAGATTTCAAACGTTTATCTGTTGATCAAGATTCGCTCAAGATTCTATTTCTTCAACTATACTTGTCTCTTTGCTGTTCCTGCTCCGATCACCACAGTTTATTCAAGTACATTTGAAAGAGGTGTGTCGTCTAGAGCACAAGCTGATGAACCAATTGTTCTTTCAAGATTATTACAAACAGGTCCAGTCTTGTCAAGGCAGCAAAGACAATATAATTTGAAAGATGCTGAGAAGAATTTTTTTTTAGTCAAGAAAGCTTCTTCGATAAGTCGCTTAGATGGTTTGTGCTGATTTATAAGATGAATATTGAAGACCACGACGCCAATGATTACTAAGGGGGAGATTGTTAAGTCAGATTTTATAGTAATCATTGTATTTATAGGCTTGGTCTAATACAGTGTTTAGAGTCTTATTCTGTGTTGTATTAGCCAAGGGTATTTAAGTCCCTTGTGCTTTGGTCTTTGTAAGGATCATTCACGCATATTCAATAGAACTCAGACTTCGGCGCATTCTTACTCTCTCTCTACTTTCTCTTTCTATGATTTTGGGATTTTGGGATTATCATGTATCTCAGGTTCTAATAGTGTCGCTCCTAAGAAGGTTTAGGCGGACTTGGTGAGTGCTTGGGGATAGTGCAATTGGGCGCACTTTTTGTGAAGGCTATATGGGAATTATAGGCGACACTCTTTTTGTAATCTTATTTCTGTGTAGGAATTAGATTAGATGGTTTTTGTTTATTCTTCCGTAAATTACAAACTGTAATTAAACATATTTTATATATTTCCCCATTTTTGGGTGGCTCATGCTATGGCATTTTATATACCACATTCTCATTTTCCGGAAATTTTTGTTATCCCATTTTTGGGGTGTTACAAATATTGCCTACCAAGGTTCCGAAAGAAAATACCAACATGATGAATCCTCATCGAAAACAGGTTAGGATACAGGCCTGTGAGAAAGAGTTCAAAAAACCCATTGTTAATCATTTACAACAAAAACACATAAACACAAAATCATCTATATTGTAAGCACCATATATCATGTTTGTATCAAAATCTTTGTTTTTTTTGTCGAACGTTCCACATTGCATTAGCCATGAACTTCAAGATTGTTTCTTGATGGAAGTTTTATGCATAAATGGTGATGAAGATGAAGGATTCAAGAGACGTAAGAGAGAGGTGATAGGTTTGTGAATCTTTTGATACTCGAATGTTTATTTGAGAGAGATAAGGATGAATGGGAAGGAAATAAGAAAAAGAGAGATTGACTAAAATACCCTCACGTGAAACGCACTGAGAGGGCCTTCACAGCTAAAAAAACGGCATTAGGAGGAGGGATCAATACCAAAGTGAAATGACAAACGTGAGGGACCAAATCTGAGTTTCATTAGTTTAGGGACGATATTTATTAAAATTGACAAACGTTAGGGAACAAAAGTGAAGTTTGCTTGTTTTTTAAAAAATATTCTAAACCTGTTTAAAAAAGTTGGGTTCTGTTTGTACAAAAATAGTGTTGAGTGTCCTTGTTGGCAACCAACAATCACTTAAATACTTTTGACATGCTTGAATATTTGATTTTCATCTTGTAATTATTGTTTTTGCATTTTGCATCCATTGAGAAAATTTGGCATATGTGTGCTAGTACTTATAAAGGACGTTGGATTTGCAAACATTGAGTATGGTCGTACATTCTTTCTAAATTGTTGTAGATGTACTTTATTTTTTGAGTTAATATATTTGTAAAAAATTGATTATGTTCATTTAATATGTATTATTTATAGAAATATTTGTTTTTGTATAGAAAATAAGAACAAGTAAATTGTTTATTTTTTTCAAATAAAATCAACTTTTTGCGACGGTTTACTGACAAAATATTCGTCGATAAAACCGATAATTGAAAATCCATGATTGTCGGAAATATGTCGGTAAGAGCAATCCGTCGCTGAGTACCCGTCGCAATAGTGGCCATCACTAGTGATGGTCGTCGCTAATCCGTTGCTCATGGAGGCCATCGCTAATGGTGGCCATCCCTTATCCTTTGCTGAAATTGATTGTTGCTAATCCGTCGCTGATTTCTGTCGCTGATTTCGCTGATAGAATCAACCATGACAATTATACCGACAGACTATCAGCGATGGAAAACATTTCCCGCAACGAATTAGCCACATAATTTTCGTCACTAATAGGATATATATTTTTGTAGTGACTAAATTCAATTAATTGACGTATGGTTTATTAGGGGTGTTCGCTGTCCGGTTCGAGCGGTTTAACCCCTCAAACCACAAACGAAACCACAAATGGCGGTTTAGAAATTTTTTAAACCGAACGATTTGGTAGCAAGTGACCAAATTGGTCAAACCGAACCACAAAAAACCTAAACTAGTTTGACCGGTTTGATAGATTTTAGGCGGTTTAGGGCTCTTATGGGCTTTAAACTAAAAAAATGTGAATACTTTATATCCAAAATAAATTTTCTACCAATATAACGTTAATAAAAAAACTATACCGAGTTATAAAAGAAACTTTTATATATTAAATTAAAAAAAACATTGAGCAAGTTGAAAAAAAAGTTAAATAATTGCACTAGCAATGGTTGAATTTTGGACAAATATTGAGAAAGTCGAAGGAGGAAGGATGTTCGATTTTAGATTTGAATTTTTAACGGATTTCAGAACTTTATCAATTTAGATAACGCAATCATTGAGAAAATGAAAACTAAAGATAAAATGTCTTTGACGAACTTTTTTTAGTTAAACCATAAAAGTTTAGTCTACAAATAAAAACTAAATATGATTAATATATGCGTAATTTTGACGGTCGGTTCGGTTCCGTTCAAAAAAGGGTCAAACCAGAGACCAGACCGAATGGTTTGACTGTTTTTCAGATTGAATCAGACCGTTCAAATCACTAAAAATGGTACGATTTAACTTGGTTCGACCGATTTGAACGGTCCAACGATTTTTTTAAACACCCAATGTTTATTAATAACAAATATATGACTTATCAAGCAAAATCAATAATTTATCAGATTCTAGCAAAATCAAAAGAAAAATAACCAACGGTGGTCGTTGTTGACCAACATAACCAGATGCAAAGAAAAACAAAACCAATGAATAAGAGACAACCATGGTTTTTCAATTTTCAAACAAAACCAATTGTTAACCGGGGGCATTAACTTTCAAATTTCAAAAAGTTAATTACCTAGTTATATGAGCAACAAATGAATCTATCTCCATGCGTGTAACTCCACCTTCTTCTACAGATCGCCTAACATCCTCACCAAGTTTACCAGCTCTCTTCCTCATCTCATCCGAACCCATCAATTTTCTGATACTTTTTTCAATACCTGAAGATGTTACCACCTCATGATCATCCTTCCAATCCCTTACACTTATGCCAGTCTTTATCACCTCCGTTATTAACGTAGCATTTCTCGGTTGGTCCGAATGCATGGGCCATGCAGCCATGGGAACTCCCATTGTGATGCTCTCCATGCTCGAATTCCAACCACAGTGAGTCATGAACCCACCAGTTGCAGGGTGAGCCAATATCTCTAATTGTGGTGCCCAATCTCGAACCACCAAACCTCTCTCTTCAACTCTCTCTTCAAACCCTTTTGGCAGTTCAATTCTCCTGACCTCACCTTCAAAGATATCTCCTTTATCCGCATCTCGTAACACCCAAATGAAGTTTTGCTCACTGTTCTCTAACCCCACAGCAAGTTCTTGGATCTGCTCATCAGACAGTGAAGTCGTCGTCCCAAACGAAACGTATATCACCGAGTCTTTACCTCGTTTATCAAGCCACTCTAGCACCTTGTGACGTTTGCTAGGGTTTTCGGCATCGATTATTGCCACTGGATTGAAGGGACCCATTGCCCATTGCTTTGAATTTCCACAAACTCCTTCTTTCGCAAGCAAATCGATGAATTTGTGGTCAACGACCTTACATGCGTCATAAAGATTACCCGAATTAAACTCGTGGCAAACATAATTAGACATAGCTCTTTCCAAGAAATCTTTAGGTATAACACCTTCAAGACCAGTAGGGATCTTGGTAAGTTGCATATGGGATTCAACATCATCTAAACATGGCCTTCCTTTCCCTTCCCATATGTAGGAAAACGTCGTAAAAGCCGAAGCACTATGGAAGACATAGGCTTCTGTGTTTTCAAATGAAACCACATCTTGAACAACTGTGCTCATCAGATAATCATGAACAACGATGACTCGCGTGGCGGTGGGTGAAAGCGTGGCCAAAAGTTGTGCAAATGGTTGACGAAGGTGAGATGAAGCCTTGAATGATGGGATAAGGTGGGAGGGGAACTTTGTGGAATCATTGGGGTCCGGTGGCGGAGATTCGAATTGGGGTATTTGATATTCATGGTAATGGATGTTTGCTGTGGAGATGGGATCCCAACCATGGACACGAAGCTTTGCTTGACGGTTGTGGGTGGTGGTGCCGACGATATGGATGGGTAGATTGTAGGCGGAAAGGAGGCGAGAGAAGTGGAGAAGTTGATTAAGATGGCCTTGTGCTACAAAAGGCACCACCACCACCACAACTCCAGACTTATCTTCCATGTTAATTTGATTAGTACTGTGGACTTGAGGATTGTCCGAAGCTCTTCCAATGGTGATCTATCAATATATATACGTGGTTATAATACATCCTACTCAGAGGCATATATGGGTGTGTTTCATTTATAAACCAAACAATTTGTACAAAATTTACAAACCAATATTAGTCTTTCATCAAGTCTAATAAATATATATTTTATTATGTTTCCTAATTTAAAATCATGATTATAATAAATGAACTTATCATTTTCCATATATATATATATATATATCACAAACATTATTAATGAATCATAATAATTATCCATAAATATATCGATCTATTGTTTTCTTAATATAGTGATTTGCAATTGATCGACTCCTCTATATATATAGAGAGGGAGGATCAAACGAGAACAGTAACTATTTAAAAGAAAACACGAGAACTAACAAAATCATTAGTGGTTATATATTAACGCGCAAAAAAGCCACACCGACCTGAAGTCACGGCCAAAGTCCTTTGTTCGTGTGTTAATGTAAAATCACTAATAATTTTGTTAGTTCTCGTATTCTTTAAACATGTACGGTTCTCCTTTGAACACAACTCTCTCTCTCTCTCTCTCTCTCTATATATATATATATATATATTAACAGACAAATTTTTGCCGTCTTATATATTAAACATGGCCGTGGCCTCCTATCACTTCTATTTTATTTCCTTTTTTTTCCGGCAACAGATCACGCACCACCAACGATGTCACTCTCGGGGTGGTCGGCCAAGGCCAAGATCGGCTGTTTATATCCCTCGCTCACCCGGTGGGCCTGAGGGTTAGACCCCTCTCCTGTCCGTACTTGATCCCGGCTGCATCGAAGCCACACGGGACAGGTTCCAACATTTGTGTTGGGCAGAAACATGGCCACAGCCATTTTTCCACCCCATTCAATCTCCTCGACACTAACCCAAAACCCATTGAAACACAAATAATCACGCCACTTCCGTAAACGGAATAGGGTCCCAAACACCAAAAAAAAAAAAAAAAAAAAAAAGATAAACGAAAAGGAGCGAGGTTCACTTACCGGAAAACAACGATCGAGCCCTTCAAACCCTTAATTTTCTTCTTGCTAGACTAGACCCTCGCCAAGTTCTCTCGTTGGACTTCACGGGAACAATGAAAAGAAAGTCTGCTGATTTTGGTATGGGAAAGAGAGATTTAAACTCTTTTTTTGGAGATAAACTAAACAATGGAAGAGTATTTATTGTATGCTATCCTTCCTTCCGATCCAACTTCCAGCCGACAACTGGGTCTCTTTCCTAAGTTCCATGTCTCACAACTTACCCTTTCAACCCTTTTTCAATCCCTCTGCTTCTACAATCATTTCTTCTTTTGTCCTTGACTTTTATATAATTTACAAACTCCAAAATTTGCGCATTTATAGAAGGAGGATCATAGAAGAAGGTGACCTATTTAAAGAAGACTTCAAAATTTCTAAAATCAATCTCAACCTTTTAACTCATCTAATCAATGGCTTAAAATTCCAGTGACAATTTTATGATTTATAAGAAAAACATGATTTATTTTAATGACGTAAAGGGACGACTTAAGGGCAAAAGGGGAATCAAAATGGAGTTGTCTACTCGGGGATATGATTGAGATATGAGAAAATCATGGGATATTATCCCACTATAAATCCCAAATAATTTCCATCTCCTCTTAATAGTTTTATTGTATTTTGTTATGTAAATTATCATATACTATAAGGGTACTCGTATAATGCATCGAGATACATTACGATTTTAATGTTTTATTTTATTTTTTGTTTTTTTGTCGATTTACAGTACGATTTTGGATGGTTTTGAAAAAGTGATGATGTTTTTTTATAAATTTGTTTAATTTAGCCTTAATAATATAATTTTTTTATATAAAAAAAATAAGTATTTTGTTTTAATTCAATGATTATCTTATATATTTTAATGACATCTAGAAAAAATAACCAATTACATATTTAATAATATAATTAAAACAAATTTATAATAATATAATATATTAATTAATAGTGATAAATGAGAAGATCTGCATAAAAGGAAGGTCTTGCACATACCAAATTGGTGGGTGTTAGAAGTCTGCAGTAGTAATATGTATTCTGTGCTTTGATACTTGTAAATTAAGACATTTTTAAAATCTTGCATAAAATGATGGTACCTTGTGCCTAATAATTTGTATTTAAGAGTTTTTTTTATCCCCGCTTTATAATATAGAATAGATAACGTTGCTATTTTTTTTCTTTACTCTGAAAATTATCACACACTACTACAGAAATGACTTTTTTAAACGCACTTTTTTAAACGGTTTTTAAAAAAATTCGAAAAAACCGTTTAAAAAGGTGGTCGCAGTTTTTTAAGAGTTTTTTTAAACGGTTCTGCGGTTGTGGTGCCGTTTAAAAAAGTCATATGACCTTTTTAAACGGTTGTTATAAAAAACCGTTTAAAAAGGGATACGTATTTCACACGGATAATTGAACAAAACCGTTTAAAAAGCCACATAACTTTTTTACACGGTTTTTTCATACAACCGTTTAAAATACATACATCTTTTTAAACGGTTCTCTAGAAACAACCGTTTAAAACGGCCAAACACTTTTTCAAACGTTTTCACTATCACAAAACCTTTTAAAAAGACCTTTAAAAATCTAGGGTAAAACCGAACTACATTAATGTGTTTTTATATTTTGATAGGTTCGGAACAATTTGGAGCGAAAAAGAACAAAACGATAATTTTTGACAGATTTGTGCAACTGTGGCGTTTTAATCATATCTCACTCGTCCGATCTCCAATTTGAGTGATTCAAGATGATCTGGAAACCCAACACAAAGATCTACAATGTTCATGTTTTGAGTTTTTGGTAATTTAGAGTAAATCTGGGCCGAATCTGAAGTTGACGTTGGGAGTACAAAGCTGGACAGAAAATGAATAAAAGAATTAAATGTGCTTCCATAAACATAGAAGAAGATGTGGCGGAATGGTAAGTGTTGTGGGTTTGTTGGTTGGGGTTCCGAGATCGAGTCCTATGTGCAGTAGATAGCATTTTTTATTTTTTAAACGGTTTAAAAAAACCGTTTAAAAATGTGACTTTTTTAAACGGTTCAAAAACCGTTTAAAAAAGTTCCTGACTTTTTCAAACGGTGTCCTTTCTAACGGTTGTAAAACCGTTTAAAAATGTCCAAAACAACCGTTTAAAATACCTATTTCTGTAGTAGTGACATGTTATATCTATAATAAATTATGTTTATTTTCATTGTATTATCACATATGATTTTTATAATAGATTATTATATTCTACTTATATACTATCACATGTGATTTTAAAATATGATTTTTTTTTTTGTTGAAGTGGTCAAATATCACATGTGATAGTGTACAAAATAAATATACTATCAACAGTATCAAAGTGTTATTTGTTTTAGGTGAATTCTATTCGTACCCCCTCGTATAGGGGTATGTGAGTGAGGTAGGAGAGGGTATGTAAGTGAGATAGGGGTATAGAGGGGTTTTGTGAGTGAGGAGGGGGTAAGGATAACAACACCCTCGTGGTTTATTTAGGAGTAAATTAAATGTTTGGTCGTCCTTATGGTTTATGTGTTTTAAGAGTTTGGGTCTCTACTTTAAAATATCTATGGATTACATCCTCATGGTTTGCATTTTATAACGCTTTGGGTCCCTACTTTTTAACTCCGTTAAAAAATTTCTGTTAAATAGGTTAATTACAGGGTATTTTAGTCATTTTATTTCTTTTTTTATTTTCTACTAAAAACAAGAAGGACCAAATATGTAACTTACTCTATATATATAAACATATGTATATATCTATCTAAATACATGACACATGTATCTGCACTACACGACATAGGGACCATTTCCCTACTCATCGTCTCCGGCGAATACCTCTGTAAACGATGGCAACCACCATCTACGACCTCCTCCATCAATGACCGCCACTATCTCCGGCCTTCTCACCCTTCGTCTTCCTCAACTTCCCCTTCGTCAGATCTCGAACACCAAACCCCTCCCTTTCCTCTCCACAACCTTCCTCTCCATCTTGGTGAAGTTCTTCTTCTCCTTCAGTCATTTTTTAAGGCTATCCCTCCCCGATCTTAAATATCCTTGTCGATGGTGATCATCGTTCCCTTCTTCCCTCATAACCACCGTTCCTCTCTTCCCTCACAACCACCGTTTTTTCTTCCCTCACAAGTCACAACCATCTCTGCTTTCCTCCTCCTCTACATCAAGTAGTGGTGGTGGCCTTCTCAACAAGACCTTTCTCCCTACAATTAGTTCAAATGGGTAATCTGACAACTTTTCAGAAGATGAAGGGAAAATAAAGCCCCAATTGGATGATGATTCCAAATTGAAGAAAATGGGTTCCAGACTTTCAAGGTTTAGTATTTCTGATTTTGGTTTTGTTTGATTCAATTCTTTATGGGTTTTTGGGGGAGTTTACTGTTCTAGGGGAAGATGAAGTCACCAATGTGGGTTTGATACTAGTGAACCCCCCCTGATTTTGGTTTTGTTTGGATTGGTGGTAGGATGGAGAGGAAAAAAAGGGAATGATGGTGTGGAGAAAGATCACTGGCATATGAGCAACGAAGTGGTGGTGCTGAAGGCGGTGACCGGCGACAGTAGGGGATGGCCGGAGATATAGACCTTGATTATTGTGGCCGGAGAAGAAAGGACGGTCACGGCGTGGGGGTAGGGGAAGATGAAGACGTGAGGGTGGGGAAGATGATAGAATAGAGTAAATTACATTACTGGTCCTATTGTTTTAATAGAAAATATAAAAAAAGGAATAGAATGACTAAAATATTTAACGGAGTTAGAAGTCAGGGACCAATACGTTATAAAATGTAAATCACATGGATGTAATCCATATATATTTCAAAGTAAGGACCCAAAGTGTTAAAACACATAAACCATAGGGACCAAATATATAATTTACTCTTTATTTAATGTTTTCCTTTGAATCTATATATATATATATATATAGGGTTGGGTTCCAGTGAGACCAAGGGTTTTTCATGAGACCCGTAAGACCAGCTCATATCCGTTGATCAAATATACAAGTCGATGATCTGATGGTTGAAATCCTACATTAATTTTGAATGTGCAAGGGTATTTTTGGCCATCTTTTTTCTATTTTTCTATTTTTTGCACGTGATAGAAAACAATCCCTCCCATTCCACTGCCATTGTGTTCCTCCATGAACTCCGCCTTCTTCCTCCGGTCAACTCTACCTTCTTCATTCGACGAACTCTGATTGTCTTTTCCGATTAAACATCTTCATTGGTATCGTCTGTCTTCTTTGATTGAATATCACCAATCTCCTATCCATTTCAATTTAGCAATTGCCATTGATTTCGCCTAATTCCTTTATTAAACTGCTCTGCTTTCATACAAGTAAGAAAATCTTATACATAACATAATTTGCTTTTCCTTTGAGTAATTTTCCTTCTTTCTTATCTTTAGTACATGTAAGAAAATATTATAGAGCATTTGTAAGAATGTCTACCTTAGTCTAGGGTTTACTTTTTTTTTTCAATGAAAAGAATGTCTAACGAAATCATGGGAACATACTGATGTTTTCAACAATGAACAATGTAATCAAGGTCATTGGTGTCTTTTGATTAATTGGTTTCAATTTGTGAAGGTTGATTAACTGGATGCAAAATTCAAATTTCACAATGAATGTTTCTACATATTTTTATTTTGGGGAAAAGAATGTCTATTGAAGATGATTGGTAGAACATCTTGAATGAGGCTTACGATAGTGAACAATGTAATAAAGGTCATCGGTTTATTTTAATTGATTGTTTTCATTATGAAAGTTCATAAATTGCATATGCATGTATTCTTTAACTAATATCTTAACAATAAAGCTTTGGCACACATTTCAGCCCCTCTAAGTATCATTTAACAATTGCAAAAGTAACCACCTTATTGAGGATGAATTGGGCATAACCTGGTTGAATTGAATCTAATTGAAGTTGTTGGTTGAGAATAAGCAGTAGGAGGTGGACCATATGGACTACCAACATAACCATCGTTATTTGCTTCATGGTACCCATAACCTGCATTATTTGTTGGGTACCAGGGTACTTACTATTACTAGAATTCGATCGTGATTATGCATATCCAGATGCTTGTTTCCCTACACCAGTCTAGAAACAGGGTGACCGTTTTGCTGAGGATAGCCACCATAGGCTTGTTGCGTTGGTCCACTTGATGCACATAGGTAAGATTGTTGAGTTGGTGCAATATTTCGAGCATATGATAAGGGGTCATAATAGAGAATGTCTCTCGACTAATTTGGCATGGGTTGGCCATAAGGTTGAACGTATGGACCTTATTGTGGAATGTATATGGGTGCCTTACTATATTGATCCTACTGCCCCTAGATAGGATTAGTACCTCGTGGGCAAGATGAAGCTGTAGGACCATGTGGTCCATAAGGATGTCGGACAAGTACTCGTGGCTTCACCATGGTCATTACTATAACCCATAAGTGCAATCAGTGGATAAGAAGTTCGTTGCTGGAGATAACTATAATTTGTTTGGGCTGGGAGTGAACATAACCCTTGGGTTAAAGTCTGTAGATAGGAGTTAGGTTCAACGATAATTAATCTATCGCTTTCTATTAAGTTAATAGTCTGTCTAATGATGATGAACACCGTAACAACATGTCAAATGATGTTTGTAATAGTCAAGTTTGTAGTAAATGTTAGAATACATAATCCATCTAAAATCTAACTTTCACATTAATTTTGTTGTGAAGGTTAATATAATTGTTGTGTTACTTGTTTACATAATCTATTTAAAACAGAACCTTCACATTAACTCCAGTTCAAAAAAAAATTGTATTACTAACTTACATAACCATTTAAAATTCAACCTTCACATTAACTCTGTTGTGAAGGTTCATATGATTGTTGTATTAATAGCTTACATAGTCCATTTAAATATGAACCTTCACATTAATTTTGATGTGTTCATATGATTGTTGTGTTGCTAGTTTACATAATCCCTTTAGAACCGAACATTTACATTAACTCTGCTATGAAGGTTCATATAATTGTTGTGTGAACGTTCACATTAACTCTGGTGCGAAGGTTCATAAATTTTTACATTATTGGTTTACATAAACCATTTAAAATTGAACCTTCATATTAACTCTTCATATTAACTCTTCATATTAACTCTGGTGCGAAGGTTCATAATTTTTTTGTTATTGGCTTACATAATCCATTTAAAATTGAACCTTCACATTAAATTTTTTGTGAAGGTTCATATAATTGTTATGCTACTAGCTTATATAAACTATTTAAAACTGAACCTTCACATTAGCGCTGCTGTGAAGATTCATACCATTGTTGTTACAACTTAAGTAATCCATTTAAATGTGAACTTTTACATGAACTTTGTTGTGAAGGTTTATATATTTGTTGTGTTACAAACTTATGTAATCCATTTAAAATTGAACATTCAGATTAACTTTACTGTGAAGTCAAAAGCTGTTGAGGGTTCTTTTCATATGTTGGTTAGATATGTGCAGGGCATGATGAGTTGTTGGTACGAATCTTTGTTAATTCATCATTATGGCCAAAGTATTTATTAGGGGAAATGGTTTCTAACTGCTTGCTGATGTCATATGGTGTTGTTGAGAAGGTCCAAGCTCAAAGGATTAAAAATATTTCAACGGCGTTGAGGTTTGTTCAATGGCTGAATATTCCTCGGTGATTAATAATCAATTTGAAGTTAGGAACTGAGTGGAAAGTTGAAGCTGAAGGGGTTGTGGCACTTCAATAATGAACAATGAATGCTACAATTTGTCAAAATTGTTTATGGAAATTTGGAATTCTTGTTAACTTTACTTTACAAAATATTTTTTTATAGAACTTTGTTGGGATTTTTTTTTGTATTTTTAGTTGCTTATATTTATCTTGACGATACTTAAAAAGAAAAGAAAAGAAATATATTTTCGTGTTATTGGCTTACATAATCCATATAAAATTGAATCTTTACGTTAAGTTTGTTGTGAATGTTCATTTAATTGACCTTAAGGTAGTAACAATTTCAATTGCAATTTTGTATAAGAAATTTAGTATCAACGAGACAATGGATACTACATTTGTAATCGGGTTATACAATTTATTTAAAAAGATAAAAGAAACTCGAAAAAAACTATCAAAACAAACAACTTAACCTTTGCATTAACTTTGTTATAAAGGTACAATCAATTGATACTAATTCTGCAATCTGGGTTATACAATGTATTTAAAAATGAAAATTAGAAACAAACTATCATCACAATCAACTTAACATTCACAATAAACATGTTGTGAAGATTCAATCAATTAATGTGAAGGTAAGACAACTGATCCAAGAAAGTTAGTATCAGTGAGTGAATTGATGTAATTGTGACTAAAAATTTACTTGAAAGTCAAACCAATCTATAAAAACTTTGTAGAAGGAACTTCACAAGAAATAACCTAAACCTTCACAAAATATTTGCTGTGAAGGTTTTGAGGTTTTCTGAAAGTTAATTAAATGTTCATCCATTAAGTTCGGGGGAACATCAAACCAATTTACTAAATATTTACAGAAAATATCTCAATAACAATGTTTTAAACCATTACATAAAACTGAACCTTCACAATAAGTTTGTTGTGAAGGTTTATTCCATTGACCTAAAGGTAAAAACAATTCATACAAGAAATTTAGTATCATTGAGACAATTGATCCTAATTCTACAAGCTGGGTTATATAATGTATTTCAAAATGAAAATTGGAAACAAACTATCATCACAATCAACTTAACCTTCACAATAAATTTGTTGTGAAGATTCAATCAATTGATGTGAAGGTAAGACAATTGATACAAGAAAGTTAGTATCACCGAGCGAATTGATGTAATTGAGACTAAAAATTTACTTAAAAGTCAAATCAATCTATAAAAACTTTGTAGAAGGAACTTCACAAGAAATAACCTAAACCTTCACAAAATATTTTATGTGAAGGTTTTGAGGTTGTTTGAAAGTTAATTAAGTGTCCATCCATTAAGTTCGGGGCAAACTTCAAACCAATCTACTAAATAATTACAGAATTCACCTAAAAAACAATGTTCTAAACAATTACATCAACTAGCTCAAAAGCAATGTGCTAACACCAATGGAAGTAGGGAGCTCCTCGTTCTCAACACTTCTACTATTTCATATCTATCTTGACTTAAAACCCCTGATTCCTTCATTTTCTTTTCGTTTTTAGTTGGAACTAATGATTTCCTTTTTGCTTCCTCTGAAGGTGTACTCTTAAGCCTCTGCGGTTGCAACATTCTTTGTTGGACAGTTTGATGACTTATGGGACTAAGAGATAAGGTTATATCATCTTTCAAACTCACTGCATTATATAGAAAAACAATTTACAGTTATAAAACAAAATATACATAGAAATCAAAATTACTTCACAACAAACTTATGTGAAGTTTTAATTTAAAACTTACCTTCTTCTTCCAACAATATGTGCTTTACTTCTGTAGAATGATCATTTGATTTTTGAACTAGCTACTCATGATGAAGGTACATATTGTATTAAAATACAATTAACTAAAAGAATAAATAATAAGTACGTAGGGTAAGATGGTCTCAAGTGACATCAAGAGAACCTTCACAACAAGTTTGTTGAGAATGTTTGTTCAATGGTTTAATACAATTTTCATTTGATTCATTGAAATCATATTCTTCATCCTATTATGTTGTGTTCTTTCTTCTAATAAAGATAAAAATCGGTTAAAAAACTAAAACAATTTAACCTTCACAATAAGTTTTTTGTGAAGGTTCATTCAATTGAATCATTAAAACCAGGGAAAGAGATTGCTACCTTCAATGTTTATTTCATTTTCATTTTCGGAAGATGTAGAACCCGTCCAAGAATCTGTCACACTCCAATGATATTGCTTCTTGTAGAGACTTTTTGAACTTGGCCACAGTATTTTTGTTAACCTTTGACTTCTTCTATTCATTTTTAATGATTATGTTGAAGTATAAACAAATAAACAAACATTAAATGAACAAAGTAGAATTTCATAATGTGCAACAATTAGCATGTTGGTATTGTGATTAAGGTTTGTCAACTAAGTTTTAAATTCCAGAAAGTTGTTGTATCCTTCAATCTAGAACACCACTAACATAAGAATGGATAATAGACATGGAAATAGATAATTCACGGTGTTGGTTAAAATCCCATGACAAATGTATAAAATTCAAATATGGGTTTTGCTTACAATTGGGGAAGGGGTTAAAATTTAGTTCTTGCGAAATAAATTTCTTGAGATTGTGTGTACAAACTAGTACTTATGAACTTTAGGAGAAATTTGTGTTGTTTTAAGTAGGCTTTGATAAAAACAAGCTTTCATAAGAAAGAGTGGATCCTTGGGAATAGGGTGGTTGGAAATTCTATGTCATAAGTGTGAAAAGTATTTTGAGAAATTGCATGTTAGAGTAAGGAAGGAGGGCAAATTGGTGGTAGTAATAGCTGGTGGTAGAAGAGTGTATGTTAATGATGAAATTATCAGGATGTTCATTCTAGTACTAAGTCTAGTTTTGATGCAGTATCACTATTTATTACGGTCTTACCTGATGATGCTCTCATCAGTAATATTATGAAGGTGTTAAAATAGTTATTTTCAGCATCATATTAAAATGCTCTTGTATATAGGAAACCATAATAGTACAAACATTATACAATTTATTGGGGTGAAATATAACTGTGTTAAGCAAATAGGCAGGTAAGAAAAGGCAAAATTGTTGCAAGTAGCTATCTAGCTACTTAATGATATAACACTATATTTTTTTCCATGCTTAGTCACTCTTTTCAAACACGTTCTGCTATATCTTTTTGGTTCCTCGTCCTGTATTAACTCATTAACGCCCATGACTTTTCTTGGATTATTATAGGTTTCCAATTTCACTGCTCAAAGCCTCTTATTTGTACCATTTTTTAGACGATTGCACACCCTACCCTACCAATTCGAGTAATACTCAACTACATAGTCATATATACTTTTTGAAATATGAGAATTGCTCTTCTTTCTCGATACTTCACTACACTACAATAATGAAAGAAGCATTCCTATAATCTTAAAATTAGTACATATAAATAGTCAACAATGAAAAAGTTGTTGTCCCTTATTGTTATATATGCCTATTTTCATAATAAAAAGACATCATGAAGTTGCAGGTGTTTAGCTTTATGTATAATTTAAACCAACAGAGCACGCTTTTATATACCTCTCACATAACAATAAATTTCATGAGTACAGTACATCACCAAAAATCTACAGGTTCTTCAGATAGATACCAAATCATGGAAGCCAAACCCTAATTTTTAATTCCTTACCAATTCATGATGATTGTTTTGATGTTGAAGATGATTTTCGTACGATTCAGTCGCTTAAGGTGTTTTTTCCCAGAGTATTTCGCCTGTAGACGGAAGGAATCACGATGAAGCTAATAACCACCGAGAATTTAGGAAGGCAGAAATGATTTGGGGAGTTTTTAAAAGACCTGGTTCAAGAGAATTAAGAGTGCCTTTGGTTTTCAAAAAAATCACAAAATTGCCACTGTGCAACTCATCACCGTAGATTGCTTTTAGAATCTAATCTAATGGTTAAGGGTTGGTCTCACGGGTCTCACGAAAAATACTTGGTCTCACATGATCCCAAGTCTATATATATATATATATTATATATATATATTATATATATATATATATATTATATATATATATATATATTATATATATATAGGTGGTTTCAATTGGAAACCATATTAGATTGGAAACTTTGGAAACCTTCAATTTCATTGGTTAAATTAATGAAATTGGTTCATAAAGTTGTTTAATATGATCAAGTTGTTTCATATAATTCTTTTATTAATGAAATTATTTCATATATTTGTGTTTTTTATGTAGTTTCATCTATTTTTCTCATTCTGATGAAATTGTTTCATGTATTTTCGCAGTCTGATGAAACATTTTCATTTTTACATAAAAAACACAAATATATGCAACAATTTCATCAATAAAAGAATTATATGAAACAATTTCATCAAATTAAACAATTTCATGAAACAATTTCATTAACTTAACCAATGAATCGAGGGTTTCCACGGTTTTCAAAATTAGAGTGGTTTCCATTTGATCGCTCCCCTATATATATATGGAGAGGTTCATTTGAGAAATGGTAAATGTATGAGAAATAGAGAAATGATCCTAGCCCTTTATCTGGTCAACATTTGCAGATTTGACCGTGAAGCAACAAATAATCCTAGGGGTGGAATCGGTACGGTACCGACTTTTTTTTTCCAATATCGTGTACCAACCAATTATAATTGGTTTGCAAAATCTTATACCATGTACCAACCAATTGTAATTGGTACCGACTTTTTTCGGTTGGTACATGTTGGTACCGTTTTTGTACCAACTTCATGTTACATATACGAAATAAGGAAAAAGCTAATTCAAAATGCGCAAATGATCAAACAAAAAAGTTGAATGTAGCATTGTTTAATATTCAATACATGATCAATTGAGTTTCTAATTAGGTTTTTCACTTTTTTGGGACTTTAGGCGATAAGGTGAAAACTAAAAAAAAATTAAGGATTTTTAAATTTTAAACTCAAAATTAATAATAGCATTGATTAATAAAAATAATAATTAATTAAATTATTATAAAAGTCGGTACCACGGTACTACCGAGGTACACAACATTCAATATCGTGTACCAACCAAGTTCAAACACTTGGTACGGTACAACCAGTCAATTTAAATTGATACCGATTTAATTGGTACCAATTTAATTGGTACGGCTGGTACACATGTTGGCTGGTTTGGTTTGGTACAAAATTGCCACCCCTAGATAATCCCTTGTGTGGTCTGTAGAAGATAGAGGGGTAGTTTCATAAAATAAGCGGGACGAGTTCATATGTGAACCTATGTGATTCACATATGAACTATACGTTCATATGTGAATCAATTAATTAGTTCATATGAGAATCAGTTAATTAGTTCATATGTGAATCACAAAGGTTCATATGTAAATCTGTTAATTAGTTCAACTGATTCACATATGAACCTACAGTTAATTAGTTCATATGTGAATCAGTTAATTAGTTCATATATGAATCAGTTAAAAAAGTTCATATGTCAATTACACTGATTCACATATAGTTCATATGTGAATCATACAAGTTCATATGTGAATCATACAAGTTCATATATGAACTCGTCCCATGTATTTGTAAAAATTACGAAATTGTCCTTCTATTTTTGGAATAGCCGCAACTTTTGACCGGTCAAAGACGTAATATTTGACCAGTCAAATATGATCTTGACCGTATGAAGGTTATGATTACTTCTCTATTTCTCATACATTTATCATTTCTCAAATGAACTTAAGGCTACATATATATATATATATATATATATATAGGGAGATGTTCATTTGAGAAATGGTAAATATATGAGAAATAGAGAAGTAATCTTAGCCATTCATCTGGTCAACATTTGCGGCTTTGACCGCGAAGCACCGGATAATTCCTTATGTGGTTTATAGAAGGTAGAGGGGTAATTTCGTAAAATACACGGGATGAGTTCATATATGAACAGATTCATATATGAATCTGTATGAAAAGAGTTCAGTTGTAAATTACACTGGTTCATATATGAACACAACCCGTGTGTTTTGTAAAATTTACAAAATTGTCCTTTTATTTTTGGGATAGCCGCAACTTTTGACCAGTCAAAGCCGTAACTTTTGACCGGTCAAAGCCGCAATATTTGACTAGTCAAATCCGATCTTGACCATATGAATGGCTAGGATTACTTCTCTATTTCTCATATATTTACCATTTCTCAAATGAACCAAACACTATATATATATATATATATATATATATATATATATATATGTGAGTTTAATCATTTGAGAACTCTAAACTATGTGATATCACTGAGTCTATCCAAAGCCACTAATGTAAAATAATTAAGGTTATTTATTAATGAGATAATTATCATTATTTATTAAATACAAATTATTGCAATTTTTTTTTTGAAAATTTCCCATTTCTCTCTCTCTTTTTCTCTCCAGTTCTCTCTCTTATATTTGTATTAACAAACATATCGTGAACACATTGTGAATACAACATAAACAACCTTAATAATTTTGCTACTAGGGTGGTCACATGATTCACATTAGCTCACAAGTTATATGTTTAGATTTAGTTTTATTAATTTACGTGTTCATAATATGTTCAAAAACTATATCAGATATCGTTGATTTAATGTGTTCACAAACTATAATAGTATTTCTAAAATTGTTCACAATCATGAGTTCACCTTGAGCTTATATGCAAGTGTATGTGTACGTGTATGTTATGGATAAAAGAGGAGATATGGGAGAAAAAGTAGGAGAGAGGAGAGGGAGAGAGCTTTAATTTATGTTAGATTTTTTTTCATCTAACTTTTTTGTGGTTTAAATTAGATTTTGCGGATCTTACAAATTAGCAAGTTGTTAAAAGAAGACTCATATATATATATATATATGCTAATTCATATACAAACCAGAAAAATGTTATAAACTATGTAACAACATCTACACCACACAATTAAAGAATCAACGGTTAGAATGGAGATGATTACATTTAAAAAAAATTAAAAATGAAAATACTCCTTAAAAAGGGGATGATCTACGATTAGGATTAAATTTCATTGGTTTACAAGGTTTACAACCTTCTTTTGGTTTGCAAAAGAATATCTATCGGTTAAATCTAGCAGGCCCAAAAAAAAGTCAAGGACTCGAAGACTAATCTAAGCCATTGATTAGAATAGATCAAGGGTCATTGAAAGAAAAACATATTAGTAATAAAAGCAAATAATGAGGGTAGATTTGTCAATTCGCAAGGATATGGAAAGGGTATTATGGATTTTTTATATTAAAATCAAATTAAAAGTAAATTGTGGACCCAAAATAAAATTTAAAATCAGGTTAGTGTTTTCATCTTCAATACGATTCGGTCTTCTTCAATACGATTCAATCTTCTTCAATCTACTAGCTACCGTCACCGGCGGTCGCCCTCATTTGTTTTTGCCTTCTCAGTATCTTCGCCTCTCATTCGCCAACTCATCCCTGAGTCGTTTCTCGGAGGGAAAAAACTTAGGTTGTTTTCAGATTTAGGGTTTCTAATCTCATCATCTCTCCATAATTTTGAGCCTCCAATTCTTCACTTTAGTTCTAATCTATATCTTCCATTCACCTCTGAGTCACAATTTCACTGATCTCAATTCCAGTTCCAATGGGATATCTTGCTTTATAAGCTTTCCCTTAGCACAATTAATCAGCAAGAGGAAATTCTCCAAATATTTATCTTTCTAATCAATATTGTAGTTATGGCGATCAGATTCACCATTTATTAATCCGGCTACGTGACTCAAAAGCTAGCCTCCTTCGCCGCCAGAAAAAACCAATACATTTTGTATTTTTCACTAGCTTTTTTTCTCGCCCTCGTACGTTCCAGAAGCCCGATGGAGATCCCTCTCTCGGGTTGTTGGGTTACGGGATCTCAAGCACAACGGAAAATAAAACCGTAACCCTCCAAGGACCCATACGAACCGGAATAAATCGGGTGTTTCGAAATTATACCTCACAGTTAACGAGACTTTGAATCACAACAACAAAGCAAGCTTGATGCCTCCACGGTATCCACGCTAACAATCCGAATCCTTTGCCTTCTCGTGATGCTAGTCACGGTTTCAAAACTTAGAAAAGAAAATAGAGCATATAGTTGTAGGTGATTTTAGAGAGAATTGCAAGAAGAAACTTTTATATATTAAATTAAAAAAACATTGAGGAAGTTGAAAAAAAGTTAAACAATTGCACTAGCAATGGTTGAATTTTGGACAAATATTGAGAAAGTCGAAGGAGGAAGGATGTTCGATTTTAGATTTGTATTTTTAACGGATTTCAGAACTTTATCAATTTAGATAACACAATCATTGAGAAAATGAAAACTAAAGACATAATGTCTTTGACGAACTTTTTTTAGTTAAACCATTAAAGTTTAGTCTACAAATAAAAACTAAATATGATTAATATATGCGTATTTTTTGCGGTCGGTTCGGTTCCGCTCAAAAAAGGGTCAAACCAAACCGGACCGAATGGTTTGACTATTTTTCAGATTGGATCAGACCGCTCAAACCACTAAAAATGGTACGGTTTAACTTGGTTCGACTGGTTTGAACGATCCAATGGTTTTTTTAAACACCCCTATGTTTATTAATAGCAAATATATGACTTATCAAGCAAAATCAATAATTTATCAGATTCTAGAAAAATCAAAAGAAAAATAACCAACGGTGGTCGTTGTTGACCAACATAACCATATGCAAAGAAATACAAAACCAATGAATAAGAGACAACCATGGTTTTTCAATTTTCAAACAAAACCAATTGTTAACCGGGGGCTTTCAAATTTCAAAGAGTTAATTACCTAGTTATATGAGCAACAAATGAATCTATCTCCATGCGTGTAACTCCACCTTCTTCTATAGATCTCCTAACATCCTCACCAAGTTTACCAGCTCTCTTCTGTTGGATCATAAACTTGATTTGATCTTTAGAAATATCTAGAAATATCTAGAATAATCTTTGGAAGAAACATGTGGAAGAGTATAGAATAATCTAGAAATATCTAGAATAATCTTTGAAGAACCATGTGGAAGGAGTATAGAATATTCTAGATAGGAAATATCTAGAAATGTATAACATCCATGGAAATATCTGGAAATGTCTAGAAATCTAGATAGGAAATATCTAAGATATTAAGAACATCCATGGAAAAATCTAGAAATCTAGAACCTTCCATGGAGTAGTATAAATAGGTGATGAACCCTTGCATTGTAAATAAAAGCAAAGCAATGTTAAAGATATCAAATACTTTCTTCAAGTATTCTTCTTTCATCGTCTTCAAACCTCTCCGATCACTATAAGCCTAAAAGGTTTCTTATCAATTCCTAACAAAGTGGTATCAGAGCTTGAAGATTAATATGTCAAATCCGATGAACTCATTCCAATTTCCTCGTCTTACAAAAGATAACTATGGAAGTTGGTGCATCCGGATGAAGGCGTTGCTCGGCTCACATGATGCATGGGAGGTAGTTGAGAAAGGCTATGAAGAAATTGAGGACGAAAGTCCGTTAAGTGTCGCCCAAAAGGGGGAATTGCATAAGGCAAGAAAGAAGGATTAAAGTGCTCTCACACTCATCTATCAATGTCTTGATGATGCTATGTTTGAGAAAGTTGCAAATGCAACCACTTCCAAAGAAGCATGGGAGATTCTACAAAATACATTCAAGGGCATTGACAAGGTGAAAAAGGTACGCCTTCAAACTCTTAGAGGAGACTTCGAAAAGTTACAAATGGAGGAGGTTGAGACAATCTCAGATTATTTCACTCATGTTTTGACTATCCCAAATGAGATGAAGAGAAATGGTGAAAGTTTGAGTGACACAAGGGTGATAGAAAAAATTCTTCGCTCTTTGACACCAAGCTTTGACTATATCGTTGTGGCCATAGAAGAGTCAAAAGACATTGACTCTATGACCATTGATCAACTCATGAGTTCCGTACAAGCCCATGAAGAGAAAATAAAAAAGAGAAGGGAGAAAGAGCCCTTGGAGCAAGCTTTATACTCAAAACTCTCTTTCAAAGAAAGAGAAAGAAACTTTAGAAACTTTATACATGGAAAAGAGCAAGAACGAGGACGTGGATCTTTCCGAGGTCGTGGTGCCTTCCATGGTCGAGGACGTGGAAGAGGAAGGAAAGGTTACATACAAGTCAACAAAGAAGACGAGAACCAAAATTCTCCTTCTAGAAGAGGTCGTGGGAGAGGTTTGCAAGCCCAAAGGGGAAGTAAGTCTCACATAAAATGTTATAATTGTCAAAAGTATGGTCACTATGCCACAGAGTGTAGAAGCTCGAGACAAGTAGAAGGGAAAGCTAATATTATGGAGTTGGAAGATGAAGTCGAGCTCACGTTGCTAATGGCAAAACATGATGAACAAGAACATAAAAGAACCACATGGTACCTGGATTCCGCTGCAAGTAATCACATGACAGGGGAAGAAAATTTGTTCGTGGAGATGGAGGAAATTAAAGGAAATGTGAAGTTTGGAGACAACTCAAAAGCAGTGGTGAAAGGGAAAGATTTGTGAGGACCCATTACTCCACCATCTCATGGTAAGAATAAATATTTCATACTCTTTATTGATGATTTTTCTCGAAAGACTTGGGTATATTTTCTAAAAGAAAAATCCCAAGCTTTTGATGCCTTAACATTCAAAGTCATGGTCGAAAAAGAGAAAGATTTAAAAATTAAAGCCATGAGATCTGATAGAGGTGGAGAATTTTTATCAAAAGAATTCAACAACTTTTGTGAAGAAAATGGGATCCGAAGATTTCTAACAACTCTTTACTCTCCACAACAAAATGGAGTCGTTGAAAGGAAGAATTAAACTATTCTAAATATGGTTCGTAGCATGTTAAAAAGTAAGAATATGCCAAAGGAGTTTTGGGCATAAGCTGTTGATTGTGCAGTCTATCTCTCAAATCGGTGTCCATCCAAGAGTTTGGATAACAACACTCCACAGGAAGCATGGAATGGGATAAAACCTACCATATCTCATTTGCGAGTGTTTGGGAGCATAGCATATGTTCACGTACCAAGTCAAAGGTTTCTTATCAATTCCTAACAAAGCCTCATCTCCTCTGAACCCATCAATTTTCTGATACTTTTTTCAATACATGAAGATGTTACTACATCATGATCATCCTTCCAATCCCTTACACTTATACCAGTCTTTATCACCTCTGTTATTAACGTAGCATTTCTCGGTTGGTCCGAATGCATGGGCCATGCAGCCATGGGAACTCCCATTGTGATGCTCTCCATGCTCGAATTCCACCCACAGTGAGTCATGAACCCACCAGTTGCAGGGTGAGCTAGTATCTCTAATTGTGGTGCCCATTCTCGAACCACCAATCCTTTTTCTTCAACTCTCTCTTCAAACCCTTTTGGTAGTTCAATTCTCCTGACCTCACCTTCAAAGATATCTCCTTTATCTGCATCTCGTAACACCCAAATGAAGTTTTGCTCACTGTTCTCTAACCCAATAGCAAGTTCTTGGATCTGCTCATCAGACAGTGAAGTCGTCGTCCCAAACGAAACGTATATCACCGAGTCTTTACCTCGTTTATCAAGCCACTCTAGCACCTTGTGACGTTTGCTAGGGTTTTCGGCATCGATTATTGCCACTAGATTGAAGGGACCCATTGCCCATTGCTTTGAATTTCCACAAACTCCTTCTTTCGCAAGCAAATCGATGAATTTGTGGTCAACGACCTTACATGCGTCATAAAGATTACCCGAATTAAACTCGTGGCAAACATAATTAGACATAGCTCTTTCCAAGAAATCTTTAGGTATAACACCTTCAAGACCAGTAGGGATCTTGGTAAGTTGCATATGGGATTCAACATCATCTAAACATGGCCTTCCTTTCCCTTCCCATATGTAGGAAAACGTCGTAAAAGCCGAAGCACTATGGAAGACGTAGGCTTCTGTGTTTTCAAACGAAACCACATCTTGAACAACTGTGCTCATCAGATAATCATGAACAACGATGACTCGCGTGGCGGTGGGTGAAAGCGTGGCCAAAAGTTGTGCAAATGGTTGACGAAGGTGAGATGAAGCCTTGAATGATGGGATAAGGTGGGAGGGGAACTTTGTGGAATCATTGGGTTCCGGTGGCGGAGATTCGAATTGGGTATTTGATATTCATGGTAATGGATGTTTGCTGTGGAGATGGGATCCCAACCATGGACACGAAGCTTTGCTTGACGGTTGTGGGTGGTGGTGCCGACGATATGGATGGGTAGATTGTAGGCGGAAAGGAGGCGAGAGAAGTGGAGAAGTGGATTAAGATGGCCTTGTGCTACAAAAGGCACCACCACCACCACAACTCCAGACTTAGGGGTTGTTTGTTTTTTTAAAAAAACCTCTTAATGACTCTTAAGTCCGAATCATTACATTTTTACGCACAACCTCTTATTAATCATAACTAAAATAAGGCTTCAGACTTTAGACCTCTTAAAACACAAACGACACCTTATCTTCCATGTTAATTTGATTAGTACTGTGGACTTGAGGATTGTCCGAAGCTCTTCCAATGGTGATCTATCAATAAATATATGTAGTTATAATACGTCCTAGTGTCCTACTCAGAGGCATATATATACATATATATATATTGGGTTCCTCCGTTCCTGTAAGAAGTTGAGTTAACGGTGAGAAGCGTGAGAAGTGGTTATCGACCGTTGGATAGATTGGACACACATTAGGATGAGATGCACTGAGATAAGATGCACTCAGTTCACTTCTAAGCCGCAATTCATGGGAGGACTCGAGATTAAAAGAGATCAACGGTTTATATCCAGTTCTTACGATTCTCACCGTTAACTCAATTTCTCACACGATCATTCGCCTATTTATATATATATATATAGATAGATAGAGAGAGAGAGAGAGAGAGAGAGAGAGGGTGCGTCTCATTTGCAAAACAAGCAATTTATACAAACTTTGCAAACCACTATATTAAGAAATAATAGATATATATATATATATATATATATGGATAATTATTATGATTTATTAATAATGATTGTGATATATATGGAAAATGATAAGTTAATTCATGTCTTTTAGATTAAAAAAAATAATAAAATATATATTTATTAGATTTGATCAACGGCTAAGATTGGTTTGTAAGAATTTGCTTGGTTTGCAAATGAAACACAACTCTCTCTCTCTCTCTCTCTCTCTATATATATATATATATATATATATATATATATATATATATAGGGTTAGGTTCAAGGGAAAACCTCAAAAAAACGAAAAACTGAGGAACAACTTGGTAGTCCTTCATCTTCATCTGGACGGTATGCACTTGTGCATACAGGTAATTTGTAACATGCATTTGTGCATATGCACAAGTGCATAATGCACTTGTGCATAAAAACCAAAGAACAACATAATTTATACCAGAGTGTTCTTCAGTTTTCCGTTTTTTGAGGTTTTCCCTTGAACCTCCGTCTATATATATATATATATACTAGTTGGCTACCCGCGCAATGCGGCGGGATGCCAAACTTTTTTTTGTAAATCGAGCATATGAAGTTTATGATCATGATAAACTTTAAATTTTATAATGGTATTTTGATCAAAGATTTGGAAAGTTTTTGTTGTTCTTAGATTATTTAATTATGGTTTTCACTTATTGCAACTCATTATTAACCAAGAAAAACTCTAAATTCACGTTTAAACAAAATGGCAATATAATCGTTTGTGATAATATAAATTATACCTACAGAATACGATAAGGTATCACTTGAAGCATCCATATGTAGACATATCCTGTAAGAAAAATCTTATGATTATAAAACATACATATCATATGTGTTGTAAAAAATGTGTAATGATAAGTAGCCGTTTGTACCTTATTAATCGCGTAAGACTTCTTGATACATACCACATGTGTTGTAAAAAATGTGTAATAATGTGTAGACTCCGGCACGATTGAATTTTTTTGACAGGCTTTACTAATAATACCTATGTATTTTCGCGATATGTCCCTCTAGGCAACGTCACATAAAGTTGGCCGTGCAAGAATATTGATTTTGGTAGAAAAACACCTAATTGTATGCCCGCACAATGCGGTGGGATGTCTAACGGGTTGTTTGGCAGATGTTAAAGGATTTGTTACATAATAATTAAACGACACTATATGATTTAGTGCAAAATAAAATATGAGTATTTGGTATAAAAAAACCCACCATTTTACACTTCTATATTACAGATGTTGAACGAAATATAACTATTCAATAAATGTTTAGGGTTTAGGTTTTAAGTTAATAAATTACTTTGATAAATGCTAACCAGAAAACTCTTAACAAAATCCTTCTTAACAACCTGTAAAAACAATTTTAGACCTTTATCCTGATTATGAAGACATGACTAATAAGACAGAAAAAAAACATATACTTGTTTGACAGTAGAGAAAATTCCATCATCCCATTGTTTTACATGCATAATTAATTTTGACCAACCAGATGTAAGTTCTTAAAAGGTGGTATCCCGTAAGTTTTTCAAGCTAAATCAACAACCATCCACCAAAATGAAGCTTTAAGTACAATTAAATCAAGAAAATGTTTCTCTAACACAGCCATTACAACCACAATGAATAAATTTGCACCATACAATATTTACAAAAGATTTAGTCCATTTAATTGCGACTCCATTGAAGTAATTCTCAACCCGTGAAACCGAAATGTTCAACTCTCTCATGCAAGGATCACCTTTAATGTACTTAACAACAACATTTTTACAAATTTTAGGTAAAAAATATCCTTCAAAACTATTAATGTCTTTCACATCTCTTTGATCCAACTCACCGTATATATTTCAGCAACAAAAGATCAACAAAAATGTTACATCAAAATCAACAGAAAACCAACATCCAGGCAAATACAACAAAAACGAATTAATCACGCAAAATGCAGCAAAACCAACAATGATGAATTAAAAACAGAGTAATCTAGGAAAAAAACCAAATTTATACAAACATTTTAATCCATATATGGCTTAATGAAAAGAGAAAAAAACAAAATAATGCACCTAAGTGATTATGCAACTATTCTCAGGAAGCAAATATGCTTTCCTTCAACTTGTAGTTACTGGAAAAAAGTTTACAACTGAAGTTACTTTCCCTCCATTGTTGACACACTGGCACACATGTCTCCTAACTTAAACCATTAACTTGATTACAATGATCAGCTGCACATGTCTCCCAAGTTAAATTTGTCCAACTTCATGTGAACCGAGAAACTGTAATTCATAACAAAATCAGCAGACGCTAAAACACTGATCATACAAGGAAAAGGGAATTTTAAACTGTTGAAGACCATAGAAAATGGAAAATCAAATAGCACAGGTGTGGTATATTGGTATAGTTTGCTATGTTCCACAAGAAAGATTTCTCTTTTATAACAGGTACACTATTCTCCAATAAAATCAATGAAGTTAGCATCCATGCTGAATAAGATCAGGCTTCTAAAAGTAAGAAAGTTACTGTGATAACATGTACACTATTCTCCAAATAACATCAATGAAGTTAATGCATTCCTACCATTTAAGGATACTTGTAAAAATTGGGGAAACATATGAATCAAATTGTTACTAATATGTTTAAACAACACTTACAATTTCCTAATAAACACCAAAATAAAGTGCAACCTTTTACGAACCTCATGAAATGATGAGTATTAAAGAAATTCATGTAAGCCCCACAAAAACGACCAACAAATGCATAAATTTTGGTTTTTAAATCAAAAAAATGGCAACTTTAAATCAACTAATCAACTTTCCAGCAACAACTTTTTTACTTTGAATTTCAAACACCAACAATCAACTTTGAATCAAAAGTAAAACAAAAACTACCTGTGATTGTGTTATGAAGCTGTAGAAGAAAAACTCAATTAAAATTCTTAAATTAAACAAACACCACAAATAGAAGCAATTTATCTTAAAAAGTTTGAATCTGTAAGCTGGAATTGTAGCCTTGATGCTTTCCAAACACAATTGAACATAAGCTGGAAGTAAAAAAAGAACTAACGATACTTATGAATTTTGATTCCTATCAGTTAATTCATTCCAACCATTTCAAGAATGATGTAGAAATTGGGGTAAATTTGGGGATGTTAGCAGGCAGATTGTTACTAAATTAACACCAAAATAAAGAGCAATAAACTAACACCAAAATAAAGAGCAATTGAAAGCACCTGCCACATCAATTCAGCAAACACCAACTACGAATTGATGGGTTCTGGAAAGCATCATCCTTGACGAAGCGTCATTCTTGATAAAAGAGAAGCAACTTTTACCTGAATCGACAATAATGGACTGCATTAAAAGGGTTGTACATCAAGTTTAAAAGGTTGTAAAGTTGAAATTTAAGTAATCTGACTTTAAGTGGTAGTACATCAAGCTTAGAAACTTGTTTTTAAGAGAGAGAATACTAAAAATTATAGATAGAGCACAATAAATGACGCTTAACTTATTATGAATGCATAAAAATTAATTATTAGAGAATACTAATCAAAAGTATTTCATTTTGGTTGATCATTGATAATTCAAATTAATTAGATGGAGTAGTGTTCCTAAAAGTTGTTGAAGCAGTCACTAAAGACATAACATTCACTCAAACGTCAAGCAAGTTTCTTTCATGCATCTTGTAGGTCATAAGATCCTCCAATAAATGTGTTTCTTCTTCTTCTACATTGCAAGTAATGGCACCTTTGTGGAGGATCGCTTTAAGCCTAAAAGGACACACTCTAGATTGATTATTGGCAATGAGATCTCACGTCTCTCCTTTCTCCATCCCTGCTACTCCATCACTCTCTACTCAATCATCACATATAGACTTGCACATCATGACGTAACCGTAGTACATAACTTAATGTCACAATGTATTTTGCTTCTACCACCTCCTCGCTAAAACAAATTAATAATGTATGATGTATCATGGCACAATATTAGATATTAAGGTTTACGAAGCAAGTTTACAGAAGTTAAGCATTACATATACTCCAAGTAATCTGAAGTATAAGAACATTGACATATTTAGTTCCATTTCGTTTTAAATTGCAAAAGAATTTCAAAGCTCAAGTGTTTGTTAGCATGGTTGAGGAAAATACAATTATCAACCTGTGTACGCCATTAAGGTGTCACTTTAAGTCGTCAGGTGTATATCTCAGTTGGCAAATGGGCAAAGCAACTTCACTCAAAAACACACAATTGTGGGTATAAAAAATAGAAGTGGGTTTTAGGGGAGAAATTGACAGAATGAAATCAAATAGTGAGTATCAAAAACACAAAATTTGATTTTATAAAACAATGTAAGAAATGGGAAAAATCTAAACCCTAAGCCCAATAAATAAAAAAATTGACAGAATGAAGTGAGTATCAAAAACACAAAATTTGATTGTTTTATGATTTTTATGATTGTTGAAATGGGAAAAATCTAAACCCTAAACCCAATGTAAGCAACCGAGATTGAAGAAGACAATTAAAGCCACAATTAAAGCCACAACAATTAGCAATTCCGAAAGTCGAAGAAGAATTAAAGCCACAACAGTTAAAGAAACGTACCTGAGCAGATTGAATGAATGGTGAATTTGAACCCGAGAACCCTGGAGCAATCGAAGCAGAACCGATTGAAGAACCATGGAGCGATCGAAGCAGAATCGAATGAATGTTAGGTGTCTGAACAACTGATAAGTCCATGGTTGGAGGATAACGAATCGCCATTCTTGGAGTATGAAGCGTTTATAAAAGTGTTGTAATGATGGTACTGGATGAAGCGAATCGACAAAATGAATAATGGGTCTGAATTAAACATTGGATTGTGAAAATAAGGCTGCAGTAACGTGTTGTACACAAGGTTGAAAAAATTGTAAAGTTAAAAATTAAGTAATTATGCAATAAGTAGTAGTACATAAGGCTTAAAAAGTTGTAATTAAGAAAAGCAACTCAAATGCTTTATAAAGTAGTATAGATATACTAACAGACAAATTTTTGCAATCTTATATATTAAGCAAGGTCGTGGCCTCCTATCACTTCTATTTTATTTCCCTTTTTTTTGGCAATAGATCACACACCACCAACGCAGTCACTGTCGCGGTGATCGGCCAAGGCCAAGACCGACTGTTTATATCCCTCGCTTTCCTGGTGGGCCAGCCAGAGGGTTAGACCCCTCTCCTGTCCGTACTTGATCCCGGCGGCATGGAGACCACACGGGACAAGGTCCAACATTTGTATCGGGCAGAAACATGGCCATGGCCATTTTTCCACCCCATTCAATCTCCTCGAGGCTAACCCAAACCCATTGAAATACAAATAATCACATCAATTCCGTAAATGGAGTAGGGTCCCAAACACCAAAAAGAAAAGTAAATAAATAAACGAAAAGGAGCGAGGTTCACTTACCGGAAACACAACGATGAAGTGTCCAAAACTTTATGCACCAAGTTTGAGTCGAACCCTTCAAACCCTTAATTTTCTTCTTGCTAGACTAGACCCTCGCCAAGTTCTGTCGTTGGACTTCACGGGAACAATGAAGAGAAAGTCTGATTTTCGTTTGGGAAAAGAGAGATTTAAACTCTTTTTTTGGAGATAAACTAATAAACAATGGAAGAGTATTGTATGCTATCCTTCCTTCCGATCCAACTTCCAGCCGACAACTGGGTCTCTTTCCTAAGTTCCATGTCTCACAACTTACCCTTTCAACCCTTTTTCAATCCCTCTGCTTCTACAATCATTTCTTTTTGGTCCTTGACTTTTATATAATTTACAAACTCCAAAATTTGGACATATAGGAGGAGGATAATAGAGGAGGGTGATTTATTTGTACAAATAACGATAATCAATCTTGTCGGTCCACACAATACTTATCAAGTTTATAGATTAACAACACAATAAGATTACCAACCTGTATTGATTATAACAAATGGTTATAGGATTGATCGATTCAAGCTATTTTGTGTTCTCTCTGTATTACACCTTTAAGTGTGTGTTTGTGTGTGTCTGATAATGATCTGATCTGATCTATTGAGTTGTTGAGAGATACACAATATCTAAAAACTAAAGTGTGTCTAACACACTACCATAATATCTAGATTTAATATCTAGATATTATTTCTAACTAAATAATATAACTAACTAAACTAAATCTAATAACTAATATCTAACAAACTAGATATTAACTTAACTAATACAATAACAAACAATTACATTGACATTTATTACAAACGACATAGACTTTAATATCGAGAGTCGACGTTTCGGCTTTAGCTTCAGATTGCGATCTTTAGATTGGATGATCTTGAATCCAATGAGACTGTGTCTTAACAATCTCCCCCTTTGGATCAAGATCATTACGAAAATGATTTTAGCAATTCAGTCTTCTTGTTCAGCTCAGAACATGCAATCTCTTTCTCTATCTCTTAAATCATCATGTCTTAAGAATACTTGCTTTTGAAGATTTCAATCTTGGACGTGATTCTTGAAACATGTGATCTTTGCCATTTCTTGTGTAGTCATTCTCCCCCTTTTTGATGTTAAGTGCAACGACTTCATCAAAACTATTTGTAAGAAATGTCCTTCAGTTAGAGCTTCTGATTCGTTAATTCATAAGATATTCATCTAGATCTTTGCAAATCCAGACAAATTAGTCGTGTAACACCTGAATCAACTAATGAATCAGTTAACATATCTGTTAGTAACACTAAGTCACTATATGTAGCAAATACACATTGGAAAGGAGTTGTTTGATGTTGACTCCCCCAGGGCTTCCATTTAATCATCGAAACACCACAAAGGTAATTTCTATAAACGTTATGACAAAGAAACTAATTCCTTGTGTGTTCGTGCTTGTGATAGAAAGAATTAAGCACTTGATGATTGCTTATTAGGCTCAAAATTTGTGTAAACCACTGAGACAACAGTAAGTTAAACACAGACTCAATGTGCATGATTGAAGTGCAAAGGTGGGGCAGACTTCCTTATTTTCAATATCCAGATTTTCCAAATGAAAATCAGATAGCATATGTGCTGCATCCCCTTTGAAAATGTGAAACACTTTCTTGTTGAGAAGAAAATGAGTAGTTGGTGAGGTTTGATCAAGAGTTGGCATGGGCTAGTTGCCTGTTTCAATAATGATCACCAAAGAATTGTGAATCACTAGAATGGTGGCTACCCGGCTCAGAAAAAGTTGGTGCAGAGTTGAGATATTCTTTTAACTCTGTTCTCACACGCTCTTTCTTTTAAACGTTTTGCTTTCTCTAATCACAGTCATTTCTTTTCACTTTGCACACTCAATAACTAAGGATTAACTTCTTGAGTAGAAATCACTGGTTAAGGTGATTCCATTGAAGTTGTGTTAATTCCTAGCACAATGATTCCTTGTTTTCTTATGATGCACGTGAAGTTCAGAATGGTTTAACTATTTCATTTAAAGCACAAAATTGATTTTGAAAACATTTAAAATCACACTTCCATAATATAAAATTTGTTGAAAAAATCGGGAAGTGGTTTGAACTTTTAAGAACGATGTTTTCCGATGATTGAAAGTTGTCCTTCTTTCAACCATATATGAGATTAAGATAAAGGATTGTACCTTTACGTGCGATCTTACATCTCATGAAGCTAAGCTTAAAGTCATAAACATATGAACTTGTAAGCATCTCTCAAAAATTCTGCAAAAGTCTTATGTCAAGTCAAAGTAAATTTATTCACTTAAATTGAAAAGACAAAAAGCAGTAAAACTTTTTAAAGTACGAGTTCTGATCAGAAATAATCAGAAGTCATCTCCGTACTCCCCTTTGTTGTGAAGAGCTCCCCCTAAATTCTTGCATTAAAAAAAATTTGGCATTAAAAGGTACATGCAAAATTTTATGAGCTCCCCCTCGAAGTAATATTGACCACTTGTCAATTTCTTCTCATTTTCCCCCTTGGATCATGAACAGTATATATAGAAGTGCAGATATCAATCAGAGATAAGAATGAAGAAATGATGAAAAGTATACAATTAGAAAACTTTGATGGGTAACTACTGATTAAAACTTAAGATTTAGCATACCAAGCTTAGAGACAAGAAAGTTGAACCTCTTTTCGTCTAAAGGTTTGGTAAACAAATCGGCAAGTTGATAATCAGTTTTTACAAAGAAAAGTTCAATTGTTCCTTTTTCAACATGATCTTTAATAAAATGATATCTGACGTCTATGTGCTTGGTCTTGGTGTGTTGAACAGGATTCGCTGATATTGCGATGGCGCTCTTGGAGTCACAGTATATCAGGATCTTGTTGAAGTGGAAACCGTAGTCGCGCAATTGAGTTCTCATCGATAAGACCTGAGAACAGCAGCTAGCAGCAACTACATATTCTGCTTCGGCCGTGGAGGTTGAAACACAAAGTTGCTTCTTCGATGCCCAACTTACTAGTTTGTCACCGAGGAACTGTACATGTCCCGATGTGCTCTTCCTGTCTAACCTACAACCTGCATGATCTGAATCTGTGTAGGCTGTTAGTTCAAAACTAGTATCTTTAGGATACCACAGACCAAGATCTGCAGTGCCCTTTAGATACCTAAATATGCGCTTCACATCAGACATATGGATTTCTTTAGGATTGGCCTGATATCTTGCACATAAGCATGTTGAGAACATTATATCTGGCCTACTAGAAGTAAGATACATTAAAGAACCTATCACCCCTCGATAAGTCCTAACATCAACAGCCTTTCCCGAAGGATCGGTGCCAATCTTAGTACCTGGTGCCATTGGGGTACCAATCGGTTTTGAATTTTCCATTTTGAACTTCCGAAGAATTTCAAGAATGTATTTTGATTGATTGATAAAAATACCCGTAGAAAACTGTTTGACTTGCAATCCGAGAAAGAAATTCATCTCTCCCATCATGTTCATCTGAAATCTAGACACCATAAGGTTTGCAAAATTCTTACAGTACTTAGTATTTGTAGAACCAAAGATAATATCATCTACATAGATTTGAATTAAAATGATATCGCCTTTTTCCTTTTTGATAAACAAAGTGGTATCCACCGTACCTTTTGAAAACCAGACTTGACTAGAAAAGTGGAAAGGACATCATACCAGGCTCGAGGTGCTTGTTTCAGACCGTAGAGTGATTTGTCGAGAATGTAAACGTGATTCGGCTTCTCTTGATTGACAAAACCCTCTGGTTGAGAGACGTAGACTTCCTCCTTCAGAATTCCATTGAGGAATGCTGTCTTCACGTCCATTTGAAAGACCGTGAAGTTCTTGTGGGCTGCGTAGGCTAGAAACATTCTAATTACCTCTAATCGCGCCACAGGAGCATATGTCTCGTCATAGTCGATTCCTTCCTCTTGTCTGTATCCTTTGGCTACTAGTCTTGAGGAATGCTGTCTTCACGTCCATTTGAAAGACCGTGAAGTTCTTGTGGGCTGCGTAGGCTAGAAACATTCTGATTACCTCTAATCGCGCCACAGGAGCATATGTCTCGTCATAGTCGATTCCTTCCTCTTGTCTGTATCCTTTGGCTACTAGTCTTGCCTTGTTTCGGATAACGGTACCATCTTCGTCTTTCTTTATCTTGAAAATCCATTTCGTACCTATAATGGTTTTACCTTTAGGCTTTGGTACGAGTCTCCAGACTTGAAGTGCATCGAACTGATTAAGCTCTTCTTGCATTGAGATCACCCATTCTGGATCAGCAAGTGCTTCTGATACTCGTGTTGGCTCGAACTTGCTCAGAAAGGAGTCATGCATGCACACGTTCATTGATGCTGACCTAGTTTGCACCGGTTTTGATGGATCGCCAATGATCTGGCTTATCGGATGCTCTTTGGTCCATTTATGTTCATGAGGCATTGGATTAGATGATTGTATGTCGGTTGTATCATCTACAAATCCACTTGTACCTTCTTCAATTTGTTCAGGAGGATTGATAATTGTAGTTGAAGTGATAGGTTCAGAAGGCTCAGCAGGTATAACTTGTGCTGGCTGTAGATTGATCTGAATAGTATCTCCTACTGTTTCAGCTACTTCTGTCTCTTTATCATTTGTCACTTCTTCAACTGTTGGAGTCGGCATTTGAATTGGAATCTCTTGTTGAATCGGGGCGTTGGATTCAATAGGAACATCTGAACTGGTTGGATGAGTAGTCGTTAAATCTTCCATCCTGTCAACCACAACAAATTTCTTTACATTAGATCCAAGAAATTCATCATAAAACAATTCAAATAATAAATCTAAATCAGATAAATGGTTAGTAGAAGTTGATGCTTCATCTGATTTATTCTGTTGAGACGTAGGTCCTGGACTGAGTTGCCCAGAAGCTAGTATTCTTGTTATAACGGGTTCTGAACGGTGTTGTTCGGAAGCCATTTCTTCATCAAACGAGACGTTGATGCTTTCAATCACCGTCTTTGACTTCTTCAGATAAACACGTAATGCAGTTGATGTCGAGGAATAACCAATGAAGATTCCTTCATCCGCCTTGGCACTGAACTTATTGAGATTCTCCCTATCATTTAGCACGAAATACTTACACCCAAATATATGAAAATATTTGATTGTAGGTGTGCGGTTGTTGATTAATGCATAAGGAGTCTTCTTGAATCTTCGATGTACCATGGATCGATTCTGTGTGTAGCACGCGGTCGAAACAGCTTCATCCCACAAAATAGAGGTAAGTCTGATTGACTTAGCATAGTACGAGCAGCCTCGACTAGCGTTCGATTTCTTCTTTCGACCACTCCATTTTGTTGAGGCGTACGAGCAGCAGAGTATTGATGTGAAATCCCGACAGATTCGAGATATTCTTCAACTTTATTGTTCTTGAACTCTGTGCCGTTGTCTGTTCTTAGAAACTTGACCGGTTTCTGCAGATTCACCTGGGTCATCTTTAGGAATGTGATGAGAACATCTGGTGTCTCATCCTTTGAACGTAAAAATTTGACCCATGTGTATCGCGAGTAATCGTCCACGATCACGAGTATGTACTTCTTTCCGCCTAGAATTTGAGTTCGCATCGGACCGCATAAGTCCATATGCAATAACTCTAACGGAGCGCTTGTACTTGGTTCAGGCTTTGGTTTATGAGGTGCCCTCTTCATCTTCACCTTTTCACATGCTGCACAAAGATGTTCTCTTTCATATTTGAGCTCTGGAAGTCCTTTGATGAGCTTTCCACTGACCAGATTGTTGATGTACCTGAAGTTGAGGTGAGAGAGCCTTCGATGCCATAACCAACTTTGTTGCATCGAGGCTTTCGTCAGTAGACAAACTTTCTTGTCAGTATGGACATTTGTTAAATTGATTGTGTAGAGGTCTGATTCTCGAGTACCGACCAAGAGTTCTTCGCCTTCTTCATTGCGAACTGAACATCTCTTGGCTTTGAAGTTGACCTCTAAGTCTTTGTCACAGAACTGGCCTATGCTGAACAAGTTGTGTCGTAATCCTTCTACATAGCTCACCTTCTTGATCGTGACATTGTCATGTTGTACATCACCATATCCCATGATTGGAGAAAACTGGTCGTTGCCAAATCTTACTGTTCCGCAATATTTGTCTTTAAAATTGGACAGTATCTCTTTTTGCCCTGTCATGTGCTTGGAACATCCGCTGTTCAAGAACCATGTATGACTAGTCTGCATAAGAGAAAATTTCAAATTTAGATATTCATACGACAACATTGGAATTAAACACTTTGATCATCGAAGTGCGGGTCTTGAACTGATTTGTTCAAAAGCCTATTTTGACTTTGATGTTCGGGTTTTGAACTGCATTATCCAAAAACCTATTTTCACATTGAAGAACGAGTCCTGATCTGTACATAATCAGAAGTCGATTTCTCTTTAAGCTTTGTGTGCCTGCAACACAGATTTAGCCTTCGGTACCCACTGGAATTTGGGTCCTTCTGTGTTAGCACAAGATTTTGGTACCCATTTCAAATTGGGTCCTCTTTTCTTTTGAAATGCATTTGAAGAATTAGTATGAGATGAATGCACATGATAATTGCCAAACCAATCTCCAGAATCTTGACAAGAGATAGAAATATGTTTATCATAAAAAGAAGACTTTCTAGCAGATAAAGATAACTGAAATAATTGCTTCATTGTATATTGTTTACGAGAAACAACAAGTTTTGAGTTCAAAACAGCAATATCAACAATTAAAACGTCTTTACTAAGTGAATTCTTATTACAATTAACACTACTAAACGATAGAATGGTCTTGTCAAGCTTCCGTTTGGGTTGCCATTGAGAATTTACTTCTGGCCTTTGCTTGCTTAGATCTGAAACATGTGAAACTCGTGAGTTAGACCTTTGAGCAACAAGCGAATGCTTCTTCCTAGAATTACCAGTAGTGTTCGATTTCTGTGAATGCTGAGGTATATTCTTACCTTTAGCATTGTTAGCTTTCACAGAGACTGAGTTGTCAACTTTCGTTGATTTTGCACTGTTAACAGGCATACTGGTTTTTCTCAAAGATTTCTTAACACAAGATGAATGGTTAGGAAGCTTTGCATTAAAGTCAAATTGTTCAAAACAACCATCTAAACCACCGTTAGAGTTTAGTTCATCAAAAGTCTTTCATCTGATAAAGAATTATCGAGTTCAGAAATTTTACTTTCTAAAACGAGAGGAGGGACATATAGTTTACCTTGAATAGGCTTCGCCTCCATTTCTTTTTCAGAATAACTTTGAAAGAAATCACTTGAAAGAGTTTTCTTCTTTTGATATATTGGATTTTCATCATAACTATTATTCAGTTTCGCATAATAAAATGGAAGATGAACTTTAGATGATTTCAACCGTTTTTCAGTTTCGTTGGCTTCATCCTTTTCAGATAGTTGAGTCCATAAAGTTTTAAACTCAGGGAGTCTTCGAGCTAGTTTCATAGAAAGATGATCATAAAGTGCAGGCACTTCAGACATTCCCTTTTGAAGATAGTGAGGATTCTTATAACCGATTCCCCAATTGCCTTTATTCTCTAGCGGTTTGTTAAGATAAATGGTTTGTTCACTCTGACCTAAAGAGTACAACTTCTTTTCCAAAGCATCTATTTTTGCAATTAAAGTTTTGTTTTCTTCAACACATGAAGAATGCAATTTTGTAAGCTCATATTTATCAATCTCACCTTTTAGCAGTTTAGACTTGAGTTCAGAATTCTCTTTAAGAATTATTGTCTTTTCCTTTGCGTTGGTGTCATTATCTTTATGTAAAACCTCAACCAATACTTTCTTCTCAGCAATTTCATTGCTAAGTTTCTGTATCAATTGGTTTTTGTCAGTTATAACACCATTTTCTTGCTCAAGATTAGATTCTAACTCTTTTTGTTTTAAACTCATGGCATGCATCTTATTCATGAAATCTGAATCTGATAAATTACATACCTCATCTTCTTCATTATCTGAATCAGCTTCAGCATCTGATTCTATCTTTCCCATCAAGCACATATTGATGGCTTCATCTTTCTCTTCATCCTCTTCTTCCTCGTCTGAGTGATCAAGCCAGTATTCATCCTCAGCCATCAGTGCCTTGCCAGCCTCCTGTTGCTTTGCAAGAAGCATCTTGTTCTTATAGTAATCGGAGTTTCTGACTTTTGATCTGCGGCAGTCCTTGGCAAAGTGACCTGTTTTGCCACAGTTGTAGCACGTTGGTGGTTCTGGCTGACTGGATCCTTCAGCTTTGAACTTTCTTTCTTCTGGTTTCCTTTCCTCTAATCTCTTTCCTTCAGACTGAAATCTTCTCTCTTCAGGTTTCCTCTCCTCTGTTCTTTTCCCTTCAAATCTCTTTCCTTCATATCTACTTCCTTTAACCCTTTCCTTGTGGATGTAGTTGTTCGGACCAGAAGAATACCTCTGACTATTTGATGTTGGCTTTTTGTAGAACCTTTTCTGAAAAGCATTTGTCAACAGAAGCATTGCTTGCTTCAGTTGGTCATTTTCATCCAAGTCAGAGTTTGCATAAGCTTCATCTTCTTCTGATTCATACACAATCGTCTTGTTCTTCTTCTTTATAACTACAAGAGCGACTGTGTCTTCAACTGTCTTTCCTCTCTGCCTCTTCTCATCTATAATTTCATCCACCTCTTCTTCATTTTGTCTGAGGGTTTCATACACCTCATGAAGTGGAGTCTCGTTCAAATCTTTGATCTGCTTCATCTGCCTAGCAAATCTTTTCCATTCCGGTTGAAGAATACTTAGAAACTTGACGTTCAGCTCAATTTGAGATTTGTGGATTTTGTTCTTGCTAAGTTCATTCAGCAAAGTCACAAACCTGTCATAGGTTTCTTCTAAAGTTTCTCCAACCCTGCCTCTAAATTCTTCATAATTATTTAGGCAGTTGGAGATTTTCAGTTGATTCCCAACCTTCGAACCCAGCATCATCTTTTCGAGCTAATCCCACATTTCTTTGCCAGAGGCTTTGTAGCTGTCAATCTTTACATAGATTTCATTTGGAATTCCTTGTAGAATTTATGACTTAGCTAATCTATCGCCTTTAGCTCTTCTGAGATTATTATCTTCTAGCTCATGAAACTTAAGGTCAACCTCAGTTGGCACATTTCCAACCAAGCGAGTCGTCTTAACTCTTTCATAACCCCTTCTTCTATAGATTTCCTGATGAATTCACCCACTTCATGTCTGTCAATAAAGTTTAGAAACCGATCCTTCCACTGTTCGTATTCTCCTTTAAAAAGAACTGGTGGCTTGGTGTCAGTTCCTATTGCAAGGGCTTCTCTGGATGTCATTTTTGAAGAAAATTCTAAGTCTGGATTGGAGCAAAGAGATGTTTGCGTATCAAGGAATTGCGTACGCAAATGAAGGTTTGCATATCAAGTAGGTTGCGCAAATTGAGGTTTGCGTATCAAGCGGGATGCGCAAAGTGAGGTTTGCGTATCACGTTAGATGCGCAAAGTGAACTTTGCGTTTCAAGTTGGATGCGCAAAGTAGACTTGATCTTTTCGTGAAGAGGAACACTTGTACTGAGCTTTGCGTAACCTTGGGTTGCGCGAAGTGAGCTTTGCGGATCAAGAGTGTTGCGAAAACTGAGCTTTGCGTATGCTCTTTGATGCGAGAAGTAGTGTTAGTGTATGCTGTTGGATTCGAGAAGTGAGGTTTGTGGATTGTTTGAGATGCGCAAAGTAGGGTTTGCGTATCAGGCGTGATGCGCAAAGTGAAGTTTGCGTATCACGTTAGATGCGCAAAGTAGGCTTTGCGTGTGTTCGTCTTCTGGTTTGCGCAAGTTCGTCTTGTACTTCGAAAATCAACTAAAAACTTGTTTCTTCGTCGATTAGTAGTACCAAACTTTACCAATAAGTCTAAAAACACTTCTATAACAGTTTGCTATCACTCGATCTCGATAAAATACACTTTTTGAAATTAAATTTGATCGCACAGTAACTTTTGAAACTCGAACTCAGACCACTAAAATCACAAAATGGAACTCGATTTAAGCTTCAAACTGAAATCAAACACACACAACTCGATCTAGCATGTATATCGATCACAACCTGATCGATTTTAACACCTAAAACACTCAAAATCTCAAAATCGATTTTTCAACTAGAACACAGAGTCGTTTTTCTTAAAAACTTGATTTTGATCTTAATCAGGCTCTGATACCAATTGTCGGTCCACACAATACTTATCAAGTTTATAGATTAACAACACAATAAGATTACCAACCTGTATTGATTATAACAAATGGTTACAGGATTGATCGATTCAAGCTATTTTGTGTTCTCTCTGTATTACACCTTTAAGTATGTGTTTGTGTGTGTCTGATAATGATCTGATCTGATCTATTGAGTTGTTGAGAGATACACAATATCTAAAAACTAAAGTGTGTCTAACACACTACCATAATATCTAGATTTAATATCTAGATATTATTTCTAACTAAATAATATAACAAACTAAACCAAATCTAATAACTAACTAAGTTAACTAATATATAACAAACTAGATATTAACTTAACTAATACAATAACAAACAATTACATTGACATTTATTACAAACGACATAGACTTTAATATCGAGAGTCGACGTTTCGGCTTTAGCTTCAGATTGCGATCTTCAGATTGGATGATCTTGAATCCAATGAGACTGTGTCTTAACAAATCTCAACCTTTTACCTCATCTAATCAATGGCTTAAAATTCCAGTGGCAATTTTATGATTTATAAGAAAAACATGATTTATTTTAATGACGTAAAGGGACAACTTAAGGGCAAAAGGGGAATCGAAATAGAGTTGTCTACTTGGGGATATGATTGAGATATGAGAAAATCATGGGATATTATATCCCAATTAATTTCCATATCCTCATAATAGTTATATTTTTTTTGAACGGCAGCTTAACACACACACCCGCCCCGACCGAAGTCGACGAGGTATCCGGGATCCATACGGGCACCCGACTAATCCTCGCGACCATGGACCGTTACCGTTCCATAGCCTTGCCCATGCCCGACCCGAAGGCCGACCCATGGACTGGGGTATCGCCACCCATTCCCCCTAGGAATCGAACCCGGATAGACAGGGATGCCATCCACTGTCCCCCCCAAGGATGTTACCGACCGTTGGGCTACAAGGGCTTTGATTCATATATAATGTTGCTATTTTTTTTCTTTACTCTGAAAATTATCACATGTTACATCTATAATAAATTATGTGTTTTTTCATTGTATTATCACATATGATATTGGTAATAGATTATTATATTCTACTTATATACTATCACATGTGATTATAACAATGATTTTATGTTTTTGTTTAAGTGGTCAAATATCACATGTGATAGTGTACTAAATATGATTTACCACTCACAAATATCATATATGGTATTATGGACAATTTACACTTTCACAAAAATAAATATACTATCAACAATATCAAAGTGGTATTTGTTTTATATGCATTTGTTACTCTGAAACAATAATCACATGTGATGACAACAAATTCATGTCTATATATTATCTTTGGTTTTCATTTATTTAGGAGTAAATTACATGTTTGGTCCTTGTGGTTTATGTGTTTTAACAGTCTGGATCTCTAATTTGAAATATCTATGGATTATATCCTCGTGGTTTGCATTTTATAACGCTTTAGGTCCCTACTTTTTAACTCCGTTAAAAAAAATTTCTGTTAAATAGGTTAATTACAGGGTATTTTAGTCATTCTATTTTTTTTTATTTTCTATTAAAAACAAGAAAGACCAAATATGTAACTTAGGGGTTGTTCGGTAAGGGCTTAATAGGCTTAATAACCTATATAGCTTATCCGGTAAGCCATATAAACATGTTCGGTTGGGGTTTATTTAAAAAACCTTGGGCTTATTCGCTCAACCCATTTAACCCACTTGTCTAGGCTCAGCCGTCCAAAAGACCGCATCCTACCCCTGAAAGACTTCTTCCTCAATCAATCTTCTTACTGCTCCTTCAAGTTTGCCCAGCGGACTACATGACTACAACTCCATCTTCTCCGGCGAAGAAGATAGTGATAAATCCTTGAAGCTTCAAAGACGACAGGTCCATCTTCTATTTTCCTCCCCAAATCGCCTTCCTCACCGACTCCATTAATTTGGGTATTCTGATCGAAAATTTGTTGACTTGGGTGTTCCTCCCTTAATTTTCTCCTTCATTCTACTCATTTCAGATTGTAAATGTTCAGATATGGAGGTATCCTTTTGAAAATTTTGATCTGGAAAATGTAAACTTCGTGAAGGAGATCTGGGAAAAAAAAACATTTTTAACATTGGGTCTTTGAGAGACCTTCCTTGGAATACCCTCTTAGATCGACCCTCTTCTTTCTATGAAATCGATTTGCTCCTCCCTAAAATCGATATGCTCTTTCCTCTGAAATCACTCTGATTCTCCTTGAAGTCGATCTTCTCCTCTCGTTCCCTCCTTCTCCCACTCTGTTTATCTTGGCAGTAATGGGTTTGGTGTTGCTGTAGTTATTAACTTCATGATGTTTGATGCTTGATTTTTTTGTTTTGTTTTGGTTAGTAATTTCATTCATGAGTTTGATGTTTTAAATTAATGGGGAAAAGGAGGAACAAATAGATCGATTTCTCGTTAGTAATTGGTTTGATGTTGCTTTTTGTTAGTAATTTAATTCATGATGTAAAATGCTTAATGTTTTTGTGTTCTGGTGAGTGATTTCATTCATGGGTTTGGTGTTGCTGCTCTTGTAAATTTTAAAATTAATGGGGAAAAGGAGGAACAAAAAGATGTAAAAGCACGAGGCTAAAATGGTCATTTCTAACATTCAGACAGTTTATTCAGCACAATAACCGAACAATAATTTATCTTATATCATAAAGATAACTTTATCAATACAGTCAACTTTATCCACATAAGTCTTAATGAGAAATGAACCGAACAACCCCTTACTCTATATAATATATATATAGAGAGAGAGATAGAGAGAGAGATAGAGAGAGATAAGCCCATTCATTTGTTAACCAAGATATTGATATTAACCGTGTTAATAACCAATTTTCATCCAATCGAAATCATCTTAGATTGTCTATCCTATTAATTCTCAAAGGGGTAAAACGGAAAATTCTTGTTACACGCCTAATAAATGTATTTTCATATTTTATGGATTTCTTTATTTTGGTAATTATCTATTTAAAATTAAAATTAGAATAATTTAAAATTTAAACTAGATCTTATCTATAATAGTCATCTTCTTCCTTATTTTTAGCAAAATTCAACATCACATCTGCACATTTTTTTGACGTTTCTAATTGTTTTTTTTTAATTCTCAACCGTTATGAAATAAATCCGTTGAGCATTCTTGTTTCGGGTGATTAGCACAATGAGCAACAGTCGAATAACGTTTGTTGTCGATAATAAGAGGCTGTTGGAATCAATTTTTGAAACTCAAGACGATCCCCCGTTCCGCCATCATAACGAGACTGTCAAATCTTTGAATACGGGGTTATCCCTAGAGTTCAGTAATTTGACCGGACTTAATGACATATCGCTAGACGAAACCAATTTCAGTAATCGCCCATCTACTAGTTCACTATATCCATAATCGAATATCGGTAAAAGCATCCGTAATTTTTTTCAACATTATGCATGCAGTAAGAATGTGTTTTTGAGTATAGGTATGTAGTTTTTTACAGTGTGCATATAAGCATTATTAATTTCACAATGTTTATCATAAGAAGTAAAGAAGTGCATAATGTATGCTCGTTTATTATTGGTTTGTGCACATATGTACATGTTGGAATGACATGGAATCCAAATTTCACAATCATGCAAGTCTGCACATATGAACATGAACTGTATGCACATATACACCATAAGTGTTATTGATGTTGTATTTAAAGTGTGCACATATGCACTGACTATCCATATGCACGTGTACACATATGCACTGTATGCACATACACGTATATGCACTGTATGGACATATGCACATATTTAAATGTCCAAAACACCATGGACTCAAAATTTTACCATATATTTGGACTTCTTAATAAATCCCTAATTAGATGGGGTTTGTTTTGGTATGCGCGTGAGGTTTGGATATGTTATATCTATCTTGGGGAAGAAATCCCTAATTAGATGGGGTTTGTTTTTGGTATGCGCATGTTCCCCTAAATAAATGGGATGATATTTTTACTAAAATACCCTTGTGCATATATGCAATGTTTATTATCAACCATTTGGGATTTTTTTATTTAAAATGAAAATCAATTAATTGTGAACAGTCGATCTCAGCAATCTACGGTTGAGATTGGTTAACACGGTTAATACCAATGTCATGGTTAACAAAAGAAGGGGACCCTATATATATATATATATATATATATATATATATATATATATATATAAACAGGGTCAGGTTCAGGAGAAAACTCTAAATAAATGGAAAACCGAAAAACCACGAAAAAACGAATGAAAAAGTATATGAATATGGATGTCAAATTAACGAGAAAAATATGATCGTTTATTTGGTGTAATTTATTTCGCTCGAATTTTGTTCATTTTTCGTATTTTTTCGAATAAAAGATAGGGGGCGGAGGTTTTTTTAATTTAAAAAATAGTACTGTAACCACCTGTTTAATCATATCCATCAGATCATTTAATTCAACGGTTGATAAGGTGTTTTTTAGTTTTTCATTTATTTGAGGTTTTCCCTTGAACCTCCGTCTATATAAACATATGTATATATCTATCTAAATACATGACATGTATTTGCACTACACGACATATGTACCATTTCCCTACTCATCGTCTCCGACGAATACCTCTGTCAACGATGGCGACCACCATCTCCGACTTCCTATGTCAACAACCGCCACTATATCCGGCCTTCTCACCCTTTGTCTTCCTCAACTTCCCATTCGTCAGATCTCGAACACCAAACCCCTCCCTTTCCTCTCTACAACCTTCCTCTCCATCTTGGTGAAGTTTGTTAGAACTGAAAGTCCTGGTGTGTTAAAAGTTGTATAACGCATTTATAAGGGTTTGTTTTGTAATTATTAGATAGTTAAGTTGTAATTGGGCCTCAAACCCATTAGGCTTATGCGATTCATATTTATAGTTTGCCAGACCTAGTTTTAGGTTTTAGAAGGTTAGACGTCATTATTCTAGTCTTAGGGTTTACATTTGCTTATCAGAAATTCTCTCTGTAAACCTAAACCGTTATTGAGTATAAATCATATGACTAGAAGTTGTGACTCAATCATTATTGTTCTTCATTGAGTATTTGTTGTTGATTGCACTGTATCTGGGATCTACAATTGGTATCAGAGCGGGATCGAATTAATTTTTATTTGATACGATCAAAAAGGTTTGTCTAAAACCCTTTAATCGCATATTTGAGTTAATCGATATTTTTTTTTCGTATGGGTTTGTGTTCTTATTTTTAAGTTTGAGTTCTGTTTTATTGTGTGGATTGAATCTGTGGTGGTTGTGTGTCCGTATTAAATTCTTCTGAAAGCTTAGATCTGAGTTAAGTCTGCTATATCTGTTTATCTATCGTTTTTCTGGGTTAAGTGAGTTAAGTCTGCATAATCGATTTCCTTGATTTTTTGAGTTTAGTAGTTGAGTTCGGTTGTTTTGTTCTGAGAAGTCGGTCGGTCTGTCATATTGATTTACTGATTTCCTGGGTTAAAGTTCTTATCTGCTATATTTTTTTCTGGATAAACAAGTGTTTGATTTCGATCGATTTTCTGGGTTCTTTTTGCATATCGATTTTCTGAAAATAATCAAGTTTGAGTTAAAGTTCTTCAAATCTGTGAATCAAGAAATCGATTTGGTTTGTTTTATTTGTTTAGAGTTATCTGTTTATCTAGATAGCTGCCTTTTTATCGAAGACCATCGACCGGACCCTACCTTGCCCGGCCCCTACTCCCGGACTCAGTCGACCGGGTTGTCCTTGACCAGGTTGAAGTCGTCCGGGTTGTCTTTTGACCGGGGTGTTGTCTCCCGGATACTTTCGCCCGGGGTGTTGTCTCCCGGGGTGAAATCTCCCGGTCACCTTTTAGATTACTGAAGGAAGAATTCCACCAAATATGCAACCCGCGGCTATGTTTTTTTTTCAATCGCAGCAGTTATGTATTGAGAATATGTGTCAACCAAGTTCGATGATAATTTTGATTGGTTAATAAAACATAATGGCGGCTTGTGCAATTAATTTGAAGAAAGGCAAATGCGTATGTGGCTTCAATTTTAATCACTTTGTTTGAAATTCAATTAATGTGATTGGATGCTATAAACTCGGCGGAGGGAACCATATCCGGCGGTTGTTTTGTTAATTGCATCATGGGTCGGTGAGTATCATAGGTGGCGCTGCAATTTTGTTGAATTGGTCGGTGTCAAGCGACCGATGTCTAGCTAAAGACCGGTGTCTCGCTAAAGCCCGGTGTCTATCGACCGGACCATAAACTCTCGGTGTCTATCGACCGGACTGTAAACGCCCGGGGTGAAGTATCTCCCGGAGTCTTGACCGGTATCCATATCTTCCGGGGTCTTGACCGGTATCTCTATCTCAAACCGGTTAGTGAGACACAACAAAAGCTCACCAAGTTTCAAGTTTCGATCGGTAGTCGAAAAGTCTTTCGGTTGATTCGGTAGTGATCGGGGACGAACTTTTTCGTTTTTAAATCATTAAGGGTTGTTTACAAAGCTTAAACGATCGTTTTTTATCGTAAAATTTTCACCCATTCGGTTGCTTTGTTCGTAAGTTTGATAGATTGATTCCAGTTCTAATCAGTTGAGGGAGCTTAAGGGAACATAATCGATCGTGTTTGGTCGAAAAGTTTTAACCCATACTGAATTTTTAAGTTGTCGATCGTTTTTCGATAAACTTTCGGTTGGTTCGTTTGTGATCGTGAGGTGACCGTTTGATTTTTAATTTGTTAAGGACTGATCAGGGAGCTCTAACGATCGTTTTGCATTGAATATTTCTAACCGTTTCGAAGCTTTGCAGGTATGTCACGTTGGAGAAGATGATGAATAGTAACTAACGAATTCCGTTAGTTTGCCGTTAAATTCTTTACATTTTGGTCCATTTTCCGTTAGTCCAGTTAGTGTCAGTTAGTTTGTTAATTTAGTTAAGTTTTATTTCAATTTTAGTCCATTTTCGTTAGTTTTCAGTTAAGTCCGTTAGAAGTTTTAACTTTTACACTTTTAGTCCCTCTAGTTAGTAGTTTCATTTTATGTCATTTTTAGTCCCTCTAGCTTTAAGTTTCACTTTGTGTCACTTTTAGCCCCCGTACTTCAAAGTTTAGGTCGTTTGTCATCTGTGACCCCTAAACTTTCAAAGTTTCACTCATTGTCACTTTTGGTCCTTGAACTTTAGAGTTTCATCTCTTGTCAAGTTCAGCCCCTGGACTTTAAGCTTTCCAAGTAACAATGAATTATCAACAAATTTCTCGGTTACAGGACGACAATGACTGGCTCAAGTGCAGGATTAAAGAACTTGAAAAGTTGTTAGAATCTAATTCATATTACTCTTCGTTTTTTTGCCCGAATAGACTCTCTTAACCAAGAGATTTCAGATCTTGAAAGAGTAGCTGATATAAATAAAAGGGGTCTATATGAAAACTCAAAGAAAATATATGAACTTGAACGAAAAGTTGCAGATTTTGAAGCCAAAGAAGAGAAGTACCTGATGCTTGAAGAAAGATGAAACATGTTGGAGAATGAAAATCTCGATCTAACGAAAAGACTTGCTGCTTTTGAAAAAGAAAAGGTTGATTCTTCAAATGAAAGAAAGAATTTTGAAAGAAAGATTCTTGATCTTTCAAAGAAAGTTTTTGATGAAAGAAAGGTTTTTGAGCTTCAAAATGCGAAACTTTCAAAGCAGATTTCTGATTTTGAAAACGTTTTGATAATTGAGAGAGATTCTTTTGAGAAAGAGCGAAAAATTTTTGAGAGTGAAAAGAAGAATGTTGCAGTTTTTAAAGAGATATATGATAAACGCAACATTATAGAAAAGGGTTTTGAAAGTGAAAGAAATATTTTCGAAACTGAGATTCATAAGCTTTCAAAGAAATTATCTGAATTAACAACAGAGATTTTGAAAGAACAGAAGGTAAAATCCGATTTTCAAAAACAATTTGACTTGATTCTAGAAGAAAGAAATGTTTTATCTGCAAAAGTCAAGAAACTTGAAGAAATAAATCTTAAAGTTGATTTATCTGAACAAGCCAGTCCCGATACAGTTGTTCAGTCTCCTTATTCTTCAAGTTCACCTTCTACATCTAATTCTTCGAAGAAGTTTGTCAAATCAAATGAATTTTCAAAAGATCAGATTCGTCCTTCAAATCTTTTCTATAATTCTCTTGTTGATGATTCAAATAATCAAGTGTTTTGAAAAGTCAAGATGGTTTGGAGAAAGAAACCAACTACAGAAAGGAGTGATGGAAACAAGTCTCATGATTCTCCTGTAGTTGATACAAAGTCATTTATTTCCAAGACTGGTTAACCTACTTATGTCTATTCTATAGGAAAGTTGATCAGTCTGCGCCGGCAAACGATCTGTTGCACTAACTGTGGAAAGAGTGACTTTGTGCATCCAAGGTACGCAAATAGTTGGTATGGTACTTATAGAATCCCCAATCCTCAGTTTAATTGCTTCAAAGCCAAGGTAGCTAACGATCAAGGATCCATCACATCATGGATACCAAAACCAAAATCTTCTTAATCTGTTTTGTAGGAATGTCATGTGTGATTTAATTCAGATTATTCATGTCACATGACTACAATCAAAGGTTATGCCACTTTTGAGGGGGAGTACCATGTTTGTTTAAATATTCATATCGACTTCTGAACACTTCAGTTCAGGACTCGTTCTTAAATGCTTTTAACTTCTGATTCTCTCAAATCAGAAATTTTACTTCAATGTTCTATCTTGGTGAGTTAAAGGAGTGTTAGGGCTCATAAAGTTTCTATGGTCAATCCAGAACCGGAAGTACCTACCCAAGAAACACATCCTATTCATAGATATCAGTGAGGGGTCTAGATTGATAGATGAGTTCGGAGTGATTAAAAAAATGTTGAGGATGTGACAGGACTTAAAAAAAATTATTGGTCCTTACCAAACCGAGTCAGTTATCCGGGTTACCACATAATATATTCATTCTCGTTCTTTGGAGATATATATTGAAACAGACATGGACCCAATGTCGATAACTCGTGTCACCCCACCCAGCCACTCAAGTATCTCACAAAAGATACTTGCTTCATATATGCACAGAGATTTAGCACATAATCTATCTATTCCTCACTCGGAAGACTTAGATATTGAAAAAGGAAGACATTAGCTCCGGTCTCCGGTCTCCGAACTTCATATTCATCTCACTGTGTTTATTGATTTCTAACCTGTGTCCCAGGTTGAATCAATCTTTGAGCCTAATCGATTTAAGTTATACTTCGTTCACACACGCATGAATCTTTGTGATTCCCCTTGCATATCTTTGTGATATTGTCGGAACAGTTTGAGAAGTATTTTATAATATTTTACTTCAGTGATAACTGGAAGTCCTGTCAGAGATACATCGATGCCAACTCTGAAAATAGGCCACACAATTATTTTAATTGTTGTGATAACAGTTACTATTGTGTTTCTGTGTTAGCTTTTACCCTTGGTTACTAATCGCTTTATCTGATATTTTGCTACTCATCCGGTTAGTCTTTGAAGATACATGATGCTCAGGATTCTCCTAATCATCATGAGGGGGAGAACGACACACAGTTCAAAGACACAGATTATCGTGATGAGGGGGAGTTAGCAAAATATGAAGGGGAGTAACAAAATTTCTTAAATCTGAGGTTGAAAAGCCTTTGGATTCAAAGATTGCAGCTGAGCAGAAAAGTTTTTATTGGTTCTTCTATCCCGTATCATGTGGTGTCTGCTACAAGTTTGTTCCTCCTACGAGCTGATTGAAACAAGTTCTTAAGCTAAAAGCATATTCAACTTGCGGTTCAAAGACAGATTCTTTGTTATTAAACTGAAGATGCACTGTGGAATGTCACGTAACTCGCACATTATCTTTCTTGTGTGTTGATCCGATGTGTTGAGTTTCTATAGTTGAAAGATGCTTGATAGTGCGTTCACTCGAGGCTATTGGACATTGAATCTGGTTAAAAAGTTGAAACTATGAAGACCAAGAGCTTTATTCAAGGGGGAGCTGGGAAAGACATGAATACATGCAACACCAAAGTTCTTCAAAGATTCAAGAGGGAAAGAAGATCAATGCCTGAAGTTTTCAAGAAGATAAATGCCTTATTCAACTTTAGGGGGAGATTGTTAGGACTGAAAGTCCTGGTGTGTTGAAAGTTGTATAACACATTTATAAGGGTTTGTTTTGTAATTATTAGATAGTTAAGTTGAAATTGGGCCTCAAGCCCATTAGGCTTATGCGATTCATATTTATAGTTTGCTAAACCTAGTTTTAGGTTTTAGAAGGTTAGACGTCATTATTCTAGTCTTAGGGTTTACATTTGCTTATCAGAAATTCTCTCTGTAAACCTAAACCGTTATTGAGTATTAATCATATGACTAGAAGTTGTGACTCAATCATTATTGTTCTTCATTGAGTATTTGCTGTTGATTGCACTGTATCTGGGATCTACAAAGTTCTTCTCCTTCACTCGTTTTTTAAGGCTACCCTCCCTGATCTTAAATATCCCTATCGACGGTGATCCTCGTTCCCTTCTTCCTTAATAACCACCGTTCCTCTCTTCCCTCACAACCACCGGTTTTTCTTCCCTCACAAGTCACAACCATCTCTGCTTTCCTCCTCCTCTACATCAAGCAGTGGTGGTGGCCTTCTCAACAAGACCTTTCTCCCTACAAGTAGTTCAAATGGGTAATCTGACAACTTTTCAGAAGATGAAGGGAAAATAATGCCCCAATTGGATGATGATTCCAAATTGAAGAAAATGGGTTCCAGACTTTCAAGGCTTAGTATTTCTGATTTTGGTTTTGTTTGATTCAATTCTTTATGGGTTTTTAGGGGAAGATGAAGTCACCAGTGTGGGTTTGATACTAGTGAACCCGTCCCCCTGATTTTGGTTTTGTTTGGATCAGTGGTAGGATGGGGTGAAAAAAAAGTGAATGACGATGTGGAGAAAGATCACTGGCATATTAGCAACGAAGTGGTGGTGCTGAAGGCGGTGACCGACGACAGTAGGGGATGGTCGGAGATATAGACCTTGATTGTTGTGGCTGGAGAAGAGAGGACGATCACGACGTGGGGGTAGGGGAAGATGAAGACGTGAGGGTGGGGGAGATGATATGATAGAGTAAATTACATTATTGGTCCCTATTGTTTTAATAGAAAATAAAAAAATGACTAAAATGACTAAAATATCCCTCCATTTAACCTATTTAACAAAAATATTTAACGGAGTTAGAATAAGGGACCCAATATGTTATAAAATGTAAACCACATGGATGTAATCCATAGATATTTCAAAGTAAGGACCCAAAATGTTAAAGCACATAAACCACAGGGACCAAATATGTAGCTTACTCTTTATTTAATGTTTTCCTCTGAACCTGAACCTATATATATATATATATATATAAATAGGGAGAGGTTCATTTAGGAAATGGTAAATGTATGGGAAATAGAGAACTGATCATAGCCCTTTATCTGATCAACATTTGCGGCTTTGACCGTGAGCAACATATAATCCTTTATGTGGTCTATAGAAGATATAGTGGTAGTTTCGTAAAATAAGCGGGACAAGTTCATATGTGAACCTATGTGATTCACATATGAACTATGCGTTCATATGTGAATCAATTAATTAGTTCATATGAGAATAAGTTAATTAGTTTATATGTGAATCACAAAGGTTCATATGTGTATATGTTAATTAGTTCAACTGATTCACATATGAACCTACAGTTAATTAGTTCATATATGAATTACAAATGTTCATATATGAATCAGTTAAAAAAGTTCATATGTCAATTACGCTGATTCACATATGAACGTATAGTTCATACAAGTTCATATATGAACTCGTCCCATATATTTGTAAAAATTACGAAACTGTTCTTCTATTTTTGGAATAGCCGCAACTTTTGACCAGTTAAAACTGCAATTGTTGACCAGTCAAAGACGCAATATTTGACCAGTCAAATCTGATTTTGATCGTATGAAAGACTAGGATTATTTCTCTATTTTCATACATTTACTATTTCTCAAATGAACTTAAGGCTATATATATATATATTCTCAAATGATTAAGCTCATATATATATATATATATATATATAGGTAGTTTCATTTGCAAACCCCTCTTATGATACAAACTTTGCAACCCTTGTAAATGCCATTGATATTATCAATCAAGGGTTGAGATTAATTTGAGTTATTTATGTTAATAAATTAATTAATTTAATATAATAAATTAATAAAAATAGGACGAAAGGCATAATGGTACATTCCAATTCCAAATTCAAATAAGGAAATCGGATGATTCTTTTTTTTTAAAAAAGGAAACCAATTTATTTTATTATAAATTCTTTTTTAATATATTATAAAATTATCAATGTATTATTGAAAAAAATAGTTTAACATAATAAAATCTTAAATTCGTCATTGACATAGTGAAACAGTAGAGAAGTCATAGTGAAACTTTATTGAAACCATTGTGAAACATAGTGAAACCTTATTAAAACCATATTGAAACATAATTAAACAGTTTCACTTCCAATGAAAGTTCTAAAACGTATTTCATCATCTAGATGAAACCTTATTTCAACCATAGTGAATCGTAATGAAACCGTATTGAAACCATGATAAAATATAATGAAACTTTTTCGAAACCATAGTGAAACTATAATTAGAAAAGAAAACAAAAAATAATGAAATCGGTGTTTACTTTTGAAAAAAAAATCAAAACTTAATCTTCCATGTCAAAACGTCACAATTTGATATATATATCCAAAATTAAAAAAAAAATTAAAAAAATCATAATAAACAATCTATTCGGCATTTAATATAGGAAAAAAAAATTAATTTTCAAAAAAAAAACACACATTATATATATATATATATATATATATATATATATCGGATACTTTTTAAAAAAAATAGTTTTAGTTAAAAACACATTAATATTGGATACTTTTAAAAAAAATATCATAATTAACTGATTCACATTTAAAGATATCCAAAAATAACCGTTCAATAAAACTACCATATATATACGGAATAAATAGAAAAATACCTACTTGCCCTTATAATTTAAATAAATTAAAAATCAAAAGAAATTATCTTATTGGTTGAAAATGGTGTGCAAAGTTTGTAATATAATAGTGGTTTTCCCATGATCACTCCCCTATATATATATATATATATATATATATATATATATATGGGCAGGTTCAAACGAGAAGGTATACAATTTGCGAGAAGGCAAGAAGAAATCCTAACCATCCACCTAATTAAATGGATGACTATGATTAATAGTGGCATAATTGTAAAATATTAGAGAAATTTAAAATAAAAAAATCTGTAATTTAATCACAAGGGCAAATCTGGAAAAAAAACAAATTAATCTCTTGGATAGATACTTGGCGCCCGAGATTTTTGTTTTCAAAAGATATCCTAATGATTAACAAGATCAATCTCAAAGAGGTTTCTCTCTCGTCTAAAACCATTACCTAATATCATAAGCATATCAAAAGCAGGTGTAGAGCTATTAGGCTTTCATTCAAGTTACGATGCTATGTTAATTATTAATGTAATCACATGTGATTATGTAAAGTAATCATATGTGATATTATGTTGTATATTACATTTTATCCACATTTTTTTGATGAATTGGGTTTGAGCATGATATGGTTAAGACTTTAGTAGGAATAGAATATGGGATACTTGCATGATCTTATGTGTAGAGCTATTAAGCTTCCATTTAATTAGTGATGATATTTGAATTAGCAAATTAATCATGTGTGATTAAGTAAAGTAATTATACGTGATCATATGTTTTATAGTACGGTCTTTACGCATTTTTTGACGACGTGGGTTTGTGCATAATATGGTTATGACTTTAGTAGGAATAGTATATGGGATACTTGCATTTTTTTACGAAGTGGGTTTGTGCATAATTATATGTGATAATAAGTTTTATAGAACAATATTTCCACATTTTTTGACAAATTGGGTTTGTGCATAAGGGGCAAGTTCAAACGAGAAGCTAAACATTTTTGCGAGAATGTGAAAAGTGTTTAATCATATATGATACACAAGCTTAATCATATATGATTAAACATATGTTAAATTGGCAATACATAGATGTTTAATCATATATGATTAAACACACCCGCAAGCCATGTAATCATATATGATATCACACTTCTCGCCTTCTCGCAAAATGTTTAATTTTTGCAGAACCTGGATGACAATAATCGGTAACTTGGGTTTATGTTTATGTTTTTTGGAAAAAGAATGCGATAACTATGGGTTTAGGTGAAGATTAACTTGGATTGAAATATCTTTCATTTTTTTATTTAGGAGCGATGATAGTAATCCGATTAACATGGAATGCTATTTCGGATAGAGATAAACATCTCATTAAAAAGTCATTAATACCCTTCTTAATTAATTATTAATGATTATTAATTAAAAATTAAATTAAATTAATGATTGGCTAGAATTTCTTCTCCCCTTCTTGCAAAATGTATACCTTCTCGCATTATCCTCCCTCTCTCTCTCTCTCTCTCTCTATATATATATATATATATATAGGAGAGAGGGAGAGGAGAGGGAGAGAACTTTAATTTATATTAGATTTTTTTTTCATCTTACATTTTTGTGTTTAAATTGGATTTTGCGGATCTTACAAATTAGCAAGTTGTTAAAAGAAAACTCCTATATATATATATATATATATATTTGTGTGTGTGTTTGTGTGTGTGTGTGTGGAAGATCAAACAAGAACAATAACTATTTAAAAGAACACGAGAACTAACAAATTCATTAGTGATTTTACATTAACGGGCAAAAAAAGCCACGCAGACTTGAAGCCGTGACCAATCCCCTTTTTCGTGTGTTAATATAAAATCACTAATGATTTTGTTAGTTCTCGTGTTCTTTTAAATATGTATTGTTCTCGTTTGAACCTGAGTATATATATATATATATATATATATATATATATATATATATATATATATATATATATATATATATATATATATATATATATATATATATATATATATATGGTGCGTTTCTTTTGCAAACCAAACAATTTGTACAAACTATGCAAACCAATCTTAGCCGTTCATCAAGTCTAATGAATATATGATTTTATTATGTTTCCTAATTTAAAATCATGATTATAATGAATAAACTTAACATTTCCTAATTTAAAATCATGATTATAATGAATAAACTTAATATTTTCCATATATATCACAATCATTATTAATGAATCATAATCATTATCCATAAATATATCTATTGTTTCCTAATATAGTGGTTTGCATAGTTTGTACAAATTGCTTGGTTTGCAAAAGAAACGCACCCTATATATAGGGGAGCGATCAATTGGAAACCAATATTACATTGGAAACTTTGGAAACCGAAATCAACCAATCAGTGAATTTCTTTCTTTTTTTTTAATTGAAAAGGTTATTTTTGTCTTTTACATTATTTCATAATATATATGGTAACTGTTATTATTATTATATTAATAATTATTTAATTTTAATTTACCTTATATATGGTAATAATAATAATAATCATTGATTAATTTAAAAATAAGATATTTAATTTAGGTAAATTATTTAATTTTAATTTAACTTATATATGGTAATAATGAAACAATAATTCTAACACGATAAACCTGATGAATATATTTTCATTATTAAACAATAATGCTAACACGATGAATCTGATAAATCTATTTTCATATACGGATATGCAACTGAACAGATAATGAAACAAAAATGGGAAGTTAACAAAAATGGTACAAATTCATCATGTTTCATTATGAAACAATAATGCTAACACGATGAGCCTGATGAATCTATTTTCATTATGAAACAATAATGCTAACACGATGAACCTGATGAAATCTATAATCCACAAATTCATTCTGTTTCATCACAATATTAGATTGCATGGGAAATTTTATACTAAAATGAAATTAAAACATATTTTCTTACATTTTAAAAGAAAAATAATTTTTTTGATGAAAAGACAAATACTCCTCGTTTTCATAGTAAAAAGATAACAAAATTTAGAGTGTGTGGGAAATTTTATTTTGGTTTCAAGTAATCTAAATAAAATAAACCTTTCTTGCCATATTTGAGACACAAAATCAAAAGACATAGTTACCTTTTTCATCTATTACTTTTATTTATTATTAATAAATTAATTAATTTACTACCATATATAGTTCAAATGAATCTTAACCATTGATTATAAAGATCAATGGCTGAAATTTGGTTTTCAAAGTTTCCAATGAAACTTGGTTTCCAATTGATATATATATATATATATAGATGCTAATTCGTATACAAACCAGAAAAAGGTTATAAACTATGTAACCACATCTACACCACACGATTAAACAATCAACAGTTAGAATGGAGATGGTTACATTTAAAAAAAGTTTAAAAATGAAAATACTCCTTAAAAAGGGGATGATCTACGATTAGGATTAAATTTCTTTGGTTTACAAGGTTTACAACCTTCTTTTGGTTTACAAAAGAATCCATCGGTTAAATCTAGCGAGGCCCAAAGGAAGGTTAAGGACTTTAAGACTAATCTAAGCCATTGATTAGAATAGATCAATGGTCATTAAAAAGAAAGCATAGTAGTAATAAAAGCAAATAATGATGGTAGATTTGTCAATTCGCAATGTAACATCCGGAATTTCAGGTAAGTATAGGGTTTTGTTAATCTTATGGTTTTGTGTTAAATGAAGTAGAACTTATATGTTTAATTGCTATTTTGTTTAAAGTTGTTATTGGTATTGTTTTGGAAGGTATAGAACAACTCTTTGAAGTCAGTGAGTTGCGCGACTTGCAGGGCGGGTTGCAAGCTGCGGCACAAGCCGCGGGACCCTATGAAGTGCAGGTATTTGGGTACACGCACGACTTACGACGCGGGTTGCAAACCGCGGGAATACCTGAAGGTCTCCAAAACCCCTATTTGCCCGATTTCAAAACACAAACACACACACACACACACACTCGATTTCAGACGCGATTTTAGGGTTTAGGCATCAATTTTCATCCTTTACCCATCTCAAAGCATTTATTTCAAACCTTGGGTGGTTAGGCAACAATCTTTGGGCATTAAACCTACCTTGGAGAGCATTTATTGGAGTAGATTCACAAGATCCAAGTTCAATCACTCCCATCCAACTTCTAGGGTTTTCATCTTTTCTAGGTTTTAATCAAAAACCTAGATTGTGAGTTTACTAAACCTTTGTTAAAACTAGATACACATCATAATCTTCTACTTGCTAATATCTTGAATCTTTACTTAAAATGTTCATTTCTAAATGTCTATGTATTTGGGGTTTTCCTTATGAAATATTTTTATTTGTAACTTGCCATGACTTAATGAGTATATATGTATATCTTGGCATTTCGATATTTGAGACACCTTTTGGTGGTATCATATATACATGATGAAAGTTGTGGTTATACTAGTTGTATATCGGACTTTATGTTGTTTAGGATGGTAATATCGTACCCATGGTTGGTATTGAAATATTCTTGGTTATAATGTACCTTGAGACCTCCTATGAATTATGTTGGACGAACCAAGTCAGTAGACACTAGGAGGATGTAATCTTGGGTGCCACCGTGATGGTATGTACCTAGACCTCCGCCATTTAGGGTAATGCCATGGTTGTAGTCCTCGGATGTACTGGGCCTTTTGGATGTCACTCGTGGTAGTTGGTATCAAGGTATATCGACTATTTGGGTGGAACTTGATTGGTGCTATGGGTCACCCCCATTGACTCCACATTTAATGAACCTTGGTTAACTGCTGATAAGAATGGTATTTGAACTTACATGTTATTTCTTCTATAAACTCACTAGGCTTTTTGGCCTAACACTTGTTTGGTGTCGATGTGTATCTCAGATACTTGTGATGCCGCTCCTAGGCAGATTTAGTCGTGCTTGGGTGAGAGCTTGGGGAAGGTGCCTTTGGACACACTTTTGTGAAGCCATTTTTGGGACTATAGACGACACCCTTTTTGTAATCTCTTTTCTAGTGTAGAAATTAGATTAGTTGGTTGTTGTTTATCTTCCGTTATATTACAAATGTAATTAAACAAGTTTCTTATTTCCCCATTTTTGGGAGGCTCGAATGCTTTGGCAAATTATATACCATATTTTCATTTTTCGGAAATTTTTGTTATCCCTATTTTTAGGGTGTTACAAGTTGGTATCAGAACTTTAGTTTAAGTGAACTAGGTATTGACCTTAGGGTAAAAGTCTTGGGTGGTGAGAGCGTTAGGACTTACGGAATTACACTATTTGAGAGTTGTAATGGTGGTGACAAGAATCCTTGTGTATAATTTGTTCATAATTTCATTTAGCTACCGCTATTATGAACGTGTTGTTACGTAAGCGTGCTTGAATTACTATTATTATGATGATTGAAATGTGTAGTAGTACGTACCATGAGTTTAACTCACTTAGTCTTTTCTCAACCTCCTTCTCGTATATGTATGGCAGATAACCATGGTAAACACTCGGAGCAGGCAATCGGACCCTCGAGACGGTTGTGTGGAAGTGGAATCTACTGCCGACCAACCTCCTTTGGTCGAGACCTCGGTGGGACCTCCTATACCCACTATCTTGGGAGGAGGATGTTGGGAACTGAAGATTCTACTAAGTGTAGTTACTACTGCTAGTACAAGTGTAGTTACTACTGCCAGAACAAGTTGAAGATTAATACTGCTAAGTGTTACTACTGCTAGTAGAATTACTACTGCTAGTTAAAGTTAGTACTGCTTGAACAAAGTTAGTACTGCTTAGCTAGTTAGTACTGCTAGTAGTTAGTACTGCTTGAGGTTAATGCTGCTAGTTGAAGTTAATGCTGCTGAGCATTATTAGTGCTGCTAAAGAGATCCGGATGGAATGTACTACAGCTGGATATACTGAAGATATTTTATTCATTGTAATTATCTTTGTATTCAGTATATATATATAGTATTGTTTAGAATAGGAGAATAACGTTTTAACTTTAGTTTTCATTCTTTTAGAGAAAAACAACCTCAAGGCATAGATCCTAATTCTAGAGAAGTAGAATTCGTATTGGTGAGCCTGTTCATCAATATTGAGGTTGAGTGTGTAATCTTGTAGTTTTAAGCATTCAATACAAGTTTACTGTTTGGTAATTATATACTGTTTTTGATTACTGTTTTATCAAATATCAAAGTGTTTTTCCGCAACTTCTTTGATATTAGTTTCTGAGTATTAATTCTTGTTAAGAATTCGATCCTGACAAGTGGTATCAGAGCCAAATTCTCTCAGAAACAGTTATTCATCATGGAAAATCTTACAGAATCAAGCAGTACTTTGGTCTCAAAAGTTCCAATGCTCAGATCCAATGAATTTGACATGTGGAAAATCAGAATCAAGCAATATATTCTCCTCACAGATTACTCTATGTGGGACATCATTGAGAATGGCCCATCTGATGGAGGAAAGATTGGTGAAGATGGCAAAAGAACCCCTCCAAAGACAGATGCAGACAGGAAGACAAGGCAGATAGAGATGAAAGCCTTGAGCACACTGCTCTTGGCCATTCCAAATGAGTATCAACACCAATTCTGCAATTGTACTGATGCACAGATGCTCTGGAATGCTCTAGAGAAGAGATTCTCAGGTACTAAAAGTACCAAGAGAAATCAAAAGGCAATCTTAAAACAACAGTATGAAAACTTCATCTCAACTAAGAATGAGTCAATGACTCAAACTTTTGACAGGTTTAATAAACTAATTGGTGAACTAGCTACTATGGGAGTACAGATTGATCAAGATGATGTGAACAGAAAGTTCTTAAGGTCCCTTGGAGATGAATGGACCATGTACACTGTGTCATTCAGACAGAATGATCAGTTGGAAGAAAAAGAACTTGATGATCTGTACAATGATCTTAGAGTATTTGAAGCTGAGGTGGAGGCAAAGAAGAAGCCTTCTGGATATATTCATAATGCTGCACTCTTATCAGCATCAATTGATTCTACTGCTAACCCTGAATCAGTTAATGCTGCTACTGGAACAAATCAAGATAAAGGGACTGATTCTGTGTTTGAAGCTTTTCTTTCCAATCATGGAAATTCCTCTTTGATTAATGATGACTTAGAACAACTTCATCCAGATGATCTGGAAGAGATGGATATTAAATGGCAGATGGCCATGCTCTCCATGAGGGTTAAGAAGTTTATAAAGAGGACTGGGAGAAACAACTTCTCCCAAAGAAAAGAAGATGGAGCAGGGTTTGATAAATCAAAGGTGGAATGCTACAAATGCCATCTGAAGGGACATTTTGCTAGAGAATGCAGAAGTGAAGTGTCTCACAACAATCACCAACAAATTCAATCTGGAAGCTTCAATAACAACAGAAACTCTGCTCAAGCCCTTGTTTCTCAACAAGGAATGGGGTTTGATTGGAGTGATCAAGCAGAAGAAGCTATTCAGAATCAAGCTCTTATGGCTAAAGTATCTGATCTCCCATCTGAGGTAAGTTCTAATCTCTGCTCTAAAACTTGCATAGACACTGTTAAAAGGTACAGGGATCACAATCAGAAGATGAGTGATGACCTTAAGAGATTAGAAAAAGATATCAAAGACTATGTAAGGATTGTAGAGAGATTTGAAGATCAGATCAAAGGTTTTCAAGCCAATGAACTCCAACACTCATATGACACTAATTACTGGCAGTGGGAGAAAAAGGATTTAGAACTTAAACTGACCAAATCTAAAGAGGAGAGTGAAAAACTGAAAGAGGAGTTAACCAAAGTTAAGCTTGATGTAGAAAAGTTTTCCAATGCTTCTAAAGCAATGGACTCCTTACTGCAAAATCAGATTCATGATAAGTTGAGAAGAGGAATTGGGTATAATGCCACACCTCCACCATATAACAACAATTACATTCCTCCTACTTCAGACCTATTAGACACCAAAGATAGGAAGGACTTGCATGAAGGAGCCACTGAAATAGATCCCTTAGATGAGGTAATTGTTGAGGATAAGACTGAGAAAGAGGTTGGCAAGAGTAAGGAGAACAAGGTGAGTGGTGAGATTTCTATAGAAAACAACATTATCACCAATGAGGATTGTGGAAGGGCTTGGATCAAATCCAAGAACATAGAGAAGACAGAGGAAAAGTTTGGTAAGGTCCATTATAAACAGACCACAGTTGTGAATCCAGGTCCTTGCAAACAGTGTGCTTGTAAGAAGAATGAGCCCCAAAAACAGGACAAAAAGAGGGGAAATCAAAGAAACTGGAATAATCAATGGGCACATAAACAAGGGGTTGATCTGAGTAAAATCAATAGACCAAAACCTTGTTTTATCTGTGGCAAATTGAATCATCTTGCAAAATTCTGTTATTTCAATCCTATGAACCAAAGAATGAATTTCCAAAGATCCATGCAAAAACCCTTTGGTTATAAGAAAATTGAAAAGAATCATGTGGCTAAGAAAACTGTTAAAACTAAAAGCCACATGAAGAAAAAGTATTCTGTTAAAGAAAGTGTCAATATGTGGATTCCTAAAAGCACTAAAACTGTTAGTACTGCTATCACAAGTAGTGCTGCTGACAATGATAGTGCTGCTAGAAGTAATACTACTGCTAACAATGTTAATGCTGCTAACAAGGTTAGTACTGCTAAACCTGTTAGTACTGCTACACCTGTTAGTACTGCTAACTCTGTTAGTACTTCTAAGGTTAGTACTGCTTCTAGTGTTGATTCTGCTAAGCCAATCATATTGACAAAGTACTCTAATAAAGAGTGCTCTGAGTTTAAAAACCTCATTAAAAAGGAATGTAAATACTTTGATGAGAAAGGAAGACCCAAGATCACTTTGGCTTGGGTCCCCAATCATACTAATTGATTTATTTAATGTGCAGGGCAACCAACAGCTCAAGGGAAAGAGCATATGGCATGTTGATAGTGGTTGCTCTAGGCACATGACTGGCAACATGTCATGCCTTCAGGATTTCAAGCAAATTAATGGAGGACATGTTGCATTTGGAGACAATCTTACTGGTGGTAAGATAAGTGGAAAAGGTAATGTCACCAAAGGTAAGATGACATTTGAGGATGTCTACTATGTTGATCAATTAAAGTACAACCTGTTAAGTGTATCACAGGTTTGTGACAAACAACATAGTATATTATTTACTAACACTGAGTGTATGATTCTTGCTCCAGGGTTCAAGGTAGTTGATGAAAGCATGATACTACTTAGAACTCCAAGAAAAGACAATGTTTACTGTCTTGATTTGGACAATGTCCATAGTGATTCATCTTTAAATTGTCTTGTTTCAAAAGCTTCTATAGATGAATCCTCCCTTTGGCACAGAAGGATGTGTCACATGAATTTCAAGACTATGAACAATCTTGTTAAAAATAACCTTGTAAGAGGTTTACCTTCAAAAGTCTTTTCATGTGATGATCATTGTGTTGCTTGTCTTAAAGGCAAACAACACAAAACTTCTCATAAGACCAAAGAGTTAAATTATGTTTCTTCTTGTCTCCAGTTATTGCATATGGATCTGTTTGGTCCTACAAATGTTATGAGTATAGGAAAGAAATCTTACTGCTTGGTTATTGTTGATGATTACTCCAGATTTACTTGGGTATATTTTCTAAGGACTAAGGATGAAACAAGTGGTCTTATCAAATCCTTTATTCTAAGAATTGAAAACCAAACTAATCAAAGAGTAAAAGTCATTAGATCAGATAATGGAACTGAATTTAAAAATCATGATTTAAACACTTTTTGTGAAGGAAAAGGTATTGAGAGACAATATAGTGCTCCTAGGACTCCTCAACAGAATGGTGTTGCTGAAAGGAGAAATAGGACACTAATAGAGGCTGCTAGATCTCTGTTGGCTGATTCAAAATTGCCAATTACATTCTGGGCTGAAGCAGTTAATACTGCTTGTTATGTCCAAAACAGAGTTCTAGTGGTCAAGCAAAAGAACAAGACCCCATATGAGCTTTTAAATCAAAGAAAACCTTTTATTGGTTTCTTCAAACCTTTTGGGTGTCCTTGTACAATTCTAAATACCAAATCTCACTTAGGTAAGTTTGATAGCAAAGCAGATGATGGATTTCTTGTTGGATATTCATCTCAGAGTAGGGCCTACAGAGTTTTTAACTCTTCTTCTAGAATAATTGAAGAAAGTGACAATGTCAAATGCAATGAGAACACACCAAATCCTGTTGGGTCTGGACCTCAATGGCTATTTGACATTGATTCACTAACTAACTCTTTTGGTTTCAGTAATGAGTATACAGGAACAGATGGTGGAGAATCAGAGATCACACAAGTTCAAGAAAGTATATCTAAATCTGTGATTTTTCCCATACCCACAGTAAATGAAGACTGTGAAAAGGAATCATTTACTGAACCAAGTCAGAGTGAAGAAGACACTAGAGATGAGGAGACTCAAGAATCAGAAGTGGCATCTGAAACCACTTCAGTTGAGTTGCATGACTCTAATCTAGAGGCTGGACTGAATGAAGAACCTAGTCATAACACAAGAGTTCAAAAGAATCATCCTCCACAGCTGGTAATAGGAGATATCTCTTCTCCTATGATGACTAGACATCAAAGCAGGCTTCAAGAAATGCAAGATCAACAGCATACAGTCCTTTCTTGTTTTCTATCCCAGCTTGAGCCTAAAAAGGCACATGATGCTATGAAAGAATCTAGCTGGATAGAAGCAATGCAAGAAGAACTGTTACAGTTCAAGCTACAAGATGTATGGGATCTAGTAGACCTTCCTAAAGGTCACAGAGCAATTGGCACAAAGTGGATTTTCAGAAACAAGAGAGATGAAAGAGGTATTGTCATAAGGAACAAAGCAAGGCTGGTGGCTCAAGGCTATACTCAAGAAGAGGGTATAGATTATGAAGAAGTTTTTGCACCTGTGGCTAGGATAGAAGCAATCAGACTATTCCTAGCCTATGCTTCTTACATGAACTTCAAAGTCTATCAAATGGATGTAAAAAGTGCTTTTCTCTATGGATCAATTGAAGAAGAAGTATATGTCTGTCAACCACCAGGGTTTGAAAACCCAAGCTATCCAGACAGGGTATACAAATTAAAGAAAGCACTTTATGGACTACATCAAGCCCCAAGAGCATGGTATGACACTCTGTCATCCTATCTCTTGGAAAATGACTTTGAAAGAGGAGTCATTGATAAGACTCTCTTTATCAAAAGAAAGAAGAAGGATATCTTGCTGGTCCAAATCTATGTTGATGACATTATCTTTGGATCTACAAGAAACAACATGTGCAAGGAGTTTGAGGATTTAATGCATCAAAGGTTCAAAATGAGTTCCATGGGGGAACTTACTTTCTTCCTTGGACTCCAAGTTCAACAGAAGTCAGATGGCATTTTCATATGTCAATCCAAGTATGTGCAGGATATTCTAACCAAGTTTGGTTTCTCAGAATCAAAACCTGCCAGCACACCTATGGAAACACACAAGCAGATCACAGCAGATCTTGAGGGGGAGGACATGGATGTGCATTATTATAGATCCATGATTGGCTCTCTCATGTATCTCACAGCATCTAGGCCAGATATAATGTTTCCAGTCTGTGTCTGTGCAAGATTTCAAGTTAGGCCAAAGCAATCTCACTTTCAAGCTGTTAAGAGGATATTCAGATATCTCAAAGGGCAACCCAGATTGGGACTTTGGTATCCTCATAACTCCCCTTTTGACCTAATAGCATACTCAGACAGTGATCTAGGTGGGGCAAACTTGGACAGAAAATCTACTTCTGGAGGATGTCAGTTTTTGGGTGTTAGACTAGTCTCATGGCAGTGCAAGAAACAAACCACAGTATCCACATCTACAACAGAGGCAGAGTACATAGCAGCTGCAAGTTGCTGTTCTCAAGTCTTATGGATTCAGAATCAAATGTTGGATTATGGGGTAACCTTTCTACACACTCCAATCTTTATTGACAACAGCAGTGCTATTAGCATTGTAAATAATCCAGTCAAGCACTCAAAGACAAAGCACATTGAAATCAGGTATCACTTTATAAGAGATTGTAATGAAAAGAAACTCATTCAAGTTGTCAAAGTTCACACTGATAATCAGTTTGCTGATCTATTCACTAAAGCTTTTGATGTGGGTAGATTCACTTTCTTGGTAACAAGTGTGGGAATGATAAACTCTGAATAATCTTCTTCTCAAAAAGTGGTTTTATACCTGTATATTTTTATTCTTGGTGTTACTAATCTTCTTTTTCAGGATATGCATAGCAGTACTCAGTGTTTAGCAAAGTTTAAAAGGAGTAAGTAGTTAATACTGCTTTCAGTTAATACTGCTAGTGGTTAATACTGCTTTCAGTTAATACTGCTAGTGGTTACTACTGCTTTCAGTTAATACTGCTAGTGGTTAATACTGCTGTCAGTTAATACTGCTAGTGGTTACTACTGCTTTCAGTTAATACTGCTAGTGGTTAATACTGCTTTCAGTTAATACTGCTTTCAGTTAATACTGCTAGTGGTTAATACTGCTTAGTAGTTAATACTGCTAGTTAGTTAATACTGCTAGCCATTACTACTGCTAGTAGTTAATACTGCTCTAGGTTAATACTGCTTATATTCCGAATACTATAAATATTTTTTTGCCCGCCTAAAAGTTCATAACGACTCTTTGCATACTGTTCTCTTGCGCTCAAAACCTTTTCTCTCTCAAGTTCGAAGTTTTCAGGCAAGTTTTCACTAAGATCAATGGCATCCATGACGTTCATCGACGAGCACAACGAGATTGCGATGCTACAAAAGCCAAAGCAAGCTTCAGGATTTCATCAGATTGTGGATTTCCTCAAGTCAAGCCACATTGCTCATGCTCTTACTGTATCCCCTACAATCTACATTGAGCACCAAAGGCAGTTCTGGGCTAATGCAACCATTGTTGTGGAAAATGGTGTGCAAATGATCAAGACAAGAATCTGTGATCACTCACTTACAGTTACTGAAGAAGTTATTCGCATCAGTCTACGTCTAGACGATGCCTCTGGTATAACGTCTATCTCTAATGATGAACTGTTTCCTAATCTTACTAGAATGGGGTATGGAGGCCCATTGGGGGTTTTCAAATTCTCAAAAGCAAAGTTTTCACCCCAATGGCGTTTTCTTGTTCATACCCTGATGCATTGCATCTCCAAAAAGACCACTGGATGGAGTGAGTTCAGCAGTCCAATTGCATATGCTTTGGTATGCTTGGCTACATCCAGAAGGTACAATTTCTCAAAGATGATTTTCAGTGATCTTGTATCAAATATGGGAAACAAAAAGAGTTTCTTTATGTATCCCAGATTTGTTCAGGAAGTAATTAACCATGAATTGACGGATATACCTCAACCTGTTGGGGTATATGTACCTAAACCCCCAAAAGGCAAGGTTTTCTCAAATATGAGAAGATCTGCTGGGGACTCGGAAGGAGTTGACACCCCATTGTTCTCTACAATGATGGTGGTGTCCCAAAACACTGAAGGTATGGCAGCAGGGTCAAGGCCCTCATTAGACCATCCCACTGCTAGCCAAGCCCAACCTTCCCTCTCAAAATCAATTCCACAGTCCCTTCTGAATAAGCCCACTTCTACAATTACCCAAACTTATCAAAGAAAACAGGTAAAGAAGGCTCCTTCCCTTCTTGTACCATCACCAACTAAGCCTTTAAGCCCTCTAAGGGAGAATTCTCCCCTAGAGAATATCCAAAGGGAAACCACAAGGGTATCTCCCAACCCAAAGGAGGTGCTCTCTGAGGAGGAGATAGAGCATATGGGTGATGAGGCTGCCACTACTCCTGCTAGCACAGAGGAGGAAAGTGGTAACATCAATAAGACCTCCCCCATGGCAACTTTGAATGTGCAATCATTTGAAGGTCCCTGGTGCCAAGAAACCACATGGGTGGATAGTGCTTCTGCTAGGCAGAAGACTTCCACTACTAAAAGATCCAATGATCCTTCAATAGGGGGTAACACTCCTGGAGAAGGTGAGGACAGATATAACTATGATGAATTGATGGAGGCAATGGGCAACATCAACATGGATGTACTCAAACAGGGCAAAGATATAGAAGAGCTAAAACTCATAGTACTGTCACAACAAGAACAAATCATCAAGTTGAAGCAAATGGTAAGGAAACTGATTCTGCAAAAGAAGAAGCAACAATTTGTGCTCAGAAGGAGGAAACCAGTGACTGATGCTCCCAAAAAGGGGGAGATCAACATGGAAGAAGCATCAAGGGAAGGGGAGATTGATAAAGAGAGAGTTGAAGTTGAGGGGGAGAAGGAAGCAAAAACAGAAAGAGGTTCAGTACAAAAAGAAGCAGAAACTGTTAATGCTGCTGAAACCTCACAAGCAGCAGTAACAGAGTTAACACCAACAGAAATTGAAGTAGCTGAAGTGCTAATCAAAGCTAAGAATGACACTCCCAAAGCAAAGGGAGTGGTCATAAATGAAGGGAGAGACAGAAAATCAGAACAGAAAGACAAAGCTGCAGAATCAAAGAATAAGGGAAAAGAAAAGATAGTGGAATCTGATCAACCAATCAAGAAGCAAAGGTTGGTTGAATCAGATGAAGCTTTAGCAAGGAAAATGCAGAAGGAGATGGAAAAAGAAGAAAGAGCTCAGGTGGAGAAGGACAGGGAAATGGCAAAGGCTTTAGCTGCTGAGCTAAATAAAGCCTATCAAAAGGGGCTTGAAACTGAAAAGGCTAAACAAAGGGCTATAAGTCTGAGAAAAGCTATGATGGCTAATACAAGTGCAAAGAAAAGAAGACCTTCACAAACTTACCAAGCCACTCAGGAAAGAAACAAAATGATAACTTTCTTGAGGAGTGCAATTGGGGTAAAGAAAGAAATGTTTGTGAAGATGAGTTTTGATCAGATCAGAGAGCTCTATGAAAAAGAAATGGGGAATCTGAAGAGCAATGAAAAGAAAAGAGTAGAGTTTGAAAAGAAGGCCAAGGAGAGTAATGATATAGATATGAATCAACCATTCCCTGAAAGTGAAGAGGGAACTCCTATCAAAGAAATGGCAAGGGAAAAGGAAGAAAAGAAGAAGGAAGCTACTCTAGTACAGGTTCAAAAGACTTTGAAAAGAACCAAGATGATGGCCAAAAGAAAGAAAGATAAGAAGCCCAGAATAGAAGAAGAACAAAATGTTGCTGAAGAAGAAGGGGCACCTGAGTCATCAAGTCAGCAAGTGTCATCAATCAAAGATGATGTAAGCTTATATATGGTAGTGATGGACAAAGTGCCTGAACCAATTTCTGCAGAACCTGTTGGAGTTAAGCCACCTGAGATCATTCACTGGGATGTACTGACAATGGATGGGAAAGATTACATCAGACTCAAGAGGAAGGGTGATAAGTATGAAGTATTCAACACTTGGGTCAAGATTGTCAGAACATGCTCTAGATCTGATATAGAAGAGATGTTTGACATAGGAATTAAGCTGTATGCAGATCATCTGAATACTCCAGGAATTTCTCTTACAAAACTGGCGATGGAGTATCTATGCATGATGTTCAAACCTGAAGAAGTAGACCAGGTCATCAAGAGTGTGTTTAAAGAAGTCACAAGTTGGACTCTATATGAAACTAGTGGAGTATATGCAGTGACTTTGGATAGAAATCACACAGAATACTTCCTAGTGGATAGAGTATATAATCACACCAGACTGAAGGTTCATGCCATGCTAAAGAAGAAGTTGGGTTGTGCACCAAATTCAGAAATGGCCAAGTATCTAATTCAGAGGATAATCAATCAGAGTTTGGGACTGAATCCAGACTTAGGAGCATGATCTTGGAAGTTTTGGGAGCATCAAAAAGAGCATCTGGAAGAATATCTGAAGAACTTGACTTCTCTTCTAAAAGTCAAGTTAGGGGGAGATTGTTGGGAACTGAAGATTCTACTAAGTGTAGTTACTACTGCTAGTACAAGTGTAGTTACTACTGCCAGAACAAGTTGAAGATTAATACTGCTAAGTGTTACTACTGCTAGTAGAATTACTACTGCTAGTTAAAGTTAGTACTGCTTGAACAAAGTTAGTACTGCTTAGCTAGTTAGTACTGCTAGTAGTTAGTACTGCTTGAGGTTAATGCTGCTAGTTGAAGTTAATGCTGCTGAGCATTATTAGTGCTGCTAAAGAGATCCGGATGGAATGTACTACAGCTGGATATACTGAAGATATTTTATTCATTGTAATTATCTTTGTATTCAGTATATATATATAGTATTGTTTAGAATAGGAGAATAACGTTTTAACTTTAGTTTTCATTCTTTTAGAGAAAAACAACCTCAAGGCATAGATCCTAATTCTAGAGAAGTAGAATTCGTATTGGTGAGCCTGTTCATCAATATTGAGGTTGAGTGTGTAATCTTGTAGTTTTAAGCATTCAATACAAGTTTACTGTTTGGTAATTATATACTGTTTTTGATTACTGTTTTATCAAATATCAAAGTGTTTTTCCGCAACTTCTTTGATATTAGTTTCTGAGTATTAATTCTTGTTAAGAATTCGATCCTGACAGAGGACCCGAATTCATTCCACGCATGAATATTGCGAATAACAATGCTATAATGAAGGAAGTGACTATGGAGACCCGAATCAGAGATAGTATGATGCAGGCCATGAACTCGGCCATGGCTCAACAACAAGAATTCTTCATGAAACTCCTAGAGGATCGAGATGCTAGTCACCGACAACCCGAGACGATGGCAGAGAATATTGTGATGGGATCGGGTGGTGGACCGACCGTCATGTTGACGGAGGATTAATTAGAGAATGGAAGTAAGGGAAAGTTTAAAGGATGCACTTACAAATCTTTTCTGGGGTGCAATCCAAAAGAGTTTTCAGGTTCCGCAAATCCGGTCGTTTGTATGTATTACCTGAAGGAAGTAGAGATGGAATTCGAATCTAGTGAGTATGATGTATCGCAGCGGGTTAAGTTCGCTTCTCAACTGCTTAGGGGAGAGGCTTTGATCTGGTGGAATATCACTCGGTCCGCCCTCACTCCCGAAGTTTTGGCTAAGTTAACTTGGCCGGTTTTCAAACAAAAGATCATGGACAAGTACAATAGTGATCGGTCGCTGGACAAGCTAGAAGAAGAGTTCAGGAATCTGAAGAAGGGGACTCTGTTCGTTACCGACTACTCCAAACTTTTTCTGGAAAAGTTGAACTTGGTGGGACATCTGGTCCCCGATGAGAGGTCAAAGATCAAAGCTTATCAACATGGGCTATCGGCCGAGATGAGGACGGTGGTAAGGAACGCTAAAGGATCAACATTGCAAGAAGTTATTGAAGAGTCTTTACTAGTGGAAGATGACATGCTAGCGGAAATGGAAGAGAAAGGGAAAGCTGGGGAGAAACGGAAGTGGGAAGGGCCATCTGGGCCCGTTCGTCAGTCTAAGCCGTTTTTAAGTGGAAGAGTTGGTGACAACCGTCGTGAGGATCGGTGGTGCCATAAGTGTAAGACCAAGCACTCTGGCCCATGCAATCCAAGATCTTACTTGGGTCCTATCGGATGTGCCAAGTGCGGCAAGAAAAGTCACGCGACTCGAGAGTGTCCTATCCGGGGGCCGGTGTGTTTCGAGTGTCGGGAACCGTTTCACATGAAGAAGGATTGACCGAAGCTAGTGGGTGTCAACCGTGGAAGTTCTTTTGGGTTGACGGCAAAAGTTGAGTAACCGCTAAGAGCGCCAAACCGAGCTTTTCAGATGACTACCGAGGAGGCAAATGAGGCAGCCGATGTGGTTTCGGATATGTTCCTAGTAAACTCCTTGCCCGCTCGTGTATTATTTGATTCGGGTGCTACGTGTTCTTTCGTATCAGATATTTTTTGTAAACAATTCGTCATCCCTAGTGGTGTTCTCCCTGATGCTTTAGTTGTACAAGTGGCTAATGGGGATCAAGTGATCATCCGAGAGCGCTATTGTGATTGTATCCTAGAAATCAATGGTAATCCCTTTGGAGTAGATTTATTACCTATGGCTATAGGAGGGTTCTACGTAGTTATAGGCATGGATTGGTTATCAAAGCATAAGGCCGACATCTTTTGCTCCAAAAAGATGATTTAAGTGCCTTTGTCGGGGAGCGGGGTGGTCACCATCTACGGGGAGAAAGAAAAGAGAAGTAACCCTATTATCTCCTCTCTTAAGGCTCGCAAGTTTCTAGCGACGGGTTACCCTTTCGTATCTGGCTTATGTGGTGGACGCGAAAAAAGAGAAGAAGTCGGTGAAGGGCATGAAGATCGTGCACGACTATCCAGATATCTTTCCGGAAGATTTACCCGGGATACCACCGGAACGGCAAGTAGAATTCCAAATCGATCTCACTCCGGGAGCGGCTCCGATAGCTCGTGCACCCTATCGTTTGGACCCGACAGAAATGCGAGAAATGATGACGCAACTTCAAGAGCTTCTTCAGAAAGGATTCATTCGACCGAGTTCGTCACCTTGGGGAGCTCCGGTCTTGTTCGTGAAGAAAAAGGATGGGTCCATGCGGATGTGTATAGACTATCGAAATTGAATAATGTCACGGTAAAGAATAAGTATCCTATACCACGCATTGACGATCTTTTCGATCAACTACAAGGCGCGGGGTGTTTTTCAAAGATCGATCTTAGATCCGGGTACCATCAAATCAGAGTGAAGAAGGAGGATATACCGAAGACGGCCTTTCGGACGAGATACGGTCACTACGAGTTTTTGGTGATGCCTTTTGGCTTGACCAATGTTCCGGCCGTATTCATGGATTTGATAAACCGCGTGTGTCGCCCTTTCCTGGAAAAGTCCGTGATTGTCTTTATCACGACATCCTGATCTACTCAAAAGGCGAGGCCGAACATGGGAAGCATTTGCGAGAGGTACTTGAAATTCTCTGAAAAGAGAAGTTATATGCAAAATTCTCAAAGTTCGAGTTTTGGATCCAAGAAGTGCAGTTTTTGGGCCACGCTGTGTCTAAAGACGGGGTGAAGGTAGACCCAGCAAAGATAGAGGCGATGATGAGTTGGAAACCGCCAACGAGTACGACGAAAATCCGAAGTTTCTTGGGGTTGTAAGGTTACTACAGGCGTTTCATTCAAGACTTTTCCAAGATAGCTTCACCGCTCACCTCTCTCACATGGAAGAACGTCAGGTTTCTTTGGACCGACATGCAAGATCAAGCCTTCCAGAAGCTCAAGAAAAGACTGTGTGAAGCTCCTATTATGTCTCTGCCCGAGGGATCGGATGACTTCGTAGTGTATAGCGATGCTTCGAAGATGGGTCTAGGGTGTGTGCTAATGCAACGGGGAAAAATGATAGCTTATGCATTGCGGCAGCTAAAGGACAACGAGAAGAACTACCCGACTCATGACTTGGAATTGGCGGCGGTGGTCTTTGCATTGAAGTTGTAGCGAAACTATTTGTATGGGACAAAATGCACTCTTTTTACCGATCACAAGAGTCTTAAGTACATCTCCGATAAAAAAGAAGTCAATATGCGACAAAGAAGGTGGCTTGAGTTACTAAAAACTATGATTGTGATTTACTCTATCATCCCGGTAAGGCCAACGTGGTAGCGGATGCGTTGAGTCGGAGGAGTTATGAAAGCGGTGTTAAGTTATCCCTCACGAGGATCGATGTGGTATCGAGTCTCTTGGAAAACATCAAGACAAGTCAGATGGAAGCACTCAAGGAAGAAAATCTCAAATCTGAAGTCATGGTGAAGCAAAGTGAACTTTTAACGGAATATGGTCGGGGACTTAAACTTTTTCAAGGGCGAATTTGGGTGCCAAAATTTGGTGAAAATTGGGAGATGCTTCTCGAGGAAGCGCATAAGTCGAAATATTCTATACATCCCGGTATGACCAAGATGTACAGAGACTTAAAGTTTAACTATTGGTGGCCGGTGATGAAACTAGACGTGGCCAACTATGTGGAGAGGTGTGTCACGTGTCTTCAAGTCAAGGCGGAACATCAAAGACCGTACGGAAGTTTACAACCCTTGTCCATTCCCGAATGGAAATGGGACAACATCACCATGGATTTTGTGACAAAGCTACCAAAGACCTTGCGGGGCCATGATACAATATGGGTAATCGTGGATCGTTTAACCAAGAGAGCGCATTTCCTTGCTATGCGAGAGACCTTGCCAATGGAGAAATTAGCCAAGCTCTATATCGATGAGGTGGTGTCGAGACATGGGGTTCCGCAGTCTATCGTGTCAGATCAGGACAGTCGTTTCACATCAAACTTTTAGGCTAGCTTACAGAAAGAGTTGGGCACCAGATTGAATCTGAGCACGACGTACCATCCTCAAACGGATGGTCAAAGCGAGAGGATGATTCAGACGCTCGAGGACATGTTGAGGTCGTGTTTCATAGAGTTTGGAGGAAGTTGGGACTCGCACCTAGCTTTGGTGGAGTTCACTTATAATAACATCTACCACTCTAGTATCGGAATGGCGCCGTTCGAGGAGTTATGTGGACGGAAATGTAGGTCCCCGGTTTGTTGGCTCAAAGCAGGCTCGAAGCAATTCGCCGAACCGGAAATAGTTCAAGAGACGGCGGATAAGGTAAAAGAAATTCGAGAGAGATTAAAGGCGGCGCAAGACCGACAGAAAAGTTATGCGGATAAGAATAGAGGACCGGTCGAATTCCATATGGGAGATCGTGTCATATTAAAGGTATCTCCATGGAAGGAGATTATTCGGTTTGGGAAGCGCGGGATGCTTATCCCTCGTTTCCTTGGACCCTTCGTTATCTTAGAGAAGATTGGACTTCAAGCGTACCGGTTGGATTTGCCACCGGAGATGAATGGAATATATCCTATATTTCACGTGTGTTACCATCGGAAGTGCTTAGCCGAGGAGGAAAGTGTGATTCCCTTGACGGAAATTCGGGTAGATAATGGGAATCGTTGCGTGAAAGAGTCGGAGGCAATTTTGGAATCTAAGACGAAAAGACTACGACATAAGGATGTGGTCATGGTCAAGGTGCAATGGAAGCACCATCGTGTTGCTAACGTCACATGGGAGCCCGAGGAGGACATGAGAAAGCGTTATCCTAGATTGTTTAGTTCGAGATGAGATTCGGGGACGAAATTCGATTTAGGTGGGGAGGATTGTAACATCCGAAATTTCAGGTAAGTATAGGGTTTTGTTAATCTTATGGTTTTGTGTTAAATGAAGTAGAACTTATATGTTTAATTGCTATGTTGTTTAAAGTTGTTATTGGTATTGTTTTAGAAGGTATAGATCAGCTCTTTGAAGTCAGTGAGTTGCGCGACTTGCAGCGCGGGTTGCAAGTCGCGGGACCCTCTGGAGTGCAGGCCTTTGGGCACACGCGCGACTTACGTTGCGGGTTGCAAACCGCAGCACAAGCCGCGGGAATACCTGCAGTTCTCCAAAACCCCTCTTTGCCCGATTTCAAAACACAAACACATACACACACGCATACTCGATTTCAGATGCGATTTTAGGGTTTGGGCATCAATTTTCATCCTCTACCCATCTCAAAGCAATTATTTCAAACCTTTGGTGGTTAGGCAACAATCTTTGGGCATTAAACCTACATTGGAGAGCATTTATTGGAGTAGATTCATAGGATCCAAGTTCAATCACTCCCATCCAACTTCTAGGGTTTTCATCTTTTCTAGGTTTTAATCAAAAATCTAGATTGTGAGTTTACTAAACCTTTGTTAGAACTAGATACACATCATAATCTTCTACTTTCTAATATCTTGAATCTTTACTTGAAATGTTCATTTCTAAATAATGTCTATGTATTTGGGGTTTTCCTTATGAAATATGTTTATTTGTAACTTGCCATGACTTGATGAGTATATATGTATATCTTGGCATTTCGATATTTGTCAGGATCGAAATTCAAAACAAGAATTTAAACTAAACACTCAGAAACTATGTTAAAGAAGTTGCGGAATAACACTTTAACAGTAAATCAATGAAACAGTATATGAGATCAAATCACAAGTTATATTGAATTAACTTAATGATTACAACCAAAGCCTCAATCTGTTGAACATGCTCAACAGACGTTCAATACTTCTCTAAAGAAAGGACTACTAATAATCTTGAGGCTAATTCTCTCTAAAAAACAAAAACGTATGTATCTCTGTATATCTAATAATCTAAGACTTCTAGACTATATATACAAAACAGATTACAAGATTATTAAATTAAAGTTGATCTTCAGCATCCAGTCCATAATTATCTTCAATCTCCTTGTCTTTCGCTTTAAGCAACCAATCCATCTTTATCATCATAAGCAGCATTAATCTTTCAGCAGTATCTTCATCATCAGCAGTACTAATCATGCTTGCAGTAGTAATTTCTGACTTGCAGTATTAACTCTTCAAGCAGTACTAACTACTAGCAGTAGTAATATTCAAGTAGCAGTACTAAAGTCTTCAGCAGTTGTAATCTTCAATACTTAGCAACACTATCTGAACTTAGCACATTTCAGACCCAACAATCTCCCCCTAACTTAACTTCTGTAAACAAGAAGTTAAGTTCTTCAAAATAAAGGTCTTCATGATGCTTTCAAAATAACTGCTCAATTTCCCAGATTAGGATCCAAACCTAAACTTTGATTGATGGTTCTTCTGATCAAAATTCTTGCCATTTCTGAACCTTTAGGGCAGACCAACTTTGCTTTCAGCATCCTCTGCAACTTTACTGTGTTGTGGCCATACACCTTATCAACCAAGTAGTATTCATGGAAGCTTTTGTCAATGGTTATGACATAGACTCCAGATCTTTCAAAAAGCATCCAGTTATCAATACTTTTAAATCCATTTTCATGATGCACATCTTTGATAAGATATTCAAACTTAACAGGGTTAAACATCATGCATAAATATTCCATAGCCATCTTTGTTAGGCTCATCCCTGCTCCTTTCAACAAATCACCATACAGTTTTAGTCCAACCTTATACATTTCTTCTAAATCAGCTCTGGTACAGCTTCTGATTATCTTACCCCAAGTTGAATATACCTCATATTTGTCACCCATTCTCTTTATTCTGAAGTATTCTGTTCTTTTATCCAACAGAGTATCCCAATGAATGATTTCTGGAGCATTCACTGAGATAGGATCAACTTTCAGAGGTTCTTCATCTGTCACTGTCATGTATAAATCAAACTGCTCAGGTTGTTTCTGCTGCTCTACAGGAGGTGTAGCAGTAGGTCTTGATGATTCAGCTTCCTTTTTCTCACCTTCCTCAGTCCTTGGCCTTTTTGCCTGTTTCTTTGAAGCAATTGACTTCATTCTTTTAATAGCTCCAATCTTTTGAGCTAAAGTCTCTGTCTTCTTGACTTCTTTCTTTTCTTTTGTAGGAGTGCCTTCTTCACTGTCAGGAAAAGGCTGTTGAATATTCAAATCATGTCTTTCTTTCATCTTTCTTTCAAATTCAACCCTCTGACTGAAGTCTCCTTGAAGCTTGGCCATCTCCTTCTTGTATAATTCTTCTATTCTACCAAAAGACATTTTGGTAAACATCCCTTCAGGAACTCCAACTGATCCTTTTAGGAAGTTTATCATTTTTCTCCTTTCCTGTGTGGCTAGGAAGGTCTGTGAAGGTTGTCTTTTCTTTGAAGACTGTCTTTTCTTTGAAGCTTTCATTGGAACCCTCTTTGCAGCCAGTTTCAAGCTCTTATGATATTCTTCTTTGAGCCTTTTTGCCAGATCTAAGGCAAGCTTTCTGTCTTTGGCAGTTTGAATCTCATTCTCCTTTTCAAGCTCTTCTTGCATCTTCTTTGCCAATTCTTCATCCAGTTCTATTTGCTTTTGCTTCTTTGATTCTTTTACAGGCTCTACCATCTTTTCTTTTCCTTTCTTCTTGGCCTCTGTCATGCTTATCTCTTTCCTTTTCTTCTCTATGCCTCCTTCTTTGATTACCACTCCCTTAGCCTTTTGAGTAGCCTTGGGAGTGTCATTTCTTTGCCTTAACCAGAGTTTCTGCAATCTCTATTTCTTCTCTGGACATTTCAGTTTCTGCTGTTGGTTTCTTTGTTTCTACTGCTGGTTTCTTTGTTTCTACTGCTGGTTCAGTTACTACTTCTGGTTCATTGGTTACTGCTGCTTCCACTGTTTCTGCTTCTTTATATGTTTCTGCTTTAACATTAATCTCCCCCTCAAAATGAAATTCCATACCAACTGGGCTTTCCTTCTCATATTCAGCTTCTTGATTCTCCCCCCTTTTGGAAGCATCATGACCACTTCTCCTTTTCTTCAAGATAAACTGGGTTCTCTTCTTTTTGTGCACTAATTTCAACACCAGCTTCTTGAGTTTGTCTATCTGGCTTTGTTGAGAAATGATCACCTTTTTCAACTCCTTTATCTCTGAACCCTGTTTGAGTACATCCAGGTTGACATTGCTGATTGTTGCCATCAATTCATCATAGTTATATCTGTCCTCACCTCTTTTAGGTGTGTTGACCACCCTTGAAGGATCCTTGGATCTTTTAGTAGAGGCCTTCTGCCTAGCAGAAGCACCTACTACCCCCTTGGTTTCTTGGCACCTGGGACCCTTAGATGATTTCTCATCCAAAGTTACCGTGGGGAAGGTCTTAGTGATGTTCACACTGTCCTGATCCACACCTTGTGCAGAATCAGTAGTGTGAGCCTTACTGCTCACATGCTCATCCTTCTCCTTAGAGAGCACCTTCTTGAGGTTGGGAGACACCCCTGTGGATTCCCTTTGGATATTCTCTAATAGAGAATGCTCCATCAGAGGGCTTGCAGGCTTTTGGGGTGAAGATACAGGAAGGGAAGGAACCTTCTGTACCTTTTCCCTTACATATGTTTGAGTGATGGGGGAAATTGGCTTCACAACAGGGATCTGAGGAGGATCATTTGAAATGAATGGTGTGGGTAGGTCATCATTGGGTTGGTCAGATGTGGGCTGTGACCCTGATGCCTCACCATGGGAATGAGACACACCCATCATTATAGAGAACAATGGTGTGTCTTTTCCAGAAAAGTCCTTACTAGGCCTATTCATGTTGGAGAACACCTTCCCTTTGGGAGGTTTAGGTACATACACCTCTTCAAAAGAGGGTAAATCCGTCAATTCCTGGTTTAGTACTTCTTGTAAAAACCTTGGATACATATAAAATCTTTTAGTTTTGGTTTTGGTATCCAGGTTTGACAGCAAATCATTCAGAATCATTTGAGAGAAATTAAACTTTCTGGAGGTAGCTAGGCATACAAGAGCATAAGCTATTGTACTGCTAAACTCACTCCATCCAGTTGTTTTGCGAGATATACAATGTTGAAGAGTATGAACAAAGAATCTCCACTGAGGTGAAAATTTGCTTTTGAAAAACTTATAAACCTCAGTAGGACCTTCATACCCCATTCTACCTATTTCTTGGAAGAGATCTTCCTTTGAAAGAGTAGTAATACCTGAGGCATCATCTAGACGTAGATGAGTGCGAATGCAGGCTTCTGTGATTGTGATAAGTTTATCACAGACCCTGGATTGGATGACCTGATTGCCATTAACAATCTGAATGGAGGCATTGGTCCAGAATTGTCGCAGATGTTCCACATAGATGGTGGGATTGACAGTTAACGCATAGGCGATGTGTGAGGATTTTAGGAAATCCACAATCTGATGAAAACCCTCAGCTTGTTTGGGTTTTTGCAGCATTGCAAGCTCATTGTGATCGTCAACAAAAGCCAGTCCTGCCATCGTTCTTGGGTTCGAATCAACACTAGGGTTTACGCACTGGGAAGCAAGAATTCGAGAGAGAGAGAGAGAGAGAGGATGAAAACTCGCTGGAAATTCAAAGAGCCGTTTGGATTTTGGCGGTCAGAGAGGGTATTTATAGGTGGAGGGTTTCAATTAAAAGCAGTACTAAGTACCCTAGCAGCATTAACAAGCCCGCAGTACTAACCCATATAAGCAGTAGTAACACATACCAGCAGCATTAACACAGACTAGCAGTATTAACACAAACTAGCAGTATTAACACATACCAGCAGCATTAACACTGTCTGGCAGTAGAAATAAGGAAAGCAGTAGTAACTTTGCAATGGCAGTATAAACTACCTAGCAGTAGTAACCATACTTAACCATATTTGAACTGGCAGCAGGATTAATAGTGAGAGCAGTATTAACTTAACTAGAAGTACCAAGTTTCTAATCAGTAAGGTAATCTGAAACACTTAGACACAAATAGTTAGCAGCACCATGCACAATACAATATGAGAAAGTAAGCATGAAAGAAGCTATACAGAAATGGTACATAAAGAAAATCAAAAGAGGCTTATTCAGTGTTTATCATGCCTACACTTGTGACCAAGAATGTGAATCTACCCACATCAAAAGCTTTGGTGAATAGATCAGCAAGTTGGTTACTAGTGTGTACCTTCAAAACCTGAATTAACTTCTTTTCATTGCAATCTCTAATAAAATGGTACCTAATTTCTATATGCTTGGTTTTTGAATGCTTCACTGGATTATTAACAATGCTTATAGCACTGTTGTTATCAATGAAGATGGGAGTGTGAAGAAAAGTAATACCATAGTCCAACATCTGATTCAGAATCCATAGCACCTGTGAGCAGCACGTTGCAGCAGCTATATACTCTGCTTCTGTTGTAGAGGTGGACACTATGGTTTGCTTTTTACACTGCCATGACACTAGTCTTGCACACAAAAACTGACATCCTCCTGATGTAGACTTTCTATCCAAGTTTGCACCACCCAAATCACTATCTGAATATGCAAGTAAATCAAATGGTGAGTCATGAGGATACCAAAGACCCAACCTAGGTTATCCTTTGAGATATTTGAAGATCCTTTTGACTGCTTGAAAATGAGATTGCTTAGGTTTCACTTGAAATCTGGCACACACACATACAACAAACATAATGTATGGCCTTAAAGCTGTTAGATACACGAGGGAGCCTATCATAGATCTATAATGATGAACATCCACATCCTCCCCCTCAAGATCTGCAGTGATCTGTTTGTGTGTTTCCATAGGTGTGCTTGCAGGCTTTGAATTTGAAAATCCAAACTTTGTAAGTATATCCTGCACATACTTGGATTGACTTATGAAAATGCCATCTTTCTTCTGTTTAACCTGTAGCCCAAGGAAGAATGTGAGTTCACCCATAGAGCTCATCTTGAATCTTTTGTGCATCAACTTCTTAAAGTCCTTGCATATATAATCTTTTGTGGATCCAAAAATGATATCATCCACATAGATTTGAACAAGCAGGATGTCCTTCTTCTTCCTTTTGATGAAAAGGGTCTTGTCAATGATTCCCCTTTTAAATGCATTTTCCAAGAGATAGGTAGACAGAGTGTCATACCATGCTCTTGGTGCTTGATGTAGCCCATATAGTGCCTTCTTTAATTTGTATACTTTGTCAGGAAAATTAGGATTCTCAAACCCTGGAGGCTGACAAACATACACTTCTTCATCGATTTTCCCATATATAAATGCACTCTTAACATCCATCTGATATACTCTGAACTGCATGAAAGAAGCATAGGCTAGAAACAACCTAATTGCCTCAATTCTGGCTACTGGTGCAAACACTTCTTCATAATCTATCCCCTCTTCTTGTGTATACCCTTGTGCCACAAGCTTGGCCTTATTCTTTATCACTATACCTCTCTCATCTTTCTTATTCCTGAAAATCCATTTAGTTCCAATTGCCCTTTGTCCTTGTGGAAGGTCAACTAGATCTCACACATTTTGCAGCTCAAACTGCAGCAACTCCTCTTGCATTGCTTCTATCCAACTTGGTTCTTTCATTGCATCATAGGCCTTCTTGGGTTCAATCTGACATAGAAAACAAGATAACAACCCTGACTGTAGTCTTTCAATCCTCCTAACTTACTTTGATGCCTTGTGATCCTGGGAGAATTGATATCACCAATCACTAACTGAGGAGGATGATTCTTCTGAGTTCTTGTTTGATGGGCAACCTCCTCATTAATGTTTGCATCCAGATTAGAGTCATTCTTTTCAGGAGTGTTTCCACCAAATACTGAAGAATTTTCTTCATCAGTATCATCTTCTGACAGTGTGGGCATTTCAGGACCTGTGTTTCCTAAACCTGAAGAATGAGCATCCTTTTTATCACCTTTATCCTCTTCATCACCTTTGTCCTCTTCATCACCTTTATCCTCTTCATCACCTTTATCATCTTCATCCTGTTCTGGTTCAGAATCCTCTGTTTCAGAATCATCTTTTTTTTCTTGTTGACAGAATTCAGCAGGATCAACTGTAGGTGTAGGGAACAACACAAACTCTGGTGTCTGTGCTTGTACCTTTTCTGAATTTGTTCCTGCAATCTGTACATTACTAAAACCCAAAGAATTAGTTAGTGAATCAATGTCAAACAGCCAATCAGGACCTGTACCAATTGGATTTGGTGTGTTCTCATTGCATTTGACACTGTCACTTTCCTCTATAATCTTGGAAGAACTATTGAATACTCTATATGCCTTACTCTGAGAGGAGTATCCAACAAGGAATCCATCCTCAGTTTTGCTTTCAAACTTGCCTAAATGAGATTTGGTATTGAGGATTGTGCAAGGACACCCAAAAGGTTTGAAAAATCCAATAAAAGGTTTCTTCTTTTTGAAAAGTTCATAAGGTGTCTTACCTTGGGATTTGACAACTAGAACTCTGTTTTGGACATAACAAGCAGTATTAACTGCTTCTTCCCAAAAAGTAATTGGTAATTTTGAATCTGCCAACAGAGATCTAGCAGCCTCAATCAATGTCCTATTTCTCCTCTCAGCAACACCATTCTGTTGAGGAGTCCTAGGAGCACTGAATTGTCTCTCAATACCTTTAATCTCACAAAAGTTGTTTTAGTCACTGTTTTTAAACTCAGTTCTATTATCAGATCTGATGACTTTTACTCTTAGATTTGTTTGGTTTTCAATCCTAAGAACAAAGGATTTGATCAGTCCACTTGTCTCATCCTTAGTCCTCAGAAAATATACCCAAGTAAATCTAGAGAAATCATCAACAATGACCAAGCAATAGGATTTCTTACCAATACTCATCACATTTGTAGGACCAAAGAGATCCATATGCAATAACTGAAGGGGTGAAGAGATTGTGTTTATTTCTTTGGACTTATGAGAAGTTTTGTGTTGCTTGCCTTTAAGACATGCAACACAATGATCATCACATGAAAACACTTTTTGAGGCAAACCTCTCACAAAGTTGTTTTTCACAAGATTGTTCATAGGTTTAAAATTCATGTGACACATCCTTCTGTGCCAAAGAGATGATTCATCTAAGGAAGCTTTTGAAAACAGACAATTAAGTGATGAATCAGATGAAACACTCTCTAAGTCCAAACAATAAACGTTATCCTTTCTAGGAGTTCTAAGTAGTATCATATTTTCATCAACTACCTTGAATCCTGGAGCAAGGATAATACATTAAGTATCACTAAATAATATACTATGTTTCTTTTCACAGACCTGTGATACACTTAACAGGTTGTATCTCAATTGCTCAACATAGTAAACATCTTCAAAAGTCATCTTACCTTTTGAAACCATACCTTTACCACTTATCTTACCTACTGTTGGATTGTCACCAAAAGCAACACGTCCTCCATCAAACCTTTTTAAATTTTGAAGGCAGGGCATGTTACCTGTCATGTGCCTAGAGCAATCACTATCTACATGCCAAATGCTTTTCCCCTTGAGCTGTTGGTTACCCTGCACATAAGATAAAACAGTTAGTTTCTTGAGGGAACCCAAGCCAAAGTGGTCTTGGGTTGCCCTTTCTCATCAACATACTCATATTCATTAAGCTTAGTCTTGATGAGATGATCAGAGTCAGGAATCTCATGGCTGGAATACTTTGTCTTAATTATAGGCTTGTCAGTATTAACACTGATACAGTACTATCCTTGTTAGCAGTATTAACTTGGTCAGTAGCACTAACTTTGTTAGCAGTACTATTCTCATTAGCAGTACTAACTTGGTCAGCAGTACTAACTTTATTAACAGTACTAACTTGGTCAACAGTAGTATTGCTATCAGCAGCACTATGTCTGTTAGCAGTACTATTTGAGGTAGCAGTACTAACAGGTTTAGTTTCTTTTGGGACCCAAATTAAGACACATTTGTTTGCTTTTCTATTCTTTGTGTTACTCCTTGATTTGCTTGGAATATCTTCTTTTGTTTCAGCAAACTTATTCTGAATATAAGATTTTGCAGTACCAGTTTTCATTGGTGCTGTTCTCACATTCTCAGTCATGTGATTCCTTGATCTTCTTGATTGCTTCCTATAACCAACAAAGAATTTTGTATTTTTCTTTGAAAAGTAATTCTTTGGTTAACAGGATTGAAATAACAATGTTTGGATAAATGATTTAACTTTCCACAAATAAAACAAGGCTTTGGTCTATTGATTTTGCTTAGATCAATTCCTTGTTTTTGAGCCCACTGGTTATTTTTGTTTCTCTGATTTTCCCTTATTTTATCATGTTGATGGGGCTTGTTCTGTTGACAAGTACAGGGATTTACAACAGTAGTTTGCATATAGTGATCTCCCTGTACCTTTTCCTTCCCTTTCATGGAGGTCTTAGCTTTCTCAGTCTTAACAGTCTCTTCCCCAATTTTAGACTTCTCCATTTTCTCACTCTTGACAAATGGTTTACCTCCCCTTTCATTTGTAAGAACATGGTTTTCTAAGGGAATTTCTTTCTGGTCTTCCTTATTCTTATCCTCATTGTTCCCTTCTTCAGATTCTGCCTCAACCACTACAGTGTCTAGTGGATCTACCTCTGTGGCTCCTGCAGGTAAGTCATTCTTATCTTGCCTTTCTAGGAGGTCTGAAGTGGGTGGGATATAGTTGTTGTTGTAAGGTGGAGGGGTGTTATTATATCCTATACCTCCCTTCAGTTTGTCATGAACTTGAGATTTGAGTAAAGTGTCCATTGCTTTAGAGGCATTGGAAAATTTCTCAATGTCTAATTTGGCCATCTCAAATTCACTTATGACTTTATCACATTCTTCTCTAGCCTTCTCTAGCTTAATCTCTAACTCCTTCTTCTCCCACTTCCAATAGTTTTGATCATATGAATGTTGAAGTTCATTGTCCTGATATGCTTAATTTGTTCTTCAAAATTCACAATGATCAAATTAGACTCTCTCCTATGTTTTTCCAACCTTTTAAGATCATCACATATGCTCTGATTGTGATCCCTGTACTTCTTAACAGTTTCAAGAGAGGCTTTAGAGCAAAGTTTAGATTTTACCTCTGTGGGAATTGCAGTGCTTGAAGACTCTGAAACCTCAGCCATCAATGCTTGATTATGAATTGCCTCATCTGCTTGATCACTCCAATCAAATCCCATTCCATCTTGTGAGACAAGTGCTTGAGATGGTTTCCAGTTGTTGTTGTAGTTGGTGGACTTTGATTGTTGATTGTTGCTCCCATGCTGTTGAGAGATTCCTTCTATGCATTCTCTTGCAAAGTGCCCTAGTTTATGACACTTGTAGCATTCCACTTTGGATTTGTCAAATCTAGCACCATCTTCTCTTCTCATGGCAAAGTTGTTTCTTCCTGTTCTTTTAATGAATCTTTTGATTCTCATGGTGAGCATTGTCATTTGCCACTTGATATCCATCTCTTCAAGGTCATCAACATTGATCTGCTCCAGATCATCATTAATAAAAGAAGATTTAGCATGACTAGCAAGGAAGGCTTCCAAAACAGAATCATTGAGTCCATCCTGTTTTGAGCCATAAGTAACACTAACTGGTTCTGTGTTTGCAGAAGAATCAGTTGTAGATGATAAGAGAGCAACATTGTGAGATCATTGTAGAGATCATCTAGTTCCTTATCCTCCAGATTATCATTATGTCTGAATGATACAATATACATTACCCATTCTTCACCAAGAGATCTTAGAAACTTTCTGTTGACATCATCCTGGTCCATCTTGACACCAACAGTGGTCAATTCTCCAATCAACTTGTTGAACCTATCAAAGGTTTGAGTCATAGACTCATTCTTTGAAGACATAAAATTTTCATATTGTTGTTTGAGAATTGCTTTCTGATTTCTCTTAGTGCTTTTGGTGCCTGAAAACCTCTTCTCCAAAGCATTCCACAGGATTTTGGCATCAGCATAGTTGCAAAACTGATGTTGATATTCATTAGGAATTTCCAAGAGCAGAGTGCTCAAGGCTTTCATCTCAATATGCCTCATCTTTCTTTCTCCATCAGTCTTTGGTGGAGGTCTCTTGCCATCTGCTCCAATATCTCCTACATTGGAGGGACCATTCTCAATGATATCCCACATTGAGTAATCTGTAAGAAGGATATACTGCATGATCCTGATTTTCCACATGTCAGACTCATTAGGTTTGAGCATGGGAACCTTTGAAACAAGAACACTCTCATGTGATCCGTCCATGATGATTATTGATTTTTTAGTTCCTTTAGCTCTGATACTACTTGTCAGGATCGAAATTCAAAACAAGAATTTAAACTAAACACTCAGAAACTATGTTAAAGAAGTTGTGGAATAACATTTTAACAGTAAATCAATGAAACAGTATATGAGATCAAATCACAAGTTATATTGAATTAACTTAATGATTACTACCAAAGCCTCAATCTGTTGAACAAGCTCAACAGACGTTCAATACTTCTCTAAAGAAAGGACTACTAATAATCTTGAGGCTAATTCTCTCTCAAAAACAAAAACGTATGTATCTCTGTATATCTAATAATCTAAGACTTCTAGACTATATATACAAAACAGATTACAAGATTATTAAATTAAAGTTGATCTTCAGCATCCAGTCCATAATTATCTTCAATCTCCTTGTCTTTCGCTTTAAGCAACCAATCCATCTTTATCATCATAAGCAGCATTAATCTTTCAACAATATCTTCATCATCAGCAGTACTAATCATGCTTGCAGTAGTAATTTCTGACTTGCAGTATTAACTCTTCAAGCAGTACTACTAGCAGTAGTAATATTCAAGTAGCAGTACTAAAGTCTTCAGCAGTAGTAATCTTCAATACTTAGCAGCACTATCTGAAACTTAGCATATTTCAGACCCAACAATATTTGAGACACCTTTTGGTGGTATCATATCTACATGATGAAAGTTGTGGTTATACTAGTTGTATATCAGACTTTATGTTGTGTAGGATGGTAATATGGTAATATCGTACCCATGGTTGGTATTGAAATATTCTTGGTTATAATGTACCTTAAGACCTCCTATGATTTATGTTGGACGAACCAAGTCAGTAGACACTAGGAGGTTGTAGTCTTAGGTGCCACTGTGATGGTATGTACCTAGACCTCCGCCATTCGGGGTAATGCCATGGTTGTAGTCCTTGGATGTGTCGGGCCTTTTGGATGTCACTCGTAGTAGTTGGCATCAAGGTATATCAACTCTTTGGGTGGAACTTGATTGGTGCTATGGGTCACCCCCATTGACTCCACATTTAATGAACCTTGGTTAACTACTGATAAGAATGGTATTTGAACTTACATGTTATTTCTTGTATAAACTCACTAGGCTTTTTGGCCTAACACGTGTTTGGTGTCGATGTGTATCTCAGGTACTTGTGGTGCCGCTCCTAGGCAGGTTTAGTCGCGCTTGGGTGTGAGCTTGGGGAAGGTGCCTTTGGACACACTTTGGTGAAGCCATTTATGGGACTATAGACGACACCCTTTTTGTAATCTCTTTTCTAGTGTAGAAATTAGATTAGTTGGTTGTTGTTTATCTTCCGTTATATTACAACCATAATTAAACAGGTTTCTTATTTCCCCATTTTTGGGAGGCTCGAATGCTTTGGCAAATTATATACCATATTTCCATTTTTCGGAAATCTTTGTTATCCCTATTTTTAGGGTGTTACACGCAAGGACATGGAAAAGGTATTATGGATATTTTATATTAAAATCAAATTAAAAGTAAATTGTGGACCCAAAATAACATTTAAAATCAGATTAGTGTTTTCATCTTCAATACGATTCGGTCTTCTTCAATACGATTCAATCATCTTCAATCTACTAGCTACCGTCACCGGCGGTCACCCTCATTTGTTTCTGCCTTCCCAGTATCTTCCCCTCTCATTCGCCAATGCATCCCTGAGTCGTTTCTCGGAGGGAAAAAGCGCAAGTTGTTTTCAGATTTAGGGTTCCTAATCTCATCATCTCTCTACAATTTTGAACCTCCAATTCTTCAATTTAGTTCTAATTTATATCTTCCATTCACCTCCGAGTCTCAATTTCACTGATCTCAATTCCAGTTCCAATGGGATATCTTTTCCCTTAGCACAATTAATCAACGATGATGAAATTCTCCAAATCTTTATCTTTCTAATCAATATTGTAGTTATGGCGATCAAACTCACAATTTCTTAATCCGGCTACGTGACCCAAAAGCTAGCCTCCTTCGCCGCCAGAAAAACCAATACATTTTGTATTTTTCACGAGCTTTTTTTCTCGCCCTCGTACGTTCCAAAACCCCAATCGATATCCCTCTCTCGGGTATTGTCCAGCGGCAACGGCAATGGTTGTGACGAGAAGTTCGGTTTCGACGTATGCGATGCTCGAGAGTGAATTTCTAGGTGTTGATAGTTCTACCAAACCTTCTTCGCTTGTTGGATTGATCTCGTTGGTAAAGTCAACTGTTACCGGTGGTTGTTTTGGTGGTGGTTCGGGGGTATTTGGTATTTCTCCGTTGAAGGCATCTTCCATTATTCTGTTTCTACAAGGACGAAGTGGCTCCCTTGTAATGAGATTAAAACTTCGGAGGTGGATAAAGGTGGTACTAGAACGAAAAATAACAATCATATTTCTCTGGAAAATCATTGTGTTTCATCTGATGAATTGTGTGTTTCATATGGTGAATCCGTGTGTTTCAGTGTGTGTTTCATCTGACGAATCTGTGTTCCCAAAATGACAATTATGCTCTTTTCATGTGGAGAAACAGTTTTCAATTAAAATCGTAGGATCAAAACCAAATTACGGCTTAGATTGGTTCTCACCGTTTTTAACCTTTTTGTGATTCTTATCTGATTATCGTCCTATACACACACACACACACACGCATATATATATATATATATATATATATATATATATATATATATATAGCAGGATCAAATACAAACCTACCTATTCATAAAAACTTTGCAAATTAAATTCGGCCAATAAGATACTTTTTTTTCAATTTTTTTATATTAAAGGGCTTTATTGTCTTTATGTCATTGTGGTTTAGTTATGGACATTATCTATTAATTAATCCTCCGGATTTGTGGTTTCATGATTTAGTTTTTTTTGTTTTATTCTAAATTTTGTCCAAGATTGAAGTTTTGAAAACTAAAGATTTCGAAAATTTATTGTGTTTATCAACGGCGGGTAGGAATGAGTTTCCTGGTTTTGAGTGCATTTCGTTAAAGAAACCCATGTTCATGATGTGTTTGAGAATGATGAAATGTTTATATCTTCTTTTGTTGTGTTGATTGTTGGAAACGAGAAACAGAGTTCCTTTATGGAGAATGATGTTCATCAATTGATATGTTCTTTTCCGATATATGATCTTGACCATTCGGCTGTAGGTAGGGGTGCTCAAAAAACCAACCCAACCTGGCCAACCCAACCTGAAAATCCCAAAAAAGATCAACCCGACATAGCACGACATATAATCAATATAAAATTAGGGCTAACCGAATCTATTGGATTGATATTGGATTAGGCCCAAAGTAACCCCAACAACCCGATAACCCGATGAAAGTTTAGCGACTTCTCTAAAATTATTTGTATTTATTTTTAATATGTATAGCTTACCAAAAAAAACTCGGCAACAACGAGCAATGGAACTAATAAGAGGACATTATTGGAAGGTAATATATGTAATACCTAAATATTTGATAACTTGTATATTCTTTTGAATGATTGATCGCATTTCAAAGGAAAGTTTCCTTTGTTTTTATGCTCTCAATGTAGGTTTTACTTTGTTTAACCACAAGCCGACGAAATCGACCAACCCGAACGGGTTGAGTTAGGTTAGGTTGTATTTTTGTTTGGGTTGGGTTGGGTTGAAAATTTTCAAACCGCCAACATTGGGTTGGATTATTCAAATGCCTTCAACCCGACCAACTCAACCCGTGAGCACCCCTAGCTGTAGAGGAATCTGATGGTAATTTTTTGCTTTTTTCTCTTTTGTTCTATGAATTTTTTTATCATAACGATTTATTGTCTTAACGTTTACTATTTTATAATTGGATATTGTTATGAAAAATTAATAGAATGCATATTTGGTGAAATCATTATGTTTGGATGTGTATATGTTTAACGTATATGCATAAAACATGAAACCACCACTAAAAGATAGAACGCTAAACATGAAACACGAATCATAAACACAAAACATGTAACATGAAACACGAATCATGGAACACAAGAATATGAATCATGAAACCGAAAAAAACGAAACATGAACCCAAAAAATGAAACATAATAAAATCTGGACAAATATGAATAAAAGATTAAAAATTTAAATTGTTATCAAAAATATCGCATACCATTAACTATTACCGAAAAAAAAAATGAAAAAAATATTTTTTTGAGTATTTTAATATTTTCAACTCTAATTTAAGTAGGATTTATTAATTGTTTTCTTTTCTTAACATAAATAACTAATATTAATTTTCAACGATCGATCAAAGAAATCAAGGGTGGAGATGGGTTTGCAAAATTTGTAGGAATGGTGTGGTTTGCAAATGAATCCACCTCTCTCTCTCTCTCTCATATATATATATATATATATATATATATATATATATATATATATATATTATGTAACACCCCAAAAATTGGGAGTAACAAAATTTTCCAAAAAAGAAAATGTGTTATAACAGTTAATGCAAAAGCACGAGCTTTCCCAAAAAGGGAACAATACATGCCTGTTTTAACTACAAGTTTGTAATAAGTAAACAATGAGGGGTAACAACCCTTTAATCTAAATCCTATCTAGGAAAGAGATTATATCAAGTTGTCAACCAAATCTCCCAAAAGGTGTATCTTCTATACTTGGCGTCCCAAAAATGCTCCCGAGCTCACCTCTAAGGTTTACTAAACCTCCTTGGCAGTCGCGCCGCTAGAACCTGAGATACATATCAAACCAATCAAGTGTTAGGCCAAACGAGCCTAGTGAGTTGAATAATAACATGGCATAATCATTTAAACAATTACAAGCAACAAGAACCATAAAGGAATCAATGGGGGAGACCTATCACACCAATGAGTTTCACCTCAAGTCAATGTACCTTCATGTTCACTCGTATGAGCAACATCCCGAAGACCCGACACATTTGAAGACTACCTACTAGGTATTACTCCAAATGGTGGAGGTCTATGTGCATACCATCATGGTGGCACCCTGAGACTACATCCTCCTAGTGCCTACTTATAGTTCATCCAATACATACAACATTCATCATTATACATATCCCACATCTAGTAAATATACATGTAAAAGACCCCATATAATTCCAATCCCAATTTAGGTCTAAAAACCCTAAATCATATGAGTTTACCAACAATATCCATCAACCTCATGTTATCATAGAAACATAACTCAATCTTGCCAACAATAACCTTAACAAAACCCATATAATGAACAATGACCAAAACTCCAAAACTACCAAATGTAGAAATATGGATCAAACTTATCAGGTGATTAACATGATGAGAAACAACCAGATATGATAATAAGAGGCATATAAAGACATGTATCTCATTTTAAAATGGTTATAAAACTCACAATCTAGATTTTATAGAAAAACTCTAGAAACTTGCAAAAACCCTAGAAGTAAGGATGGAGGAAAAAGATGATCTTGAGACTTGAGATCCTTGGTTGAAATCTTTGATTGAAGAAGCTTGATTCTTGCAATAAATGTGATGGATGATGGTTTTGATGCTTCTTGGATCGATCTTGAGGAGTATTTAGTGAGGAGAGAACTTTGAGAGAAAGTAGATGGAAGAAGTAAATGAGAAAGAGGTTGATTTCCTCTTTTAATTCATAAGGGGCTGCGCGCGGATGGTGGTGCAGTTGAACTCGCACGGGAGTTGCGAGGGAACAGAGCTCCGCATGGTTCTTGGCGCGGCTTCACTCGCACGACTACCCGCACGGAACACTGTCCGCTCCACTCTTTTTCCTTAATCAAAAGTCGGAGTGTTACAATCCTCTCCACCTAATATGGATTTCGTCCCCGAAATCTTATTGCTCAAACAAATTATGCCTCGAATGGTGCCATCCCAATGCTCGAATGGTAACTGTTAATGTACGCAAATTCCACCAATGGCAAGTGTGAATCCCAATTTCCTCCAAAGTCTATGACACATGAACGAAGCATGTCCTCGAGAGTTTGGATGGTCCTTTCACTTTGACCGTCCGTTTGAGGATGATAGGCCGTACTCAATTTGACTCACGTGCCCAACTCCTTTTGTAAGCCATCCCAAAATTTAAAAGTGAACCGACTATCCCGATCCGTGACTATGGATAATGGAACACCGTGACGCAACACTACTTCATCAATGTAAAGCTTGGCTAACTTGTCTGTAACACTCGTAATTTTCGGTAAATAAAGGTCACCCGGATGTTTTTTGTAACTTGTAATGGTGGGATTTATGTTAGGAAAACATTATCTAAAGTCCCTAAGAGTGTCGAGGGTCTTGGTGTTGAAAAAGTCGAGTTTTGGAGCTTGGAACGGGTACGACTATAATGCCCGACGACTATGACAGTGTCATAGTCGCACCTGGCAATGTAGCATCATGAAACAAAAATGGGGGAGGAAGCTGGCGACAATGACCAGCGACATTGCCTTGAGCAATGTCGCACCAGGGGTCTGTGTGCTGATAAATTCGAGATTTTGGCTCTCTTCTTCATTCACACCTCACATTTCACTCCCAGCTCCCTCTAAACTCTCTCAAGACCTCCCAAACCCATCTATGGTGGTTTTGATTTATCAAATGACTCCATCCTCAAGTATTGAAATGTCATCAAAGGGTAGAAGCTAGACACCAAGAATCTTCATCTTCAACCTCAAGCTCCATTTTTTTTGGTTTTCTAGGTTTTCATCAAAACCTAAGTGGTAAGTGTATTCTTTCCATTTCTAAACCTTATTATAAGATATAAATGCTCTCTTGGTGATTTCCTAGTGATTGGTTTCTCAAATTTCGGGTTTGATGGTTTTGGAGAAATTAGGTCAAAAATTAGCGTTTTGGTCAAGTTGGGGATTTTGATGTAAAATGTTTGGGGATCGATTCTTAACGGTTGAATGAGTATATTCATGGTCGGAAACTTGTGAATATAGGTTTTGGAAGGTTTTGCTTGTGGATTTAAGTTTTTTCAAGGAAGCTAAGTTGGGGAAAAATCTAGATTTAGCCTAAATCTAGTAAGGTGAGTTCAAGTTCCTTTGTGAAAACTATGTACATGCCAAAATGTGTATTTTGAATTCTATCTGAGGTATTCCAAGTATTGATTTGTAAAAATAGATTTTTATCCTTCGTGCGATGTAATGATGAAAATTTTAAATTAGTTGCTCTTTCCAAATTCGAGGGTGTTACATTGTCCATCGGTAACGTCTCTCGCATCGCTAGGAAGTGCGTGCTCTTCGTGATTCGATCCACCACCATCCAAATAATGATATGCTCCTACTTCCATTCTGGAATGGCTAGTGGTTGCAAACTCCCGTAAGGCTTTTGATGTTCCGCTTTGACTTGAAGGCATGTGACGCACCTTTCCACATAGTTGGCCACATCGAGTTCCATCACCGGCCACCAATAGTGTAACTTCAAGTCTCTATACATCTTAGTGATACCGAGATGTATAAAGTACTTGGATTTGTGAGCTTCCGCCTAAAGCAACTCACGGTTTCCTCCAATCTTCGTTACCCAAATCCTTCCTTGGAATAGTTTAAGGCCGCGACTGTCTTCCATTTGTAGCTTCCGTTGTTTCACCATGACTTCAGCCTTGAGATTCTCTTCACGAAGTGCTTCGGCTTGACTCATTTTCATGTCCTCCACTAGGATTGATATTACATCAATTCTAGTAAGGGTTACCTTGACTTCACTCCCATAACTCTTTTGGCTCAAAGCATCCGCCACCACATTGGCCTTACCGGGGTGGTAAACAAATTCGCAATCATAGTCCTTCAAGATATCTAGCCATCTTCTTTGCCGCATGTTGAGATATTTTTGGTCAAATATATACTTCAAGCTTTTATGATCGGTGAATAAAGTACACTTCGTCCCGTAGAGGTAGTGTCGCCATAGCTTCAAAGCAAATACCACCGCCGCTAGCTCCAAGTCGTGCGTAGGGTAATTCTTCTCGTGGTCCTTGAGTTGCCGCGACGCATACGCGATCACCTTCCCCTTTGCATCAAAACACACCCGAGACCCAATTTAGAGGCGTCGCTATAAACGACAAAGTCTTCGGATCTTTCGGGTAAGGATAAGATTGGTGCCTCGCCTAGCTTCTTTTGTAGAGTCCAGAAGGCTTTTTTTTAGTCTCGGTCCATAAGAACTTCACGTTCTTCCTTGTCAACGACATGAGCAGAGAAGCGATCTTCGAAAAGTCTTGAATAAATCATCGGTAGTAGCCGGCTAAACCCAAGAAACTTCTTATCTCCGTTGGACTCGTCGGTGGTTCCCAATTCATAATCACTTCGGTCTTCGCCGGGTCTACCTTCACTCCATCCTTGGATACCATATGGCCCAAGAATTGGACCTCTTGTAACCAAAACTCACACTTTGAGAATTTCGCAAACAACCTTTCCTTCCGAAGAATCTCCAAAACCTACCGCAAATGTTTCCGGTGCTTGACCTCGTCCCGCGAATAGATCAGAATATCGTCGATGAAGACTATAACCGATGTTTCCAAGAAAGGTCAGCATACTCGGTTCATCAAATCCATAAATACGACTGGAGCATTAGTCAACCCGTATGGCATGACTAGAAACTCATAATGACCGTATCTCGTTCGAAACACCGTCTTTGGAATATAGCTCTCCTTCACCCGCACTTGATGGTAACCAGACTGCAAATCTATCTTGGAGAAACATCCCGCTCCTTGCAATTGATCGAAGAGGTCGTCGATTCGAAGAAGTGGAGGTAGTTGATACACATTTGCATGGACCCGTCCTTCTTCTTTACGAATAAAACTGGAGCTATGAATCCTTTCTCGAGAAGCTCTTGTAGTTGTGTCATCATTTCTTGCATCTCCGTCGGGGCTAGACGATAAGGAGCACGAGGAATCGGTGCGACACCTGAAGTGAGGTCGATATGGAACTCTACTTGATGCTCCGGCGGTAGCCCGGGTAGATCCTCTGGAAAGACATCCGGGTAGTCGCGCACCACATCCACATCTTCCACTTTCTTCTTCTCGAGCTTCGCATCGATCACGTAGGCCAAGTAGGACGTACACCCCTTGGCTAGGCTCTTTCGTGCTTTGATTGACGAGATAATCATGTTGGCTTTTCGGTTCTTCTCTCCGTAGATTATTATTTCTCCACCATTAGGCAAGGGTACTCTAATCATCTTCTTGGAACAAAATATACCCATATCATGCTTAGCTAGCCAATCCATTCCTACAATCACATCAAACCCCCCGATATCCGCCGGTAGAAAAGCTATTAAAAAGGACTCCCCATCTAAGCCTAAGGTGCACCCGACGAAGCATTATCGAACTAACAAGTGTTCCCCATTGGCTACCTCTACCACTAGAGTGTCAAACAACAAGTTAACAGGAGTAGTGAAATTCTTGCAAAAAGAGGTAGACACAAAGGAACGGTTCGCACCAGAATCAAACAAAACGCGGGTAGGTAGAGAGTTCACTAGAAACATACTCGACACCACAATCGTCGTTGCCCTTTCTTCATCCGCTGTCATTTAGAAGGCCCGACTTGGCACCTTTTGTGGGAACTCCTTCTTTGGCACAACCCTGCTGGAAGTTCCTTGATTGCCCCTTGCTAACTTGGGACAATCTCTCTTGATGTGCCCCGACTCCCAACACTCATAGCAAACTCCTCGGGAGGGGCAATCTCTACTCATGTGGTCCTTCTGTCCACACTTAAAGCACTCCATAGTGTTAGAGAAGGGTTTCGGATCACAATGCCCAAAATGCTTACTCTTAAACTTTGGAAACCATCTCGCCTCACGTCGTGGCTTTATGTTCCTCCCCCCGTTCAAAGGGTTTGGATGATCGTACAGGCCCGGTTGGCCCTTCTCACTTTCGCTTCTCTCCCTGATGCCCTTTCTCTTCTCTCTCTTGAACAATGTCGTCCTCTACCAATTGAGATTCTTCAATGACCTCTTGCAAGGTATTCACCCGGGCGTTCCTCACGCCCGTCTTCATCTCCGTCGGTAAACCTCTCAAATACGCCTTTATTTTTTACCTCTTATCGGTCGCCAAATGCTCCACCAGACCGAGCTTGTCTATGAACAATTTTGAGTAGTCGGTAATAGATAAATTGCCCTTCTTCAGAGTCTGGAACTCTTCCACTATCTTGTCAAGGGCCCTTTCGTTGCAGTACCTGTCCATAATCTTCTTCTTGAAGGTTGGCCAAGTGAGCTTGGACAAAACCTCCGGAGTAAGCGACTTCCGGGTCAGATTCCACCATGTTAAAGCCTTCCCTCTCAACATTTGGGATGCAAATTTGACCCTCTGAGAGTCACAACATTCGCTTGATTCAAATGTCATTTCCACATCCTGTACCCAGTTCATACACGCCACTGGATTGGTTGTTCCTGAGAATTCTGGAGGTCGATACATAAGAAGGATTTGAAGGATCAACCCCTTTTCTTCTTCTTTTCAGCTCTAATCACATGCTCCTCCGTCCCAATTGCATTATCGGCAACGCCCGATCCAATCACCGCATTGTCCCCAAGTGCTTCATGTCTCTGGTTGCTTGTATCCCGGTCTTCTAGCATCTTCATAAATTTTTCATCCCGTTTGTCCATCGCTGAGTTCATCATTTGCATTATGCTCGCCAATAGGACCAATTGGGGGTCCACTTCTTGGATGACTGGGTTCTCAGTTTCTCAATTCACTTGAGGAACTTGATCCACGACTCCATCCAACAGGGTAGTCCTTTGAGGAATAGTTGGAGCACCCGCTGGATTTACTCTTCTTGAAGTTTCCAGAGCCGTGACACTTGTTTCATTACCCTCCTCGGGTACTACCACCCGATTCCTTGTATTTATCATCATGAACTGTCACACATGATATAGATCATACCGGTTAATTCCTTCAAAGATTAACGATTCAACACGTACTAATACAAGGATTAATCATTATAATAACAATGCTAAGCACACTCACGTTGTTATAAGTTCATAATAGCACTGGCCAAGTGAAATCGTGAACATATATTACATAAGAATTCTCATTGTCATCATCACAATTTTCAATCATTGCAATTCCGTAATCCTAATACTCTCCCCACCTAGAAACATTCTACCCAAATGGACAGTGATGTCGTAGGCACATACAGTTTAAGTCTAGGCATACTAGAGTCGACACCAAGTTCACTTAAACTAGAGCTCTGATATCAACTTGTAACACCCCAAAAATTGGGACTAACAAAAATTTCGGAAAAAGGAAATGTGGTATAACAGTTAATGCCAAAGAACGAGCTTTCCCAAAAAGGGAACAATACACGACTGTTTTAACTACAAGTTTGTAACAAGTAAAACAATGAGGGGTAACAACCCTTTAATCTAAATCCTATCTAGGAAAAAGATTATATCAAGTTGTCAATCAAATCTCCCAAAAGGTGTATCTTCTATACTTGGTGTCCCAAAAATGCTCCCGAGCTCACCTCTAAGGTCTACTAAACCCCCTTGGTGGTCACACCGCAAGAACCTGAGCTACATATCAAACCAATTAAGTGTTAGGCCAAACGAGCCTAGTGAGTTGAATAATAACATGGCATAATCATTTAAACAATTACAAGCAACAAGAACCATAAAGGAATCAATGGGGAAGACCCATCACACCAATGAGTTTCACCTCAAGTCAATGTACCTTGATGTTCACTCGCATGAGCAACATCCCGAAGGCCCGACACATTTGAAGACTACCTCCCAGGCATTACTCCAAATGGCGGAGGTCTAGGTGCATACCATCATGGTGGCACCCTAAGACTACATCCTCCTAGTGCCTACCCATGGTTCATCCAATACATACAACATTCATCATTATACATATCCAACATCCAGTAAAGATACATGTATAAGACCCCATATAATTCCAATCCCAATTTAGGTCTAAAAACCCTAAATCATATGAGTTTACCAACAATATCCATCAACCTCATGTTATCATAGAAACATAACTCAATCTTGCCAACAATAACCTTAACAAAGCCCATATAATGAACAATGGTCAAAACTCCGAAAATTATCAAATGTAGAAATATGGGTTAAACTTATTAGGTGATTAATATGATGAGAAACAACCAAATATGATAATAGAAAGAATATAAAGACATGTATCTCATTTTAAAATGGTTATAAAACTCACAATCTAGGTTTTATAGAAAAGCCCTAGAAACTTGCAAAAACCCTAGAAGTAAGGATGGAGGAAGAAGATGATCTTGAGACTTGAGATCGTTGGTTGAAATCTTTAATTGAAGAAGCTTGATTCTTGCAATAAAAGTGATGGATGATGGTTTTGATGCTTCTTGGATCGATCTTGAGGAGTATTTAGTGAGGAGAGAACTTTGAGAAAAAGTAGATGGAAGAAGTAAATGAGAAAGAGGCTGATTTCCCCTTTTAATTCGTCAGGGGCTGCGCGCGGATGGTGGCGCAGTTGAACCCGCGCGGGTAGGCGAGCCGGCCTCTGGAGTCGCGAGGGAACAGAGATCCACGCGGTTCTTGGCGTGGCTTCACTCGCGCAACCACCCGCGCGGAATACTGTCCGCTCCACTTTTTTTCCTTAATCAAAAGTCGGACTGTTACATATTACATTATAAACCAAATTTGAAAAAGTCTTAAACACAACTACTAAAACATATGGTACTGATTTTCTAAGCACAATCTCTTAAAAACTCTTAAATACAACTTTAACAGCCTATGGTACAACTTCACTAATACATAAAATCTTTTACAACTCACAACCCATACAACTCAACGCTCTTTATCCAAGACGACGATTTAGACTACTCTTTATTTCCAAGACGACGCTTCGGACCTGCTTTGGTCTGACGAATTGAATACCAGTCCTGTTGAAAAGATCGAAAGTAATCCATAAAGGACACAATAGGAAGTCTCCGAGCAAAACGAGACAGTGCAAAGACCGACCCGACTCTGTTTCAAGTCATTATTTTGTAACGCATTCCAAGGAAATAGCCCCATGACCAGTTTTTCTTGCCAACCTCGTTCTTAAGTGGAGCTCCCATAGGTAGAGAGTCTCGTAGAGCTGCCATTTTAACTTTAAAATCCTCCACCATGTACGTTTCACACGTCTTCCAAAACATAGTCATCTTATACTTGGCCCTATTGTCCCTGGTTTTTACGTTCATCATCAAATGGAGACAACACAAACCATGATGGGTACTTGGGTAGTCCGTTGTGATAGTTTGGTTTACTGAACCTTCCATGTCGGATACGAACACTAACCCTTCCGGTTCTCCGATACATTGCTTCAACATGGACAAAAACCAAGTCCACGTCTCCCCACTCTCAGACCTACCTACTCCGAAAGCGATGGGCACAATTTGGTTATTGGCGTCCATAGCAACGGCTAAGAACATTGTGACCAAGTAAGGACCTTTCAAATGGGCGCCGTCTATTATAAGGACATGGCGCAAGTGTCCTAGAAACAACCAAATCTACATAAATTACGTGGTTTACACATTAGAAAATTACGGACAGTATCTATTAGTTCCAAAAATAAAGTGGAAGTGTATACTGGTGAAGAGGTTAGGGAAAAATTATACGTATCGCGCAACCAAGGGCAACAAAGCACATCTCAAAATGTCCTGTATTATTTGTCTTTATTCGGGTAATAGTAACAGAATTATGAAGCTCCAAATTATAGAAAAATGTAGGGAGTCGGCTAAACGAGTCACAGAAGAACCCCGCACCATGGTTAGCGCATAAGCTTTCGCACGCCAAGCTTGTCAATATGAGATATCTATGTGCATTTGCTCTTCCATGTCATTCACAATGTCCGATCCACGGAGTCTCCGACTTTCGTCATGCACTTTAGGCAAAATTATATTACCCAATACTCTTCTATTGGTGTTACGGTGGTTGGGATGCATCTGGGTCCTTGAACAGTTATGTACGTCATGCAGCTTTCGTACGTGGAACATAGTGGTATTTTTGACACATGTCGCATAGATACGCCAATCACAGTTATCATGAAAACATCTCGCCTCGTATCGGGTTCTTGAAGATCTGTCAGGTTTAAACTCGAAACCCTCTGTAAGAAACTTCATCCCAAGAGCAAGTGTCATTTTATCTTCCGTCGGAAATACATCCCCCATATTCACTCTTCTACTACGATTATAAGATACGGGGCACTTCGTTAGCTATGATGACGAGCTCTTTGTCTTATGGAAAAAGGGAGGCATACCAAAGAAATCATTTATCCTACCAAATGATTTAACATGACTGGTTTCTCTTGTTTCTTCTTCTTCATCTATATCATTACCAAAAAGACCCAAATGATAAACATGAGACTCATCGTTGTCTTGATGAAATTCTTCTTCGTCTTCGTCTTCCTGTTATTCTCGTTCTTCTACCGGTTTTTCTGCCTCCAGAACAAAATCGGAGTTATAGTCACTAAGACCGTAACTATGTCCAGGAAGAAAATCAGAGGCAACTCCATACGCATGCTCGATTTCAGAATCAAACTGAGGCACGTAAGAAGTTTGAATCTGCTCAGGAGCATACACATCCGGCTCGCCTCCAATGTTCAAACTACCACCAAAATTGCCTCCTTCGCACATCGTCACATCAGCATACACGTAAAGTGTTGGCAGATTTCTTATAGCGACAACATATTGCAGAAAACATGAAACATCGTCAATGTATCTTAACTCATAGAGTTGGCCAGTATATTTGTACCATTCTTGTCATACCAACAGTAGAGTCCATACCACATTTGCCCCAAACATAACTAAGCAACCTATATAGAATGCGTGATTTTTGATGGCACCATCGCGTGGACCATCGGTTGATTAGTACAATACTCCCACTCTTGATCATTCTGTTGCCAATAACCTCCACCCAAAATATGTAACTTAATTTTCTGAGATACAACACTCATTTTTAAGAAAAATCAGTCCGAACGAAGAAAAAATAAATAAAGCAGAATCAAATTGCTAAATTTTCTCAGATTGCAAACTTGCTTCTCTTCCCTTATCAGTGATATTCTTATAGGAAAAAATTCACCGAATCAAATTGTACAAAAGCATTTAATTGATTTGACTACTCAATTGTACAATTGACTATTATCTGGGGAAAAAAGGGTGCAAAGTCGCAAGAAAAATGTACGTCAAAAACGTGAAAAACACAATAAATCTTGAAAATTGCGGACCTGGAGTGCGGATGCAAACTATCGGGTGTTCTAGGGTTAAATGGAGTGTGCCACGTATCACCTAGGTCCGCAATTTCGACCTAGGTCTGCAATTACGAAGGTGGACCTGTCGGGGGGGTTCTGTCATGTGTCGGTCAGTGAACAATATTGTGCCACATGTCAGGTAGGTCCGCAATTGCGGAAGTGGAACTAGGTCCACAATTGCGGAGGTGGATCTAGGGCTAAATGTGCAAACTTGAGGGAGAAATGGCTAGGAGGTGAAAACCTAAGAGTGATTAGACTATTTGAGTTTAGCAAACATGTCAAGTTCCTTATATTAATTTGGTCGACTTATAATTATGAGTCATATATATCACTATTTATTAACTTTTTATTAAAATGAATATGTATAATGTTTTATTTTTTAATCATAATATAAATTTATGTTATTTTTTATTGTTTTTCCAACGTGTTAACCAATTATATAAAATTAATATGGAAAAGTAAAAATTAATAATGTACATTATTAACTTTAACTTTTTCAATTATTTATATATTTCTGGTCCAGATTGTTTTGAGTGATTGTGGAATAGATTTACATTTTACGTTCAATGTTACATCCAATTTGTAAGAAATGGAGGAACACGCTGGATCATTGTGCCATGAGATACATGTTCGTGTCAGAAATTTGGAAATTTTTTTGGAAATGGTGGACGCTTTGCAACATGGAAACTACAATGTTCGGTATTGTGAATTATTCAGGTGGTCTTTTATTTTCTCCTTGGATTCAAAGGATCTAGTAAGCATCCGGTTGGGCTACTCTTTTTTTAGTTTGGGGTCACTGAAATAACACAATTTTCCGAGGTAAGTTCCTAACGATCGAAGGGGGCTTTAATTGTGGAAATAAGAGCTCGAGTATTCAAATAAATTTCGAGATGATCTCGTAAGGAGTCTTTGAAATGGGAGCATTAGATCGTGAGGCTGCAAACACATCCATTAATTAATTCAAAAAGGTCTATTATTTATATCCCGGGTTAAATACAACTCTCTAAGTTTTTTGTAATGTAAACACTTCGTATGCTTCCATTTTGATTTTTTCCTATTTCGATTGGCCTCTACACTTCACAACTCTGTATTCTTCTTAACCTTTTTTGTTTAATAAATTATGTTGTCTTTATAAAAAACCAATAATCCTACTAGAATTTGAATTATAATTAAGAGTAAATTACAAATTTCGTCCCTACGGTTATATAAGATTTTGGATTGGGTCCCCCAAGTGGAATAATCACAGATATAGTCATCATGGTTTTAGTTTATTACGAATTGGTTCTATTTTCTTAACTCTACTAATTATTGATTTGTCCCTCCTCCCCAACTCCATCGACTCACCACTACCTCATTCCTTTCCCTTCCCTTTTTCTCTCCAGCGACCTCTATTAATCCCAGTGATGTGCAAATCAATCAAAATGAACAATGAAATCAATCACAATTGCCATATTATTGATTTGTGAATCCAACGATTACAAGATGCTCTCAAATAAATATTTCTCTCTCTAAAATGCTCTATGATAAGTGCTACATGTCTAATAAGAAAACGAAAGCCCTTTATACCTACAAGGAACAAAGACAAAACAACACTAAACTAAACTAGTTGACTTGCTTGACTTTGACTTTCTTATTCCTAGAGCTTTGACTTTGACTTTGCAATGAGGCTTTGACTTCGAACTTTGACTTTAAATCCCATGATTTTGGATCCAACATATTTGTGCACTAACAATCTCCCCCTTTAGATTCAAGATCATCTCCAAACAGATATGCATTGAAACTCCCCTATGGATTCAAATTAAATTTCAGCAACACGGAACAATCTTCCTCTTGTTTGGTCTTTAACAAATTCAATCTCCCCTTTTCTTCTTTATCTGTTTCTTTATGTCTTGACAAACAATCTACAGAATTACAGTATTCTCCCCCAAAATCTATGATAGTGTTCTTCAAGAACTATAACAATCTTCCCCAAGGTAATAAAAACCTCTTTCAGACTTCAGAAGCGAAATTAGCTTTGGATTTAGTTCACATTGCTTCAGTAAATAATCTTCAAAGAGATTTTCAGTAAACTTCAGCAAACTTTCTTAAATTCATTGAACTTTCTCTTTCATTCTGAATATTCTCCCCATATGTCGGAAATATAATCTTCAAATTTGTCATCCCTTGAATCTTTCTCCTCGTAAATGTTACAAATTGTTCTTCAGACAACATTCCTTGTAATTATTTTCTCCCACTTTTTGATGATGTAGAGCACACAAATAATCAAAACTTCTTCAAGAAATGTCATGAACCATTTTCTGATCACTAATCTTTCCAAATGAGCCTCTAAACCATTCGTCAATTCATAATATACTCATTTGAATCTTTTCAAATTCAAACAAATAAAAATGTAAACCTGAATCAACAAATGAACCAGTTACAATGTCTGTAAGTAGCACAAACCCACTTTGTACAACGAATGTACGTTGGAAAGGAGTGTCCTACAAGCACAAAGTTGCTCAATAGTTTAACTTTTTCTATTAAAACACAAAAATATGAAATACATGTTAGATAGATATATGCTCAATGAGATAATCATGAAGATTTGAGCATTTTAATAATGAAAGAATGTCTCATAACAAGTATATTTGAATGAATGAAATGAATACAAAAGACTTGTTTGAGAATCTGACAAAGTATGGAAAAGATCAAATATGAATGATGTAACAATAAAGCTTAGGTCATGAAAAAAAAATTGAATGTTGTCTATATGAATCAAATATAGATATTCTTGAAAGAAACGCTTTGAATGAAGTAACGGTCAACAAACGTTCAAAGTACAAACGGGGTGTCTTACCATCAAAAATTAGGTTCAATTTTGAGACATGGTAAGAACATCGTCAATAAAAGTACTAAACTAGTGTGTGTGTGTGTGTGTGTGTGTGTGTGTGTGCGTGTGTGTGTGAATACTTGACAATATATGGAAAAGATAATACACAAGTATTTATCTTTGGAAACACACGGTAAGTTAATCAAGAAAGCTCATGTATGAAAACATTTAAAATCACACTTCTAAATTCATGAAATCTCTTTGAGAATAAGAAGTGGTTTGAACGTTTAAGAACATGTTTTCCACGTTTGAAATTCGTCTAGCTTTCAAACACGATGAGATTAAGAGTAGAATAATCCTTACGCTCAACTTTAATCTCATAAAGTCAGCTCCAAAGTCATGACATATATGATCATGTAAGCTCCCCCTCAAAATCTACAAGCAGTCAAAAATTCGTCAAAGCAATAAAGTCTTATTGAAACATAAAACATTTATTCGAAAATTAAAGACATGAAAGCAATAAAATGTTTAAAAACGAGTTCTGATAAAAATTAATCAGAAATCAAAGTCCTTACTTCCCCTGAACATATGCATCACAAAATATGTCAGTGTACAATAGATGAAAAATTCTACAACTCCCCCTAGAACGTAGATCATCTAATCGTTGTCTCACTCCCCCTGAAATCATGAACAAACCTTCAATGCAGATATCATTCAAATTAAAGAATAAATAAATGAAGAAAAATAATAACAATAAACTATACTAGGTAATTACAGATTACATCTTGAGATTCAACATGCCAAGTTTCGAAATGAGAAAGTTAAATCTCTTTTCGTCCAAAGGCTTAGTGAATAAATCAGCAAGTTGATAGTTTGTGTTTACAAAGTAAAGTTCAATTGTACCTTTTTTGACATCGTCTTTGATAAAGTGATATCGCACGTCAATATGCTTTGTTTTTGTATGTTGGACAGGGTTTGCAGAAATAGCAATAGTGCTCTTGGAATCGCAGTAAATCGGGATTTTGTTGTATTGGAAGCCATAATCTCGGAGCTGTGTTCGCATCCACAACACTTGAGAACAACATCTAGCCGCAACTACATACTTTGCTTCCGCTGTTGAAGTAGATACACAAGGTTGTTTCTTCGAAGCCTAACTCACGAGCTTATTGCCCAAGAATTGTATATGTCCCGAAGTACTCTTCCTGTCTAACATGCAACCTGCATGATTTGCGTCTGAATACGCTGTTAGCTTAAAACTTGTATCTTTAGGATACCACAAACCAAGATCTGCAGTCCCCTTCAGATATCGAAATATTCGCTTTACAGCCGAAAGATGTGATTCTTTAGGCGAAGCTTGATATCTAGCACATAAGCATGTAGAAAATATAATATCTTGCCGACTAGACATCAAGTACATTAAAGAACTGATCATTCCTCTACAGGTTCTAAGATCAACAGCTTTCCTGAAAGATAAACTCTGATCATAGTTCACGGTGCCATCGGGGTACCAATTGGAGTACAATTTTCCATGTTAAATTTTCGCAAAATATCATAAATGTACTTCGCTTGATTAATGAAAATCCGCGTTGAAAATTGTCTAACTTGTAATCCCAGAAAGAAATTCATCTCTCCCATCATACTCATTTGAAATTTGGACACCATTAGATTAGAAAAGTTCTTACAATACTTCGGGTTTGTTGAACCAAATATTATATCGTCCACATATATTTGAATTAAAATGATATCAACTTTTTCCTTTTTGATAAAGAGAGTGGTATCGATTTTACCTTTCGAGAAGCCAGACTTGAGTAAAAATTTGGATATAACATCGTACCAGGATTGAGGAGCTTGCTTTAAACTATACAAAGCTTTGTCAATAATGTAGACATAGTCCAGTTTATCAGCATTGACAAAACTTTCTGGTTGTGAGACGTATACCACCTCTTTAAAGATGCCATTTAGAAAGGCAGTCTTCACGTCCATTTGATAGACAGTGAAGTTTTTATGTGCAGCGTAGGCTAGAAACATTCTGATTGCCTTTATACGTGCAATAGGAGCGTATGTCTCATCATAATCTATTCCTTCATCTTGCCGGTATCCTTTAGCAACAATTCAAGCTTTATTTCTTACCACGATACCATCCTCATCTTTCTTGTTCTTGAATACCCATTTTGTACCTATAATTGTTTTTCCTTCCGAACGAGGTACGAGTCTCCAGACTTTAAGCGATTCAAATTGATTGAGCTCTTCCTGCATAGCGGTTATACAACCTGGATCTTTTAAAGCTTCAGATACTCGAGTAGGCTCTATCTTGCTCAGAAAGGATTCATACATGCACTCGTTTGCTGTTGCAGACCTAGTTTGCACCGGCTTTGATGGATCTCTAATTATTTGATGAACCGGGTGCTCTTTGGTCTTATGTATATGAGGTAGTAGATTAGATGTAGATCGATCATGTTGATCATCTAAGTATCTAGTATATTCTTCATGTTGGAGTTCAGTTGAAGTAACTGGTGTAGAAGTTTCAGCTGATAAGACACCTGATGTCTGTTGAGTAGGCAATATAGAACAACCAACTGAATTATTAACTTTTGGCTATTCATTATCTCGTGCAACTTGAACTGAGTGAGTAGGTGTTTGAACTGGAGTTTCCTCTTGAATCAAGGAATTTGATTCAGTCGATACATCTGTTGTGATTGGATGATGATTACTTGAATCTTCGGATTTGTCAATCACAACAGGTTCAGTCACTTTTAAACCAAGAAACTCATCATAAAAATAATCAAACAATAAATCTAATTTTGTTAAATGAGACGTAGACGTTGATGCTTTATCAGAATTAGAAACGTTAACCGCAGGTTCTGGACTGATTTGTCCAGAAGCTAATACTCCTGTTATCACGGGTTCTGAACTGAGTTGCTCAGAAGCCATTTCTTCATCAAATGAAATGTTGATGCTCTCCCCAACAATCTTCGACTTCTTTAGATAAACTCTGTATGCCGCAGATGTCTGAGAATATCCAATGAAAATACATTCGTCAGCCTTGGGACTAAACTTGTTCAAGCTTTCCTTGTCGTTGAGTACATAGCACCTACAACCAAAAATATAAAAATGTTTAATGCTAGGTATTCAATTATTAATTAAAGCATATGGTGTTTTTCCAAGCTGACGATGGATAATAGAACGATTTTGAGTATAACATGCAGTTGAGACAGCTTCGGCCCACAAAAATAAAGGTAGATCGGATTGGCTCACCATCATTCGTGCAGCCTCAACTAGAGTCCAATTTCAGTGTTCTACCCCATTTTGTTTCGGTTTCTGGCAGCAGAAAACTGATAAGTTATCCTGACTGATTTGAGATAATCGTCAACAGTTTCGTTCTTGAACTTTGTGCCATTATCAATCCTCGGTAGCTTAACTGTCTTCTGCAAGTTCACTTGAATGGTCTTCAAAAATGAGATGATGACATCGGACGTCTCATCTTTTGGTCTCAGAAACTTGACCCAAGTGTATCTTGAATAATCATCCACGATCACCAGAACATATTTGTTACCGTTTATGTTTTGCATTCTCATAGGACCACATAGATCCATATGTAACAACTCTAAAGGAGCGCTTGTACTGGGTTCAGGTTTTGGCTTATGTGAGGCTATTTTCATTTTTACCTTCTCACAAGCGTCACACAGATGTTCTCGTTCATATTTCAGCTCTGGAAGTCCTTTCATCAAGTTCTCAGTCACCAACTTGTTAATATACCTAAAGTTGAGGTGAGATAGCCTTCTATGCCATAACCAGCTTTGTTGCATAGAGGCCTTAGACAGTAGACACACAACATTATCTGGCCTGACATTCGACAAATTGATCGTATAGAGGTTTGACTTTCACGTCCCGACCAAGAGTTATTTGCTATCTTCAGTTCTCACACAACATCTCTTGGCCTTGAAATTCACATCTAAGTCCTTGTCGTAGAATTTTCCAATGCTGAACAGATTGTGTCCTAGACCTTCAACATAGCTCATCTTCTTAATCGTTATCTTCTCTTGCACAACATCTCCATATCCCAAGATTGGTGAAAAATGGTCATTCCCGAATTGCCACAAAATTTCTCTGTATAGTTAGATAATATATCTTTCTGCCTTGTCATATGCTTGGAACATCCTAAATCCAAGTACCACATATGATGGGTCTGCACAAGAGAAATCAAGCAACAACAGGTTTAGGTACCCATTTATAGATGGGTCCTTTCGTGTTAGCACAAGATTTTGGCACCCATTTGAATTTGGGTCTTCTTTGTTTTTCAAAAATATTAGAATGAGGTATATAATAAGAACGAAACCAACAATCAGAATATTGTCGAGTCACAAAATCATTTCGACCGTATGTGGAACACTGACTAGGCAAATGAGATAATTGAATCAATTGTTTTATTGTATAAGTCTTCTAAGGAGTTACAAGTTTTGTTTTATGAGAATCAATATGACCAGTTACATCAGAATGACTAACAGTAGTCTTATTACAATCTGTATCATAAAATGATTTCGTAGACTCTTCAATCTTCCTTTTAGGTCTCCATTCTAGTCTCGCTTCAGACTTTTTCCTTCTCAATTCTGAAACACAAGATTTAGATTTATTAGAAACATGAGATTTAAGAGTTTGTGTTTTCTTATGCTTACTTGTGTTAGTCCGTTTATGTGAGCGCGTTTTCTTTTGCTTCTTACCTTTAGAGTAACAGGTACTCACAGGAACTGATTCATCAACCTTAGTTGATGTTTCACCTTTTTCAAAAACACTAGGTAAAGCATCATTATTAATCACAAAAGGAGTATGATCTGGCAGTTTAGCATTGAAATCAAACTTATCAACATTGTCATCAAAACATCCATCGGAATTCAAAAAATTAGTTACATCCTCAAATATGTCATCATCATCATCAAATTGTTGTGCCTTGGAAGAATTTGGAAATGAAATCATGTGTCTTTTTAGAACACTTCTTTTGATAAGACATTTTAGCACAATCTGAAGATTTAGGATTAGTAAAAACATTTCCCATGAAAACTTTACAAGATGATGCTTCTGTATCAGTGGAGTTGTTTACACAAACTCTTTCTGATTCGAAATTGTCATTTGTTACTTCATATTTGAAGTTAGTGTTCATCATAACAGTAGAAAACACAACTTTTTCAAGATCAACCAAAATTCTTTCTTCTACTAAGATGTTCTCAAGCTCAAAATTTTACTTTCCAAGATAAGTGGAGGAACATAAATTTTTGCTTTATTTGGTTTCGCCTCCATCTCCTCAGTAGAATAGCTTTAAAAATAATCGTTTGACAGAAAATTTGGTTGCTCAGAAAGATAACTATCATTCATCTTTTTATAGCAGAATGGTAGTTGCATTTTGGTTGTGTTCTTTCTGTTCTCATCTTCCTTAGCTTCAACCTCATCAAATGATTTTATAACAAATTTGGGTTTCAAATGAGGACATTTGTCAGCCACTTGTAAGAAATCAAAATTATATAAAGTTGGTTGCTTTCAAATAGCTTTCTTTAAATAATGTGGGTTATCGTAACCAATACCCCAATTATCTTTGAAATCTGTAACTTCCTTTGGTTTGTTTAGATAAATGGTTTGATCAGTTTGACCTCGGGCATAAAGCTTTGCTTCTAAGCCATTAATCTTTTTCAGCAAAGATTTGTTTTCAAACTCCAATTTATTACAATTCACAACAAACTCTTGTTTCTAAAGTTCAAGCTTATTGAACTTAGAAATTGTTTCAGAAATATGAGTTTCAAAACAACCTTTTTTGTTTTTCAAAATTAGTAGCAGTTTTGTCCAAGATCAATCAAGTTTTTGTTCCCAGCAATTTCCTTGTTGAGATCAAAAATTGTTTGACGCTCTTTCGCAACTTTACTTGTAACATCCCAGGCCAACCGTACCAGGTATTGTCCGCTTTGTCCACACACTCGGACTCACGGTTTTAAAACGCGTCTGGTAGAGGAGGTATCTCAGTCCCTTATAAGGCAACTTTTGTTCCCCTCCCCAACCAATGTGGGATCTTACATTACTTTTCTCCTTTTTAAGCTTAACTTGTAAGTCTTGAAGCTCGACCATCATGGTTTCCATTTTCGTTAAGAAAATCAAATTCAGAAAAATTATTTACCTCTTCGGAAGTCTCCTCATCAGATTCATCATATTTGACTTCCTTACCCATTAAGCACATGTGAGCAGTTTCTTCTTCTTCACTCTCAGATTCAGAATAATCAAGCCAATGGTCATCCTCGGCCATTAATGCTTTTCCAGCTTCTTTCTGCTTAGCCAGAAGCATCTTATTCTTGTAGTACTCAAAATTCCTGACTTTTGGCTTCCGGCAATCTTTTGCAAAATGACCGATCTTACCACAGTTATAATATTTAATTGGCTCTTTAACTTTCTTCGTTTCATAAGTGTTCACATACTTCTTCTCTTCTGGCTTTCTCTCCTAATACCTCTTTCCTTCAAACCTTTTTCCTTCTATTCTCTCCTTGTGCTCATAATTCCTTGACCTTGAAGAGTACCTCTGACTGTTAGAACCCGATTTGTTATAGAACTTCTTCTGAAAAGCACGGATTAGCAATAGCATAGCTTGCTTCAGATTTTCTCTTCTCTCTTTTATAGGTGTTGATTTAGGATGCTTAGATTCAAATTAACATTTTTCTAAGTGATTAAAAGTGAGAATGCGTCGCACTTTAAGATATGATATTTTGAGGTTAATAGAGACACTAGAATCGAGAATCATAATGATAGTAGCAAGAATTCTCATGTATGGTACATTCATGGTTGTACCTGACCATTGTTATCGCAGTAACCCCCTAGGTGTGGGCCAAGGCAGTAGGGAATTGTCAAGAAATATGTTAAATAAAATTGTTGTATAAGTATGCATGATGCAATTCTGTCATTGACAAACATAACACTAGGGGCAAGACCAACAAAGTTGATGAGTACCCTCAGCTATTTAATGATGATATATTCTGATGACAAAACCTTTTAAGGAGGAGAGAGTTATAACATCCCAAGTTAAGGACAGTTTTTGTATTATCGATTATAAAGGGGTTTATAGTGTGTCAAGTCTTTAAAAGGTAAATATTATTTATTTCATATATGAGTGTGAAAAAATAAAATATAGAGTAAATTGCAAATTTAGTCCTTGTGGTTATATGAAAATTTGGATTGTGTCCCTCAAACAAAATAATTACAAGTATGGTCACTATGGTTTCAATTTTGTTTTCGATTAGATCCCTACATTTAACTCTCGTTAATTTACCTTTGTTAAATCAAGGGTACTTTTAGTCATTTTACATTTTCTTTAAAAAAATATATATGAATATACAAACACACAGAAAGCCACAAATTTCCACGGCCTGTCCAAGAACTCCCCGATCTCCATTTCCGACGACGATAAACTCTTCTCCCTTACCCATCTCTGGTATGTTGAAAAACTTAAATCAGATAAGTTTTATTGGTGCTGTGCAACTCACCAAGCACTATGTACAAGTTCTTGAAGCATAGATATGTGGATTAATATGAACCATATATCTTGGAAGACTTGCATGGGAAATATGGATGGCAACTTGCATCCATATGACATCATCCATATGACATCCTCCATATGTCATCCTCCATTTTTCCCCTATAAATACTTGCATCCATTCCATTCTAAAACACACCAACAAGAAGTTAGAAGTCTTCTTTCTAACTTTCTTCTTCTTCTTCCTTGTTCCCTTTTGTTGATATATATATATATATATATATATATATATATATATATATATATATATATATATATATCATTGATATATATTTATATATCTTGTTTTGGGGGAACATTTGGTTAGCTGATTTGTTGATCCAAGGATCTCGTAAACACGTTGTAATTTCTCCCGGTTGGTAATATAAAGATCTCTCTCTCTCCCTGTGGATGTACACTATCACACTGATAGTGGAACCACGTTAAATATTGTTGTCTAGATTTATTTGCTGTTTCGTTATATTTTATCGTATATTCGATAACTGTTATATTTACGCTTGTGGATCGGTATGAATCAATAGACCAAAATATACAATATTTAGATCTTGTTATTCCGCATTTGTTGTAACGGGTCAGTTGCACGTGATTTATTGTTATCATTTTTGGGACCGTAAATCACTTGAAATACAATTTTGTAACTGCCACCGACCCTTACAATTGGTATCAGAGCTGCTAGATCTAAATTTGTTTTATATTGTATATTTTTAGTCGCACGATAAGTGCTTGTTAAAAATGTCTGTTGATTCAGTAAATCCATTCGCCGGTTCCGTATCCAACTCGGACCCAAATGTTTATCAAAAAGGTTCTTTTAAATTATCGGGGGCCGGGATTAGAATAGAAAAATGGAACGGGGAGGGTGATTTTGGTAAATGGCAGTTTACTACAGCAACAACACTTAGAAAAAACGATGTTCACCCCGTAGTCTTTGCTCCGGAAGAAATAAATCCGGATATGTCCACCTTAGAAGCTAAGGAAATGGAGGCTTGGGCCTTCACTACCTGACAAATGGATATGGGTCCAAATGTAATTTCTGAAATCGTTTCTGAAAAGACAGCCGCAGGGATTTGGAAAAGACTTGAGAATCTTTATCTCAAGAAAACTTTGACTAACCGACTGTTATTGATGAGGTCGTGTCTGTTCTTCAAAATGAAGGAAGGCACTACCATTCAGGCCCACATGACTGAATTCGAAGACATCATAATGAAGTTGAAGGCAACAAATTCTATTTTTGCCACAAATAATGAGGCACTCGCTTTGATTCTGTTGTATTCACTTCCCGAAAAATATTCCCAGTTCACTAACAGTTTTATTTATGGAAGAGATTCCATATCTTTGTCTGACGTGAAAGCAGGGATGATCTGTGAAGAACAGAGAATTCAGATGAAAATCGGTAACAGTTCGCGGGAGAACAACCACAACAGTCATGGTCTATTTGTCGAAAGAGACCAAGATGATCAGCTCAGGGGAAGAACTCGTGGCCGCTCCCAATATCGTAAACCTGGTCATCGCGGGAAACTAAGCAACGTGGTAATTGTAATTATTGTCACAAACCAGGTCATTGGGTCAGAGATTGTCCGAGTTTGAAAAACAAGGACAAGAACAAAGCAGAATCTTCAGCAGTTGCAACCGAACAAGATATAGGCTTCTCAGCAACGGTTACTGCACCGCAAGGCGACAAGCGTTGGGTGTTGGATACCGGAGCTTCGTGCCATATGACACCATTTCGGGACTGTTTCACTACTTTCGAGGAGTTCGAAGGTAACCATATTTATATGGGAAACAGTACATCGTGTGTCACTCGGGGCATCGGTTCGGTCAGAATCAAAATTTTTGACGGTACTATTCGAACTTTATCAAATGTTAAATTTGTACCGTCTATGACTCGTTCTTTGATTTCTGTTGGACAACTATACAAACTTGGCTGTAAGATTCGAATAGAGAATGGGAGTATGCGTATTTCCAGATGGAACTTTGTTGTGATGAAAGGTGAGCAGGCAAAAAATAACCTGTTTCATCTGGTAGGCGAAACAGTCAGTTCTGATGCGTGTGTCGTGGATAGTTCGAGAAACTTAGATGCTACCCGTTTGTGGCATCTTAGATTGGGGCACACTTCGGAGAAGAATTTGGAGATTCTGCGCAAGCGGAAACTCATTGTAGTTGACACGCCTACGAGTCTGGACTTTTGTTCAGAATGTGTCTCGAGTAAACAGACGCGTGTTTCTTTTGGTGTTGGAAAACACAACACCAAAGGGATCCTCGATTATGTTCATACCGACGTCTGGGGACCATCTTCGACATAATCCCTCAGTGGAGGTAAGTACTATGTTATTTTTATTGATGATTTCTCGCACAAACTTTGGGTGTATGTGATTAAGTTAAAGTCAGACGTTTTTTGAAATATTCAAAACTTGGTTAGCACTACTCGAAGTCGAGACTGGTAGAAAATTAAAAGTGCTTAGATCTGACAATGGTGGTGAATACACTAGTGGTAACTTTAAAGACTTTTGTTCACGTAGAGGTATTCACCGACACTACACCATACCTGGCGATCCGCAATCAAACGGAGTCGCCGAGCGGATGAATAGGACCTTGTTAGAAAAAGTCCGATGTATGTTAGTTACATCTGGTTTCCCTAAAATGTTTTGGGCTGAAGCACTTCACACTGCTGTACACATTGTGAATCGGTTACCGTGTTCAGCCATTAGGGGAAAAATTCCGGAAGAAATTTGGAGGGGTAAGGGTTGTATCTATTTGAAATACATACGTGTATTTGGATGTCCTGTGTATATTCATGTGACAGGTCAGGACAAGTTGGATCCTAGAGCCACCAAGGGATTCCTACTAGGCTATACAGATGGAATCAAGGGTTACCGAATCTGGAACCCGGTCACCCGAAAGGTGATTCACTCTCGACATGTGACCTTCGATGAGTCGACTATGTTCAAGTCTAATCATAATCGACAACCCGCTCCAGAACCGGAAATTATCTCTTCTGTTTCTCCAACATCCGATGGAGATGAGATAATTGTCAGTCCTATTGTACCCAACTCATCTGCTCGTGGTTTTATTTTGGGATCAGAATCTGAAGAAGATGTTAGTCCACCAGATACATCTACTTCTGATCCAGTTAGCTCAGTTCATGAAGAAATTCTGAATGATGGTGGAGGTCAAGGCGATACAATTCCAGTATCAGTACCTGCGAGGCAGAGCCAGAGAACTATCCTTCCTCCTAATAGGTATGGTGATTGGGATTTTGCAAATATGAGTTTTACTGACCAGCTTGAGTATGTTTTGCATGTTGTACAGGATGAGCCGTTTGACTATTCGGAGGCCCTAGCTTCGAGCCACTGTGATAAGTGGTTAGGAGCTATGCATGAGGAAATGGAAGCTCTATCTAAAAATAACACTTGGGAGCTTTGTCCATTACCGAAAGGCAGTCGTGCAATTGGCTGCAAATGGGTCTATAAAGTCAAAGACGATAAGCGTTATAAAGCTCGCCTGGTTGCGAAAGGCTTTGCACAGCGGAAGGGTATCGAGTATGACGATATTTTCGCGCATGTGGTTCGACACACATCTATCCGGGTACTTCTGGCCCTTGTGGCAATTCTTGATATGGAGCTCGAACAGTTAGATGTGAAAACATCTTTTCTGCACGGAGATCTTGAAGAAACCATCTATATGAAGCAACCAGAAGGTTTCATCTCCGACAACAAACCTGATTGGTTCTGTAGATTGAAAAAGTCCCTGTATGGACTTAAACAGTCGCCTCGACAGTGGTACAAGAAGTTTGATTTATTTATGCTCTCATTGGGTTTTGAGCGTAGTGAGAAAGACGCTTGTGTCTATCATAGATCAAGTGGTGACATTTCTATTTATCTACTTCTTTATGTTGATGACATGCTGATAGCTTGCAGGGATCATTCTGAAATCAACCGTTTGAAAGATAGGTTGAAATCAGAATTTGAAATGAAAGATCTCGGTAAAGCTCGTGTTATTCTCGGCATGGAAATTGTTCGGGACAGAAAGTCCTGTACTCTCAGGTTAACACAGAAGGGCTATATTCAGAAGATTCTGAAGCGGTTTAATCTTGATGGAGCAAAGTCGGTGTCTACGCCACTTCCAAGACACATCAAGATTACAAAAGACGATTGTCCGGTAGACGATCTTGGAAAGGCTGAGATGGCAAAGATTCCGTATGCCAGTGCAGTCGGGAGCCTCATGTATGCCATGGTATGCACTCGTCCTGATCTTGCACATTCCGTTGGTGTGATTAGTCGGTTTCTATCGAACCCGGGTAAGTCACATTGGAATGCAGTGAAAACTGTATTTCGTTACTTGAAAGGTACGGAAACTTACGGCCTGATTTATGGTATGCAAAACAATTGTGATATTCTTGGTTACTGCGATTCAGATTACGCAGGTGATCGTGTCAGTTGGAAATCCACTTCTGGTTATGTTTTTACATTAGGTGGAACAGCTGTCAGTTGGAGATCTCGATTACAATCTGTTGTTGCATTATCGACTACCGAAGCTGAACTTATTGCAGCGGTCGAGTCTGCTAAAGAAGCAGTTCATTTACAGGAACTCTTGTTTGGTTTGGGCCTGAAGCAGACTACTGTCCGTATTAATTATGATAGCCAGAGTGCTATTCACTTGGCTACAAATTTGGCGTTCAGCTCTCGAACGAAGCACATTAATGTGCGTGATGCATTTCTGGTAGCTTTACATGACGCAAAAGTTGTGTACTTGAAGAAAATATTATCTGAAGATAATGCTGCCGATATGTTCACCAAGTCGTTACCGCCAGCCGCATTCGAGCATTGCTCGAATTTGATCAAGCTCAGATTGTGTTAGTGTCGTTTGGCACCTTGTGGGAGAGATGAGAATATTGCTACAGATGACATAGCGACATCTTTGGGGAGATATTACTTGGTACATGTTTTTAGGTTGTTTAACTCGTTCGTTTATTGAGATTGCTCACTTGAGGATTTTTGCTTTTGATTTTTATGGGTGATGGCCGAGCCGAAGCTCGTCACGATCAAAATGCATTCTGTTACCTCATGTCAATCTCTATCAGCTATTTGTCCGTATTCGGGGGATTGGTCCGTGCTTTGGTTTCGTCGGGTGATTTGCACGGAGTGTTGAAAAACTTAAATCAGATAAGTTTTATTGGTGTTATGCAACTCACCAAGCACTATGTACAAGTTCTTGAAGCATAGATATGTGGATTAATATGAACCACATATCTTGGAAGACTTGCATGGGAAATATGGATGACAACTTGCATCCATATGACATCATCCATATGACATCCTTCATATGTCATCCTCCATTTTTCCCCTATAAATACTTGCATCCATTCCATTCTAAAACACAAGAAGTTAGAAGTCTTCTTTCTAACTTTCTTCTTCTTCTTCCTTGTTCCCTTGGATCCAAGGATCTCGTAAACACGTTGTAATTTCTCCCGGTTGGTAATATAAAGATCTCTCTCTCCCTGTGGATGTACACTATCACACTGATAGTGGAACCACGTTAAATATTGTTGTCTCGATTTATTTGTTGTTTCGTTATATTTTATCGTATATTCGATAACTGTTATATTTACGTTTGTGGATCGGTATGAATCAATAGACCAAAATATACAATATTTAGATCTTGTTATTCCGCATTTGTTGTAACGGGTCAGTTGCACGTGATTTATTGTTATCATTTTTGGGACCGTAAATCACTTGAAATACGATTTTGTAACTTCCACCGACCCTTACATGGTACCCTATCTCCTTCACGGTTCTTCTTTCCCATCTTCATAGATCACTCCAAAACTGTCTAAATTGAGACCATATCTCAACAGATCTTCACAGAGATATGCATATTGACAAGAAAACAAGAAGGGAAAGGCGGGTAAAGGTTCAAAGCAGATGCTGAATAAAGGTAGGTGGTGGTGGTTGGTCACGTACAGTGTTCGAGTGAGGAAGACAAGAGTGGGAAAAGGGAGGCACTGGTGGCAGTTTTGGTTCTCGTCGTAGATGTGTACCAACCGGAGTTGCAGACCGTAGTTCAATCATGAATTGTTGGTTTATCTTCGTCAAGGAAATTTTGTTGAACGTGAGGGAAGAAACAGAAAATGCGCCTATATGTATAAGGGATTAGGTCACGGGAGGCATACAAAAGTCCTTTTCAATTTGTATCTGGATTCTCAAATTTGATGAATGCACTAATTACCATTAATATCAACCGAATGTATCTGGGTTTCCAATTTAGGGGGACTTTTTCTTGTGGATTAGGTGTTGTTGCAAGGGTAGCCATGGACCATGGTGTTTGTGAAAATGTCAAAGAGGAAAACGATGAAATCGATCTACATATGCCTTACCTTTATAAATATACTTACATTAAACACTCCTTAAAAACAACTTCATGTGCAAGACTTGCCATGGTTCCTTATTTCTTGCCATATCTTGGGCAATCATCTTTGTTTTAGTTTAGCATTCCGTCTTTTAATTATTTAAAAGAAGGCTTTAATGGATCCAACAACCTTTTTAGATTCTAGTTTCACAAGAATAAAAATTTAAGATCTTGTTGAATTATTATCAGTTTCTTTAGTCCAATGATTCCAACAAGACGAAAATTCAAAATGAAAGTAAATGAACAAAATTAAAACCAACGTAAACCCTAGGAACAACAAGCCAAATTATATATCAAAACCAAATAAACCCTCATGTACAGGAGTAGCACCAAAATGAAAACCAAAGTAAATCATTTATCGTCCTAAAGCCACTGAAATGTTCCCTCATCTTCATCCCTCAAATCCCAAGCTTAAACCAGTCTGAATTAATTCCTTGTTAAACTGTAGCTTTAGTGATTTACCATTTAAATCCCACAGTTTTTTTAGCATGTTGCAGGTGAAGATCGGAGAGGAGTTGAAGAAGAAGGGGGCGGCTAGGTAGGGTCAAGGATGTTGCAGTTGCAGGTTAGGAAGATGATGAGGATTGAGGAGTGAGAGAATGATGAGGCTATCGGAGCATATGAGCGACGGGGAGGAGGCAGACTTCCAACAGTGGGAAATGGGAGACGTCTAGCTCGGTGACGGTGATGTGGTGGTCGACGGAAGGAATAAAGTCATGGAGGGTCGTTCTGTGCACTATATAAATGTATTATATATTTAAGATTTTATAATATATATATATATATATATATATATAATTTCTTTAAAGAAAATGTAAAATGATGGAAAAAAACCTCTGACCTGACGGAACTATGTTAACAGAATTAGTAGCAATTAAGGACCCAATCCACAACAAAACAAATACCATAATGATGATACATGTAATTAGTTTGTTTGGGGGATTTAATCATAATTTTCATGTAACCACATGGATGAAATTCGTAATTGACTCTAAAATATAAATAAATAAGGTTTTATATCTTCAAATTTAAATATCTTGTTTATAAATAAGGAAAATGGCCAATTTGGTGATAATTATATATAGGAAGTAATCCTCTTTCTCATTTAAGTGTATATTAACTAAAATCTAAGTCCACGGATTTAGTTTGCCAAAGATAAAGTGGAGGAACAAATGGACTATTTGAGGATTAGAGATAAAGTGGAGGAACAAATGGAGTGTTTGAGGATTCATACTAAAACAAATATATCGTGGGCAATTGTTAAGTTTGATTAGGGTTTTGTGAGTTGGAACATATATACATGGTGGAGAGCGCCGATGGAGGAGATAAAATGGCATAAATGACCGCCATTTTGCGTTGGGGTTGTTGATAATGAAAAGCCGAGAAAAAAAAGGAGAATTTTAGAGAAAAGGCAGCAAAGAACGAGAAATGGAAGAGGTCGGTGTTTGAAATTAAAAAATAGATTGTAGCGACATTGAGGTAAGAATCTCGTGATTCTCGGTTCAATCAATATTACCCTAGTAATTTGAGATTTATATACGTGTTTTTTTTAGTTGATTAGTTGATCGGACAGTGGATAATCTTTTGATTCCAAGTATAGACTATGCTACGGTAAAAACCAATAATATTTGGAGTCGTATTAAAGACTAAAAAACATGAAACAAGGGGTTGTACGTGACTGTTTATTGGCCTAGCCAAAGAGTCAAATGGGTGTGTATGACCCGGGTTTTGAAGAGGGCATCGCCGTGTGGTCATAAACAGATGCGGTTGCGACCTTGGGTGAAAGTAGAAACCGCCGTGGATGGTTTGATCATTACCAAAGCCTTTGTTTGGGTCTTCACACATGTATATTGTATATGCATGGTAGGCGTGGTCTGTGCATGAAAAATTATGTGTACATATACATGATTTGGGTGTTAGTGCATCACTTCAATGTTTTGTTAATATATATATCTATCTATACTATTATAACTAAATTCTAATATAGTTAGACGGTTTTTGGAAAACGTTTTTGAAAAACCATACATTTCTCCCATATTAATTAAATTTACCACCCTTATATATGAACAAAAATACAATGAAAAAATACGTTTCTTTTTTTTACAAATTATACAATTTTAATCGTCTCGTCAATACCTTCAAAACGAGCCACAATATTGAATATATTTTTAATTTAACTGTACTATAAAATATAATGAACATCTACGAATTAATTTGATTTCTATCCATACGTTTTATTTTTTTTCACCGTTAGCATATTAAAAATACATAATCGTAGATCAACTAAAATATATTAAAAATATGTTTCATTATTATTATAAATTATATTATTATGATTTTTTCGTTAATAATTTTAATATAAACTAATTATTAATATTTTAATGGGTAGCATAAATGTGTAACATTATATATATATATATATATATATATATATACTATCTATATCTATATCTATACTATTATATTAAAATGGTTATTTTCAAAATTCAATGTTACATTTAGCATCTTTACAATTAGTTATTTAATTTACTTTATATCTCTTGCTTTTTCATTTTTCATTTTATATTTTTGTCATATTAACACAAATAATCGTATATAAACAAAATACAATTAAAAATACGTTTCTTTTTTAACAAATTATACCATTATAATCGTCTCGTCAATACCGTCAAAACGAACCCAATATTGAATATTTTTTAATTTAACCGTACTATTAAATATCATGAATATCTATGAATTAATTTGTTTTCAATCCATACGTTTTTCTTCAGCGTTAGCATATTAAAAATACATAATCGTAGATCAACTAAAATATATTAAAAATACGTTTCATTATTATTATAAATGATATTATTATAATTTTTTGGTCAATAATTTTGATATAAACTAATTATTGAATATTTTTATGGGTAACATAAATGTGTAACAATATATATATATATACTATCTATATTAAAATTGTAAAACGATTATTTTCAAAATTCAATGTTACGTTTAGCACTCTTACAATTAGTTATTTAATTACTTTATATCCCTTGTTTTTTCATTTTACATTTTACATCTTTGTTATATTAACACAAATAATCGTATATGAACAAAATGCAATGAAAAAATATGTTTCTTTTTTTTTACAAATTATACCATTATAATCGTTTCGTCAATACTTTCAAAACAAGCTTAATATTGAATATTTTTTAATTTAACCGTACTATTAAATATCATGAATAATTATGAATTAATTTGTTTTCTATACATACGTTTTATTTTTTTTCACCGTTAGCATATTAAAAATACATAATCGTAGATCAACTAAAATATATTAAAAATATGTTTCATTATTATTATAAATTATATTATTATTATTTTTTCGTTAATAATTTTAATATAAACTAATTATTAATATTTTAATGGGTAGCATAAATGTGTAACATTATATATATATATATACTATCTATATCTATATCTATACTATTATATTAAAATGGTTATTTTCAAAATTCAATGTTACATTTAACATCTTTACAATTAGTTATTTAATTTACTTTATATCTCTTGCTTTTTCATTTTTCATTTTATATTTTTGTCATATTAACACAAATAATCGTATATGAACAAAATACAATTAAAAATACGTTTCTTTTTTAACAAATTATACCATTATAATCGTCTCGTCAATACCGTCAAAACGAACCCAATATTGAATATTTTTTAATTTAACCGTACTATTAAATATCATGAATATCTATGAATTAATTTGTTTTCAATTCATACGTTTTTTTTCAGCGTTAGCATATTAAAAATACATAATCGTAGATCAACTAAAATATATTAAAAATACGTTTCATTATTATTATAAATGATATTACTATAATTTTTTGGTCAATAATTTTGATATAAACTAATTATTGAATATTTTTATGGGTAACATAAATGTGTAACAGTATATATATACTATCTATATTTATATCTATATTAAAATTGTAAAACGGTTATTTTCAAAATTCAATGTTACATTTAGCACCCTTACAATTAGTTATTTAATTACTTTATATCCCTTGTTTTTTAATTTTTCATTTAACATATTTGTCATATTAACACAAATAATCGTATATGAACAAAATGCAATGAAAAAATATGTTTCTTTTTTTTACAAATTATACCATTATAATCGTTTCGTCAATATCTTCAAAACGAGTCCAATATTGAATATTTTTTTAATTTAACCGTACTATTAAATATCATGAATATATATGAATTAATTTATTTTCTATACATACGTTTTATTTTTTTTACCGTTATGGCATGTACGTCCCGCTAGAAGGTTCTATGGAAATCCGGAATATTCCGGGTCAATCAAGAGATTGGAGGAAGCTTGGAGATGGATCAAGGATGGATAAACAAAAACCAAGATGATCCAAGCATACTCTAGAATGATCTATATCTTTCAAGGGTTTATATATCTAAAACATTCCTTGTAATAGTTAGTAGAATAATCTAGATAAAGTTCTAGATAGATCCATAGAGTAGTATAAATAGGGGTAGTCTATCATTTGTAAATCACACTCCACATTTTCACAACTTAAGTGATAGAAGCATAGAGTTCTCCCAATCATCTTAGCATTCTTGTTTGTTCATCTTTACTCGATATTCTCGTAGTTTGGCTGACTTAGTTCGAGAACTAAAGCCGCGCACGAGCTTGTGAAGACAACTCCGTGACAGTTAGCATATTAAAAATAAATAATCGTAGATCAACTAAAATATATTAAAAATAAGTTTTATTATTATAATTTTTTCGTCAATAATTTTAATATAAACTAATTTTTGAATATTTTTATGTTTAACATAAATGTGTAACATTATATATATAGTTTCTATATCTATATCTATACTATTATATTAAAATTGTAGACAGTTGTTTTTAAGATTCAATATTACATTTAACACTCTTACAATTAGTTATTTAATTTAATTTATATACCTTGCCTTTTTATTTTTCATTTTCCACCATTATCATGTAAACACAAATAATTGTATATGAACAAAATACAATGAAAAAATACGTTTTTTTTTTTTACAAATTATACCATTATGATTGTCTCGTCATACTTTCGAAACGAGCCCAATATTAAATATTTTTTAATTTAACCGTACTACTAAATATCATGAATATCAACGAATTAATTTGTTTTCTATCCATATGTTTTATTTTTTTCATAGCATATTAAAAATACATAATCGTATATCAACTGAAATATATTAAAAATACGTTTCATTCTTATTATAAATTATATCATTATAATTTTTTCGTCAATAATTTTAATATAACCTAAGCATTGAATTTTTTTGGGTTTTATCTCTACTATATTATTAAAATTCTAATACGGTTAATTAGTTTTTTGGAAAGTTTTAAAAGCCAAAATTTTAGCTCCACTTTTATTCGAAGTTATATTTAACACTCTTATAATTAGTTATTTAATTTACTTTATATTCCTTGGTTTTTCATTTTTCATTTTACATTTTTATCATGTTAACCCAAATAATCGTATATGAACAAAAATGCAATGAAAATATATGTTTCTTTTTTTACAAGTTATACAATTATAATGGTCTCGTTAATACTTTTAAAACGAGTCCAATATTGAATATTTTTTAATTTAACCGTACTATTAAATATCATGAATATCTACGAATTAATTTGTTTTCTATCCATACGTTTTTTTTTCATTTTTAGCATATTAAAAACACATAATCACAGACCAACTAAAATATTTAAAAAAATGTGTTTCATTTTTTTTATATAAATTACACCACTGTTATTTGTTCGTCAATATTTTCAAATTAAGTTTAGTTTTGAATATTTATTGATTTAGTACTATTTTAAAATAGAATAAAGACATATAAATTTTAATATATATATATATATATATATATATATAGAAGATAGCATACCGATAAATATTTGTAACGGTTATTGTAAAAAAAACAAGGTATACAAATCTATATGTATCTATATTAGGTTTTTTTTATTAAATTAATTAAAAATTTATAATCAGATAAATTATAAATGTATACAACTAACATCAATATGGACAAAAATAAAACAAAAATGAAATATGATTGAAAATACATAACAAATTAATTCAGAGTCAATGCATGATTCACATATAAGTGCACCAAACGACTCAAGCACCGTGTTTTCATAGACTAAAGTATCAATAAGGACGAAGAATACAAACTTAAAATAAAACGTTATTGTCATTTTGATTTCGAGATGTTTCGCGAGCGGATACATATCTTTGTCAATTGTTCCTTCAATTTTACGATTTTTCGCACCGCATCATACACATGTATATGATTAGTATATATTTAAAAATATTGGATGGTTCCTCAAAAGGATGAAGAAATCGATAAATTTTTTAATTTAAGGCCATACAAAAGGGAGTTGAAAGTTTATAATTTTATTCTTATAGTTATTTGATTTAAGAAGTGTAGTTTTGATAAATTTTTTAATTTAATTTAATAAATAGATTAAAGTGTCGTAAAGGGGTTGACGACTATCAAGAAGCTTTAAATCGAATTACAGAGTTTATAGTATAAAGGGTAAACCGACGTTAATGGAATTTTATAATGAGAATAAAGTGTCTTAATTAATTGAAGTTAATGATTATGAGAGCACTTTAATTAGGACTGGAGAATGTTATAAAATACCAAATTGACATTATAGGATGTGGTGAAGCTTAAGGATTGGGGTTTAACCATATTTGAGTGAGGTTAAAAGAATTGACTAAGGGGTGAATTTATTGACCAAAATCACTAGGTTTGGCCTTTTGACACATCTTTGACTTTTTGGTTGAATTGTGGTGAACACCTATTCATTAATTGACTATTATGGTTTAATAGCTATAAGTTACCTCGACAAAATACGCAATCAGGTGAATCGAGATTTTTACTTGGATGCATGCTTATGTAAAAATTTACTAGAGCATGAGATGATTTGGTACACATATATTGTGCAAAAAAAATTATGTACATATTTATGGGTGAGAACTCTCAAATCTTGAGAGTTAATTCCTCTCTTTTCGTATTTACTTTATCACATTTTCACCCATTTTGTCTCTTACCTCTTCGTTTGGTTTTAATTGTTTAAACATGGTGATGAAGTCTCAAGGTTGCAAAAACTTCAGTTTCACTAACTTTCTGTGCAGAACGTGACCACCTTGTCACCACGTTGCGACGTTGCTGAAAATTTATGGATAAGTCTTGGCCATTTCTGGAAAGATTGGTTTTTGAAGAAAATTAAAGAAGTTTATGCTCTTTCACAAGAATAATCAAGGAAGAAGACAAAAGGTGTAAGTCAAAGGAAGGTTCAATACTCCTCCTTAAAGCTACTTTTTATGATTAGTCACATCAACACTTCTTCTTCCTTGGGCTATAAATTGAGGCTTGGGAGGCACCATTTGAACATCATCAATTCCAGGAGCATTTACTTTGATCTGGAGCTTAGCATTTAGTTTACATTCTCTCTTTAAAGTTGTAGTGTAGTGCATTTAATTCTTGTAATTTCTTGTATCAGTTGTCGCCACGTTGTCACCATGTTGTGGGCACTTTGGTCACAACCTTTAAGTTTTATTTATGCCATTTATGTTCATGTATTCTCTTTCTTCTCTCGTGTCTTTTATTTTTATTATGAGCTAAACACCCATTTGGGTGTGGGTATGAGCCAAGGCTAAGACTAGTAGGCAACACTTGGGTATTGCCATCTTTGCTAACTCTTAGACTTGGTCGCTCGAGTCGGGACTTCAACTCAATGCGGACAAGCTAATCACTTGTTAGTGTTAATATTAGATCTTAGACCTCGAGAGAGGCGGATCCGAAATACGCCTTGAGTGATGCAAAGAAGATTTGAGAAAATCTTTTATAACCACGTAGAGATACGGGTTTTTGCATGACTTTAACTAAGGTTCAAAATGTCGGTTGATATATGTGTCACAAAGAGATTTGGGCTTTTATATCTATACTGGTGGAACTGAAATCCTTAGAGGTTTACTTAGTTAAGTCGACAAGTCTTGAGTTGGCAAAATTGGTGACTTTGTGGGTGCAACGTGGCCACGTTCCGAGGAAACTCACTTTCGAGAGAAATGGGTTTTTAAAGATATTGTGTGTCATTTTGTTTCTGACCATATTGTTACTACATCAGTCTTAGTTAATGCTTGTACCCACATCCTACCTTTTATCTTGTTAATCCCTTTTAATCGTTGTTTAGTTTGCTTAAAACTCACAAATATTGATATTGTTCTCAAAACTCAAACAAGCACTAGAAGTTCATGAAAGTTATCAGATTCTTGGTTGACTAGTCCCTATGGAAATGATCTTGTTACTCTACCACTTTATTACTTAATAGCGATCATAGTGTCCGGTGTGCACTTGCACTGCCACTGTGGCAACATAGTGGCCACGTTGTGGACCTATACGATTTTCCGCTATCAAGTTTTTTTTTGGTAAAGGAGTATCCCAGACCACTTTGGGCCCAGATTAATCTCCTGGAGAACAGGCCAAAGGCCTGCGGGCATTCATCCCGTGGCCACAATGCTGCGAGTGGGGCTCGAACCCGGGCAACCGCTATGAAGTCCCCAGGCTCTTACCACCACGCCACAACCTTGTGTTTTGCTATCAAGTTTTTGGCGTCGTTGCCGGGGAATAGCGCGATTTTAAATCCTAAGATATTGACTTTCATTCGAGCCTGAGTTGTTTGTTTCTTTTTTTAGTATTTTTCGTGTTGTATGCCAAGGCTACAACATGGTGAACTTGTACCTATTGACCCCGAAATTGAAAGAACCGTTAAAAGACGAAGAAGAGGTAGAAGAGGTCCGCAAAATCAAAACATGGCTGGAAATGGTGGAAATCCTCCACCACCACCTAATGAAACAACCATAAGAATTGTCGACGATAAAGAATGGGGAATACGGGACTATGCAACACCCAAATTTGATCAATTAAAATCGGGTATTCTTAGGACCAACATTGCGGCACAAACTTTTGAACTAAAACCGGTAATATTTCAAATGATCCAAGCAATGGGTCAATTTGGAGGGTTACCTTTGGAAGATCCGCATTCGCATTTAAAATCATTTTTAGAAATGACGGATCATTTTCGCATTCAAGGCGTTACGGTAGAAGCCTTACGGCTTATGCTCTTCTCTTACACATTGAGAGATAGAGCCAAATCTTGGCTAAATTCTCAACCTCTCACTCCATTGATAGTTGGACAAGTTTGACCGAAATTTTTCTAAAAAAATATTTTCCTCCAACTAGAAATGTGAAGTTTAGAAATGAAATTTTGATGTTTCGGCAAGAGGAGGATGAAGCGGTTTCGGATGCATGGGAGAGATTCAAAGACTTAATTAGAAAATGTCTTCATCATGGAATCCCTCATTGCATCCAATTAGAGACATTTTATAATGGCCTTACTAATTCCACTAAAATTATTCTTGATGCTACGGTCGGTGACGCTTTCACCTCTAAGACTTATAACGAAGGATATGACATTTTGGACAAAGTGGCCAACAATAACACCAATTGGTCAAACCCACGTGCTCTTGCTCCTAAAAATGCATCGGGTGTTCATGAAATTGATGCCATCACCGCCTTAAACGCCCAAATTATAGCTTTAACTAACTTGGTAAAAAAATAACATGAATTTAAATGGTGAAAAGAACCAAGTCCAAGCTATAAATGAATCTTGTGTGTTTTGTGGTGAGAATCATGCTTTTGAATGTTGTCCCGGTAATCCAGATTCGGTCAATTATGTAGGAAACCATTCAAGGAATAGCTCATTTTCTTCAACTTACAACCCAAATTGGAGAAATCACCCGAACTTCTCAGGGTCGGGAAATCAAGGACTTCAACCCCCCTGGGTTCATCAAGTTCCAAACCGACCACCAAATCCCCCGAGATTTCAACAAGGACCGTCTCATACGTACCAAAGTGGGCAATCCTCACAACCATATGTACCGAGACAACAAAATGCATCAGAGAGTAATAGTTCGCTTGAATCTTTACTTAAAGGTTTTATAAACCAAACCAATGCAACCTTGAGAAGTTTTGAAACTCAATTGGGGCAATTTGCCGCTGATTTGAAGGAAAGACAAATGGGCACCTTACCTAGTGACACTGAAATCCCTAAGGGTAATCACAAGGAGCACATTAAGGTCGTGACTTTAAGGAGTAAGACAAGCACATCTAAACCTAATGATGAAGTCTTAATCAATACCATTGTGCAAGATGAGACCACACATGCTTTTGACAAAGAAAATTTTCCGTCACTTTTTCCATCCAACATGGTTGAAACGTGCCCACCTTCGAGACAGAATGCAGCAAGTCCTTCACGGACTGCTCTGCCATCAACATAGCCTCACCAAAGTGGTGAGATCGTGCCCACTTCACAGCCCATAAGGGCAGATTCAAACCAAACGAAATTGGACTTACGAGACCTCCCTTTTCCTGGTAGAATGAAGAACAAGAATGCAGATGTGCAATTCAAAAACAAATTGGACATTTTCAAACAATTGCACATTAACATACCTTTGGTAGAAGCTCTTGAGCAAATGCCAAATTATGTTAAATATTTAAAGGACATTCTCAACAAGAAAAGGAGGTTAAGTGAGTATGAAACTGTGGCTTTAACAAAAGAATGTAGTGTTTTGCTCACATGTAAAATTCCTCCCAAACTCAAAGACCCGGTATTCAATAGGGGGAAAAGAAGTGGGTCATGCCCTTTGTGATCTTGGTGCAAGTATAAATCTAATGCCACTTTCGGTTTTTAACAAACTAGGAATTGGAGAAGTACGACCTACGACCGTTACTTTACTATTAGTGGATCGATCGTTGGCTTATCCTAAAGGAAAGATCGAAGACATCTTGGTCCAATTTGACAAATGCATCTTCCCGGCCGACTTTCTAGTTCTGTACTATGAAGCCGATAGGAATGTCCCAATCATCTTAGGGCGACCATTTCTAGCAACGGGTAGAACATTAATCAATGTCCGCAAAGGAGAACTAACCATGAGAGTGAATGACCAGCAAGTGACATTTAACGTCTTCAAATCACTTAAGTTTCATGGGGAGGTGGAATATTGTTCGTCTTTAGACACCTTAGAAAGGGATTTAAGCATCGATCCTGATGAAGTGGCCACGTCTGTCACCACAGTAGCCACTTCAGTGAAGAACATTTGGAAGAATTAGACTTTGTATGTGAGGAAGAGATTGAGGAGACCATAGCAGCCTCTGAACTAGATTTCAAGGATAGAACAATCCAACAACTATCCATCATTGAACCTCCTAAGCTAGACTTAAAGCCCTTGCCCGATCATCTTAAGTATGCTTATCGCATCGAGGAAGAAAAATTACCCGTCATTATTTCTTCTAAGTTGACCCAAGAGCAAGAATTAAGTTTGATTGAGTTGTTGAGGAAATATAAGAAGACCTTAGGATGGATCATAGCCGACATTAAGGGTATAAGTCCGACGGTTTGCCAACATAAGATAATTTTGGAAGATAATAGCGTTGGCAAAGTGTAACCACAAAGGAGACTTAATCCTATTATGAAAGATGTCGTTAAAAAAGAATTTTTAAAATGGTTCTATGCGGGGATTATTTATCCCATCTCTAGTAGTAGTTGGGTAAGCCCGGTACAATGCGTACCAAAGAAACACTACAACAAAAAGGGTTTTATAGGACACTTTTTTGGGACACATTTTGAGATCCGTCCTATAAAAAAGGCTAATACGACACATTAAACTATGAGTCCTATTTGATTTAATCTAATACGACTATTAGTTTTGAGTCTTATCATGTAAATCTAATACGACACTTTTCAATGTCATATTTTTTAGAGTCTAATTGGACACTTTTAAGTGTCATATTATATTAGAGATTAATAGCATAATTTAAAGTTATTATTGTTTTAAAACCTAAAAGGACACTTTAAAGTGTCATCTTCTCTTAAAAACTAATAAGAAACTATTATGATTTAAAAGTTAATAGGACACTTTTAAAATGTCCTATTAAAGATTAAAATATTATAAAAATATATATTTATTTAAAGTGTTATTACAAAAAAATATAATGAACTATTTTTCTTAATTAAATTATAAAAAAGCCTTTAGATGTTTTATATAAGTTATACATATTAAGAAAACCCAATTGAAAATAAGCCTATCCAACCCTAATTGGAGGCCCGATTGAAAAAACCCTAAACAAAAAAAAGCCTTTTTGATGATCAGATAATCAGCTCATCTGTTCTGCCCGTTCTCTGCTCGTTCATCTATTCATCTGTCGAGAACGAATTAGGAATCTCATCAGTTCATCTGTTTTGCTCGTTCTGCTCCTCTATCTGATTCAGGTAATATTTTCATTTTTACTAATTGGTTTTTTGTTTGATTTATTTTGTATAATTGATTTAAGTTTAGGATATTGTTTGTTTGTGGTGTTATGAGGATGATGATGATGCTGATTTTAGTAAATAAAGCTTGTGGTGCTCAAGCTACAAACTCAGTTTAGAGCAACACATCGTGATCAGGTGGATTTGTGCCAGGTAAGTTTGTGTAAAACCATAGTTTGATTTGGTAAGTTATTAATGCCTATCAAAATTGATGTGATAATGCTCATTCGTATTGTTTTCTAGGTTTATTCTAATGTTCATTCAATGTGAATCTAATGATTGTATGTGGTTAAATTGTATTGTGATGTGAAATACGCTGCTAGATTTAAGCTACAACTTGTGATTTGTTTTACAGCACTTTCAATTAACGTATTATCTTGTACGCCTAATCTATGTAACATATTTTCAGTCTTCTTGTTTCTGCTTTACAATATCTAAAAGAATTGATAGAAGTGCTGATTACCATTGGTTTTCTGGATGCAATTTGACAAGAATCTCGTATCATGCGAGAAATCAAAAGCTTCATTCCACTCAGCAGTTCTGGAAATTGATGTAGCAATGATTAGAACTTGGAAACAATCTTATTTACTTTATTTAAAAGAAGAACGGAATTAACTAGGGGTGAGATTTTGCCACCTAGCTAGGATGTTTTCCTATGTGTATCCATTGATGGAGTCCAACTCCTGTAACCACCTAACTCTACAACCTCCCAAGTCCTTCATAATATCTTAACCTACTTTCAGTAATATTAAAAAAAATATGACTACCTGAAGCATTTAGAACTAACCTAAATAACGCATTTACATTCTAGAAAGGAATATGTGTAAGAACTAATTATTTGCATTGCATTTTTTATTTGTGTTTTGTTCAATTTATTTATTAATCGTTTGATTTTTTCTAGCAATGTCTTCTAGGATGAACAGTGGAGAGAACTTGGTTCATGGTAATAATGGCCAACAAGTTCAAGAAGACACAATTAACATAGACTCCAACCATTTTATTGATGATCCAGGTATGTAGATATGTGTCATCTTTTGGGGATTTGTATAATTCTTTTTTCATTGATAAATTTGTTTATTTTTTATCCATTTTGCTTATTTGTAGCTACTGATGGAAGCTCGCACAAAAGAGTTAGAGGACCAACATATATGCCAAGTATTTGGGCTCTAGAAGAAGGGGGTCGTATTCCGGTTCAGTTCAATGAATATGGCCAACCTGTTGACAACGAAACTACTAATAGTTTGAGCCATTTCATGGGATCTTTGGCAAGGAGCGGAAAGTAATGTCCGGTTGATGTATCATGGCATCAAGTAAAGACAATTAAGAAAGGAATGTTGCTAAACCTTATAGAGGTAAACTTGAAGTAAGCTAAAATTAAATAAGTAAAGGTGGTATGTTACCACATATTAAGATTATCTTACTTTTCTTGTGTGATAGACAAAATTTGATCTTCCACCGGGATCCGATGATTGGATTTTAAAATCATTTGCAAAGAAGGTGAGAAATTGGAGGGCAAGAATAAAGAAAGATTACTATGATCCATCTCTATCACTTCAAGAGCAAATAAATTCAAAGCCTAAGAGAGTTCATGTGGATCAATGGAAGAACCTTATCAAGAATTGGAACAAAGAAGAGGCTAAGGTATGTTATTTAGGCTTCCTTGGTTGCTTTTGAAAGCCTGTTATTATGGTTATAAGTTTCACGGTTATTTATCCACTACTAGCTTATAGTCTTATATGTCATTTTCAGAAAATCAATGAAAGAAATAAGACTAACAGGGCATATAAGAAGATGATGCAAATTACAGGGAAAAGAAGTTATGCTCGAGTTCGTGAAGAATTAAAGGTACTTATTCTTTATAATGTAGTTATTAATATAGCTAATGTGATATAGGTATATGTACTTACCTAAATATACATTTGGGTTGTCACAAGAATCTTTGTCGGTACGTGAACCTAATCGAATGGAAATGTTTGTTGCATGTTTCTCTAAAAATGGCACCACAAAAAATGTGGAGGCTGCAAACGCTATTGTATGTTATATTTATAATTTGCTGACTACATATGCAAGTTTTACTTGAGCTTTAGATTAATTTTCACAAGCTTTATCAAATTTTTAGTGATAATTTGTTTTGACTATAGGAACAAATGCTAGGCCTCAATTTTCAACTTCCTGAGGGTTCACTTGATGAGCCGGGGCCTGATGATGTATTTTCAAAAGTGATGGGAAAAGACAAACATGGCAGCGCACGCATGTACGGGCTAGGTGTTCGAGCTTCAGATATATGGGGTGTCATGCCGAGTCGCTCTGCATGTTATAGGGAGAGCATGTTATGGAAAAAAGCATATAAATATATTAGCAGTGAAGTAGCTGAGTTGAAAGATATGATATTAGAGATGCGAGGATCAAATGAACATACTTCTAGTGCTTCAAGTGTTCCCGGGACATCAGCAGGTCGTCCTAAAGCACCCACCAAACTTCAACCTCTAAAGGTACGTGTCACATTAGAAATATATTGATGCAATATGACTGACTGATTGATTACCTTAAGATAATATCTACTCTTGTATATATCACTAGTCCTGCCTGTTATATTAGTTGATTAAATAAGCTATTGGGGTTTTTGAAATTTATAGAGATGACTTGGAGATTCTTAATCAACACACCCACCAAATGACCACTCACTACTAAATATATATGATCTTGTATATTCTATAAACATTAATAATGATCATCAATAGGTTACAAAAATATTGAAATAATTTATAAAGGATTCTTTTGTTGCAATTTGTGTTTGGTTTGTTGTTTAGATTGCGTCATATATAGATTCTTCTTAGAACCTTGTTCTTCAATCACGTTCTTGTAGGTTGGGGATGTTGTTCATCTTACGAGTATTATAAATTCCATGGAGATTGTGGCAAGAGGACGAGTCAAGAGCTTAGATCCAGATGAATTGGTTGGTGGCGAGGATATTGTTCCAAATTGGTGTGAGGTACATGTTCTAGTTGCTATTAAAAAGCGAGAACGTTTGGTCAGACCATATGGATTGTTTATTACAGTTGAAGATGCTATTGGAGCAACGATCGCATGGCCCTGTCCTTTCACTTTGGTATGTTAATCTTTTTAAAACTTGTGAGATTTAATATTTATAGAATTTTTATCATACAACTTTAAGCTCATATACGTGTTATTTAATTGTAGGTGGTTCATGACGAAGATTGATATCTCTCATTCATAGGGGACAATAAGATTTTTTGTATTTCAGTAATTGTTGATTGGTACTTACTTTTGTAATAATACAACTTAATTTGTGGTGGGATACATAGCTTAATTGTTAGTAGGTACTAATATAAGTACTTGTACGACATTGAATTTTGTCCTATCGAATCAATTCGTAAAACTTTCATATATGTTTTTAAATGCAATATTACCGAAAGATTTTATAATTGCATCAAACATCCCATATTATAGTCTTTTAGGATGCTTTTAGTGTTGCTTATTATAGTCTATTAGGACACTTTTTAGTGTTATTTAGTTCATTTATTAGGACACGTATTTTGGTACTATATAAATGTTTTGGCGACATCGAATTTCGTCCTATAAAAGCATTTTTTGGGACGCTCATATTTGTTCTTAAATCTAAACATTTTGTGACAAAATAAAGTGTCCTATATTATAGTCTATTAGGACACTTTTTAGTGTTACTTAATCCATTTTATAGGACTACGGAATTTGTATTATAATCGTAAAACTTATTAGGACGCTCAAATTCGTCCTACTAACCTAATACAACGCCTTTAGAGGGGACGCATATGCTTTTTGTCCTATAAACTTAAAAGTCCTATTAAGTACCCTATTAGGACACTAATGAGGGTCCTATAAACCCCTTTTTGTTGTAGTGAAAGGTGGCACCACGGTGATCACAAACGACAAAAACGAGCTCATATCAACTAGGACCATGACGAGGTTGAGGATTTGTATGAATTATAGGCAATTGAACCTCTCCACAAAGAAAAATCATTTCTCTCTACCGTTCATAGACCAAATGCTTGATAGGTTAGCCGGGAAGGAATTCTATTGTTTCTTGGACGGATATTCGGGATACAACCAAATTTATATAGCACCCGAAGATCAAGAGAAGACTACCTTCACTTGTCCCTTCGGAACCTTTGCTTTTCGGCGTATGCCATTTGGGTTGTGTAACGCTCCCGCCACTTTTCAAAGATGCATGATGTCAATTTTTTCGGATATGGTTGAAGACACTATGGAAGTATTCATGAACGATTTTTCGGTCATTGGAACATCGTTTGAAAATTGTTTGTCAAATCTTGAAAAAAGTTTGCAAAGATGTGAAGCCCATGACTTGATTTTATATTGGGAAAAATGTCATTTTATGGTACAAGAAGGGATTGTCTTGGGTCACATGATTTCAAAAAAAGGTTTGGAAGTCGCTAAAGCCAAACTTGAGGTAATAATGCAATTACTCGAGCCAACCTCGGTTAAGAGCATTAGGATTTTTTTTGGGTCATGCCGGTTTTTATAGGAGGTTTATTAAAGATTTTTCAAAAATCGCAAAACCTATTTGTAATCTTTTGCACATTGACCAACCTTTTGACTTTACCTACGAATGTAAAAAGGCTTTTGAAACCATAAAAAATGCTCTCGTTTCAGCACCCATTGTGATTGCCCTCGATTGGAATTTACCATTTGAAGTAATGTGTGATGCAAGCGATTGGGCCATGGGTGCAGTTCTTGGTCAAAAACGAAACAAAAATTTTCACCCAATATACTACGCAAGCAAAACTCTTGTTGAAGCCCAAATTAATTACACAACAACTGAAAAAGAATTGCTTGCGGTAGTATTTGCTTTCGATCGCTTTCGTTCATATTTGATCAGCACCAAGGTTATCATTCATACCGATCATTCCGCTATCAAATACTTATTTAATAAAGTCGATGCTAAACCTAGGCTTATTAGATGGGTTCTTCTTTTGGAAGAATTTGATGTCGAAATTGTTGATAGAAAAAGCACCGATAACCAAGTGGCCGATCATCTTTCTCGAATAGAAGGAATGGTATCTAGTGGGGGTGATCATGAAATTAAAGAGATCTTTCCGGACGAGCATGTTTTGGCAATACATCATCATGAAGAACAACACCCATGGTATGCGGATTTGGCCAATTATCTTGCTAGTGGGCTAAAGCCGTATAACCTTCAAGGGCAACAATGGAAAAAATTTCTTCATGATAGTAAACAATATTTTTGGGACGACCCGTTTCTTTTTAAAATGGGTGCGGACCAAATTTTGAGAAGATGTGTTCCAAATTAGGAAATGTTGGGAATTTTAAAAGAATGTCATGCTTCTCCCTATGGTGGCCACTTTGGTGGCCAACGTACGGCGACCAAAATTCTACAAAGTGGCTTTTTTTGGCCAACTCTTTTTAAAGATGCTTTCGAATTTGTGAAAAAGTGTGATCAATGTCAACGAATGGGAAATTTGTCTCAACGCAATGAAATGCCCTTGAACAATATTTTAGAAGTTGAACTATTTGATGTTTGGGGCATCGATTTCATGGGACCATTTCCCATGTCGTTCAACAATCAATATATTTTGGGAGCAGTCGATTACGTTTCAAAGTGGGTTGAAGCTAAGGCATGCCCAAGGAATGATGCAAAAACGGTGATTGAATTCTTACACAAAAACATCTTTGTCAGTTTTGGAACACCCCGAGCATTGATAAACGATGAAGGGACTCACTTTGTGAATAAAATGTTGAGCATTGTTCTTAATAAATAAAACATCCAACATCGAGTGGCCACGGCATACCATCCGCAAACTAATGGTCTTGCCGAACTTTCTAATAGAGAAATTAAAAATATTTTGGAAAAAGTTGTTAAACCTAATAAAAAGGATTGGTCTCTCAAATTGGATGATGCATTTGGGCATATCGTACGGCTTTTAAAACCCCCTTGGGAATGTCTCCATATCGACTTGTTTTCGGAAAAGCTTGCCACTTGCCGTTAGAATTAGAATATAAAGCTTTTTGGGCCACAAAAGAATTGAACTTAAATGAGGATTCCGTGGGAAATAAGAGAAAACTTCAATTAGCCGAGTTAGAAGAATTGAGATTTCATGCTTACGAAAATGCCAAGTTATACAAAGAAAAAACCAAAATGTGGCATGATCGTAGAATAAATCAAAGAAGTTTTGACATTGGTCAACAAGTCTTACTCTTCAACTCAAGGCTAAAATTATTTCCCGGAAAACTCAAGTCTCGTTGGTCCGGTCCCTTCACCATTGTCAAAATCAGTCAGTATGGGACGGTGGAATTGTTGAATCCGCAAGACGGTAGTACCTTCAAAGTCAATGGACATAAGGTCAAGCACTATCTCCCTGAAGAGGTGCCCAAACCCTCTGAAATGTCCCCTTAAAAAGCTTCAAGAGAATCTTTTGTAAATAGTGTACATAAGTTGCTATTTTATTTTTGGACCAAAGTGGCCACCTTGTTGCCACGTCAGGGACTGAGCTGTTAAAAGAATCTGTGAAATTTAATTTACAGACATGTTTTCAAAATTTTTATGCATGGATGAAAATTTCCTTTTTGTCCACTAGTCCTTCCATGCATCTCTCTAAATTATCAGCTTTGTCCAGGTCACTTTTTTACCCTTTGTTTAATTTTTAGCCTTGTCCTTTTTTTAATTGTTTATTTTAACTTGTGCAGGTGGTTTTATTTTTCAGACTCAATGAAAGTAACCTGCAGTTAAGAGGATTTTCTCTTAAAAAAGTTAGTTTTCCAAGAAAGGTGGCAGTCGTTTCAAATTAAAAAAAGGAGAGTCCCCTTGTTGTCATTCACTTTTCCTAAACCATCATCACACTAAACCCATCATCACACCCCCAACCTATCATATCCCTTTGCAACAAGCCGGCTGTCTACGCCTCCGACACCACATTGCCGAACGAGTATCTCTTTCTCATGGCGCGACTGAAGCAAAAGGTACCGAGCCCCTTTCCAAATAATCGGAGAACCCGCCAGTTAACTGCCGTTGGAAGCTCCACCACTCCGGCCGACGTACCCACCGAGTCCGCCGCTGAACCAACATCTGCGGTGGACATTGCAACCACCGCCCCATAGACTTTTACGGTTCACTACGAATAATCTCACGCGGTGGTTACACCGCGAGCCACCACGACGGTCGTCGACGACCCAACACCACCATTACCACCGGTGAGTAACCCTCAACCCCAATCTCCCCTTACCACTAACCCTAACCCACCAAATGAACCCTAATCTCCTCCAATCTAAACCCTAACTACCTCACCCAAAACTACCACAACCATCACAACCACCACCATTATCGCACCACTACCATCCAACCCCACCCAACCGCCGATGTTAGTTCTTCCCCCTCACCTACTCCAGGTTCTCGTTACCCGTGACCCTTCAACCCTCTGTAACCCTCAACTTCGTGTAGGCGACTCCAACGATTTTATTAACCCCATTTATAGTCTCGACAACCTGGTAAATACCTTCGATTTGAATCAAGTCGGGGCTGACATAGGCACTCCGGTCACTCACCCATCATCGCCGAATGAGCAACAGGTCGTCAACATTCCTTGAAAAAGTGGTGACAAAGTGGCCACGTCCAGCACTTTTTCAAGGTCTTCATCCGCAGACTCGTCGTCGGAATCTATCAAAGCTACTCCCTCTCCTAAAGGAACTATCGACGATCGAGGGAAGAAGCCGGCGACTTCATCAGCCTTTGACCGGGACTATAGCCTAGAACCCGAGGCAGTTCCCAAGAGGAAACGTGCGCGAACGGCTCCTGTCGCCAAGCCTAAACAACGGACGACGCGTGGCTCCGCATCCAGTACTAAGAAACCATGCACTAGATCTACCAACCAACCCTCACCGGATGGCAGGTATAAATCACCACCCACTTAGAAATTATTAATGGAACGCGATTTTGATCCCCAGTTGATCAATTCGTATGCTTATATAAAGAAGCACTTGGCAGCTTACAAATGGGAAAAATCAATCCCTTTTCCTGGCAAAGCGAATGCTACATGGCTTCGCGAATTATATACGGCCATAGCTGCCACTGGTGATGTTACTGTCTAGTTCTGAGGAAAAACTGTGAATTTTGGAGCCCGGTCGTTATCTAAAGCTTTCGGTATGCCGGTACCATCCACTTGTCATTTCACAAAGATCTTGGACTTCCTCAGTGTTGAAACCAACAGGGAAATCGCCGAAGCAATAATAATGCCTCAGTTTTTGGCGAATTTCGATATGACTAAGTTGACCATACAGTCGGGTACATTGAATATGGAAGCCAGTATTTGGTTTTAGTTTCTCAGGCACAATCTGTTGCCTGCTGCACATGACGCAACCCTCTCCAAGGATAAGTATGTTCTTATCTTTTGTATTTTGAGAGAATTGTCGTTTGATTTCGGACCGATCGCACTCAATGCCATTCGATATGCTGCCTCGCGATCCGGTTCTTGGCTTATCTTTCCTATTTTACTAACCAAGCTGATGAGTGCAACGCGTGTTCCATCTTTGGCTAGTGACGACACTTGTACTAACTCATCCAGAATTGATCAAGGCACAGTCCAGCGCATTATGCGCTCGGGTCATTTTTCAGGTGAGGCCCAACTTCAGTCTTCAGCCACTCGCGCATCTCGACCCCCACATCTTACCAAGCCCTCAGCCGAAGATACTTCTCAACAGCCCGAAGGAACCAGTTCGGGGTACGACTCCGCTGCATGGCTGCAAGTCTTGGCCGAGCAGCGCGAGGAGCAATCACTGCTATTGTAGGAACTCCTCGGTTTACAGAAGGAACAAAATGAGTTGCTCAAAGCACACAGCGAAAGCATCAAAAAAATGGAAGAAAAGAATGAGCGTTTCTAGGCCTATATCAACAAGATTGGAACCGGGTCATCAAAAGCTTCTATCACAAAAATGATCCGGTCAAAGCATCGACGCTTCCGCGGTTCCCACCGGGCCTCTGTCCCCCGCAGATTATTATCCCACTCGCTCCACGACACAGCAGCCTTCTGCCTGCCCATACCGCCTCCGATCAGCCCGCAACTGCCGCGCCCGAGGCTGGCCCTTCTGCTAAGGTCAGTGAACCGTGAGCACCCTTGATTCATCATCACTACGGTTTGAACTTTTCTTTTGTTGTATCTGTTGGATCCTTTGTGGTGTTTTTCGTTTGTTTCCTCTAACTCAAACTTTGTGGGTTGTTAAACTTGGTTTTATTTCTCGTCATCTTGGATGCTTAATACTTGGATGTTTCATGATCATGGTATTTTTTCGCTCGTTATTCGTCTCTTTTGCAGGTCCGCTTACTGGATTGTTACCATAAATTTTTTTGACTTTAAAATGATTTAGGCCATTTTTTGTATTCTTTATCCCAAACACTTTTCTACTTGAAACCTAGCCTAGAAATTCTCAAACTCAATATGTAGGGCTGGCAACGGGTAGGGTATGTGTAGGGTAAGGGTTAATCCGTTATCCAATCCATTTAAAATAGCGGGTAACAAAACGGGTAATTATCCACCTCATAAAACCCTTATCCGTATCATACCCTACCCATTAAAAGTTGCGGATAACGAAACGGGTAATGGATAAATGGTAAAACAAAATTTCATTTTGGACTACAATTGATATTGTTAAACCTCAAACATGTAAGTAAAATGTAAGTTCATAAATATAGTTATTATTTTATATCTAATTTGTTGTAGTAAACATTTTATTACTCTAAATATCATCATAGTATAATATTTTTATGAAAATTGTAAGACTAACACTTTTTGTTTTATTTATTTTTATAAATCAGTCTTGTTTCTCATTTAATCAACATGAAACCTTTTATTCAATAAATATAAAAAATAAATTAAAGTACACGTTAATATACGACAACATTATAAAAAAATATTAATAATTAACTTAATATAATTATGTGCATATACACTAATATTTAGTTTTATATAATTATGCATATATATATATATATATATATATTATCGTAACGGGTAACGGGTAATGGATAATGAAAAACCGTTTATCCATACCCTACCCACTAAAATTTCGGGTAAACGGGTAATGGATAAGTGGATAAATGGATAAATTTTTTTTATCCATGCCCTTATCCAACGGGTTGAAACATAACGGGTAATGGGTTTACCCTTACCCATTCCCAGCCCTATCAATATGTCTTGCATTTTTCAATGAGGACATTGAACGTTTCTGTTTGGGGGGCGGGGACTGTTGCAAAAACAGAAACATATTTTTCTGATGACCCAAAGCCAAAGTAGCCACTTTGTCCCCACTTTGGCAGCAAACACAAAATATAAATCCAAATGGGATCAGTCAAAAATCAAGTGATAAAGGCAATACAAAGAACAACTTGCCAAAAACCATAGAAAGTTGGATTCGTGCAAAAAGACAAGTTTGGGGGTCATATCGAAGAATTAAATCGAAAACCCAAATACACAAGCCCAAAACAAGCCCTATTGATTAAAGTCAAATTTATGGGATGCATGAAAGGAGGTGGTACCTTTTTGAACGAAAATGCTTCATTCAAACCAAGAATCGTTGAAATATTCGGTATGAGTTTTGCCATTCAAAAGAAAGTTTAGTCAACCCTTTTTGGTCATCATTCGAGTTATTTTCTTTCATTCTTTTCTTTTTACTTGAGGACAAGTAATTACTCAAGTTTGGGGGTGTAATAACTTTCAAATCTTGAGAGTTAATTCCTCTCTTTTCGTATTTATTTTACCATATTTTCACCCATTTTGTCCCTTACCTCCTTCGTTTGGTCTTAATTGTTCAAACATGGTGATGAAGTCTCAAGGTTGGAAAATTTTCGGTTTCACTAACTTTCTGTGCAGAACGTGGCCACCTTGTCACCACGTTGCGACGTTGCTGAAAATTTATGGATAAGTCTTGGCCATTTCTGGAAAGATTGGTTTTTGAAGAAAATTAAAGAAGTTTCTGCTCTTTCACAAGAATAATCAAGAAAGAAGACAAAAGGTGTAAGTCAAAGGAAGGTTCAATACTCTTCCTTAAAGCTACTTTTTATGATTAGTCACATCAACACTTATTCTTCATTGGGCTATAAATTGAGGCTTGGGAGGCACCATTTGAACATCATCAATTCCAGGAGTATTTACTTTGATCTAGAGCTTAGCATTTAGTTTACATTCTCTCTTTAAAGTTGTAGTGTAGTGCATTTAATTCTTGTAATTTCTTGTATCAGTTGTCGCCACGTTGTGGGCACTATGGTGACAGCCTTTAAGTTTTATTTATGTCATTTATGTTCATGTATTCTCTTTCTTCTCTTATGTCTTTTATTTTTATTATGAGCTAAACACCCCTTTGGGTGTGGGTATGCGCCAAGGCTAAGACTAGTAGGCAACACTTGGGTGTTGCCATCTTTGCTAACTCTTAGACTTGGTCGCTCGAGTCGGGACTTCAACTCAACGCGGACAATCCGATCACTTGTTAGTGTTAATATTAGATCTTAGACCTCGAGAGGGGCGGATCCGAAATACGTCTTGAGTGATGCAAAGAAGATTTGAGAAAGTCTTTTATAACCACGTAGAGATACGGGTTTTTGCATGACTTTAACTAAGGTTCAAAATGTCGGTTGATATACGTGTCACAAAGAGATTTGGGCTTTTATATATATACTGGTGGAACTGAAATCCTTAGAGTTTTACTTAGTTAAGTCGGCAAGTCTTGAGTTGACAAAAGTGGTGACTTTGTGGGTGCAACGTGGCCACGTTCCGAGGAAACTCACTTTCGAGAGAAAGGGATTTTTAAAGATATTGTGTGTCATTTTGTTTCTGACCATATTGTTACTACATCAGTCTTAGTTAATGCTTGTACCCACACCTACCTTTTATCTTGTTAATCCCTTTTAATCATTGTTTAGTTTGATTAAAACTCACAAATATTGATATTGTTCTCAAAACTCAAACAAGCACTAGAAGTTCATGAAAGCTCTCTGATTCTTAGTTGACTAGTCCCTATGGAAACGATCTTGGTACTCTACCACTTTATTACTTAATAGCGATCATAGTGTCCGGTGTGCACTTGCACCGTCATTGTGGCAACATTGTGGCCACGTTGTGGACCTATACGATATTCCGCTATCAATGGGCTTTAATACACATATGTTATTTTTTTGTGGGTTGCATGCTATTTGTTTATTGTTTGTTAAACATTATTTAGGATGCTATAAATGGGTTATTATTTTCAATTGGGTATGGGATTCTGTTGATATGTCATAATGCAATGCACTTCCTAAGGATGGGTTATCGGACAACAGAGAGCCATATAACTCGGGGAATGCCGGTGGCAGAAAGACCATTGATCGCTAGGACAATATATGAGAACTTGTAGTTATTTTAACGGGTATTGAAGCAAATTTGCATACTATTTTATTTGGGGTATTTGTTTCTTTTATGCATGATGAGACATGTATGATTTATACACAAAAACTATAAACTCATTGAACTTGTAAAGTTGACTATTTGTATGCATCTTTGGAGCAAGATGTGTAAGAGTGGACAAGGACAAGATTCTAACTTATAGAATTATATTTCTGTTAGATTTTAGAAGGTTTAGGCTTTATGTTTGAACTTATTTTGTAACGTAACCCAGTATCAGATGGGTTAGCATTGAGTTATTAATTGTATTTAAATTTTGTAAGATTTTCGGTGTGACAGGACTTTAGTCGTTATATTTTGGGTTGTATATTGTTATTTAATGAGAATGACTTGACATGACTTATGGTGATAATGAGGGCGTTACATATAAAAACAATTAAAAAGAATAATATTTTTTAATTAACAAAAAGCTGTCTAAATAAATGAAGAAATTGTACACAAACCAGACTTGAGAGACAAACTGGGCATTAAATTGGACTCAGGCTTAGGCCCGTTTGTGTACATCTATCTCTCAGACCACGAGTTAGATCCGAAAACTAATTGTACTATCACCATGGCAACGAGATCAAACATGCCTTATAAATGGGTTTATGTTGGTCATAGGAAATCCGATTATGTATACATATACTACATATATATATGTATATATATATATATATATATATATAGAGAGAGAGAGAGAGAGAGAGATGGGGGAGGTTCAAGGGAAAACCTCAAAAATGGAAAACTGAGGAACACTCTAGTAGCCCTTAATCCGGACGGTGTGCACTTGTGCATACAAGTAAATTAAGTTGTTGTTTTTTTGTTTTTATGCACATGTGCATGTTATAAATTACTTGTGTGCACAAGTGCATACCATCTAGATGAAAGCCTATCAGGGTGTTCCTCAGTTTTCTAGGGTTTTTTTTAGGTTTTCTCCCAAACCTGACCCTATATATACTTATAAACAATTAAAAAGATTAATATTTATTAATTAACTAACAAAAAACATTTTAAACAAATGAAGAAATCTCAAGAGACAAATTGGTGGTTAAATTGGACTCGGTCTTAGGCCCGCTATCACCATGGCAACAAGGTCCAACAGGCCTTATAGATGGGCTTAATATTAGTCATAGGAAATCTCATTATGTATACATATATTACATTCTTTTATATATATATATATATATATATATAGGGTTAAACCATGTGACAACCAAAATAAGGATGAGAATCATGAGAACTTATCTAAGCCGTAATTTGTTTTTGATCTTATGGTTTTAATTAAAAGTTGTTTCAGCATAATGACATAATCGTCATTTTGTAACAGAGATTCAACAGATTGAAACATATGATCCTATTTCACCTCATGAAATAAAAACATAATTTTCAAAAATATGATATTTGACCTGATGAAATCCAAATATAATGTTTATATATATATGTTATTTCACCACATGAAATTAAACACAATTTTAATCAGTAATTTATTTCATATTATGAAATCAAACACAATTTTCGTCAATATGTCATTTCACCTTATGAAATCAAACTTTCCAAACCCACTCACCTCCTGAATTGCTCCTAAAGTTCTGATTCACCGAAACCCTAAACATTCATGATTTGGCTTGGGTATGGTGCCGACCCTTTTTCTTCTCCATCATCTCGCTTCCTTGCGTCTTATCATACTCTTCCATTCATCATCCATGATGCAAATCAAATTGATCATTAGCACACACATAGATCCTTCATGATTCAAATTTAAGAGTTAATTACAAATATGTTAATCACAGGAGAATTGTCGTGAACGGTCTTATCTTAATTACAAAATTTAGATGAAACTGGGTTCATCACCCCAACTATGAAATTTAGAACTTTATCGAAAGAAACCTAATTAAGCATATATAATCTCCCCTAACAAAACCCTATTTCTGAAATTCTTCATTAGAATACACGATTAATGTAAAGAACTTCTAAATTTACATTATATAAATTAAATATACAGTAAAGATCCATCAAGATTCAAAGCTGCATCAACATAGAGAGAGAAGAATGATACTGACCAGATCAATAACTTTAACTTTGCCATCTCCCGCTGACCAAAAAGGCCGATGGATCAAAACCGCCTCAAAGTCCCCAATTTCACGACGCGACGTCCGCTGCCGTTGTATCTCTCCACCGGTGCAAACGGTTGAACATGATACATTGTCGGCTCCAATAGAGTGTTTTGGCTAAACGGGTGACCAAGCATAAACGAGGATTGAAATCACCGCCATTCTGCGTTTCTAAGATCAATTATCTCCTCACTTCCGCCTCCAACACACTCCTACTCTTTGCTTCCTCCGCAAAATCTCCTCTTGTATCCTCTCCTTTTTAATTTGACGATGAATCACCTCTCTCATATCCATAGATCCTCACAAAATCTCAACTCCTTCGTAGCCTCCCCAACACTTGTTCTGCTAACCACTTGGGTTGTGGTACACTGGTAAATCCTTGGGGAATGTAGTGGAAAATCTCATCTACCGAGGGTTCAAATCCACCCACTTCCAAAGCCCTTGTGGCCATGGAGGTTCACCTGCGATGACTCCAGGCCATTCGTGGTCACTTGGGGATTAGTTGGTGCACGTAAGATGGCCCGAAAACCCACACTTACCAAAAAAAACACTTATTCTGCTTCAGATCCGGCGAATGCCTGTTGGAATCTTACAGTTCCTATGAGCGAAGATGCTTTTCCGGTGACGTTGTTAGAGGTGGCAGAAGAGAGGGTTTTGGCTGAGGAGATGCTTTTTTGGAGAAGAGGGTCTTGGCGGAGGAGAGGTTATTCAACAAATCATATTTTTAATACCCAATTTGCCCTTTCACTTTTAATTTCAATCCATAATAAATTATAAACTTCTAATTTATTTCAAAATTGTCATTGCCTTTAATGTCCATAAAGTAAAATCAATTAACGGCTTAGATCGGATTTCAGGGTTCTCAACTTATTTTTTTGGTTCTCATTTGATTACCGTCCTATATATATATATATATATATATATATATATATATATATAGAGAGAGAGAGAGAGAGAGAGGCTCCTTCAAATAGAAATTTTTTGTTAGTACAAACTATGTGATCCAAGGATATTTCTATCTTTTTAGGAAAAAAACAACTTTCTTAATTCTCTCTCCCTCCCTCTCTCTCTCTCTCTCTCTCTCCCTCATTATCCACCGTCACCGTCCACTTTCGACGACATCCTCCCATTGGCGGAGACCTCCCCCATTTCCGGTAGTTTCATATGAGAAAGAACATAAGAAACTTCGAAATTTTCACGATTCATATGAGAAAAAACATATGAAACTTCGAAAATATATGATTATTTCAAAAATAAATCTAAATATTCATATAGGAGAAAATATACGGAACTTAAAAAGCCTATTATTTATATGAGAAAAAATGTATGAAATCATTTATGAAAAAATATGAAACCGTTTTATGAAAATATCTGAAATTATATAAAAATATATGAATATTTCGAAATTTTTACGTTTCATATGAGAAAAAACATATGAACCCATCCATGAAAATGCAGAACACCCACCAAAGTTTAGAAGGATTCGCCGGAGTTTGGCATCCCTTTCGGGTCACTTTCTTGTTCATCATGGTGGCCATAATTTTTGAGAGAGAGAGAGAGAGAGACAAGTTCACTTTTCTTGTTCGTCATGGTGGCCGGATTTTTGAGAGAAATAGAGAGATGTTGGCCGGATTATTGAGAGAGAAAGAGAGAGATGGTGTAGTGGCCGGATTTTTGAGAGAGAGAGAGATTAGATAAATATGGAGAAAATTAAGGAGATAATGTGACCATAATTAGATTAATTCAAAATAATTAATAGATTTTAAATTTAAAATTGCTAAAACTATTCCCAAACTACCCTTTCCCTATTTTTTAAATAAATCTAAATCCGAAAAATCCTCAACCGTTGATCAAAAATTCGGATGGTCTAGATGGGTTTGTAAGTTTGCATGATTTAAAAAGTTTGCAAATGATTGTCTCTCTCTCTCTCTCTCTATATATATATATATATGGAGGATCAAACGAGAATGTTAATTAATTAAGAAAATACGAAAACGGTCAAATCACGTACAAAATCACATGTGATTTTACATTAATGGTCAAAAAGGTGTGTAGGCGACTTTGGCCATGACTTCAGGTCGCGTGAATCATATGTGATTTTGTACATGATGTTAGTGTAAAATCACATTTGATTCGGCCGTTTTCTTGTTTACTTAAATAAATATTGTTCTCATTTGAACCCGAATATCTATCTCTCTTTCTCTTTATCTCTCTCTCTCTCTCTCTCTCTCTCTATATATATATATATATATATAATTTGTTGGTATTGGAATGGTAATGACTAACACAAAAAGTGTTTGTAGAAGGGATTTGAATACAAACACAATAGATTTTAACTTTTTAATTCTATATGTTTATTAAAACAAAGAATTATAGATTTTTTTTGTGGAAGCTAGGGAGGTAAGACCTAATCCTAAACAATTTGGTTGGTGATAAATTTTCTAAATACTAGAAGAGTAAGAGAAGAAGATACTCTTTTAGATCTGAAGAACCGATATAGTCCTACAGATGATTGACGTCGATTTTGCCTAAGAAACTATCACTTAGAATTTCTTTCAAAATTCGTGAGTTGCAACATATGACAATGATGACCTTTTATAGTCACCATTGCATTAAATGTTATTATACTACTTTAACACATGTCTTCATATGATTTACTGATCAGTGCATGCTTGTACTCCTCATTTTAGCCTTTGAGAGTGACGTAGACGCTTGTTAACACAACCTATCATTCTGTATGCATATGGAATAGTAAAGGAAGCATGATACTAATAAAATAGTACTTTAGAACTTACTTTGCCCAACATTCTAAGTATGTTCCTATACTAGGACAAGAGTTGGTAAGGTTGATAAGCCAAACTTTTTGGGTTAACTTGTGAGACTACTTTTCACTTTATCTTGTATTGATCATCATTCACCTAGATGACAAACTAATCCGCTTTGGTGACAATCTTGGTTTCTTTTCAACTAATCTTCGATTTTGTTGAAGGTTTTTTGTTGTTGGATCAATACAGATAATAACAAGACTTTTACAAAGGAAAAATCCTATCTATAATTTTTCTTTCTGAAACATAAGCTATATTCCGAATTCCAGCAAGACCTTTGTTTTATGATGTGTTAAATTCGGATACTGTAATTATTTGGATCCTTTGGGTTTTCATATACCAAAAACGGATATTGGGTCCGAATACCAAGTCCGGATACAAATTATGAATACTAAGTCTAGATACAAATTCCAAATATCAAAGCTAGATACACATTTCGGATATCAAATCCGGATAAGAAATACGTTAATTCTTGTTGCCAATTCAGATACACTTTCCGAAAGATTTGACTACAAGATGTCAATCTGAATCCCTTTGTTCTAAGGCAGACACTACTTCTAAGAATACATCTAAGTGTTAGATCAGATGTATTTGCATTATTATCAAATCAAATGATTGAGACAAACATGAACAATTAAAAAGAATAATATTTATTCATTAAATTAACAAAAAACGTGTTAAATAAACGAAGAAATTGCACAAACCAGGCTCGAAAAGACAAAGCTGATGTTCAATTAGACCGGGCTTAGGCCTTTTTGTGTACCTCTAATCAAACAACGAGTTAGGTCCGAAAACTGATAATACTATTACATGGCAATAAGGTCAAACATGCCTTATAGATGGGCTTAATGTTGGTCATAGGAAATCCCATTATGTATACATATATTATATTCTTTTATACAAACACACACATATATAAGTTCAAATAAAAACCATAAATATTTTGAGAATCTAAGAATCAATTATTTCATGAATTATTCCCGATAAATAACCTTAAAATGTTCTTGAATATCATATCCATGAAGAGGACAAAGGTTAAAAAAAAATTATTTGTTTATTACAAATAAAAAATGTGTTGCATCATATAACAAAATAAGTGCTACTTTGAATAGATGAAAAAAAATAATAATATTTGAAACGTAATAATGGAATAAATACTATCATAACATGTTTTCTGTGTTTTGTACAAGCAATTCGTGTGACACACTAGTTCGTTATGATCCACCAATCCGACACTCACACAAGCTCTCGAGATTAAACAAAATAATTAAAAAAGAACCCTCAAGATCTTTCAAAGATATAAAAAAATCGATTAACATGATGATGTTTTTGTACTCAATATCATTGCTCACCAAGTTTAGGAATTTTGAATTTATTGTTGTACATGTCATATTGAGTCAAGCTTTATAAATAAATTTTAGGTTCGAAAGTAGACCTAAAAGGCCTGTTTTTCAAGGCCTGAGCTTAAAGACCGGTTAAACAATGGTTCCTATCTGATTTTATATTTTTAAATACTACAGCTCGATTAAAAAGGGCTTGGTTAAGCGGCTTAAGCCTTATTTTAGGACCGGTTACAACTTACAAGTTCAAGTTTTATAATTTGTTTTTGAAATTGGTTTTTAATTTTTTAAAATTATGTATTGAAATTAAGTAACAATTAAATAAATAAAATGGACACAACATTATCAAATAAATACATTATCCCCAAAAAGCGAGTATGGTATCTCCGTTCCTAACTAGGATTAGGATTTTAGATATATCTGGCCTAAAAATTCAACAAAAATCACAAGTTTGAAATAGTAACATACTAACATGATGAACAAGACAAAAAATGATTAGCGAGAGTCATGTTTGGAGATAAGGTGAAAGAAGTGAATGACATTGGGTCGTTGAAAAGGGGTTAGAGATCGAAACAGAGGTGGGGAACGATGGGGAGATGTGGTGATCTGCCAAGAGTGAATGGTGGTAGAAAGGAATGAAGATTTTATGAGATAACAAACGAAAGCAAAGGGTTAAAAATTAGAGTAGACTCTGAAACATATATAAACCGTAAATAGTCGGCAACCTGTATTTTTAAGAAAATTCATTAACATTATATACATCTCTACGACACATAATAATAATAATAATAATAATAATAATAATCTTCTACTCGAAGCTATCAAGGCTATGTTTGGCAAAAAAAAGCTAGCTTAGCTAGTGTACATGTTTGGATGACAATAAGCTAGCTTATTGAAACACTACTCAAAGTAGCGTTTTGAAAAGCTAGTTTATCAGCTACAAGCTAACTTATAAGCTAGTTTGCCAAACAAAGCCCAATTTGTAGATCTAAAAAGTTGATTTATGAAAAGTCATGGTTCAAAATCCATAATAAATAAGTAGGTCCCGGAACACAAATCGATCGAGAGCCGTGTTTATTTATACTCCACGTGATTTTTTATTGAGACCACGTGACTGCCGTATGCACCAAAATGGCCTACCAAATAAATAAAGGAGGATGGGGATCTGAAACATTGAGTCCCATACCAGCCGTTTTTAAGGTTCAGGATACACCACATGCATATCCCTTTATAGAAGGTATGCTATTTTCAACACTTATTTGGTTATTCTTCAATGTTTAATTTTATTTTTTTATTTATAATAAATGCATATTAAATTATTACTTATTATTATTATTATTATTATTATTATTATTATTATTATTATTATTATTATTATTATTATTATTATAATATAACAAGATACGTATTCGTGCGTGATGCAACACGAAATATCTCGAATCTAAAACTGAGAACTCGAAAAAATAATCTTGTTTCATATTTAATTATATTCTCCATCACACATTGCCAAATTTATATTTATATGTTTTTAAATCACATATTGGGTATATAAAAATTCAAGGTTAATATGGTCAATTGATAAATTTTTTTTTGAAAAAGATTTGTTCGATAGTGGAGTCTTCAAACCCATAGCATTTGAACATATGTTGAAGGTATTGATGAAACGATTATATGCTATAGTTTGTAAAAAAAGAAACATATTTTTAATGTGTTTTAGTTAATATACAATTATGTATGTTAATATGATAAGAATGTAAAATGAAAATGAAATGAATATAAAAGTAATTAAATAACTAATTATAAGTGTATAAAGTATAATTTAAAAATAAAAATAATTTTATTTTTAATTATCATGTTGAACGTGAGAGGTTTTGAAGCTTTTAAAATTGTACATTATGTACCGAGATTTGTACCTCTTAAAAATTCAAGAATAACCGTAATAGATTTTTTAAATAAGTATAGATAGATAAATATAGACAAGAGTTTAAAATGTACAAGTTTAAAAAAATCTCGATACATCATTCTTGAAAAATCTCAATATGTATTTATGATATTTGACAATATTGTTAAATTAAAAAATATTCAATAATAAACTTATTTTGAAATTATAGACGAAAATATTATAATGATATAATTTATAAAAAACATATTTTTGTAGTTAATATATGATTATGTATTTTTAGTATGATAAGAGTGTAAAATATAAATTTAAAACGTAAGGAATATAAAACAAATTAATTTATATTTAATCATTATATTTAATAATATGATTAAATTCAAAAATAGTCAATATTGGACTCATTTCCAAGGTATTGATCAGACAATTTCAATAAGGGTGTTGCCATATACACCCTAGTTTATATGTCTAGGTTATAAGTTTTATGTAATCATTTCTATTGTAATGATATTGATTATTATTATATTCTATTTCATCTATCTTTATTAATTTTTCTTTAATATATTATTATGAGTATATAATAATTGTATAATTATTATTAGTATAATATATATATATATATATTAATACAAATAATGAATTTTTTAATTCTTTTTAATTCTTTGTATATGTATTTTTCTTTTAGAAAAACATATTAGTTTAATCTTAAATTTTAATACAAAGAAACAAAAAATATAAAAAGAATAACTATAAATTAAAACAAAAAATATTTAACATAATAAGTCTAGTTTCATAATAAAATCTTGTTTCAAAACATAACATGATTAGTAAATATAAAAATTAATTTTTAACAACTAATCCGCTATATTTACAAAAGTTTTTTTGACTTGGTTTGAGTTTCTTATAGAATTATAGATGTGACATATATATGGTTTGCCATCCAGCTGCTGACGGAATTTTTGTTACGGGTCCATAATGTTTTCAAAAATAGGTTTTGTTGTTATTAATTTTGTTGTTAGAAAAAGGGATTTTTTTTGATTTTGTAATTAAGAAAGTGGTTTATGTTGTTAATTTTATTATTGAAAAATAGGTTTGTGTTGTTATTTTGTTCTTAAAAAGTGGGTTTGTGTTGATTTTGTTCTTTAATTATTTTTTTATATTTGAATCTTTGTATTTTTTTGATTTGAGATATGCTTTATGGGTTTGTTTTTGATCATCGCAATCCGAGAAAAAATTGGAGTGTGATGAAGTTTTTAAGTTTTAGAGACTGTTAATGTGAGTGACCTAAAGGAGCCTCATCTAACCTTGTTAGTGGGAGGAGCCAACGTGGGCTAAGAAAAAGATTTATGAAAAAATAAAATAAAATATTTAAATAAATAACAAGATTGAAAAAATTACCTTTTGTGTGTTTCGGAGGGATGATGGTGGTTTGGGGTGCGACGGTGACTGGAAAAAACACCTTTTGTGTGTTCGGAGGGTTGACGGTGGCCGGAGGAATGACGGTAGCTTGAGGTGCGACGATGACCGGAGGGATGACAGTGTGTGTTTTTGATAGTCTGTTTACTTTTTTTTTGTATGATATATAATATACATTAAATTGGTTTTATAATTAAAAACAATATTGGTTTTGATGATTAAAAACTTATTGGTTTTGATGATTAAAAAACAGTATTGGTTTGATAAAAAGATTTAAAAAGTATAAAAAGTGGTCAAAAAGGGAAAATTGGTATATTTGAGAAATAGATTTAAAAACAGTATTGGTTTGATAAAAAGATTTAAAAAGTATAAAAAGTGGTCAAAAAGGGAAAATTGGTATATTTGGGAAACAGAGAGATTTAGAAAACCTAAAAAGTAGTAAAAAAAATATTAACTAAAGAAAAGAAAAATAGAAAAAGAAAAAGAAAAAAAATAATTAACTAAAAAAATATAAACTTGGAATCAACATGATGTGTTATTGGAAATTACATTGATGAGTTGTTTTTAAACCAATAGACATCATGTTAACATTGACTTTTTAACTTTAATATAGACTAGGGTGCAAATGAAAATTAGAATAGGGTGCAAATAAACATCATGTTAACATTGACTTTTTAACTTTTAATATAGATTAGGGTGCAATGGAATAAATGTATTTTAATTCATATATGATTATTTATGTTAATATAACAAGGGTTCAAATGAAAAACGAAAAGGTAAGAGACTAAAAGTAATTAAATAACTAATTTTAAGGTTGTGAAGTGTAACCTTCAATCTTGAAAATAACCGTTTTAAAATTTTAATATAGTAGTTTAGAAGATTACCATATTATTAAATTAACAAATATTCAATAATGAGTTTATTTTAAAATTATTGACGAAAATATTATAATGATATAATTTGTAAAAAACACGCATTTTATAATGTATTGTAGTTATATGATTAGAGGGGTGTTCAAATGCAACCCTTTTTAATGGTGCAACCTCATACAACCCATTTATCTACCACTCATTTTGTTTTCACCTTTTTAATTAAAAAATGTGAAAATAAAATGAGTGGTAGATAGGTGGGTTACATGGGTTGCACCATCAAAAAGATTGCACCATAACTCACCTCTATATGATTATGTATTTTTAATATGATAAGAATGTAAAATATAAAATTAAAACATAAGGAATATAAAACAAATTAATTTATATCTAATCATGATATTTAATAATATGATTAAATCCAATCATACTCAATATTGGGTTCATTTAAAAGGTATTGACAAGACGATTACAATAATATAATTTGTAAAAAATAATAAATGTATTTTTTAATAATTTTAGTTCATATATGATTATTTATGTTAATATGATAAATGTTTAAGATGAAAAATAAAAAAGTACTAGAATAAAAATAAAATAAATAACTAATTCAATATAAGGGTGTAAAATGTAACCTTCAATCTTGAAAATTACCATTTATACACTAGTATAGATTCATTTATTTTATTTTATTTTCAATTTGCCGCCATATATAATATCACCCCCAACTGTAGAGCTAGTGAATGACGACAATGTATGGTCGTCTTCTTTGATTTCTATTTTTATATTTTATGGGTGATATTATTAGCACTATCATTTACACTATTTTAAACATCATCTCTTATTTACATGTTTTTTTTTTTTTTATATTTTTTACTTATCTATTTTTTAGGCTTTTTAATTGGGAAATTGGCCTAAATAGGCGAAACACACATGGACTTGGCCTCCTAGCCTTTCCTCTCCCACATTTACGGAGGAATCACCACATCCGCAAAAAAGGGGTCCGTAATTGCGGAACTAGCCTACATCCGCAAAAAATCCCTCCGCAATTGCGGATGTGACACGCGTCACAATATTGTGGAAACCCTAATATGGGTCCGCCAAAATTGATGGTAGGTCCGCAATTTCACTCCCATGTTCGCAAATTTAAGATTTTTTTTCTCATTTTTCACGTTTTGGCATGTTTTTTCTTGCGGATGTGCACTATTTTTTTCAACCTGTTGAGAAATTGTACAACTTCAGAAGGTGAATTATTTCACTGTGTTTGTACAATTTGATTCTCTCAATTATTGCTATAAGAAGAGCAACGATGAAAGTTGTAAATCACACTTTTCATCCAAAATTTCATACAATAATTTTGTTTGTGTATCTTCCTCTCTATCTTGTGTGTTTTTAAAAATGAGTTATGGAAATGATAAAGTTAAGTTACATCTTTGTGGTGGGGGTTCATGGCAACAGGAGTGGAAGTATGTTACCGATCAACCGATAGTCCGCGTCAAGGTGGCGTTAAACATTACACATCCGAGGTTGGTTAGTTGTATTCAAAGAAAACTTGGTATCAATCCTTCTCTTGGTATGATTAGAATACCGTACAAGTATTTCGATGCCCTTTATGAGTTATGGGACACTGCTGATGTTTTGTTTTTCATTGAATTTATTGTCGGTGAAAATAATCCCCCCACACTTTGTGTGTTTGTCGATTCATCGATGGCGGTGAAAGCAATGTTGGTGGTAGTTCGAACACCGGAGGCGATGTGCATGCTTCTGATCAGACCCAAACTTCTTACGTGCCTCAGTTTGATTCAGAAAACGATATCGTCTTAGATCCGACAATCCTTGGTTTATTTCGGAACATACATACGGTTTTAGTGACTGCATCCCAGATTTTGTTCCGGAAACAGAACGAGGAGGAGGAGGAGAGGAGGAGTTGATAGACATGATGAGGTGTCTCATGTTTACCACTTGAATATATCTAATATTGATACTGATTGAAGAAGCAACAACATAAACTAGTCCTATCAATCATACTTTCATGTACAAAAGTTGCATGACGTATACACTTGCTCGAAGATCTGCATCCCAACCACTATCAAGCAAACAACATAGTATTGGGTAATTATATTTTTTCTTAAGTGCATGATACTAGCAGGACAGTCCGCAGATCCGACATTATCAATGACGTAAGAGAGTAGTTGAAAATAAATATTTCGTACTGGCAAGCTTGGCGTGCGAAAGCTTATGCACTAACGATACTGCGTGGTAGCCCTGAAGAATCATTTACCCGACTCCCTAACTATCTCTATAATTTGGAGCTCCAGAATCCTGGTACCGTTACCAAAATAAGAACAGATAGTAGATGATGTTTTGAGATGTGTTTCGCTGCCCTCAGTTGCACGGTACATTGTAATTATTCTACTAAGTTTCACACCACTACGTTTATTGAACTACTATATTGAATAATTTTGTAATATATAAATGACTTAAATATCCAGATTCGGTCATTTACGACACTTGCTGTAACACCCCGCCCCGCATAGCCTGAGACGGGAGGTGTATAATCCGATAATCGGATCAAAATTCAAAACACCACAATCTAGAGTTGTACTAAGATTCCAATAATAAAAGTTAACTTATAACGAAACTTAAACATAATTACAAACCCAAAATGTTATCGTTTGAAATGATCCCAAAAGATTATACAAACCCGATATACAGAAGTTGATCTTAAGTTCTTTTTACTCCCAGTGATATCTTGATCATTCAACCCGTCCCTGGAGTAGAACCTGAACCTGCCAAGGAAACAGAAGACACATAGGCTGAGCAAAGTTGCTCAGTGGGCGGATAATGTGCATAACCTTGTGAACATAATATAAGTTCAAATAAAAGTTAACGTAAAACAGTTGTAGTAAAACTATTCTGAACATGAATAAATAATGTAGAAATCATTTTCTTTAAAAAATCAACAAGTCACTCGTATTGCAATAAAACGTTGTCTAATCGGATAATCAGTCTAATCAGACTTGGAATGTCAATGTCTGGCACAACACCACCCATTCCCGGTAACCAGTTTAGTTCTGGTATTTGCCTCTATCCGGTAATCGGTTCTATCCGGGTAATCGGTTCAATCCGGTAACTAGTTTAGTTTTGGTATTCGACTCTATCCGGTAATCGGTTTTATCTGGTAACCAGACATTTTCTGGTATTCGGCTCTTGGATGCATCCTACGTCCCCTATTTGGCTTGGCCTTAGCCTTTACGAGAACGCCATGGTCATTAATAGCCACCACGGAAGGCATCTTAACACCCATGACCCAAGTGTTGAGTCTAATTCAAAATCAAGAAAACTCGTGTCATTAAAAATCAATGTTTCAATATATCATAAAACCATATTTCACAATAATCTAAACAACCGGAAACAGATTCGTTCAACATATCCAAATCGACCGAAAATGGATCGTATCTTCAAAAATCAATTCATTCTGAAATCATGAAATTTTCGTAAAACATGAAGTCACTAATAAAAAAGTAAAAGTATTTCAACAATATGTTCGAATTAGGAATCGTATTCAAATGATTAACACAAACTCAGTTTTGAAACAAAAGAAATGTTTCTTATGCAAGTACTCAAAACCATAAGGTTCAGAGCCACGTTTATCAAAATGGATGGAATTTCCGAAAAGTAATCGGTTACCCTCGGGTCAAGGAAATAGAATATCCGTACCTGAAAAGCATATGATGGAATACCACAATCGGATGCCCATAGTGTTGATACAAGTCATACAAAGTCACCTTTACATAAAATAAGAACCAATTACTATTTCTATAGTAATCAATATATTTGTTTGAGTAAACAAGTCTTAGACCCTTTTTCTACTCATTATTATCTCTAGAGTAGTTATAGATAGTTTTAAGGTTGATTAGTATAAGATTCATCACATGGTACAAGCCAGATGTGCACAAGGTACAAGCAACAACTGCAGTTCAAGTTCCTGCACTTACCAGCTTCTGTCTCTCTAAAGTTTTGATGTTTTACACATATTTAGAGGACAAATGAAACTTTTACTTATAAATGAAAGTTGTAATACTATATCTTAGGAACCTCATTGCTCAAGATTTACCTTATTTGAATCAATGACCAATTTTATATGAAGTTTATAAAAACAGTATGCAGTTCCCGAGTTTTAGTTGACCAGTTCTGTAAAACTCACGGTTTTGAGCCATTTAGACTCAAAATATGCTCTTAGTGTAAACTACAAAGATGTACTATACTCTTCAAGGTTTCCAATGGTATATTGAACATCTCATTTGGACCAACTAATGATTTTATACGAATTTTTGAAAACCCAACAACTTTCTGTCTCCCCTGCACAGATCCAGTTTTTAACATATTCCGAATCAAACTTCAACCTAACTTTCTTTGAACCATTTCTATGCATATTTTTAATATAGAAATAGCCTCAAATGACTACTAAAAGTCCAAAATAAAATATACAACATCACATTACTTAGTATTCATCAACAATCTACAAGAATTGCAACTTACATAAGAATTTAATTACATGGTTTCATCCAATTTTAATTAACCCAATTGATGAAACATTAAAATAATAATCAACATACCTTGTGTAGTTAACTCTAATGCTTCAATTTCCACCTTCAATTCTTCATAAATCTCATGATCTAGGTTGCATGGTCTCAACAATGGAGTTTTAGGGTTTTGGGAAGGAGAGAAGATGGAGCTTAGAGAGAGAAAGAAAATGAGAATTATGATCAATAAGTTAAAATAAAAATATTTATATATTTTCTTGAATTTTTGACTTTGGTCTTTCATCTAAAGGTTAATTACATTTCATACCCTATATGTCAATTTTTCAAACAGTTTAAGTCAAACCTATATTTGGTTTTTGAACTAGTTTGGCCCCTTGTATGGTCATGCATATCAAGATTAAGTCCAAGGTACAAATTACTTTAACTAAGGTACAAGACCTCAATGCATGTACTATCATAACGTTTAGAAAAAAATGGAACATACATTCGGTTAGGACGAAATTTGGGGTATTATACTTGCTTCGGGTCCTTATCGTAGATGGTGCTTATTTAAAGGGGACTTACTTGGGCATAATGTTCTTAGCCGTTACTATAGACGCAAATAACCAAATTGTGCCCATTGCTTTTGGAGTGGGTAGGTCTGATAGTGGGGAGGTGTAGACTTGGTTCTTGTCCATGCTGAAGCGTTGTATCGGGGAAATGGAAGGGTTGGTGTTCGTATCCGACAGGGCTGCTTCAATTCACAAAGCAATTAATACAGTCTACCCAAGGGCCCATCATGAACTTTGTTGTCATCATCTGATGATGAACGTAAAAGGTAGGGACAAAAGGGTCAGATATAAGAAGAAGTTATTTTGGAAGACGTGTAAAGCGTATACGATGGAAGAGTTTAAACTGAACACGGAGGGTCTACGAGGCGCTCTATTTGTCGAAGCTCCACTTATGGACTACGTTGGGCCGAAGAAATGATCAAGGGACCATTTCCTAGGAATGCGTTACAACATAATGACCTCCAACAGTGCCGAGTCGGTGAATGCACTGTCCAGTTTTGCACGGCGACTACATATCGTGGCCCTTATGGAATATTTTCGAGCTTTTCAGCAAAAATGGTATTCAATTCGTTGGAGAAATGGAGGTTATTTTTGTTGGATTGCTATTTTAATTTATGCTTTTATTGTTGGAATACTAACGTAAAAATTCATGTTTTTGGAGAGAAAATGGTGAATCCTCTGAACCCGTGGGCGGAGGCTAAAATTCAAAAGAGACATTACAAGTCCACAAGCTGGATTGTACATGAGATTGGCCGAGATTACTGGGAAACTCATGATTTCCATAGGAACGCAAAAGTGAAATTGCTGTTAAAGATTATTTTACCCTAACGTTTCTCGCGGTCAGGCAAGCGTGACAGAGCGTGGCAGAGCGTAGCATGTATCCAACCATCCGAACTACTTACTGAAGGGAAAGCACCAACGAATTACTCACTTCATTCACAACACGGGGGAGAGACAGAGAGGGGTCAGTAATAACTCACATTAGCCAACGACACGTGCCTTTGAGGGCTTGCTTGGCTAGAAAGAGCCCTATCTTGCTGGAGGCAGATTTCGAAAAAAAAGTTGCTTTTCTTCCAAGGTCTTTTGCAAACGCGCGGATCAACCATACCTCCAAGTTGTTGATCAGAATGGAATTTGATGCATCGAATGCTGCTATTGAATACACTCTTGTTGGTGAGTGAATAAGCGCTCGTATCAGCTACCATTCGACCATATCTTCTAGATTGTATTCTCATTTTTCGGTCTCCTGTCCTCCTCACTGACCCTAAAAAGGTGGCTCTGCCACTAAGCATTCGTATTTGCTCTTGTATGAAATGGCAGCTCTCTGGCTTACCGTTCAGTCATACAATCGCCATTGCAAGAAATCAATGGTGTACAGATTCTTCCCATCTAGCGATTAGTTACCACATGTCGAATAATTTCCGAGTAACATAAGCAGAGCTCATACATCTGGTTGGTCCTTCTGAAACATTGTTTGTTCCAGACCACCCGCTTATGACCGTTAAATCACCGGTCATAATAAGACGGGTTGGTCGACCGAGTAACCATGACCGTATCCCATCTCAGGGTGAGGATCCCATTCAGAGAAGATGTTCTCGGTGTGGACAAACATGACACACTCGGACAAATTGTCCATCTCCTACACCAGCAAATATGAGCAGTCAAAGGGCATCTGGTAGTCGACAAACTCAACCAGTATTTACTCAAGAGAATTATGGAAGTTTTAGACATGATACTTTTAATTTAAACGTTCATCTAAAAACCAGGTATGTAATCAACCCTTTATAAAATATTATTATTGCTTTGTTAGATATTTCGTGTTGAGAGATAGTAAACAAAATGAGGGCAATGAACAAAACAAACTTGGAAAATGATAGAGTTCGAACGAGACAAACATGGAAAATGATAGAGTTAAAAAAACCGATACAACATGAACAAGTTCAACTAAACAAACATGGAAACGAAAACATTAAACTTGAGCAAGTAAAATGAAACAAACTTCGAAGCAAAAGGATAGAACTAAACAGGTACAACGGAAACAAAAAGTGAAAGAAGAACAAGTACAACGAAGCAACGAAACAACAACAATCACTTTAAGGATAGAGTGATTTCAACTGCTCGAGCAACGACCATTTCTCCTGAAGCTGCACATGTCTTTGGCACGGGGGTCATCTTTTTCGATCTGCTTGTACATCTTCGCAATGACTTTGTGTTTTTCGTCTATTGAGGCAAGGACCTCAAACCTTGCTACAAGGGAGTTCGTCCACTTCTCTTCTATGTCTTTTGCCTCTTTTTCAGCTTTTTGGATTGCTTCTACAATTCTTGCAGGAATGGCCTGGGAAGAGGGAGAGTTTGAAGAGAATACGTTTCCAACCATGTTTTTCTGGTTAGTAAGTAAGAATAGAAATTTTGCCTTAAATCTGTGAATGGTATTAATTGTGATACATGGATCTCAAAGGCCATCTTATACAAGTGACATGGGATGCTATTAAAATTTTTGCAGGCGGATCTTTAAGCTTTTCAGGCGAATCTGTAAGGCTTTTAAGGCGAATCTGTAAAGATTTTTATAGGAGAATCTATAAGGCTTTTCAGGCGAATCTGGAAAGCTTTTTACAAGCGAATCTGGAAGGCTTTTCAGGCGAATCTATAAGGCTTTTCAGGAGAATCTGTAAGGCTTTTTACAGGCGAATCTTGAAGGCTTTTCAGGCGAATCTGTAAGGCTTTTCAGGAGAATATGTAAGGCTTTTCATGCGAATCTGTAAGGCTTTTGACAGGTTTATCTTGACCAAATCTAGCTTCGCAATTGCGAAGGTCACTCCATGTAGCTATAAATACTCCCGGTATTTCCAACTTAAAAGTCACAACGTCCATACAACGTCAATTACACTTAAAAATGCCATTTACAAGAGAAAGCCTATGGAGACTTAGAGGTCCATATGAACTGCCTCCGAATTGGATCGACGAATTGATTTGTTAGTAATTATGTTTTACTTCTATATATATATATATATATATATATATATTGTCCTACCTTAAATTCTAACTTTTCTTCCATCTAACATGTAGCTATCCGTTACTATTCACTATGAAGGTCTACCATAATGGCTATTTCACACCACCATAGGGTAGGTCTTATGTCCCTGACATAGAAATTTTGTTGACCTAGTAAATGGTAACGATCTTTGTGTTCCACACATACATCAAATAATGGTAGTAATTGGTTATGATGAATACGGACGTGTTGGAATGAAAATGTATTTTATAAACACCAGACGGAGACTTAGATATTGGATTAAAAGAACCGGTGATTGACGAAGATGTTCTAGATATACGTAATTATGTTAATGGTGAAACCATCATTGAAATCTATTTGGAAAGTGGTGATGAATAGGCAAGAACTCTTGGTGGACCGTCTATATGGGTGTAATTCGAAAAATAAATTAAGATGGGGCCCGAGATTAGGTCATATTCTTGGTGTTGTGACCCATTTATATGTTCAAGTGTGTTTTAAGTAACTGTCTTTATGTTCATTTTTATGGTGTACTTGGGTTTTTTAATCTGCCGCTTTCTGTTTGTAGTGTCAAGTAACTGTTTTATGTTCAAGTGTGTATTTGGACTGATGATTTCATGTTGTATTAATTAAAACTACCCATTTCTCCCTAATAGCAACTAACAGTTTAAAGAACATTATTTAAGCGCATATAAAAACCCATTAAATTAAAGCATCATTTTATTAAGATGTACATTGTCTTGAACATGTAATGGATACATTGCATCTTAGGTAAACAAGAAACCCTTGGAGAAAATTAGTATCCCTCCTGATAGAGAGCTTGACACTTCTTGATCCACTCAACATTTTCATTGATCATGTCATCTAGATCGGGATAGTTTTCTTTGATATCCTTTACTTTTTTCTCTTCTTCCCTGATCTCTCTCTGCAACACCTTCACCTGGTTCATCTTTCCCTCGATAACCGCCTCCACCGCTAGCTGCTCGTCTCTATTCTTCTATCATAGGTTAGCTAGCTCGTCGATCACTATCTACGTTTGCTGTATGGATTGCTTCATCCTCACAGACATGATTTGAAAAGGCGTAGGGTTTGAAGGCCTGACGGGAGAGGTTAGGGGCGGCTCCACCGCTAGTTGCTCCTCCTCTGTTATTGGAAAAACGGCTCTAGTTTTCCCAAGCTTCTTCTGTAAATGTATTTTAGTTTAGATCAATCATTTGACTTTTATAATGTTTGACTTTGACTTTCAAGTCTTTGAGAGTTTCTTTGTTGTGAGTGTTTGTAGTTCATATAAATCGTTTGTATGCTGTGAGAGAAGGGTGTAACAGTGTCTTGAGCGTATTGTAATCTTGTGACTATCAGTGAGATATATGACTTTCACATTCTCTCTCTATATTTTATGTTGAATTGATTGCATTAATCATCATGGCCTGATTTGGGAACTTACATTTGGTATCAGAGCCTACCCAAATCATTCAGAGAAGATTACGTCGCTTGGTTTAGATCGACTTCTTGAATTTTCAAGAAATACGCAGACCGTTTATGACATTTTACTGTTTTGATCAAATTCGTATTTGATAGTTGTTGTTTGATTGTAAAAATGGGTTAGTAGTGATCGATTTTTGATTTAGAACACTTTGTATTCACACTGATTCACGAATTGATCACTAAATCCTCTTCAATTTTGGATTTTAGAATTTTTCTTTAAAAAACAATACGAACACTGTTTCAATGGATTGCACTGTAATCTTGTGGTTTTTAGCCTTTTTAGTGTATTAGAAAAGTGTTCCAATTTTTTTTTGAGCATATTGGTACAACTTTTGAAAGCTAATTGCAAGCTTAGTTGATTTTTGGTCGAATCTGTGTGTTCAAGTGAAGAACACGCAAGATCTACAGTTCTCGCTAAGGAAGAACACGTAAGATTGAAGAACACGCACAATGAAGATGGTTTTGTTTTCTGTGAGTTTGATTCTGGTTCGCGCATAGAGTGTATTGCGAGAAGGGAAAACACGCAAAGAAAGGGTGCGAGTTTCTGTGTTTATTCTGCGAGTTCTTGGGTTTAGCGAGTTTGCATTTAGCGTGTTTCAAATTTCTCGAAAATTGTCTAAGTATGGAACACGCAAAGTCTCTTGCGAGTTTCTACTGATCTCCGAGTTTGCTTTCATTTGCGAGAATTAAAGTTGATCAAAATAATCTAAGTATAGAACACGCACGTAGTAGTGTGCGAGAAGAAGAAACGCCCTCCTCGTTGTTTGCGAGTTCTGTGAAATGCGCACGTAGCAGTCTGCGAGAACCATTTACATGCACAAAGCTGTTTGTGAGAAGCTCAGTGAACAGTGTTTTGCGAGTTTGTTTGGTCTGCGAGTTCTGGAGTTAGAATTTTTTTTTCTGTGATCTATTTCAAGTGGTGATCTGAGTTTGACTTTTCAGTCAACATTTTCTGGATATTTTGGGGCGATCATTCTTTTCAAGCCTATTTTCAATAATCTTTCTCTATCAGTAAAAATGTCTCGTGATCTTCTCAGCATGGGTTCGAAGTCTAAGCCTCCGGTTCTTCAAGCAGACGACTATCCACAATGGAAGAAAAGAATGATTAATTTATTGAACAACCAAGACAAGAATTTAATGGATTCTATCATTAATGGACCTCATTTTCCTCATGTCACTGTAGCCAGACATCCTGCAACCGATACAAGCCCAGATATTCCTGAAAGATTAGTTAGAAAAGACCCTATCCAGTACAACGATTTGGACAAATAATTGGTAGCAAGAGATGCTCAAGCCTTAACCTTTCTGATTATGGCCATTCCAAATGACATATTCAACAGAGTTGATAGCCGAGAATCAGCCAAAGATATTTGGGATGAGCTTGAGAGGCAGTTTCAAGGCTCAGCAAAGTCCATTAAGACTAAGAGGAATCAGAGCATAAATGCATATGAGGGTTTCAAAGCTAAAGATGGGGAATCTCTTCGAGAAGACTATGACAAAGCATTTGCATCCACATCAAAATCCAAAAAGAACAGTGCACACAAAGGTAAATCTTTTGGTAAACCTGATATGTTTTACACTACTAATAATTTGATCAGGATTGCTCAAAAGAAGGTTTGCTGTTCTTACTGTGGAGCAAATGACTTTGTAAGTAATAATTTTGTCAATTACTGGTATGGTTCATATTATGTTACCCACAAAAGAACTGCAACTAACACTTTAGGACCCAAATACCAGTGGGTACCAAAAGCTAAATCTGTGTTGCAGGCACCCAAGGTTTAAGGGAGAGCAAGATAATGGCTCTTGAATAACACAGTTCAAGACCCGCACCTCAATGTCAAGATTTTGGTTCTTGAATATTTTAGTTCAAGACCCGTTCTTAAATGATAAAGGACTTAGACTTCTAAACACATCAGTTTAGTACTCGGTCTTCAATGTTTAAGGATAAGGATATTATGCAAATATCCAGGGGGATCTTATCAGAACATAAATCATTTTATCATGATTTGAGGGGAACTAAAATGTAAGTATCTTCTGATCTAGATCTCTGATTGTTTGGAAGAAGAACAACTTTCAAGCATGAAAAGTGTTTTCTGAAATGTTCAAACCACTTCTTGTTCTCAAAAGATTTCATGAATTTAGAAATGTGATTTTAAATGTTTTTCATTATTGAGCTTTAAAGTTTAACTGACCGTATGTTTCCAAAGATCAATACTTGTGTATTATCTTATCTATATACTGCCAAGTAGTCATACACACCAGTTCAATACTTCATATTGATTTTGTTATTACCATGTCTCATAAAGAAACAATCTTTTAATGGTAATACACTCGCTTGTAATTTAATGTTGTTGAGCATAATTCATCATTTCAATCTTTGAGCATTCATTGTTAAATTGTTTATATTCGTTCATATAAACAAACTATCAAGTTTTTTGATACCCCAACCATTTCAAGTTCATATTTCGTGATATTTGATCTGCTTGATACATTGTCAGATTCTCAAAATAATTCTCTTGATTTCATTTCATTCATTCAATTTTCTTGTTTTGAGAGATCTTCAAAGTTCAAATGCTCAAATATCATTCATATATTTGATGAGCATACATTTTGACAATATTATCATATTTTGAGCTTAATAGTTCAAGCTAAATTGTTGAGCAACACATTCTTTTTAGGACAATTACATGGGATTAATGTGAGAGCTTAAACATAACTTCCATGGATTCACGTTAACCAGTGTTTCCTACCCAGGAAGTAATTCTAGAGTGATTGAGGGGTGAGGGGTTCTTAAATCAAAGAGTGGGGGAGATAACTCAACCAATTGAGTTTTTCTCATTGTGTTGAGCGGTAAAATGGAAAAGAGAGTTTGGTTAGAAGTGAGCTTAAATGTTAAAAAGAAAGAGGGTGTGAGAACAGAGTTAAAAGAATACGAAAACTCTGCACCAACCACTTTCTGAGTCAGGCAGCCACATCTACTGATTGGTTCACATTCTTTGGTGACCATCATTGAAAAAGGCAGTGAGCCCATGCCAACTCTTGTATTAACCCCACCAACCACTCGTTTCTTTCTTGAAAAAGAAATGTTTCAATTTCTTTGGGGACGCAGCATATCTGCTATCTGATATTCACTCGGAAGATTAAGATATTGAAAAAGAAAAAAGTTTGCCTCACTTTCGCACCTCTTTCATGCACATTGAGTCTGTGTAATACTTGTTGTTGTCTCAACAATTTACACACTTTGAGCCTGAAAAAGCTTAAATAGCTTCAATCATTTCTACACTTGCACGTACACACAAGGAATAAGTTTTCTTGTCATAACATTCATAGAAAACTCCTTTGTGGTTTTTCGATGATTGAATGGAAGCCCTGGGGGAGTGAATATCACAAAAGCTCATTTCCAATGTACATCTGTGGTACAAAGTGGCCCCGTGCTACTTACAGGCAATTCTAACTGTATCATTTGTTGATTCAGGTTTACAACGTTTATTATATCTGAATTTGAAAAGATTCAGGTATATACATTTTATGAATTGACGGATATTCAGATCAAAAGGGCAGAAGATGCTGTTTTCATATAAAGGGGGAGATTCAAAGAAAGTGATGAAATTGAAGAAGTTTTGATGATCATGATACTCACAATCATCAAAAGGGGGAGAAATTCTAAAAGTTCAATTTCAAAGTCATAATTTCAAAGTCATAATTTCAAAGCCATAAAGAGATGTCAAAGTTGAAAAGACTTGTGGAAATTTTGAAAGTTCAATTCAATCAAGTCTGATGAAAAGAAATTATTCAGAGATGATTCAAAGACAAATCAAGATGACTCGAGAAAGTTTGTTTTTCCAAAGACAGCTCAGAGATCACAGAGATGAAGATATGAGCATTGAAATATTCCTCAGAGATGAAAGATGTTTCAAGTTTCAAAAGTTTCAAAGTTTTTGGTCAAGATTTGATGACTTTACAAAGCATTTGTGAAAGACTTTTTAACATTCTTTGAAGGATGGAAGATTGAAGATTGCTAGAGCTATAAAGGAGGAGATTGTTAACTGCATCAGAGATAAAATTTGAAGAATCAAGAGCTGAAGACTAGTATCAAACTTTTTTAAATCTTGAATACAAAGGGGGAGATTGTTAGTGTATTTGTTGTATCCAAGATTTAATGTAGAAAAGTCAAAGTCTGTAAAGTCAAAGTTAAGTCAAGTCTTAGTTTAGTCAATGATGTTTACTTGTAAGCCTTATGGAGTTTGACCATATATAAGGCTTATGAGTGTTTGTTGTAAGTGAAGTCAAGCATTGTAATTGTCAATTTTAAGAGATATACTACTTGATCATTTTCTCTCTCTACTATATGTCTAGAACTAGATCTTAATTGTCATATTTGCATCTAGATTGAATTGATTGGAATCTGGGAAATTACATTTTCAAGGTATAATATCATCCTGAATGATCTGAGGAGAAACGGAGTGCATAAATCAGAATCTGAGATCAACTACAAATTCATTAAGAACTACCAGCCCGAATGAGACGTCTATACTATTAAGATGCAGATCAATATAGATATGGACGAGGAGAAACTTAATGATTTGTTCTGTGCCCTGAACCAACACGAAGATAAGGTTGAAGAACAAGAAACCGTCAACAGAGAGCTGCATCAGCTGAAGGATAAGCAGAAAAAGGTTGAATATTCTTTAGCACTTCTAGCTCAAGGAAAGGGTAAGTTGGTCAAGGGTAGTTCAGTATCTTCTAAGGAATCCATGAAGAAAGCTTTAATGACTATCCTGATTGAGACCTCAGAAAGTTCTGATGAAGAGGTAAAGGAAGAGTCTGAAGATGATGAACCGACAGAGTTTGCTGAGAAACTTGCTCTCTTGACTTCAAGCTTTCACAAGAGGTTTGGCAGAAAGAAATTCTACAACAAGCCAAAGTATGACTCCTACAAGTCAAGCAGGTATAGAGGCAAGTATGAGACAGAGAAAGAGAAAGAGAAGAAAGAGGAAAAGAAAAAGGAGAAGAAATAAGAGAAGAAAGAAGAGAAAGAAAAAGAGAAATCGGACAAATGCTTTAGCTGCGACAAATCAGGCCACTTAATCAGAGACTGCCCAGTCAAACGGGTAAAGAACTATGAATATTACGCAAAGAAAGCCCAACTTGCTAAAGCCATGGAGAAAGGCAAAGCACTGAAAGTTGAGGAAGAGATCTGGTTCGAGTACTTTGATGAAGAAGATGAAGAAGTTAAAGTGAATCTGACTCAAGTCCACTACAACCTGATGGCACACTTGAATGAAGAGTCAGATTCTGAGGTAAATTCTATTTCCGATAACTCTGAATGTTATTCTGAGAATGAAGAAGTGCTAAACTTGATGTCCCAATTGAACTTAATGAACTCTGAGTTTTTAAAACTAAAAGAAAATTTCAAACAACAAAAGAGTACAATTCAAGGACATCAAGATCAAGCACTAATCTATAAGACATTGGCTGCGGAAAGAGAAGAGGAGAAAAATGTTTTAAAACTGGATAAATCAAACCTTCAAGCCAAAATATCTGAATTATAAAAAGAAGTAGTAACATTAAAGGACAAAAACCTTGAACTAACACTTCAGTATGATATTGTGCTGAAAGACAGGACTGAAGCATACACGAAGATCAAGGAGTTGGAGGACTTAAATTTTAAGAGAGTCCAGACAGAACAGACATTAAAGATTCTGACTAACAATCAGAAAGATACTAGATTTTACAAAGCAAAACCTGGCTTGGGTCTGTCGGATGTGGATGTTCTAAAGAAAGCACCCGAAAATCTTTACAATTTTAAAAAGTCGGTATCTCCTGTAATTTTGGTACCAAACATCCTTGAGACCTTTGTCAAGCCAGAGATTTCCTTATCTGAGTCTCCTAAAATTAAGAAGGAAGAAACTTCGAAAGTTAAGTCAGAAATACAAACTGACTCAGAAACTCATGGTTTTAATTCTGTAAAATTTTCATATGATGAATTGAATTCTTCTTACGAAAGTAAAAAGAACTCATTTGTCGAATATGAAAAATTTTTCTCAAAACAACCTGAGTCTTCTGAATCTGGATCATATTTTGATACAACCGAAACAATTCTTACTTGTTCTATTAAGGAAGACAAAGATGAAGTAGTAAATTCACAAAATGTGTCTGTTTCTGAAAAATTTTCAAAATTTACCGACCTTGAACATCAAGAAGACTTAAATAAGATTTCTGAATTAGAAAGGCAAATTTCACATCTCAACAATATCATTGTTGAATTGGAAGAAGCCAATGAAAATTTTGGGATGGAACTAGATTCTAGTTTAATTCAAAATGAATCTTTACAAAAGGAGATTAGAAATCTATAATCCCAAATTTTCAAACTTTCAAAAGGAAAAGAGGCTTGTTATGATAAAGAATCTCCAACTTCTGTTACTTCATGTGCCAATGATCAGTCTTAGTCTTCCACAATTGATAATTCAACTCCAATCATGAAATCTGATTTAAAAATATTAAAATCTTTAGAAAAGGAGGTGATTGTTAATGAAAAAGGTGAATGTTCTAAATCTTCTTCCTTTGATGTTTCTAACTCTAATTGTTTTACAGATGAAAAGGTGAAGAAGGAAAGTTTGAAGAAGCCAAAGAAGACTGAAGTTGAGAAGAAAGTGAAAGTTTGTGACATTAAGAAATGTAATAGAGTAGTTCATGCTTGTACTGATCAACAAAGTTTCAATAAAGCAAAAACTTTTTCTCGAAAAGAGTTGTTGACACAAGCTGCTACTAGGTTGCAATGCTCATACTGTCTTGAAAGTTCATTTTCTTTGAAACCTAAGTCTTCAAAGAAAAAAAAACTGTCCAGTTTAAAAACTTGAAATCTTCTGCTCATTCTAATGTCATTCATAAAGCTGAAGTTTATTATGTTAACAAGAAAAACAAAGATTTTCAAGTTAATAAAATAGCTGATGTAAAGTTTGTGTGGAAATGGATTCCCAAATCTGAAATTAAAGCACAAACTTTACCAAAAGGACAAAGATTTGAATGGAGAATTAGAGGGTCATCAGCTAATTTGAAAAATGTTAAGGATACTAACAAGAAAGAATCAATATTCATATGGATACCTAAATCTAAGTGACTGTTGCTTGCAGGTTTGTCATGTGTGGATCATAGAATCTGGTGCATCAAGACACATGACAGCGCACAAGCACCTGCTATTCGATTATGTAGAACATTATGCAGGATCAGTCAACTTTGGAAACAAAATGAAAGGATATGTCAGAGGTTACGGTACAATCAGGAACAATATGATTTTTATCTCTAAAGTCTTGTACGTGGAGGGTTTGGCGTATAGTCTGTTCTCTATCAGCCAGTTCACAGAGAAGAAATGCAAAGTGGAATTTGATGCTGATTACTGCTATATCAAAGATCAAAGTGGAGCTGAATTAATCAAAGCTGGGAGAATGGGCTTATTGTATGGTGTTCACTTTCCAACTTTAAAAGCCTCAAAGCAAGTATGTCTTATCTCTAAGACTTCATCTGAAGAAAGTTGGTTGTGGCATCGCCGTCTATCTCATCAGCATTTCAGGGATCTGAATAAGCTAAGAACACAACATCTTGTCACGGAACTTCCAGATCTGAAGATAGAACAAGATTCACTTTGTTCTGCATGCGAAAGAGGCAAAATGAAGAGAAGTCCTCACAAGCTCAAGATGTTATCTAACTACAATAAATGTCTAGAGCTTATTCACATGGATCTGTGCGGACCGATGAGAACTCAATCCATTAGTGGCAAGAAGTACATTTTGGTCATGGTGGATGAATATTCAAGATACACCTGGTCAGAGTTCTTAAGGAAGAAATCTGAAGCTCCCGATTTGATCATCAAATTCATAAAGAAATTTCAAGTTCTTCTTCAAATCCCGGTACAACAGTTGCGAAGTGACAACGGTACTGAGATCAAGAACGCGACTCTGCAACTATTTCTTGACTCCGTTGGAATTTCACACAACTTCTCAGCGGCTATGATACCTCAACAGAATGGGGTTGTTGAAAGGAAGAACAGAACACTGGTAGAAGATGCACGGACGATGCTTGCATACTCAGATCTACCTTTGTTTCTCTGGGCTGAAGCAGTAGCCACAACATGCTTCACACAAAACAGGACCTTAATAAATAAACGTTTCAATAAGAGTTCTTATGAAATTATTAATAGTCGAAAACCTACTGTTAAATTTTTCCGTGTGTTTGGATGCAGGTGCTACGTGCTTAATGATCGAGAGAACTTGTCAAAGTTCTAACCCAAAGCTGACAGAGGAGTATTCATCGGATATCCTCTTCAATCCAAGGCATATAGAGTTTACAACACGCGAACAAAGACTGTGATTGAGAGTACAAATGTAACCTTTGATGAATTGTAGACTAGGACTTCTGAACAAAGCAGTTCAGAACTCGGAACTAAAGACAGAGCTTCTACATCAACCAGTGTAGAACCTGATCTTAAACAGAATAAGCTTTCTACAACCCACACTGAATCTGATTTTGATTTGTTATTCTTTGATACATTTAATGATATATCTACTGAAGATAACAATCAAGATAATATTGTAAATACTGACTCACATACTACAAGTGCAGAAATATCTAGACACTCTGAAGAAATTGGTGAAGCTTCTACAAGCCAAACACAAGTTATTTCTAAACAAGCTGAACCAGACAGTACTACTAACATGATCTCTCCAGTGGTTGAACCGGGATCTACATCAGCAGTATCTGGGGAACATCAGTCATAAACTACAACAGAAGAAGCTGATCCTTCACCAAGTGCAACAAGTCCAACTACAACAGAAGCTGATATGCCTGCAATCCAGGATGAGTTTGATAACTCAAACGATCAGACTGAGATAGATGTTTTGCCAAGCACCCACAGATGGACTAAGAGTCACCCCCATAAAACATCATTGGAGATCCGAATGCTAAGGTGTTTACAAGATTTGCTACTACGTTTGTGTCTGCAAACTTCTGCATTTTCTCAATTTTCCTAAGCAACATGGAACCAAATAAGCCGTCTGAGGCACTTAAAGATCCAGATTGGATTAACGCGATGCAAGACGAGCTTAACGAGTTCAAAAGGAATGAAGTGTGGAGATTAGTACCAAGACCCAAAGACAAAACAATCGTTGGTACTAAGTGGGTTTTTCGAAACAAGAAGGACAAATCGGGTATAATTGTTAGGAACAAAGCACGGTTAGTCGCCAAGGGTTACAATCAGCAAGAGGGCATTGATTATGACGAAACCTACACACCCATTGCAAGGATCGAAGATATAAGGATTTTCCTTGCATATGCTGCACAAAAGAATATTAAGGTATAACAGATGGATGTCAAATATGCATTTCTCAATGGTATCCTTCATGAAGAAGTGTATGTAAGTCAGCCTGAAGGTTTCACTGATCCAAAGTTCCCAGACCATATGTACATGTTGGACAAAGAGCTCTACGGCTTAAAGCAAGCACCACGTCATGGTATGGAACATTATCAATTTACCTGACTGAGTTTGGCTTTCGAAAAGGTATTATTGACACAACTTTATTTCTAAAGAAGAAAGGTGATGACTTGATACTTGTACAAATATATGTAGACGACATTATAGTTGGATCTACGAACCCTGATCTTTGTGATAAATTTCAAAACATCATGAAAAACATGTTTCAGATGTCAATGATGGGTGAACTAAATTTTTTCTTAGGCTTGCAAGTTAAACAAACCCTAGAAGGGATTTTTATAAATCAAGCCAAATATATAAGAGACATGTTGAAGAAATTTGACATGACCTCTTCATCACCCATGAAGACTCCAATGCAGTCTGGAAGTCTGTTGGACGCTGATATCTCTAGAAAATTAGTTGATCAACAGACCTACAGAAGCATTATAAGATCTCTTCTTTACTTGACATCAAGTAGGCCTGACATAATGTTTGCTACCTATTTTTGTGCCCAGTATCAAGCTAATCCCAAAGAGTCCCATCTAGATGTTGTTAAAAGAATCCTCAAATACCTTAAAAGCACACCAAATCTGGGCCTTTGGTATCCGAAAGATTCTAGTTTTGAGCTAATTGCATACACAGATGCAGATCATGCAGGTAGCAAGCTAGACAGAAAAAGCACCTCTAGAGCTTGCCAATATTTGGGAGACAAATTGGTAAGTTGGTCGTCGAAGAAACAGAACTGTGTGTCAACTTCTACAGCTGAAGCAGAATATGTTGCAACTGCAAGCTGTTGCTCACAAGTTCTGTGGATGAAGACACAGCTGAAGGATTATGGATACACATTCAACAAAGTACCCATCTACTATGATAAAAAAGTGCAATAGCAATAACTTCAAATCCGGTACAACATTCCAAAACTAAACACATAGACATTAGGTACCATTTTATTAAAGATCATGTAGAGAAAGGGAATATAGAAATGCATTTTGTTTCAACAAATTTTGAGGTTGCTGACTTGTTCACTAAACCTCTTGAGGAAAAGAGATTTAAATTTTTGGTCAGCAAACTTGGAATGTTGAACCTTGATGCATTGTTATATTCTTATTTCTTGTATCTGTTGTTGAGGGGGAGTTGATTTTGAATTTATCTGTTTAGGAGTTTTGGTTGTTAAATGCTTTCAAAGTCTGATGCTATTAACAGCTGTGGACTCATGTACAGTGAGTACCAAAATATTAATCTATTTTGCAGTAAAACAACTTCTGGCAGTGTACAACAAGATCACATCTTGGACTTTGACTTCTGATCAAGTCAGATCAGGATTCGTACTTCAGTATGCTGAGCATAGTGTATAAATCAAGGGGGAGTACACAGATGAATGCACACTTCAAGGGGGAGCATAATTGCAAAGTCTATAAGAGTGTGTGTGAGTCAGTGTTTCAAAAGATTTTGGAAATCTGAAATAATTTTAAAGAGAAAAAGTTGCATTTTTGAGCTTAAAAGTGGTTTTAATAAACTTGCTATTTTTAGAAAGTGGGACAAATTATTTTTGGAAAGTTTCTATTTTTGGAAAATTTTCAAAGTATAGAACGCGCAAATAGTGTCGTACTAGTTCTTAATATGCGCACACCATTGCATATGCAAAGTGTAGAATGCGCACATAGTGTTATGCGAGTTCTCACTTCGTGCATAGCAAAGGCTGCTCGAAGTTCAAAACATGCACACTATGTCGTGCGAGTTCCTACTTCATGCATGACCCTGCATACGAGTTCCTCATGTCAATACCACTTCACGCACATTGTTTCATGCGCGAAGTGCTCACACACGACCTTGACTTTGGTGTGCGTCAAGTGCCTCTTCTATGGTCTGCGCGAAGTGAGCATCCAATCTAATCGTGCCACGTGTCTACGAGTTTCTCAGGATATAAATTCAATGGTTTATCTCTCATATGCTCACTTCACTAAGATTACTTCTTGCGAGTTTCACACTTAACAATATTTTTTCTCTCAAACTTCAATCTTGCGACTTTCGATTTCCTTGGTCTTCTTCATCAATCCAGTGTAGGTTTCTTCCATTTAATGATTGTTTGATGTTCAATAATCTTTCTTGTTCTTTATTTTCGTTCTTTGCAGGTTTGTTTTTCGTTTTTTCTAGGGTTTTATTCGAATTTTTTTTCTGTCGGTTCAGTTTCTGACAGAAATACTTGTATTTGATTTTGTAATCGTAAAATGTTGTATATCTTGTTTGAACTCGATTGTATTTCTGGGTTTTTCTTGTTCGATTTGTTCTTGCAGGGTACCTTGACTTTTTATTGGAAACATTGAATTTGGAATCGATATCATGATCTGATTGGACTCGAACTGTTGAACTTGAACTCATGAACTGAAACCTTCGAATTTGAACTATGTTGGAATGATTTAATCTTAAAAAGATGGAATATTGGACTCTAATGAAATCTGATAATAAACCCTAATCGAAATCTGAACTTAAAATTTCAAATTCTTGGGTTTTAAAAGTTCAAAATTTCAAAATTTTTCAAAGGATCATGATTTTGAGTGTTCTTGACTTAGAACACAAGTTCTTGCGTGTTCTTGACATGAACACTTGGTTATGCGAGTTCTTGAACTCATGCATAAGTGTTCTGCGAGTTCTTGTAATCATCTCAGTATCATGCAAGTTCTTGGTCAATCTTGGTGTCATGCGAGTTTCTAGTCCATCTTAGTGTCATGAGAGTTCTGAACTTAGAATTTTTTTGAGTTCAAAATTTTTTTGAAACCTTTAAGATGCTTGAGAGTTCTTACACTACTACTTCATTTTTGAAAACAAAATCAAAACATCAAGTGTTTTGGTTATTTTTTTCCGTACGATGTTGCATTTTGAACCTTGCAACACTTTGTGCTATCATTGTGTGCTTAAAAGTACAATCTTTCTGTACTTTGATACTGTGTGTATCAAAATGTTTTTCTGAAAACAAGTTTTTGTGCTTATTGCTAACATATTGGATTATATCCAATACTTTTTTTCCATTTCAGGTATAAAATGGCAGAGGAAATTTCTCATTATCCCATTGTCCAGATGGATGAGAATGATCCTATTGTGTCCAAAGAAACTCCTATGCCATCTTCCAGATCTCACATTCAGTCAGCAGTCGGTGTAGATCCTGATCTTGCTCTTATTCATCTTTCTGAGTATCTGTTGCTCTATCCGATAAACCACCATGTGGATTTTGATGTTTTAAATGTCAATCCACTTGTTATTGAATTTCTGAAGGGTCATCCTGATATTCCCAGATTCTAGTTCTTAAACATGATTAAACAAACAAAACACAAACAAGAATCAATTACCTGTTTGATTTCACTTTCAAATTCAAGATAACAACCTTTCTCTCTATAGAACTCTCTCTCTCTCTCTACAGATTTCTCTCAAACGGATTTTTCTCTCTCTAAAAATACTCAGTTCGTTACACATATTTTTCTACAACTACTACAACTATTTATACCCTACAAGTAAAATACAAGGAAAACTAAAACAAAATACAAATACATTTGACTTTTATAACAAAAGACTTTGACTTTGATAAGAGTTGACTTTCTTCAGCTTTGACTTTCTTGAATTTTAACCTTCAGTTTTCTTGATCTTGTATCCAACATATTTATGCACTAACACATCCACTCAGCAAGGCCTTGACAAACACTGCATCAATTCCTTTGTTATACATGCAACAGGCCTGGAAGACTATTGAGTATGTGATGGAGAGCTCAGACTTATCCTGGATTTACATGAGGCAAATTCCAGAGAGGGCAGAAACACTTTTGACTTATACCCAGTTGATTCCGAAGTATTTTATGGCATCCGATCCTTAGGGTATGTGGGTCAATTGACAAAGATCAACGAGTTCAAGAAGACAAATCTACCACCGTTTTACTATCAAATGTTCTCAGGCCTTGATAATACAAATATGCATACACTGCGGCTGTTTCATGCTATCACGTATGATCTGCACGTAGATTATTCAGTGACATTCTGGACAAAATTATATGAAAAGGTCATCAACAAGAGAACATCCAAGAAACTATATGTGCCATACCAGAGGTTTCTTCAATTGATTGTTCGAAGTATGATCCGCTCCAATAGAGATATCCCAAAGAGATCTCATCATGAGCTTGCTCCTGAATTTGAAATGAGGTATCTTCAGAAGCAGAAAAAGACTTTTGCTTACTCCAAGCCTATTCCAGCAGCTCTACTTTCCTATGCTAATCCGAACTCAGAGTGTATTAAGGAATATAGAGAGTCTATGGGAATGCCAGAACCGGAAATCCCTACCCCAGACTCCAACCTTAGACGAGTGGAGTAAGTGAGAGTTCCTGAGACTACGGGAGTCCAGGAACGGGGAGAGTTGAGAGAAAATTCTGAGAGAGGTACAGGCGGGGGTCAGGATTCTCATCCTGAAGCTGTGGGGACTTCGACAAAAGTTTCCAATCGTCTAGAAGTTTCCACATCTAAACCTGAAAGGACTATCATTCGTCAATCAAGTCCTCAGGAAGACATTGCTAATGATGGTGAGAACTCTGAAATAGAGACGAATCAACAGGCAAGTTCTACAGAGACTATTCCTCCTACTACTTCGGCACAACAAGAGGAGAATATTCATGATGCTGATGTTGAAGATGAAAATCTACAACACATTTTTGGTTTCCTGGATGACATCTCCTTACAACATGAGGACATGGAAATTGATACAACTACTACTGATATACTGAATGTCTTGGGAGATATAAGGAGAAATGAGGGAGTTGAATGAGAAAATCAAGAAAATGTGAGGCAGAGAGAAATTGAAGGAAAAGAATATGGTGAGAGAGTGTGTAACCTAACCTACCATTCCAAAAGGGCAACCACATCTAATACTTCATCGCATGTGTTGCGTTCGGGTATTCCAGACATAAGAAACCTATTTATGCACTTGCACACCTCAGCCACCCATTCTATTGTCTCTTAACAGACTTTAGTCTCATCTTTGCACGGGGATAGAGCATATACTCTATCCAGCTTTCACTCAGAAAGTGTGTGTATTGAAAATAGAGCTCAACTGCCCTAGAGTTCAATTCCATTCAGTGCACAATCGAGTCTAGCGCCACTTGCTTTACCAACATCCATTCCTAGGACACTTATACAATCTTCTGCTACCATCGGTTGTCTTAGTGACCCGATCGGAACACCTGTAGTAGCTTCGCAATCCGGACTACGAGGATCAGGTGGAAGTCCTGTCATTGCTACCACGATGCCAACTTTGAACACAGGACACACGGTTGAATCTTCAACTGTTGTGTTAACGGGAAGTCTAAGTGACCCCGGTGTTAGCTTACCTGACTTAGTGTCAAAGGAATTTCTCAACGGCATCTTAAAGGCTGTTGAAGACCGTATGTCCGCAAAATTTGAGGAGGAGTTAAGAAAGGTGAAAAGTCTGTTAAAGGGAAAAGATCCAGCTGTTGATATGCCTGTTCAACCACCTTCACCTCCACTAGTACAGCAAGCTGATCTATCTGTGGAGGAGCTGGAATCTCTCTTATATGCAAAGCTTTTATCCCAGGCTCCAACTGATGATACAGATGCATACTTGGTTGGTTTACTCAGATCTCAGCAAACTACAGTACCTTCAGACACAGTTTCAGTCTCAGAATTTAACACTTTCAAGTCTGAAGTGGTACAACATCTTCAAGATCTTACCATAGCAGTTCAAGAATCTTGTAAAGTTCAGGCAGTTACCAGAAGAAGACATGATCGTGATTCTGATCAAGATCATGAGGGGGAGATAAGTAAGAGACAAAGACCTGCCACTGACACTGAAGCTGCTCAGGTTGATATTCAAGAGGGAGATGATGTGGTGATGACAGATGTAAGAACTGATGAGCAAATTGATGAAGAAGAAAGAACTGAGATAGTGTTGTATATTAATAAGAAGGTAGGACCGAGGGTTGCAAAGCCTAAGGTTGCTACAAGGGATGAAATTCTGATGCTTACTAGCATTCTGGATATTGATATTGTTAATCTTTCATCTGATGAAGAAGAGACGACCAATGAAAAGTATGATAACTATTGGAGGTTGAAGGAGGAAGAAGGAGAAGGTTTGATGGGATCAGATGAAGAGGGTAATGAGAACATCCTTGATATCTTGACGGGCACACCAGATGACATCCAGTTGTATCCTGTGCAGTATGATATCCCAGGAACTACTAGAACCCCACTAGAAATACCATCCTTCTCTGAATCTATCGAACAACCACTAAACATCCCTAGCCCAATTAACCAACCTATCTCTAGCCCAGAAAATATCCCTAGCCTAAACAGAATTCCTAGCCCTGTAAACCTTCCTAGCCCAAACAGAATCCCAAGTCCAATTCCTGATAACCAACCTGAAACCAATCCTGATAACCAACCTGAAACTAATCCTGAAGCCGAACCTGAAGCCTATTTTCCTTCTAACCCAGTTGAAGCCCAAGCTGGACCCTCAGATTTACCTGAAGCAACTCTTATACCTACTGATGCCCAAATTAAACATATGAAGAATGCTATGAGAGTTCCTTTTCTGGAAGAGGAGAAGAAGAAAATCTTTGTGCACAGGATCAGGGAGTTAGACATTCACAAGGTTTTGGGTGTTTCTTATTTACCATGGGAGATACAGGAAAAATATGCAAGATTGATTACTTAGGAAAGAAAGGCAGAGAAGTATGTAAAGAACAAATTAGGGATTGTTACTGTTAAAGAAGTCAGAATGAGAAAGTTTCATAGAAAGATATGGTATCCAGTGTTTTATGTGCAAAGAAGGGATCTGACTCGCTGTGAATTTTCTGAAGCTGATCTTTCTCATCTGGATGTGGACGACATTTAATACCTTTACCACTTATTCAGAAGTATGACTATCCGTCCAGAGAAGATTGTATTTTCCTTAGAAGCCATCAAGAGGTTCATGAGAAGGCACGTCAATTACACTTACTGTTATGATTTCAAGCTTGCTATAGAAACCAATCAAAAGAGGGTGAATATGACAAATCCTAACTTGGATTTGGAAGACTTGGAGAAATATGATCTATTTACTGTCATTGATCATCCTGAGCTTGGAGTAGTATACAAGAATGGGGAGAACAAGAAAAGATTCATGAGGATATCAGAGTTACCCAAGTTTTCAGATGGAACAATTAAGGTTGTCAGACTCCAGCTTAACCGGAAGTTTAAAGAGAATGAAGAGAAAGTCAATAAAGGAGAGAAGGGTCTTGGTAAATTTGATAGACTTGCTTTGATACGAGTGTTGGATGCTTTAGATGATAAACTTCATTTCAGACAGGGCATAAGAAATTTTGAATCATTACTCGGGATCAGACAAGGAAGCTACTCAAGATGGGGAAGATAGATATTTTGCTGGATTGATCTAAAGGGGGAGATTGTAAATCTTGATCTCAGGGACTTTACATCTTCCACTCCTCCTTTGTTTGTGGTGGTTTTCAACTTCTTCTAAAACTTTCATCCATCAATGGTTGTTTCTAAGCAGAGCCGGAAGTTCCAACCATAATGTTATATAAAGTAGGGAATATATGTTTCAACACGGTGTAGAAGCTTGGAAAGGAACGTGATGCAAGATGTGAATTTTGAGTTCATCAGACATCCTACTTATAGTCATGAAAAGCCACTTCCGCAACTGCGAAGCTTGATCTGGTCGCAATTCCGGAGGTGGATCTGGTCAAGATTCGTCTGAAAAGGCTTACATATTCGTCTGAAAAGGCTGCAAGATTCGTATGAAAAGGCTGCGAGATTCATCTGAAATGGGCTGCAAGATTCGTCTGAAAAATAGTAGGTTTATCTTATCGAATATCGAGGAACTCACTGAAAGGTGGAAACAAATGATGACCAAGAAGGAAGGACACATGAGAAGGATGGAAGAAGACAAAATTGTATTACTACAAAACAAGTTACAGTTACAAAATTATTTAAGCGCATATAATAAACACATGCTTATTCGAGTAACATAAACAGTATTTTAAATGTCAAAATACGACTACACGATGCTTGGTTTTTTGAGAACCCCCTGTGCAAGTTACGACTACTCTAATGTGTAATGTGTTGAAAACATCATGCTAAACGGAAGCTTGATAAGGCAAATGGCGGAGAACTTGGTTGATTTTGTCTTTGTTCGAGAAAGGCGGGAGAGTTACAATATCAGTGGATCACAAAGGCAACCAACATGGTTGCCCGCCTTTGTCATCCATTGATAGCTAAACTCCTCCGTCTTTCACGAACTTGTGCTCCGCCATCCGCCCAATCAAGCTCCCAGTTAGCATGAGGTTTTCAACATATTACAGTTTTAAACTTGCTTATTACAAACATACGCAGTTATTTAAATGTCAAAACATAGCTACACGATTCTTTGTTTTTTTGGAATCCCCACCAACGTCTTATATGTTCTAGGGATACGAGTTTGGATGTGTTAAGCTCCACTCTTTCATCGTACACTTCAATGACGGTATGGACGTCAACATACTGACGTATATTGGCTACATCTTCATTGGCAGCTAATGCTTCCAGTCCAGTCAATAAGTCTGCATTCGGACTTTTAAAATACAACTTATAATGTTTCGGTTCATTGTAGCCTAGCTCTTTCATGAACTGTTGAAGCAGTTGCATGGAATGATCGTCGGCATCTAACATGTCAACATAGACTTCTAGATGGTTTCTTGAAGTACCCTTGATGGTGGACTTTCATGGTAAACAACTGTGGATGATCAAATGTTCATGAACATTAACAATGTTAGCCTTACACAAGATTTAACACAAAGCAAAACCCAAAAAAATATAAACACTAACCATATAACTCGGTGGTAGTGGTTGGAAGCGATTGAGATAAACATCTGAAGTTCCGGACATGAAGATTTGGGAATGCCATGTAAGAAGACGTGTAAAACTTTTGCCTTACTGAATACTTTGTTTCGTTTTGTGTGGTTTAGGCCCCCCCCCCCCCCCCCCCCCCGTGTTGGGTATTTATAGTCAAATGTAGTGCACGTTCGCAATTGCGGAGCTGTATATGGTCAACATTCATGTAAAAAACATGCAATATTCATGTGAAAAAAGCCTTACAGATTCGTGTGAAAATCCTTACAACTTAGTCTAAAAATCCTTACAGATTCGTCTGAAAAACCTGTAAGATTCGAGCAAAATTTTATCGTTTATCGTGATCCAACTTCTACCAATTTAACCACATATTCAACTAACTAACTAAGCAAGCATATTTGGTAGAATATGCAGTTTTATTCCACTTGTCTCTGTGATTAAAGTTGTTACGAGTTACGATTTTATCTATATTTGTTACGGGTATGGAAAGCTTAGACGTAATCAAACCCACATTAACGAATTTTAAATAAATTGTCTCAAAATTAAATAAAACCTCAAATATTGTAGAAACAAAGATAAATAATTGTTTACATAAAAACTCCTAAAATCAACCCATACTCATGATCCGACCATCGCATGTTCCAAAAGATATCTGCCATATGACAACACCACGCCATAACCTGTGTCGCCACATCATCCGACGTTGCTAGGGTCTCGCCACTAACCAACTGCGAGATGAACATACATGACCAAGCACCATAATCGTCGTATGCAGAGCTCTGTTGCGGTAACCCAGATGCGTGAACCCAAGAGAAGTCCCTGCAACATGATGCAAGTGTCGTGCACTCCGCCATGGTAAGAAAACTCTTTAGAAGCTCGACGAATATGTTGATCCAAACTCTGTCAATGATTTGATGGTGATTCTTTTTTACTTAGTGAAATATTACTTAAACTGAATATGTATTAGTGTTTCACCATCAACGATCATACTATAACACCCTAAAATTTGGGGTAAATTTAAAATTCGAAAATTCGGCAATATGACGTCTATAATGGTTGGAAACCACCCTAAATGGGGAAATGTATAATAGCGTTTACAACCCTGTAAATGAAAATTGGAAGTAACAACAAACTGATCTAAATAAATCTATATGTCCAGATTATATCGGTTGTTAATCCAAATTCCTCAAAATATCTATCTTCGTGCATGTTTTGTCTCCAAAAATATCTATCACCAAAAGTCATATTAGCCCATCACTCTCCCCTCAAACCAAACGCGACCCGCCGCTAGGGGAACATGTTATGCATGTCATTTGAGAAAACAAGTGTTAGGTTTACGCCTAGTGAGAACAAGCAGTTTATAAAATTCAAATACAAATACCATTTGATAAAGTAAACTTCACTTTTAACATAAAACAATTTATTTTCCACAAAGGCCACATATAACCTAAGGGTCCAAAACATCTTGCGATGACGGGGGAGACCTGATTTTTCCCAAGGATTGTGGCGGAACACAAAAGTAGACCACTTTCCAAGTTATTGAGCTCACCACACAAGGATCAAGGCCACGAACTCGTCGGTTCGCACTCAGATGTGGGGGAGGGCATCCAATGATCTTAATCATGCTCATTCTCTAGGATTTACATTTATGACCCATGGCTAGTATCTGGTCCCACATAACCGTACCAAGTTGCCTTCCGAGGGTCCAATGTCTCAACTTGCTACAAACGGGAAATATCCCAAAATTAAGCCGACTCTATACCTATGGATCCACTACTAATAGTCTAAAACTTGTCACCATTACATTGGTGGCTCAAACTATAATCAAACATATAGTTTACGATTTACAATCCCATAAAATGTTTTGCTTATCATTCCAAAATGGTTTTCCTCATTTGATGTATACTTGAAAATCAACATCGTTACAACCAACAACCATCCATGAGTCTCATATTTCTCAAAATCCTTTTTCCAAGCCAAATCCATCTTAATATGAAACCATAAACTTGGCCAAAATACATTTATTTCAATATCTAACCATAAATAGCAAGGCCAAACGTACTTTTATAATTTTAGACATATGATACTTCATTATTTCACAAAAAGGTGAGGAACCCTAAAAAATCTCCAAAACCCTAGTTTAGGTCAAAACTCTTAAACAAGAAAATGTGATTATGGAGATGATTAGGAGTTTAAAAGTGAAGTTTTGACATGTATAAAGTTTCTAAAAAGAGTATAATGCACTCACCTTGTAGGGTTTTATATAAGTCCAAACCCTAGAAAATAGAAGGATGATACTAGCACTTGAGGATGAGAAACTCTTCACAAATCAACACCTACAACCACCTAGATGATGACCATAAATGCATAAGAGTTGAGTAGATGGAAGAATTAAATGAGGATGGATGATTTAGGTAGAAAACCTACCAACGTCTTGAGAGAAATACGACTCCAACACTGCCCGAATTTGATGAAATGAGTAAAAACCCGTTGAATCCCTTTTTATACCCTCAACCCCTCTCGGTGACTATTCCATGCGACAGTGACAAGTGTCACAGTCGCTAGCAATGTCGCATGGTCACCATGCCTCTCGGTAACATGGCCGCGATTATGGCATGTGTAGTTCCAGTTTCTAACTCAATATGATCACACAAACATATAGAAAACAATTTTTTTATTGATTTATTAGGTATTACAACATTTCCATAGATTCATATACCTATTTCTTGAATCTCTCTGTAGAGCTCTCTATGTGTGTGTTTTTAACAGTATGTGCGTGTGTGTTCTATTGTGTGTCATATTCAACTAACACTTAGACCTCCTATTTATATGGTCAACATGACCCATTTGACTTTACAATACAATTACGAACTAAACACCCACACTTTACAAACTTTTACACTTTTGACCCTCTTTTAATCTTGAATCAATATAGCTCCAACAATCTCCCCCCTTTGGATTCAAGATTAAAAAAAATTGACGATAATCTTCAGCTTTTTAATCTTTGTCAGCTTGAAATCTTGAATACTTTGACTTTCTTCACAAAACTTTGAAATCTTCAATTCTTTAACAGCTTTAACAATCTCCCCATTTGTTACAACTGTGCAACAAGTTCTCAGAAAATTTCTTTAACATAGCAATAGTCTGAACTTGCTTTGACTTGAAGTACAAACATCTTTAGATTTTCAACTTTCTCTTGATTTTGATTTCTTCTTTGAATCATCTCTTTGACAAACTTCTTTCCCTTTTGAATAATCAACAATCCGACTTTATTTTCTCTCCCTTTATCACTCTTACTTGACTTTGCTTTCTCTTTGAAATTAATCATTGAAAACTCTCCCCTTTTTTGATGAAGTTTGAGAATCAGAATAATCAAAACATTATCAATTTTAGTTATGCCTTTGAAATATCTGCCCCAAATAGCAATGTAAGCACAGTCTTCATGAGAAACACAGATAGTCTTTTCCTTTGGAAACATATAAACAATCTCCCCCAACGAGAATATAAACTCCGTCTGATCTGATGTGAAAATTCTGTCGTTAATTCCAAATTGTGTTTATCCGAATCTTTTCAAATTCAGACAAATTATGAGTGGTAACCCTGAATCAACATATGAAACAGTTAATCTGTCTGTCAGTAGCACGGAGCCACTGTGTGTAACAGATGTACATTGGAAATGAGCTTTTTGATGTTCACTCCCCAGGGCTTCCATTTAATCATTGAAAAACTACAAAGGATTTTTCTATGAATGTTATGACAAAGAAACATATTCCTTGTGTGCTCGTGCAAGTATAACAATGATTGAAGCATTTAAAGCTTAAACAGACTCAAAATATGTAAACCGTTGAAACAACAACAGATATTACATAGACTCAATGTGCATGAGAAAGGTCGATGGTGGGGCAACTTTTCTTCTTTTTCAATATCAATAACTTCTAAATGAAGATTTGATAGATTATGTGTGGCTTCCCCTTTAAAATTATGAAACATTCTTTTGTTGAGAAAAGAATGAGTAGCTGGTGGGGTTTTAATGCAAGAGTTGGCATGGGCTAGTTGCCTTTTTCAATGAAGTTCACGAAAAATTGTGAATCAACAGATAATGTGGCTGCCCGACTCAGAAAAAGTTTGGTGCAGAGTCTAATATTCTTTTACTCTGATCTCTCACCATTCTTCTTTTAAAAATTTGAGCTTGCTTCTTGTTGGATCAATAATTGTATTCAAGATTAAATTGTTAAAGTGGTCTAGTTTGTAATAGTGTTTAATACCTTAGGGGGTATTTTAGCTGATAGTTAATACTGATTAGGTCATGTTGAACTAAGTATAAATAGTTTTAGTTTATAGGTTTCGGTAAGTGGTGTAGAATTGAGGAGGCCGCATAATTCAAGTTTACACACTTAAGAGGTAATCTGTACACCAAGAACACACATACGTATTCATCTGATTAAACAAGAGATCTGTGGTATGTTGATTTAATCTATTTATCTCTTGTTCTTATTGTGTTGTGTTATTGTTTATCAAATAATCTGGGTTTAACAAGTGGTATAAGAGCCAAATAATCAAGATTTTTGGATTAAACAGTATTTTTTTTTCGAAATTTCTACTGTGTGAAAATCGATTTCAAAGGTTTTTGTGTTTTTGAAGCTGAAAATCATTGAACTAGGTGCGTTTATTGTTATAGAACAACATTAGATTACCCTATTTCACTTAAAAACACAAATCGATTGGCTTTTGATGATTTTTGAAAATTTTGTTCATGAACAAGTCGAGTACTGTTCCATCTGATTTCAAGCACAAAAGCTGTTTTTGGTCATTGATTTTGATTGGGGTTCATTCGTAGTATGTTTATGGATTATGGTATGATTTTTAACACTGTGCTTTAACCATTGGATGAGTTTCTGGACTGAAAATCGAGTGCAGGGACATGCTAAGTGAGGAACTCGCAAGTTCTTTGAAGAACTCGCAAAACACCCATCTCTCGCAAGGTGTTAATTTTTTTCTAAGTTTAAGATTCGCTTGTTTGTGTGTAGCGAAAACCTTAGGATTCGCTACTTCTCTATTTACGAAAACTTAAGTTTCGCAGGTGCTTGGCTAGCGCAAACCAAAGAACTCACTAATCTCTAATATACGAAAGATAAGTTTTGCAGGTGCTTGAGTAGCACAAACCTCAAGAACTCGCAAGCTTCAGCTAGCGCAAACCAAAGAACTCTCTAATCTCTTATATACGAAAGTCTAAGTTTCGCAGGGTTCTATTTAGCGAATTTCTGCTTTTTGCGCCATCTGCCCTTAACGCAAAGTAGAGTTTTCGCCACAGCCTTTGGCGCATTTCCGAGTTTCGTGCCAGACACTGTCCTTAGCTTATCTTGCGAAAATTTTCTATTTTTTTCTCTCTAAGGACAGGATTCGCTAGCTACTACTTCGCGAATTGCCAAGGTTTCGCAGGTTGTATGTTTACGAATTCTAAGTGTCAGGATCGAATTCTCAACAAGAATTAATTCTCAGAAACAATATCAAAGAAGTTTGCGGAATAACACTTTGATATTTAATCAAACAGAAAATCAAAACAGAATATAATCAACAAACTGTAAACTTGTATTGAATGCTTTGAAGTTACAAGATTACACACTCAACCTCAATATTGATGAACAGGCTCACCAATACGAATTCTACTTCTCTAGAATTAGGATCTATGTCTTGAGGTTGATTCTCTCTAAAACAAAAACTTAGAATGAATAAATTAATCTCTGTCTAAACTATTCTATCAAATCTATACATATACTGAATAAAAAGATAATTACAATAAATAAAATATCTTCAGTATATCTTCCATGTATATCTCAAAGCTTCCATAATCTTCAGATTATCCAGCTGTCATTCTTTCCATCCGAATCTCTTAAGCAACACTAACCATGATCAGCAGCATTAACTTCTTCTAGCAACATTAACTACTAAGCAGCACTAACTACTAGCAGTACTAACTAGCTAAGCAGTACTAACTTTGTTCAAGCAGCACTAACTTTGACTAGCAGTATTAATAGTACTAGCAGTAGTAATACTAGCAGTAGTAATACTCAGCAGTATTAACCTTAAAGTCTTCTAGCAGTATTAACTCTGTATCAGCAGCATTAACCATACTTGAGTTTTTCTTCAGTTCCCAACAATCTCCCCCTAACTTGACTTTTAGGAAAAGAAGTCAAGTTCTTCAGATGCTCCCAAAATCTTCATTGATCTACTCCAATATTAGGATCCAGTCCCATACTCTGATTGATAGTCCTCTGAATTAGATACTTGACCATTTCTGAATTTGGTGCACAACCCAACTTCTTATTCAACATGGCATGAAGTTTAAGATTTGTATGCTTGTATACCCTATCTACCAAGTAGTACTCCATGTGGAAAGTATCCAATGCTAGTTCATAGACTCCACTCCTTTCATAGAGAGTCCATCCTCTAACAGTTTTGAACACATCTCTGATTAAGTGCTTCACTACTTCTGGATTGAATAACATACACAAGTATTCCATGACCAGCTTCACTATAGGTAATCCTGGAGCTGTCAACTGATCTGCATAAATTTTCATCCCCACTTCAAACATTTCTTCCAAATCAGATCTTGAACACTCTCTGACAATTTTGTTCCAGGTGTTGTAAACTTCATACTTCTCATCATTTCTTTTCAATCTGATGTATTCTTTGCCATCCACCTCCATAATATCCCAATGGATAACTTCAGGAGGTTTAAATCCAACAGGTTCAACTGAAAGAGGCTTTGGAATTTTATCCATTACTACCATGTACATATTTACATCTGAACTCTGTGGTATTTCTTCCTGAGTTTTAGCTTCATTCTGAGGTGCCTCTTCTTCTTCAGTAACCTTTTGCTCTTCTTCTACTCTAGGCTTCTTTACACTTTTCTTTCTTTTAGCCATCATTTTGGTTCTTTTCAGAGTCTTTTGAACCTGCACTAAAGTAGCTTCCTTCTTCTTTTCTTCCTTGTTCTCTGCCTTTTCTTTGATAGGAGTTCCCTCTTCACTTTCAGGGAATGGTTGATGCATATTCACATCATGTCTCTCCTTTGCCTTCTTTTCAAAATCCACTCTATCCTTTTCATTATTTTTCAGCTTCCCAATTTCTTTCTCATAAAGATCCCTGATTTGATCAAAAGTCATCTTCACAAACATTTCTTTCTTTACCCCAATTGCACTCTTCAAGAAAGTTATCATTTTGTTTCTTTCCTGAGTGGCAAGGTAAGTTTGTGAAGGTCTTCTTTTCTTTGCACTTGATTTGACTATCATGGCCTTTCTTAAGCTTATTGCCCTTTGCTTAGCTTTCTCTGTTTCAAGCCCTTTCTGATAAGCTTCATTTAATTCAGCAGCTAGAGCCTTTGCCATCTCCCTGTCTTTTTCAACCTGAACTCTTTCTTCTTTTTCAATATCCTCCTGCATCTTCCTGGCTAGAGCTTCATCTGATTCAACCAACCTTTGCTTCTTTACTGGTTGATCAGATTCCACCATCTTTGCTTTTCCTTTGTCTTTGTTCATGGGCTTCTTACTGTTATCTTTCTTGCTCACTTCTCCTTTTTCTCCCCCTTCATTTATGACCACTCCCTTTGTTTTGAGAGTGTCATTCTTTGCTTTGATGAGCATTTCAGCTACTTCAATTTCTGTTGGAGATAACTTTGTTACTACTGCTTGTGAAGTTTCAGCAGCACTAACAGTTTCTGCTTCTAACTCCCCCTCAATACTGTTCTTCTCCCCATCATGCTCCCCCTCAACTTTTTCTTTTTCCTCATTCAGGTTTACTTCAGCCTCTGACTCCCCCTTTTTGGGAGCATCAGACACTGGTTCCCTTCTCTTTAGCACAAATTGTTTCCTTTTCTTCTTTTGAATCAGCCTTGTCACCATCTTCTTTAGTTTTGCAATCTGGACTTGTTGTGACAGTATCACCAGCTTCATCTCCTCTATTTCTTTTCCTTGTTTCAGAACATCTAGGTTGATGTTACCCATTGTCTCCATCAATTCATCATAGTTATATCTGTCCTCACCTTCTCCAGGAGTGTTACCCCCTATTGAAGGATCATTGGATCTTATATTAGTGGAAGTCTTCTGCCTAGCAGAAGCCCTGTCCACCCCTGTGGTTTCTTGGCACCAGGGACCTTCAAATGATTGCTCATTTAAAGTTGCCATGGGGGAGGTCTTATTGATGTTACCACTTTCCTCCACTGTGCTAGCAGGAGTAGTGGCAGCCTCATCACCCATATGCTCTACCTCCTCCTCAGAGAGCACCTCCTTTGGGTTGGGAGACACCCTTGTGGTTTCCCTTTGGATATTCTCTAGGGGAGAATTCTCCCTTAGAGGGCTTAAAGGCTGAGAGGGAAATGGTACAAGAAGGGAAGGAGCCTTTTTTACCTGTTTCCTCTTGTAAGTTTGGGTGATAGGAGAGGTTGGTTTTTCAAGAAGGGACTGGGGAATTGATTTTGAGAGGGAAGGTTGGGCTTGGCTAGCAGTGGGTTGGTCTAATGGGGGCCTTGACCCTGCTGCCATACCTTCATTGGTTTGGGACACCACCATCATTGTAGAGAACAATGGGGTGTCAACTCCTTCAGAGTCCCCAGCAGATCTTCTCATATTTGAGAAAACCTTGCCTTTGGGGGGTTTAGGTACATATACCCCAACAGGTTGAGGTATATCCGTCAATTCATGAGTAATGACTTCTTGAACAAACCTGGGATACATAAAGAAGCTCTTTTTGTTTCCCATGTTTGAGACAAGATCACTGAAAATCATTTTAGAAAAATTATACTTTCTGGCAGTGGCCAAGCACACCAAAGCATAAGCAATAGTGCTGCTGAACTCACTCCATCCAGTAGTCTTTTTGGAGATACAATGCATAAGAGTATGGACAAAGAAACGCCATTGGGGTGAAAATTTTGCTTTAGAGAATTTGAAAACTCCCAATGGGCCTCCATACCCCATTCTTGTAAGATTTGAAAACAGTTCATCGTTTGGGATAGAGGTTATACCAGGGGCATCGTCTAGACGTAGACTGATGCGAATAACCTCTTCAGTAACCGTGAGTGATTGATCACAGATTCTTGTCTTGATCATCTGCACACCATTCTCAACAACAATGGTTGCATTAGCCCAGAACTGCCTTTGATGCTCGATATAGATTGTAGGGGATACAATAAGAGCATGAGCAATGTGGCTTGACTTGAGGAAATCCACAATCTGATGAAATCCTGCAGCTTGCTTTGGTTTTTGTAGCATCGCAATCTCATTGTGCTCATCAATGAAAGTCATTGATGCCATTGATCTTAGTGAAAAGCTTGCCTGAAGACTTCGAACCAATAATCCAACATTTGATTCTGAATCCATAAGACTTGAGAACAGCAACTTGCAGCTGCTATGTACTCTGCCTCTGTTGTAGATGTGGATACTGTGGTTTGTTTCTTGCACTACCATGAGACTAGTCTAGCACCCAAAAACTGACATCCTCCAGAAGTAGATTTTCTGTCCAAGTTTGCCCCACCTAGATCACTGTCTGAGTATGCTATTAGGTCAAAGGGTGAGTCATGAGGATACCAAAGTCCCAATCTGGGTTGCCCTTTGAGATATCTGAATATCCTCTTAACGGCTTGAAAGTGAGATTGCTTTGGCCTAACTTGGAATCTTGCACATACACAGACTGGAAACATTATATCTGGCCTTGATGCTGTGAGATACATGAGAGAGCCAATCATAGATCTGTAATGATGCACACCTATATCCTCCCCCTCAGGATCTGCAGATATTTGCTTGTGTGTTTCCATAGGTGTGCTTGCAGGTTTTGACTCTGAGAAACCAAACTTGGTTAGAATGTCCTGCACATACTTGGATTGACAGATGAAGATTCCATCTGACTTTTGTTGAACTTGGAGTCCAAGGAAGAAAGTAAGTTCCCCCATGGAACTCATTTTGAACCTTTGATGCATTAAATCCTCAAACTCCTTGCACAAGATGTTTCTTGTAGATCCAAATATAATGTCATCAACATAGATTTGTACCAGCAAGATATCCTTCTTCTTTCTCTTGATAAATAGAGTCTTATCAATGACTCCTCTTTCAAAGTCATTTTTCAAGAGATAGGATGACAGAGTGTCATACCATGCTCTTGGAGCTTGATGTAGTCCATAAAGTGCTTTCTTTAATTTGTATACCCTGTCTGGATAGCTTGGGTTTTCAAACCCTGGTGGTTGACAGACATATACTTCTTCTTCAATTGAGCCATAGAGAAAAGCACTTTTTACATCCATTTGATAGACTTTAAAATTCATGTAAGAAGCATAGGCTAGAAATAGTCTGATTGCTTCTATCCTAGCCACAGGTGCAAAAACTTCTTCATAATCTATACCCTCTTCTTGAGTATATCCTTGAGCCACCAGCCTTGCTTTGTTCCTTATGACAATACCTCTTTCATCTCTCTTGTTTCTGAAAATCCATTTTGTGCCAATTGCTCTGTGACCTTTAGGAAGGTCTACTAGATCCCATACATCTTGGAGCTTGAACTGTAACAGTTCTTCTTGCATTGCTTCTATCCAGCTAGATTCTTTCATAGCATCATGTGCCTTTTTAGGCTCAAGCTGTGATAGAAAACAAGAAAGCACTGTATGCTGTTGATCTTGCATTTCCTGAAGCCTGCTTTGATGTCTAGTCATCATAGGAGAAGAGATATCTCCTATTACCAGCTGTGGAGGTTGATTCTTTTGAACTCTGGTGTTATGACTAGGTTCTCCATTCAGTCCAGCCTCAAGATTGGATTCATGCAACTCAACTGAAGTGTTTTCAGATGCCACTTCATTATTTTCTTGAGTCTCCTCATCTCTAGTTTCTTCTTCACTCTGACTTGGTTCAGTAAATGATTCATTTTCACAGTCTTCAACAGAATTTACTGTGGGTATGGGAAAAATCACAGATTTAGATATACTTTCTTGAACTTGTGTGATTCCTGATCCACCACTTCCTGTTCCTGTATACTCATTACTGAAACCAAAAGAGTTAGTTAGTGAATCAATGTCAAATAGCCACTGAGGTCCAGACCCAACAGGATTTGGTGTGTTCTCATTGCATTTGACATTGTCACTTTCTTCAATTATTCTAGAAGAAGAGTTAAAAACTCTGTAAGCCTTACTCTGAGATGAATATCCAACAAGAAATCCATCATCTGCTTTGCTATCAAACTTACCTAAGTGAGATTTGGTATTGAGAATTGTACAAGGACACCCAAAAGGTTTGAAGAAACCAATGAAGGGTTTTCTTTGATTTAAAAGCTCATATGGGGTCTTGTTCTTTTGCTTGACCACTAGAACTCTGTTTTGGACATAACAAGCAGTATTAACTGCTTCAGCCCAGAAGGTAATTGGCAATTTTGAATCAGCTAACAGAGATCTAGCAGCCTCTATTAGTGTTCTATTTCTCCTTTCAGCAACACCATTCTGTTGAGGAGTCCTAGGAGCACTATATTGCCTCTCAATACCTTTGTCTTCACAAAAGGTGTTTAGATCATGGTTTTTAAACTCAGTTCCATTATCTGATCTAATGACTTTTACTCTTTGATTAGTTTGGTTTTCAATTCTTAGAATAAAGGATTTGATAAGACCACTTGTTTCATCCTTAGTCCTTAGAAAATATACCCAAGTAAATCTGGAGTAATCATCAACAATAACCAAGCAGTAAGATTTCTTGCCTATACTCATAACATTTGTAGGACCAAACAGATCCATATGCAGTAACTGGAGACAAGAAGAAACAAAATTTAACTCTTTGGTCTTATGAGAAGTTTTGTGCTGTTTGCCTTTAAGACAAGCAACACAATGATCATCACATGAAAAGACTTTTGAAGGTAAACCTCTTACAAGGTTGTTTTTAACAAGATTGTTCATAGTCTTGAAACTCATGTGACACATCCTTCTGTGCCATAGAGAGGATTCATCTACAGAAGCTTTTGAAACAAGACAATTCAGAGATGAATCACTATCAACATTGTTCATATCAAGACAGTAAACATTTTCCTTTCTTGGAGTTCTAAGTAGTATCATGCTTTCATCAACTACCTTAAACCCTGGAGCAAGAATCATACACTCAGTATTAGTAAATAATATACTATGTTGTTTGTCACAAACCTGTGATACACTTAACAGGTTGTACTTTAATTGATCAACATAGTAGACATCCTCAAATGTCATCTTACCTTTGGTGACATTACCTTTTCCACTTATCTTACCACCAGTAAGATTATCTCCAAATGCAACATGTCCTCCATTGATATGCTTGAAGTCCTGAAGGCATGACATGTTGCCTGTCATGTGCCTAGAGCAACCACTATCAACATGCCAAATGCTCTTTCCCTTGAGCTGTTGGTTGCCCTGCACATTAAATAAGTCAATTAGTATGAATTAGGAACCCAAGCCAAAGTGGTCTTGGGTACCCCTTTCTCATCAAAATACTTGCATTCTTTCTTGACAAGATTTTTGAACTTTAACTCCTCATTCTTGGAATACTCCCTTTCTCATCAAAATACTTGCATTCTTTCTTGACAAGATTTTTGAACTTTAACTCCTCATTCTTGGAATACTTTGTTACAATAATAGGCTTGGAAATATTTTTGCTAGAATCAGTACTGATTTTAGAAGTACTAACTGCCTTGGCAGCACTTGCATGCTTAGCAGTACTAACCTTGTTAGCAGTAGTAACTGTGTTAGCAGCAATAACTGTGTTGGCAGTATTAACCATTGAAGAGGTATTAACAGTATTAGCAGCATTAATATTTTCAGCAGTACTAACACTGTTAGCAGTAGTAACTGTGTTAGCAGTACTAATATTGTTAGCAATACTAACACTGTTAGTACTTCTAGGTACCCACATTTTGACACTTTCTTTTAAAATCTTTTTCTTTAAAGTGCCTTTACTTTCAATAGATTTCTTTATCACATGTTTCTTTCCAGCCTTCCTATAACCCACAGATTTTTGCACAAATCTTTGAAAGTTCATCTGTTGGTTAATAGGGTTAAAGTAACAATACTTAGCCAAATGATTCAACTTGCCACATATAAAACAAGGTTTTGGTCTATTGATTTTATTCAGATCAACTCCTTGTTTCTGAGCCCATTGATTATTCCAGTTTCTTTGATTTCCTCTTTTTAAACCAGAATTTAGGCTCTTGGCTTTATTGCAATCACACTGTTTACAAGATCCAGGATTCACAACTGTGGTTTGTTTGTAATGGACCTTGTTATCATTTCCTTTAGTCTTCTCTATCTCCTTGGACTTGACCCAGATTTTCCCACATCCCTCATTGGTAATAATATTGTTTTCTAATGGTATCTTTTTACTCACATTATTATCCCTGTTCTCACTGGCTCCTTTCTCAGTCAAATCCTTAACTACTACCTCATCCAAAGGATCTATCTTAAAAGCTTCTTCAGACAAGTCCTTTTTCTCCTTAGTTTCTAACAAGTCTGATGTAGGAGAAATATAGTTGTTATTGTAAGGAGGGGGTGTATTGTTGTATCCAATACCAGGCTTCATCTTATCATGTATCTGAGCCTTTAGAAGAGAGTCCATTGCTTTTGAAGCATAAGAAAACTTGTCTATGTCAAGCTTAACTTTTGACAGTTCCTCTTTCAGTCTATCATTCTCTTCTAAGGACTTAGACAGTTTGGTTTCTAACTCATTCTTTTCCCACTTCCAATAGTTTGTGTCATAAGAGTGTTGAAGTTCATTAGCTTGAAAGCCTTTGATTTGCTCTTCAAATCTCTCTACTATCAACACATAATCTCTTCTGTCCTTTTCTAATCTTTTGAGGTCATCACACATACTTTGATTGTGATCCCTGTATCTTGTAACAGTGTCAATGCAAGATTTAGTGCAAAGATTAGAACTTACCTCAGTGGGGAGATCAGACACTTCTGCCATAAGAGCTTGGTTCTGAATGGCTTCCTCAGCTTGATCACTCCAGTCAAATCCCATTCCTTGTTGAGAAACAAGGGCTTGAGCAGGATTCTTGTTCAGATTGTATCCTCCATTCTGAGCTTGTTGATGGTTGTTGTTTGGAACAGCACTCCTGCATTCTCTAGCAAAGTGTCCTTTCTTGTGACACTTAAAACATTCCACCTTGGTTTTGTCAAAACCAGCTCCATCTTCTCTTCTTTGAGAGAAGTTATTTCTTCCAGTTCTTTTAATGAACTTTTTCACCCTCATGGATAACATGGCCATCTGCCATTTAATATCCATCTCCTCCAGATCATCAGGGTGAATTTGATCAAGATCATCATTAATCAGAGAATTGCTGCTATGATTGGACAAAAAGGCTTCAAAGATAGTTTCAGTGCCTTTTTCTGAACTTACTCCACTGGCAGTACTAACTGCTTCAGGGTTGGCAGTAGTATCAGTGGATGCTGAAAGAAGTGCAGCATTGTAAATATAACCAGAGGGCTTCTTCTTGGTTTCTACTTCAGTTTCAAAAACTCTTAGATCATTGTATAGATCATCAAGTTCTTTCTCTTCCAGATTGTCACTCTGTCTATATGAGACAGTGTACATAGTCCATTCATCCCCAAGAGATCTGAGGAACTTTCTGTTGATATCATCTTGTTCCATCTTCACCCCTAAAGTAGCCAGTTCACCTATGAGTTTATTGAACCTATCAAAAGTTTGAGTCATAGACTCATTCTTTGTGGAAGTGAAGTTCTCATACTGCTGCTTTAGAACATCTCTTTGATTTCTTTTGATGCTCTTAGTTCCAGCAAATCTTTTCTCTAGAGCATTCCAGAGAATCTGAGCATCAGTGCAGTTGCAAAATTGATGCTGATATTCATTGGGAATGGCCAAGAGCAGAGTGCTCAAGGCCTTCATCTCTGTCTGTCTGATCTTCCTCTCACCATCTGTCTTTGGTGGAGGTCTTTTCCCATCTGGTCCTATCCTTCCAGCTTCAGAAGGACCATTCTCAATGATATCCCACATTGAGTAGTCAGTGAGAAGAATATATTGTCTGATTCTGATCTTCCACATGTCAAACTCACTTGGTTTGAGCATTGGAACCTTAGAAACCAAAGTACTGCTTGATTCTGTAAGATTTTCCATGATGAATAACTGTTTCTGAGAGAGTTAGGCTCTGATACCACTTGTCAGGATCGAATTATCAACAAGAATTAATTCTCAGAAACAATATCAAAGAAGTTTGCGGAATAACACTTTGATATTTAATCAAACAGAAAATCAAAACAGAATATAATCAACAAACTGTAAACTTGTATTGAATGCTTTGAAGTTACAAGATTACACACTCAACCTCAATATTGATGAACAGGCTCACCAATACGAATTCTACTTCTCTAGAATTAGGATCTATGTCTTGAGGTTGATTCTCTCTAAAACAAAAACTTAGAATGAATAAATTAATCTCTGTCTAAACTATTCTATCAAATCTATACATATACTGAATAAAAAGATAATTACAATAAATAAAATATCTTAGTATATCTTCCATGTATATCTCAAAGCTTCCATAATCTTCAGATTATCCAGCTGTCATTCTTTCCATCCGAATCTCTTAAGCAGCACTAACCATAATCAGCAGCATTAACTTCTTCTAGCAGCATTAACTACTAAGCAGCACTAACTACTAGCAGTACTAACTAGCTAAGCAGTACTAACTTTGTTCAAGCAGCACTAACTTTGACTAGCAGTAGTAATACTCAGCAGTATTAACCTTAAAGTCTTCTAGCAGTATTAACTCTGTATCAGCAGCATTAAGCATACTTGAGTTTTTCTTCAGTTCCCAACACTAAGTTTCTCAACTCTCTAGTCTGCGAATTCTACTCCTTTATACTTGCGAATCTTGAAGTATCTATATCTTTTGCGAATTTCTTTGTGTCTTATACTGTTTGCGAATTCTGCACTTGAGATTTTTGGAAATTTATTTTTCTGAAATTTTTGAGTGTACTTTTTATGATTCTTGATTCTAAGATCTTATAAGTTGATTTGAGTTGTACAGATATCATCATGCCTTAAACAGACGAGAAGGGACATACAGTGCTGACCAAGAGAGATTGTGCTTTAGCATATATGCCAGAGATTCCAGCATTAGAAGTTGAGAATGAAAATCTGAAGATTCAGAACTCATCTCTTTTTGAACAGATTAATAAGTTGAAAGATGATAAATGTTTAAAGAAAGACTTTTCTTGCTCAGAATGCATTAATGATTCTAAAATTGATTTTGCAGGAATAATTGAGTCTAAAGAAAAAGAGATCTTAAATCTTCAAGCAAAACTGAAAAGATCTGAAAGTCTTAATTTTAGCTCAAGCTGGTCAAAGAAGGAATTAATGCAAAAAGAGCTTGATGAACTTAGAAGAAGAGCAAACATTGCTAGTGAAACATCTGAAGGGCTTAGAAAGACAAACTCTCGAATTTTTGCTGAAAGAGACTCTTTAAAAGATAAAGTCTTCAGTCTTGAGGTTGAGATTAATATACTGAAAGAAAAGGCAACCCAAGACAGACACAACACAAAAGCCCAAGATGAGATGATGAAGATTGAGAAAGAAAGAAAAGAATTTGCTAAGAAATTCTCTGATTTCTCAAGAAAAGCCTTTGAGGAGAAGAAATCATTAGAGCTTAAATGTGTTAAGCTTTCTCAACTAGTTTCAGACTTTGAGAAAGTTATCATTCTGGAGAGAGACAAGGTTGAGAATGAGAAGAAGAAAGCTAAGCAGAAGTATGTAAATAAAGACTTTTTTAAAGAAAAGAATGATCTAGAGACTGAGATAGCTAAGCTGACAAGAAAGCTATCTGAGTTGTCAACAAACATCTTGAAGGAGAAGAATGCAAAATCTGAGTTGCATAAGAAGTTTGATCTGATTGCAAAGGAAAGAAACAGTTTGTCGTCAAAGATAAAGGAACTTGAAGAGATCGTATTCAAAGTGAAGCTGACTGAGCACAAGAGGCCAGAGTCAATAGCTCAATCACCGAGAGATGATCTAACTGCATTCGAATGCTCATTCAATTCAGCAGCAAGTTCAACTTTTACTAATGTTTCTAATAATCCTTTGTTTGATGTAATTGATGATCATACTTCTGAACATAAAGATCAGATTCGTCCTTCTAACCTTTTCTATGACAAAGATGTTGATGGTTCAGGTAACTTCAAGAAGAACAAGCCTCGGAAGAAAAGGTTCTGGAGAAGGGAAGATGAAGAAAAATATAGAGGAAATTGGATCTGGAGAGTTAAAGGATATTCAGAGGAGAAGAAGACCGATAAATCATTTGTGCATACGTTCAATGCTAAATGGAACAATGCCCCGAAAGGTAAAAAGTTTGGCAAACCTGATCTGGTTTACACTATCAATCAACTGATTAGGTTAGCTCAAAAGAAAATTAGTTGTTCCTATTGTGGTACAAATGATTTTGTAAGAAAATACTATGTAAATAACTGGTATGGTTCTTACTTTGTATCTCCCACTAGAATTGCAACTAACCCATTAGGACCCAATTACCAGTGGGTACCAAAAGCTAAATCTGTGTTGCAGGCACCCAAAGTTTAAAGGGGAGAAAGAACAATGACTTCTGATTACTACAGATCAGGACTCTTGCCTCATTGTCAAAATAATGACTTCTAAGTACAACAGCTTAGGACTCGATCTTCAATGATAAGAATGATGACTTCTAGACAATACAGTCTAGAACTCGGATTTCAATGTCAAAGAGTTTGACTTCTGAATTTACTTTAATTCTAGTATTTTAGAACTCTGTTTCATGATTAAGGATTATGTACATATTAAGGGGGAGCTTATATGCTTTATATTTTTACTGATGTGCTTTATGATGTTTCAGGAAAAAATTAAATACTATTCTCACCAGAGAATATGTATAATGGCTCTTGAATAACACAGTTCAAGACCCGATCTTCATTGGTAAAAATGAATGATACTATTCTCACCGGAGAATAAGTAATCATGGCTTTTGAATACTTAAGTTCAAAACCCGTACTCAAAGGTTTTCTTCTGATAGGATGCTTAAATGATAAAATCCTTTCTAGAAGTTTTTTGATTTGAGGGGTAGCTAACTGTTATATCTTTCAGGGGGAGGATATATATATGATTGTTACTATCATTGTCATATTTTTCTGATTAAACTGACTTTTTACAGGTATCGAGGGGGAGGATATCTGAGTTTTTGTTTAAGATACTTAAATGAAAATATTCATTCCAGGGGGAGTTAAGGATTATGATTTACAGGTATATCTTTCTAATCCTTACACTCTATCACTTATTGAAAGATGAACAACTTTCCCTTGTGCAAAATAGTTTCTTAAATGTTCAAACCACTTCCTATTCTTAAAAGTTTTTTCATGAATTGAGAAGTGTGTTTTTAAATGATTTTTGGATACTTTGATGAATATTTGACCGTTTGCTCTCAAAGAAAAATACTTGTGTATTGTCTTTTTATATACTTTGTCAAGTATTCATACATAATGGTTCAATATATTTCTTGACTTTGTTATTACCATGTATCAAAAGTTAAATCTTTCTATGGTAATACTCCCGCCGTTTTCTATTCAATGTTGTTTGAATCAAACGTCATTTCATCATTATATGTGCTTTCATTGTTAAAATGTTTATATATTGTTCATATAAACAACATTCGTCTTTGATTTCCCAAATTTTTATTCTTCATGTTTATTTGTATTCCTTTGTGCTTACATGTACAAAAGGCTGTTGAACAACACGTTCTTTTAGGAAAATACATGGGATTCAGTGTGAAAGCTTAACAGAACTTCCATGGATTCACGATAACCAGTGTTTCCTACCCAGGAAGTATTCCCTGAGTGACTGAGGGGAGAGGGGTCAAAAGATTTGAGTGATGGTGTGTGAAGAGGTAAAATGGAAAAGAGAGATTGGTTAGAAGTGAGATTTAATGTTTAAAAGAAAGAGGGTGAGAGATCAGAGTAAGAGAATATCAATCTCTGCACCAAATTCTTTCTGAGTCGGGCAACCACATTATCTGATTGGTTCACATTCTTTGGTGACCATCATTGAAAAAGGCACATAGCCCATGCCATCTCTTGCATACAACCCCACCAGCTACTCATTCTTTTATCAAAAAGAGAATGTTTCACATTTTCTGGGGACCCAACACATATGCTATTGGTTCTTTACTTGGAAGATACTAATATTGAAAAAGAAGGAAAGTTGCCCCACCTTCGACCTTTTCTCATGCACATTGAGTCCTTGTATAATTTGTTGCTGTCTCAACAAGTTTACATACTTTGAGCCTACATTGAAAAGCAATCATCGGTGCTTAATTTTTTCATACACTTGCACGAGCACACAGAAATCTGTTTTCTGTCAGAACGTTCATAGATAACCATGTGTTATTCGATGATTGAATGGAAGTCCTGGGGAGGCAACATCAAAACCAACTCCTTATATAGTAACTTTGTGTTGCTCAGTAATTGTGTGTTACTGACAGGCATTCCAAACTGAGTCATTTATTGATTCAGGGTTACCACTTTTTACTTATTTGATTCTGCAAAGATTGAAATAATCACTCTCTCTATCTGGGGAGACTGCTCTTATTTCCACACAGGGATCTATACATGAAGACTGCGCTTAATTGTTGATCTGGGGGAGAAAATTCCTAGTTTCTTTTGAAATGTTTTGATGATGCTGATTCTCACCAATCATCAAAAAGGGGGAGAATACACAAAGGAGGAGAATACAAGAATTTTTGAAAAGAAGACTGCTGAAGAATCCAAAGATATCAAAGTGTCTGAACTTATCGACTGAAGATGATCGTCAGAAGGACACTTCATTTAAAAGAAAGAGAAAGATGAAGACTGTGTAAAGCTACAAGCTTTGAAGCTATCAACGTCATATCAGATACAGTTTTCAAGAGAAGTGAAGACCCAAAGATAATTGAATTTTTTTTTAATCTTGAATCCAAAGGGGGAGATTGTTGGATCAATAATTGTATTCAAGATTAAATTGTTAAAGTGGTCTAGTTTGTAATAGTGTTTAATACCTTAGGGGGTATTTTAGCTAATAGTTAATATTGATTAGGTCATGTTGACCTAAGTATAAATAGTTTTAGTTTATAGGTTTCGGTAAGTGGTGTAGAATTGAGGAGGCTGCATAATTCAAGTTTACACACTCAAGAGGTAATCTGTACACCAAGAACACACACACACACGTATTCATCTGATTAAACAAGAGATCTGTGGTATGTTGATTTAATCTATTTATCTCTTGTTCTTATTGTGTTGTGTTATTGTTTATCAACTAATCTGGGTTTAACACTTCTAACCAATCTCTCTTTTTACATTTTACCTCAGCACACTCCCACACTCTATTCTTTTGACCCGTCTCCCCTCAATCACTCAGGATTACTTCTGGGGTAGGAAACACTGGTTAACGTGAATCCATGGAAGTCTTTTAAGCACTCACATTGAATCCCATGTATTTTGTCCTAAAAAGAATATGTTGCTTAACAGTTATCTTGACATTTAAGCACAAGATATCATTATCAGAAAATGTATGCTCATTAAAAATAAGAATGAGATTTGAGCAATTAGAACATTTAAGATCTCTCAAAACAATGAAATTTAATGAATGAAACGAATTCAAGCGAAGTGTTTTGAGAATCTGACAATGATTCGATTAGATCAAATATCATGAAGAACAAATATTCGTTGGGACATCAAAGACCGAATATTTGTTTATATGACCGAATATTTATTTAGAAATGACGTCTGATTTCAAACAACAATGAATTACAACGAGAGTATTACCATCTAAAGATTTATCTTTTTGAGACATGGTAATAACAAAGTCAATAAAAGTACTGAACCGATGTATGTAAGAATACTTGACAGTATATAGACAAGATAATACACAAATATTTATCTTTGAGAAACACACGGTCAGATAATCATGAAAGTACTTGATATGGAAAACATTTAAAATCTCACTTCGAAATTCATAAAATATTTGAGAACATGAAGTGGTTTGAACATTTTAAGAAAGTGTTTTTCATACCTGAAAGTCAATCATCTTTCAAATATGATAGAGTTTAAGATTCAGAATGATATACCTTCAACCCAGAAATGTTAACTCCCCCTAAAATGAATATTTATCTTGTAATTTCCCTTTGACAAAACATCAGATACTCCCCCTATGTATTTGTAAAAAGTCAAATCATTAGTAGAGAACAATATGAATATAACAATTAATCGCATTTCTCTTATCTTTTATCTCTCCCAAAAAAAAATATGATGGTGAAAACTTTAAACAAACTCCCCCCAAATAAACAGTAAAAATTTCTTAAAAATATCAGCATCCTAAAGCAGAGAAACACTTAAGTACGGGTATTGAGCAGAATTATCCAGAAGCCATAGTCATAATAAATAACCTGCAAAACAATTAAAGCTTTTGGTAATCATTATAAAAATGATTCCGCTTTGGTCAGTAGTCAAGAATATAAGCAACTGTTCTGATTTCCCTTAGACACATACAATTAAGCAAAAATAAGATAAACTCCCCCTCAGATCATGGATAAGTATTCAAGCAGACATATTCAACATACCGAGTTTGCTGATTAACAATTTAAAACACTTTTCATCTAACGGTTTAGTGAAAAAATCAGCTAATTGGTAGTCTGTTTGAATGAAGTGCATTTCAACATCGCCTTTCTCCACATGATCTTTGATGAAATGGTAACGCACGTCGATATGCTTAGGGGGCGTTTGGTTCGCTGGAATCCGCCGGAATCTGATGGAATTAATTCCATCCTGCTGTTTGGTTTCCAATGGAATGGAATTGAATTCCATGAAATCCTTTAATCAAGGATTTGGTCATTCCTTCTCATTTTGGATGGAATTGAATTCCATTCCATTGCATTTTCTCAAAATGACAAAAATACCCTTCTTTTTGTTTCTCATATCGATCTGGATTAAAAACCCTAGCCGCTTCCTTTTTGTTTCTCATATCGACCTGGAGGTTGAAATCGAGAGACCATCGAGAGAGCAGCCAACGAGAACGAGACCATAGTTGCTTCCATCGTTGAAATCGAGAACGAGTTGCTTCCATCCATCACATCGAGAACGAGTTGCAGGTATATTTCTTGTTGCTTTCGATATCTGTTCATTTGGGGCTTTGTTTGTTCGATCAATCATCTTCAAGATACCTGCAACTCGATCGATCGATGATATGTTACTTTTTTTTAACAGATCTTTGTTTGATATCTGTTCATTTGGGGATTTGTTTGTTCGATCCAAACACATCCATCTGTTCATTTAGACAGTTTTTAACATCCAAACACATCTTCCATCCATCTGTTCATTTTAGACTATTTTTTAACATCCAAACACATCTTCCATCCATCTGTTCATTTAGACTTTATGTTACTGTTTTTTTTTTGTTTTTATGCTATAATCTGTTTAGTGATAGTTTTATGCTAGTGGTAGCCATTTGTTTTAGAATCTGTTTAGAATCTGATTTATGTTATGTTGTTGTGTTTAGATTCTGTTTAAAAAAAGCTATTTTAGAATATGTTTTTGGTATATGCTAGTGGTAACCATTTGTTTTAGAATCTGTTTAGAATCTGATTTATGTTATGTTGCTGTGTTTTAGAATCTGTTTAAAAAAAGCTGTTTTAGAATATGTTTTTGGTATATGCTAGTGTTAGCCATTTGTTTTAGAATCTGTTTAGAATCTGATTTATGTTATGTTGCTGTTTTAGCCATTTGTTACTTATTTTTACAGATTTGGCTTATACGAGTTTTTGTTAATGTATTTGGAACAAGAAATGGCCCGTCTTAGTTTAGCAACAACACGTAGACGTAGGCTTATGAGATTGTTTTGGAACGAGGCTATGATTGCTATTGTTTGGTATTTCACAACAATTTTCAAATTAATAGTCAACTACCAAACGGATAAACCATGTATTCGATATTCGTTGTTAGATGTGGATCGATATTCAATATTACATAGGTATGCTTATGAGAGTGATACTATTTGCATATCACATCTTAGGATGAATATAAGGTGTTTTAAGAAGTTATGTGATATGCTTGAAACTTTAGGAGGATTACAAGCAAGTAGGAACATGGGTATTGATGAACAAGTTGCTATTTTCCTTCACATTTGTGCTCATAATGTTAAGAATCGGGTCATCGCATGTCGTTTTCATCGTTCGGGAGAAACCATTAGTAGAATTGTTAGGAGAGTTTGCATGGCAGTTATAAGATTACATCCACATTTGTTTAAGAAACCTGAACCTGTTCTTGAGGACTCTACGGATGGAAGATGGAATTGGTTCAAGGTATATGTAGTTATTTATTTTTATTATTAACACGTAACATAAAATATCTAATGATCGTTTTTTTTTTGGTTTTAGAATTGTTTAGGAGCTCTAGATGGAACATATATTAAGTGTTTAATACCACTTGAAGACAGACCTAGATACAGAACAAGAAAAGGTGTTATTGCTACAAATGTATTAGGTGTATGTTCACAAGACATGCAATTTATCTATGTGTTACCCGGATGGGAAGGTTCAGCCGCAGATGGCCGAGTTCTTCGTGATGCACTTCTTAGGCCACATGGATTGAAGGTACCAAGACCATGTTATTACTTGGTAGATGCTGGGTACACAAATGGGGAGGGTTTTCTCGCCCCTTAGAGAGGTCAAAGGTATCATTTAAATGATTGGCGTGAGGGACATCAACCAACAACGACAAGAGAATTTTTCAACATGAAACATTCTTCTACACGAAATGTTATAGAAATATGTTTTGGTATTTTGAGAGATAACTCCTACTATCCGGTTGACCTTAAAAATAGGATCATAATGGCGTGCTGTCTTCTCCACAATTTTATTTGGAAAGAAATGCCAATTGATCCAATTGAGAATGAATATGACTCGAACATTTTTGGAACTGAAGATGATGGAATTGAAGAAGACCATGGAACTGGAGATGAGGATGTTATCACTTCTGTTGGGACATCAAACGCGTGGACTGCATTTAGAGATAACTTAGCTCAAGATATGTTTGAGTCTTGGAGTGTTAGCCATTGATTACTGTCTATCAACTTTATGTTTATGTACTGTAATTAATTGATGTTGTCTATCAACTTTATGCTTATGTTTATGGTTTTTAATGAATTTATCTATTTCAATTCAATACACTTTGTTTATGATGATGTTTATGCACTTTGTTTATGATGATGTTTATGTTACCATAGGTATGACGAGTTCTGGAAGAAACTATCGAGTCTGGACTGCACATGAAGATGCTAAACTTGTTGAAAGTTTGGTAAATATGGTAAACAATGGAGTGTGTAAAGCTGACAATGGATTCAAATCTGGCTATTTGCAACACTTGGAACAAGCTTTAAAAGATGCACTTCCCACTTCTGGAATATTGGGTAAACCTCATGTTGAGTCAAGGATAAAGACTATGAAGAAAGATTGGCAGGTAGTTTATGACATGGTACATGGTAGTAATACTAGCGGGTTTGGTTTTGATAGGGAAAAAATTGTGTGATTGCTGAAGCACTGGTCTGGGAGGCTTATCTACAGGTAAAAATTGATTTGTTATGTTTCTTGTTTTACAATTAAATGTTACGACATAATTATAGTTTCTTGTTTTATAATTAAATGTGACGACATAATTAAATGTTTATAAAGTTCGCATGCCGTTTCTTGTTTTATAATTATAGGTTCACAAGGAAGCGGCCAAATGGAAAAACAAGACATTTCCTCATTTTGAGGATTTGTGCATTGTTTTTGGCAAAGATAGAGCTAATGGGAGTAGAGTGAGAGATGCTATGGAGATGTAGGATGTAAGCATGGAAGACCATAACAATCAATTTGAGGACAACCTTTCCAATGATCAAGATGATGCCTCTAATGCACACACAAATGTGCACAGTCAAGAGCGCTCAAGTGGTAGCAAGAAAAGGAAAAACATAAATGAGTCTTTGCATGAGGTAATCAACAATGCAACATTTGTGCTTGGTGACAAACTTATTAAGGCATCAGAAGCGATGATGGAATTTGAAGTTCAAATGCTCAAAAAACGTGAAAAGATTGCCGATGAGCTTGAGAAGTTTGCGACATTTTCTGAAACTGAAATGTTTAATGCATTACTAAAGATAACAAAGGACTCTGAATCTGTGATCACTTTCTGGACGTAACTTTCTTGTAATACTTTACTTCCTGTTCATTAATTACTTGTGTGTTTACTACCTTGCATGTTCAATCTTTTCTACACGTATTAAACGCTTCCGCACTCTATTTATTTAATCTGTGTGTAGTAAAAGGTTAAATCAAGTTAAAAGAACATCACAACTGGGATCAACAATTGGTATCAGAGCATACTTTGATTTTCAAAATCAAAGGATCATGTTCTATACTTGTTTCCAGTACTCAAGGTAGTAGTTTGAGTCTGTTCTTCGTCCCAAACCCCATTTACAGTCACACTCTGTTTTCTGAAGCTATATCGACCAGTTTGGTATAGAAACAGGTACAAGTGTATTCTTCATTCAAAGACAGATTCAAAGCTAGTTGGTTGGTCATCTGCTCTTACTGATTCATATTTTCATCATTTCTAAAAACCATTACTGTTATACTCCTTCTAGTTCGTGCCATACTCTGTTTTTCCTCTCTAAACTAAAATGGCGAACACTGTTAACTACTTCAGTGCTGGATCTCAGTCCAAACCTCCCACTCTTCTAAGAGATGAATATCCTCAGTGGAAGATCAGAATGGTACACTTCCTTGAAAGTGTCGATCCTGGTCTGGTTGAGTTTCTTCACAATCCTCCTTTCATCCCAATGACAACTGTTCCTCGTGTTCCTGCCACTGCCAATACTCCTGAAATTCCTAAATATCAACACCCCAAACCTGTCCTTGAATGGAGTGAAGAAGAAAAGGCACAACATGAGCTTGCAAAGAAAGCCAAAAGACTAATCATAATGGCTATCCCAAATGATATCTTTCAATCTCTTGACTCATGTGAAACTTCAAAGGACCTATGGTTAGAGCTAGAGAAACAACTTGAGGGTGGTGTCAGAACCCTCAAGAACAACAGAGCCTTATGCATAAATGAGTATTTTGCATTCAAAGCTCTTCCGGGTGAATCCATTCAAAGCACTTACAACAGATACAACTCTTTGATAAACAAGTGTAAGAGGTATGGGATCCACAGAACCTCCGAAGAAAACAATGTCAGATTTCTACAGAGCCTGAATGATGAATGGCTTCATCTAACCATGTCCATGCAAGCCACATTGGATCTTGATGTTTGGTCCATATCTGATCTCTTTGGAACACTGATTAGACAAGAGAACAAAATTTCCAAACTATCAACCTCTGTCGGAGGTCCTCTTGCTCTTGTGGGAAGTGCCTCAGAAGGCAAAGACAAAGAAAAAAAAGATAAGGCAGCTGAGGAGGCACAGAAGAAGAAGAAGAAGAAGGTACTTGTAGCAGAAAGTGAAAGTGAAGAAGATTCTGAGTAGGAGATTGACATGGCTGCTCTGGCCAAAACACTTGCACTAATGACCCGACAGTTCAATCGTGGTCTCAAGAAAAAGTCGGAGTACAGAGGAAGAGAAGAAAGAGATGACAGAAGCAGAGGATATGGTGAGGCAAAGAGAAAGGAGTGGTCTGAAGAACCAAGGCAAGAAGAGAGAAATGGACAAAAGTCAGACGGCAGAGCTGGTGAAAAATTCCCGAAGCAAACTGAAGGCTGCTTCAAATGCGGGAAACCAGGCCACTATGCAGCAGAGTGTAGGTCCTCTGCCAACACAGGGAAACCCACAAGGGACGCTGCCTTCTATAAAAAGAAAGCAGAGTACTACACTCAGAAATCCCTAATGGCAGAACAAGAGAACCTTATAAGCGATGAATCATCTGATGAAGAAAACAACGCACTCTTCTGTGGAATGGCAGAAGTCCACTCTTCTGACAACGAGAGTGAGGTATCCACTTGTAACTCTTGCAACTCAGACTTTGAAAACAAACTTCTTGAAATACAAAATGATCTTCTAGCTTATAAATATACATGCTCAGATCTTGAGAAAAAGCTTGCCTTCTTTGAAAGAGAGACGAGGCTTCTCACAGAGGAAAAGGATAAGCTTTATCTTGAAAACAAAACTCTTACCTCTGAGCATATTTCAACAAAAAAGGGTTTCAAGGATAAAATCACAAATCTCGACAAAGCTTTGAAAGAAAAGGTCAAAGAGCTAAAGAAATGTGAGAGTGATCGTTTAAATGCCATTTCTTTGAAAAACTTTTTTCAAAAGGAAAGAGAAGTTCTACATCAAGATCTGTTCGACAGAGATCTCCAAATTAAGAGGTATCAGGATGCTCAAAAAGTTCATGAAAAGGTTAACACCCAGATCGGCAGAAGAGGATTAGGGTTCGAGGATATTGACCCTTACACAGGAAACAAAAGAAATAAATCTTTATCAAACATCTTCTGCCCTGGACAATTCTTAAAACCAAGTTTTCCAAACCTTTTATCCACATTTAAGAAACGCAGAACCTCTGAAGGACCACATCTGAGGAAACCTCTGCAGATGGCAAATGTATGGTATGAAAACAATGATTTACCATCTGCACCTTCATCAAAAAGAAAATCTATACCAAAGAAATATCTGTCTCAAAAACAGATAGGGGTCTTCAAATTTGGTCACCCAGAAACGCAAACTCAAATGGCTTTTGTGTGCATGATGATTCCTGAAAAGGAACTATCCTTCGAAGCACCAGAGTTTATACCCGCCTCTGTGGAAGAAAAACTGTTTAAAAGGTTTTTAGAAAATGACTTAAAGAAAACTTATGAAAATCATTTTCTCAACCATCCTGATTTAACCTCTGAAATAAGAGAAATCTTTGAGCAAGATCTACAAAACTGTCTTAATGTTCCTATGGTCATTCCGTGTATTTCAAAAATTCTAAATACTTCAGAGGACACCAATGGACAAAGCAAGGCACTTACAGAAGGTCAAGATCTCATTCACAGATACTTTCTCGATTCAGACTCTGAGTCAGAATCAGAGTCTTCTGTCGACAATGGGAGAAGTTCTGTGGAACTTGAGATACTCCCCTGTGGTCCAGAGAAGAGTAAACTTACCTCTGGCATTCTTAATAGAACAGTTCTTCCCAAAAAGAAAACCACAGGTGTACCTATCTGTACTGATTTCCTGGACATGTGCTTGCAAGCAAAGACTTATCTTGAGCTTGAAAAATCTAAAAAGAACAAGATCCCTCATGCTTCAAAAGCTCCAATACCATTAAGACCTTTTCAAGAAAAATTCACTTGGCAACAGAAGAATAAATGGCCTAAAATTGATAAACTTGATGCTTCTGTTGCAGTGAAAGCAAGGAAAGAAGATCAAGGGATAGTACAACCAAAGAGCCACTCAAGAAGAGTTTTTGTAAAAAGAAACCCAGATCTAAAATGGGTTGTAGTAAAATTTGCTCTGTACCCTCCTTTGACAAATTTAATGAAATTTTCAAGAAGTTTGCCTCAAATGTTCCTTATTGTAAATGCTTTGATCTTATGCATTCTTTGAATCAACATTTCTCGAGGCCCTCCTGTCTTATATCTCACCCCATGCCCAAGAATGCAAAATTCAAGGGTGAGAAGAGACAATCTGGTACCTCTACAAATGAGGATAAATCCAAAACCAAAGATGTTAAGGCATCTTCAAAGTCTCCTAACAAAAATGGACCCATTTGGAAATGGGTACCTAAATCTCTCTAATCTGTTCACAGGAGAAACAACATGTGCCTATCTGGTACCTAGACTCCGGGTGCTCAAGACACATGACTGGCGACAGAGGGTTGTTTTCCTCCTACAAAGAAAAACATGGAGGAGGATCTGTGACTTTTGGAGATAACTTAAAGGGACAAATAAAAGGCTATGGAGTCATTGCCAAAGGAGACATCCATGTCAACAGAGTTGCCTATGTGGATGGCCTCAAGCACAACCTTCTGAGTGTAAGTCAACTATGTGACAATGGACTCGATGTGATGTTCAAAAGACAGTACTGCTCTCTGTTGAAGGAAGATACAACCACAGAGCTTCTGCGAGCCAAAAGACGAGGTTATTTATACCTCATGGACTTTAAATCAACTAACAGAGAAGAAAAGCTCTACTTAGTCTCAAGTAAGAATGAAGAAGCTTGGATCTGGCACAACAGGTTCTGTCATCTAAACTTTCACACACTTAACAAACTTGTGAAACTAGAACTAGTAAGTGGTCTACCAAGTATTAGATTCGACAAGGATCATCTATGCTCAAGTTCTGAGATGGGCAAACTCAAAAGGGCTGCCCACAAAACCAAGTCCGACATATCTTGCACCAGATCTCTGCAGATGCTTCATGTTGACCTCTGTGGTCCTATTTCTGTGTAGAGTCTTGGTGGCAAGAAGTACATCCTTGTACTCATAGATGAATTCTCTAGATATACTTGGGTTGAATTTGTTCGAAAGAAATCAGATGTTCCTGAAATACTAATCAATCTTATCAAGAGAATACAAGTTCTTTATGACTGCAGGGTACAGAGAATCCGAAGTGACAATGGGACAGAGTTTAAGAATTCAACCATTGAAGCCTATCTTTCGACAGAAGGCATATCACAGAACTTCTCTGCTGCAAGGACTCCACAACAAAACGGTGGTGTTGAACGAAAGAACAGAACACTAGTGGAAGCCGCAAGAACTATGCTCACTGCTTCAGGGCTCTCTATTTTTTTCTGGGCAGAAGCCATTTCAACCGCATGCTTCACCCAAAATCGATCCTTGATGGTGAAGAGACATGCAAAGACACCATATCACTTACTACACCAGAGGAAGCCAAACATTAAGTACTTCCATGTCTTTGGCTGCAGATGCTTTGTACTGAACGACAGAGATCAGATAGGGAAATTTAGTCCCAAAGCCGATGAAGCCAAATTTGTTGGCTATTCATCGAACTCCAAGGCATACAGAATCTACGTACTCAAATCCAAGCATATACTTGAAAGTATTAATGTTTCATTTGATGATCCTTTTCAGGTGACTTCTGAGCAAATCAGCTCAGGACTCAAACTTCAGGATGAAGATTCTGGTGGATCATCACGAACAAATGATCTTCATCATCTGTTTGAAGAGATGTTCAATGATGATGAACCCTCTGAAGGTGACCGCAGAGCCTCTGAAGCTGAACCCTCTGAGGACCAAACAGGTACTTCTCTAACTGGTCCTAGAAATGCTTCACCCTCTTCCAGTGATGCTGCAGGTGCAACCATCAAGGGGGAGCACTCAGAGGACAATACAAATCAAGGCCCCAAGCTAAATCAAGATCATGGTCATCTTCAAAATCTCTCTGAAGGGTCAACACCAGATCAAGGCTCCGCAGAGCTCTCTACCTCAACTCATGATGAGCAACCAAGTCCTGTGGTAAGTACAAATGATCAATTTCTCTCAACAGAAAATGATCTACATCAAGACGAACGTGCTCCTGAACTAACCACAGAAGTTTCCAATGATCACCTGCCCCGCATGACAAAATGGACCAAGAGTCACCCACAGAGCCAAATCATTGGTGACGCCACTGACAAGGTCCAAACTCGATCGAGTACTGCAAATTTTTGTTACTATACAAATTTTGTGAGTATCATCGAACCCAAAAAGATATCTGAAGCTCTTGAAGACCCAAACTGGGTAGAAGCTATGCAAGATGAGCTTCTGCAGTTTGAAAGAAACGAAGTATGGACCCTAGTGCCTCTGCCGAAAGGCAAAACCGCAATAGGGACCAAATGGGTCTTCAGGAACAAAAAGGATGAAGACGGTGTGGTGATCAGAAACAAAGCAAGACTGGTGGCCAAAGGATACTGTCAAGAAGAAGGCATTGACTATGAAGAAACCTTTGCCCCTGTGGCACGACTCGAAGCAATAAGAATCTTTCTTGCCTTCGCAGCCCACAGAGGTTTCAAAGTATATCAAATGGATGTCAAGTCAGCCTTTCTGAATGGGCAGATTCAAGAAGAAGTATATGTCCAACAACCACCAGGGTTTGAGAACTCTAAGTACCCAAATCAGGTCTATTTTCTGGACAAGGCTCTGTATGGACTGAAACAAGCCCCCAGAGCATGGTACGATAGACTTTCAAACTTCCTCCTTGCAAATGGTTTCGAAAGAGGTACTACTGATACGACTTTATTCTATAAGAAGAGAAAAGGTGAGATTCTGCTTGTACAAATTTATGTTGATGACATTATTTTTGGGTCTACAAATGATTTATATTGCAAAAAGTTCGAGTCATTGATGAAAAGTGAGTTTGAGATGAGCATGATGGGAGAACTTACATTCTTCTTAGGATTGCAAGTCAAACAAACCACAGAGGGCATTTTCATAAACCAATCAAAATATGTCTCCGACATACTTGAAAAATACAAGCTCTCTGACTCTTCACCAATGAAAACTCCTATGGTCACTGGATCCAAGCTCCATGCAGATCCAGAGGGCAAATCTGTGGAGTGTAAACTCTACAGAGGGATGATAGGATCTCTGCTATACTTAAACGCGAGTAGACCTGATATAATGTTTGCCACATGTCTATGTGCAAGATTTCAATCTAACCCCAAAGAATCTCATCTTCATGCTGTCAAGAGGATCTTCAGATACCTAAAAGGGACCAAAAGTCTTGGTCTCTGGTATCCGGAGAACTCTGGCTTTGATCTCATGGCTTATACAGATTCAGATTACGTAGGATGCAAGCTCGACAGAAAGAGTACCTCTGGGAGTTGTCAATTCCTAGGAGGGAAACTAGTAAGTTGGACCTCCAAGAAACAGAACTGTGTCTCGACCTCTACGGCAGAAGCAGAATATGTTGCTGCTGCAAGTTGTTGTTCACAAGTTCTGTGGATGAGGACCCAACTCAGAGACTATGGATTTGATATCGAAAAAATCCCCATCCTCTGTGACTCCAAAAGTGCCATTGCGATCTCTGCCAATCCTGTGCAGCACTCCAAGACCAAACATATCGATATCAGGTATCACTTTCTGAAACATCATGTGGAGCATGGGACAATAGAAATGTACTTTGTGCCCACAGACTACCAACTTGCCGAGCTTTTCACGAAGGCATTGGATGAGAAAAGATTCACTTTTCTAGTTGGCAAGATTGGTATGCTCAACATGAGTTGACCACAGAGCCTCTGTTGTACATATTTGTATGTAACTTTTTCCGTCTGTAAATAATCTCTTCGGCTTTCTTTATTATATTATTTTCTGAGAATCCATGTCTTGTGCAAATCTTATCTTTATAGGATCCAAGCATCATTGAAGGGGGAGCAGAACGAACCATCAAAGACCAATCGTGACTAGTCAAGGGGGAGCAAGACAGTTCTGCGCAACAGACTACAGAGTGAGGTTAGTCCATCTGAACCAAGGGTCAAAACTCTTTCTCGAGCACTATGCCCTCAGAAAGATCCCAATGTGTACTAAATTTTCTGTCAAAACTTTGAAATGATCAAATCTTTGAAAATCTTTCCTAAAAAGGAAATTTTTGGTCTCAGAACCTCTGAGGTCGACCACAGAGCCTCTGTGATCCATCACAGAGTCTCTGCACCTCTAAACTGGGTGCTTGACCAAATGCACTTTAAAAGGAGCTCGATCATTTCATCGCATTTTTTTTCTCTCTCTTAAAAGGCTCTTTTGATAACAACCTTGCCCATGACCTCAGAAGTCTCTTACCCACAGAGCTTCTGTCATTCTCATCTCTTGAGAAATTCAGGTCATGTGCTGCGGGTTATTTTTTGAAACTCACTGTCACGTGAGAATAGAAAATGCCAGGCGCGTGAGAATAGGGTGGCGCACATCCTAGATCGTGCACCGCCATCATCTGACATGGCAATATTTGATTGGTTCGTAACCTGTACCATCGTTTTTATGAAACGTCTTCTTATCCGTTTCCACTCATCACGGATTTGAAAATTTTATCTTTTACCGCTCATTCTTTTTACCCTCTCTCTTCATATATAAACCCCTCTCATACCTTAAATTTCTTTTTACCTGCTATCTTTTCTCCTTCAAGAATCCCTTTGCAAAGAATTCTCATTCTCCATTTCTTTCCATGGCATCTCATTCTGCTTCTCCCAAGAACTCCAAGGGATCTTCTGCATCAAACCACTCGATGCATTCTGAAGCTAAAAAGGACGATTCCCATTCTGTTGAACAAGAACATGTACTAACAAGTAGAATGCTCTCCTTCACACACCATGACTATCACTCCAAGCAACTGAACCTTAAGCCTAACAATCACTATGTTGTCTTGGAACCCAAGGGATATCCTGAGGAAGCTGCTCCTTTAATTCAAATCCTAAAGAACCACATTCTCACAAAAACCCTAACTCTTAAAAGAACCGATATTCCTGAAACTTACATTCAACAATTCTGGTAGAGTGCTAAGCATGAGAAACTGGACCGTTATGGCTACTGTGTCATGGGACATGCCACCCATCCCTCCACTACTCAAATTCTGGACCTTGGTATAAACCGCAGAAGGGTCGCAGAGGTATTTGAGCTTCCCACCAAGACCCAGCTAAACCTAAAAAGATACTCTGACAAGCCCTCTGACGATGAGATTCTGGAGTTCCTTAGGTTCATAGGGTACGCTGCACCAATTTCCAAAGGACCGACTTCAGACGCCAGAACCTTCCACCTCTGTGGAACGTTCTCTTCTCTATCCTAAATCGCTGCTTGACTTGCAAGGTAGGCAGTCCTGACCAATTTAGCCATACCATACTTGCAATAATGTATGGTATGTACTACGATTTGCCTCTGGACTATGCAACTCTAATATTCAGGGAAATCAGAAACGCAGTCATAGCCAAGCAAGAGGACCAAGCTCGAGGCACAGAGCCCAAAAATCTCGTTTTCAACAGGTTCTTTGCACTTCTGCTAGGAGATGCTCTGATAGGAGAAGGGAAGTTACCAACAGAGGATAAGATGATCAAGGTCTATGACATGAAGTCGCACAAGCCCACAATTCTCAAATCTGGGTATCCGGGTGCAAGACCTCTGCCAGCCCGAATTTTGGCCTACCTGAATAGTGCAGATGGGGTGAGAACTTACATTCGTGGGCACAGGACTCCTGCACCGAGTCCTGCAACCCCCCCCCCCACGTGTAGGATTCCAAGTGGGTGAGATAGAGGTTTACCTTAGGACAGAGATAGGTGAGGGAGCTGATGTTAGAACAGAGGAGGGTGAAGAAGCTGAAGTGCAGACAGAAGCTGTAGTTGAGAAACGGAAAAAGAAGCTTAAAAAGAAAAGAACTCCCAAAAAGAGGGTCGCAGAAGAAGAGGCTCCAAAATCCCCAACAGAGGTTGCCAAGCCAAAGAAGAAGGCTAAGAAATTGACCAAGGCAACAACCTCTGAACCTGTACCCTCTCCAGCCGTGAGTGAACCTGCAGAGTCCGAACAACCTCTGCAGAGGAGAAGAAGAAAAGCCCAAGTCATTGAAAGCTCTGAGGAAAGGCCATCCATCCCTCTCCGAGTCACAATGGCCATAGCTGAGGAGATACAGAAGCTGCACTCTGGAACCTTAGGGGAATTCGCAGATTTTACAGTGACAGACGTTACGGGACTGTCAAGCTCTGACGATGAGGGTATAAGAATTACGGAGGAGATAGAAACAAAAGATGCCTTTGGCACACCACCAAAACCAACTCCCAGTGCAACCCACACTTCTACCTCTGCAGTTCTAGTGCAGAGGGGTATTGAAACAGGACCGCACAGTCCGAACCCAGCCCAAGCCATCCGGGCAGAGGATATTCCTTCATCCTCTGTACCACCATCCGGGGAAACCAAAACCACCTCACCCTCTCAAAAGGGTGAGAGTGTTGCTCTACGTGTCCATTCACCCCAGGACACATCTCTTCCACACACAGAGGTATTCGTTACCTCTGTCACACACAAGAGTGACACCCAAACCACCTCAGAGTTGGTGGTGAAAGCACACGATGATTCTGTGGCTCTAGAACACCCACAGGATCCATTCAACATAAGTCTTAAGGGGAGTCTCTGAACCCTCCCCCAAAGAATGTGTTGACAGAACTTCCATAGGTGCTTCCTCTGTGGAACATCGAGGATTGGAAGGAAATTCTCCAGAGCTCAACATAAAAACAGGCTCTGAAGGTGCCAAAGACTCGTTGGCCAAATCCGGAACATGTGTTGTTCCAGAGGTTACCTCTGACACCTTTGTCACAAAGGGCGAGTTTAAAGCCTTTGCTGACATGGTGCTCACAAAACTTGACGAGTTGCAAAGCTCTATCTCCAGAGAGTCCCAAGCCAACTCTCAAATCCTTGCAGAGGCCCTAAAAGCCAATATTGAAGCTCTGCAAGCCCTCAATACAAACTGTGCGAAAAGGGCTGATCTTCAAGCTTGTGGACAAGCCATCATTGCACACTCCAATCAGATTCAAATTCTAAGGGATCTTTGCACAGAAGAGTTCCCAAAATTTGCTACGCATGGTGTTCAGACTGGAGTAAATGAAATGGGCCGGCTCAGAGAGGAAATAAAGGACATAACTCGCAGTGTTATGGTCCCCTTTCACACACAGGCATCAACCTCTGCCCCAGACCCCTCTGCGCTTGCAACAAAAGCTGACTTGGAAGCCATGGGAAATCAGTTTCTGCAAAATCAAAACCTCCTTCGATCCAACTTCAACGACCAAGGAAAGAATGTGGCAGCAGACTTGAAGAAAACCATAGCCACATTTCAGTTTAAGTCTGATGTGGAAATCAACGCCCTATCATTAGCTGCAGAGGACGCCCTACAGAAGATCAACAAACACGCTGATGAACAACTCTGCAAGAGGAAGAAGCAAAAGGCTCCTGCCACTTGCCAAGAGGAGGCCTCACAAAAGAGAGCTCACCATGATGATCAGGACCCAGATGCCTCTGGCCCTTCCCATCATGAGGGGGAGAAGTCCTTAACACCAAAAGCACCTGTCATCTCTGCCACTCTTCTTCAAGCCCTACCCTTACAAAGACCATCTTCAGAGGCACACAAAACACGAAATCTCATGCCCAGTGCCTCTGAGGACCCAATACCATCTCCAATTGTCCAAGGAACAACCTCTGCAGGATCTCAGAAAGGGAAGGTTAGTGTGGGCTCTGAACAGATCGCAGAAGGACTCGCAAAGTTTATAGAACCCTCAAGTCCTGAACTCATGCCCACTGCACCCACACCAGCTGTACAGTTTCAAAGCCTTGATCCAGTAAACGCTGGAGACACTTCAGAGACCTCTCCACGGAAGAAAGATCAAAATCTCTCTAAACCTGACGAGAAAAATCCCTCAGAAAAGTCCTCAGAGCAGAAACATCAAGAGGACAGAGTCAAAGAGATAGTTCAATTGATGGACGCCATGAGAGTTCCAATCTCAAGGCCTCCACTGAAAGAACTTAAATTTCAAGAGAACATTCATACCTATCTTTACAGCGCAGAGCCCGAAGCTGTCTTCTTAGCACCAAATCTGCATCCCTTAATCAAAGAAGACATCAGAAGACGCTTCGAGAAAACTACACTAGAAAGGGATGAAGTGTTTTCCACAGAAGATATCAAAACTGTGATGAGGATCTCTCTGCACTCCTTCGCCAACAAGTCTATCATGTATGCAAAATACTTAGTTGAGAGAAAAGATGGGAAGCAATACACGTTCACAGATGCAGACTTGAAGAACCTCTGTGCCTACGATCTTCCTCAACTACATGCCTTCACAGAGCAAAGACTTGAAAAGCGTAAGGAGTACATGATAGCGAATGGCAGGATCAAGGAGGTGATGCGCGAACATGTAAAATATCACAGCAAAATGGACTTTGAGGTAGCTCTACAACTCGGAGTCGAGAAGCTCTCAATCACCAAACCTCATGACCAATTCCCCGGAATCGAGAACGTTTCTTCCAACTCCTTAATCACAGAGACGATGATGGGCTTAAAAAGATGTATCGGCCAAAAAAAAGTCACAAGTATTCAAACAATACTCTGCAGAAGATAAAGAATACGATTCTGAGGAAGAAAGGCTCTGAGATTGTGCAAGCGGGACCTGCAGAGACAATGATCGGACAGATTGATGCACAACTGAAGTACAGGGAACTCATTCTATCGATGAGAAAAACTCTAGATGAAAGCTTTACCAACCAGATAAATGATTTTCTTCAATGACTTCTGTAATCATGTATTTCGATGCTTATTGTAATTGCCTTTTGGCATTTTTCTTTTACGAATGAATATCACTTTTCAGAGGTTGAGTTCCTTTCACCTCTTTTGCTTCTAGCTTAGCCATCGCTCTAAATTCCAAATTTTTATTTTTCAATACTTAGGGGGAGATTGTTAGCTCCACTCACATTGTATAGAAGCATTGAAAAATTGGCTAAGTATGGGAATCGCAGAAGTCTGCCGCTGAACTCTCAAGTACACCACAGAAGGTGCAAAGCTCAGAGGTTGCTCCGCAGAAGATCTACCCGAAATCAAACCTGATGATGATACTCAGATCACAGAGCCTCTGTGATCACTCACAGAGCCTCTGTGAAGGCTAACCTCTGGAGATCAATGTTGAAGCTTTTCTAAAAGTTCAAGACAAGACCACGTGCCAAGCACGTGAGACCTACTGTACGAAGATCCGCATGATCAAGTAATGGGCGTCCCACGATGTTTACTTTACAGGTGGCATTCCGTTTATGGAATGTCAGTTTCTGTCTTGTACTAAGGGGTGCATCTTTCTGCTATATTAAGGAGCACCACCTTAGAGCACAATGTACGAAAAAGCACACACAAAATAGTAGTCTGTATAATCCTTGAGCATTTTTGCACACGAGTGTGTGTTCTTGGTGTTCTTGAGTAATCAATGAAACAGTTCTTTGAGTAACTTTCTTGTAATACTTTATTTCCTGTTCATTAATTACTTGTGTGTTTACTACCTTGCATGTTCAATCTTTTCTACACGTATTAAAGGCTTCCGCACTCTATTTATTTAATCTGTGTGTAGTAAAAGGTTAAATCAAGTTAAAAGAACATCACAACTGGGATCAACAAAGTAAAACATCTTTTTTCATCAAAATACTCATTTGACATGTACATAGTTTTCACAAAGCAACTTCAACTCACCTTGCTAGATTTAGGTTAAATCTAGGTTTCAAAACCAAATCCTTAGCCTCCAAGAATGAAGCTTTCATCGTCACCAAATATCTTCAACAATTAACTAGGGTTTCCAAATAACCCATTTCTCCAAATCTAAAAGAGATGAACCACCAACAAATAAAACCTTTAGATCTACCAAGATCCTCATACTAAAACTTGGAATATTCAAGGAAACTTACCACTTTAGGATATTGAGACTCTCCACCCAAAATCATCCAAAGGAACCCATCAACCCTTCAAATCCAAGCTTCCAAATACCAAACCTTCATGTTCCTTTTGGATAGATCCATCATGGATGCCCCCAATCTGATCTTCATGCTCCCAAAAATCGCATCAAGAGAGATAAGGGAAGTGGGAGTGAAATGAATGAAGTGAAAAGGGGAGGTGGGAATGAGAAAAAACCTAAAAATGGTATTTAAATCGTCCAGACCGTCCCCGTGGCCTTGGTCGTGACCTCAAGTTGTGGGCCAAGTCGCGCGTGTCTCTATGCCACGGACCACAGTGAGTTGTGCGGGCTTATCCGCGGCTTGAAGCCGAGGGCCAAGCCGCGTGTGTCCCTGTTGTGCCTCCTCACGTCTTATGCTAAACCGTTCCCCGATCGTTTCTCTCGACCGGCCGCTGACTATTTTCCTTGGTCGGTCGTTAACCGTTCTTTTAGAATTTACGGGTGTTACAAACTAACACCTTTGTAGAACCTTAATCGAGACCAACAAGTGGTATCAGAGCAGTTTGTTTAATCTATAAACAAGATTTTGCTCAACTCTCTTCCTTGCTATTCTTTATAATGGCATTAAACACAAACTCAAACTATCATGACAATGGCTCTCTTGCTAAACCTCCTCGATTCAGTAGAGACAGCGTTTCTCTCGGGAAATCAAATGATGTTATTTCTAGAAGGTGTAGATCCCACTATACCTGAATATATGCAAATGGACCTTATGTACCATATATCATAATTGTTGCAATTCCTGCCACTATGACTATTGAAGTTGTCGCTGAAAGAGAAGTTGTCAAAGAAATACGACAACAGAGTGATGAGGACAAAAAGAAAGTTTCCCTTGATGCAAAGGCCAAAACCATAATCTCCATGGCACTGCCTGATGAAGTTTTCCATTCCATCATGCATCTAAAAACATCTAAAGCCATATGGGACATGATATGTGTTCAATATGAAGGTACCACTGAGCCATAAGAAGCCAGAAAGATAAATCTGGTATGACAATATGAAAGTTTCATTTGTGGTAAGAATGAATCCTTGTCTGAAGTACACCATCGTTTTTATTGCTTAATCATTTATCTAAGGACTATTGGTAGGACCTACTCTAACTCCGAGGTACTTACTAAATTCTTGGAATGTCTTCCAGAAAGCTAGGATAGTTATTCAATATGTATCAAGGTGACAAAAGACTTAAATCATCTCTCTCTTAGTTAGTACCTTATATGGGATTTTACTCAACCATGAGTAATCCAGTCAACAGAAGAAGAATCTTGTCAAATATTTCAAAGACTCCAAAAACACACATGTTGCTCTTGTCTCTTTAGAGATGATCCCAACTCAGCGATCCTCTACTCTCACTATCACTGAGTTAGATTCTGACTCAGAGGATCCATCAAACACTGACCTTTTAGAGTTTGATGAATCTCTTGCACTATTGACAAACTCTTTTAGGAGATTTGCAAGAAAAAACAATTTCATAAGAAATAAACCTTTCACCATATCTTACAAGCCTAGGTCAACACCTGTTGATAAGGCAACTGTTACTTGCTATAACTGCGAAAAATTTGGACGCTTTGCCAGCGAGTGTAGGTCAAAGAAAGTGTTCAAATCTTTTTCATCCTGAAAATACATTGATGACAAGTACCTAAAGCTAAAAGAGAAATATCAAAAGTTGAAAAGCTTCTAGCGAAAAGGTAAAGGTCTAATTACTAAAGAACATGACTGGGCTAAATCTGATGAATCAAGCTCTAATGAAGAAGATGCGGCCAATCTCTGTATAATGGCCATGATAGAAGAAGAAGTGGAAGAATCTATTGGAACATCCACGAGCAATGCCACCTCTCAGGTATCAATCTCTTCTGATCCAACCCTCACTAAAGCTGAGAGATGTCACGCTATTGATGTACTGACAATTTATTTTTACAATGCCCTGAATGGTAAAACTCAAGCTGAAAACAAAAATATTGGTTTAATAGAGCAGCTTGAGAAATGTCTTCTAGAGATCAAAGAACTAACCCATTTAGAGGAATGCTTAAAAGATCAGGTCATTGTCAATGAAATTATCACCATTGAACACGACTAAGCTATCGTTGAACTGAAAGCTGAAAAAGCTACAATTAAACGATGGTGTAAATCCTCAGTCAAGATCAGTGATATAATAAATGCTCAAATACCTTCTCAGGTTAAGAGTTGTTTTTGTTAAGAGTCTGAAAAAGAAAAACCGGACAGAGATCATTCCATGTTGAAGTTTGGAATGTTTGTCTCATATATCTTTGACACTTCCACATCTTAATGTTCTTCTTCATCTTCTGTTCCCATACCCGAGGATGCTTCTAAGAGTTCTAAAATCAAAATCAAGAGAAAATCTATTTCCCATGCACCTCATAAGAACACTAAAGTCTCTAAACAAAATAAGGTTTCTTTTAAACCTTCAGTGAATCAACCATCATCCTCTAAAGCCAAGATCCCTGAACATGTTCAGGGTTCTACTCCTAGGATGAAAATTGATCTTAAGCCTAAGAAATCTGAAGAACTCAAGGTTCCTCCGAGATCTGAGGCTACCTTTAACTATAGAAAATGCTATCACTGTGGACTTACTGACCATATTTTCAGTAAATGTCCTACTGCCACCATAGTTGAACAATCAGTTAGAGTGAAGATGAATTCCTCCAAGGCAAAGAAGGTCACTAAAGTTAAGAAACCTGCCAAGGTGAAAAATACCACTAAGGTTACGAAATTAACAAGAGTAGAGGTTACCACTGAAGCTGAATCATCAGATGTTGTGAAGATTGTTGAACCTTCCATCTCCACTAACTCTTTTGGACCCATTGTAAAATGGGTACAAATCAAAAATTGATCTTCCTTGTGTTTGTAGGTCTAGAAGGGTATCTGGTGTCTTGATAGTAGATGCTCTCGACACATGACTGGCTAAAAGAACCTGCTCACTGATTACAAGGAAGAGAAAGGTCCCTCAGTGACCTTTGGTGGAAATGGAAAAGGCTATGCTGGAGGATTTGGTGTACTAACTAATAATACAACTACATTCCAAAGAGTCGCTTACATAAAAGGACTGAAGCACAATCTTATGATCATCAGTCTGCTATGTGACAAAGACTATAAAGTATGCTTTACCAAAAAGCATGTGTTGTCACTGACAAAGATGGAAAACTTGCTCTCAGAGGTTATCGTTTGGAAAATATCTATGTTATCAACATGGATTACTTCAACACTGAGAACATTTTTTTTTCTTTCTAAAGCCTTATCAGATGTCAACTGGCTATGGCATAAAAGGCTATCTCATATCAACTTCAAGACGCTGAATGAACTCAGCAAGAAGGAACTTGTCACTGGTTTGCCTCAACACTCATATGATAAACAAGTCTAATCGATCACTACTCCTCTACATATCCTTCACATGGATTTGTTTGGCTATGTCAACATACAATCCATCGCTGGAAAGAAGTTTTCTCTAGGAATGTTGATGAGTACTCCTGATATACTTAGGTCATGTTCATCAGATCCAAAAGTGACACTCCAGAAGAAATTATCTCCTTCAAAAGAAAGATGGAGATTCTCAACAACCTCATTGTTCGTTCTATAAGAAGTGATCATGACACTGAATTCAAAAACAGTGCTCTTGATAATTCCTTTGAAAACAAGGGTATCTCTCACAACTTCTCAGCTGTGAGAACAACTCAAAAGAATGGGGTTGCTGAAAGACGAAATCGAACAATCATTGAGGCCGCTCAATCTATGTTAAGAGAATCTCATTTGCCAACCCAATTCTGGGTTGAAGCTGCCAGCATTGCATGTTTTACTCAAAATGGATTGTTGATTGTCAAATGGTTCAAGAAGACAACATACGAACTTTTCCATGAAAGATAGTCTACTCTAAGTTTTCTTCATATCTTTGGTTGTCTGTGCTACATATTAAACATCAAAGATCAAGTTGGAAAGTTCGATCCCAAAGTTGATGATGGAATTTTTCTAGGATAATCCTCAATATCCAAAGCCTTTAGAGTATTCAACAAGCGAAGACGAACTATAGAAGAAACCATACATGTCACATTTGATGGATCTCGATCATCTAATTCAAGACTTGTTCTTGAAAACGAAGAGCTGAATGATTTGATGTTCTCTCATCTCAGAGATGTTGATATACCTCCCAGCAATAACCATCAAGCAGTTCCTCCAAACGCTGATGATGATCCAGTCATGGTTTCCTCAAAACCAGAATTTACTTCTTGTGTTTTAGCTATTCCCATAAACACTATACCCCTTTATGAATCACCTACTTCTGAATTACCTCTTACCTCTGAAGAACAATAAGTGGTTAATGTTCAATCTGAACCGTATCAACTGATAGTTGATGATCAAATTGCTGAAACTTCTTCCCCAACAAATGTTCCTATCCATTCCACTTCTTTAGATATGTATATTCAAGATCCTGCTCAGAGATGGACGAAGATTCACCCGATTGAACAAATACTTGGTGATCCAAATGTTGGTATTCAGACTCGAAGTGGTTCAGGTAACATATGTCTATGTGTGAACTTCATATCTCTAGTAGAACCTAAAAAAGTTGATGATGCCCCAAGATCTAAACTGGGTCAGCATTATGCAAGAAGAGTTGACCGAGTTTGAAAGAAACAAAGTTTGGAATCTCGTTCATAGACCATATGATAAGACTGTTATTGGCACCAAATGGGTGTTTCGTAACAAATTAGATGAATAGTGGAATGTTACTCGCAACAAATCTTGGTTTGTTGCTCAGGGATACAGACAAGAGGAAGGCATAGACTACGATTAAACCTTTGCTCCTGTGGCTAGGCTCGAAGCAATTCGATTATTCTTAGCCTATGCAGTGCACAAAGACTTCAAGGTATATGAAATGGATGTTAAGTCAACATTCCTAAATGGAAAGTTGAGTGAAGAAGTCTATGTTGAATAACCCCTAGGGTTCTATGACCCTAAGCATCCATGCTATGTATATAAGCTAGATAAGGCTCTATATGGGTTAAAATAAGCCCTTCGTGCTTGGTATAAAACCCTATCTTCTTTTCTAATATACATTGAAAATTTTGAACATGGGAAGATTGATAACACTTTGTTTTTCAGAAAGATTAAAGGTCATATTATTCTTCTTCAAATATATGTCGATGACATTATATTTGGTTCTACTAACCCTTCTCTCTGCGTATGATTCGCTGGAAGAATGAAGAAAGAATATAAGTTGAGTATGATGGGTGAACTAGCCTACTTCGTTGGTCTTTAGATTAAAAAATCTGACAAAGGTACATTCATACATCAAGGAAAGTGTGTCAACGATATGCTGAAAAAGTTTGATCTTACTCAAACTTCAGCGATGAAGACTCTTATGGCTCCTCCGCTGATACTAAACAATGATCCATCTGAAAACCTGTTAACGTCACAAATTATAGAGGAATGATCGGGTCATTGGTTTGTATCTGACAGCTAGTCGACTTGACATTATGTACTCTACCTGCTTATATGCAAGATATCAATCTGAACCCAAGGAACCCTATATGATCATTGTTAAGCGTATCTTTAGATATCTGAAGGGAACTCCTAGCCTAGGTCTTTGGTATCCCAAAGACTCAGGGTTTGATCTAACTGCTTATTCATATAGTGATTTTGCAGGATGTATGTTTGATAGAAATAGCACCACTGGAGGCTGTCTGCTTCTTGGTGGAAAGTTGGTAAACTGGACAAGTAAAAAGTAGAACTCCGTGTCCACATCAACTGTTGAAGCTGAGTATGTAGCCGCTGGTAGTTTTTGTGCTCGGGTCTTATGGATGAGAAATCAACTATTAGATTATGACCTTCAGCTATCAAGGATTCCCATCTATTGTGATAACACTAGTGCGATTGCAATAGCTAATAATCCTATTCTACACTCAAAGTCAAAACACATTGAAATCATATATCATTTTGAGATCATGTGATGAATGAAGATATTGAACTTCATTTCATTCCTACTGATTTTCAACTCACTTATACTTTTACCAAACCTTTTGATGAGACAAGATTTAACTTTCTCATCAGCGAGCTTGGAATCTTGAATATCGAAGAATAACTCTACAAATATTATACATTGTATCAGCTATAAGACGTCAAAGTTCGTCATTCATTAAGTAATCGCTAATTATGCTATTTGATAATCAGGTATGATTTCTATCTCTCTTCACTGAAGATCTCTTCAGCGAGACATCTCTTGAAAATTTCAAATGATAATCACTGATTTCGTCAAGTGATTAAAAGCTTTTTGAAAAGAAAAATCTATCACTGACTTTCCTCTCAGTGATATTTTAAAATCCAAAAATCAATCATTGACTTTCTCAAGTGATTAAAACCTTTTATTTTAAAGTTGAAAAGACGTTTCATTTTATGACGTCATTTCTTTTGGATAACCGTTGGCACGATTTTTGTGACAATGCCGCCCGTTCCCCTTCTTTGTCCAATCACACACAAGCGACGTGTCTTTGTCATGATGATTTTTTCTCTCTCCATCATCATTCTTCTCTCTCCACGTACATATAAATACATCTTTTTTTCTCACATTCAAACTTTATGCGCTAAAAACTCTCTCAAGCAAATACTCTCTCAAAGCAAGAAAATACCATAAACACCAAGAACACACACTCACATTTCTTTGTGATACTCAGGTTCATTCATCCTTTTTCAATTATTTTCCTTTTCTACAAAACATTACTTGATCTTATAATTCTTATATTAAGTTCAAAAACTTGTTTTTCCTATAAAATCATCTCCTTCATGATTTTTACGTCAAAACCCTAAAAACAATGTCTTTAGAAGAACCTGTGTACTAAACTTGATCTTTTCCAGTCTTTGTTTTCCAAACTCTTTTTCACATTTTGTCTATATAGAAAATACAGTATACTTCCATATATACTCACATCTTCTTATAGCTTGCTTTTCCAAAAACACATAATACCATTTATTTCTCAAAATTAGAAACTGGTAATCTAACTTTTTGTCTCCTTTGTCTCTTCATCTTCTTCGAATATTTCAACAATGGCATCTCAAGCTTCTACTCTCTCCAAGGCCACAACGTCAACTATGACATTGAGAAGATCTCTTTTAAATCAAACAGCTATTAGGGAATGCTCTCCTTCCCTAAGAAGAAACCCTCAGTGCATCTCCTCCCTGCTGCTGAATTCTTACGAACATGCCTTATCATTTATGCACTACCGGTTTATCCTCCTGGCTGCCAATTAGTGCTTAAGCAGTTCTGGCTCACTACTAAAGCTACTACAAAGGCCTTGACGTCTGGCTGAGAAGTACCAGTGATAGTCCTCCAAACTGAACACGGGAAAGGCAGTTTTAGACCTTCAGCATTAAGTAGCGCTCTGAAACTTCCCTTCTACAAGCTTTATGAAGGTACTCAAACTGATGAAGAACTTATCAGCTTCATTGATGCCATGCAATATGACTGGATAATGGAGAAGAGGACTCCCAAGAAATCGCTGACGGAAGTGTGGGTCCAACAATGTTTATATCAAGTTCTATAGAAACAACACAATAACAATTACCAACCTGTATTGATATATAACAATGGTTACAAGGTTGATCAAATTTAAGCTTGGATGTGTTCTCTCTGTATTACACCTTTAAGTGTGTGTTTTTGTGTTCTTGATAATATCTGATTATTAGAGAGTTGTTGAGATGAGATCAGATATTGATCTCTAACTTCTTCAACACACAACCTAAACCACTTGCAACAACAAGTTGCAATATTAAACAATATTAACCTACATAATATCTAAACTATAAGATATTATATAACTAACTTAATATCTAACTAACTAAACTAAACTTACATATTTAGTTATGCTAAATATCTAATTACATCAAATACAAATAAACAATAAACATTAATTACTTTGACATTTATTACAAACGACATAGACTAATATTATCGAGAGTCGACATTTCACTTTTAACTTCAGATTGGATGATCTTGAATCCAATGAGACTGTGGTCTAACAATCTCCCCCTTTGGATCAAGATCATTACTAAAAAGATTTTAGCAATTCAGTCTTCTTGTTCAGCTTAGAAGATGCAATCTCTTTCTCTAGTTCTGAAATCAGCATGTCTTCAGAATACTTGCTTTTGAAGAGTTCAATCTTGGACGTGATTCTTGAAACATGTGATCTTTGCCATTTCTTGTGTAGTCATTCTCCCCCTTTTTGATGATAAGTGCACCGACTTCATCAAAACTTTGAGTAAGAAATGTCAACCATTTGGAGCCACTGATCCGTCAATTCAATAGATATTCACCCAGATCTTTGCAAATCCAGACAAAATAGTCGTGTAACACCTGAGTCAACTAATGAATCAGTTAACATGCCTGTCAGTAACACTAAGTCACTGTGTGTAACAAATACACATTGGAAAGGAGTTGTTTGATGTTGACTCCCCCAGGGCTTCCATTTAATCATCGAAACAACGCAAAGGTAATTTCTATAAACATTATGACAAAGAAACTAATTCCTTGTGTGTTCGTGCTTGTGTTAGAAAGAATTAAGCACTTGAAGATTGCTTATTGGCTCAAAATTGTGTAAACCACTGAGACAACACTAAGTTAAACACAGACTCAATGTGCATGATTGAAGTGCGAAGGTGGGGCAGACTTCCTTCTTTTCAATATCCAGATTTTTCGAATGAAAATCAGATAGCATATGTGCTGCATCACCTTAGAAAATGTGAAACACTTTCTTGTTGAGAAGAAAATGAGTAGATAGTGAAGTTTGATCAAGAGTTGGCATGGGGTAGTTGCCTGTTTCAATAATGAACACCAAAGAGTTGTGAAACATTAGAATTGTGGTTGCCCGACTCAGAAAAAGTTGGTGCAGAGTTGTGATATTCTTTTAACTCTGTTCTCACACGCTCTTTCTTTTAAACATTAAGCACACTCTAATCAAACTTTCTTTCTTTGTGTTTGACTCCCTCATTTCTTTTCGCTTTGCACACTCAATCACTAAGGATTAACCTCGTGGGTAGAAATCACTGGTTAAGGTGATTGTCGGTCCAACAATACTTTATCAATACTTTATCAAGTTCTTAGATTAACAACACATAAAGATTACCAACCTGTATTGATTATAACAAATGGTTACAAGGTTTGATCTTTGAAGCTCTCTTGTGTTCTCTCTAGTTTTACACCTTTTGTGTGTGTTTGTGTGTGATCTTATTCTTGATGATCTATTGAGAAAGTTGGTAGAGAAACAATATCTAAACTAAAGTGTGTCTAACACACTATCATAATATCTAGATTTAATATCTGGATATTATTTCTAACTAAATAATATAACTAACTAATAATAACTAAATCTAATAACTAACTAAGTTAACTAATATCTAATCAAACTAGATATTAATTTAACTAGTACAATAATAAACAATTACATTGATTACTTTGACATTTATTACAAACAACATAGACTTTAATATCGAGAGTCGACGTTTCGGCTTTAGCTTCAGATTGCGATCTTCAGATTGGATGATCTTGAATCCAATGAGACTGTGTCTAAACAATCTCCCCCTTTGGGTCAAGATCATTACGAAAATGATTTTAGCAATCCAGTCTTCTTGTTCAGCTCAGAAGATGCAATCTCTTTCTCTAGCTCTTGAATCAGCATGTCTTCAGAATAGCTGCTTTTGAAGATTTCAATCTTTGACGTGATTCTTGAAACATGTGATCTTTGCCATTTCTTGTGTAATCATTCTCCCCCTTTTTGATGTTAAGTGCAAGGACTTCATCAAAATTATTTGTAAGAAATGTCTATCTTGCGGTTAGAGCCCCTGATCCGTCAATTCAAAGATATTCATCCAGATCTTTTCAAATCCAGACAAAATAATCGTGTAACACCTGAATCAACTAATGAATCAGTTAACATGCCTGTCAGTAACACTAAGTCACTGTGTGTAACGAATACACATTGGAAAGGAGCTGTTTGATGTTGACTCTCCCAGGGCTTCCATTTAATCATCGAAACACCACAAAGGTTATTTCTATAAACGTTATGACAAAGAAACAAATTCCTTGTGTGTTCGTGCTTGTGTTTGAAAGAATTAAGCACAGATGATTGCTTATTAGGCTCAAAATTGTGTAAACCACTGAGACAACAGTAAGTTAAACACATACTCAATGTGCATGATTGAAGTGCGAAGGTGGGGCAGACTTCCTTCTTTTCAATATCCAGATTTTCCAAATGAAAATCAGATAGCAATTGTGTTGCATCCCCTTTTGAAAATGTGAAACACTTTCTTGTTGAGAAGAAAATGAGTAAATGGTGAGGTTTGATCAAGAGTTGGCATGGGTTAGTTGCCTGTTTCAATAATGATCACCAAAGAATTGTGAATCACTAGAATTGTGGCTACCCGACTCAGAAAAAGTTGGTGTAGAGTTGTGATATTCTTTTAACTCTGTTCTCACACGCTCTTTCTTTTAAACATTTTGCTTGCTCTAATCACACTCATTTCTTTTCACTTTGCACACTCAATCACTAAGGATTAACTTCTTGGGTAGAAATCACTGGTTAAGGTGATTCCATAGAAGTTGTGTTAATACCTAGCACAATGATTCTTGTTTTCCTATGATGCATGTGATGCTCAGATTGGTTTAACTATTTCAGTTAAAGCACAATTTAGATCATTGAAAACATTTAAATTCCACTCCCAAAATATAAAATATGTTGAAAAATCGGGAAGTGGTTTGAACATTAAAAACAATGTTTTCTATGATTGAAAGTTGTCCTTCTTTCAACCATATATGAGATGAAGATATAGAATTATACCTTTATGTATGATCTTCCATCTCATGAAGCTAAGCTTAAAGTCATAAACATATGAACTTGTAAGCATATCTCAAAAATTCTGCAAAAGTCTTATGTAAAGAAAAGTAAAATTTATTCACTTAAATTGAAAAGACAAAAAGCAGTAAAACTTTTAAAGTACGAGTTCTGATCAGAAATAATCAGAAGTCATATCCGTACTCCCCTTTGACTTGAAGATCTCCCCCTAAATTCTTGCATTACCAAAAAAAATTGGCATTAAAAGATACATGCAAAATTTTATGAGCTCCCCCTCGAAGTAATATTGACCATTTGTCAATTTCTTCTCATACTCCCCCTTGGATCATGAACAGAATGTAGAAGTGCAGATATCAATCAGAGTTAAGAATTTAGAAAACTTTTATAGGTAACTACTGATTAGATTTTAAGATTTAGCATACCAAGCTTAGAGACAAGAAAGTTGAACCTCTTTTCATCTAAGGGTTTGGTGAACAAATCGGCAAGTTGATAATCAGTTTTTACAAAGAAAAGTTCAATTGTTCCTTTTTCAACATGATCTTTAATAAAATGATACCTAACGTCTTTGTGCTTAGTCTTGTTGTGTTGAACCGGATTCGCTGATATTGCGATGGCGCTCTTGGAGTCACAGTATATCGGGATCTTGTTGAAGTGGAAACCGTAGTCGCGCAATTGAGTTCGCATCCATAAGACCTGAGAACAGCACCTAGAAGCAGCTACATATTCTTCTTCGCCGTGGAGGTTGAAACACAAAGTTGCTTCTTCGATGCCCAACTTACCAGTTTGTCACCGAGGAATTGTACGTATCCTGACGTGCTCTTCCTGTCTAACATTCAACCTGCATGATCTGCATCTGTGTAGGCTGTTAGTTCAAAACTAGTATCTTTAGGATACCACAGACCAAGATCTGCAGTGCCCTTTAGATACCTAAATATGCGCTTCACAACAGACATATGGATTTCTTTAGGATTGGCCTGATATCTTGCACATAAGCATGATGAAAACATTATATCTAGACTACTAGAAGTAAGATACATTAAAGAACCTATCATCCCTCGATAAGTCCTAACATCAACAGCCTTTCCCGAAGGATCGGTGCCAATCTTAGTACCTGGTGCCATTGGAGTACCAATCGTTTTTAAATTTTCCATTTGGAATTTCCGAAGAATATCCTTAATGTATTTTGATTGATTGATAAAAATACCCGATGAAAATTGTTTTACTTGTAAACCAAGAAAGAAATTCATCTCTCCCATCAATTCATCTGAAATCTAGACACCATAAGGTTTGCAAAATTCTTACAGTACTTCGGATTTGTAGAGCCAAAGATAATATCATCTACATAGATTTGAATTAAAATGATATCGCCTTTTTCCTTTTTGATAAACAAAGTGGTATCCACCGTTCCTTTTGAAAACCCAGACTTGACTAGAAAAGTGGAAAGGACATCATACCAGGCTCGAGGTGCTTGTTTCAGACCGTAGAGTGCTTTGTCGAGAATGTAAACATGATTCGGCTTCTCTTGATTGACAAAACCTTCTGGCTGAGAGACGTAGACTTCCTCCTTCAGAATTCCATTCAGGAATGTTGTCTTCACGTCCATTTGAAAGACCGTGAAGTGCTTGTGGACTGCGTAGGCTAAAAACATTCTGATTGCCTCTAATCGCGCCACAGGAGCATATGTTTCGTCATAGTCAATTCCTTCCTCTTGTCTGTATCCTTTGGCTACTAGTCTTGCCTTGTTTCGGATAACGGTACCATCTTCGTCTTTCTTTATCTTGAAAACCCATTTCGTACCTATAATTGTTTTACCTTGAGGTTTCGGTACGAGTCTCCAGACTTGAAGTGCATCGAACTGATTTAGCTCTTCTTGCATTGAGATCACCCATTCTGGATCAGCAAGTGCCTCTGATACGCGTGTTGGCTCAAACTTGCTCAGAAAGGAGTCATGCATGCACATGTTCAATGATGCTGACCTAGTTTGCACCGGTTTTGATGGATCGCCAATAATCTGGTTTAATGGGTGCTCTTTGGTCCATTTATATTCATGAGGCAGTGGATTAGATGATTGTATGTCGGTTGTATCATCTACAAATCCACTTGTACCTTATTCTGATTGTGCAGGAGGATTGATGATTTCAGTTGAAGTGGCAGGTTCAGAAGGCTCTGCAGGAACAGCTTGTTCTGGTATTTGAATAGTATCTCCTACTGTTTCAGCTACTTCTGTCTCTTTATCATTTGTCACTTCTTCAACTGCTCGAGTCGGCAGTTGAATTGTAATTTCTTGTTGAATCGGGGCGTTTGATTCAATAGGAACATCTGAACTGGTTGGATGAGTAGTCGTTAAGTCTTCCATCCTGTCAACCACAACAGATTTCTTTACATTAGATCCAAGAAATTCATCATAAAACAATTCAAATAATAAATCTAAATCAGATAAATTATTAGTTGACGTTGATGCTTCATCTGATTTATTCTGTTGAGACGCAGGTTCTGGACTTAGTTGCCCAGAAGCTAGTACTCCGGTTATAACGGGTTCTGAACTTTGTTGTTCGGAAGCCATATCTTCATCAAACGTGACGTTGATGCTTTCTATCACCGTTTTTGACTTCTTTAGATAAAAACGGAATGCAGTTGATGTCGAGGAATAGCCAATGAAGATGCCTTCGTCTGCCTTAGCACTGAACTTATTTTGACTCTCCCTATCGTTTAGAACGAAACACTTACACCCAAATATATGGAAGTATTTGATTATCGGTGTTCGGTTGTTGATTAACGCATAAGGAGTCTTCTTGAATCTTCTATGTACCATTGAACGATTTTGTGTGTAGCACGCGGTCGAAACAGCTTCTGCCCACAAAAATAGAGGTAAGTCTGATTGACTTAGCATAGTACGAGCAGCCTCGACTAGCGTTCGATTTCTTCTTTCAACCACTCCATTTTGTTGAGGCGTACGAGCAGCAGAGTATTGATGTGAAATCCCGACAGATTCGGGATATTCTTCAACCTTTTGGTTCTTGACCTCTGTGCCGTTGTCTGTTCTTAGAAACTTGACCGGTTTCTGCAGATTCACCTGGGTCGTCTTTAGGAATGTGATGAGGACATCTGGTGTCTCATTCTTTGAACGTAGAAATTTGAACCATGTGTATCGCGAGTAATCGTCCACGATCACGAGTATGTACTTCTTTCCGCCTAGACTCTGAGTTCGCATCAGACCGCATAAGTCCATATGCAATAACTCTAACGGAGCGCTTGTACTTGGTTCAGGCTTTGGTTTATGAGGTGCCCTCTTCATCTTGCCCTTTTCACAAGCTGCACAGAGATGTTCTCTTTCGTATTTGAGCTCTGGAAGTCCTTTGACGAGCTTTCCACTGACCAAATTGTTGATGTTCCTAAAGTTGAGGTGAGAGAGCCTTCGATGCCATAACCAGCTTTGTTGCATCGAGGCTTTCGTCAATAGACAAACTTGCTTGTCAGTCTGGACATCTGATAAATTGATTGTGTAGAGGTCTGATTCTCGTGTACCGACCAAGAGTTCTTCGCCTTCTTCATTGCGAACGGAACATCTCTTGGCTTTGAAGTTGACCTCCAAGTCTTTGTCACAGAACTGGCCTATACTGAACAAGTTGTGTCGTAATCCTTCTACATAGCTCACCTTCTTGATCGTTAGATTGTCATTTTGTACATCACCGTATCCCATGATTGGAGAAAACTGGTCGTTTCCAAATCTGACTGTTCCGCAAAATTTGTCTTTAAAATTGGACAGTATCTCTTTTTGCCCTGTCATGTGCTTGGGGCATCCGCTGTCCAAGAACCATGTATGACTAGTCTGCATAAGAGAAATAGCAAATTTAGATTTTTATAAGACAACTTTGGAATAAACACTTTGATCATCGAAGTGCGGGTCTTGAACTGATTTGTTCAAAAGCCTATTTTGACTTTGATGTTCGGGTCTTGAGCTGATTTACTCAAGAACCAATGTCTTTGAAGTTTGGGTTTTGAACTGCATTATCCAAAAACCATGTATGTCCTACTCCCCCTAGACAGTAGGTTCCTGCAACACAGAGTTAGCCTTTGGTACCCATTGGAATTTGGGTCCAACTGTGTTAGCATTTGATTTTGGTACCCATTTCAAATTGGGTCCTTTTTTCTTTTGAAATGTATGTGAAGAATTAGTATGAGATGAATGCACATGGTAATTTCCAAACCAATCTTCAGAATCTTGACAATAGATAGAAACATGTTTATCATAAATAGAAGACTTTCTAGCAGATAAAGATAACTGAAATAGTTGCTTCATTGTATATTGTTTACGAGAAACAGCAAGTTTTGAGTTCAAAAGAACAATATCAGCAATTAGGACATCTTTACTAAGCGAAGTCTTATTACAATTAACACTACTAAACGATAAAACGGTCTTGTCAAGCTTCCGTTTGGGTTGCCATTGAGAATTTACTTCTGGCCTTTGCTTGCTCAGATCTGAAACATGTGAAACTGGTGAGTTAGAATTCTGAGCAACAAATGAATGCTTCTTCTTCGGATTACCAGTAGTGTTCGGTTTCTGTGAATGCTGAGATATATTCTTACCTTTAGCAATTTTAGCTTTCACAGAGACTGAGTTATCAACTTTCGTTGATTTTGCACTGTAAACAGGCATACTGGTCTTTCCTAAAGATTTCTTACTAAAAGATGAATGGTTAGGAAGTTTCGCATTAAAATCAAATTGTTCAAAACATTCATCTAAACCACCGTCAGAGTTAAGAAAATTAAACCCTTCGTTTGATGAACCAAACATGTCATCAGAAGTAGAAGCCTTTGTAAAAACAACATTTTTCATAACGGTTGAAAAAACTTTTTGTTGAATCTCAATCAAGTATTTCATCTGATAAAGAGTTCTCGAGTTCAGAAATTGTACTTTCTAACACGAGAGAAGGGACATAAAGTTTACCTATAACAGGCTTCGCCTCCATCTCTTTTATAGAATAACTTTGAAAGTAGTCAGTTGAAAGAGATTTCTTTTCATTATTTGGATAGTCATAACTATTATTCAGCTTCACATAATAAAATGGAAGGTGAACTTTAGATGACTTCTTCCGTTTTTCAATTTCATTGGCTTCATCCTCCTTTGATAGTTTAGTATTAAAAACTTTAAGTTTAGCGATTCGGTGTGAAACTAGCATAGAGGTATAATCATAAAGTGCAGGTACTTCTTTTATACCCTTTTTAAGACAATGAGGTTTCACATAACCGATTCCCCAATGTTCTTTATTCTTTTTCGGTTTGTTAAGATGAATGGTTTGCTCACTTTGACCTAATGAGTATAACTTCTTTTCCAAAGCATCTAGTTTTGCAATTAAAGATTTGTTTTCTTTAGTACATGAAGAATGCATTTTCGTAAGCTTATACAAATCAATCTCACTTTTTGTCAGTTTAAACTTGAGTTCAGAATTCTCTTTAAGAATTATTGTCTGTTCTTTCGCGTTGGTGTCAACGTTTGTATGTAAAACCTCAACTAATACTTTCTTCTCAGCAATTTCATTGCTAAGTTTCTATATCAATTGGTTTTTGTTAATTATAACACCATTTTCTCGCTTAAGATTAGATTCTAATTCTTCTAGTTTTAAACTCATGGCATGCATTTTATTCATGAAATCTGAGTACGATAAATCACATACCTTCTCTTCTTCATTATCTGAATCAGCTTCAGCATCTGATTCCATCTTGCCCATCAAGCACATATTGACGGCTTCATCTTTTTCTTCATCCTCTTCTTCCTCGTCTGAGTGATCGAGCCAGTATTCATCTTCAGCCATAAGTGCCTTGACCGCCTCCTGTTGCTTTGCAAGAAGCATTTTGTTCTTGTAGTAATCGGAGTTTCTTACTTTTGATCTTCGGCAATCCTTGGCAAAATGACCTGTTTTGCCACAGTTGTAGCAGTAGGTGGTCCTGACTGACTTGATCCTTCATCCTTGTACTTTTGTACTTTCTTTCTTCTGGTTTCTTCTCCTCTATCCTTTTCCCTTCAGACTGGTACCTTCTATCTTCTGATTTCTTCTCCTCTAAACTCTTTCCTTCAAACTTCTTCCCTTCATACCTGTTACCTTCAACCCTTTCCTTATGAGCATAGTTGTTGGGACAGAAGAGTACCTCTGACTGTTTGAAGTTGGCTTTCTGTAGAACTTTTTCTGAAAAGCATTCGTCAGCATTAGCAATGCTTGCTTCAGTTGTTCATTTTCATCCGAGTCAGAGATGGCATCAGCTTCAGCTTCTTCTGATTCATACACAATCTTCTTGTTCTTCTTCTTCACTACAAGAGCGACTGTGTCTTCAACTGTCTTTCCTTTTCTCTTTTCTGCTAGAATTTTATCCACCTCTTCTTCATTTTGTCGGAGGGTTTCATACACCTCATGAAGTGGAATCTCATTTAGATCCTTTATCTGCCTCATCTGCCTGGCAAAACTTTTCCATTCTGGTTGTAGAATACTCAGGAATTTGATATTTAGCTCGATTTGAGATTTGTTGACCTTGTTCTTGCTCAATTCGTTTAGCAAGGTCACGAATCTATCATATGTTTCTTCTAGAGTCTCTCCAGTTCTGCTTTTAAATTCTTCAAAACTGTGCAGGCAGTTAGAGATTTTAAGCTGGTTCCCAATCTTTGAACCCAGCATCATTTTCTCTAGTTGATCCCACATTTGTTTGCCGGAGGCCTTATAGCTGTCAATCTTTACGTAGATTTCGTTCGGAATCCCTTGTAGAATGTATGACTTGGCTAATCTGTCTGCTTTTTCTCTTAACTTATTATCACCTGTTAGTTCCTCATAAGTAAGTGCAAGTCTTTCTTCTTCAGTACCTTCTACAGGTTCCCTATATTTTGTTTCCATAAGGCCTTCTTCTAATGATTGTTTGATGAAATCACCCAAATTCTGTCTTTCAATGAAGTTTAGGAACCTATCCTTCCACTGTTCGTATTCTCCTCTAAAGAGAACTGGTGGTTTGGTGTCAGTTCCTATTGCAAGAGCTTCTCTGGATGTCATTTCGAAGAAAATTCTAAGTCTGGATTGGAGCAAAGAGGTTTGCGTTTGAAGTGGGAAGCGCAAAGTAAGGTTTGCGTTTGTAGTGGGAAGCGCAAAGTAAGGTTTGCGTTTGTAGTGGGAAGCGCAAAGTAAGGTTTGCGTTTGTAGTGGGAAGCGCAAAGTAAGGTTTGCGTTTGGCTTGAGATACGCAAAGTTGAGCTTTGCGTTTCTAGTTGGGAGCGCAAAGTTGACTTGATCATTTGAAGAGATGAACACGATGGCTTGAGGTTTGCGTTTCTGAGGTTTGCGTTTCTGAGGTTTGCGTTTCTGACTAGTTGTGAGAAGAGATCGAGGTTTGCGTATGCTTTTGGAACCGAGAAGTGTACTTTGCGTTTGGCTTGAGAGGCGCAAAGTGAGCTTTGCGTTTCTCTTGAGGAGCGCAAAGTTGAGGTTTGCGATTGATGTTGGACGCGCAAAGTTTGAACTTTGCGTGTGTTCATCCTCTGCTTTGCGCTTTATTCGTCCTATACTTCTAAAAATCGTCTAAAATCTGTATTGAAACGATTTAGCAATACCAAACTCTACCCTTATGTCTAGAAACACTTCTAGAACTGAATGTAAGCACTCGATCGCAATAAAAATCACTTTTTAAAAAATCAAATCGATGGCACAGTAACTTACCAAAGTCGACTGTTTCTTCACTAAAATCACAAAATGGAACTCGATAAATGATTTATAGTGAAATCAAACAACAACAACTCGATCTAGCATGCTAATCGATCACAACCTGATCGATTTTAACACCTAAAACACTTAAACACTCAAAATCACTTTTTCAAATAGAACACAGAGTCGTTTTTCAGAAAACTTGATTTGATCTTTATCAGGCTCTGATACCAATTGTCGGTCCAACAATATTTTATCAATACTTTATCAAGTTCTTAGATTAACAACACATAAAGATTACCAACCTGTATTGATTATAACAAATGGTTACAAGGTTTGATCTTTGAAGCTCTCTTGTGTTCTCTCTAGTTTTACACCTTTTGTGTGTGTTTGTGTGTGATCTTATTCTTGATGATCTATTGAGAGAGTTGGTAGAGAAACAATATCTAAACTAAAGTGTGTCTAACACACTATCATAATATCTAGATTTAATATCTAGATATTATTTCTAACTAAATAATATAACTAACTAATAATAACTAACTAAGTTAACTAATATCTAATCAAACTAGATATTAATTTAACTAGTACAATAATAAACAATTACATTGATTACTTTGACATTTATTACAAACAACATAGACTTTAATATCGAGAGTCGACGTTTCGGCTTTAGCTTCAGATTGCGATCTTCAGATTGGATGATCTTGAATCCAATGAGACTGTGTCTTAACAGTGATTCCATTGAAGTTGTGTTAAATCCTAGCACAATAAAATTCTTGTTTTCCTATGATGCACGTGAAGCTCATAATGGTTTAACTATTTCAGTTAAAGCACAATTTAGATCTTCGAAAACATTTAAAGTCCCACTTCCAATTCATGAATTCGGTTTGAGAATCGGGAAGTGGTTTGAACATTTAGAAACAATGTTTTCTATGATTGAAAGTTGTCCTTCTTTCAACCATATATGAGATGAAGAGTTAGAATTATACCTTTACGTACGATCTTTCATCTCATGAAGCTAAGCGTAAAGTCATAAACATATGAATTTGTAAGCTTCTCTCAAACCTCTGCAAAAGTCTTAAGTCAAAGTCAAAGTAAAATTTATTCACTTAAATTGAAAAGACAAAAAGCAGTAAAACTTTTTAAAGTACGAGTTCTGATCAGAAATAATCAGAAGTCATATCCGTACTCCTCTTTTGTCTTGAAGAGCTCCCCCTAAATTCTTGCATTACAAAAAAAATTGGCATTAAAAGGTACATGCAAACTTTTATGAGCTCCCCTCGAAGTAATATTGACCACTTGTCAATTTCTTCTCATACTCCCCCTTGGTTCATGAATAGAATAGAGAAGTGCAGATATCAATCAGAGTTAAGAATGAAGAAATGATGAAAAAGTATACAATTTAGAAAACTTTGATAGGTAACTACTGATTAAATCTTTAGATTTAGCATACCAAGCTTAGAGACAAGAAAGGTAAACCTCTTTTCGTCTAAAGGTTTGGTAAACAAATCGGCAAGTTGATAATCAGTTTTTACAAAGAAAAGTTCAATTGTTCCTTTTTCAACATGATCTTTAATAAAATGATACCTGACGTCTATGTGCTTAGTCTTGGTGTGTTGAACAGGATTCGCTGATATTGCGATGGCACTCTTGGAGTCAGAGTATATCGGGATCTTGTTGAAGTGGAAACCGTAGTCGCGCAATTGAGTTCTCATCCATAAGACCTGAGAACAGCAGCTAGCAGCAGCTACATATTCTGCTTCGGCCGTGGAGGTTGAAACACAAAGTTGCTTCTTCGATGCCCAACTTACGAGCTTGTCACCGAGGAACTGTACATGTCCCGATGTGCTCTTCCTGTCTAACATACAACCTGCATGATCTGCATCTGTGTAGGCTGTTATTTCAAAACTAGTATCTTTAGGATACCACAGACCAAGATCTGCAGTGCCCTTTAGATACCTATATATGCGCTTCACAGCAGACATATGGATTTCTTTAGGATTGGCCTGATATCTTGCACATAAGCATGTTGAAAACATTATATCTGGCTTACTAGAAGTAAGATACATTAAAGAATCTATCATCCCTTTCCCGAAGGATCGGTGCCAATCTTAGTACCTGGTGCCATTGGGGTACCAATCGGTTTTGAATTTTCCATTTGGAACTTCCGAAGAATATCCTTAATGTATTTTGATTGATTAATAAAAATACCCGATGAAAATTGTTTTACTTGTAAACCGAGAAAGAAATTCTTACAGTACTTAGGATTTGTAGAGCCAAACATAATATCATCTACATAGATTTGAATTAAAATGATATTGGCTTTTTCCTTTTTGATGAACAAAGTGGTATCCATCGTTCCTTTTGAAAAACCAGACTTGACTAGAAAATTGGAAAGGACATCATACCAGGCTCGAGGAGCTTGTTTCAGACCGTAGAGTGCTTTGTCGAGATTGTAGACGTGATTCGGCTTCTCTTGATTGACAAAACCTTCTGGCTGAGAGACATAGACTTCTTCCTTTAGAATTCCATTCAGGAATGTTGTCTTCACGTCCATTTGAAAGACCGTGGAGTTCTTGTGGGCTGCGTAGGCTAGAAACATTCTAATTGCCTCTAATCGCGCCACAAGAGCATATGTCTCGTCATAGTCGATTCCTTCCTCTTATCTGTATCCTTTGGCTACTAGTCTTGCCTTGTTTCGGATAACGATACCATCTTCGTCTTTCTTTATCTTGAAAACCCATTTCGTACCTATAATGGTTTTACCTTGAGGCTTTGGTACGAGTCTCCAGACTTGAAGTGCATCGAACTGATTCAGCTCTTCTTGCATTGAGATCACCCATTCTGGATCAGCAAGTGCCTCTGATACGCGTGTTGGCTCGAACTTGCTCAGAAATGAGTCATGCATGCACATATTCATTGATGCTGACCTAGTTTGCACTGGTTTTGATGGATCGCCAATGATCTGGCTTATCGGGTGCTCTTTGGTCCATTTATGTTCATGAGGCAGTGGATTATATGAATGTATGTCAGTTGTATCATCTATAAATCCACTTGTACCTTCTTCAGCTTGTTCAAGAGGAATGATGATTGCAGTTGAAGTGGTAGGTTCAGAAGTCTTAGCAGGTACAGCTTGTTCCGGCTGTGGATGGATCTGTACAGAACATCCTACTGGTTCAGCTACTTCTGTATCTTCATCACATGGAACTTCTTCAACTGTTGGAGTCGGCATTTGAATTGGAACTTCTTGTTGAATCGGGCGTTGGATTCAATAGGAACATCTGAACTGGTTGGATGAGTAGTCGTTAAGTCTTCCATCCTGTCAACCATAACAGATTTCTTTACATTAGATCCAAGAAATTCATCATAAAACAATTAAAATAATAAGTCTAAATCAGATATATTATTAGTTGACGTTGATGCTTCATCTGATTTATTCTGTTGAGACGCAGGTTCTGGACTGAGTTGCCCAGAAGCTAATATTCCTGTTATAGCGGGTTCTGAACTTTGATGTTCGGAAGCCATCTCTTCATCAAACGTGACGTTGATGCTTTCAATCACCGTCTTTGACTTCTTCAGATAAACACAGAATGCAGTTGATGTCGAGGAATAACCAATGAAGATCCCTTCGTCCGCCTTGGCACTGAACTTGTTGAGACTCTCCCTATCGTTTAGCACGAAACACTTACACCCAAATATATGGAAATATTTGATTGTCGGTGTTCGGTTGTTGATTAAAGCATAAGGAGTCTTCTTGAATATGCAATGTACCATGGAGCGATTCTGTGTATAGCACGCGGTCGATACAGCTTCAGCCCATAAAAATAGAGGTAAGTCTGATTGACTTAGCATAGTACGAGCATCCTCGACTAGCGTACGATTTCTTCTTTCGACCACTCCATTTTGTTGAGGCGTACGAGCATCAGAGTATTGATGTGAAATCTCGACAGATTCGAGATATTCTTCAACTTTGTGGTTCTTGAACTCTGTGCCGTTGTCTGTTCTTAGAAACTTGACCGGTTTCTGCAGATTCACCTGGGTCGTCTTTAGGAATGTGATGATAACATCTGGTGTCTCATCCTTTGAACGTAGAAACTTGAACAATGTGTATCGCGACTAATCGTCCACGATCACGAGTATGTACTTCTTTTCGCCTAGACTCTGAGTTCGCATCGGACAGCATAAGTCCATATGCAATAACTCTAACGGAGCGCTTGTACTTGGTTCAGGCTTTGGTTTATGAGGTGCCCTCTTCATCTTTCCCTTTTCACATGCTGCACAAAGATGTTCTCTTTCATATTTGAGCGTTGGAAGTCCTTTGACGAGCTTTCCACTGACCAGATTGTTGATGTACCTGAAGTTGAGGTGAGAGAGCCTTCGATGCCATAACCAACTTTGTTGCATCGAGGCTTTCGTCAGTAGACAAACTTTCTTGTCGTTCTGGATTTTTGACAAGTTAATTGTGTAGAGGTCGGACTTTCTTGTGCCTACCAAGAGTTCCTCGCCTTCTTCAGTGCGAACTGAACACGTCTTGGCTTTGAAATTGACCTCTAAGCTTTTGTCACAGAACTGACCAATACTGAACAGGTTGTGCCGTAAGCCTTCAACATAGCTCACCTTCTTGATCGTGACATTGTCATGTTGTACATCACCATATCCCATGATTGGAGAAAACTGGTCGTTGCCGAATCTGACTGATCCGCAATATTTCTCTTTAAAATTGGACAACATATCTTTTTGTCCAGTCATATGCTTGGAGCATCCGCTATCCAAGTACCACATATAACGGATCTGCACAAAAGAAATAATGAAACAATTGATTTAATTAGACTTAAAACAAAGATGGAATTAAGACTCTTGAGCATTGAGGAGCGGGTCTTGAACTGATGTATTCAAGAACCTATTTTCTTTGAGGAACGAGTCCTAGACTATTTTGTCTAGAAGTCATATCTGTAAGCTCCCTTTTTAAACTTGATGTGTCTGCAACACAGATTTAGCCTTAGGTACCCACTGGAATTTGGGTCCTACTGTGTTAGCACATGATTTTGGTACCCATTTCAAATTGGGTCCTTTTTTCTTTTGAAATGCATTTGAATTATTAGAATGAGATGAATGCACATGATAATTGCCAAACCAATCTGCAGAATCTTGACAAGAGATAGAAACATGTTTATCATAAATAGAAGACTTTCTAGCAGATAAAGATAACTGAAATAATTGCTTCATTGAATATTGTTTACGAGAAACAGCAAGTTTTGATTTCAAAATCACAACATCAGCAATTAAAACATCTTTACTAGGAGAAGTCTTACTACAATTAACACTACTAAACGATTTAACGGTCTTGTCAAGCTTATGTTTCGGTTGCCACAGAGATTTAACTTCTGGCCTTTGCTTGCTCAGATCTGAAACATGTGAAACTGTTGAGTTAGACTTTTGAGCAACAAACGAATGCTTCTTCTTCGGATTACCAGTAGTGTTCGGTTTCTGTGAATGCTTAGATGTAATCTTACCTTTAGCATTTTTAGCTTTCACAGAGACCGAGTTATCAACTTTCGTTGATTTTGCACTGTTAACAGGCATACTGGTTTTTCCTAAAGATTTCTTAACAAAAGATGAACGGTTAGGAAGTTTTGCATTAAAGTCAAATTGATTAGAACAATCATCTAAACCACCGTCAGCGTTCAGAAAATCAAACCCTTTATTTGCTAAACCAAACATATCCTCAGAGTTTGAAGCCTTAGAAATAATAACATTTTTGAACACAGTTGAAAAAACATTTTGTTCAATATTCATCAAAAGTCTTTCATCTGTTAAAGAATTCTCGAGTTCAGAAATTTTACTTTCTAAAACAAGAGGAGGGACATATAGTTTACCTTGAATAGGCTTCGCCTCCATTTCTTTTTCAGAATAACTTTGAAAGAAATCACTTGAAAGAGTTTTCTTCTTTTGATATATTGGATTTTCATTATAACTATTATTCATCTTCGCATAATAAAATGGAAGATGAACTTTAGATGATTTCAACCATTTTTCCGTTTCGTTGGCTTCATCCTCTTCTGATAGTTTAGTCCAAAAAGTTTTAAACTCAGGGATTCGTCGAGCTAATTTCATAGAAAGATGATCATAAAGGGCAGGCACTTCAGACATTCCTTTTTTAAGACAGTGAGGATTCTTATAACTGATTCCCTATCTCTCTATTTCCTCTTTGGGTTTGTTCAGATGAATAGTCTGTTCAGTTTGACCCATTTTGTATAACTTCTCTTCCAAACTTTTTAATTTACCAAGTAAAGAAAAGTTTTCTTTGGTACATGAAGAATGTAATTTTGTAAGCTCATAAATATCAATCTCACTTTTTGTCAGTTTAGACTTGAGTTCAGAATTCTCTTTAAGAATTATTGTCTTTTCCATTGCGTTGGTGTCATTATCTCTATGTAAAACCTCAATCAATACTTTCTTCTCAGCAATATCATTGCTAAGTTTCTGTATCAGTTGGTTTTTGTCAATTATAACACCATTTTCTCGCTCAAGATTCGACTCTAACTCTTTTTGTTTTAAAATCATGGCATGCATTTTATTCATGAAGTCTGAATATGATAAATCACATACCTCCTCTTCTTCATCATCTGAATCAACTTCAGCATCTTATTCTTGCTTTCCCATCAAGCACATGTTGACGGCTTCATCCTTCTCTTCATCCTCTTCTTCCTCGTCTGAATGATCAAGCCAGTATTCATCTTCAGCCATCAGTCCCTTACCAGCCTCCTGTTGCTTTGCAAGAAGCATCTTGTTCTTGTAATAATCGGAGTTTCTGACTTTTGGCCTTCGGCAGTCTCTGGCATAGTGACCTGTTTTGCCACTGTTGTAGCACGTTGGTGGTTCTGTCTGACTGGATCCTTCAACTTTAAACTTTCTCTCTTTTGGTTTCCTCTCCTCTATTCTCTTTCCTTCAGACTGATATCTTCTCTCTTCAGGTTTCCTCTCCTCTGTTCTTTTCCCTTCAAATCTCTTTCCTTCATATCTACTTCCTTCAACCCTTTCCTTGTGGATGTAGTTGTTCGGACTAGAAGAATATCTCTGACTGTTTGAACTCGGCTTCGTGTAGAACTTTTTCTGAAAAGCATTTGACAGCAGAATCATTGCTTGCTTCAGTTGTTCATTTTCTTCCATGTTAGAGTTTGCATAAGCTTCATCTTCTTCTGATTCGTACATAATTGTCTTGTTCTTCTTCTTCCTGACAACAAGAGCAACTGTGTCTTCAACTGTCTTTCCTTTCTGCCTCTTCTCTTCTAGAATTTCATCCACCTCTTCTTCATTTTTTCTGAGGGTTTCATACACCTCATGAAGTGGAATCTCATTTAGATCCTTGATCTTCTTCATCTGTCTGGGAAATCTTTTCCATTCCGGTTGTAAAATACTTAGAAATTTGACGTTCAGCTCAATTTGAGATTTGTGGACCTTATTCTTGCTTAGTTCGTTCAGAAAAGTCACAAACCTGTCATAGGTTTCTTCTAAAGATTCTCCTACTCTGCCTCTAAATTCTTCATAATTATTTAGGCAGTTGGAGATTTTAAGCTGATTCCCAACCTTTGAACCCAACATCATCTTCTCAAGTTGATCCCACATTTCTTTGCCAGAGGCCTTGTAGCTGTCAATCTTTACATAGATTTCGTTTGGAATTCCTTGTAGAATGTATGACTTAGCTAATCTGTCGCCTTTAGCTCTTCTGAGGTTATCATCTTCTAGTTCATGATACTTAAGTTCAACCTGAGTCGGCACTGTTCCAACCAAACGAGTCGTCATGACTGGTTTCATAACCCCTTCTTCTATAGATTTCCTGATGAAATCACCCAGTTCATGTCTGTCAACAAAGTTCAGAAACCTATCTTTCCACTGTTTGTATTCTCCTTTAAAGAGAACTGGTGGCTTGGAGTCAGTTCCGATTGCAAGGGCTTATCTGGATGTCATTCTGATGAAAAATTCTAAGTCTGGAAAAACTTTGCGTTTTGAGAAGGTTTGCGCGAGAGGTTGAGTTCGCAAATTGAGGTTTGTGTGTCAAGTGGGTTGGGCAAACTTAGATTTACGTATCAAGAGGGATGCGCAAAGTGAACTTTGCGTTTCAAGTTAGATGCGCAAAGTGAGCTTTGCGTTTCAAGAGGGTTGCGCAAACTTGACTTGGTTTTTCGTGAAGAGAAGATCACTTGAACTGAGGTTTGCGTTTCCTTCTTGTTGCGAGAAGTGAGGTTTTCGTTAGCCGTTGGATGCGAGAAGTGGACTTTGCGTGTTGCTTGAGTTGCGCAAAGTAAGCTTTGCGTATCACGTTGGTTGCGCAAAGTGGACTTTGCGTATCACGTTGGTTGCGCAAAGTAGGCTTTGCGTATTGAGTTGGTTGCGCAAAGTAAGCTTTTGCGTGTGTTCTTCCTCTGGTTTGCGCAAGTTCGTCTGTACTTGATAAATTCGACTTTTCAACCTGTTTTTCCAAGATTAACAGACCCAAACTCTACCAATATGACTACAAACACTTCTAGTACTGATTGCTATCACTCGATCTCGATAAAACACACTTTTTGACAATAAATTTGATCGCACAGTGACTTTAAAAACTCGACCTTCAGACCACAAAAATCACAAAATGGAACTCGATTTAAGCTTTAAACTGAAATCAAACACTCACAACTCTATCTAGCAACCTAATCGATCACAACTTGATCGATTTTAACACTTAAAACACTTAAAATCTCGAAATCGATTTTCAAATGAAGAACACAGTGACACATAGTCGTTTTTTCTTAAAAACTTGATTTTGATCTTAATCAGGCTCTGATACCAATTGTGGGTCCAACAATGTTTATATCAAGTTCTATAGAAACAACACAATAACGATTACCAACCTGTATTGATATATAACAATGGTTACAAGGTTGATCAAATTTAAGCTTGGATGTGTTCTCTCTGTATTACACTTTTAAGTGTGTGTTTTTGTGTTCTTGATAATATCTAATTATTAGAGAGTTGTTGAGATGAGATCAGATATTGATCTCTAGCTTCTTCAACACACAACCTAAACCACTTGCAACAACAAGTTGCAATATTAAACAATATTAACTTACATAATATCTAAACTATAAGATATTATATAACTAACTTAATATCTAACTAATTAAACTAAACTTAGATATTTAGTTATGCTAAATATCTAATTACATCAAATACAAATAAACAATAAACATTAATTACTTTGACATTTATTACAAACGACATAGACTAATATTATCGAGAGTCGACGTTTCGCTTTTAGCTTCAGATTGCGATCATCGGATTGCGATCTTTAGCTTGGATGATCTTGAATCCAATGAGACTGTGGTCTAACAGGAAGTATTGAAAGCACGTATACCGACAGAGCTTGGTTACGTCTTTGCGCACTTCATTCAGTGTATAGGTGGCAAAGTTGGCAGCATGGACCAAGCAAGACGTATTGTTTTGGACATAGGATTCTCGGTCCTCACTGGCTGAAAGATTGATTATGCTTGAATAATCTTTGAAGACTTGGTCTCCAAAATCACCGTCTCCAAGTGGGAACCAGTTGTTCCCTATGTATGCTTTATCAATGTCCTCGACCGAGAGCCCGCTAAAACAGAGGTATGCTTCACTACCTTCCTCCACAACCTCCATTCTTCTTCATCTCTCCAAAAAGTAGTAAATCAGTTGAAGTTTAAGGTCAAAGGCAACACTGCCACCATCTACAACCTTAACTCCTCTGTTGCTAATCTCCACTCCAAAGTGGATACTCAGATTTATCTCCTTAGTGAGATTCTGAATATCCTGAAGTTCACCGACAAAGATCGGAAGTCCTTCAAGACTGTCACTGATTTCGTCTACAATGTTGGAGATGTTATCAACGACATAACAATCGCCTCTGCCTCCTTCATCAAAGCTGACAGGAATTCTCTTCAGCGTATTGAAATGGCAGCTTGTGTTCCCCTCAGTGATGATGACAAAGAGAGAGATAGGGCAATTACTGAGGGGGAGGAGGAGAAAGACAAAGTTGAGGGGGAGCTAGAGATGAAAACTACTGTTGATGATAATGATGATGAAGATGATGCAAAGTTTGTTAAAGAACCAGATCAGGCCAATACTGAGGTTGAAGGACCTGGTGTGGTCGAGGAAGTAGCTGACGAGGATGATGAAGAAAATGTTTCTGATGATGATGAGATACTGGAAACGATATCGAAGGCACAAACAATGACAAAGATGAAGATGATGACGACAACGACTTTATCCCTTTCACAGCAAGCACTCCATCTAAAGGAGTGGTCATCAGGGAACCAGGGTAGAGGCCCTCAGAACTTAAGGCAAAGACCCCTCAGCAAGGTAAACAGAAAAATCTTGCTGCTGAGGGGGAATCTTGAAATTCTACAATCTGCGAACGTGCTAAAGAACAAGATATGACTTGATCTCTAACCCTATTCACCTCTGAACATTCAGCCTCTTACAATGATCCCCTTCCCTGAATCTTCATCTTCCTTTTCCACCCCATCCTCTCCCCTTTGTGATACTTCTGAATCACAAAGCACATAAGATGCAACAATACCAGTTGTTGAGACATATGATACAAGAATAACTGCTTTTGTTAGGTCCATGATCACAATCTAATCAATATATGAAGGGTTAACAAAGATGAATTGGGGAGGGAAATGTTTGTATTATTCACACATCTAGAGAGAGCATAATGTTTCTCTCTCTAGAACACACAGTTTACAAACGGCTACATTGTGAAAATGAAAATTTTCAAACACAATTACAAACAAATCCTATTTATACCCCTATCACCCTTGTATACAATTAAGCCCAAACCCAAAGCTATTACAAGGCCCAAAATACAACTAAATGATGACTTTACAAAACTTCTAAGCATAGAACATTTTTTGTTCTAACATTCTCCCCCTAAGTTTTGTAAAGGAATCATTGTTCTATCAAGGGCATAATTTGCATGAGGCTTTAGCCAAAATCTCAACAATTCGCATAGGCTTGTGTGCGAATTTCTCACATTTTGTATACGCCTATATGCGAATTCCTCGCATTTCACATACAACTATAAGCGAATTTCTTGCATTTCTCATATAACATCATGTGAATTCTGAACTTATCGCATATCCTTTCAAGCAAATTCTATACTTAGAAAATAATTCATCTTGGAAGCCACTTCTCGCATATAACATCATGCTAATTCTTGACATTTCGCATCAAGTGACTTGCGAATTCCTCACAATTCGCACACAACTTAAGCACAGTAGCATGCGAATTCTCCATTTTTCGCATAAAGCTACTTGCGAATTCCTAACTTAGAAAATTTGTTGTGTCCAAGGATGATGTTCATGCGAATTATTCAATATTTTACCATGCAAATTCTTTATGCGAGTTCTTCAAATTTCATGCGAATTCTGTAGATCTACTATTGTTTTCGACTTAAACATCCAAAAAACTTCAAATTCTCCTTTGATACATGGAATTTCGAGGCCAAATTTTGTACATATGTTTGAAATCAACATTGGAGCACTTTTGTAGTTGATGGTCTTCAACAAAAACGCCTCTAAATCGAAAATTAATCATCACACAGTAATATAAGTATTTTGAACCAAAAATCCTCAAAATCGATCAATTAATCCTCATCTGTTGAAATTGAAACATGTAATTGATTATCTATGATTCGACTCAAATTCTAAATCAAATTAGCATCAAAGTTCGACCAAATAATCATCAAATCAAAAAATTTGAACTTCACAGAACACTTTTCATGCGTAAGTCACTGTTCCATCAATAAAAATGTGATCTTGATCGTTTTCGATGAAAGATTTCTTCGATTAGGATCTGATACCACTTGTTAGGTCCATGATCACAATCTAATCAATATATGAAGGATTAACAAAGATCAATTCGGGAGGGAAAAGTTGGTATTATTCACACATCTAGAGAGAGCAAAATGTTTCTCTCTCTAGAACACACAATTTACAAATGGCTACATTGTGAAAATGAAAATTTTCAAACACAATTACAAACAAATCCTATTTATACCCCTATCACCCTTGTATACAATTAAGCCCAAACCCAAAGCTATTACAAGGCCCAAAATACTACTAAATGATGACTTTACAAAACTTCTAAACATAGAACATTTTTTGTTCTAACATTCTCCCCCTAAGTTTTGTAAAAGAATCATCCTCTTCAAGCTTCAGCTCTACACCAAAATCCCTTCCAGCTTAACACCAAGCGAAGAATAGCTTATCTTCCTCACTAAAGAAGAAATCCAAGAATCTCTAAGGGCTGAGCAACTACTGGAGGCATGCAAGAACGATGCTATCCCTACCAAAAGTTTTGCAGAGAACTTAGTCAGTAATGATCAGCTGAAGGCTCATCCAATCAAAGTTCAAGAACAACTTCTTAAAGAGGCAAGAGAAGAGGCTGATACAGAAATAACCATCAGAGATTTAGAGACTCGAAGGTGTTGAATGAAATTGGAATGAAGACAAGATCCAGAAATGATCACTGACATCACCATTGCAGGGAAATCGAAGAAAGGGTCAATCATGGTCACCATGACCATCTTCAGAGCAGATGGATCAGTGAATACAATGTTCATGTCAAAGCTAGAGATGTTTGGTTTTTTAGAGTGGATTAAAATCAGAGACGTGCTAAAGAAAGCAAGATCTAAGTACAAGAACCATGTAAAGTCACTTCTACATCAGCTCATTGAAAGAGTCTCTACCATTCTGAGCATACCAGTCCTTCCTCCCAAGCCTACCAGAAAAAAGACAACGAGCATCAACGTCTAAAGAAGAGACTCCTAAAAAAACGAAACAGGGACCGAGTTCTCTAAAGAATCCATTTGTGGACCTCCTCCTAATCTCTCAGCTCTTGACTTATCACTCCCAAGAGAAGGCCCTTTCACTCCTGGACAAGTACATGGAGATCCCTATGGAATCATCTTCTATGATCATGAAGGAAAAGTCAGATTCCAAAGATTCCTTGAACTTCATCTCTGCCCTCTCAGCCATCTCAAGGATCTATTGTATTGGTGTGAAATGACATCTTATGGTCAAGGTTTCAAAACCCAAATCCTTCTTCAAGGCAAAGCTCGAAGAAGAAGAGGTGAAGAAGTGCCAGACTACCTTTTGCCTAAAGGAGAACCTCTTGAACACCTGGATGAAGAAGACCTATAAATGATAGATTCTCCTTTTTCTTTTTTTACAATATATCAGTTATTCATCTTTTGTATTTACTTTGTACTTCACTTGTACTTGTAATTTTTCAATTTCTCTTTGTAAATTTCTTACGAAATTAATGAAATTTTTCAGTGATGTACTTAACTGCATCAGTACTAAAAAGATCCCCTAAAACAGTAAGTGGGAGATGTATTTTACGAGTCCTCTTTATTCTTATGTTTTAACAATTAGCAATTTTCTCTTGTTGCTTTGTCATCATCAAATAGGGACAGGTTGTTAATCCAAACTCTCTCAGTGATTTGATGATGATCCTTTTATACTTAGTGAAATATTACTTAAACTGAATATGTATTAGTGTTTCACCATCAATGATCATACTAAGTCTGTTCATTTATCGCTGAGTGGTTTCAGTTTATGTAATCCCTGAAGACAAGCCTCTCGCTCAAGAAGATCATCGCTGACATTGAAGACTAAGCTGATGATGAAGATGTTGGATCCCAGATTCTTGTCTTATTGTGATTTAAACAAATAAACTAACATATCACAATAATAATGATAATAACAGTGGAAGCAAATAATGTTTAAATTAAGTTTGTTTGATTCGTACTCACAGTAAAGAAGATTTAATATCCAAGTAAGAATAATGAACAAGCAAATATTCATTGTATAAACAAGTAGATTATCAAAAACACCATAAAGATGGTTTAAATCTTACAAGATCTCCTTGTACAATTCACATTACATAAAGAAATAATTCTTTTACAAGTAGGTAAAGGAAAAGCACACTTTGAGCAAAGGGTTGCACGTCCTATTTATAGGACTCAAAAGGTGAACAGTGTACTTTTCTGACACATAAGACATGCTTGAATAGTAACTTACCTAAAAGGTAAGCTTAAGAAATGTTTGACCAGTAATCTACCTAAAAGGTAAATCTTATCACTAGATGGTGTGCCTTCTGATCTCGTGTCAACACTTGTAGAAATCTTCAGCTCGATCTTCGGAGAGAATGTCTTCAGAGCTCTGATGTAGACCTCTTATGTAGACCTCTTATGAAGCTATCTCTGATATCTTCTTGCCTAATAATCTATCTATGGAATGTTCTTCAGAGATAGGCTTGCTCTCTGATGGCTATCTCTGGAAGTCCTCTGAAATAGGACCTAGGATGTTTTTAATACTTTTACATGTCAGAGTTGGGGCTAACAATCTTCCCCTAAGTATTGAAAAATAAAAATTTTCAAAATAGCAGAGATATTAAGTAGAAATCAAAGAGGAGAAAATCATCCTATATTACATGTTACTTCTCACTAAGCATTTAAGTTACATAACAAGAGAAGCTAACATCAAAAATTACACACAAAAGAAAATTACAATTTAACACCAGAACAGATTCTGTAGAATTTCATGACCAACTCTCTGAAAAAGACCATTGAGCTAATTTATGTGTACAAAGATTCAAACAGATCTGCTTGGTGTCTTTCTTTCTTCACATTCAGCATACGCATCATCCCCTTCAGTGTCTCGTCCGAATAATTCGCCATTTAGATTCCAGGAATATCTTTTTTTTATTTGACACTCTGAACACGAACCCTAGAGGCTCTGCCACGATTGAATCAGTCTTGTATTTGTCTAAGTCTTCAATCACTTCAATTGGAGTAGTAACCCCTAATCTTTCAATTCCAAGGTTCAGAGCGATCTAAAAGTCCAATTTGGCTCTGAGCTTGATGTGAGCTTTCATTACTCTCTTCACTTCATATTCGACCATTCTAAAAACTTTTCCCTTCTCTGATTTAGCATAGCAGAAAGCACACAGATGAGGCAAGTCATAAGGGTTCATATTTACCAGATCGTTATCATTGAATTGGTAAACTTTGTGATCTGAACGAATGACTTCATAGTGCCTGTAGATGATCTTGTCATAGCTGTATTTTTTCTCTGATATCTTGTTTATTTCAATGATGGGTAGATATGAGAGGACATCTTTTATGCTACTTGTTTTATCTCTGATAAATCTCTTCTCGATTTTAGACAAACCCTATATAATTCTTAGATTCAGAGGATAAGCAAGTTTGTCCTATGTGTTGAACTCACAGTATAGGTATCTGAAGGTGTCTTCAATTGATTTTTTTCTTCAGTGGTGAGGAACTCTGGGGGCTTGGTGTATGCTGAGAAAGCAGGGATGCCAATGCTTGATCTCTGAACAGGTACCTCTGAGGTTGATCTTTCAGCTTCTGAAGTAGGAGGTACTTGTTCAGCATCAACCATTGTTGTATCTTCAACAGACATCTGTTTATGAGTTGTCTCTGGTTTATTCTTTTGGATTGTAGGGTTTGATGGTGGAGTCTCATTGGTTGTAGAGGCAATCATCACTTCTATCTGTGCTTGATCTTCCTTTTGTTGTTCAGCCTCTATTACTTCTGCTTGGTGGGGTTGAGCATTCTGATAAGTATACTCCACTTTATTTCCAGCATCCTCTCCATCATCAGAGTCGCTTCTATACGCATCTCTTATTATTATTGTAGGCCTCTCTAGAGAAGAAAATACATCCTATGAGTGAGTGCTGGAGTAGTCCACAAGTTCGTCATCATCATCTTCAATGGCAGTAATGGTCTCTGGAATAGTGGTTTCTGGAATAGTATTGACCATTGGAACAAGTGGAGTCTCTGAAGTAAGAGGTGCTAGTAGGATGACAAGTACTGGAGAGCTTAAGATTGTGGTGGATGGTTGGTCATCAGCAGAGATGGGATTCCTCTCTAGTTCATTCAAGTCTTGGGCTCATTCGGTTTGTCTAGGTGAAGAGGAAGAAGGGGTAGCAGAGACACTAGCTTCCTCTATTCTGATTTAGGTTGTTGTTTTCTCCCCCTTTTGATGATCTGACGACCCTTGTGGCTTATCATCATCATTATTGTCGTCATAGTCATCAAATTTGGCTTTCTTGGAAGACTCCTTTGCGCATGAAGTCGCTGGATCCTTCCTCTTCAACTTAAATTTTGTCTCTATAGTGAAGGTACTCTGAAGCAAACTTTGAATTGTCTTTTTCTGCTGGCATGCTTTGGCAACAAACTTGCTCGATACTGTGAGCAATTTGTTTGTTAATTTCCGTGAGAACTCTTGTAAATCAGACTTAGTGACCAATTCGGTTATGTTTGGAAGTGGTTCACTTGAAGTTTGAGGAATAGTAGAGACTGGTATCGCAGTAACGGCTTCAGTGATAATCTTCAGTAGTTCAGACTTGAATTTATCCAAGTCTGCAGGGGTGACAGAGGGTGCTGGAGAAGGAAGCTCTAGAATGACCTTAATAAGGTCGTTCTTTGCAGATGAGAGTTCCTTTGATAGATTTCAAGAGCTACCTTCTACAAGCTTCTCCAGAGTAGCAATCATGTTGTTGTTTGTTGTGAGTTGGGTGTGCAGCTCAGAGACCTTTGAAGTGAGTCTTTGAACTTCAGAGTTTGGAGCAGAGGCCTCTGAGGTCTTTTCCAAGGTAAGTTTTAGATCGTTCAAGGATCCTTTGATTTCATCACTAAGGATCTTGAACTCATCTTTAGTAACAAAATCAGAGAGGGAAATATTGTAGTCAACACATGTCTCCAATTTACACTCGAGTTCAGAGGGGCCTTCTTTCAGAGATGGTTTTAGGTTGTCTCTGGAAGGACTTCCTACTGATCCTTGAGAATCCTTTGGCGGGGATTTCTCTACAACAGTTCTGATCAGATTCTCATCATCTGACTGAGGTTTAGGGGAAGAAAATCTAAGGTGGTGAGAAAACTTGTTGTCCAGGCAAATCAACCCTTGTGCTACTAAGGTCTGCCATTGATCCTCAGTTAGGCAATCCCTATGTGAGATCCTAAAGATCTCTGGAGTTAAAGGACAAGTCTCTAAGTCATGAGCCACAGAGGCATCATGGTGTGTAAGGGATGGTGGCATACTCTGGGGCGAAAGAGTACTTATCTCTTCAATGGCTAAGCCCTTTTGAGAGATTTATCCAGATTTGTGGCTTCCCCTAGGCTGTGTGCTTCAGAGGCAGAAGGATGTACCTCTGAGCGGTTGGTTAGGGTTACAATTGAGGTGTGCACCTCTGTTTCAATGTTTTGTGGTGCTAGACTACCTATAACAGATTGTATGGAAGCACTGGGAGTTGGGCTTTGGAATCTCACATGTGTGTCTCTAGGGGCATCTTTTTCAACATCGCCACTCTCGGCTCCTTGGGTGTCAAGAATCATTCTCTCTGAAATACTCTCTTCCTCACTTTCCTCTACTCTGAGAGAGCTAATCTCTTCCTCAGTGTCAGAGGCACCCTCTGATATTTTCTCTTCAGAGGCACCCTCAGGTTGTCCTCTATTCTCATCTAAAGGAGCATCAGAGTGCTCACTTTCCGATTCTAACTCAAGCTCAGGACCTAAGTGTGTTGGGGATCCCATTACCGGTTCTGGAAATTGGGCAACACCTCAAAGATAGGTAAGAATGGGGTGGTCCTCTAGAATATACTTTATCATGCTCTAAGGGAACCGTCACTCTGAAGGGTATGGTGGAGTTGTTATTGGCTTAAAACTGTACATTACGAATAATTGGGTTTTTGGTCCTTCTTTAGAGAGTGTGAACTTCCTTATTGCTCCTCTGATGACCAAGGAGATGAACCTGGGAAACAAAACTGAAACAGGTCGATTTCCTTTGGCCAGAGCCTTGTTTTTCCTTTCCACTGCAGTGTGGATCTTTGAGTAGATTAGCTTCGCCAAGTCTACATTGCTATTGAAGAATATGGCATACATGATAGTCAAAAGGGTGGGGTTGGCCTGATCCTGGCTGCCAAGCCTGCAAGTCAGTGTGTGGTTTAACACACTGAACATGAAGTTCCAGACTGGTGGTAGATGTTGCCTCCTAAATTCACTTAATCTTGTTATTTCTTTGTTATAGCCTAAGTGAAATAGGAACTGAAGTAGGGTTTCTTGATATGGGGGTTTTTCAAATCTAGATATCTCTAAGTCACTGGCTTTAAGATGAAACAACCTACGTCTTAAAGTTTTGGGGGAAATTCGAATGGTGACATCCTTTTCACCAGCATCTATGTAGCCAACTAGTCCTTTTGTTGTTTCAATGTACTCACTAGAGTACCATTATTGTTGAACATAGTTGAGTGGAACATTTGAGTTAAAACTGGTCAAGGCATCGTTGAGTTCACAGGTTCAGAAAAATTCGAGAATGGGTATGTATTGTTCTTCGAATTTGATAGGGTTCAGTTCTAGGTAGAAATTATTTCCTTTCACGGGGATGTTAAACTGCGCTTGTTCATGATGAGGAATGATTCTGCTTGAATCATCTGAACCTTCTTGGTTTTGCGCCATTGTTGCAGGTTTGAAGATTTGAAGTTTTTTCTTTCTTGAGAGAAAAGATGAAGTTTGAAAGAGAAATTCTTGAGAGCAATAAAGTGTGGAGTGGGTTTTTATGGACGTGTAATGTGGGTTTGGGGGCTATGGAAGCGGCGTTTGTGAGTCCCCATGTCAGAAACATTCCATCATCTATCAACTCATAAATGTACACGTGTTGATGGAGGGTGAAAGGACGCTTATATCAGACAACTATCATTTTGGGTTTTCTATTTTGAATATGACTGTCACCCAAATAAATAACCCACACGAGCCAATTTTTTTTAAAGAAATCCACAAGTATAAAAACCTTTTCTCAAACATTCAAATTTATTTTATGGCAAAAAAAATTATTAAAAAATCCAAAACTTGATTGAAGGAATATCAAAAAACACTAAGATTTAGTGCTCTGATGTATCTTCTGAGCAGATGATATCAGAGGCTCTAGAGAGTATTGTTAGAGACTAAATAATAGAATCGGACATTTGTTTCAAAAATTTGAATCAAGTTTGGTTTTCAGAAAGTATATGTTTTAAAGATAAGAATGAAGTACATACCTTGTGAAAAGATCCTATGATGAAAGATCAGAGGCTCTGGTATCAGAGGTAAGATCAGAGGCTCTTACATTAGAATCAGAAGCTTTGATGAACATATCAGAGCCTCTGAGTTTCTAAAGCATGTACACAAATCATCTCAGTTTTGTTCATCTAAGCACAATTCTAGGGGGAGAGAACCACAAATACCATTCATTTGTTCAGGGGGAGAAAACTACCAGAGGCTCTGATATCAAATATGCTACCTTAGGATATCAAAGGCTCATATTTGTGTTAGACATATTTAGCATGCCCAACTTGTTGATCAAAAAATTGAACCTTCATTCATCTAAAGCTTTTGTGAAGATATCAGCAAGTTGGTAATCAGTAGGAACAAAATACATTTCAATTGTGCCATTTTCAACATGATCTTTAAGGAAGTGATACCCGACATCAAGTGGTCAGAATTGATACAGACATTTCTTGTGAAAGTTTTGATGATCTAGATGCTCTATTCGTCAAAAAGGGGGAGATGAACTAAAGAAATGTTTGAGTCAAAAATTTCAAAGATAAAGAAATGTTTGAGATCAAAGATTATTTGTGAAAGAAGGATGCAAAGTTGAAGATTTCTAAAGATGTGCTGAGATTTAACAGAAAATTTCTTTGGAGATAAATTTGCTGAAGCAATCAGTGTTGTGTCTGAAAGAGGTTTGTTTATAACCTTGGGAGGGAATGATGTTATTATTGAAGATCAGACTTTGGGAAAGATTGTTGAATGTTTTTTAAGATACAGAGTTTATCAGAGAAGGGGAGAATGTAAATTTTTCATATTAATAGGGGGAGCATGTTAATTGCTTGAGAAGATTTTTTTTACAAAGGGGGAGAAGATTCAAAATGAAGCTTAAAGAGAGAAGATTGAATTGCAATATTTTTTTAAAGATGATCTTGATCCAAAGGGGGAGAATGTTAGAGCACAGATTTGTTGTATGCAAGATCATTTATATTGAAGATGAAAGTCAAGAAAGTCAAAGCTGAAAGTCAACTCTCAGTAAAGTCAAAGTCTTTGTTAATAAAGTCAAAGTCAATGTTTAGTGTATTGTAATTGTGTTTTTGTTTCTTTGTAATTGGTAGAGGGTATAAATACCTTGTGTTCTTGTTCTTGTAATGTGAGGTAATCAGATTGTATACGTGAGCAGATTAGAGAAGAACTAAATAGAAAATCATTCTAGAGAGAGAGAGAGTGAATGTAGTGAGAGAAAGTTGTGAGAGTTGTAATTGTTGAATATTGAATCAATGACATGTGATTACGATTCTTGATCATATTTCTGTTTTACAATTAGAACTTGAATAGATTTGGGAATAACAGACCTATCAAGTTGTCACAAACATTTTTCTCAATATGCATTACATCAAGACAGTGTCGCACACTCAGATGCTCCCAGTATGGTAGATCCCAGAAAATAGACTTCTTCTTCCAAATATTTTTGGGAGGAGTTAGACGACCTTTTCCGAACACAATGTCTAGATGCTTAACTCGAGAATATACAGTTCGTCCATTCAATGGTTGCCTTGCTACTCCATGCTCGATTTTTCCATCAAACAATGACTTCAGTTTACGGTATTGGTGGCTCTTCGGAAGAGACCTTCGATGGCCCATGTACACATGTTTTCCGCAATTTCTCAACCTTAGAGCATGTGTGTCATCTTCACATATAGGACATGCCTTTTCTCCCTTTGTACTGTAACCTGACAAATTCCCATAAGCCGGGAAATCGTTTATGGTGCAAAAAACCATGGCTCGTAGCTGAAAATGTTCCTTCCCGTACGCATCATACACTTCGATGCCTGGACTTCATAATTCTTTCAATCCTTCAATTAACGGAGCCAAATATACATCAATATCGTTCCCAGGTTTTTTGGGACCCTGGATTAGCAACGACATCATGATGTATTTACGTTTCATGCATAACCATGGTGGAACATTGTAAATGCATAGAAGCACCGACCAAGTACTGTGACGACTGTTCATGCTTCCGAATGGATTTATTTCGTCAGAGCTAAGACCAAACCGAATATTCCTAATTTCATCACCAAAATATTCAAAGATGTTGTCGATATTCCTCCATTGAGAAGAATCCGTTACATGTCTAATCTTCCCATCTTTTTTTACGATCTTCAGCATGCCAACGCAACAACTTTGCATCTTTGGCGTTTGCAAATAATCGTTTCAATCTTAGTACGATTGGCAAATACCACAACATTTTAGTGGGAGGACCATCCTTTTGTTTCACATCACTATTGTCTTTCGTTCAGTTCTTTCGCTTATACCTCGATGTACCACATATGCGACACTCGTTTAGATCAACATCTGCATTCCTATACAACATGCAATCATTCAGACATGCATGTATTCTCTCTATTTCCAATCCCATCAGACACATCAGTTTTTTCGCTTTGTATATCGAAACAGGTAATTCGTTATCATCGGGAAGCATTTCATGCAAAATCTCTAGCAAGCTAGTAAAACTTTTGTCACTCCAACCGTTGCTTGCTTTTAAATTAAACAGTTTCAACACAGCTGAAAGTTTGGCAAACTTTGAACAACCAACATACAACGGTTTTTCAGAGTCGATAAACAATTGTTCAAATTTGTCATAATCCTTATCGGCAATATTATCCTCCACGTTATGTAACATCTCATCTAAGTTATCACGGTTATCATTATCTGATTCATAGTTATCATCGGTGTCATTACAATTTCGATCGACCATGTAACTACAATTACCAAAATCCTCGCCATGTCGAATCCAACAGGTATATCGTTCCATAAACCCGCGTACAATAAGATGTTCTTTAATTAAACTATGATCACTATATTTACAAAAATTTCTACAATCCCAACAAGGACACCAAATTTCACTTTCTCTGGTGTTCACCCGATTATTCTCAGCAACCTCCATAAACTGGTCAAGATGAGACAAGTATTCCTTTGTAGCTCGTGGTATTTGGTACATCCAATCATAACGATCCATCTGCAATATCGAAATAAAGTATTAATTGTTGTAACAGTTAGACGTAATCCCTGAAGACAAGTTTTGCGACAAAGATGTTCATCACTGAGTCGAAGACAAAGCTGCTGAACAATAGAAAAATATACTCATGATCTTATGCGGATATCAGTGAAACCAAGACAAGTCTACCTACACGCAAAGAAACCTGAAGAAAAGCTTCAGTGATCACTGAACCTCCTTCTATCTCTATGAAGGAAGAGATATTCAACGATTGAAGATCACATAACCTATGCTCCAAGTTTCTTTTGTCTTATCCTTGTACACATAGTACAAATGTCAGAAGAGACATACCTATATGACAAATCGTACAACAACTCTGAAGACTACACTGTTCACCATTCGGCCAAAAGCATGTCTCCAAAAGTCAGAGACATGCAACCAACCATTGAAGGACATGTGTAAAGTACCCTGCCATGCATTTAATGCATAGGGTATAAATAGAAAGATCAAGACTCTATCTGAGTGTTGCCTTTTATCTTTCTTATCATATAGAAACCCTTGCTTTCTATATTCTCTCAATCTCTATTCTCTAATTCTTGTGCAACAATCTGTGTGATTCTCAAGTTTGTTTAGATTAGATTTTACTTAATCTTATTCCACAACAAACTGTAAATTGTGATTTGATTTATCAATAAATGATTTATTAAACCTTTAAAATTTAAGTTTATATTCAACCCCCCCTCTACAATCTTGTTAAGCACCTTCGGGACCAACAAGTGGTATCAGAGCAGATTGTTTAAACTCATAAACAAGATCTTGCTTTATTCTCTTCCTTGCTATTCTCAAAATGGCACTTAATACAAACACTAACTACTATGATAATGGTTCTCTCTGAAAACCTCGATTTAGCAGAGACAACTTTGCTCTCTGGAAAAATAGAATGATTTCATTTCCAGAAGGTGTTGACCCTACTATACCTGAATACGTAGCAAATGGTCCATATGAACCTTTTATGATCATAGTTGCAGTTCCTGCCACTGCCACCACTCCTGCCATTACTGAAAGATATGCTTCTAAGGAAATTAGACAATGGAGTGATGAAGATAAAACTAAAGTAGGTTTAGATGCTAAGGCAAAAACCATCATTTCTATGGCCCTGCCTGATAAAGCCTTCCATTCCATCGTGCATCTGAAAACTGCTAAAGAAATGTGGGACACTATATGTGTTCAGTATGAAGGTACCACTGAAATCCAAGAAACCAGAAAGATCAATTTGGTAAGACAATATGAAAGTTTTATTTATGGTAAGAATGAATCTCTATCTGATGTTCACCAAAGATTTAACTGTTTAATCATTGATCTAAGGACTGTTGGTAGGACCTATTCTAATTCTGAGGTCCTAACTAAATTCTTGGAAAATCTTCCTGAAAGCTGGGACAACTATTCAATGTGTCTTAAGCTGACAAAAGACTTAAATCATCTCTCTCTTAGCACTCAATGTGGAATATTGTTCAACTATGAGCAATCAAATCTCCTGAAGAAAAATGTTGTGAAAGATTCTAAAGACTCCAAGAGCACTCCTGTTGCTTTAGTCTCTTCAGAGATCTTTCCATCTCAGCGATCTACTCTCACAATCACTGAGTTAGATTCTGACTCTGAGGAATTATCAGACGCTGATCTTTCAGAGTTTGATAAATCCTTAGCACTCTTGAAAGTCTTCAAACCTTCCACATCCAGGAAAACCAGCGATAACAAATACCTCAAGATGAAAGAAAAATATCAAAAGCTGAAAGGCTTTGAGCGAAAGGTAAAGGTCTTATCGCTGAAGAGCATGACTGGGCTGAATCAGAAGAATCGAGTTCTGATGAAGAAGAAGTTGCTAATCTCTGTCTTATGGCTGAGATTAAAGAAGAAGTAGAAGAACCAACATAAACTTCCATGAGTTACATATCCTCTCAGGTATCAATCTCTACTAATCCGTCTCTATCTGAAGCTGAGAGAAGTCACACTGTAGATGTGCTGACAATAGATTTGTACAATGCACTAAATGGCAAAACTTTAGCTGAAAACAAAAATATTGATTTAACTGAACAACTAGAAAAATGTCATGAAAGGATCAAAGAACTAACTCTTTTAGAGGAAAGTTGAAAAGATCAAGTCATGGTCAATGAAATTATCAGCATTGAATGCGAACAAGCCATCACTGCTTTAAAAGCGGAATAGGAAACTTTTGAGGGATGGTGTAAATCTTCAACCAAGATCACTGAAATCATAAGTGCTCAAATCCCTACTCAATGCAAAACCGGTCTCAATTATCATCAAGAAAAGGATGAACTTGGCAGAGATTATTCCATGCTTAAGTTTGGAATGTTTGTCTCTTCTATCCCTGACACATCTTCTACTCAATGTTCTTTGTCTTCAAATCCTATCCCTGAGGACTTATAAAAGAGCTCCAAACTCACTAATAAAGGGAAATTCATATCCCATCATCCTCAGAAGGCTACTAAAATAGCAAAGCTGAAAGTCCGTTCCAAACCTTCAGTAAATCAACTCCAAAGCTGAAAATTGATATTAATCCTAAGAAATCCGAAGAACTGAAAGTTCCTCCGAGAACAAAAATCACTGATATCTCTCAGAGATCAACTCCAAAGCTGAAAATTGATATTAAGCCTAAGAAATCCGAAGAACTGAAAGTTCCTCCGAAATCTTATGCCAAGGGCATTCTTGGAGCTGGCCCTGCTCATCTCAAGTTTTCTAACTCAACTGCTCATGGTCTTAAGGCTAATTTCGTCTATAGAAAGTGCTATCACTATGGACTTACTGACCATATTGCTAATGCTTTGTCTTGGAATGTTGCACTGGATTTGCAGAGATAGCAATTGAACTTCTGGAGTCACACAAGATAGGAATTTTATTGAATTCAAGACCATAGTCTCTGAGTTAAGTTCTCATCCATATCACTTGTGAACAACAGCTAGCAGCAACAACATGTTCTGCTTCTGATGTAGAAGTTGACACACAGTTTTTCTTCTTAGATGACCAACTCACTAACTTGTTTCCCAAAAGTTGACAACATCTAGAGGTACTTTTCCTATCTAATTTGCATCTTGCATGATCTGCATCAGTATAAGCTGTTAATTCAAAACCAGAGAGTTTTGGATACTAGGGGCCAAGGATGGTGTGCCTCTGAGGTATCTAACCACTCTCTTTTACAGCAGATAAGTGCAATTCCTTTGGATTAGCTTGATATCTAGCACAAAGACAGGTTGCAAACATTATATCAGGTCTGCTTGCAGTTAAGTATAAAAGTGATCCTATCATGCCTCTAGAGGTTTTGACATCCATAGGTTTCCCTGAAGGATCAGAGTCAAGCTTAACTCCAGTGGCAATAGGAGTTTTCATAGGAGTTGAGTCAATAAGTTTGTACTTTTTCAAAATACCATAGACATATTTGGTTTGATTTATGAAAGTGCTCTCTGAAATTTGTTTTACTTGTAGTCCCAGGAAGAAGGTTAATTCTCCCATGAGACTCATTTCAAATTCACTCTTCATCAACTCTGAAAACTTGTCACGATACTTTTGATTTGTATACCCAAAAATAATATCATCAACGTATATTTGTACCAGAAGTAGCTTATTTTATACTTCTTGATGAACAGATTGGTATGTTTCTTTTTCAAAACCATTTTCAATCAGAAAAGTTGACAGAGTTGCATACCATGCACTGGGATCTTGTTTATGGCCATACAAAGCTTTATCAAGGTAATATACATGGTCTGGAAACTCTGAACTTTCAAATCCAGGTGGTTGTTGGACATATAATTCTTCATTGAGTTTACCATTAGAAAAGGCATATTGGACATCCATTTGATATACTTTGAACCCTTTGTGTGCATCATAGGCTAAGAAAATTCTAATTTCTTCTAGCCTAGGCACAGGTGCAAAGGTTTCATCATAATCAATTCCTTCTCCTTGGAAATATCCCATAGCAACCAATCTGGCTTTGTTTCTGATTATAATGTCATCTTCATCCTTCTTGTTTCTAAAAACCCATTTGGTTCCAATTGCAAATTTTCCTTTGGGAAGTGGAACTAGGGTCCAAACCTTATTTCTTTCAAATTACTAAAGCTCTTCTTGCATAGAATTAATCCAATTTGGATTTGCAAGAGCTTCATTTACCTTTTTAGGTTCAATTATGCTTAAGAAATTTGCAAAGAAACATTCATTGATGGTGGCAGATCTGGTTTTTATACCATCAGAGGGAGATCCTATTATTTGATCATGGGGGTGATTCTTTGTCCATCTATTCTTGGAGATTGGAGCATGAATGTGTGGTGGAGATTGAGCTTCAGAGATAACAAGGTGAGGCATCTCTGTTGTGCTGTTTAGAGGCTCTGAACAGATTTCCAGAGATGGTGTTGGAGACTCTAAAGTCTCTTCAACAGATGTCTCTGGTTCACCTTCTTCTTGAGAAGATTATTGTTCTTCTTCAACAGTTTGTCTTGATGTATCACTTGGACCTGCATTTTTTGAAGTAGAAGGTGTAGTATCAGAAGGACCAGAAAGATTTGTACTTATGTTTTGAGGTTCTTCTGATGCAACTCTGTGATTATATCTGAATATAACTTCAGAGGTGTCATCATCATCAAAGTAGTCTTTAAGTATTATGTTCAATTTTGACTCTCTAAGCTTTGATGAGTCAGAAGCTTCTTTGTTCAGGGAATGAGAATTTTGAATGTCAGAGCTTCTAGATTCTCTTTCATTAAATGAGACATTGATGATTTCTTGAATGGTCCTGGTTCTTAGATTGAACACTTTGAAGGCCTTGGAAGTCAAAGAATAACCAATGAACTTTCCTTTATCATCATTCTTGTCAAATTTGCCAAGTTGATCTCTGTCACTCAAGATATAGCACCTGCACCCAAAAACATGAAAGTATTTGAAATTTGGTCTTCTATTGTTAATGAGTTCATATGCTGCCTTTTTGAATTTTTTAACATTAGTTGCTCTGTTTTGAGTAAAGCAGGCTGTTGACACTGCTTTAGCCCAAAAACTGGTTGGAAGATCATATCTTGCAAGCATTGTTCTTGCAACTTCAACTAGTGTTCTGTTTTTCCTTTCAACAACAACATTTTTCTAAGGTGTTCTTGCTGTTGAGAAGTTTGGTGTAATGCCTTCTTCTGATAGGTAAGAATTGATTTTGGCATTTCTAAATTTTGTGCCATTATCACTTCTCAACTTTTGAACCTTGCAGTTGACCAGAACCTGTAATCTTTTCAACAAATTTATCATCAGACTTAGCTCTGATGAACTCAATCCAAGTATATCTTGAATATTCATCTATGAGTACAAGTATATACTTATTTCCAGACACACTTTGCACAAAGATTGGACCGCAGAGGTCAACATGAAGCATGTGTAGAGGTCTGGGCCAATTATTATCACTTTTGGTTTTGTGTGATGATCTTTTCAATTTTCCCATCTCACAAGCAGAACAGAGATAGTCTTTGTTAAACTTTAGAGATGTTAGACCTTTAATCAAATTAAGTTTTACCAACTTATCAAGTGATGAAAATTTCAAGTGTGGGAACTTTTTATGCCAGAGACACGCATCCTCATTGTTCAGAGATACCAAACAGAGTTTCTCTGAATTGGTATCTGTGTGTTTTGTAAAGTTCATGCGATACAAATTACTTTTTCTGTCATATCTGAGCATTTCCTGACCTGTATTTGAATGTAACAGAGAGCATTATTTCCTCTGGAATTTCACATCAAAACCATGGTCACAAAGTTGACTTATGCTGAGCAAATTATGCTTTAACCCATCAACATAAGCAACTTTAGAAATTGATACATTTCCTCTTGCAAGTTCTCCATATCCTCTGATCTGTCCATGCTTGTTATCCCCAAAAGTTACCGCTCCTCCAATTTGGTCTTTGAAAGAGGATAGTAACCTTTTATCCCCAGTCATATGCCTTGAGCATCCAGAATCAAGATACCATATGGGCACATGTTGTTTCTGCAAGACAGATTAGAGGTTTTTAGGTACCCATCTCATAATAGGTCCATTTATGTTAGGCTTTTGGTTTTTCTTTTCAATCTTTGGCTCTTCATCCTTTGATGATGTGCCAATTTGACCTTTCAGATGCTTTAAAGACTTAGTCACTGAAGTTTTCTTCTTTTGAGACTTGTTCATAAAGCAATGAAGACAATTAAAATGATTCTTCAAATTAATCAGGATTTTAATGCAGTTGCAGTAGACAGAACATGAAGAATTTTGTGCAAATCTTTTGATTTCTTTAATGACTTTGGGTACATTTTTCTTTTGAAATCTATCTAAGCTAGCACTAGGAATTTTACAAACATTCCTATCTACTTCAGACTTCTTGGTATTGAAGTTGGTCTTCTTTTGAAGTTGATTTTTCTTGGCCCAAAGCATTTTCTTTTCGTTTTTGCTCACTGCACAATCAGGAACATAATGGTTAATTGCTTGCCATTTGCCTTTTTGTTCAGGAGTGAATTTGATAGGTTTGTAGGCATAGAATTGTGAAGTGTTAGTTTTACTCATTGCTTTTTCCTTCAATTCTTTTTCCATTTCTAGAGATGACTTGGCCTTTAGACACATGTCTAGAAAATCAGGACAGATTGGTACTCTGGGTTTTGGCTTGGAAATTTGAACTGGCTTGTTTAAAATTCCAGAGCCCACAATCTGTTTTTCTTTATAAATGACTTTTTCTGGTGTGAAAAAGATTTGTTCATCAATCTCTGAATCAGAATCAGAGTCAGAGTCAAGAAAGTCCTTCTTGATTCTGTCAGAGGTGACTATGTCTGAAGTTTTAACAGCTTCTCTGGGTTTGGAAATTTTCATGATCTTTTTCATGCAAGCTTTATATTTCAAATCAGATACAACATTTTCTTCGAAATCTCTTCTAATGTCTTCTTCAAAAGTAGTTCTGACCTTTTCTTCAGAGTTTGGTGAAAACAGAGGTGCTTCAGAGTTAAGTAGGCTCTGAGGTTTGACTTCAAAGGTACTTGCTTCAGAGACCTCTAGTTTTTTAATAAGAAACGAATCAAATCTGAAGATTTTTTTGCGATCACTACTCTATTTTTTGTTTAAGGAATTTCTGAAGACTCTCTGATAGTATTTTGAAAAGTTTTTGAGTCTCTTTTTGCTTCTAAGTAAGAAATGTTCTTAAATTTCAAGTTTTTGAGTCTTGATCCTTCAGTTTTTGAAGACATTAACGTTATCCAGAGATGGAAAGTCACGGTTCTGAAGTTTTCCAATACAGAAAGTAGAAGACAAAGATGTTTTCTTCTTTCCAGTAAATGGATTCATTTCATTGAATCCCAATCCCTGAGTATCCATCTGTGAGTTTATCTTGATATTCACATCTTGTGCATCTAGATAGATTTTAATCTGTAATTCCTTTCTTTCCAGAGATTGGTGTAAAACCTCTCTCTCGTTTTGAAAAAAGTTGGTTAAAGCAACAGAACTGAGCCTTTCATACTCAGATCTTTTTACTTCTTCTTCTTTTGCCTTTAAAACTTTTTCAAGTTCGTTGTATTTTTCAGAGAAAGATTTTTCTTTCATCCTCTGAGATTTTTCAAGCTCTCACTTTTCATCAAAAATTTCTTTCTTTTCTGATTCTAAAATATCCTTTTCTCTTTTGTAAAAGTTCAAGTCTTTTAAAACTCACCAGTGAGTTTGAGCACATCTAATTCAAGTTCAGATTCAGAAGTAGATGGGGAGTATTCCTTTTCAGAGTGGTCCTAGGATGATCCTTCTAATTGACCATCATCAGCTAATGCCATACCACAGAGGTTGGTAGGTTCCTCTTCTCCATCAAAGGTTGAGCTAGAGAACTAATCTTCCATCTCTACTACAAGAACTCTTTCTTTCACATTGTATTTGTATTTGTTCTTGTAATAATCTTGATCTTTGATCAATCTTCCTTTGCAGTTAGCAGAGAAGTGACCTGACTTGCCACATCTAAAACATCTTCCATCATTCTGGTTGGTTGGAAGAACAGTACCTTTTGACTTTTGGGGTTGTTGTTGGAAGTATCTCTGAGGTTGTTGAAACTGTTGTTGTGGTCTTTGATATTGAACAAGTTCATGATGATTGTACTGAATAGCCTTCTGATCACTATGCAGAGTAGATCTTGGCTCTGAGTGGTATTTTTCCTTCTGAAATCTCCATCTTTCTCCTCTACTGCCTACTTCTTCTCTTCTATTTTCAAACACCTTCTAGCCAAATCTCTTGTTGAATTGATGAGTGATTAAAGCAAGAGATTGAGCAAAAATCATTTATGTCTTCATCTTCTGAGTCTGAATCTTTGACATCATCAACTATCATGACTCTTTTTAATTTTCTTTTAAACTTCTTTTCATATAACTTTTCCCTTGAACCTTTTGATTTTCTGGTTTTGTTTTCTTGAGAACCTTCTTCGGAAATGCTTTTAATTTTTAACATCAAGGCAAGTGGTCCACCCAAGGAGGTTTCGCTCTTTTGTATGACAACTTTCTTTTCTTGAGCAACAAGAGTACCATAAATGTCTGTGAGTGTCCATGATTCAAGGTTTTGATTTGCTTGAATTGACATGGACAGTTGCAGCCATTCATCATTTAAACTTTTCAAGAAAAGTACATTGTTTTCTTCTTTGGATCTTATGACCCCATACTTTCTGCATTTATTGATCAAGACATTAAACCTGGTATAAGTTTGTTGTAAAGTTTCCTCAGTTAGAGATTTAAAGTCATGATATTCATTTATGCATTGTGTCCTTCTATTCTTATGTGTTTTAATGCCTCCTTCAAGTTGATTTAACAACTGGGGCCAAATCTCTTTTGCTGTCACACATGAGTCAAGTTTTTGAAAGATGTCTTTTGGGATGGCCATGATTAAAAGTCTAACATCTTTTGAGTCATTTTCCATTTTAGTTAGTTCTTCATCAATAAATCCAGTGGTTTTCTTCTCAAAATATCCAGGTATTTTTGTTGTTGTTGTTGTAGGTACTCTAGGAACCAAAACCATGGGTTGGAAAGGTCCTTAAGTAATGGATCTCATCAAATCTTTGTCCATTCCTTCCAGGAAGTTAACTATCCTAATCGTCCATTGAGGATATTCATCTCTCAGAAGAGTAGGAAGCTTTGTCAAAGATCCAGCAGTATAAATAGCACTTATACTTGAGTTTGCCATTTTTGAGCAAGATGAAGGAATTTTTGAAAGAGATGAAGCTTGAGATGTTATCTTTTAACAAAATAAAAGACTGTGAGTAGTTTTCAAACCTGGAGCATATGATATTCTTGAGTTAACAAAAGTTTATATGAACATGCACAGTTATGAAAAATGAATCAAAAGACAGGAATCAATCCGAGTAAATCAGACTTGATCTTGTTTGTTTTAAGAAAAACAAAGAAGCTCTAATATCAATTGTTGGATCCCATATTCTTCTCTTATGATGATTTAAACAAATAAACAAACATAGCACAATAATAATGATAATAACAATGGAAGCAAATAATGTTTAAATCAAGTTTGTTTGATTCGTACTCAGAGTAAAGAAGATTTAATATCTAAGTAAGAATAATGAACAAGCAAATATTCATGGGATAAACAAGTAGATTATCAAGAACACCATAAAGGTGGTTTAAATCCTACAAGATCTCCTTGTACAATTCACAGTACATAAATAAATAATTCTTTTACAAGTAGGTAAAGGAAAAGCACACTTTGAGCAAAAGGTTGCACGTCCTATTCATAGGACTTAAAAGGTGAACAACGTACTTTCCTGACACACAAGACATGCTTGAACAGTAACTTATCTAAAAGGTAAGCTTAAGGCATGCTTGAACAGTATTCTCCTAAAAGGTAAATCTTATCATTAGGTGATGTGTCTTCTGATCTTGTGTCAACACTTGTAGAAATCTTCAGCTCAATCTTCAGAGATAATGTCTTCAGAGCTTTCATGTAGACCTCTGATGAAGCTATCTTTGATATCTTCTTGCTGAATATTCTATCTTCGGAATGTTCTTTAGAGATAGGCTTACTCTCTGATGGCTATCTCTGGAAGTCCTCTGAAATGGGACTTATGATATTTTCAATACTTTTACATATCAGAGTTAGGGCTAACAACAGACAAGTCTATTAACTGATCTGAAGCGGTATTTAGTGAAACCAAGACAAGTCTACAAACGCGTGACGAATCAAGATCAAGCCTCAGCTATTGCCTTTCTACATCAGTGATTCTTGATCACTGATCATCAGCTATAGTTGATCATGAAGCTTGATTATCAAGATTTGTTTGTCTAGATTTTTAGAATAGGTCAAATATGGAGGAATACATCATCTTGAAATCTAGATTTTTAGACTTGGTTTGATTTGTTTTTTTTTTTAATTTGGGTTTGATTTAGGATTTTGGTCTTTCAATATGGGTTTGATTTAGGATTTTGGATTATTAACATAGTTTAATTTGGGTTTTTTAAATCTTGGTGTTCTTGAGGTAGGGGATGAAAATTCAAGTAAATAAATTACAATTTGGTTGATTAATAATAAGATCAATTTACAATTTGGTTGAAAAACATATAAATTCCAGACATGTAAATTAAATTTATTGTTGATTAATAATAAGATCAATTTACTGCATATTGATCCAAAATATATAATTAATTAAGATTATAGATAATAATTGGGAAAAGTTCAAAAAAACCCAATAAATTATTTAATTTTGAATGATTAAGTCTCTAAACTAATTTTTTGAATGAAAAAACCATTAAACTTTCTTATTTTGAATGATTAAGTCCCTGAACTATTTTTTTTAATGACAAAACCATTAAACTTTCTCATTTTAAATAGAAAAATCACTAAATTTTCACATTTTGAATGATTAAGTCCCTGAATATTTTTTTTCAATAAATTAAATTATCGAACTTCTAAAAATTAGTTGCTTACATCATTTTAACCCAAAAAAACTATTTGTAATTGGTTATCTTTTGATTCTTCCTCTTTTGACAGATAAAAAATAGATCAAAAAGAGGGAGATCGATAGCAGGGGCAACACCGTGTTAGGCGATATGGAGAACGGACAACGTTCGGGCAACAAGGGGTGGCGAGACAGAGCGATACGATTGTGTGTGAAGGGTTCTAATGGTGTAGAGTTTGAGAACGGTAAAATCGATTTATATTTGTTTTTTACTTTAAAACATTCATAGTCAGTTTCAGATACCTTTTAAAAAAGGTAACCAATTTTTAGAAGTTCAATTGTTTATTTATTCAAAAAAAATATTTAGGGACTTAATCATTCGAAATTAGAAAGTTTAATGGTTTTTTTATTCAAAAAAATAGTTGAGGAACTTAATCAATTAAAATAAGAAAGTTTAATGGTTTTTTCATTCAAAAAAATAGTTCAGAGACTTAATCATTCAAAATGGGATAGTTTGTTGGGTTTTTTTGAACTTTTCCCATAATAATTCGGATATTAATAAAATACATTTGATAAAATATATATAATTTAATCGGAAAGAGAGAGATAATAAATTTGAAAAACATATAAATTACAATTTGGTCCCCGATGTTTTTATGATTTAAACAAAAATAAGAAAAAACAAAGAAAAATTACAAAAGGAGAGAAAAAACATGGTTGGACGAAAATACCCCTGACTCTAACGGACGATTTTAACGGAGTTAACAACGAGGGACGATTTTCAAAGCAAAATGCAAACCATGGGCCGATAATTACAGTTTTAAACCACAGGAACCACTTTCAAAGAAAGTGGTAAACCACAAGGACCAAAATTGTAGTTTACTCTAAAATTTATATATGTCGTTTTATACACTAATAAGTTATTTTAATAAAATAAGACAAAAAACACGCCACATTAAATGGTTCTTTTCTAAAAGAACTTGAATTCTTGAAAGCTGCGTCTGAATTGAAATTTTCGGCCACCGAAGAGGACGAGTTGAGACAGTTGTTCGATACGGTGGCGGCCGACGAACCCTCCATTTAATTAAGGGAAATTGGCTGAAATAGCCATATTATCTAGCCAATTGAATCTCCTAGCCATTTCTCTTCCTGATTTATCAAAATAGACCTAGGTCTGCTAAACAAATTGTCGATCCAAGCCAGGTCCGCAACGGGTCGGGTCGGTAGGTCCGCCACCCGACCCAGGTCCGCCATTTCGTCATGTGTCACGATCTCACTCAACGACAGCTCCGCCATGGCGGAGGTAGAGGACCTGCAGGTCCGCCATTGCGAACCTAGGTCTATTTTGGTCAATCTGGAAGAGAAATGGCTAAGAGATGCAATTAGCAGAGTAATGTGGCTATTTGAGCCAATTTCCCTTTAATTAACCACAAAAGATGAAAAACATAAAGGGTGTTTGGTATGCAGACAGGACATGACAGAACAGAACATGAGAGTGCGTTTGGTATGCAGAACAGAGTGGAACAGGACAGAACAGAACAAGCTTGTCCCATGTTTGGTGTGACCATATGTGGGACACGCTATAACTAAGTGGAACAAGCATGGAACACACTTGTCCCACTCCAACCCCTTGGAACTAAGTAGAACAACAATAATTTGACTAATATACCCTTTGTTAAAGACAAAAACATAAAACATGTCTTCTTATAGGGGTGTGCAAAACCCGAATAGTCTGAAATCCGAATCCGCATCCGAACCGAAAATAAGGTGTTTTTTTTGCAAAACCAGAATACCCCGAAATCAGATAATCCGAAACCCGACATTTGGGAGGATATCTGGGTTCAGATTGGGTTTGATCGTTGGCCACCCAACTTGTCCGAAAACCCGAAATAACATAAATCTATATTTTAAATAATATATATATTTATTTATTTATCTAATTATTTTTTGAAAATCGTAAATTATAGTCTGTTTAAATATTTTCTAAATTTTAAATTTGCTATCGATTTCATCAATATTTCAATCGATTGTGTTCATCCTAAAAAAACGATTGAATATATATATAACTTTTGCATTATATAATATCCGAACCCGACCGACATCAATCCGAAACTCGACCAACCCAAACCCGAAACAACCTAAAATCTGAAACTTAAAATTTGGGTTTTGATTTCCATATCCAAAATTCAATCGTGATAAATTAGTTTTATGTTTTTGATAATCCATTGCACTATGTATTAGTGATGTAAATTAGTTTTATGTGATGTAATATATGATTTTTCCTCAGGGGTAATTTCGTCATTTAACCGGTCTAGTCTTGTTCTGTCCAGTTCTGTCATGTCTTCCCAAACGCTGGACAGTTGTCCTGTTCTGTTCTGTCCTGTTCCATTTTGTCCTGTCTGCGTACCAAACGCACCCAAAATGACCAATTTACCCTAATGAAAAAAACTCATATTCAACCATATTCAACAAAAAATCACCTTCAACAACAACCATATTCATCAACAATATTCAACAAAAATCGTATTAAACAATTGGTTGCAAAATATGATGGAAAGAGTGTTACAATATTCAACAACCATATTCACCAACACTTGAGAGGAATCAAAACAAAAAAGTGCAGAAGAATACTATATGACAAAGTGAATATGGATTGGTTAAACAATTGATTACAAAAATAGGAGAATCACACAAAGAGCATATTAGAATAGCAAATCAAAAATGTGAGCAGGATAATTCGACCAGTGGAGAAATCAAAGAAGAAAGTCAAATTATCTTCAAATCAAATAACTTGGAGAACCATAGGTGAGTTTGAATCGGCCAGTGGAGAAATCGAGTTAGGAATCAACGTGGAGAAGACGACCAAAAGAGAAATTGATTCCTAACCCTCTTTAGGTGGAGAAGACGACCAAAGAGAAATCGATTCCTACCTGGAGGTGAGGACGATTTCGAGTGGAGAAGACGATATGGTGTCCAAGGTTTGTTCTAGTTAGTTCTAGTGTGTCCCACTTATAGTCATGCCAAACATGGAATAAACATGTCCTGTTCTACGTACCAAACGCACCCAAAATAACATCTGATCTTCGAATTTAATTTCATTAAAGTGTCGTTTGTTTTTTAAGAGGTCTAAAGTCTGAAGTCTTAATTTAGTTATAATTAATTAATAAGAGGTGATTTATAAAAAGGTCTGAACGATTCAGACTTAAGAGTCCTTAAGAGATTTTTTAAAAAAACAAACAACCCCTAACACGATCAAATTAAGCCGAAAATTAATTAATACATTTATCGAGTTATATGAGTAATAAACGATTCCAGCTCCATCTGAGTTGCGCCGCCATCTTTCACCGACTTCCTAACTCGGCGGCCGATTGCCACCGCTCTCTTTCTCATCTCTTGCCCTTCCTTCGAACCCATCAATCTCCTAACCGCCGTGTCCACCGCCGCCGCCGCCACCACCTCCTCTCGCCGGCACCATTCTTTCACCATCAACCCTAGTTTCAAAATCTCGGTTAACAACACAGCGTTGTTGGGTTGGTCGGAGTGCATGGGCCATGCAGCTATCGGGACTCCCATTGACATACTTTCAACACATGAATTCCATCCACAATGACTCATGAATCCACCGATCGCTGGGTGAGCCAAGATTTGTAGTTGTGGTGCCCATTCTCGAACGACCAAACCTCTATCTTTAACCCGATCTTCATACCCATCTGGGAGTTCGACCCGTTTAAGATAATCACTCAACATATCTCTTTTATCTGCATCTCTCACTACCCACATGAACTTATGATTGCTCTTTTCCAACCCGATTGCAATCTCGAGGATTTGTTCTTGGGAGAATGAAGTGGTTGTACCGAAAGAAACGAAGATCACGGTCTTCGATGCTTGTTTGTGAAGCCATTCAAGGCATCTGTCAACTGGACCACCATAAAGTGTTGTTGTTGGTTTTATCTCCACGGGATTAAAAGGTCCAAGAGCCCAAAGTAACTTGTTTCTATTGATCACATCTGTTGCAAGTAGGTCCAAGATTGGTTGCTCGATGATTCTGCACGTGTTGTAGATACGACCCGAGCTAAGTTTTGTGAATTCATGTTGGACTGCAATGAACTTCTTGAACTCGGATGTGAAGCAACCTTCGAAAGAAAGTAAGTCTTTTGTGAGGGCATGTGGTTCGACTAACTCTTGGATTTGTTGTCCAACTTTATTATTGTTTGAAGTGAACAAGGCAATCGAGAAAGCTGATACGCTGTGAAAAGTGTAGGATTCTGCGTTTGGAAGTGAAACAAAGTCTTGTACAACGGAACCCATAAGAGAGTCATGGATGACAACTAAACGGCGGGTGGTGGCGGAGAGTTTGCGGAGGAGTAAGGCCACCGGTTGGCGGAGATATTGGGTGGCGGCTTCGCATAAAGGTTGGAGATGAGAAGGGAAGTGATTGGTGGAGTTATGGTGGTTGGGTGGTGGAGAAGAGAAGGGTGGGATGGGAAAGTGGTGGAAATTGATGGCGTGGGGGTTCCATCCTTGTAGTCGGAGTTTGGCTTGACGGCCGTGGGTGGTGGTGCAGACGAAGTGAACGGGGAAGTTGTAGGCGAAGATAAGGCGGGAGAGGTGGAGGAGCTGATTGAGGTGGCCGTGTAATGGCAATGGAACCATCACTACAGCCACAGTAGTATTTTGGTCAGCAGCCATTGCACTTGTCACCATGGATTCTAGAGGTGTCATCATATATGCTTGTATTTGCTTCTAAAGATTTTGGCGGTTTTTAAAAAAGATAGTGTTATTTATCCGAGAAGTTGCTTCCACTCACCTTGCTTAATTAACATATTCTTTGAGAAAATTTTCTTTATAATGAACATAAAATGGAGATTTTGAGTAACTTTTTACCTCAATAGATTTTCAAAAACTCTTTTCAAAACAGGAGAAATAGGAGAGAGACCGTAGTTTTTTCCAAATTTAGAAATATCTCAAAAATGATTATCTAAAGAGAGAATGATTTTTTTATAAATCCCAACAAATAAATGTTTAAATGAGAAATTATATTTTATTAAATATATATAATATTTTAATAATATAATATATGATTTATCTTTAAAATGAGAAATCTCTTGGAGATTGATTTAATTTTGTGGAGAAATTAACTTTTGTTTTCTTCATTTTAGAATTTTTTTAGAGAATCTAGTATTAATTATAATATTAAAATAAAATATTTTATTCTATATTAAAATATTGTTTTTCAATTGGAGATTCATCTCCATTTTGGAAAAAACTATATTTTATTTTATATTAAAATATTAGAATATTTTGATAATATAATAACTGATTTATCAACATTTTGTTTCCAAGTCATGTCTCTCCCGTATTTGCAGATTTGATCCTAGGTCAGCAATGGAGGACTTAGGTCCGCAATGGAGGACCTAGACCTGATTGTGGATTTGCATTAATGTTTGTTATGGAGATGACATGTGTTGGGAGAAACAGAATTTCTTAGAGAATGGAGATGATACTCTAAAATGATTTTAGAGAATGTTGAAAGATACTCTAAAATGATCTTAGGGGGCGTTTGGTTCGCAGAATGTTTTTGGATGTAATGGAATCTGTCAAAGGAATTTGACTTTGAAGGAATTGGAATGGAATGTTGTCAGGTTTGACCACCTGTTTGGTTGACAAAATTGGAATGTAATATGTTAAATGAATTGGAATTTTTCTGTTTGGTTCACAGATTGTAGCTTCGGAATTAGAATGAAGTTTTGGTAAATGACCAAAATACCCTTTTTGATTATTTTAATTTTTAAAAAAAATTACTTTAATAAAATAGTCATTAAATAGTTTAATTTTTAACAAAAATTGTTTTTATTATTTTAGCACATGAATGATGCCGAGAGAGTAAGGAGAGAGAGGGAGAGGGAGAGAGAGAAGAGAGAGAGGAGAGGAGTGAGAGAGCGGAGAGAGGGAGAGAGAGGAGAGATAGAGGGAGAGAGAGGAGGAGAGAGAGGAGAGAGAGATAGAGAGAGGAGAGAGAGAGAGGAGAGAGATAGGACAGAGTGGAGGAGAGAGAGAGGAGAGAGAGGAGAGAGATAAAGAGAGAGGGAAGAGAGAGGGAAGAGAAAGAGAGAAGAGAGAGAGGGATAGGGAGAGAGAGGAGAGAGAGAGAGAGCAGAGAGTGGAGGAGAGAGAGAGAAGAGATAGAGGATAGAGGGAGAGAGATAAAAAGAGAGGGAAGAGAGAGAGGAGAGAGAAAGAGAGAGGAGAGATAAAAAGAGAGGGAAGAGAGAGAGGAGAGAGAAAGAGAGAGGAGAGATAAAGAGAGAGGGAAGAGAGGAAATAGAAAGAGAGAGGAGATAGAGGGAGAGGTAGAGAGAGGGAGAGAGAGAGCAGAGTGTGGAGGAGAGATAGAGGATAGAGGGAGAGAGAGGAGAGAGTGGAGGAGAGAGAGGAGAGAGAGGGAAGAGAGGGAGAGAGAGGAGAGAGGGAGAGAGAGAGGAGAGAGAGATAAAGAGAGAGGGAAGAGAAAGAGAGAGGAGAGATAAAGAGAGAGGGAAGAGAGAGGGGAGATAACGAGAGGTGAGAAATAGAGAGGAGAGAGAGAGGAGAGATAAAGAGAGAGGGAGGAGAGAGAGATAGCGAGAGCAGAGAGAGGGAGATAGAGATGAGAGAGATAGTTTGTGTTTGCTGATAATCAATATTAGTAGGGTTTAGTTTGGAGTAAAGGGTAAATTTGGAATTATCAAAATATAAGATTTCATTCCATTGAAATCCTTGGGTTTTAAGATGGAATGTTCAAATCCTTCATTTGGGGAATTTGGTGGAATTCACACATTCCTTCCATAGAAAAGAATGAACCAAACAAGAGAATTGAATTTGGTCAAAGGAATTGAACATTCCAATTCCATCAGAATCTGCGAACCAAACGTCCCTTAGAGAAATTTTAGAGAATCTTTTAAGTGGATTCTCTTTTTGAAAAATCTAATATTGATTATAATATTAAAATAAAATATTTTATTCTATATTAAAATATTATTTTTTTTATTTTCAAAATTTAAATTGGTGTTTTCACTTGATAATCATTTTGAAGGTGTTCTTCATATTTGAAGAAAAGAACTCTTATTTCTCACACTTACTCTATTTTAGAGATAATTTTTGGAAAGCAATTAGAGTAAAATATTAACTGAAAATTCTCATTTCTCCATGTTAAAAAAGCCGTTGAAGATGCTCTTTGTATCCTTTAGACATACATTAACTAAGCTATCAGAGTAAGAGGACAATTTGGATAAACATTAACTAAAGCTTAATTATTGAATATTTAATAATTTATGACTCATGTGTTGCTTAAATCAGAAAACAACCCCTTCCTAAATCACCATCTTGGTGAGTATATATATGGTCACAAGTGTGTATAGGTAATTAAAAAGCATCATTACCCATTAAGCATCTCTTAATTATACGATATAAAACGATGAATCATTTTTAAATAAGCTTTTAGTTTCTGTCTAATGTAACAATAATTTGTTTAGTTATTGTAACAAAAATTCAATTTTAGTTTTCTAAAAGTATCTTAATAACATATAAAATTTCTTGGACTTTTTTATAAATAGAGAATTTGTGTTAATTAAAAATATAATTCCCTATTAACATGGTTTGTTAGACAAAACCCTATATATTTTTATCATTAGAGTTTGGCATTTATTGCAATTTGCGATATCGTTTCTTAATAAGAAATTAAAAAAATACTGAATAAGTACGACGGAATTGATCTTACATCACCTCACAATTAACTAACTATTTGACATTATGATCAGTCCAAGACGGCAAAAACAAATTTGACCTAACTAGACATAAATGATAAGAATTATAAGAAGTCGATAGGTACGATTAGACAACATAGATCTTCTAAAGAGGAAATTTGGATTCATAATTTTATCGCATATTTGATTAAGATTGCTTAAACTACATGTTACGTCTTCAACAATTTATGGAACTATCTCCGGGTCCTACTTGTAGAAAAGGATTCTTGAATAAAATTTTTCCATTTATCACAATATGTCCCTCTTTAAGATTTCTATCAATCGCTAAGACAGCTTTCGAAATTCTAAAAGTTGTTCACTAAGGGGCCGTTTACCAAATGTTTACCCGAGTAAGCGTTTACCAAGTCATTTACCTTATAGATGAAGATGACAATGTCCAAGAATCTTACTCGGTAAGAGCTAAGGTAAGGATCCAGAGTCTTACCCTGGTAAGTGATGGCGAAAAGTCTTACCATGGTTAGCGCTTACCGAGAAAATTGTTGCATACAATACCGTTTTGGTGGACTAAAATCTTACCCGGTAAGTAAATGATACTGTTAAATTTTACCTGTAAGCGCTTATCGGGAAAATTGTTGAATACGATACCGTTTTGGTAAACTAAAATCTTACCCGCTAAGTAAGTGATTGTGTTAAATTTTATTGATAAGCACTTATCCGGGTAAGCGTTTGGTAAATGGCCCATAAGTTATCTTCCTCTAAATCCTTTTTTTAGAACATAGTTTCATTGATTGTATACATAATATCTTTTTTCTTTACTTGTTATAACAAAATGTATTGGGGTGATAAATTATAAAAAAAAAATTAATGACATAGTAAATATTAAAATATTAAAAACAAAGAATATGTTAGAGTGGATATAATTTTTTTAAAGGTTTTAATTTTTAACTTTTCATTTAAAGAAATAGAAAAATATGTTACAGATGCTTTATTAAATTTATTATATTTACAAATACGAGATATCAATAAAAAAAACCCATTAAGAATTTCGAATTTTTCATAGTATAATTATATACTAAGGTTAGAAACGGATCATTTTAACCAAAAGCATAAAACTCGTAGATTAGATCCAAATCAATTAATTATGCATGGCAAATATAAAAAATGTAATTACAATTTTGGTTCTTCAGGTTTAGTAAAATCTTCTAAAGCTGTACATATTTTTATAAAGTTTAAAAGTTACCCTTTTTGCTCTGAAAATAGCCTATGACACTGGCCCGATAAAAATTATTCATTAAATGAGGTATTTTTCGCATTGTCCTTATTTTTTTCGAAATTTAAAAAAAATACTTGTATTATTCTTATTATATGTGTGGAGAGGATCAAACGAGAACCGGGTCAAAATAAGAAAACAAGAGAATTGACAAATCGCATGTAAATCACTTGTGATTTTACATGTGAATACTGAACACGATCAACGCAGGGGTGAGCGGGCGACCTACCCGCAACCTCCAGTAAGTCGTGTGAATCATATGTGATTTTAGTGTAAATAAATCACATGTTATTCGCACATTTTCGTGTTTTCTTATTTGGTTACCGTTCTCCTATTAACCTGACTCTATATGTGTAATATCCTAAAAATAGGGGTAATTTTAAACTTAAAATTTTCGCAACAAGACGTTTATAAATGGAGAAAACCACCTAACAAGGGGAAAGAGTAAAGCGTTTACAATTCATGTAAATGAAAATTTGGAAATTAACAACAAACTAATCTAAACAATATATATCTAGATTATATCGGTTGTCAACCCAAAATTTCCCAAAAAGGTCAATCTATCTGTACGCCAATCTCCAAATTTAAAGGACCCTACTCCAAAAATGGCCACACGGCTCAACGTTCTTCCCTCAAATCAAAGGCGACCCACCACTAAGAGAATATGTTATACATGTCATTTAAGAAAATAAGCGTTAGGCTTTACGCCTAGTGAGAACAAATAATTTATATAATTCAACAGAAGTACACTTTGATAATGAAAGGTTTACATTTAGAACAAATAGCTTAATTTTCCCAAAATAAAACATACGACCCAAGGGTCCAAAACATCTTGCGATGACGGGGGAGACCCGATTTTTCAAGGATTATGGCGGAACACAAAATTAGACCACTTTCCAAGTTATTGAGCTCACCATACTAGGATCAAAGCCACGAACTCGTCGGCTTGTACTCATATGTAGGGGAGGGCACCCAATATCCTAATCATGCTAATTCACTAGGATTACATTTACGACCCATGGCTAGTATTCGGTCCCGCATAACCATACCAAGTTACCTTCTTAGGGTCTAATGTCTCAACTAGTTACAAACGAGAATTATCCCAAAAATTAAGTCGATTCTATACCTATGGATCCACTAGTAATAGCCTAAGTGTCCCCATTTCATTGGTGACCAAACTATAATCAAACATATAGTTTATGCCAACATTCCCATAAAATGATACGCTTACTTCCACAAAACGAAATTACCATTTGATGTAAATTTGTCAATGTCCATCATTAAAATGACAACAATCCACGAGTTCCATTTTTCCCAAAATACTTTTACTAAGCAATTCTCATCATAAAGCCAAAACCATAAATACAACTAAATGCATTTACTCCATTATTTAACCATAAATGTGTAAGGCAAACCCACTTTATGACTCAAAACATAAAACACTTCATATTTCAAAATGGTAGAAAACCCTAGAAATCTCCAAAATCTCAAGTTAGGTCAAAATTCTTTCAACAAAATAAATATGAACAAGGAGATGACTAAAAGTTTAAAATATAGTTTGACATGTATAAAGTTTGTAAAAGATAAGAATGTACTCACATTGCTAGGTTTTGTAGAAACCCCAAACCCTAGATGAAGAACACTTGAGTTTTGTTGAAACTAGATCCTTCTTCACTTAATGCTTATAACCACCTAGGGAGGTTCATAAATACATTATGAGTATGGTTGCTAAGAGGGTTATTGAGGAGAGATGGTTGAGGGTTGGATCTTACCAAAAATCTGCAAAGAAAAGGTCCTAGCAGCTCATCCAAAATCAGATAAAATAAAAGGAATTCGTAGCTACTCATTAAATAGCCCAGCCCCCTGTCGGTGACATTGACTTGGAGACTATGTGTAACACCCGGAAATTTATAAGGTAAGTAATTGTTTCTCTTACTCCGTTAATTGTGATTATTTGAAATTGTGAGCCTTTATATGCGCATGACCATTATTATAATGCTATGATGTTACATGGATAGTATAATCTTTTTAAATGTCTAAACCTCGCGCTCGTTATTGATTTTTGGCTAAGTTTCGAACAGTCTGGAGTGTGGCGCGATAGTGCCACGCGACAGTGACCGACAGTGACTATGTCACTGTCGCCGGTCACTGTCGCGGTAGATGTACCGCGAGTGGTTGGAGTGGCGCGACCTTGACACGCAATTGTGACATGGTCACTGTCGCGGTGTCACTGTCGCGGGGGATGTACCGTAGGTTATTTCGTCCGCGCGATTGTGACACGCGACAGTGACATTGTCACTGTCACCGGACATTGTCGCCGACGGGCGCAGAGAGTTAAATGAGTCCTTATCTGATTTTAACTTCATTTCACTACTAGAAAAATGGGCATCAACGACGAAAATTAGCGAGGGAAAAAATCCCTCGCTAATTAGTGAGGGATTAGCGAGGGATTGACCACGAAACCAATCCCTCACTAATCCCTCGCTAATTAGCGACGGATTAGTGAGGGATTGGTTTCGTGGTCAATCCCTCGCTAATCCCTCACTAATTAGCAACGGATTAGCAAGAGATTGACCACAAACTCAATCCATCACTAATCCCTCGCTAATTAGTGAGGGATTAGCGAGAGATTGTGTTTGTGGTCAATCCCTCGCTAATCCCTCACTAATTTAGCGAGGGATTTGTGATGGATTGACTACAAACTCATTCCGTCGCTAATCCCTCACTAATTAGCGAGGGATTAGTGACGGATTGACCATAAACCAAATCCATCACTAATCCCTTACTAATTAGCGAGGGATTAGCGACAAAATTTTTTATTTTTCTTATTTTCTCATATTTATGTGTTATATGTATGCATGTGTATGTGTATATGTTATATATATGTGGGTCTGTGTTATATGTGTGTGTATATATATATATACATGTGTTGTTTGTTAAACCGTGATAGATCTTAAACCGTCATAAAGTGCTTTATTGGACTATAATGGATCTTAATGGGTTTTATCAGGCTTTAAAGGGTTATATTGTGCTTTAAATGGTTTCATTAGGCCTTAATGGATATATCTGACTTTAAAGGGTTATATTGGGTTTTAAAGGGTTTCATTGATCCTTAATGAACCTATCGAGCTTTAAGGGGTTCTACTGGCTTTAAAGGGTTTCATTGGACCTTAATGGATCTATCGGGGTTTAAAAGGTTCTATTGGGCTTTAAAAGGTTTCATTGGGCCTTAATGGATCTATCGGGCTTTAAGGGGTTCTATTGGTCTTTAAAGTGTTTCATTGGACCTTAATGAATCTAACTGGCTTTAAGGGGTTCGATTGGGCTTTAAAGGGTTCATTGAGCCTTAATGGATCTATCATGGTTTAAAGGGTTCTATTGGGCTTTAAAAGGTTTCATTGGGCATTAATGGATCTATTGGACTTTAAGGGGTTCTATTGGGCTTTAAATGGTTCATTGGGCCTTAATGAATCTATCGAGCTTTAAGGGGTTCTATTAAGCTTTAAAGGGTTTCATTGGGCCTTAATGGCTCTATTGGGATTTAAAGGGTTCTATTGGGCTTTAAAAGGTTTCATTGGGCCTTAATGGATCTATCGGGCTTTAAGGGGTTCTATTGGGTTTTAAAGGGTTTCATTGAGTCTTAATGAATCTATCGGGCTTTAAAGGATTTCACTAGGCCTTGATGTATCTATTTGGCTTTAATTAATTATATTGGACTTTAATCGATTCTATTAGGCTTTACAGGGTTCTATTGGGATTTAGTTAATTCTACTAGACTTTAATCGATTCTAGTAGGCTTTAAATGGTTCTATTGGGCTTTAAAGGGTTTCATTAGGCCTTAATGAATCTATCAAGCTTTAAAGAGTTATATTGGGCTTTAAAGGGTTTCATGGGCCTTAATGGATCTATCGGGCTTTAAAGGGTTCTGTTGGGCTTCAAGGGTTTCATTTGGCCTTAATTGATCTATTGGGCTTTAAAGGGTTTCATTGGGCCTTAATGTATAGCCCATGAAGCCCGCAGAAGTTCATTAAGTGTGTTGTTTGGTAACCACATGCAAATAGTTAATAAGTAACCATTGGAGTTCATTAAGAGCCATTAAAGCCCATCAGGACCCAATCAAGTTCATTAAGAATTAAAGACCCAATAAGGTTATTAACAACCACTGAGTCATATAGACTATATATATATATATATATATATATATATATATAATTATATATAGAGAGGGTGTGGGAAGGAGGATCATGCTAGAAGTTAAACTTTTTGCGAGAAGTCTCAGTATCAAATATTATTACATGCCATTTGGGTGTGTTTAATCATATATGATTAAACGTCTATATATTGTCAATGTAACGTGTGTTTGATCATATATGGTTAAGCTTGTGTATCATATATGGTATCACATTTATCGCATTCTCGCAAAATGTTTAGCTTATCGTTCGAACCCGTACCTATATATATATAGGATACATCTCTTAATGAACTCCAATGGTTACTTATATATATTAGATTTTCTTAGGTACCCATCTCATTATGGGTCCTTTTTTGTTAGACTTCTGATTATCTCTTTGAAATTTTGCCTTCTCATCATTTGATGTTTTGGCAGAGTTGTCCTTTTTCTTTTGAGACTTTGTCTCTGAATTTTTATTCAGAGACTGATTTAGAAAACAGTGAGAACCTCTGAAGTGATTTTTTAGTTTCATCAAGAGTTGGATGCAATTGCACTTCACAGAACAAGAAGAAGTAGAAGCAAAGGTTTTCATTTCATTAAATGCATTGGATACATTATGATTCCTTTTCAAATTAGTACTAGGAATATTACAAGTATTCCTAACTACTTCCTTTCTTCTAGCTTGAAAGACAACCTTCTTTTCAAGTTGTCTCTTCTTGTTCAGAAACATCCTCTTCTCTTTATTGCTCACTGCACAAACAAAATTAGAATGGTTAATTTCTTGCCATTTTCCTTTTTGTTCAGGAATAAACTTGATTGGTTTATAAGTGTAGAGTTGAGAAGTGATGGTTTTATTATTTGCCTTTACTTGTAATTCATTTTCAAGATCCAGAGAAGTTTTTGCTTGATGACACATTTCTGCAAAGTCAGGACATATTGGTATTCTAGGTTTATTTTTCAAAACAGAAATAGGAATATTCAAAATTCCAGAACCAACAGTCTCTATCCTTTTATGAATTGCTTTATCTAATCTGCAGAAAATCTGTTCATCTATCTCTGGATCAGATTCAGAATCAGAGTCAAGAAAGTCTCTTTCAGCCTTACCAGAGATAGCTACCTCTGATGGTTTCTCAATTTTCTTGGGTCTTGAGACTCTGATGATTCTTTTCATGCTCTCTCTCTTCTTCAAATCAGCTATAATATTTTCTTTATTTATTCTTTTGATGTCATCCTCAAATGTAGTTTTGATACATTCATCAGAGATTGGTGAATACAGAGGAGCATCTGGATTAAGTGAACTCTGAGGTTCATCTTCAGAAGTACTTGTTTCAGAGGTACTTTGTTCAGATGTCTCTGATTCATTTTTGATAAATGCATCAAACTTGAAAATTTCTTTGGGATCATTGCTTTGAGGTTTTGTGAAAAATACCTCTGAAGTTTCTTTTTCTATTTTTAAGATAGAATTTGGAAAGCTTTGCACTTCAGAGTATGCAACATTTTTAAAGTTCAGAGCTCTTGTTTTTTATCCCTCTGAGGTTTTTATTCTCTTGAAATTGTTCAGAGATGGACAATCAGAGCTCTGGACCTTTCCTATACAGAAAGTGGAAGAAAGTGAAGTTTTCTTCAATCCAGTGAATGGATCCAATTCATTGAATCCCAGCCCATGAGTATCCATTTGAGAGTTTATCTTTATATGCACATCCAGAGCATCAAGATAGCTTTTGATTTGAAGTTCTTTCCTTTCCAGAGATTGATGTAAGATTTCTCTTTCTTTTTGGAAAAAATTGGTTAAGGCAACAGAATTGAGTCTTTCATACTCAGATCTTTTTGCTTCTTCTTCTTTAACTTTTAAAACTTTCTCAAGTTCTTTGAATTTTTCTGAAAAAGATTTTTCTTTATGTTTCTAAGATTTTTCAAGTTCAGATTTTCAACAAAAATATCTCTCTTTTCTGACTCAAGAAGATCTTTTTCCCTTTTGTAAAAACTAAGATCTTTTGTCATTTGTTTTCTTTTTTCTTTTTCCTCAACAAGTTTTTGTTTTAAGATTTGAAATTCATCTGTTAGCTTAATAACATCCAATTCAAGTTCACTGTCAGAGGTGGAAGGAGAGTTTACCTTTTCAGAGTAGTCCTCTGATGACCCATCATTCTGATCATGTGAAAGCCATACCACAAAGATTGGTAGGTTCTTCCTCTCCATCGCTTGTTGAGTCTGACAGCCAGTCTTCCATCTCTGCTACAAGTACTCTTTCTTTGACATTGTATTTGTACTTGTTTTTGTAGTAGTCTTCATCTTTGATGAGTCTACCTCTGCAGTTTGCAGAGTAATGGCCTAGCTTTCCACATCTAAAGCATCTTCCATCGTTTTGGTTTGATGGAAGAGCAATGTCTGATTCTGTCTTTTGTGCTTGTGGTTGTTGCTTGAAGTACCTCTGAGGTTGAGGATACCTTGGCTGAAATGATTGTTGAGATCTTGATTGTTGAGTAGAATCATGATTGGTGAAATGAACGCCCTTTTGATCACTATGCAGAGTAGATCTGGGCTCTTGTTGATAGTCAGCTTTCTGAAATCTCCTTTCTGGATTTCATCTTCTTTCTTCATCATCTCTTCGTCCTTCAAAAACTTTATTGCCAAATTTCTTGTTAAATTGATGGGTGATTAATGCAAGCGATTTGACAAAAGCATTGATGTCATCATCTGAGTCTGAATCTGAGTGTTCAACTTCTTCAGACACCAGAACCTTCTTGGTTTTTCTTTTAGATTCCCTCTCTAAACAGTTATTTGTTTCTGTATTTCTGCTTTCTTGTGATGCACCTTTTTGTTTTGACATGAGTGCAAGTGGTCCACCTAAAGAGGTTTTTGATTTTTGTTTAACAACTTCTTTTTCCTGTGCTACCAAGGTGCCATAAATGTCAGTCAATGACCACGATTCAAGATTTTGATTGGTTTGTATTGACATTGACAGTTGTGACCACTCTTCATTTAGACTCTTAAGGAAAAGAACATTATTTTCTTCTTTTGTCCTCATGACCCCAAATTTTCTGCATTTGTTGATGAGAATGTTAAACCTTGAGTATGTTTGGTGTAAGGTTTCTTCGGGTAATGCATGAAAATCATGATATTCATTGATACAAAGATTTCTCCTGTTCTTTTGAGTTTGTAGGCCACCTTCAAGTTGATTTAACAACTGATCCCATATCTCTTTTGCAGTTACACAAGAATCAAGTTCTTGGAAGATATAATTGGGAATGGCCATTATAAGTAATCTAACATCTTTTGAATCATTTTCCATCATATTAGTTTCTTCATCCGTAAAGTTTGAAGTTTTCTTTTCATAGTAGGCAGGGATTTCAGCAGTATCTGCTGTTGCTGGAACTCTTGGTACCAACAACATTGGTTGGTGAGGTCCATCGTTCACTGATCTTAACAGATCCCTGTCCATGCCTTCTAAGAAATTTACCATTCTTATCTTCCATTGGGAATATTCATCCCTTAGAAGTGTAGGAGGTTTGGTTAATGATCCAACTGTATAAATGGCACTTATGCTTGAGTTTGCCATTTTTGTGAAGAAAAGATGAAGATTTGAAGAACTGATGCTTTTCTATGAAGATCTTCTATCAAATGATGTAACTGTGATTTACTTTCAAATCTGGAGCATCTAAAGTTTAATAAACCAGGGTTTATATAAACATGCACATATATTAAAAGCTTGAATCAATAAGAATTAAATCTATCCGAGTATGCAGATATGATCTTTCTTTGTTTTAGAAAACAAAGGGGGCTCTGATACCAATTGTTGGATCCCAGATTTAATCTTACAATAATAATGATATAAACACTAGTACAAAAATGGTTATTTGTGATGGTAAAAAACCGTCACTGTAGGTATACAGTAACGGTTTTCGTAAACATAAAAAAACGTTACCTATCTTGCCGTCACTTTTGATACACTTTTGGTTACGTTTAGAAAACGTTATCAAATCACATCAAAAACCGTTACCATAAACTAAAACCGTCACTTTAGATGTGTAAAAATAGCAATTGTTTTCTTAAAACCGTCACCATAGCATCACATACGGTGACATTTATTTCTCAAAACCGTAGACATAAAATGACATACGATGACATTTAATTTAAAAAACCATCACCGTGGAATGACATACAATGACGTTTATTTGTCAAAACTGCCACCATAGCATAAGATACAGTGACGTTTATTTTTTAAAACCGTCATTGTAGATTAACATATTGTGACGTTTATTTTTCAAACTGTCGCCGTAACATGACATATGATGACGTTTATTTGTCAAAATCATCAGCGCATCATGGCAAAGGGTGACGTTTATATTTCAAAACCGTCAACGTAGCATGACATATGGCGACGCTTGTTTTTTCAAAACCATGACCTCAGAATGACATAAGTGACATTTATATTTCAAAATCGTTACTGTAGCATGATATACGATGACGTTTACATTCTAAAACCGTCACCTTAAAATGACCTACGGTGACATTTCTATTTCGAAATCATCACTGTAACATGACATACGATGAGGTTTACATTCGAGAACTGTCAGCGTAGCATTAGATATGGTGACGTTTTTTCAAAATCGTCACCATAGCATAAGTTAAGGTGACGTTTATTTGTCAAAACCATCATTGTAACATGGCATACGGTGACGTTTATTTTTTTTAAAACTGTCAACGTAGTATTACATACAGTGATGTTTATTTTCTAAAACCGTCAACATACCATTACATAAATTGTTATTGTATCATGACATATGGTGACATTTATTTGTCAAAATCGTTACGGTAGCATGACATACGACAACCTTTATTTTTCAAAATCGTCACCGTAGCTTGAAATACACTGACGTTTATTTTTGAGAACTGTCAACGTAACATTACATACAGTGACATTTATTTTTCAAAGCTGTCACTGTAACATTACATACGGTGACGTTTATTGTTCAAAATCGTCATTGTGTAATGACATATGCCGACGTTTATTTGTAAAAATCATCACCATAGTTTGTAATACGGTGACGTTTATTTGTTAAAAATGTCACTATAGCATGATGATGTTTATATTTTAAAATCGTCACCATAACATGACATAAAGTGATATGTATTTGTCAAAATCATCATCATATCATGACATAACATTGACGCTAAATTATGGAAAATGTTGCAATAAATTATCTTTTGATGACAATTTTTATCAATTACGTTTAAAATAAATTTAATTTAAAAACTCAATAAAATCATAAGATTAACATTACATATAAAAATGTTAATGAATAATGAATGAGAACATCAATAACAAAAGTACTAAGTATCTGAAACAATTTTTTCCTTATCTAAGCTATTCTCCTCACTTGCTCTAATCTTTTCACCATCACGTTAATAATTGCATAATTGTTGTTTCACTTATGCTTTTGCTTCTCACTATTATGATTAGAAATTGTTCGTGATACCTGCAAGAAGATAAATCCCAAAAAAGTTAACGAAGTTTTAACATACGACTAAATAAAACAGATGATAAAGCAAGTTCAGGCTTATAAAATTAAAGCCAAAACTTTAGAGAAAAACGATGACTTGTGTGTAAAGTCAATAACCCAAAAGTTGAGACTGACAAGTTATAGAATGACCACAATATACAAAGCCACGTACCTAACTTAGTGCCCCAAGTTAGTGATTGCAGAAATATATCATAACTTTAGCAAAATTGAAGATACATACATACACATATATATACACATACATACAAAAATAGTACGTAAAATTGCATAAATATAGAAGATATACAACATGACAAAAATATATCTATAATATACAGCATAATTAATATATAGCCTAGAAATGTAAGATATAAACTAACCAAATTCAGAAAGATAATCATGTGTGGTTTATCGGGTTGGGTCGGGTTCCATTCGACACAACGGAGAACAATAAGATGAGTAAAACTCTTCAGCTACATTTTCCATAGTTCTAGAAAAACAAAAGTAAAGCGTCAACAAGATAGTATATCACAACACATGAGAGCTTCACACAAGAAACAACCCTTTGAAAAAAGTACATAGATATACCAAAGGCATTCGATAGAAATAACAGTTCATATTTTTACAAAACATAAATATACAGAAGACATTCAACAAAATGGAAATCCATATTTTACATAATTAAAATATAGGAGGATTTAAAGGGCAAAAAAGTACATATTTAATTTTTTAAACATCACCCAGCGCAAGTGTGTTGGGTCGTGCATGTTGTGGCATGCCCAAAGTTGTTAAAGGCGCAAGGCGCACTTAGGCGCAAAGGGGTCGTGGGGCCTAGGCACGAGGCGCAGGCATGAGGCGCGAGCCTCACGAATGCGAGGCGCATCGTGTAAAAAAATAATATATATATATATATATATATACACACACATATACATATACATCCACATATGGTAATACACATCTCAAATACCATTATATGGTATGTAAAAAGTAGTAATATCAACTCAAGTACCATTATATAACACATAGTTCAATTTCAATTTCAATTTCAAAGAAGTAGTAATATCAAACATATCTCAATAAAGTCTTGCCTAACAGCCATATGTGTGTGTCGATTAAAATAGAAAAAAACGGCAGCTGTGAAGAGTGAAGTCTAGGAGGAAGCATGAAGAATGTTTACACCTATATACTCTTGATTGCACTGAGTGACATAAGATTATGAAACGACTAAGGTCATTAACCAAACTCCATAAGTTGTTTAATTAATCATTTGTCTATATAGATGAATAACAAAAATCAGCCTTCAAAATCTTTTAAGTGATACCATCCCTCAAAGCTTTGATTCTAGTTCAAAATCCAAACATAATTAATACCCCAAACAATGTTATGACACTTCCAAACCTTTCTAATTCTTTAAGCAGTAGTGCACAAGCCACTATGCTTATAAAGTCTTGCCTAATAAATCTCTTTTGTAGAAGTCTAGGAGGTTAAAACACATAATTAATAATAGATTTTGACTTATTTAATAACTCTTTTTTGTAGAAGTCTAAGAGACAAGAAAATTATTTGAAATTAGGGTTGATCTTCATAAGGCGCGCCTAAGCCTATATTGCGCCTTGGCTAAGGCGTTGCGCCTTGGTGCGCCTCAGTGAGCTGCCTCGCCTCGACATAGAAAAAGCCCAGGCCTTTGCGCCTTATGGGCCTCAGCGCCTAGGCGCGCCTCAGTCACGCTTTTCACAACTATGGGCATGCCAATATTAGCATATTAAAGAAGGCATTGACACATTTAATAACCAACAAGTAAAAAATCACATAAAACCCATTGGTTAAAGCAACAACAAGTAGCAACCGATAATTGAACCGTACTAAAAATTTAATAACTATTAAGTAACAATTATAAGTAATAGAGATGTTGGCAAAAACATAGCAAATCGAAACTGAGACATAATCAAACAGAAGCATAAGTAACGGAGGTTTCCAATTTCTTGTTTAAACACCATAGTAGTTATCCGTCACTAATTTAAGAAAAATACTCATGGTATGGCGTACCTATAATTGCCAATGATCCAAAATGTTTGTTCAAGAGGGGAAAGCAACTTCAATATTTTCATGAATACATTACAATAAAATGCAACGAAATGATGGGTGGAGGATATACAAGAAATGCAAACGCAAAAGAGCAAAATAAATAACCCTTGTAGAAGTAGCAACAAGAGATTTTTTTGCCAAAACTAGAAAAGGATGTTCAAAGCAATAATATATATAGATATATTAAATAACGTAATTTAAGACGTCAACAAAATGACAAAATATTCAAAACTAGAATCACGTGTCATAGATCATAAAAGGCAACTACCTCTTGAATCTTGATATTGTTGGCTCTGGTGAGGCTTTCCCGTAGCCATCTCAATTATCATACACCAACAATCCATATGTCACCAGAACTAAAAGATAAGAGGAGATTTAAAAAAAGACCAATACAACTGACATCTATAAAACAACTTTTGGGATGTATGATGGTTAAAAACAGATGGAAGGAATGTTAGAGTTAAAAATGGATCAAGGCAAGACTTTATTCTAAACAAGGTTAAAGGTTTCTCCGGTCATGCTCTGAAGCTTTTTTTTATATATTTATTTGCTTTCATTTAACATAAAAATTGATAATTCGGTGATCTAACATTTTTCATCAATTTTATATATGAACAAGGGAACATTCTTGATACTAACAGAGTAACAAAAAAGTTGCTACTTGATGTCAGAATTGAATTCTCAACAAGAATTAATTCTCAGAAACAATATCAAAGAAGTTTGCGGAATAACACTTTGATATTCAATGAAATCAACACAGTAAATATGAAGAACAAACTGTAAACTTGTATTGAATGCTTTGAAGTTACAAGATTACACACTCAACCTCAATATTGATGAACAGGCTCACCAATACGAATTCTACTTCTCTAGAATTAGGATCTATGCCTTGAGGTTGTTTTTCTCTCTAGAACTTAGAATTAATCACTCCTAAAACTATTCTGTATCTTCTATACATATACTAACCAAAAAGATAATTACAAAAAAAAAATATATCTTCAGTATATCTTCCATGTATATCTCTAAGCTTCCATGTATATCTTTTCATGCGAATCTTCATCATATAAGCAGTATTAATCTTCAGCAGCATTAAATTTCTTCTAGCAGCATTAACTACCAAGCAGCACTAACCACTAGCAGTACTAACTAGCTAAGCAGTACTAACTTTGTTCAAGCAGTACTAACTTTGACTAGCAGTATTAATTCTACTAGCAGTAGTAACACTCAACAGTATTAACCTTTAAGTCTTCTAGCAGTAGTAACTTTGAACTAGCAGCATTAACCATACTTGATGAATTCTTCAGTTCCCAACAATCTCCCCCTAACTTGACTTTTAGGACAAGAAGTCAAGTTCTTCAGAATTAATCTTCAAGATTCTTTTCAAGATGCTCCCAAAACTTCATAATGGTCTACATTCCAGTGTTTGCATCCAATCCCAAACTCTGATTGATGGTTCTTTGAATCAAGTATTTAGCCATTTCTGAATTTGGAACACATCTTAACTTTTTCTTCAGCATGGCATGAAGCTTCAATCTGCTATGATTGTACACTCTATCCACTAGGAAGTATTCAGTGTGATTTAAATCCAAAGTCATTGTATATACTCCACTAATTTCATATAGAGTCCAACTGTTGACTGACTTGAATACATCCTTGAACACTTGCTTTACTTCTTCAGGTTTGAACATCATGCACAGATACTCCATTACCAGTTTTGTAATTGAAATCCCTGGAGCCTTTAGTATATCTGCATACAACTTCATTCCTATCTCAAACATCTCTTCAAGATCTGACCTAGAGCATGTTCTGACAATTTTTGCCCATGTGTTGAACACTTCATACTTTTCATCCTTTCTTTTCAGCCTTATGTATTCCTTTCCATCCACTGTCAATGTATCCCAGTGAATGACCTCAGGAGGCTTAACTCCTACAGGTTCTGCTGAAATTGGTTCAGGCACTTTGTCCATCACTACCATATACAAATGTACATCATCTGTGTTTGCTGGCTCTTTCTGTTTAGATGACTCAGGTGCCCCTTCTTCTTCAGCAGCCTTCTCAGCCTCTTCTTCAGATACTCTAGGCTTCTTGATTGGCTTTCTCCTTGCCATCATCTTGGTTCTCTTTAAAGTCTTTAGACTTTCTCTCAGAGTGGCCTCTTTCTTAGGGGGTGTTTCTTGCTCATCTGGAAATGGCTTTTGACAATCAAAGTCATTACTTTCTTTCATTCTCTTCTCCATCTCCACCCTAGCAGTGTCATTTCCCTGAAGCTTTAACATCTCTGACTCATACAGCTCTTTGATCTTCTCAAAAGACATTTTGGAGAACATCTCCTTTTTGACTCCTACAGCACCTTTGAGAAATATAATCATCTTGTTTCTCTCTTGGGTACCTAGGAATGTCCTTGAGGGTTTTCTCTTCTTTGTAGCTGCTTTTACTACCACTGCTTTCTTCATAGCTGCAGCTTTCTTCTATGCAATTTCAGTTGCCAGACTCAGTTGATAAGCTTCATTCAGTTCAGCAGCTAGAGCTTTTGCTATCTCCCTGTCCTTTTCCATCTGAACTCTTTCTTCCTCCTCAATGTCATTTTGCATCTTTCTAGCTAGGGCTTCATCTGATTCAACCAACCTTTGCTTTTTGATTGGTTGATCAGATTCCACCATCTTTGCTTTTCCTTTGTCTTTGCTCATTGCCTTCTTACTGTTATCTTTCTTGATCACTTCACCTTGTTCTTTGATGATTACTCCTTTGGTCTTTGAAGTGACCTTGGGAGTATCATTCTTGGCTTTAAGTAAGGTTTCTGCAATCTCAAGATCTGTTAAAACTTCTTTCACAGTTTCTGCTGCTTTATTAATGTCAGCAGTAGTAACTGTTTCTGCTGCCTGCTCCCCCTCAACATTAAATTTCTCTCCATCAAGCTCCCCCTTTCTTGTGGCTTCTTCCATGTTGATCTCCCCCTTTTTGGGAGCATCATTCTCAGTGTTCCTTCTCCTTAGTTGGAATTGCTTTCTCTTCTTCCTCTGTACCAGACTTAGCACCATCTTCTTCAGCTTAGCAATATGTACTTGTTGGGACAGAATGACCAGCTTCATCTCCTCTATTTCTTTTCCTTGTTTCATAACATCTAGGTTGATGTTTCCCATGGTTTCCATCAATTCCTGGTAACTATATCTGTCCTCACCTTCTCTAGAAGTGTTACCCTCCTTTGAAGGATCATTGGATCTTTTAGTAGTGGAAGTCTTCTGCCTAGCAGAAGCACTATCCACCCCTGTGGTTTCTTGGCACCAGGGACCTTCGAATGATTGCTCATTCAAAGTTGCCATGGGGGAGGTTTTATTTATGTTACCACTTTCCTCCTCTGTGCTAGCAGGAGTAGTGGCAGCCTCATCACCCATATGCTCTACCTCCTCCTCAGAGAGCACCTCCTTTGGGTTGGGAGACACCCTTGTGGATTCCCTTTGAATATTCTCTACTGGAGAATGCTCCAATAGAGGGCTTAAAGGCTTGGGGGATGATGGTACAAGAAGGGAAGGAGCCTTCTTTACCTGTTTTTTCTTGTAAGTTTGGGTGATAGGAGAGGTTGGTTTTTCAAGAAGGGACTGGGGAAAAGATTTTGAGAGGGAAGGTTGGGATTGGCTAGCAGTGGGTTGGTCTAATGGGGGCCTTGACCCTGCTGCCATACCTTCATTGGTTTGGGACACCACCATCATTGTAGAGAACAATGGGGTGTCAACTCCTTCAGAGTCCCCAGCAGATCTTCTCATATTTGAGAAAACCTTGCCTTTGGGGGGTTTAGGTACATATACCCCAACAGGTTGAGGTATATCCGTCAATTCATGAGTAATAACTTCTTGAACAAACCTGGGATACATAAAGAAGCTCTTTTTGTTTCCCATGTTTGAGACAAGATCACTGAAAATCATTTTAGAAAAGTTATACTTTCTGGCAGTGGCCAAGCACACCAAAGCATAAGCAATAGTGTTGCTGAACTCACTCCATCCAGTAGTCTTTTTGGAGATACAGTGCATAAGAGTATGGACAAAGAAACGCCATTGGGGTGAAAATTTGGCTTTTGAGAATTTGAAAACACCCAATGGGCCTCCATACCCCATTCTTGTAAGATTTGAAAACAGTTCATCGTTTGGGATAGAAGTTATACTAGAGGCATCGTCCAGACGTAGACTGATGCGAATAACCTCTTCAGTAACTGTTAGTGATTGATCACAGATTCTTGTCTTGATCATTTGCACACTATTCTCCACAACAATGGTGGCATTAGCCCAGAACTGCCTTTGATGCTCGATATAGATTGTAGGGGATACAATAAGAGCATGAGCAATATGGCTTGACTTGAGGAAATCCACAATCTGATGAAATCCTGCAGCTTGCTTTGGCTTTTGTAGCATCGCAATCTCATTGTGCTCGTCGATGAATGTCATGGATGCCATTGATCTTAGTGAAAAGCTTGCCTGAAAACTTCGGACTTGAGAGAGAAAGGGTTTAGAGCGCAAGTGAACAATATGCAAAGAGTCGTTATGAACTTTTAGGCGGGCAAAGAGTATTTATAGTATTTGGAACATAAGCAGTATTAACCTAGAGCAGTATTAACTACTAGCAGTATTAACTGAAAGCAGTATTAACTACTAGCAGTATTAACTGAAAGCAGTATTAACTACTAGCAGTATTAACTACTAGCAGTATTAACTACTAGCAGTATTAACTACTAGCAGTATTAACTGAAAGCAGTATTAACTACTAGCAGTATTAACTGAAAGCAGTATTAACTACTAGCAGTATTAACTACTAGCAGTATTAACTGAAAGCAGTATTAACTGAAAGCAGTATTAACTGAAAGCAGTATTAACTACTAGCAGTATTAACTGAAAGCAGTATTAACTACTAGCAGTATTAACTACTAGCAGTATTAACTGAAAGCAGTATTAACCACTAGCAGTATTAACTGAAAGCAGTATTAACCACTAGCAGTATTAACTGAAAGCAGTATTAACCACTAGCAGTATTAACTACTCTTACACTTTTTGACACCATTCTTTTTCTCTTACTACTTTGTTCATCCCCTGATCCTTTTCTTCTTGATCCTTCATGATCATTATACCCTCTGGAGTATTTCTAACTTCAACCTTCTGCTGGATCAAAAGTAACATGTCCTTCATGAAATCTTTTAAAGAATTTGAAGGCAGTCCATGTTCCTTGTTATGTGCCAAGAGCAACCATTTTCTTCATTCCGAATGCTCTTCCTCTTGAGCTTTTGATTGCCCTGCACACTTGATAAATCAGTTAGTCTTGGAGGGAACCCAAGTCAAAGTGGTCTTGGGTTGTCCTTTCTCATCAATATAATCGGTTAGTTTAGTCTGGATGAGTTGTTTAGGAATCTCATGACTGGAATACTTTGTCAAGATTATAGGTTTGGTTGCATTACTACTAGAAGCAGCACTAGCCTTGTTAGCAGCACTAACTTGGTTAGCAGTACTAATCAAGTTAGCAGCACTACTCTTGTTAGCAGTACTATCTGGGATAGCAGTACTAACAGGTTTCTTTGCAATTGGAACCCAAACTTGAACAAAGTTGTTTGCTTTCTTTGTCTTTAAATTACTCCTTGGCTTATTTGGAGCATTTTTCTTTGTATTAGCAAACTTGTTCTGAGCATGATACTTTTTAGGTGCTCTTTTCTCAGCCATTTGATTCCTTCTTTGATTCCTATAACCAAAGGAGTTTTGAGTTTGTCTTTGAAAATTAACTCTTTGGTTGATAGGATTGAAATAACAGTATTTGGCAACATGATTAAGCTTTCCACAGATAAAACAAGGTTTTGGTCTATTGATTTTACTCAGATCAACCCCTTGTTTTTGTGCCCACTGATTATTCCAGTTTCTTTGATTTCCCCTCCTTTTATCATGTTTTTGGGGCTCAGATTTATTGCAAGTACACTGTTTTCAAGGGACAGGATTCACAACTGTTGTCTGTTTGTAGTGGACCTTACCAGACTTTCCCTCTGTCTTTTCTATGTCCTTAGATTTGACCCAAGTCTTTCCACATCCCTCATTGGTGATAATGTGATTTTCTAGGGGAATCTCACCACTCACAGTGTTCTCCTTACTCTTATTATTAGAGTACTCTTCTTCAGAGTCTGTTTCAACCACCACTTTGTCTAATGGATCTACCTTAATGGCTTCATCAGACAATTCCTTCCTATTCTTGGTCTCTAGCAAGTCTGATATAGGAGGGATGTAATTGTTGTTGTATGGTGGTGGTGTGGTGTTATAACCTATTCCTCTTCTAAGTTTGTCATGGATTTGAGTTTGGAGCAAAGAGTCCATTGCTTTAGAAGCATTGGAAAATTTCTCAATATCCAGCTTTGCTTTCTCAAACTCACTCTTTATCTTCTCATTCTCCTCTTCTTTCTGTTTAAGTTTAGACTCATACTGATCTTTCTCCCACTTCCAGTAGTTTGAGTCATAAGAGTGTTGAAGCTCATTGGCTTGGAAACTCTTGATCTGTTCCTCAAAACTCTCAGCAATTCTTACATAGTCTTTTATATCTCTCTCTAATCTTTTAAGGTCATCACACATTGTCTGGTTGTGATCCCTGTACCTTTTAACAGTTTCCATACAAGTTTTAGAGCAAAGATTAGACATTACCTCTGTGGGGATTTCTGTGCTTGAAGAATCTGAAACTTTAGCCATTGATGATTTCTGATTTCAAGGAAGAATGATGATTGCAGGTTTCTGAGAATACTAGCTCTGATACCACTTGTCAGAATCGAATTCTCAACAAGAATTAATTCTCAGAAACAATATCAAAGAAGTTTGCGGAATAACACTTTGATATTCAATGAAATCAACACAGTAAATATGAAGAACAAACTGTAAACTTGTATTGAATGCTTTGAAGTTACAAGATTACACACTCAACCTCAATATTGATGAACAGGCTCACCAATACGAATTCTACTTCTCTAGAATTAGGATCTATGCCTTGAGGTTGTTTTTCTCTCTAGAACTTAGAATTAATCACTCCTAAAACTATTCTGTATCTTCTATACATATACTAACCTAAAAGATAATTACAAAAAAAAATATATCTTCAGTATATCTTCCATGTATATCTCTAAGCTTCCATGTATATCTTTTCATGCGAATCTTCATCATATAAGCAGTATTAATCTTCAGCAGCATTAAATTTCTTCTAGCAGCATTAACTACCAAGCAGCACTAACCACTAGCAGTACTAACTAGCTAAGCAGTACTAACTTTGTTCAAGCAGTACTAACTTTGACTAGCAGTATTAATTCTACTAGCAGTAGTAACACTCAGCAGTATTAACCTTTAAGTCTTCTAGCAGTAGTAACTTTGAACTAGCAGCATTAACCATACTTGATGAATTCTTCAGTTCCCAACACTTGATACTCAAAGTGAACTTCCATATTGACACTTGAACATGAACCCAAGGCCTATTTAATCAATAAAGTAAATCGGAAATTGATGATACATATGTTATGTTGTCGATTGAGTAGCATAAATACACACATAAATCAACTATCAGTTTGATGATCTTTCATAACCGTCTTTAAATTATAATATTCTGTAAAACTAAAACTACCACCATAAAACATCATGTAGAACGCTATGACAAAGAAAACTCTAAGACCTCCAACAGATTCTTTGAGATCCTTGAACTATAACAGTAAAAGAATATGAAATTACAAGTTATCACCACATCTATTATATACATAGAACTTGCAAAATGAGCAAGTTAATATTCTTCTACACAAGAAAACCTTCAACCACAAGTAAAAGAATATGCAGGTGAGAGCTAAAATAACAACCACGTAAAAAGGTTGTATCCTTCTACATTGTTGCTAAACAATCACAAAATGGTAGTAAAACACTAAAATGTTTTTTTAAATAACTTTCCCCAATTTTTACTATCCATTACCCAACAAAAGATAAACATAAAAAACTCATAATACATGATGCATTTACATCCAAGTCGTTGGTATCCAAGTCAAGAATGGGTCTATGTCAAAGTTCAACTATATTACAATAAGATGAAAACAAGGAAAGTAGTGCCTCTTTCAGATTAAGAGAGAGTGATCATGAGAAATTAAAATATATAAGAACAAGAAAACACCAATAGGTCACGACAAAGCAACAAAAACAAGCGAATTGCAGCATTGCACTGAGTCATAAAAAAATTGTATGATGAAAGTGCAGACAAGTGTTAGGACTTAGATTTCTTAAATTTAATAGATTCAAATACAACTATACTTCACAATTTCTTAAACTTAGTTGAAGAAAATAGGACTTAGCTTTTGGAGAAGAGAAGATGAGGAAGATGCTCCCAAAAGACTGGGCTCGTCTAAAATTCGAGAAATTATGAGATTGCAATTAGGGTTTCACAGTCTGGTACGTGACAGCATGGGCACCGATAGAGATAATTTTGGAGGATTAGTTTATCATGTGTGATGCTTTACAGGCAGATGGACGGAATCTCAGAGGAGCGGCCAAAGGGGCAGGGGCAGGGGCAGGGGCAGGGGCAGGGGCAGGGGCAGGGGATGGGGTAAGGTTTGGGAGGCGATTCAAGTAATACGAAACACTTTCCCTCCCACTGTTTGAGCGGCCAAGGTTTGCCTATTTATATTTGTATGTGCTTCCTTTTCCCTCCCACTATCCTAATTTGTTTTTTATTTTAGCCCTTAAATACCAAAGGCTTTTTCTATTTGTTTATTATTAAAAAATTATTAATTTTGATTTTCATACATAAATTTAGATACTTATTTACTAGTTAAATATTAACTATAATAAAATCACATTGAATAACAACAATTTTTTAGTCATTCGACATTAAAATAAATTTTCAAAATTTTCATATTTTTAAAATTTTGGGGCATTATCAACATGATATCAAATTGTACGAAATCAGTTTTTGAGACATTTTTAATAGAATATCATATTGTATCAAACCAATTTTTAACACCAAATCATGTTTAACGAAGTAGGGTATAATAATCTAAATAGTGACTACAAGGTGTTTAGGTTGTCACGATCTACTGGATCAGGCTCAAACTTGGTTGATTTCGAAAGTTATTGTTTACATTCAGAAATTGGATGTGTGGCAATCAATGGAGCAGGATTTTCTTTACCATGTTTTCTACCAGCGAGGCATGGCTTGTCTTTTAGTTGTCCAATGTCACATGGTGTGTCTATTTGTGGTACTTTGCACTAGGTTTTAACTCAAAAGCCCCATCCAGATATGAAGTACTTAATAGTTGCTTTTGACTTTCACATATAGAACTTTCAGTTGGTGCCACAACCTTATTTTTCTAATAAGTATGTTTGGTATGATCTTCAAAAGGAGACAAACCGACAAAATCCATGATGTCTCTTATAAAATATTGGTGGGTCATATTTGACTCAGTGACCCTTTAAAGCCCGATAGATCCCATTAAAGCCCAGTAGAACCCCTTCAAGCTTGATAGATCAATTAAGGCCCAATAGAACCCTTTAAAGCCCGATAGATCCATTAAGACCCAATGAACCCTTTAAAGCCCAATAAAACCCTTTAAAGTCCGATAGATCCATTAAGGCCTAATGAAACCCTTTAAAGCACAATAGAACCCTTTAATGCCTGATAGATCCATTAAGGCCCAATGAAACCCTTTAAAGCCCGATAGATCTATTAAGGCCCAATAGAACCCATTAAAGCCCGATAGATCCATTAAGGCCCAATGGAACCCTTTAAAGCCCAATAGAACCCTTTAAAGCCCGATAGATCCATTAAGGCCCAATAGAACCCTTTACAACTCGATAGATCCATTAAGACCCAATGAACCCCTTTAAAGACCAATATAACCCTTTAAAGCCTGATAGATCCATTAAGGCCTAATGAAACCCTTCAAAGCCTAATAGATCCTTATAAAGCCCAGTGGAACCTTTTAATGCCTTATAGATCAATTAAGGCCCAATGAAACTCTTTAATGCCCAATAGAACCCTTTAATCCCTGATAGACCAATAAGGCCCAACGAAACCCTTTAAAACCTAATAGAACTTTTAAAGCCCGATAGATCCATTAAGGCCCAATGAAAACCTTTAAAGCCCAAGAGAACCCTTTAAAACTTGATAGATCCATTAAGGCCCAATGAACCTCTTTAAAGCCCAACAAAACCCTTTAAATCCCAATAGATCCATTAAGTCCCAATGAAACCTTTTAAAGCCCGATATATCCCTTTAAAGCCAAGTAGAACCCTTAAAAGCCTGATAGATCAATTAAGGACTAATGAAACCCTTTAATGCCCGATAGATCCATTAAGGCCCAATGAAAACCTTTAAAGCCCAAGAGAACCCTTTAAAACTTGATAGATCCATTAAGGCCCAATGAACCTCTTTAAAGCCCAACAAAACCCTTTAAATCCCGACAGATCCATTAAGGCCCAATGAAACCTTTTAAAGCCCGATATATCCCTTTAAAGCCTAGTAGAACCCTTAAAAGTCCGATAGATCAATTAAGGACTAATGAAACCCTTTAATGCCCAATAGAACCCTTTAATGTCAGATACATCCAATTAGGCCCAATGAAACCCTTAAAAGCCAAATAGAACCCTTTAAAGCCTGATAGATCCATTAAGGTCCAATGAAACCCTTTAAAGCCCGATAGATCCATTAAGAGCCATTGAAACCCTTTATAGCTCAAGAGAAACCTTTAAAAGAAGATAGATCCATTAAGGCCCAATGATCCCCTTTAAAGCCCAATAGAATCCTTTAAAGCCCGATAGATCCATTAAAGCCCAATGAAACCCTTTAAACCTAATAAAACCCATTAAGATCCATTATAGTCCAATAAGAGACTTTAAGATCAACACATAGACACACACTTGAAATTATAAGGATTGAAAGTGACAAAATGTGAAACTTGAAAGTTCAAGGGTTCGATTTGACAAAATATAAAACTTTAAAGTTTAGGGGGTCCAAGATGACAACCTTTGAAATTTTAAAAAAAAACAAGGACTAAAAAATGACAAAATTACAAACTATAAAGGACAAGGACTAAAACTGACATAAATTGAAACTAACAAGTACAAAGACTAAAAACACAAATTTTGAAACTCTAAATGACTTAACGGACAACCAACAGAAATGGACTAAATTTGTAACAAATGTAACAGACACTTAACACAATTGACATTTAACTGACTTAACGGACATTTAACCGAAAAATGACTGAAAATGTAAGAAAACTAACAAACTTAACTGGACTAACGGGCACTTAAGAAAAATGACTAAAATGTAACAAAGTTAACGGCGACATAACGGAAACACTATTCATCATCTCCTTCATTGAGCAAACCTACAAAATACAATATGGATTAGATTTTTACGATGGAAAACGTTTGTTTAAGCTTCCTTAATCCTTCCAAGCATTTTTTAACTCAAAAACTTCTTCCACGATCACAACCGAAAAATTTCCAAAAATCAAACGAAACATGAAATTCCTGGAATCGGGCTTTTTTGATTCAGTTCGGACCGGGTAAATACCATTTGTCTGTGTTCAGATCAAAATATTTGAGCCAGACTTGCCTGAGGGAGAATTTATCCTGACTGTTTTGGCGGACCAGACCAAACTGGACTGGTTCTTGGCCGAGTGTTTTTTTTTGTCGAAAAAGAATATGTTTTAAACTTTAAAATTATGTACCAAAAATAGAAAATCGAAAGATTGGTAAAAAAAACGTATCTAAAATGACATGTCAACCCGAGGCTTGGACCGACTGGGTTTTCTAGACCGATTCATGCTCACAATTACTACATGTAACATACAGTGACGTAAATTTTTGAAAACCGTTACCTTATGATGACATACGGCTACATAATTTTCTCAACCGTCTCCTTATCATGACAAACGATGACGTAAGTTTCTCAAAACCATCACCGAATCATGACATACGATGACATAATTTTATCAAAAGTGTCATTATAAAATGACATACGGTGACAATTATCATTCAAAAATGTCACCGTTATATTACATACCATGACGTTTATCATTAAACACCGCCACCGTAGTATGACATACGATTACGTTTGTTTTTTTAAAAGTCGTTACCGCAACATGACATACGGTAACATTTATGTTTTTAAAAACTGTCACCATAGGAGGACATACAGTGACATTTATTACTCAAAAATCGTCATCTTAGCATTATATATAGTGACATTTATTATTCAAAAAAATCACCATAGCATGACATATAGTGACGTAAAATTTTCAAAACCTTCAACGCATCATCACATATGGTGATGTAAATTTATGAAAACAGTCACTGTAAAATGACATATGGTGACGTTTATCAATCATAAATTCAAAATTGTCACCGTAACATTGCATATCGTGACTTTTATCATTCAACGTCGTCACCGCTAGTATGACATACGGTGACGTTTATTTTTCAAAACCTTCACCGTAGTATGATATATAGTGACGTTTACATTCAAAATTGTCACTGCATTATGACATACAATGACGTAATTTTATGAAAACTTGTCACAATATATGACATACGGTGACATTTATCATTCAAAATTGTCATCCGTAACATCACATATTGTGACGTTTATCATTCAACACCGTCAACGTACCTTGACATACGGTGACATTTATATTTCAAAATCGTCACTATAGCATGTTGGAACTTAGTTAAGAATAGGAGGAACTTGTCCCACATAGGAGCCAAGCCAAACTTTCAATCACTTAATAAATCCAATCCATTGTGCAATAAATGAATTCCTTGAATGATTGACTTGGATTGTGGTGTGATTGAAAGGCTTTTATTGACATTAATATATACATTAAATGTCAAAGATGGGCCTTGGGCCTTGGGGTCGAGATAGATTGACGATGGAGATTATGATGCAGGGTAACAGTGGATTTCGCGGGTCAAGGCGCGACCTAAGTCGCGAAGCCACTCGCAAAACGAATTCTCATCATTCTCTCTCAATTTTTCTGGGTTTCTCCTCTTCCATTCTTCACCAAATCATACATGATTCGATAGATTCAAGTTTACACTTGAATACGATTGTTGTATCCTCTAGACGGACGCTATACGGGCGAAATTTCTGTCTTAGGACACTGCTTTACGTGCAGGCCTCAATCGATTTCAACTTGTACAAGAATTTCTATTCAAGTAAGGATTTGATTTTGTATATTATGATTGATTGTTGTTATACTTTGTTAATTACATAGAAATATATATATAAGAATTTCAATTTCCATTATTATTTTGTCTATATATATACAATAATTATTCAAGTGATTGATTACTCCTAACAATCTAAGATAGAAAATTTGTTGTGGAGCGATGGATCAATCACAGTTGTTGAAAAGTCATGTGGAGAAACCCGAGAAATTCAAGGGTTCGGACTTTCGACGTTGGCAACAAAAGATGTTGTTCTATTTGACAACACTTAGGGTTGCCAACGTGCTCACTGAGGAAGAGCCACCGGCAAATCTTCCGGAAGGGGCGGACGGGGCTGCACCTACGCAAATTCAAGTGTCCGCACATAACAGAACGGTCGAGAATTGGAGATCGAATGAGTATAGTTGCAGAAATTATATACTCAATGCTCTCGACGATTCCCTCTACGATATATACTCTACCTTCCAAACGGCAAGGGAGATTTGGGAATCCTTGGATGCCAAGTACAAAACTGAAGTGGCGTGTTCCAAGAGGTTCGCAGTGGGAAAATTTCTGAACTTCCGGATGATTGATGCAAAACCAGTGGTAAAACAAGTGGAAGAATTGCAAAAACTTGTCCATGAGCTTGAAATTGAGGGTATGGGTTTAAATGCAAACTTTGTGGTCGGTTCCATAATCGAGAAGCTACCTCCATCGTGGAAGAACTTCAAGGTTTACTTGAAGCATCTTACGGAGGAAATAACATTTGAACAGTTGCTTCTCAAAATCCGAGTTGAAGAGGACAACCGACTCAATGACAAAGCCGATACCATTCCAAATGAACCGCATGCCAACATGGTGGAAGGAAGTTCATCCAAGCCTAAGTTCCCAAAATTTAAGGGAAAGGCAGTTGTAACCAAGAGGCCTTTCAATACCGGAAAAAGGCCCCTTGGCCCCACAAAAGAAACAATTTAAAAGGATGACTTATTGTTGGGTATGTGGTAAGCCGGGACACCGAGCCAAGGAATGTCGATACAAGCGTGACCATGGTGGCGCCGGAGGAAGTGGTGGTGGAGGACATGGGGCATCTTCTAGTCATGCCAATCTCACCCACTCCCCGAATGAGTTCATTGGTGTCATTGAATCCCACATGGTTACAAACATGGTGGATTGGTGGTTCGACACCGGGGCAAGCCGACACATTTGCAATTCGGAAAGTATGTTTGCATCTTACCAAAAGGTGAGCGATGGGGAGCCGATGTTCATGGGGAATGCCACGACTGCAAGGGTTGAAGGAAAAGGGAAGGTCAACTTGAAGCTGACTTCCGGAAAAGATCTTATTTTAACTGATGTTGTACATGTACCTAACATAACTAAAAACTTGATTTCTGGCCCTGTTCTGAGTAAGAAAGGGTTCAAAGTTGTAATCGAATCTGATAAGATTATCATCACCAAGGGTGGTGTGTACGTTGGGAAGGGTTACCTCAATGAGGGGCTCTTCAAACTTAGCATTGTAAATCGTATGGATGCCGCCAATGTAATTAATAATAAGACAGGCTCTAGTACTGCTAGTTCCATGTACATGATTGTTCCTTCTAACCTTTGGCATTCTAGATTAGGACATGTCAACTTTAGATCCATTCAAAGAATGATCAAACTTGACATGATACCTAAATGTTCCATTGAAAAATTGACTAAGTGTGAGGTTTGTGTTGAGGCCAAATACACAAATCATCCACACAAGTCCGTTGAAAAATCAAATGAAATACTTGGGTTAATTCACACAGACTTATGTGATTTCAAGGCAACACCTTCACGAGGAGGTAAGAACTATTATATTACCTTCATAGATGATTGCAGTAAGTATTGCTATGTGTATTTAATCCCTACAAAGGATGAGGCTTTAAATATGTTTAAGACTTATAAAGCCGAAGTCGAGAACCAACTCGACAAGAAAATCAAGATTCTGAGGTCTGATCGGGGAGGAGAATATGAGTCCCATGACTTTGCAGAATTTTGTGCTACACATGGTATTGTGCATCAAACGACCGCTCCATACACACCTCAACAAAATGGAGTGGCCGAGCGCAAAAATAGAACATTGAAGAACATGATAAATTCAATGTTGATCACGTCCGGAGCTCCATATCATTTATGGGGTGAGGCGTGCCTTACTGCAAATATGATCCTAAATAGGATCCCCCACAAGAAGAGTGACAAAAATCCATATCAACTATGGAAAGGAAAGTTACCATCTTACAAAAGGATGAAAGTGTGGGGTTGCCTTGCCAAGGTTCAAGTGCCTTTGCCAAAAAGGACTAAACTTGGACCTAAAACCGTTGATTGTGTATATATTGGACCTGCTCATAATAGTGCTGTATATAGATTCTTAGTATATAAATCTAGTGTAAATGACATAAGTAACAACACAATCATAGAATCTGCAGAAGCAGAATTCTTTGAGAATATCTTTCCTTACAAAGAAAAAGAGGATCAAGCCTCTAGTTCAAGGAAAAGATTGCATGATGACACACACACTCTAGATGAAACAATTGAATTTGATCCCACACAAAGAGGTGAAACCTCCAAGGTTCAAGAAGATTTGGAACCAAGGAGAAGTAAACGTGGTAGAATAGCCAAAGACTTTGGACCTGATTTTATGGCCTTTAATGTTGAAGGAGAACCTCTATCTTATAAGACCGCCATGGATTCTTCCGAGGCACCTTATTGGGAAGAGGCAATCCAAAGTGAGATAGACTCCATAGTACAAAACAATACATGGAGATTGGTTGACCTACCTCCGGGTCATAAAGTAATAGGCCATAAATGGATATTTAAGAAGAAGTTGAGACCCGATGGCACTATCGAGAAATATAAAGCTCGACTAGTAGCCAAAGGATATCGACAAAAAGAAGGTCAAGACTTCTTTGATACCTACTCTCCGGTCACAAGGATAACGTCCATACGAACGTTGATGGCCATAGCAGCAATTCATAATTTGGAAATCCATCAAATGGATGTGAAAACTGCTTTCTTGAATGGAGAGTTAGATGAGGAGATTTATATGCAACAACCGGAAGGGTTTGTTGTTAAAGGTCAAGAAAATAAAGTCTGTAAATTGATCAAGTCCCTTTATGGACTCAAACAAGCGCCAAAGCAATGGCACGAAAAGTTTGATAACACTTTGATATCAAATGGGTTTCAAATAAACGAGTGTGATAAGTGTGTCTATGTGAAGCAATACAAATATGCTTATGTCATTATATGTTTGTATGTAGATGATATGCTAATCCTAGGATCGAACTTAGATGTAATCAATCAAACCAAGAAGATGTTGCACTCCTCGTTTGACATGAAGGACTTGGGAGTAGCAGATGTAATCCTTGGTATAAAGATTCACAGAAATCCTAATGGTTACATTCTTACCCAATCTCACTATATTGAGAAGGTACTTCGTAAGTTCGGTCACTATGATGACAAACCGGTAGTGACTCCATTTGATCCTTCTAGTCAATTGAAGAAGAATCAAGGAGAAAGTGTGGCTCAATTAGAATACACTCAAGTTCTTGGAAGCTTGATGTATATCATGAATTATACACGACCGGATATAGCATATAGTGTGAGTAGACTTAGTCGGTACTCACATAACCCGGGAAAAGATCATTGGTATGCACTAGTAAGAGTGCTTAGATACTTGAAATACACCATGAATTACGGGTTACATTATACCAATTATCCTCCAGTCATAGAAGGGTATTGTGATGCCAATTGGATTTCCAACCATTCTGAGAGTAAGTCCACAAGTGGATATGTGTTTACACTTGGTGGAGCATCGGTCTCATGGAAATCGTCTAAACAAACTGTGAATACAAGATCCACTATGGAAGCAGAATTTGTCACTCTATACAAAGCCGCTGAAGAAGCCGAATGGCTAAAAAGCTTCCTAGAAGGTATTCCATTGTGGCCAAAACCCGTGACTGCCATTTGTATCCATTGTGATAGTATGGCTGCTCTCACAAGAGCAAAGAACCAAATTTACAATGGTAAGTCTCGACATATAAGAAGACGCCACAATACAATTAAGGACTTGCTGAAAAATGGAATCATTTCCATTGACTACGTAAAGTCAAAGGAGAATATTGCCGATCCTTTGACAAAAGGCCTAAGTAGAGAGCAAGTATTCTTTTCATAGAGGGGAATGGGCTTAAAGCCCATACAATGAGTTTCCTCGGCGGCAACCTAACCTAGCGAAATTGGAGATCCCATGGTCTAGGTTCAATAGGCAAACTAGTCGGGGTCAACTCAAGCAACCATAAAACAAAGGTATGCCTATTCCTATGATGTTTTCCTTTGTAATTTCCGTTGATGATTTAGGGTTGAATTTTATATTCTTAATAATGCTGATAGCTTCTTAGTAGAATACAACGAAATATTCTTGATCGGCATTACCTATGTGAGACTGATGTGTGGTCGCATCTTTGAGGACGGATATGGCTACGTCTTCTAAAACTCTCATGAAGAAAGGATCTGTTCATGACCGAAATGAACACAACGGTAAGAATCTCTGTATGTATAGATATAATATGTGTGTTACCTATTGTCTTGATTTACTACAAAAAGTGGCTAGTTCAAGACCTCAGTTCACTATCACGAAGTAGATCCGATAGGTAGTCACTAGGAAAGGTTCAAGTCCACAAGACACCTTTTCCGATGCATATTATAACTAGCTTGGTGATAGAAACATAAGTTCCATAATATTGCTTATTTTCTATTCAAATGTGGGGTATTATTTGGGTTTGAATAGAAAATGTGGGGTATTGTTGGAACTTAGTTAAGAATAGGAGGAACTTGTCCCACATAGGAGCCAAGCCAAACTTTCAATCACTTAATAAATCCAATCCATTGTGCAATAAATGAATTCCTTGAATGATTTTGACTTGGATTGTGGTGTGATTGAAAGGCTTTTATTGACATTAATATATACATTAAATGTCAAAGATGGGCCTTGGGCCTTGGGTCTCTTGGGGTCGAGATAGATTGACGATGGAGATTATGATGCAGGGTAACAGTGGATTTCGCGGGTCAAGGCGCGACCTAAGTCGCGAAGCCACTCGCGGAGTGTTCTGTCAACAGTGAGTTTCGCGGGTTATGGCGCGACCATACCCGCGGCACTAACCGCGTAGTGCACTGAAGTTTTCCACGGACAGAGGATTACGCGGGTTATCACGCAAGTTCACCCGCGGCACAAGTCGCGAGGCTTTCTTGACAGTTAATTTCGGTTGGAGAAACAACCTATAAAACCTGCACATTTCCCTCCATTTTTCAAAACGAATTCTCATCATTCTCTCTCAATTTTTCTGGGTTTCTCCTCTTCCATTCTTCACCAAATCATACATGATTCGATAGATTCAAGTTTACACTTGAATACGATTGTTGTATCCTCTAGAGGGACGCTATACGGGCGAAATTTCTGTCTTAGGACACTGCTTTACGTGCAGGCCTCAATCGATTTCAACTTGTACAAGAATTTCTATTCAAGTAAGGATTTGATTTTGTATGTTATGATTGATTGTTGTTATACTTTGTTAATTACATAGAAATATATATATAAGAATTTCAATTTCCATTATTATTTTGTCTATATATATACAATAATTATTCAAGTGATTGATTACTCCTAACATAGCATAGATATGGCGATGTTTATTTTTAAAACTGTCACCGTAGGATGTCATACGGTGACGTTTGTTATTCAAAAATCATCCGCTTAGCATGACATATCCACTGACGTTTATTATTCGAAAACATCACCATAGCATGACATAGGGTGACCTTTTTTCCAAAACCATCACACTAGCATAACGTATGATAACATTTATTTTTCACATCCGTCACCATTTCATGGCGTAGAATGAAATTTATTTTTCTAAACCGTCACCGTAGCATTATATATAGTTAGATACATGTTGGCATTTATTATTCAACCGTCATCATAGCATGATAAATGATGACGTTTATTATACAAAATCGTCGCTGTTGTGACATACTTTTTTTAAACCGTCACCATAACATGACATATGGTGACATTTATTTTTCAAAACTGTTACCATAGAACGACATACGGTAACGTACTCATAATCCTCACCATAGCATGACATATGGTGACGTAAATTATTCAAAACCGTCAATGTAGCTTAAGATATGCTAACATAAATGTTTTAATACCATTACGAGTGCATGACATATGGTGACGTAAATTTTTCAAAACCCGTTGCCATAAACTACATTTTGGTGACGCAAATTTTGCAAAACTATTGCCATAGTACTTGGTGACTTTTGAAAACGGTTTTCAAATAAACCATCACAACACACATATATGCATACATTTAACATATCAAGGTACCCATCATATATATCCATGGGAAAAGCCCCAAATAATGGTACACATAACCTAAAACATAGCATATCACCAACATCCATATTTCCAACCATTTTTATCAAGAAATCCCAAATACTTGAACACATAAAGAATGAAATAACAAATAGAAGATTATGATGTGTATCTAGTTTTAACAAAGGTTTAGTAAACTCACCTTGCTAGATTTAAGCTAAATCTAGTATTTACCCACTTAGAGCTTCCCTTGAAGAAACTTGGTTCTTCAAACCAAATTTTCCAAAACCTAGATTTACAAGGTTCCAACCATGAATATACATTTTCCATCATAAATAATTGATCCCCAAACACTTAATCATCAAAATCTCTATTTTGGGCAAAACCCTAATTTTGACCCAAAACTCCCAAGATTATCCAAACCGAAAATTAGAGAAATCAAACACTAGGAAACCATCAATGGAACATTTATAACTTATTTCATTGTTTAGAAATGGTTAGAATGACTTACAAGTAGGTTTCTTGGAAAACCCCAAAATATGGTCAACAATGGTGAGAAGGTGATGAAGAAGATGAAGATGGAGATGGAGGTGAAGCTTCCAACCCGAAACCTTGGATGATGATCTTCACTCTAGTAATAAATGGTGATGATTTGGTGGTTGAAGAGGCTTAGAAGAGGTAGGTGAAGAGGAAGGGTTTGGGAGAGAATTATTAAAATGAAGAAGATGAGAAATGAGAAATATTTGGGGAAAATAATGCATAAAAAACGTCCAGCCCTTCACCTGGGTTGATCCGTGAGTTCAGCTTCAGCAACCCACATAACAAGGTACCCTAATTTTCATTCTCGTGGGTTGCTTCGTGGGTTCAGCTTCAGCAACCCACGTAACAAGGTACGTCAGCCACTGATTTTGGCCAGCATTCTCGTGGGTTGCTCCGTGGGTTCAGCTTCAGCAACCCACGTAACAAGGTACGTCAGCCACTGATTTTTCTTCTTATTTGGTCAAATCCTGTTTCGGTCATAACTTCTTCGTTATAGCTCCTTATTCGCTCCGGAAAGAACCGTTGGACTCGTAATTGAATCCTTCATCTATCAAGACTATAAAATCAAGGATTCAAGTCCAAAATCAAATATCCAATTTAACCAACGAAATTTCGGGGTGTTACAATCCTCCCCACCTAACGAGGATTTCGTCCCCGAAATCTTACCCTAACTAAACAAGTGAGGGTATCGTAACTTCATTTCTTCTTCGGACTCCCAAGTAACTTTAGCACCCCGATGATGCTTCCATTCTAATTTAGTCATGACTACGTCTTTATGACGTAATTTCTTCACTTTCGATTCTAAGATCGCCTCCGGTTCTTCCACACAACGATTCCCATTGTCCACTCGAATTTCCGACAAAGGAATTACACTTTCATCTTCGGCTAGACACTTCCGAAGGTAGCATACATGAAACGTAGGATGTATTCCATCCATTTCTGGTGGTAAATCTAACCGATAGGCTTGTAAACCAATTTTCTCCAAAATAATGAAGGGCCCAAGGAAACGAGGACTAAGCTTCCCACGCTTCCCAAACCGAATAATTCCCTTCCATGGAGATACCTTCAACATGACACGGTCGCCTACTTGAAACTCGACCGATCTTCTTTTCTTGTCCGTGTAACTCTTTTGTCGATCTTGTGCCACCTTTAGCCTTTCCCGAATTTCTTTCACCTTGTCGGCCGTCTCTTGAACAATTTCTGGTCCGACAAATTGTTTCTCGCCCGCTTCTAGCCAACAAATCGGGGTTCTGCACTTCCGTCCATACAATGCCTCGAACGGTGCCATTCCAATACTAGAATGGTAACTGTTGTTGTACGCAAACTCTACCAAAGGTAGATGCGAATCCCAACTTCCCCCGAAGTCTATCACACACGACCTGAACATATCTTCTAACGTCTGAATTGTCCTCTCGCTTTGACCATCCGTTTGAGGATGATACACCGTGCTCAAATTCAGTCTAGTGCCCAACTCCTTTTGCAAGCTAGTCCAAAAGTTCGAAGTGAATCGGCTGTCCCGATCCGATACAATAGATTTCAGAACTCCGTGCCTCGACACCACCTCATCAATATAAAGCTTGGCCAATTTTTCCATTGGAAAGGTCTCCCGCATTGCAAGGAAATGTGCACTCTTGGTTAGACGATCAACGACTACCCAAATTGTATCATGGCCTCGCAAGGTCTTTGGTAGATTCGTCACGAAGTCCATAGTGATGTTGTCCCATTTCCACTCGGGAATGGACAACGGTTGTAAACTCCCATACGACCTTTGATGTTCCGCCTTGACTTGGAGACAAGTGACACATTTCTCCACATAGTTAGCTACATCTAACTTCATCACCGGCCACCAATAATTTAATTTTAAGTCTCTATACATCTTGGTACTACCGGGATGTATAGAATACTTCGACTTGTGTGCGTCTTCTAGAAGTAATTCCCGATTTCCACCCAACTTCGGCACCCAAATTCTACCTTGAAAGAGTTTAAGCCCGTGACTATCTTCCGTCAAAAGTCCACTTTGCCTTACCATGATCTCGGATTTGAGATTTTGCTCCTTGAGTGCTTCCCCTTGCCACGTCTTCATGCTTTATACCAAACTTGATACCACGTCAATTCTTGTAATGGACAATTTAACGCCACCCTCATGGTTCCTCCGACTCAATGCATCCGCCACCACATTGGCCTTACCGGGATGATAGAGTAGATCACAATCATAATCCTTTAGGAGTTCAAGCCATCTTCTTTGCCGCATGTTGAGTTCCTTTTGATCGAAGATGTACTTGAGATTCTTGTGATCCGTGAAAAGAGTACACTTGGTCCCATACAAGTAGTGTCGCCACAACTTTAACGCGAAAACTACCACCGCCAACTCCAAATCATGAGTCGGATATTTCTTCTCATGATCCTTTAATTGCCGCGACGCGTAGGCTATTACTTTCCCCCTTTGAATTAGGACACACCCAAGCCCCATCTTGGAAGTGTCACTAAACACCACAAAGTCTTCCGATCCTTCGGGTAGGGATAAGATCGGAGCTTCGCACAACTTCCTCTTGAGCGTCTGAAAGGCTTGTTCTTGTGCATCGGTCCAAAGAAACTTGACGTTCTTCCTTGTAAGAGAAGTAAGTGTTATCCCAGATTTTAATCTAGTTGGTAAATAATCAATCAAGTAATCAAGCAACACAATAATAATCAAGAGATAATAAGATTAACAAAACGTACCAATCCCTTGAATAAACAATGAAACCCTTGAGTGTTCTTGATACCCTTTGAATACAGAGAAAATACGGCTAACTATTTAGAAAATTATCAGAGTTCTAACCTAAAACTAAACTAATCATAACTTTAAATACCTAAGCCTTATGGGTTTTAATCATAATGGGCTTTCAAATGGGCTTGGGCCCAATAGCTAATAACTATTAATCTATTACAATTTAAACCCTCTAACTTAACTTTAGCATAATTGCAGTTTAAACCCTGAACTTTAACTTTAATCTTGAATACAATTTATGATCCAACAATCTCCCCCTTTGGATTCAAGATTAAAAAAATTTGCAATTGTCTTCGGGTCTTCACTTTTCTTCAGATATGTCGTTGATAGCTTCAAAACTTCAAAACTTGATATCTTTAAATAATCTTCAAATCTTTAAAATTTTGAAAATCTTCAGATCTTCAGATTGTATTCTCCCTTTTTGTATCTTCTCCCCCTTTTTGATGAGTGGTGAGAAGCATCATCATCAAAACTTTGCAAAACAATCTCCCCCTTTTCAAGACAATCTCCCCCATTGTGTATGATCACGTAAGCACAGTCTTCATCATGTAACGAGCCCTGTATGGAAATAAGAGCAGTCTTCCCAGATGGAAAGAGTGATTATTTCAATCTTTTCAGATTCAAATAACATAAAAGTAGTAACTATTCGAATCTTTTCAAATTCAAACAGTTTAATAGTTGTAACCCTGAATCAACAAATGACTCAGTTAGAATGCCTGTCAGTAACACAAAGTTACTGAGTAACACAAAGTTACTATATAAGGAGCTGGTTTGATGTAGACTCCCCAGGTCTTCCATTCAATCATCAAATAACACATGGTTATCTATGAACGTTCTGACAGAAAACAAATTTCTGTGTGTTCGTGCATGTGTATGAAAGAAATTAAGCATAGATGATTGCTTTTCAATTTAGGCTCAAAGTATGTAAACTTGTTGAGACAGCAACAAATTATACAAAGACTCAATGTGCATGAGAAAGGGTTCGAAGGTGGGGAAACTTTCCTTCTTTTTCAATATTAGTATCTTCCAAATGAAGAACCAATAGCGTATGTGCTGCGTCCCCAGAAAATGTGAAACATTCTCTTTTTGAGAAAAGAATGAGTAGCTGGTGGGGTTGTATGCAAGAGATGGCATGGGCTAGTTGCCTATTTCAATGATGGTCACCAAAGAATGTGATCCAATCAGATTATGTAGCTGCCCGACTCAGAAAGTAGTTTGGTGCAGAGTTTAATATTCTTTTACTCTGTTCTCTCACCCTCTTTCTTTTAATGCTCACGTCTAACCAATCTCTCTTTTCCATTGTACCTCTTCACACACCATCACTCAATTCTTTTGACCCTTCTCCCCTCAACCACTCAGGGAATACTTCCTGGGTAGGAAACACTGGTTATCGTGAATCCATGGAAGTTCTATTAAGCTCACACACTGAATCCCATGTATTTTCCTAAAAGAACATGTTGTTCAACAGGTTATTGTACATGTAAGCACAAATACCACTTGTTACATGAAGAATATAATATTCGGAGATGTCAAAACAAAAGATGTTTGACGATGCAATTCTCCCCCTCAAACTAAAACAGTTTGACAATTAAGCTCATAGGAAACATATGAAAGCACATGAAATGACGTTTGATTCAATCAACAGTGAATACAAATAACGTGAGTATTACCATAGAAAGATTTAACTTTTGATACATGGTAATAACAAAGTCAAATAGAATGTTCTGAACCGTTAAGTGTATGAATACTTGACAAAGTATATTGACAAGATAAAACACAAGTATTTATCTTTAAGAACACACGGTCAGATAAGCATTTAAGTATCCAAAAATCTGTTAATATCACAGATATTCTCCCCCTTAAATCACTATTGTTTTTTTTTTTTTAAATTAATAAGGAAATAAAGCATATAAAAAATAGATAGAGCACTGAAGTGCGGGTTCTAATCCGATGTGATTAGAAGCCATAGTCACTTGAACCAACCTGCATAAGTGAAAGAAACAATGGTAATCATTTATGAAAATGATTCCTTTCTCGTTAACAACAGTTGGAAAATAACACACTATCAAGATTTGGAATACTCCCCCTTGAATCATGAGTAAGGTTTAAGACATGTTCAACATACCAAGTTTGCTGATTAGAAATTGAAATCGCTTTTCATCCAATGGCTTGGTGAAAAGATCAGCTAACTGGAATTCAGTTTGAACAAAGTGCATTTCAATATTACCTTTTTCTACATGATCCTTGATAAAATGATATCGTACATCTATATGCTTGGTCTTCGAGTGCTGTACCGGATTAGCAGTTATAGACATTTCACTCTTGGAATCACAATAAATCGGAACGCGTTTGTAGTTGTATCCAAAGTCCCTTAACTATGTCGTCATCCAGAGGACTTGAGAACAGCATCTAGCAGCAGCTATATACTCAACCTCGGCAGTGGATGTTGAAACACAGTTTTGTTTCTTTGAAGTCCAACTCACAAGTTTGTCACCTATGAATTGACATGATCCAGAGGTGCTTTTCCGGTCTAGCTTACAACCAGCATGATCAGCATCTGTAAAGGCAGTTAGTTCAAAACGAGAATCCTTTGGATACCAAAGGCCTAGATTAGGAGAACCTTTGAGATATTTAAGGATTCGCTTAACAGCAGTTAAGTGCGACTCTATAGGATTAGACTGATATCTCGCACAAAAGCATGTGGCAAACATTATATCCGGGCGACTGGCAGTCAGATAAAGTAAAGAACCAATCATGCTACGATACACCTTTTGATCAACAGGTTTCCCGGAGGGATCCGCGTCTAAGAGTGTACCAGTAGCCATTGGTGTTTTCATGACGGAACTATCTGATATATTGAACTTTTTCAAAATATCTTTTATATATTTATCTTGATTAATAAATATGCCTTCGGGTAATTGCTTTACTTGTAGACCAAGAAAGAAATTTAATTCACCCATCATCGACATCTCAAACTTTGTTTCCATTATCTTTGAAAAGTTCTTGCAAAATTTCGGATTTGTCGACCCAAATATTATGTCGTCAACATAAATCTGAATAAGAATCAAGTCCTCACCTTGCCTTTTAAGAAATAAGGTAGTATCAACAGTACCTTTCTTGAAACAAGAAGCAAGTAGAAATTTAGTGAGAGTTTCATACCAGGCTCGCGGTGCTTGTTTAAGACCATAAAGTGCTTTGTCTAAAACATAGACATGATCAGGGTGATGAGGATCAACGAAACCTTCAGGTTGAGCCACGTAGACCTCCTCATGCAGAACGCCGTTCAGGAAAGCCGACTTTACATCCATCTGATAGACTGTAAAGTTTTTGTGCGCTGCATAGGCTAGAAAGATTCTGATGGCTTCGATCCTTGCAACCGGGGCGAATGTTTCATCATAGTCAATGCCCTCTTGTTGACAATACCCTTTGGCGACCAAACGAGCTTTGTTTCTCACGACTACTCCAGCTTCGTCTTTCTTATTTCTGAACACCCATTTTGTTCCAATAACGGATTTACCTTTAGGTAGTGGGATCAAGCGCCATACCTTGTTCCTTTCGAATTGTAGAAGCTCGTCTTGCATAGCAGAAATCCAGAAAGGATCACGTAGAGCTTCAGCCGCTTTCTTTGGCTCGAAGGAACTGAGGAAGCTTGAAAACATGTAGAAGTTAGCTGTTGCAGATCTTGTTGTGACACCAGATTGTACGTCACCTATCACGTTTTCCAGGGGATGATCCTTAGTCCAACGATGTGTGCTTGGTAGTGCATCAACTGTTTGTTGCGTATTGGACGCATCATTTTCATCTTGCACGGCAGGTTGCTCCATAGATGTACTCGGGACATCTTGTACTGGTGTTTCTGACACTGAAGCTTCTGGAATAGCGGTTGAAGTGCTCGGGACTTCGTTTCCAGATGAACTATCTGTAGAGACAGATTCAGTATTAGTAGAGTCAGAAACTAACGGTGTAGTTGTACCTGATGGAGTTGAAGTGTCAGTGACTTCGTCGGAAGGTCCAGGCATGTCTTCAGAGATAGTAGGGACCTCCGAGCTTGTACCACTTGTTATTGATGTGCATATGCCTTTTTCAAAATCTGCACATATATCATCAAAGGCATCAATAAACAGTAAATCTAACTCAGATGAATTAGAGTTAGAGTTAGAAGAAGTGAATCCTTTAGGTGCTGGTTCTATTCGTGATTGAATAGAAGCTTTGTCTTTAAGACCGAGTTCTGAACTGTTGTGTCCAGAAGTCATTGTTGAATTCTCATAAAAGGAGACATTCATGCTCTCAACAACCGTCTTGGTTCGAATAATGTAAATTCGATAAGCTTTGGATGTCAGAGAGTATCCAACGAGATATCCTTCATCCGCTTTCTTATCAAATTTTGATAATCCTTGACGCTCTTTAAGAATATAGCACCTGCAACCAAAGACACGAAGAAATTTGATATGAGGTGTACGATTGTTGATTAACTCATATGCTGTTTTATTAAATCGCTTGACCACAATGGTACGGTTCTGTGTAAAACATGCTGTAGCGACTGCCTCGGCCCAAAGGTACATGGGTAGATCTGAGTAAGCAAGCATAGTCCAAGCTTCTTCAACCAGAGTGCGGTTCTTCCGTTCAACAATGCCGTTTTGCTGCGGAGTGTAGGCTGCGGAGAAGTTGTGTGAAATACCCACGGAAGTAAGATAACTCTTCAGGGTGTCATTCTTGAACTTCGTGCCATTATCACTGTGAATGGTTCTTACTGGCAGTTGAAGACGTACTTGAATACGCTTGATAAAAGCGATAATCAACTCTGGCGCATCTGACTTGTTGCGAAGAAACTCGAGCCATGTATACCTTGAGTAGTCATCTATCATTACCAACACATACTTCTTTCCGTTGATAGATGATGTGCGCATTGGGCCACAAAGGTCCATATGAAGAAGTTCCAGTGCTGATGAGGTCGATGATTCAGCTTTGGACTTGAAGAAGCTACGCTTCATTTTGCCCAACTCACATGCGGAACAGAGTGAGTCTTTTTCGAACCTCATTTCTGGTAGACCTTTGACCAGACCTTGTCTTTGTAGCTTCGCTATAGATCGGAAATTCTGATGAGACAAGCGTCGATGCCACGTCCATGATTGTGCTTTAGAAGCTTTGGCTAGTAGACATACTGGACGTGTGGCAGACTGTGTAGGGAAATCTACATAGTATAGATTTCCATGGCGCTCAGCTTTGAAGACTTCGTAACCATCGTGATCTTCTAGATAGCAATGAGTGGTTGTGAAGTGGACTTGATATTGCATGTCACAGAAGTGACTGGTACTGAACAGATTGTGATCAAGTCCTTCAACATATAGCACTTTTTGAATCTTCACAACACCGTTATCGAGCATTCCATATCCTCTGACGTGGCCTTCGGCTTCAGAATTGGCAAATCTAACTGCTCCGGCAGGCTCCTCCACATAGTTATGCAAGAGGTGCTTGAATCCTGTCATGTGGCGTGAACATCCGGAATCTATTACCCACAATCGACCGGCCTGCAAAAGAGACAATTAGTTTTGCTTAGGCACCCATATCAAGATGGGTCCTTCGCGGTTAGCATCAAGCAACTCAGGAATATCATCTGGTTTGACTTTCAATCTCCATTCATAACGCGGTTTTGGAACCCATTTCCAAACCATCTTAACATTTAATTCCTGAAAGTGCTTTTTTGAAGTAGGATTGGCAACCTTAGCACGATACACTTTTGGTTGTGTAGGAGAATCAGAATTAGAATTAGACTTAGAGTTCAGCTTAGCTTTGCTTTTATTCTTTTTGGACTTAGGAGGGGAGTAGTATTTGAATGAATTATCCCAACAGTGTTTGCAATAAAGATTCTTTCGAGCAAAATTCATAAACTTAGATTTATCGGAACAAATCTTACATTCATGTTTATCAAAAGAAGTACTATTCAAAATAACACTGTCTTTAGGACAACTACTAGAATTCAAACTATTCTTTTTATTCAAACTAAGATCTTTATTCTTCTTACTCCTCCCAACTCCATTTCCTTTTATATCTGAAACAGAAACAGGAACCTTGTTAGTCTCTAACTTAGAAGGTGGTTCTTTTCTAGTGCTCTTTGAAGTCTCACCCTTTTCAAAAATACTTGGTGGATATTCAGGACAATCAGAGTAAACAACTGAAGGTTTTGTAGAGGCATCAAATTCTGGATTGGTTCTTACCTTCCGGTTTGGATCACTTAACATCTGTTTATCATTTGAAGCATTTTTAAACAAAGTAATTTTCAAATCATTGATCTCAGTGCAAAGCTTTTGATTTATTTTTAAAGACTTTTCAAGTTTATGTTTGAGATCAAAGTTTTCATCTTCAACCTCATCAAGAGATTGTTGCAACATATCAATTTGCTTCATCAATTCAGATGTATTACCATCCACAGAATTTGATCCCTTTAAATCAGAAACAGGATCAGAGTCTGATGCATTCATCATATCAGAGAATATCTCTTCAGTCATTGACTCAATAAATTCCGTTTTATCATTTTGAATACAAGATTCATCCGCGGTAGCAGTAACTTCTTCAACCTCTTCAGGAAGTAAAGGTTTAGAAGCAATGGGAGTTGAGACTGATGGTATAGTAGATGGATCAACATCCGATTCATACTCATCAAATTTGCATGCAGTCTCAGGTAGAACTGTGTTGGTGCTCACTGATTCTTTAGAAGGTGTGGTAAATAGTGATTCAAACTCAGTAAATTCGATCTTTCGAGTTGCATAGCTTTCGTTCAAATCACCATATGTAAAACCAACAGATTTAAAAAGATTTTGAGAATCAGTGTCACTAGACTTGTTCTTTCCCATTTCTTCTTGACCTTTGGTCTCTTCAGAAGGTCTAGGAGAACTTGCTTCAACAAAAGTAGCGCGAATGTCAGGAATGGGTTTTATTGCGGAGCCAAATTTATCAAAATTATATAGGTGCTCCGGTGCCTTTTTCAAAATTTCATTAATTGGCACACCCAAACCTGGTTTAAGTTTGTAAAACCTTTCGTCTTGGAGTTTATTGGTCAACAGATTTAATGTCTGTTCAGTCTGACCTCGTTTCATGTTAATGTCCTCCAGTTGCTTTATTTTGGTGTAAGCTTCATTTCTTTCTTTATAACAAACTTCAAATTTGATTTGAAACTCACCCTTTTCAGCATTAAGATTCACAAGATCTGTTTCTAAACCAGATATTTTTTCTTTTAAAGACTCTTTTTCAACTTTTAAATCATCTTTTTCCTTTTCCTTTTCTTCCACAACAACTTTTAAAATAGCATTTTCATCACGAAAGCTTAAAACAGATTGATGTGCAGAGCTAAGTTTGCCTTTCAGTAAAGCAAATTCATCTTTTCATGCCATGTATTTGGGCCATTAAAGATTCAATAAGTTCAGAATTTTCACTTACCTCAGAGTTTGCTTCTTCGGATTGTGTCTCAGAGTCTTCATCGTCACCTTCCAGCTTTGCCATGTAAGAAACTTGGGTGAAATGTGCTTGCTCCTCGTCATCAGAACTTTGGAACAGCCATTCTCTTCTTCAGCCATTAGTACTTTTCCTACTTCAGCTTTCTTGGCAATCAGTGACTTTCTTGAGTAGTACTCTGAGTTCTTCACTTTCTTGAATTTGCAGTCCCTTGAGAAGTGCCCAAATTTGCCACAGTTGTAGCATCTTCCTGGTTCATCCTTTCGCTCTTCTCGCTTCTCCTCTCTCTTTCCTTCTCTTCTATCTTCCTTCCGATCTTCTCGTCCTTCCTCTCTCTTTCCATGCCTCGGCTTGTATCGCATCTCAGACTTCTCTTTCTTGTATTCATCATACTTTAGCTTTGAGTAAAATATTTTCTTGCCAAAGCTCTTCTTGAATCGTCTCTTAATGAGAACCAAGTCTTCAGAGAACTTTTGAATATCAGGATCTGAATCAACTTCCAGTTCTTCATCACTTGAAACAAAGTCAGAGTCAGTAACTTCGGTAACTAGAGCTTTAGACGCCTTTTTCTTTGACCTTGCAGAGGATACAGAACCTTTGCCGGCTATGAGAGCCACAGAATCCTTCAGATGATTAGATTCATTATTCATAGATCTCACCTCATCTTCATGTTGAGCAAGAGTAGAGAAGATATCGGTGACATTTTCTCGAGCCATATTCTTCGACATCTGGAGGTTGATAGAAAAGTTCTTCCATTCTGGATTCAGATTCTTGATGAACTTGTAGTTTATCTCAGAAGCAGATTTGGCGATTTTGTTCCTCCGCAAGTCATTGAGAATAATGTTGTACCTATTGTAGGTATCTAAAAGCAGCTCTCCTTCTTTTGCATGAAATCCCTCGTAAGCATTTATGCACAGATTCTGCTTAGCTTGAATAGAATCTTCACTTCCTTCAAACTGCCTTGCTAGTTCATCCCAAATTCCTTTAGCAGTGCTCTGACTGTCGACACGATTGTAGATGTCGTTTGGAATTGCCATCGTCAGATAGATTAGAGCCTCTTCTTCTAACTTGAGCTGGTCTTTCTGATTTTCAGTGAAGAACTGAACAGGTTTAGGAATCTCTCTGTCAGGGATTTCAGGAGAGGAATCTGTAGCAGGTTGACCCTTTACTTTGATCATTGGAGTTTTGGGACCTTCAATGATTATTGTCATGAATTCTCTGTTCTTGTGATTCAGAAACTGAATCATTCTTGTCTTCCACTGCTGATACTCATTTGCCACGAGGACAGGAGGTTTGACTTGAGAACCCATCGAGAGAAGTTGATTCGACATCTTAGCTGTACGGTTAGTAAATAGACTTTTCTGTACCAAGACAACCAACTAGATGAGATCGTTAGAATCAAAAGTAAAGACTACACTCAAAAATTTTCAGAAAGAATAAATTTCCAAAAATAATCAAATGCAGTCCTCGCACACAGTATAAAGCACTAATATCTATGAATAAAGTACTGAAAAATTATGAAGATTTTGATCAAGAGCAAATCTTTGTCCCCCTTCGCAGACTTAGCACGGGGGTTCCGCTATCACAGTTTGCAAAAATCGACCGGGGATGTGCTTCGAAGAATGAACTGTACCGGTCGAAGGAAAGACCGGAGTATGCAAGTACCCGGTCGAATGGGAAGACCGGAGAAACAATTATCCGGTCGAATGGTAAGACCGGAGAAACAATTATCCGGTCGAATGGGAAGACCGGAGAAACAATTATCCGGTCGAATGGGAAGACCGGAGAAACAATTATCCGGTCGAAGGTGCAAGACCGGATTAATACGTATCCGGTCGAAGGACGAAGACCGGATTGAGCAAGTACCCGGTCGAAGGTTCAGGTCGAAAGACTATCAGATACGTTAAACTTGATAAGATCGGATAACTGATAAGACCGAAGAATACGATGAGTTTCTGGGATTCGACCAAGATCAAACCCAGAAATTTTAATCGACCGATAGACTATGTTCGATCTGAATGGTGTTAAGACCGATATGTTCTTAACCAGCCCAGAACGATGAACAGCACAGAAACACACACAATCATAAAATTCAATCACTCAGATAATTCTTAACGCAACTAGTTAATCAGATAGCATTTAGAAGCATAAATATCAACTATCATGCAATCGATTTTCGATGAACAGTAACTTTCACGATGAACAGTAACTTTCACGATGAATAGTGATTTTTCGATGAACAGTAACTTTCACGATGAATAGTACTTTTCGATGAACAGTAATATCAAAAAATAGATTCTTTTGGCTCTGATACTAATTGTTATCCCAGATTTTAATCTAGTTGGTAAATAATCAATCAAGTAATCAAGAAACACAATAATAATCAAGAGATAATAAGATTAACAAAACGTACCAATCCCTTGAATAAACAATGAAACCCTTGAGTGTTCTTGATACCCTTTGAATACAGAGAAAATACGGCTAACTATTTAGAAAATTATCAGAGTTCTAACCTAAAACTAAACTAATCATAACTTTAAATACCTAAGCCTTATGGGCTTTAATCATAATGGGCTTTCAAATGGGCTTGGGCCCAATAGCTAATAACTATTAATCTATTACAATTTAAACCCTCTAACTTAACTTTAGCACAATTGTAGTTTAAACCCTGAACTTTAACTTTAATCTTGAATACAATTTATGATCCAACAGTAAGCGGTGTAGCTATCTTGGAAAAGTCTTGGATGAAACGCCGGTAGTAACCCGCCAAGCCTAAGAAGCTTCGAATCTCCATCGGACTTGTTGGAGGCTCCCAACTCATCATTGCATCGATCTTTGCCGGATCCACCTTTACGCCGTCCTTTGATACCACGTACCCCAATAATTGCACTTCTTGAAGCCAGAATTCACACTTCGAGAATTTCGCAAACAGTTTCTCCCTCCTTAGAACTTCTAATACCTCTCGTAAGTGTTTTCCATGCTCGGACTCATCCTTTGAATATATTAAAATATCGTCGATGAAGATGGTCACGGATTTATCCAAGAATGGGCGACACACACGGTTCATCAGATCCATGAATACGGCCGGAGCGTTGGTTAGACCGAAAGGCATCACCAAAAACTCGTAATGGCCGTATCGCGTCCGGAAAGCCGTCTTCGGAATGTCCTCTTTCTTCACTCTCACTTGATGATATCTGGACCGAAGGTCAATCTTCGAGAAACATCCCGCGCCTTGAAGTTGATCAAAAAGGTCGTCGATGCGAGGTAGAGGATACTTGTTCTTCACCGTGACTTTGCTTAACACCCGATAATCTATGCACATCCGCATGGATCCATCCTTCTTCTTCATGAACAAAACCGGTGCTCCCCAAGGTGACGAGCTTGGTCGAATGAAGCCCTTCTCCAACAACTCTTGAAGTTGCATCATCATCTCTTTCATTTCTGTCGGTGCCAAACGATATGGGGCTCGAGCTATCGGAGCCGCTCTCGGAGAGAGATCGATCTGAAATTCCACTTGACGCTCCGGTGGTAATCCGGGTAAGTCTTCCGGAAAGACATCCGGAAAATCCAGCACGACCTTCACGTTTTCCACCGTCTTCTTTTCCTTCTTCGCGTCCACTACGAATGCTAGATACGAAGGGTAACCATTCGCTAAGAATTTCCGAGCCTTGAGAGAGGAGATTATAGGGTTGCAACCTTTTCCCTTCTCTCCATAGATGATGACCACATTGCTTCCCTCCAAAGGCACTTGAATCATCTTCTTTGAGCAAAAGATGTCGGCCTTGTACCTCACTAACCAGTCCATGCCTATGACCACGTCAAAACCCCCTATGGCCATAGGTAGCAAATCTACCCCAAAAGGATTCCCATCGATTTCTATAGTGCAATTACAAAAACAGTCTCGGATGATTACTTGATCTCCATTCGCTATTTCTACTACTAACGCATCGGGACGGACACTAATAGGAGTAGTGAATTGTTACAGAAGATTTCCAACACAAAAGAGCATGTAGCACCCGAATCAAACAAAACACGAGCTGGCAAGGAGTTTACTAAGAACGTACCCGAAACGACATCGGCGGTCTCCTTGGCTTCCTCGGTAGTCATTCGGAAAGCTCGACTCGGTGCCCTTGATGGTTGCTCGACTCTAGCCGTCGACCCTACAGAATTTCCACCAATTCCTCCCACTAACTTTGGGCAACTCCTCTTCATATGCCCCGATTCACCGCACTCATAACATACCGGCCCACGAAGGGAACACTCTCGAGTCGTGTGGTTCTTCTTACCACACTTGTTACACCTGACTGGCCCAGAGTGAGTTCTGGTAGTGCATGGTCCCGAGTGTTTTGACCCGCACTTGTCGCACCACCGATCCTCACGGCGTTGATCACTCGCTCTTCCATTAGCAAACGACCTTGATTGACCCACGGGCCCAGATGGCCCTTCCCACTTCCGCTTCTCACCAACATGCCTCTTCTCTTCCTTTTCAGCGTTGATGTCATCTTCAACGAGCAAAGACTCCTCGATAACTTCTTGCAAAGTCGAACACTTAGCATTTCTTACATCCGTTCGCATTCCGGCCGGTAACCCTTGATGATATGCTTTCATCTTCGACCTTTCATCGGGGACTAGATGTCCCACCAAGTTTAGTTTCTCCAAAAAGAGTTTGGAGTAGCCAACCACAGACAAGTTTCCTTTCTTCAGATCTCGGAACTCCCGCTCTAACTTGTCCATCGAACGCTCGCTACAATACTTGTCCATAATCTTCTCTTTGAACACTGGCCAAGTTAACTTAGCCAGAACTTCAGGAGTGAGGACTGATCGAGTGAGGTTCCACCAAATCAAAGCCTCTCCCCGAAGTAGTTGAGAAGCAAACTTGACCCGTTGAGAGGGATCACACTCACTTGACTCAAAGGCCATCTCTACCTCCTTGAGCCAATACATACAAGCAACCGGGTTATCTGAACCCGCAAACTCTTTAGGGTGGCACCCCAGAAACGTCTTGTAAGTGCACCCCTTAGTCTTCGTCTGAATCCCTTCAGCGGATGGTTCCTCAACCGTTACCACATTTGGTCCACCCGACCCCACAATAATGTTTTCAGCCATCGTCTCAGGTTGTCGGTGGCTAGCGTCTCGATCCTCTAGGAGTTTCATGAAAAACTCTTGCTGTTGGGTCATGGCCGAAGTCATGGACAACTGTTGTTGAGCCAGGGACGCATTCATAGCCAACATCATGCTATCCCGAAGCCGGGTCTCCATGGTAACTTCCTCTAGGATGGCGGTACCTGTGTTGAGGTTCCGGCATGGAATATGCTCAGGACCTCCTCCCAAGATTCTGGGTATAATAATGTCATCGGAGGTTGCCCCCACCGGGGGTCGTACTGCTGCAGATTCCACTTTTGGTTGCCCCCTGGCATGTCCGGTAATCTACTTCGAGTGTTTACCATTGATCACCGCCACACAAGCACGAGAAGGAGATTGAGAAAAGACTAAGCGAGTTTAACTCATTATACGTACTAATACCTTCATCAATTATTATAATAATAGTAGACCAAGTATGCCTACGTAACAATGCATTCATAATAGCAGTAGCTAAGTGAAATTATGAACGAACCATACATAACACACATATATGCATACATTTAACATATCAAGGTACCCATCATATATATCCATGGGAAAAGCCTCAAATAATGGTACACATAACCTAAAACATAGCATATCACCAACATCCATATTTCCAACCATTTTTATCAAGAAATCCCAAATACTTGAACACATAAAGAATGAAATAACAAATAGAAGATTATGATGTGTATCTAGTTTTAACAAAGGTTTAGTAAACTCACCTTGCTAGATTTAAGCTAAATCTAGTATTTACCCACTTAGAGCTTCCCTTGAAGAAACTTGGTTCTTCAAACCAAATTTTCCAAAACCTAGATTTACAAGGTTCCAACCATGAATATACATTTTCCATCATAAATAATTGATCCCCAAACACTTAATCATCAAAATCTCTATTTTGGGCAAAACCCTAATTTTGACCCAAAACTCCCAAAATTATCCAAACCGAAAATTAGAGAAATCAAACACTAGGAAACCATCAATGGAACATTTATAACTTATTTCATGGTTTAGAAATGGTTAGAATGACTTACAAGTAGGTTTCTTGGAAAACCCCAAAATATGGTCAACAATGGTGAGAAGGTGATGAAGAAGATGAAGATGGAGATGGAGGTGAAGCTTCCAACCCGAAACCTTGGATGATGATCTTCACTCTAGTAATAAATGGTGATGATTTGGTGGTTGAAGAGGCTTAGAAGAGGTAGGTGAAGAGGAAGGGTTTGGGAGAGAATTTTTGAAATGAAGAAGATGAGAAATGAGAAATATTTGGGGAAAATAATGCATAAAAAACGTCCAGCCCTTCACGTGGGTTGATCCGTGAGTTCAGCTTCAGCAACCCACATAACAAGGTACCCTAATTTTCATTCTCGTGGGTTGCTCCGTGGGTTCAGCTTCAGCAACCCACGTAACAAGGTACGTCAGCCACTGATTTTGGCCAGCATTCTCGTGGGTTGCTCCGTGGGTTCAGCTTCAGCAACCCACGTAACAAGGTACGTCAGCCACTGATTTTTCTTCTTATTTGGTCAAATCCCGTTTCGGTCATAACTTCTTCGTTATAGCTCCTTTTTCGCTCCGGAAAGAACCGTTGGATCGTAATTGAATCCTTCATCTATCAAGACTATAAAAATCAAGGATTCAATTCCAAAATCAAATATCCAATTTAACCAACGAAATTTCGGGGTGTTACATGATAATCTGTGTTTACAAAGTAAAGTTCGATTGTACCATTTTCGACATTGTCTTTTAGCAGACATTGTCCAAAATCACGTCGATGTGCTTGGTTTTGGTATGTTGCACAGGGTTAGCAGATATTGCAATTGCGCTATTTGAATCGCAGTAAATCGGGATCTTGTCGTACTTGAAGCCATAATCTCGAAGTTGTGTTCTCATCTACAGCACTTGAGAACAACAACTAGCCGCATCTACGTACTCTACCTCAGCTGTTGAAGTAGATACACATAGTTGTTTCTTTGAAGCCCAACTCACGAGTTTATCACCATGAAATTGTATATGTCCCGACGTACTCTTCCTGTCAAGCATACAACCTGCATGATCTGCATCTGAATATGTTGTGAGCTCGAAACCTGTATCCTTAGGATATCACAGACCAAGATCTGCAGTGCTCTTCAGATATCTAAATATTCGCTTAACAACAGATAAATGGGATTCTTTAGGACTAGCCTGATATCTTGCACATAAGCATGTAGAAAACATTATATCTAGCCTACTAGATGTCAAGTATATTAATGAACCAATCATACCTCCCAAGGTTCTAACATCAACAACTTTTCCAGAAGGATCAACGCCAATCTTAGTTCCAGGTGCCATCGAGGTACCAATAGAAGTACAATTTTCCATTTAAAATTTTCTAAGAATATCGAAAATGTACTTTGCTTGATTAATAAAGATCCCTGTGGAAAATTGTTTGACTTGTAATCCGAGAAAGAAATTCATCTCTTCCATCATACTCATCTGTAATCCGAGAAAGAAATTCTTACAGTATTTAGCATTAGTTGAACCAAATATGATATCATCCACATATATCTGAATTAAAATGATATCGGCCTTTTCCTTTTTAATGAAAAGAGTAGTATCAATTTTACCTTTTTGTAGGCAGGAGAAGGCGGTGGTTTCACCGGCTGATAGAGGAAAAGTTGGGGGTCTCACCGGTGGGGTTATTGGTTGTGTAATATATATATATATATATATATATATATATATATATATATATATACGGGCATAATCAAATGAGAACTAGGTAATTTGTGGTAACCGTGAGATCCAATATGAGCCACACATTTAGAATAATTAATATTAATTTTAAATAAATAGAAAATGATATTTTAGTAAATTTGTTTAATTCCTAAAATATAACTTAATTCCTAAATTTTCTTATTTCCTTTTACAAAAGGGTATCACATTGTGTTATCACGTATATTTTATGTTTACAAAAGGGTATTATAGTGTACTATCATGTATTTTCGATGTTTTTTCGATCTTTACAATGTGTATTATGGTGTGCTATCACGTATTTTTGATGTTTACAAAAGGGTATCATAGTGTGTTATCATGTATTTTTGATGTTTATAAAGTGTATCACAGTGGGTATCATGTATTCGCCGGAATAATATTTGTTGGAGAGAGGAGAGAGAAGAGAAGATAGATGAGATCTCAAAAATACCTAAAATACCTTTGATTAAAATTTTTAATTAAAATTACAAAAATTATTGATTTCCTAATTTATCTTCTGATTTATGGTTAAGATTGGATCTCACAGTTACCACAGATAACTGAGTTCTCCCTTAAATAGCCCCCTATATATATATATATATCATAATACTTAAGAATAAAAAATCAAATCAAAAGAAAGGAGAATTGAATTTTTTTAAAAGAAAAATTAAAGAAACTCTAAAAAGACTAAACTACCCCTCCGATTTAACTCATTTAATGGATTTTTTTGGATGGAGTTAGATTTTGGGACCAAGTACGTTATAAATTGCAAACCACCGGGATGTAACCCATAGATATTTCAAAGTTGAGACCCAGAGTGTTAAAACACATAAACCACAGGGATCAAATATGTAATTTACTCTTTTTATTTCTTAAAAGTTATGACGGATTTACCAATAAAGATAATCATCGGTAATTTCCATCTCAAAACTGTCAGTAATACCATCGGTAAATTAAGACCGTCAGTAAATTAAGACAATGGTTTCCAAATTAATTTAACAAGTATGGAAATTATTTAACCACAGTATATCGACGATTATATTCGCTGATTGAAGTTTTATAACCATCGGTAATACCATTGGTTTTTTCTTGCCGAGCATTTTTTTACCAACTGATTTTTCACTCTAAAAATGTTGGTTATGGTCCTAACCGATGTTCAACCAACGATCGTGTCCACCAATGATGGCCTGTTATTTTGTAGTGAGATACACTACTAGAAAAAGAGGTATTAGTGACGAAAAGCAGTGACGGAAATTTCCGTCGCTAATTAGTGACAGATTAGTGACAGATTAGCGACGGAATCTCCGTCACTAATTAGTGACGGATTAGCGACGGAAAATATATTTTCCTATTTAAATAATAATAAAAAATGAAAATTCACGTGTCCGTCGCTAATTAGTGATGGATTAGTGACGGAAAATCAGTGACGGAAATTTCCGTCACTAATTAGTGACGGATTAGTGACGGAAACCATTAATTTCTATTTAAAAAATAAATAAAAATGAAAATCCACGTACTAATCCGTCACGAATTAGTGACGGATTAGCGACAAATTTTTTTTACTTTTAGTTTTTTCATGTTTGTGTTATATGTATGCATGTGAATGTCTATGTGTTACATGTGTATGTATATATATATATATATATATATATGTGTGTGTGTGTGTGTGTGTGTGTGTGTGTTTGTGTACACATGTGTTGTTTGCTAAACCGATTGATCTATGTATATTGTTGTATATATGTTTATATGAATGTATAGATAATGTGTGTGTTGTTTGTTAATCGCATATGATGTATATATGTGTCTATATGCATGTGTATATGTTAATGTATAGATAGTGGGTGTGTGTTTATGTGTGTATGTGTTGTTATATATTGTACCTTAATAAGTCATATAGTGTCTTATTGGACTATAATGGATCTTAATGGGTTTAAAGAATTTCATTGGGCCTTAATGGATTTATTGGGTTTTAAAGGATTCTATTGGGCTTTAAAGGGGTTTATTGGGCCTTAATGGATCTATCTGGTTTTAAAGGGTTCTTTTGGGCTTTAAAAGGTTTCATTGAGCCTTAATGGATCTATCGGGCTTTAAAAGGTTCTTTTGGTGTTTAAAAGGTTTTATTGGGCCTTACTGGATCTATGAGGCTTTAAAGGGTTCTATTGGGCCTTAATGGATCTATCGGGCTTTATAGAGTTCTATTGGGTTTTAAAGGGTTCTATTGAGTCTTAAGGGATCTATTGAGCTTTAAAGAGTTTCATTGAGCCTTAATGGATCTATCGGGCTTTAAAAGGTTCTTTTGGGCCTTAAAAGGTTTCATTGGGCCTTAATGGGTCTATCGGGCTTTAAAGGGTTATATTTCGCTTTAAAGGGTTTCATTGGGCCTTAATTGATCTATCGGGTTTTAAAGGGTTCTATTGGACTTTAAAGGGTTTCATTGGGCCTTCATTGGTCTATCGGGTTTTAAAGGGTTCTATTGGGCTTTAAAGGGTTCTATTGGGCTTTAAAAGGTTTCATTGGGCCTTAGTGGATCTATCAAACATTAGAGGGTTTCATTGGGCCTTAATTGATCTATCGACCTTTAAAGGGTTTCATTGGGCCTTAGTGGATCCACCCGACATTAAAGGGTTTCATTGGGCCTTAATGGATCTATCGGGCTTTAAAGGGTTCTATTGGGCCTTAAAGGGTTCCATTATATTAATTGTCTTTCTCGATTTTATTTATATTTTTGAGAAAGCTAGATATGGGTTGATTGTTATTTTGTGATTTAACGTTTATTCTAGTTTAGATTTATAATAAAAATGTATTTTATTTTAGTTTAATTATAATTTTTAAGTAATGATAGAGTATTTTGTTAGGGATCATTTAATTTAAATAATAACCATATTTAAAATATTTTATATTTAAAATTAAAGAGATAATAAATTTAATAAAAACAAATTATAATTACATTTAGTAATAACAAGAGTTTTAAAATTTTAGGTCCAAAAAAAATATTTATAATTTAACCTTAAAATTTTAATTTCCCTCTAAAATATTCCCCTCTTTATTTCCCCCCTAAGGCATTGTTTGACAAAAATAAACTAGCTTATAAGCTAGTTTATTTTCTGAGTACATGTTTGGATGACCATAAGGTAGCTTATAAGCTACTTGGAGTAGCTTATGAGGAGTTTTTTATTATTATTTTAATTATGCCCCTCATTAATATTAATATTCATAATTATATATTAACTTTTAATTATAAATAAATAATTAATGTCTTTTTTGGTAATTTAAATGCTTATAAGTCCGTCGCTGATCAAGTCCGTCGCTGATCCGTCGATAAATCCGTCGCTAATCCGTTTTTCCGTCGCTAATCCATCACTGATAAGCATTACCCACCACATGTACGTATTCAGTGACGGACTTTCAACGACAGATTAGCTACCAAATGTACTTTCAGTGACGGATTAGCGACGGAATTTTCCGTCACTGATAGGGTCCTTTTTTGTAGTGTAAGGATTTGTGTATCTTCTATTTATTTGTAATTATCGTCTATATATTTTATACCTAAAAATACATTAATACAATACATCACCAATAAGGGTGATTTAATATTATACGAGTGCACAATTTTATCTTCCAAATTTTTAGGTTTTTATTTGACTCCTGATTTTGTGTTGGCAAACACCACAAATTGTATGGCATTTTTCATCTCCTTTTACTAAATGTCATTAAACATTAAGATTTTAAAGATTTGTGTGGCTAACTCTAACAAATATCAAACCCCCAAAGTTTCCAAGATTTTGTGACTTTATGTCATTATAGAAGGGAAACAATGGTGATACAAACTACAAAATGTTGATATTTGTTGAACAATTTTAGTGACACATTTTAGTAATCTACGCCAATAATATAATATATTTGTGTACCAACATTGGAGCTTCGGCAGATCACGGGTTGATGTACCAAAGTTATAGCTTCGGCATATCACTTTGCCCACTTCATCACTAAAATTTTGTTTGTGTGGCCTAGATATTCAGGATATCTGCTACTTGGATATTCTCTTTTCACAAATTGGGTAATAAGTAAACTATAAATAATTCATTAATTATAAACATCATTATTAGGTATGCTATATATAGTTGATCCAATATCAACAAAGTGAATCAGGCCGACATTGTGTCGAACCATAGAGTTGTACGTAGTTGGTGATGAAGTATGATACTAAATTATCTCAATTCTCAAAAAATTGTCACAAATATGGCTAAATACATCATGATTGATAGATAACTAGAAATCCAATGAACCATTGCCACATGCATGGGCCCATAAATTTTGTAGTGCATACGTAAACATTTTATTTTAGTTTATAATCGTAAAAAGAAGAAATAATACTTTACATGTTTATTTGAACAAAATGATGTTAAAGTTTTGCAAATATACGTTTCTACACGATTGGCATTTTTGCAAGTAAATCGTTTTTCATGAAAAGACAAACGATATTGTGGTCCACCCTTAAAAACAATTATTATCTAGCTATGTGGCTTTAATGTTCTTGACACGCATTTATTCATGCATTTCAAGTTCTTTTCTAGCTTGTGTAGTTTACATCTTTTTTGGTAAACCACTTTAGATATTATAGTGAAATTGAATTTAAAATGTTTTATTTAATAACCAATTGAAAAACACGACATGATCTCTTTAGATCAAGAACGTTTCCATCCATACCCTTGGTTAGCAAGATTACCCAAAGAAGTCGAAAAACTTCATAGATCAAGAACGTACCAAGCACCAAACGCTTAGACATTTTGGTCGTGAATGCATGTTAATGTGCCTGTGACAAGAAAACTCTCTTTAGTCTCATAATACCATTGGACTCTCTTTCAATAAAGTAAATAAGGTCTATACAAAAAGTCATGTGATAATGTACATAAGATGCACCAGTGATAATGACCCCGGTCCCCGATCATGTTTTGCACATTTTGATGTATTAATAGTCAAAACAATATGCCTGCACTATTGTCAAAACTTTCATACTACTGTAGCACGTCTCTTGATGTTTGATTCCTTTCTTTTCGTTTCCCCTTTTTATTTATGGACAATCGTTTCTTTGTATCTTTCTTTTCCTTACAGCAATAAGACCGAACACATGGTAAGGCCCTGATTTGGAACATGACTTGTTTCAATTCAGTTCCTACTAATACTCCGATGACAACCAAAATTACTTCATGTCCATCTTCCTTCAACCCAAAGCTTAATATATTATATTAATGGGAATGCATAATATATCCTTCACACCACTAGCAAAGATAGTCTCTCAATCATAAAATATAGTATCCACAAAAAAGTCTTGTACAACGTTAGAGAAGTTATAATTTGACCCACATCATCATTTTTAACCCCTACCCAATCTAAATTGATTCGGTTAATGTTTTCAAACTTTTAAGATTGCAAATGTTACTTTAAAATATATATTTATTAAGTGTTTTTTCTGATACATTTTTAGGCTTTTTTGTAATATACTCATCAACTTCTCTCAAGCCTTCATCAAATGAAGTCAACAGAATTATGGTACATTCTCCCTTAAAAAATCTTCTTTTTTCTTCTTCTAACACAATTGCACATCCATATTAAACCAAAAGTACGATGCTCATCTTTACTTTTTTATAATATCAAATCATTTGATCCTTTAAATTTGTCAATATCGCATATACAAGACAACATCAACTAAAGGAGAAGCAAAATCGCAAGTCAAAATGAATTGATATCAATTTTTGTACACTAAAAGAAACCAAAAAAAAAAAAAAATACCACAATGATTTACGAGGTTGAACCAATTGAACATACGTCCGGTGGCTACAACAACAAAATCGGCATTTTAAAATGATTAGTCATCATTGGGCGCCCTAATATAGTACTTAACAAGACTTCAAATTTATATGACCAACAATTGTGTCTGATGCAATGAGGTTAAAGTAAGTTGTTAGGATGGAGTCAAACTACATAACAAATATTAGACATTTTATAGCACACATTTGCAAAGTGCCCTATGTAACAAGTTTTATAAAAATGACACTTTTATTGAAGTGTCCTGTAAAAACATTGATAAAACAATTACTTTTTGACTCTTATTAATTAGATTGCTAGTTGATAGATAGTATTGCCCAACTTCGTGAGTTTTATTATGGTTGTTTAACTCCATTCTAACAACTTATTGTAATATTACTATATAATGCACATTTACTAGTCATGTATACTTAAAACCTAATACCTAGGTGTGATCATGTCCAAGGACGTCATTTTCATGTCTTGAAAATTGTTGCCTTATAACCCTAAGGCATGATGAGGTTGAAAGTCTTATATTTGGTTACCAACAAAATTTAAGACACTTAATAGTATTCTCGAACTTCAAAAAGAAGACAACATTATCATTATGTATACACTACTTAAAGGGGTTCTTGGTGAGTAATGAATGGGAATGAAAATGATTGAGAGTAGTGATGGAAATTTTATTTGTCGGGCCAGGAGACTTGTACCCGCCCCTAATGGGGCAGAGATTCCCCGACTCATCGGATAAGGGGGAGGGAATGTGGATGATACTACCCACCCTTAATAATACCCGATATATTTATAAACACACACACACATATGTATATACATATATATTTAATATATAGCTTGATTAGTTTCTTGTTTGTTGCTTAATAATTTTATACTTTTTAATTTGTCATGAACTATGATTACATGTGGTTGGTTATGTCAATATGTGTTTTTGAAACTTCAGGTTTTATTTGTTTGTTTTAAAAATTTAAAAGTCATTTTTTTTCTATTAATTTTATAATGCATAATTACTTTTTTTTTCTTAAATGGGTACCAAACATGTTCCCCATACCTGTCGAAGATTTTCCTTTAACGCCTGAAAAATATTGATAAGTTATTTCGGACACATATATCATTTTGTACATTGTTGGCTTATAATTTAAATGTTTAAGACCATCGAAACTTAACCTCAAACCCTAAACTCGTAAACCGAGCATGTGAATCATCGAAACGAAGAAGAAAACGAGCCTTGGGGGCGCAAGGCGAGAATGCCCGCGACTATGACAGTTGTCACAGCCGCGACGTGGGGAAAGCCCACGGTACACATCAGGCGACATTGCCCCGCAATTGTGACATAGGGCATAGTCGCCTGTCACTCTCGCGGGGGATGTATTGAGAGGTGGGGCACACGGCGACAATGTCGGCGACAATTCCATAGGGCATAGTCGTCGGGCAAGGTTTCCCGGTTCTGTCTAAGGGTATAAAACCGACTTGAACGATTTTCAAGATCATTTTCTCCATAATCCGATTAGGGTGCAATTTTGAGAGCTTGAGGGACGATTTTTTTCCATATATACTCTCTCCTCATTTACTCCAAAGCTTAAGTTAGTTGGAATCATTAATTGGGGTTCAAGGGTGGATTTGGAGCATTTATAATGAAGATCTAGCAAGTTCTATTGATCTCGTAGTCAGATTTGAACTTTAGAAGGGCTACAAATTTCTTCAAATCATCTGTGACAGATTGGACCTTCGAGTTCATATCATCACCAATTAGATTCATTTGCCTCAGAAGCATCCTGCCTATTGCTGTAAGCTCATCTTTAGTCGCAAGGTTTGAAGGATGATTGGCGGCAACAGGATTCTGAGGCTTTGAAGTGGATGGAGCTTGCAGAGGGACCATGACATTGTGGCTCATGTCCTTTATTTTGTTTTTCAACTTTGTATGATCTTCAACAGCAGAGGCTGCTGTCTCTGCTGCAGGCTTAGGGGCATCATTCATGAGAATTTCACCAAGCACTTTTATTGCTTCCGTTTGTTTGTCGACGTCAGAGATAACCCTGTTTGAATCTTCATGTGTAGCATAGGTGGTAGAGGCTTCTGTTAGCTTTTGGATATCAGCAGAGTTCTGGGCTGTGATCCTTTTCAGCTCGGCCAGAGCCTATGTGTTTGCCTTCAGGGCTTCTGCTATGTTTTGTAGGTCGGCGTTTTCTGTGGAAGAATTTGTGGGAATCGAGCTTTTTAACTCATCGATTTTTCTAAACATATTGTCTTCGAAGGTTTTGAGCTCATCCTTCGTGAAAAACATGTTGGGGGTAACCTCTGGACCAACACATGGTCCAGATTCTGCCAATGAGCCTTTAGCACCTAAAGAGCCTATTTGTATGTTGAGCTCAATAGGATTTCACACTGATCCTCGATGTTCCTTAAAGGAATCATCTACAGAGGTTCTGTTATCGAGTTTCTCAAGTGTAGATTTAGAGTCTAACACCTGAGTATCGATAAGTGGACTCTTTGGGCGATCTAGACCCGCAGAGTCAGTGTTTGTCCTCACCAACACCACTGAAGTGTTTTAGATTTCGCTCGTGTGTGGAGCAGACGCAACAAATTCCTCTGCAGAGGTGGGTGGCGTGTTCGGAGGCAAAAGAACACTTATTGCATCACCACCATCCTTTTGAGAGGTTGGGATTGTTTTGGCTTCCCCAACTATGATTGGCACAGAGGAGGAATGAGGTTCCTCTGTCCGGTTTGCTAGGGTAAGGTTTGGAGTGTCCACTAGTTCTTCAACATCCCTCTCCCCTAGATCTGCAGGGATGGATGGGTGGCTTGCACTGGGAGTTGGCTTAAGTTGTGTGCCTTCAACATCTTTTACACTTTTACTTTCCACTAACGATTTTTCTTTTTCACCATCACCTTTGTCTTCCTCATCACTACTAGGAAGACCAGTTAAGTCCTCGACTTCAACTGTGGTGTCGTGAATTCCTAGACCCTTTGACAGATGTTGAGCCTCATCTTCTTTGGATGGGGAACTTAATTATTCCACCACTTCTTTCGCTATGTCCATAACCACCGTTAGAGAGCTATAAGGCCTAATAAATTCTGTTTTTGTGGCCGTAGTAGCAATGGGAGATTCTTCTGCTATTACCTTTCTCCTTTTCCTCTACAGAGAAGTCTCCATCTCCTCTGCAGTTCCTTCATTTCAATCTTAGCTTGGCCTTCATCAGAGGCCTTCTTTGCTTTGTCGGCCAGTTTGATAAGCTTCTTATTTTTGGCCTTTTTTGAAGGCTCTTAAGAGTCTTGCACCTCTGGAGCCTTTTCGACTATAATCTCTGCAACCATGACTTTGGGCTTCTTTGCCTTTTTTTTCTTTAGAGGTTTGTCAACCTCTGTGATTACAGTTTCAACTTTTGGGTCATCTTCAATCACTATCTTGGCTTTCTTCTTCTTCTTAGGCTTTTCAGCCTCTGCGACCACTTCATCATCAACTTTTGGGACCTCCTCTTCTTCGATCCTCTTTTGGGGTTTTCTTTTCTTTTCCTTCTTGGGTATCTCTTCCCTTTCCCCACTCTCTTGGTTATTTCTCTCTTTTACTCACTCTTCATGTGCCACTTCGGCCACATCCACCTGAACTCCCTCAGCAGTATCGTCCCTAAGATCAATGGTTATCTCTCCCACAAGTAAACCTATGCGGGGGGGGGGGGGGTTGCAAGACTCGATTTAGGAGTTATGTGCCCACGAATATATTCTAAACTAGCCTCTTCACTACCCAAATAGGTCAGAAGTTTTGCAGGCAGAGGTCGAGCACCAGGATATCCATTTGGCAGAGTGGTTGGCTTATGAGACTTCATCTCATATATCTTTGTCATCTTACCCTTTGAGGGTAACTTACCTTCTCCTATCATTTCATTGCCAAGTAGGACTGCGATGAATTTGTTGAAGACGAGAGTCGTTGGTTGTTTATTTCTCCTCTGATCCTCTTCCTTGGTCAGCACAACATTCATGATCTCTCTGAATATGAGTTTGGCATAGTCTAAGGGAAGATCATAATAGATCCCGTACATGATGGCCAAAATGTTATGGCTCGATTGATCAGGGATTCCCATCTTGCATGTCAGAGCCCTATTGAGAATTGAAAACAAGACGTTCCACAAAGGTTGCAAGTTCTGACGCCTAAAGTTTGTTCTTTTGGAGAAGGGTTTGGCATACCCAATGAATCTTAGAAATTCTAAGATTTCTTCATCACTTGGTTCCTCTGAGAACTTGACCAAACTCAATTGGTCCTTGGTTGGAAGTTCAAATATATCTAAGACCATCCTTCTGTTGATACCTAGTTCCAGAACCTTATCACTCCCAGGATGTGTAGCATATCCCATAATACAGTGTCCATATTTAGGGATTTTCTAATGTCTACATCCTTGCCAAAATTGTTGGACGTAAGTTTCAGGTACATCTGTCCTAGTCATGGTCAGTACTTTATTCAGAAAATGGTTCTTGAGGAGTTTTATCAACGGTTCAGCTTTAGTAGGGTATCCCTTAGGGCTTAAAACTAAGAAGTGGTTATTGGGTTTCAGTTGAAGAGAAATGGAATGGTATTGGTTCCTAGTGAATGAAATCACTCGACTAGAGAGTTGGTTTTGTTGGCCTACGGATGTATAGTCATCCTTTTGTGCTATGGAATGTTAGGAGTTGTTCGAGTTTTGGGAGTTATTTGAGTGTTCGGAGCTATGAGAGTTCTTAGCAGACACATATTGTGAAGCCATGGATTAAGGATGGTGTATAAACAGAGAAGTTGCAGGTTTTTTTTTCCTTTGAATGCTCGAGAATAATGGTTGCAGGGAAAAAAATGAAAGGGTAAAAAGGTTTGGGTATTTATGGTGTGAGAAGGTGAAACATTTAGCGGTAAATGATAAAATTTCAAATCCGTAATGAGTACCTAGATAAAAATGAGCCGTTTTAAAAAATGACGGTACAGATTACGTCCCAATCACATTTTGTCACGTCATTTGGGGCGGTGCATGATCGAGTGCGTACGCCTCCCATTATTCGCACATGCGTGACATTTGCTATTCCCAAGTGTTGAGAATGACATAAGCTCTGTGGGTTAAGAGCTTCTGAGATTAAGGGTTGGCTCTTTTGCATAAGATTACACTTTTCTTACCCAAAAACATTGGAATTCGATGGAATGATCAAGTTGGATACAAGAATGAGAAATTATAGATGAAGAAGTGCCTTTGTTAAACTCAGAGGCTCTTTGACCAAAAATTTCTCATTAAAAGAATTCAATTAAGGTTTTTGATCACCCAAAATTTGGACATGTTTTGGTTGGGAATTTAGGACATATTTGGAAATTGGTGTCCGAGAAAAGTGTTTTTGTCCTTGTAGATGTGCGAAGAACATACCTGATTCTGCATACTTTTCTCGATAAGAAAGGCTTCTCTGCTCCCCCTTGAATGATCAAGATCTTCTTTGCTTAACTCCTTCTGCTCCCCCTTAACCTATGCTTGGATCATACAAGATAAGCTTTGCACAAGACATAGAGCAAGGAATCACATAGCCTTGGACCATAAGAAGTGAATTAAAAGACAACTGTACATGAAAGAATGAACTATACATACATAAGTAAAGATAAAACTAAAATAAAATATATACACAAGAAGCTCTGTGCCAAGGTACAGAGGATCTGTGGATCAACTCATGTTTAGCATTCCCAACTTGCCAACAAGAAATGAAAATCTCTTTTCATCTAGAGCTTTTGTGAATAGGTCAGCGAGTTGGTAGTCTTGGGCACAAAATACATTTCAATGGTGACCTGCTCCACATGGTGTTTTAAAAAGTGGTACATGATATCTATGTGTTTAGTCTTTAAGTGTTGTATTGGATTTGCAGAGATCGCAATGAGACTCTTGGAGTCACCAAGGATGGGTATTTTGTCAATGTCAAGACCATAGTCCCTTAGTTGGGTTCTCAACCATAGCAGTTTCTGCCGTAGAAGTTGACACACAATTAGCAGCAGCCACATTTTCAGCTTATGCCGTAGAAGTTGACACACAATTTTGTTTCTTAGAAGTCCAACGAACTAGTTTTCCGCGTAGGAATTGACAACTTTCAGAGGTATTCTTTCGGTCAAGCTTGCATCCTCCATAGTCTGAATCTGTATAAGCCACAAGATCAAAGCCAGAGTTCTTTGGATACCAAAGGCCAAGGTTCTTGGTGCCCTTTAGATATCTAAAGATCTTCTTCACAGCTAAAAGATGGGATTCCTTGGGGTTAGCTTGAAATCTTGCACAAAGGCATGTAGCAAATATTATATCAGGTCTACTAGCAATTAAGTATAAAAGAGACCCAATCATACCTATATAGAGTTTACACGCCACAGATTTACCCTCTTGATCAACATAGTGCTTGGATCCAGTGGCCATTGGAGTCCTCATTGCTGAAGAGTAAGAGAGTTTGTATTTTTCAAGTATGTTAGAGATATATTTTGATTGATTTAAGAAAATGCCCTCTGGAGTTTGCTTGACTTGTAATCCTAAGAAGAATGTTAATTCTCCCATCATACTCATCTCAAACTCACTCTTCATCAAAGTTTCAAACTTTTTACAGTAAGATTCATTTGTAGACCTAAAAATAATGTCATCTACAGTGATCTGTACAAGCAAAATCTCACCTTTTCAATTCTTAAAAAATAGAGTTGTATCAGTTGTACCTCTTTCGAAACCATTTGCTAGCAAGAAGTTAGAAAGTCTTTCATACGAGGCTTTGGGGCTTGCTTTAGTCCATACAGAGCCTTGTCTAAGAAATTGACATGATTAAGGTACTTGGAGATTTCAAACCCTGGTGGTTGTTGGATATATACTTCTTCTTGAATTTGTCCATTTAGAAAGGCCGACTTGACATCCATTTGATAAACTTTGAAACCTCTGTGGGCTACGAAGGCAAGGAAGATCCTTATTACTTCGAGCCTTGCCATAGGGGCAAAAGTTTCTTCGTAGTCGATCCCTTCTTCTTGGAAATATCCCTTTGCCATCAGCCTTGCCTTGTTCCTAATCACCACCCTATCTTCATCCTTCTTGTTCCTAAAGACCCATTTGGTCCCGATTGTTGTTTTGCCTTTCGGCAAAGGTACTAGGGTCCACACTTCATTACGCTCAAACTGCAGAAGCTCCTCTTACATAGCTTCTACCCAGTTTGGATCTTCTAGGGCTTCAGAGATCTTCTTGGGCTCGATGATACTGACAAAATTTGTAAAGAAACAAAAGTTTGCAGTAGCCGAGCGAGTCTTGACTCTATCAGAAGAGTCACCAATGATCTAGCTCTGTGGGTGACTTTTTATCCACTTGGTCATTCTGGGAAGGTGCTCATTGGAACTTTCTAGCTGAACATCTGGAGAGGTTTTCTATTCATGATCAGCTTCTGTCACATAAGGTTGATCATTTGTGCTTACCACAGGACTTGATTGAGCTCCTTGAGTTGAAGAAGATAGCTCTGTGGTGTCTGGGTTCGAGTGTTGTGATTGCTCTGGTGTTAACTCCTCTAAGATTGTGGGAAGATGATCTTCACCTTGGTTGAGTATAGAGCCATGATTGTTGTTGGTCTCTAAGTGCTCCCCCTCGACATTTGGCCCTACAAGAATAGTAAAAAAGGGTGATGTATCACTAGGACCAGTTAGGTATGTACCTGTTTGGTCCTCAGAGGCCTCGGCTTCAAGGGTTCTGTGATCATCTTCAGAGGGTTCATCATCGTTAAACATTTCATCGAACAAATGATTAAGTTCATTTGCTCTTCTTGATGATTCATCAGAGTCTTGCGTTTTAAGCTTGAGTCCTGAGCTGATTTGCTTATAAGTCACCTGAAACGAGTCATCAAAAGAAATATTAATACTTTCAAGTATATGTTTTGAATTGAGCATGCAGACTCGATATGCCTTGGAGGAAGCTGAATAGCCAATGAATTTGGCTTCATCTGCTTTTCGATCAAACTTTCCAATGCTCTATCTGTCGTTGAGGACGAAACATAAGCAACCAAAAATATGAAAATATTTGGTGTTTAGCTTCCTCTAGTTAAGTAGGTGGTAGGGGGTCTTGGAATGCCTCTTCACTATAAGTGATCTATTTTGTGTGAAGCATGTCGTGGAAATAGCTTCTGCCCCAAATGAAGTCGACAATCCTGAAGCTGTGAGCATGGTTCTAGCGATCTCCACAAGTGTTCTGTTCTTTCGTTCAACAACGCCATTCTGTTGAGGAGTCCTCGGAGCCGAGAAGTTCTGTGAAATGCCTTCTTCAGTTAGATAAACTTCAATGGTTGAGTTCTTGAACTCAGTACCATTGTCACTATGAATTCTCTACACTCTGTAATCAGAAAGAACCTGTACTCTCTTTAAGAGATTGATTAGTACTACAGGAACATCAGACTTCTTACGGACAAACTCTACCCAAGTGTATCGAGAGAACTCATCTACCAGCACAAGAATGTACTTCTTTCCACCAAGGCCTTGCACAGAAATGGGGCCACAGAGGTCAACATGCAACATTTGTAGAGGCCTAGTGCAAGATATGTTTGAATTGCTCTTATGGGCAACCCTTTTGAGTTTGCCCATCTCACAAGCAGAGCATAGATGGTCTCTATCAAACTTAATACTTGGAAGACCACTTACCAAATTTAATTTTACAAGTTTGTCAAGAGTATGAAATTTTAAATGACAAAACCTGTTATGCCAGAGCAAAGTCTCCTCATTGTTACTAGATACCAAACAAAGCTTTTCTTCTCTGTTGGTGGCCTTGAAGTTCATAAGGTAAGGATCACCCCTTCTATTGGCTCGCAGAAGCTCTATTCCAGTATCTTTTTTTAGCAGAGAGTAGTATTGGCATTTGAACTTTACATCGAATCCATTGTCACAAAGTTCGCTAACACTTAGTAAGTTGTGCTTAAGGCCATCCACATAAGCTACTTTGCACACATCGATGTCCCTCTTAACAATGACTCCATAGCCTTTAATCTGCCCTTTCTTATTGTCTCCAAAGGTTATAGAGCCACCTCCAGATTTTTCTTGGTATGAGGTGACTAACCCTCTGTCGCCAGTCATATGCCTTGAGCACCCGAAGTCTATGTACCAGATTGGCACATGTTGCTTCTTCTGTGACCAGATCACGGAGATTTAGGTACCCATTTCCAAATGGGTCCATGTTTGTTAGGGGCATTAAGAGTAGCCTTGGCACTCTTTGGTTTGGCATTACCCTCCTTCACAGAGGTACCATTTTGCCCTTTCTCAACATTGAATTTGGCATTCTTGGACTTGGGGTGAGAAATAAATCAGTGTGGGCTAGAGAAATGTTGGTTAAGCGCATGCGTGAGATCAAAACATTTACAATATCAGACTCCAGAAGAAATCTTCTTGAACTTTTCATTAAAAGCAGTAAAGGAGGGTACAGAGCAATTTTCGTTAAAATCCTTCCTAGCCTTAGGTTTCTTTTTACAGAAAGTTCTATCTAGTCTAGATTGATTTTTCACAAAATTTCCTCGCGGATTTCTCTAGGATTGTGCTCTCCTTCCGTGGTTTTCTACCTTTGAAATCACTGCCACAGAAGCATAAGATTTGTCATTTTTAAGCCATTTTCCCTTCTGTTGCCATGTGAATTTCCTTTGAAAAGGTTTTATAGATTTTGGAGCTTTGGGCTTCTGAGATAACAAAGACTTTTCCTTGTTCAATTTTTCTAGCTCAAGAGAAGTCTTGGCTTGCAAACACATGTCAAGGAAATCAGGGCAAATGGGTATCTCTGCAGATCTCCTTTTAGGAGCAATCATTCGTTTAGGAATGCCAGAGGATAGTTTATTTTCCTCTAGAGTGCAGGGAACTATTTCTCGCTCCACAGAGTTAGTCTCAGCATCGACAGAGGATGACTCAAACTCTGATTCAGAGTCCGAATCAAGAAAGTCTCTGTGGATGGAGGCATGGTTTTCTTGACATGTATTGCTCTTTCCATCATTAGTTTCCTCTGAGATATTAAAATTTTTGAGAATACAAGGGACCACTTCAGGAACAGAGGTCATATCAGGATGGCTGAAAAAATGATTTTCATAAGTCTTCTTCAAATCTTTTTCCAAGAATATTTTAAACAATTTCTCTTCTACAGAGGCTGGCACAAACTCCGGTTCCTCAGGGGACAATTCCTTTTCAGGAATCAGCATGCACATAAAGGCCATTTGAGTTTGAGTCTCTGGATGACCAAATTTGAAGAGTCCTATCCATTTTTGAGACAAATATTTCCTTAGAATAGATTTATTATTTTCAGAGTTTGATGATGACAGGTCATTGTTTTCATACCAAACACTAGTCATCACCAGATGATTCCTCTCATGTGGTCTTTCAGAGGTCCTGTGCCTTTTAAAGGTAGAAGTTAGATGTGGAAGACTTGGTTTTAAAAATTTCACAAGACAGAAGATATTTGTCAGAGATTTGTTTCTTTTATTTCCAGTATAAGGATCAATATCAGTGAACCCTATACCCCTTCTGCCGACTTGGGTATTTACCTTTTCATGCACCTTTTGTGCGTCCTGATATTTCTTTATTAGGAGGTCTCTATCGAGCAAGTCTTGGTGAAGGACTTCTCTCTCCTTTTGAAAAAAGTTCTTTAATGAAACAACATTTAATCAGTCACTATCATTGTCCCTTAGCTCTTTTATTTTTTTTCTTTTAAAGCTTTGTCAAGTAAAACAACCTTTTCCTTTAAGGATTTCTTTTCAGAAATATGCTCAATAATAAGATATTTCTTTTCATCATAAAGCTTATCCTTCTCTTGAGTAAGAAGTCTAGCTTCTCTCTCATAGAAGGCAAGCTTCTTCTCGAGTTCTGAGCATGTGTTTTTACAAGCAAGGAATTCCTCTTTAAGTTCAAAAAATTTGTTTTCAGAGTCATGAGAGATAGAGTGAGATGTGGATACCTCACTATCATCTTCTGAACAGTTGAGTTCTGCCATCCCACAGAAGAGTGCATTTATATCCCCTTCGTTAGAGGATTCATCGGTCACGAGATTGTCTTGTTCGGCCATCAGTGACCTCTGTGTCTAATATTCTGCCTTTTTTTCTTGAAAAAGGCAGCGTCTCTGACCGGCTTGCCTCTGTTGGCATTAGTTCTGCACTCGGCTACAAAGTGTCTAGGTTTTCCACACTTGAATCAGCCCTCGTTCTGCGGGGTCTTGTTGATATCTTTCTCTCCTCCTCTTCCATGACTCCTCTGAGCACCCCTCTGGGGTACTCGATGGTATTTTGGTGCTCCACATGTCTCCTATAATCTCCACTATTATCTTGCTTCCTTTGATCATCAAACTCTTCTCTTCCAAACTTCCTCTGCTCATATCCACCATATACTCTTCTATCTCCTCTCTCATCCCTTTCATCTCTTCCCCGATTGAACATAGACTTCTTTTTCAGACCTCTGTTGTACTCTTTGGTCATAAGAGCCACATTTTTTTTGCCATAGAAGCCATGTCCTTCTCTTCTTCTGAGCTTTCCACTGCCTCACTCTTGGCAACCAGCACCTTCTTCTTCTTCAAATTTTCCTCCACAACTTTTTCTTTCTTTCCCTTATCCTGAACCTCTGCGGTTTTTCCTACCAATGCAAGAGGTCCTCCAACTTGGGTTTTGACCCTAGAGATGCGATTATCTTGGCTAACCAGAGTCCCAAAGAGGTCAGATAAAGACCAAACATCAAGATCCAAAGTTTCTTGGAGTGAAATGGACAAGTGTAACCATTATGATTTTCCACTGGGGATATTCATCCCTGAGTAGAGTAGGGGGTTTAGACTGATATCCGCACTAAAGAAGTTTATTGCGTTTGCCATTTTTAAAGAGATGAAAATGATGACTGAAACAGAGTATAACTTGATCAAATGAAATAAGATGAAATGGGACGTGATATGGTAAGAATATGGTGAAGAAGGGTATATCAACACAACTCACAAGCTTTGAACTATTCTAGAATAAGAAACTATCCTATTACTGAGTCTAAATCAAACAGGTTGAGGAAAACTCAGAAAGCAGGGACTGTTCTATTGAAAATGAAAGACACAACTAAGAAATAGTTCAAAGTACTACCAAACAAATAGGAATCATTGTAGAACATGATCCTTTAATATTGATCATCAAAACCAGCTCTGATACCAATTGTTGATCCCAGATTAGTGTTCTAACAAGTGATTAACCAAACTAACTACACAAACATAATATTATGTATGAGTGCGGAAGCATATTATATGTAGAAAGATGGTTGTTTTGGTAGTAGACACACAAAACAAGTAATGAAGAAATCAACAAACAAGTATGAATTAGTCACTAGAAGATTTGCTTCATTGAACTTAAGTTTTTTACACCAAGAACACGCACAACTGTGTGAAAAAATGCTCTCTACAATATTTTTAAATTGCAAGACAAAACGTGGTGTGTTTTTGTGCTTACATTTTAGTAAATTCAGGAGGTGCTCCCTTCATATACATAGGGGGAGCACACAATAGTACAAGACAAAGGCTGATATTCCATATAAGGTATGCCACCTGGAAAGTAAAACCATCGTGGGGATGTACTATTGATCTTGAAGATCATCGTACAGCAGGGTCACATGATCTGCATGTGATGTTGTCTTGTCCATGGCATCCTGAAATCTTTAAGTCGTCCATTCTTCAGAGTTAAGCCACCACAGAGGCTCTATGAGGGATCACAGAGGTTCTATGGTCTGAGTGTGATCTTCAGGTTGAGCTTCTCGGTTGAATGGTCAACAAAGCTTCTGAGCTCGGCACTTCTGTGGTATTCTTGGTGTATGAGAGCAGTCTTCTGATGTTCCTATACTCAGCCTATTTTTCTATACTTTTCTATTTAATGAATGGAGATAACAGAGTGATAACTCTTGACCAAGACCCCTACACATGGTACATGTTGACCTCTGTGGTTCCATATCTGTGCAGAGTCTGAATGGAAAAAAGTATATACTTGTTTTAATAGATGAATACTCAAGATATAATGGATTGAGTTCATTAGAGTTAAGTCTAATGTTCCAGAGGTACTAATAAATCTGTTGAAAAGAATTCAGGTATTGCTCAACAACAACGTTCAGAAGTTAGGAAGTGATAATGGAACTAAATTCAAAAATACTAAACTTGATGAATATTTCACAAGTGAAGGCATGTCACATAACTTCTCTACAGCCAAAACCCCTCAACAAAATGGAATTGTTGAAAGGAGAAACATGACACTAGTTGAAGCTGCAAGGACCATGTTGGCAACCTCTAGATTACCTACCACATTCTAGGCAGAAGCAGTTTCTACAGTCTATTTCATACAAAGCAGGGCTATCATAGTGAAGAGATTCTAGAAAACTACTTATGAACTCATAAATCAAAGGAAACCTAATGTCAAGTACTTTCATGTCTTTGGATGAGGGTGCTTCATTCTGAATGACAGAGATTAGCTGGGTAAATTTGATAAAAAGGCTGATGAAGGAAAGTTCATTAGATATTCACTAACTTCAAAAGCCTACAGAGTTTACAATCTCAGAACTAATCTCATCAATGAAAGCATCAATGTTTCCTTTGATGATAAAGATCCATGATTTCAATGTGTTCTTGCTCTGAACTCAAACTAAATGTGTTATTTGAAAACCTATTTGATGAGGATGATGCCTCTGAACTTACCATCAGAGGTGTCTTTGAAAGAGTTTCAGAGGGACCCCAAGCATCAACTACATCCCTATCTATTCCTTCTGATAGCTCACCATCTATATCAATGACCACAGGTCAAACTGCAAATCCTATACTGGACATTCATCTGAAGAGGAGCAAGCTAATACTTCACCAAGTTCAGAAGCACATACTACTCCCTTTCAGAGCCCAATGTCAGAAAGGCTCTCATCCATCTCCGAAGCTCAAAATCCTCCACAAATTCATGCTCCCATGTCTAGATGGAGCAAAGAACATCCTCTTCATCAAATCATTGGTGATCCAAATGATGGCTTAAAGACCAGATCAACCACTGATAATGAAGCATTCTTTATGAACTTTCTTAGCATGGTTGAACCCAAAAAGATCTTTGAATCCCTGGATGACCCAAACTGGATATAAGCTATGCAGGAGGAGCTTCCGCAGTTTGAAAGAAACAAAGTTTTGTCTTTAGTTCCCCTTCCTAAAGGCAAAATTGCTATCAGAACTAAGTGGATTTTCAAAAACAAATAGGATGAGAATGGGATAGTAATCAGAAACAATGCCAGGACATGTAGCAAAGGGATACTGCCAAGAAGAAGGAATAGAATATGATGAAACCTTTGCCCCTGTTGCAAGGATTGAGGCAATAAGAATATTTCTAGCCTTTGCATCTCACAAGGGTTTCAAATGGATGTAAAGTTTGCCTTCTTGAATGGCAAACTAAATGAAGAGGTATATGTCCAACAACCCCTGGGTTTGAATGCTCTGAGTTTCCAAACCATGTGTACTATCTAAACAAAGCTCTGTATGGCCTTAAACAAGCCCCAAGAGTTTGGTATGAAACACTTTCAAAATTTCTGATTACTAATAACTTTGAAAAATGTACAATGGATACTACTCTGTTCATTAAAAGGTACAAGAATGAGCTACTTCTGGTACAGATTTATGTTGATGACATTATCTTTGGGTCTACTAACCAAAAATAACGTGACAAGTTTTCAGAGTTGATGAAAAGTGAATTTGAAATGAGTTTAATGGGGGAATTAACCTTCTTCCTAGGACTCCAAGTAAATCAGACTTCAGAGGGCACTTTCAAAAATCAATCAAAATATGTTTCTAACATTATAAAAAAGTATAAACTAAATGATTCAGCTCCCATGAAAACTCGTATTGCCACTGGAGTTAACTTTGATCCTTCTGGCAAGCCAGTGGATGTCAAGAACTACAGAGGCATGATAGGGTCACTTTCATACTTAATTGCTAGCAGACCTGATATAATGTTTGAAACATGCCTCTATTCCATATATCAATCTAATACAATGGAATCGCACTTATCTGCCGTTAAGAGTGTCTTTAGATACCTCAGAGGCACTCCATCAATGGGCCTTTGGTATCCAAAGCACTATGGTTTTGAATTAATAGTCTATACTTATGCAGATCATGCAAGATGCAAATTAGACAGGAAAAACACCTCTGGATGTTGTCAACTCCTAGGAGACAAGTTATTAAGCTGGTCATCCAAGAAGCAAAACTGCGTGTCAACCTCTACAGGAAAAGCAGAATATCTTACTGCTGCTAGTTGTTGCTCTTAAGTAATATCGATGAAAACTCAGCTTAAAGACTATGGTCTTGAGATTGACAAAATTCCCATACTATGTGACTCCAGAAGTGCAATTTCTATCTCTACTAATCCATTGCAACATTCCAAAACTAAGCATATTGATGTCAGGTATCACTTCCTTAAAGATCATGTTGAGAAGGGTACTATTGAAATGTATTTTGTCTCAACTGATTACCAACTTGCTGATATATTTGCATAAGCTCTTGATGAACGAAGGTTCAACTTTTTGATCAGTAAGTTGGGCATGCTAAATATGTCTAGTTGATCTCAACACAGATTAGAGCCTCTGATACCTCACCTCAGAGCCTCTGACAATAATGTAGCATATTTTCAGATAATCACCAGAGCCTTTGATACACATATCAGAGACTCTACATATCACTCAAGCATGTTTTTCATCCATCCACAAGCATATCTTATTTTGTGTGATCCAAGCACAATTTAAGGGGGAGTAAAGAATACTATCATTAATCAAACGGGAGCTAAATCAACAGAAAGGTAATATACAAAGATCAAGATCAGAGCCTCTGATATCCTTATCAGAACTTCTGTATCTTCACTCGGAGAACCTCTGAACGAATTCAAGAAGAAAGGTATGCACTTCACTCTTATTCCAACTTATCCTTTCTTGCAAAATAAAACCAAATCTGGTTCAAAACCTTTGAATGAACTCCATAACCTATTATTTAGTTTCTGACACTCTTCTCTAGAGCCTCTGGTAACTATGGCTCTGAAGACACTTCAGAACACTACATGTTTGTGTTCTTGGATGTTTTCCAATCAGATTTAGGATATTAACAAGTTTGAGCATTCAAAGAAGAATCTTGTGGTATTGGGGGCACAAATGCCAATTCTCAGAGGCTATGATTGCTCATTCCCTTCTCTGAAAGGATCAACACTTCCGTATTTCCTTTTCAAATTGGCTTGTACTGGTTATTTAAATAAGTGACTGGCATGTCTCTTTACAAACCCTTCGGTGACAGTTTTCTGACTTGTGCGTCCCATCAACGCCGTCCTTTCATAAAAATCCTCCACGTGTCACTGTGAGATTTGATGTACGCCGAAATGGTTCAGACCTCAGTCTCATCAACGTCGTTCCACTATCTCACTCGAGTATTTTCACGTTCATAAAACCCATTTCTCTTTTACGCTTTTCAGAATTTCCTCCCAAACTTCATCTTATTCATCGTTCTTCAAGCTTAAGAACTTTCCTTACCTGCAAAAATGGCGAAAAACCAAAATGGCTCCGATGACTCGATCAGAATTGTTCCTAAACAAGCTCCACCATAGTTCAACATCCCTGTAAAGGGAAACAACTTCCATCTGGACCTAACACCCACCAAGTTTGACGAACAGTACATAGTAATCTTAGAATTCTTCAATAACAGTGAACTAAAGTATTCCCTTACCAGTTTCGATAACAATGTGCCACTAAACTACGTTCAATAATGGTGGCAAACAAGTGAGGACATTGAAAACGTAGATAGAATCGTAAGATTTGTTGATGCAAGAAACGAAGCCGAAGGATCAATCAGAATTTTTGATGAAACTCTTCAACGACACCTCTATCTGTTTAAAATTACTGACCTTGGGATAGCTAAATTTGAAAAACCCCTACCCAATAAACTCTCTTAGAATTCCTTGTGCATTTAACAAGGACATCTCCAAGCTAAGTGAATTTCGCCGTCAACATCTCCCACCAATCTGGAACTTCATGTTTATTATGCTAAACCGCACCCTCACCTGCAAGATTGGGAGTCAAGATCAAGCAAACCCCACCATCTTAGCCATCATATATGCTCTTTTCTTCAACAGAGCCATCGACTTCGTCGGACATCTATGGGTCAAACTCTACATGGCAGTTGATCGAAAGAACAAGGCACTTGCCAAAGGAAAAGCACCTGTCTCTGTCCTATTCCCAAGATTCCTCTCCGTGGTCATGAGAAGGGCCATGACCAAGTTCAAATTTACGGACGAAGGACCGAAGACCCCTCTGTTCATGATGAACAGTTTCAATCCGACAACAGTGCCACCATACCCCTCTGGTGAAGAGAGTAGCTCTACCAGAGCAGAGAGCGGTGAGCCTGAGAGTACTTCCGAGGGGGAGAGTTCTGAAGCCCTAAGAACCGAGAGGAGCGAGGTAGAAAAAGATGCCCCTAGAGGCACAGTTGTGTACTTCCATAGCCCAACTCCCATTGAAAGCACACAAGGTGTCATAGGTGGTCCAGAACCATAGGACATTGAAACAGAGGTGCACACCTCGAACGCAAACCCGACAAACCACACAGAGGCAACTCCATCTGCCTCTGATGCACACAACGAAGTGGAAACTAAGCATCTGGGGTTTCCCTCTCAAATGGACAACTCCATGGAAATGATAATTACACATTCGCCCTAGGGTACGACAGATGAATTGGCACACGATAATGCCTCTGTGGCTCATCAATTAGACGAACCCTCCCTTAGACCCAATCTTTAGGATCTTTCGTAGGGACTGCCCAACTCAGGGGCAGTGGCTTGAACTGTTAGAGCATAGGAAAACCTGTCCAGACAACAGGTCTTCCCATCACATCTACTTCCCTTTGTCTGCATCTGAGTCAGAGGAGGAGGAAGTGATCAGAACAACTGTATAGGTTTCCCCTCAAAGGAGCCTCAAGGATAAGGTGGAACTCTTTCCAGAGACCACCTCAAATCAACTCTGAAAGAAGGCACATCTGAACTGGAAGTCAACTTGGATTCATGTGTTGTATCCAAGATTCCCCTCTCCGACTACGTGACCAAAGCAGAGATCACAAGCTTTGAAAACGACATCAGAGGATCCTTCAATGATCTAAAACTTACAATGGAGAAGACCTCAAAGACCTCCACTTCTGAAATCGCCAAACTCACTTTGGAGGTCTCTAAGCTGCGTACAACATTGCCAAACAACACAACCAGACTAACGGCTCTAGAATCCAAGACAAAAGGCGTCTCTGATCAGTTCAAGGAAGAACTGAAAAATGCAAAGGCTGAACTACTCAGAGCACTTCCATAGGCTGGTCTAGCCTCTGTCGCACCTTTCATCACTGCTGCCGACCAACATCAAATCATAAATCCAGCAGATGATGTCAGCAACAATAGCATCTGCAACAGTCTCTGCCATCCCTGCTCCTCATCCAGTTGTTGCTCCAACACCTCCACCAAGGACAACAGAGGATTTGGTCAACAAAGCAGATCTTGCCACCTTTGGTAAGAACATTATGAGCCGAGTTTTGAAAGTCCCTGGTAAAGTTGTGACTAAATCTAGAGAAACAACAAAGCCTGTCAAGGCTCTGCTAGAAGTCCACAATTACAAGGTGGATGATCAGGTCAATGAAGTCAGAATGACACCTCAAGCACTTCAGAGAGAAGATCCATGAAGCCAAAGGTCAACCTAAGTACCCAACAGAGATTGCACAGAGAATCATAATGTAGATCAACTCAATGTTAGAATGCATAGATCTCATTATGAAGTTTCACAAGATTTGTATAGGAGAATATACATAGATTAGTCTTTTTAATTCTGTAATATAATATCTTTTCATCTTAGTGAAACTATTTTAAGAGGATGATTTTCTCCTCTTTGTTCTGAGTAGTTAGTCTAGCAAATCTTAGCTTTTTGATTTCAATACTTAGGGGGAGATTGTTAGCCCCAAGTAGTTATGATATAGAAACATTGAAAATCAGCAAGTCCTGAAGCATCAGAGAAGCTTCAGAGACACCAGAGACTACTTCAGAGACACTAAGTTAACTTCAGAGATCACGCCATCAAAGACAACCTATCAGAGGATGCCTAACCAGAAGATGATCTTGTGTCAGAGCACCAAGACCCTCTCAGACCTCTGCTCTGAAGTTCAACTATGCTCAAATCTCTCAAGTGTGGAGCCTTCCTATCTTTACAAATCTCATTATTTTCAATTCAAACACCCGTTTTTGATAAATAACCAATTCCCAAACTTACCAAAAATGTGTGCAAGATGCAAACTCCAAAACACCAATTATACTTATAAAACTATATATTCAAATCATAAAGCATGGGTAATGAAGTACCCAAAAACAACACCTTTTGGTGACGGGGGAGACATGATTCCATCAAATGTGGCAGGAACACGAAAGGAAGCCACTTATCAACGTTCTAGAGTTTCACGAGCTCGGCCATGGATCCCCATATGCGGCACTATTGAGCACCACCACAAGATCTCTTAATGCCTACTCGACCAAAGATGAGTCTCACCACAAAATTCACTTTTCTCCGTGTACGACTCTAGTGAACACCACCGCAAGATCTAGCCCCATATATGACTCAACCAAGTACCACTACTGCTTAATAGCTCCGTATACCACCCAATAGGGTACCATCGCAATATAACTACCCATGACCTGGGACTAGGGGTGTAAAGGAGCCGAGCCGAGTCGAGTAGTAGGTTAATCAAGTCGGGCTCAAAAAATTAACATTGGGCTCGAGCTTAAGCTCGAGCTCGATTAAGTTTTCAATGTATAGCTCGAGCTCGAATATTTTTTAAGTTACCAAGCTCGAGCTCGATGCTCGTTTATGGGTTCAAACTCATGATCAATTAACTCGTTTATTGGTTTGATCTCGATAATTTTTATATTTTTATTGTATGATTGATAAATATATGAGCATGTTTGGCTCGAAAATGGTATGCTCGAATAGCTCGGCTCGGCTCGACTCAAAAAATTTAATCGAGTTTTCGAACGAGCCGAGTCGAACATTGGTGTTATAAAGCTCGACTTGATAAGTTAAATGAGTTCTATTTTATGTTCGAGATCGACTCGAGCTCGAGAATAATTAAGTTCGAGCTCGAGATAAACGAGCTCGAGCTCGAGTAGCTCGTTAAAAGCTCGACTCGTTTACACCCCTACCTGGGACCACTCGATAGACTTAAGTGTGGAGATCAAAACTCCACGTTTAACTAGAAGATAGATTCCTATGCCTATGGATCCAACAAGTTACGGCCTAAAATTACATGATCCCAATTGAATGACCAACGCATCAAAAGTATATAGTATCCAAAAAAAATATGCAATAAATGCATTATATGACTAAAGCACCACATTGAGCAATTAAAACTTGACAAATTCCCCAAAACTCATTTGAGTTAAAATCAAGACAAAAGGCCTTGTAAAACACATGACTATATTAATAAAGCCATTGTAAATCTCACAAGTCAAAAATACATATTTTCCAATATTTAATAAATACATGGAACCTATAACACAAATAGGTCCATAATCAACATTTCATTTGAAGCTAAATAGTCAAAAGGCTCAAAGTTGTATGATTTGTACTCACACAATTCACACCAAACCAAACAAGGGAAAATATCAAAGGTTTATACATTTAGGGTAAAAAAGGATTAATATTCCATCATTAAAACTCATAAGTTGGGTAAAATCCCAAAAGGACACTTCACTCCAAATACAGTAAATAAACACTTCAACTTGTTTAACAAATCAATTGGAACCATCTCTAACCCAAGTTACCCTTTTTAAGAGTTAAAACAATATTTGCCCAAATCTTCTAAATATCCAATAAATCACATTTGGTGAAATAAATATCTTTTGGTGTCTCAAAACACCCATTAAAACATTATAAGTCATCTTTAAAGATTTGGTAACCCAAATATGCTTAAATAGACATTCACAAAACCCATCAAATATGAAGTTAACTTATAGAGATATTTTTTCAAAACCCAACATAAACATACTTTGACATGTATATAGTTTTGCAAAGCAACTAGAACTCACCTTGCTAGATTTATGCTAAATCTAGGTTTTTACCCCCAATTCTTGAGCTTTTCCTTGATGAAGACTTGGGATCTCTTAACAAGCTTTCCAAATCTTATCTCCAAGGTTTCTATGAAGTTTCTAATACCACAAACATTCCCAAAATTACACCAAAATGAGAAGAAATAGTAAGAAGAATGAAGAACACATAAACCTTGTCTTTTTCTTTGAGACGGGATATCTTACCTTTAACTTATTAGATACTAAATCCTCAAGAAATGCTTCTAACGACCTTCCAAATTGGACCTTAAACTCCCCCAAAACTCAAATCTAGAGAGCGAAAGATGGATAAGAGAAAGTGAGAAAACCCCAAAAAATCACAACTTAAATATGTAAATAGCCTTCCTACGACCTCAAGTTGCGTGGCAAGTTGCACGTGTCCCTGATCACACATCTAGTGACTTACGCCGCTTGAACCGCGATATAGGGCCGCGCTCTAGGTCGCGGGGCTTTGTTTTTCACAATTTTCTTCCGTTTTTCGCGCCTGCTTAGATTCTTAATAGCTCCACTATGATAAGTAAATAAAACTTTATTAAATTTAGATTATAAAGGTCAAACGGTCACTATAAACATGAACAATATCTTTCAAAACTCATGGGTGTTACATGTTTACTGCCCCAAAATACACCCGTATCAATATTGTATTTTGGATTAACTATGGGTTCATATGTATACCTCATGATCCAACTTCTAGAGTAATTCCTTATCACAGTAAACCATGACTGAACCAAAATAGAAAAGTGGTGGAATTATATTATCAAACTGGTCTACATAATTTACTTGTCCCATTCAACAAATCCTTAATCCCGAATGAGAGGAATACTTAAGTCTCAGGTCCTAAAATTGCATGATAAATACCGTCAAAGCCCAATAATACGAAGTTAAATTAAGTACTTTAGATACATATATTGTGTGGAAAAGTATCTACATGTAGCTCACCAGGACCTACCACCGTGCTTACTTAGTCTTAGATTTATACTGCAATATAAAGATGTAATTTATTGGAAGTATAGCATGAATGATGTATATTCGAAACCACTGCTGCTTTAGGGAACCCACATTGGTTATGATTAAGGGTTTATGAAACGATAGAAGGGGGCACTACAAGACCAGTCCATCCCATATGGCATGTACTTGATTTAAAAGTTCAGTTTTTTAGGTTTTCATGTTTTCTTAAATATAACATTTAATATTTGACTCATTTAAACTTTCTATATTATGATGTTGTGCCTTAAATCCATGCAAACTTTGGCTTTCTTTTCGACCATGACACTACCTAAGTCACATACAAAAAACCGTTCAATATATTGGAGTTCTAGTACAAGGTTTGCGACCTTCGAATGAGATATCCCCCATCATGTGTGTGTGTGTGTGTGTTCACATGTGAGTAGTGTACGTAAGAAAATCTTTTAGGATGATTGAATGAGTTATCAAGATCCTTATTCTTGAGGATACTGATTAGGTATTTTGAAAGGGAAGACGTGAATTTTGGTTTGAAATATGAAGTGGCATTAGGAGATGGCTACAGTGGTCTAGAAGAGATAGGATTTTACCATCATGTGTGAAGAAAAAATAATAACAAATACATATCCACAACTGAGCTGTTCTGAATATTTCGTCAATCACATATCACCCATCCATTTAATTTAACAAATTCAATATTAATATGTCATTAAGCATTGACCCCATGAAAAATGTTAATATAAAAAGCCCACCAACTAAATACCACTCTCCTCCAACTCCAATGGTGACACCTAAAATGGTGGTTGCGGGTGACAGAACTCGTGAACCACCGTCTTTGGCAACAGGAGTGGTGGTTCCACTTCCACTACAAGGTCATCCTAACCAACTCCTCCACCTTTCTCGTCTTGTTTCTGACCATAAATTCCCCGTCCACATCATTAGCACTATCATCCATTGTTGTTAGGCCAAGCTCCCAATTCCAAGGATGGGACACACTCTCCATCACTAACATTCACTCCCATGACTTCCAAACCCGTTCTTTTGTATCTCCTCCACCAAACCCTAAGTGTCTGTTTGGTTTGTAGGAATGGATTGGATATCATATAGGGATTTGGATTTGGATGGATTTTGATTTGAGAGGATTTGGAATCCTTTTGTGTGTTTGGTTTGTAGAATTAGAATGGATTTGAATTCCATTATTTATAAAAAAAATATTAAAAAAATTATGAAAAAATATTAAAGTAATTAAATTACCTTTTATTTAACTGAATATTAGAAAACAAGTGTTTTAACATATCTTTAAACATTATTATATGCAAATCCTACGAAATCCCTTGAAATCCTACTCATTCTCTTAGGATTTCAAAATCCTATGTTGGAGGTGTTAGAAAAAATGTGCCTCACAAATGCAAATGCTAGCGAGTGATTTCTAAGGTTTCAAACGGGTAGAAATCCAAGTCCACAATTAACCCAACAACAAATGCGGATAACAATAATTTAGATGTTGCACAATAATTCTCTAACGTAGAATAATAAACCAACGAAATATAGATAATAACAAAAATGTTATTATCTGTAATTATAGCAAGTTCAAAACAAATAACACCGAGATTTAACGTGGTTCCACTATCGGTGTGATAGTGTACATCCAACAAAGAGATAGTGCAAGAATATTATTACCAACCAAGGAAGATTACAAAGTGCTTGTACAAGGATCTTGAGATCCACGATCACCTAACTAAAACTTCACCAACACCACTGAATATCAAGAACACTCTCGACCTCACTTAAACTAAATATATCGAAAGGATATATTAGGGAGAGTATTATAGTGTTTCAACTAGTGAAAGTTAAGAGGAAGGGATGATCAATATGTTGGAGGGGAAGGGGTATTTATAGGATGGAAGAGGAGTAGGTACCAAGTATTATGAGTTGTGACCAAGTATGAGTGATGATACAAAAATTAATAAAAAAAGTAATATAATACATAAAGTAATATAAACAAAAAAGTAATATAATACATAAATTAATATTATATAATACATAAGGTAATATAAACAAAAAAGTAATTTCCATCACATGTATCATCTAAACAAAAAAGTAATATAATACATAAATTAATATTATAACACTCCACCATGATGTATGTGATCCTCGATAGAGAAATGAATCCCAATCCAACCAATACGAGTTCTTCCAATGGTTGATCATAGCAAGTAGATAGCAAAGTAAATTGGCACAAAGTAGCAAAATGCATTTCAACCGTGACGAGCTTCGACATGGCCATCACCTGTCAAAGTTACAATCAAACAAATAACCTAAAATGCACAATCTACTAAACAAGGTAGAGCATAAGCAAATCTCTAATCACTTAACAAAGTAATTCCTTCAAAGATGTCATTTTGTCACATGTGGTAATATCTTCTCTCTCTCTCTCGAGCAAAGTGCCCAACGACACTAACACAAACGAAGTTGGATCAAGTTTGAGCAATGCTCAAACTTAGCTGGCGGTAGCGACTTAGTGAACATATCAACGACATTGTCATATGTCAGGACTTTCTTCAAATAGACAATCTTCGCTTCATGTAATCTCACAAGATATGCATCACGCACATTTATGTGCTTTGTCCGGTAGCTGAAAGCTAAATTAGTTTCCAAATATATGGCACTCTGATTATCACAGAAAATACGCACGAAAGGTTGCTCTAAGCCTAAGCCATTCATCAAATTCTTTAAATGGACCGCTTCCTTTGTAGACTCAACCGTCGTGACAAGTTCGACTTCTGTGGTTAACAAGGCAACAATGGACTGTAAACGTGATCTCCAACTTACGGTTCTTCCACCCAAGGTAAATACATAACCGGATGTGGATCTCCAACCTACTCGATCACCTGCATAGTCAGAATCACAAAATCCAACAATTTCATACTCATTGTGCAAGCCAAATATAAGACCATGTGTCTCGGTTCCTTTCAAATATCGGAACGTCGTTTTAACGGCTAACCAATGTGATCGACCCGGATTCGCGAGAAACCAACTCACCACTCCGACACAATGTGCGAGATCGGGACGAGTACATACCATGGCGTACATAAGAATCCCGACCACACTAGCATATGGAACCTTTGACATTTCGGCCTTTTCCTTGTCATCCTTAGGACAATCTTCACTTGTAATCTTGATGTGCTTTGGTAACGGAGTGCTAGACGTCTTGGCACCATCAAGATTGAACCGCTTCAATATCTTTCGGATATACGCCTGTTGTGTCAATCTAAGTGTTCAGGACTTTCTGTCCCGCACGATTTCCATGCCCAAAATCTTCTATGCCGCGCCAAGATCCTTCATTTTAAATTTTTACTTCAACTTATCTTTCAGAAGTTCGATCTTTGACCGGTCCCTGCAGGCTATAAGCATGTCATCTACATAAAGAAGTAAGTAAGTGAAAATGCCACCACTTTGTCTATGATAGACACAAGCGTCCTTTTCACTTCTCTCAAATCCTAGATTGAGCATGAACAAATCAAACTTCTTATACCACTGACAAGGCGATTGTTTAAGTCCATAAAGGGACTTCTTGAGTTTACATACATAATCTGGTTTGCTTTCAGAAATGAAACCATCAGGTTACTTCATATAGATAGTTTCCTCCAAATCTCCGTGTAGGAAGACGGTCTTCATATCTAATTGTTCTAGCTCTAAATCATGAATAGCCACGATCGCCAAAAGGACACGAATAGATGTATGACGTACAATAGGAGCAAAAATATCGTCATACTGGATACCTTTCCATTGAGCAAAACCTTTAGCAACGAGACGAGCCTTGTACCGATTGTCATCTTTGACTTTGAAAACCCACTTGCAACCAATAGCACGGCTACCATTCGATAATGGACATAAGTCTCAAGTGTCGTTCTTCGAGAGAGCTTCCATCTCTTCTTACATGGCTCCAAGCCATTTAGAACTGTTGTTCGAGGCCAACGCCTCCTTTATATCAAGCGGCTCATCTTGCCCTACATGCAAAGCAAACTCCAGCTGATCTGTAAAACTCATGTTAGCAAAATCCCAATCTCCTTACCTATTAGGTGAACGAATAGTTATTTGACTATGCCTGGTAGGTGCAATAACTAGGATTGTATCGCCATCATCTCTACCATCATTCAAAATATCTTCTTCTGAATCACTAGTAGAAGTCACTGGCGGATTGACTTCTTCAACATTAACGGTGATTCTGAGCTAATATCAGGAGTGGATGAACTGGGAATATAAGGATTGTCTACTGTTTCCATATCATCGGCAGTAGGAGCAACAGTAGAACGACTTCCGGATCTTGAGAGGACTGAGGATCCTGGGACTTCAACAGGACTGATTCATAAAACGTGACATGTAGAGAATGAATCACTTTATGAGTCAAGGGGTTCCAGATTCGGTAACCCTTGATACCATCTGTATAGCCGAGCAAGAATCCTTTCGTGGCTTTAGCATTCAACTTGTCCTGGCCTGAAACATGAAAATAAATAGGACAACCAAATACGCATATGTATTTCATACAAATGTTTCTTTTACCTCTCCAAACCTCTTCCGGAATCTTTCCCCCGATGGCCAAAAAAGGTAACCTGTTAATGATGTGCACCGCGGTGTAAAGTGCTTCGGCCCAGAAAGATTTGGGGAATCCCGATGTCGAAAACATACATCGAACCTTTTCAAGCAAAGTCCTACTCATCCGCTCGGCAACCCCATTAGATTGGGGGTTTCCAGGTGTGGTGTAGTGACGGTGGATGCCTTTACGCGAACAAAAGTCTTTGAAGTTACCACTAGTAAATTCTCCACCGTTGTCAGATCTCAGCACTTTCAACTTCTTGCCAGTCTCGACCTCTACTCGTGCCAACCAAGTCTTGACCGTATTGAAGACATCTACTTTAACTTTAACACATACACCCAAAGCTTATGTGAGAAATCATCAATAAACGAAATGAAGTATTTACCTCCACTGAGGGATGGAGTACTGGAAGGTCCCCAGACGTCTGTATGAACATAATCGAGGATTCCTTTAGTGTTGTGTTTTCCAATACCAAAAGAAACACGTGTCTGCTTTCCTTTGACACATCCCAAACAAATCTCCAGGCTAGCAGGTACGACGACTTTAATGAGTTTTCGATTCCACAAAATCTCCAAGTTCTTCTCGGATGTGTGGCCCAAACGAAGATGCCATAAGCGAGGAACATCGAGATTCTTTGAGATTTCAGCCACACACGATTCAGAAGAAATAGTTTCGCCAATCAAGTGAAAAATATTATTTTCCGCCTGTTCGCCTTTCATTACGATAATACTCCCTCGGGAGATGCGTAAACTCCCGTCTTCAATCCAAATCTTACAAGCCATTTTGGACAGTTGTCCAAAAGAGATCAAGGAACGAGTCATGGATGGAACAAACTTGACATTTTTCAATGTCCGAATACACCCATCGAATATCATGATCTACACAGTAGCAATACCCTTAGTAACACATAAAGTACTATTTCCCATATAAATACTATTACCTTCAACTTTTTCGAAGGTAGAGAAACAGTCCCAGAATGGTGTCATGTGGCAAGATGCACTGGTTTCATTGCCTGTCACCTTGCGGTGGTGTAACTGTGGCAGAGAAACCATCTTGCTCCTCTTCGGCTGCAACAGCTGATGATTCGGAATTGTCTTTATCTTTGTTTTTAAGACTAGAACAATCTTTCACCCAATGACCGGGCTTGTGACAATAGTTACAGTTGCCACGTGTCTTTGATTTCCCACGAGAGCCAGGTCGTCGGGACTGAGAGCGCCCACAATTTCTTCCTCTTGAAGACTGCTGATCGTCTCGGCCTTGTCAGAAAATAGACCTTGACTGTAATTGTTCTCCCTATGATTGTTACCGATCCTCATCTGAATTCTTTAATATTCAGAAATCATTCTTGTTTCCACATCAGACAAAGAAAGAGTTTCTCTTCCATAAATAAAACTGTTAGTGAATTGGGAATATTTATCGGGAAGTGAATACAACTGGATCATAGCAAGTGCTTCTTCATCTTTAGCAAGAAGCGCATCCGTTGCCTTTAACTTCATAATGATATCTTCAAATTCGGTCATGTGAGCTTTAATTGTTGTGTCTTCCTTCATTTTGAAGAAGAGACACGACCGCATTAGTAACAATTTATTGGTCAAAGTTTTCTTGAGATATAAATTCTCAAGCTTGCTCTAAATACCTGAAGCTGTCTTTTCGGACACAATCTCACATATATCATTTTCTCCCATAGCCATCTGCAAAGTAGTAAATGCCCATGCTTCCATTTCTTTAGCCTTAAGGTCAGACATATTAGGGTCTAACTCGTCTTTAGCAAATACTACGGGATAGGCTCCATTTTTTCTAAGTGCAACAGATGTTGTGAACTGCCATTTACCAAAGTCACCGTCCCCATTCCAAGTCTGTATACGAATCGTAGCCCCGGACAAATTAAATGTACCTTCTTGGTACGAATTTTGGGTATGGGTTGAGGAACCGACACCAAAAGGGTTTTCTACGTTAGATAGAGAGAAAAAAATGTGCAAACTGGTTTATGTATATTTTCTACACAAACCCAAATCTAGATCCGAAGCTCTGATATCAATTGTTAGGAAAAATGTGCCTCATAAATTCAAATGCTAGCGAGTGATTTCTAAGGTCCCAAACGGGTAGAAATCCAAGTGCACAATTAACCCAACAACGAATGCGGATAACAATAATCTTGATGTTGCACAATAATTCTCTAACGTAGAATAATAAACCCACGAAATATAGATAATAATAAAAATGTTATTATCTGTAATTATAGCAAGTTCAAAACAAATAACACCGAGATTTAACGTGGTTCCACTATCGGTGTGATAGTGTACGTCCACCAAAGAGAGAGAGCAAAAATATTATTACCAACCAAGGAAGATTACAAAGTGCTTGTACAAGGATCTTGAGATCCACGATCACCTAACTAAAACTTCACGAAAAACACCGAATATCAAGAACACTTTCGACCTCACTTAAACTAAATATATCGAAAGAATATATTAGGGAGAGTATTATAGTGTTTCAACTTGTAAAAGTTAAGAGGAAGGGATGATCAATATGTTGGAGGGGAAGGGGTATTTATAGGATGGAAGAGGAGTAAGGACCAAGTATTATGAATGGTGACCAAGTATGAGTGATGACCAAGTTGGCAAGCTTGGAGGCCAAGCTTGGCATTTCCATCACATATATCATCTAAACAAAAAAGTAATATAATATATAAATTAATATTATAACAAGAGGGATTTCAAATCTGGACAATCTTGCAAACCAAACACGGGATTGGAATGGATTTGAAATCCAAATCCCTCCAATTCCAATCCATTCCGGCAAACCAAATGCGCCCTAACTTCTCCACCAAATTCCCTTCCTACGTCCGACCTTTATATGAAGTCTTCCCATGTCTATCACCCTGTCACGTCCCTCCTCCACAAACTATCCTCCACCACACTCTGCCTTCTTGCGATGCATGACTCCCTCATTCAAGACTATGTCTCCAACTCAGAATCCCACACCTTTCGCACCATGTCGGCTTTCACGATCACCATGTATACTTTGGGAACCATTCGAAAGCACCTCTAGAAGCACTACAAGAAAAATGACCTTTAGAGAAGGTTTTCTTTTGTATTTAAAAGTTTGAAAAACTTCTCTAAAGGTTTTAGAGAAGCTTTTCACTTCCGTCAATAACCTTCTCTATATAACGGTAGCTAAAGGTTTTAGGGAGGGTTTTCAAAGGGTACATTTACGTTAACCTTTAGAGAAGCTTTTTTGGGCTATAGATACGCTTTCAAACCTTATCTAAAGGTTGACCGATTTATTTTAAAAAGATTCTCTAAAAGTATGTTTTTAGTGACGTTTTTTGAGCATTAGTGACGGTTTTCAAACGTCACTAAAAGATACCTTCAGAGAAGGTTTTTGAAAAAGCTTCTCTAAAGATATACACTTTAGTGACGCTTTATGTAAAGCTTCTCTAAAGGTATCCTTTAGTTACTATTACTTCAACCTTCTCTAATTGTCATATTTAGATACACTTAACCAAAACCTTCTCTAAAAGTATATATATTTTAGTTACACTTTCTTGTAAACCTTCTCTAAAAGCATCTTTTAGTTACACTTACAAAAAATCATTTCCTTCTCTAAAGGGTGTCAATATGTAACAAACAAATATATATATATATATATAGTACATATTTCAGCTATATATATTATAATAAAATAAATAACAATAAAAACAACATCAAAATCCTAAAACAATTTTTTTTTATATTTGTCATAAAAGACATGAACTTTTCAAAACAAACTATATGTTTCAATGAATCCACACATATGTTTAAATTTATAAAAAAAAAGGAAAAAAACACTTAGAATCATACTACAACCATCCAAGATCTTCCATGTGTCAATTCCTCTCTTTTAACATCAAAGCAACTTCATGTCATACCAGCTTCGAGACCTGATAAACCAAAAAAAGTTCTTAGTCAGAGGCTATAAAGGTAAAAGTAATGATCGAGACTAGGATGAAGAATAACTTATTAGTCAGAGGCTAATACCACTAATTACTTCTAACAAATATGATCAAGTTTCTCTTCAAATATGCATTTCAACCATTTTCTACTCCTTTTTCGGAGTTGCCAAATGAAGGTATGAAGTTTAGAAAAGGTATGAAGTTTAGAAAACAAGAGGCTCTGCTTGCTATAATTTGGAGTTTCATTGGTTAGGTTTAAACTAAATGTACCATTTGTGATCGATGTCTTTGTAATTAAACGTCTTTGGCTCAACTCAACCCCAATATTATTCGAAGCCCATATATATATATATATATATATATATATATATATATATATGAAACTCAGATGGCTTGTGGTAGTGGAAATATATTTTATATGAAGTTGAACCTAAACAAAAAAGTAGCACATGATGAGCATACTGTGTTCCGGATTAGAGTTGAGATTTCTATAAAATAATTTATAAATTACTAATATACATGACAGAAACACAAACTAAAATATGTAAGGGTTATGGCAGGAATCACCGAATCAACAATATTAACTGTCATCTAGCTACACCGTGTAATATGTGACAATGTTTAGCAACCAAATATTGTAAGCATCAGGTTATGATATTACTGGAACCATCAAATTAAAAATACTAGAAGTTGCATACCTTGCTTCAGTTAAACTGTAGTAGTTGAGTAAACACACCGCTATGAGCATCAACGTTGAGCCAATAATTTTTCACCTACAAATTCTAGATCAAATTTGATGAAATGACCGTCTTCATAATAATTATACTTCTACAATATCTCGATATAGTTCTATTGCAAGATTATGTATATAAAAAATGATATTTAGTGTGCTCCTAATGTGCCGCCTCTAGATTAATGGTATTCCATAAGAGAGAACTAAAAAAGTAACAATCGAAAAATGTTTTCACTTTTTCCTTTGTAAGATAGAAGCACTAAAACAACCTACCTTGCCAAGTTCCGTTAGTATTGGTGGCACCACATCATACTGCCTTGAAACCTAAAGAAATTTAACAGAGAAAAGAAAAAAAAGAAAAAGATTCGGAGAGATCAATATCCAGTCAAACTGACATGAAAGAAACTAATTGCATTATAAGATGTTTGGTGCTATAACGAACTGGAACAAAGGATCATTAGGCAAGTGTTTCAAATGCAAATTCTCATTGTCACACATATGTTTGAGAAACTAATTGCATTATAAGTAAAACTTAAGAAAATTTTGACTATATTATAAAGCATTTGGTTCAAACTCTTAATAACAAACATGTAAAAGCAAACATAAACAAAAAGGCCACAGATAATAAATATGTATACCTCAGAGTTATCAGATATAAGACATAAGAAAAACTCAAAATAATGTGCAACCTTTCTTGCACCCTCTTCAAGTTGTTAAAGATGAATCCTAGCCCTCTTTTGCCCTGTCTCACAGCATGGATCAACAAAAAAATAATTAAAATGTCAATACGAAGCAAGAAGCGTAGGAAAATTCAAGACATTCTGGAAAATTTTGCCACTGGGATGTCTTCTTGGGTGGATTATTATAAAACTAAGGTTCGTATCAAAAGCCTTGAGGCTTTAACACCATGAAATAACTAAAGAATGGGCTTAATTTATTAACAAGAGGGAGAAACTCAACATTCCTAAACTTGAAGAGGCTAATTATGCGGCTACAAGTAATTCCGATAATTGTACCTTGATAATGACAGAAGGAGATTCACCCAAAGCTCTTGCAGTAAGTTGGTCTTGTTCTTCAATAAGCATCCACCTGCAAGAATAAAACATGACAAAGAAAATAATTAATTAGTAAGAATTCGTCTTGGTCTTGTTCTTCAATAGGCATCCACCTGCAAGAATCAAACATGACAAATAAAATAATTAATTAGTAATTACTCCTTAACACAATTAAGAATTTGTGGGTTAAAAACATTTGTTTCTTTAAAACAGTTAAGATCAAAAAAGAATGAAAATAAATTAGAAGGTTAATTAACCTTGTCTTCCTTTTCTGATTTGCCCTTCTTTCTTGCAACTATTATCCCATAAATGTGCTTCATATCTTCCTGTCCACCTATGCCTAACCATACCAAAATCAACAATGGGTTTAAAGGTTGTATTTGGAAACCATCTGAGAAGTGAGCATATAGTTGAAAAGTTAGCAGTTGATCAATAACTAATTTAATTGTTAGTTTATAAACTAATCATCTTTGATAAATTTAGATAGCAAACGTAAAATAATTTTAAAACATAACCTTCCATTAGGCACAAACATTGAAGTCGAATGTACTTCAAACTTCAAATAAATATAAATCATTGGTAACAACTTCAAATAAATATAAATCCTACCTGAATTAATTCCAGCAGAAAGGCCTTAGATGTAGCTGAATTACATTGCAGCCACCATAACCACGAGAAGTCACATTGCAGCCAGACTAGAGCACTCTCTGCTGAACTGTAACATTTCCTAGCATGAGGTTACTACTTTTGCATTGCATGCTCGAACAAGAAACCGACAATGAGCAATATAACCTGCACCAGACAAATTAGATATGAATATATAACCGTTTTAAGAATCCTTTATAATAATGGCATGCATAAAAAGTGTTCTTGTTATAACTTGCTCCTCCCTGGCGTGCAACTGCGATGATGGCATGGCCTCCATTGGGTACAGACATAGCATAGTCCGATGCATATTTTGGGAACGAAGCACAAGCTGAAAATAACCCATAAGAAAATCAATTCTAGAAAAAAAAACATAACTAGAAAGCACAACGATAGGCCACAAAGAATTGTGATATAAAGAAAGCATTCATATTTTACCTAACCATGATCACTCCTCGAGTAGGACCACATTTCTTACTTTGCAAGGACGACGAAGCACCATTTGATTGTGATGTGTTTGTAGAGGCGGAAGCCAAAATGCAATATTTCAAGTGAACTGCTAAAAAAGAATGTGCTTAGTTACTTGATGCATGAATTTGAGTCTGTACATATTATCATCTTGTCTGTCTGTCTGCAGCTCATCCTGGAATCACCACCAAGTTGAATGGGTTTGTTCTTCAATGCTCTCAATTCCATGTTCATCAACTGCTTCCCATTTTGTTTTGTTTTTTTAACAAAGTGAAGATCCGGATGCTGAAAATGGCATGTATGGTTTTGGTGAGGATGATATGGGTGTTTAGTGTATTGATCGTGCTCTCTTTCTCATAAATAGGCATTTGTAAGGAAATTATTAGACATGCATATCAATGATTATCAAGTACTCTGTAACATGTTTCTGTAATATATTGGATGATTTTAATTTAGCTACATAAATTGGGCTAACTAAACTGCTTTTCTTGAGTGTCTGCCATACTCTACGATTTGTGGTTGTAGACTAATTGATCTTGACAATTAAAATTATGTACTTTTGGCATGGGAGAAATCTGACCAATGCATGGTATCATAGAAAAGCCCCGAGTGTCTAGGCAAGCAACAATATATATGGTACAAAGATGTTAAAGAGATTAAGACCATTGGGCGTGTGAGGAGAAATCGGAAGCAAGGGGAAAGAAAATCATAAAACAAGTTGAATCCAATTCTTACTGTAGCAATCTTATATTGGACAAGCTGAAACATACTAAAGAAGGATAATAAAAATATCAAGAGCTCTAATATGTTTCCATATAAGAAAGGCATGAAAGCACTACTAGGAAAATGTAACAGCACCAAAAGAATACTACATTTCTTAGTAGACTAATCTCAACAAAAGTTAGAAATTTGAATAACTATTTATATAAAAGAAAATCAAGCAGCATTCCTTCACATACAGAAATCAGTAAATCGTCTCTTTGGAATATGTCCAAATTCAACATACTCTTCTTTGTCCGCAACACCAAAGGTCTCCTTGTGACAATCCCTGAAAGAGACGTGCATGGCTAATTCAATATACCAAAAGAACACCAGAATAGTAATAAGAAAAAATAATATTGAAGTACAATCAACCAATTAACTAACCAGATCCTCTGGGAAGAAAATATCTCCCAACAATGCTCTCCAAAACCAAGGACTTTCTAGAACTCTATTATCAACTCAATTGCAGTAACAGAACAAAGAGAGCAAAAAGAAGTAGATGAAACATTTAAACCTCCATAGACAAACATCAAAAAGAGAAATAATGAATTGCAGAAGGAGTCTGATATGATCCCTTCACAGATCAAATGAATCCAAGAATCAAACTCAAAATTCAAGAATCCAAATGTTCAACAGTTACCTCCTTCAAAAATGTCCCCTGCTCTCCATCTCGGACCAAAACTTATTAGTGTTAACATTCCTCTTAAACCCTTCAAAAAACCTTAATTAACATATTTGACGTAAATGAGACTCAATACAAACTCTTTCAACACTGGCTAAATGAACGGCAAAATTCAAGCCTTTTCCTAACATTTCTAAGTTCATAGGGGGGGGGGGGGGGGGGAGGGGAAAAACATATTATATGAGCGTTCTCTTCAATTTCGACGAAATTGGAGGCCTCAATCAAAGATACCTAACAAACTCTTCAATTTTGTACTACCATTCTATTATGAAGCTAATAATATCGTAAATCGATTAATGTGATTTTAAAATGCTTACTGATTCAAGATGAGAACTGGAACATCGGATAGAGGCGACGACGATCTGAGAGACGAAGATTTGCAGAACGGCAGTGAAGAACGACGATTTCCACGACGGAAGTGAGCGACGACGATATGAGAGACAACGATTTGCACGACGGGGCAGTGAGCAACGATGATTCGAGACACGATGAGCGACGACAAATTCAGGGCTTCGACTCATGATTTTGAATGATTAATTATTGTTTGAGCGACGGCAAATTCTAGGGCTCCGACGCATGAGAGGTTGTTTGAACATATGGGGAGAATAATTTTAGGGCTCTGACTGCAAGAAGATGAGCATGTGTTTGTTATTTTGATTTTATTTTTAAAAGTAAATTAAACTATCTTTTAGAAACGCTTCTCAAAGTGTAACTAAATATTATTCAGTATTTAAAATATAATATTTAATTTTAGAGAAGCTTTTCTAAGTGTAACTAAATCTCGTTTTGATTTTTAGATTGATTTTTATTTTTAAAGCGACTCTAATGCTTTTAGAAATGTTTTTCATACAGTACCATATGCCTAGAAATCCTTCTCTAAAAACCATCCTACTCTCCCAGCTACACTTCTCATTTTTATCGGTTGATTCCTTCTCTAAACTTACCTTTAGATACATTTCCAAAACCTTCTCTGAAGGTTCCTTCTCTAAAGGCCTTATTTCTTGTAGTGAAGTTAACTGGACCACAAAAAATAAAAAGAGATCACTTATCATTTGCGGGTTGTTTGACCTGAGAGTTCAAGAAGTTCAGCACTATGCAACATAAGTATGTGAAACTCAACTTCGGTCGCATCTACAACTCATCGAGAATCATTTAGGAGCCAATGTTGAAATTACTAGAAAACAAGGAGAAAAAAAAAAGTTATGGATCTTGGCCCTTTTAATCTCGTAGACATAACAATGTCAACAAAAAGAGGCAAAGACACTGTAAAGGTTTGCCTCCAAAATCTGCATCAAATTAATGATTCAACCATTCCCCATATGAATTTTTTGGCCAACCCAAGTGACTTTCATGACTGGAAACATTGCATGAAGGTCTGTGGTTCGGTGTTCGAGGTATAGCATAGATGATTTATATTTGAAGCCACTCATGTGCTTTATGGAACCCACATTGATGAAGCCTATTGGTTTATTAATAGACATAAAAAGGGGGCATTGTGCAAAACCAGACCATGCGATATGGCCTGGACTTGATTCAAAGCTTCAAATTTTTACGTTTTCATATTTTCTTAACTAGTATATTTAATATTTGACTCATTTGAAATGTCTATATTATGATGTTGTGCCTTAAATCCATTTAAACTTTGCCTTTGTTTCTATGCTACACGACCATGACACTACCCATATCGTTTACATAAAAATGTTTAGTATATTGTAGTTTCGGTACAAGGTTTACGACCATGATCACTTATCATTTCTATATTATCTTCGCATTTCCTTTACACTTACTCTCTCTTAAATGGGACCAATGATCAATTAAAATTACAGGTTTCTCCATTGATTTTGGTGCTGATCTCTTAAGTCTTAAGTGTAACATCATCAAAATATAGTGGATCGATTCACGACGACTTCCACTGTGGTTTTTCTCTTACCGGTTTTCCGGGAAAAATCTCTGGTGCCATCTCTTCCCTTATTTTATTTTTCTATGATTTGGTTTCTTTATTGATTGCATCTGTTAATAATTGATATATTTTCTCCATTACAATTGTTTTCGCTTGACGCGCGATATGGAACATTAGTCCATTGATCATTAGGTTTTATTTGTGAAATAGCTTGATCTAGTTTGAGATTTGCAAATTTGGAGATTGTTAGTTTGCTATATATATTGTTATGGATCTTTTTGTCTCGTCTCCCAAAAAAATTAATAATTGTATTATTAAAAAAAATCCTTTATAATCAAATTTATTGGCGATAAATAGCCAAATTGGAATAATTATAATTTTTCAATAAATGCTAATGACAAGCAACTCCTAAATTTAATCTTTTATGAACCTTAAATAGGTCTATGAAATGGATGTGCTTAGAGAAAAAAGATAAAATCACAAAGGGAATAATAAGAACTTAAGTAATCTAAGTTGGAGAAATTGGTTTTGGAATGAAAATGTCTGATCCCACCAAAGGTCAATGGCTTCAGGTGGATCTATATATCACAGTTGACACATTAAGCTTCTGACTCAAAGTTAATCATCTACTTTATCAGAGCAACAAGCTCTCTATGAATTTTTCCAACAAGCATGTTGATGACTCCATGGATCATATCCTCTGCTTCTTCATTGCCAGTACGATGTTTGGTTTGGTTATGTTTTAGTCGATAGTGAAATCAAGTACAACTTGAATATGAATTGAAACCATAGTTTATATGGATTCCAACTCTCTTTAAAAGATAATTGGACCGTAAGCCAGAAGAAAATTGGCATTCAACCACAACTTCGTCTGCTTCACACACATCCAAGTACAAATCTCTCTCTCTCTCTCTCTCTATATATATATATATATATATATATATATGTGTGTGTGTAGGTGTGTGTGTGCGTGCGTGCGTTTGCACATGTGTGTATCAAACATTTATCACCCATCGATTTAATTTCACAAATTCAATATTGCATCACCAAATATCAACCCCATGAAAAACATTACTATAAAAATCTCACCAACTAAGCATAAGTCACTTCCAATTTCAAGTGCGACAACTAAAATGGCCATCGGTTACAGAAGTCGTGCACCACCAACTCGGGCGAAAGTAGTGATGGTTCCACTTTCACTACAGGTCATCTCAACCAGCAGGGCCGTCCTTGGGAGGGTGGGATGGACACAGACCCAGACTCAAAAGAAATAGGTGCTCAAATTTTTTTAATATGTACTATATATTTATAGTTAAAAAAATTGTAAATAAGAAAGACAAAAAAATTAGTATATAATAGGAACAAAAAAGAATTGAACATTATATTAAAGGCCCAAACAAGTATTAATTAATAACATTGGACAAGAAAATTTGTGAAAAGTTATTTAGTCTTTCATTTTATAGTATTATTGATTCTCCAAGTTTATCTTCTACATACTGTTTTCATTATTCCATCCGCGTGTATTTTATTATTGCGTTAGAATATAATAGATTTCTTATTATTAACTAAGAAAACTCCTATGTTTTGAAAACAATTACCAAACTATATGAGACGATCCAACATATATCTATATTTAGTATTTCAAGCATACTTATTTTTTCATACATATTATTGACTTCTTATTATCAAACATTGGGTGCATGAGTCTTAAGTACTCTTCTACCTCAAAATCAAGAATGAGATTTCAAACTATAACCAACATGGACTTTTGATTCTAAGATTGATCGTTCTTAAAAAGTTTGTTTTAACCCTAAAAGTTTAAAATGATGATGAAAAATATTAAAATCAAGTAACATGTGGAATATCAACTAATTTTTGTTGATTTACTTAAATTGTTACTCCGAATCGTCAACATAATGATATCAAATAATTTCAATCTATATATTAAAGGAATATATCATAAGATACCTTGATGGTGGAACTGATTGACGATATTATTTAAAAATTATATGATAGATAATATTAATTTAGAAATAATTATTGATTGATCTTGTGTTGGGAATACCGGGAAAAATGGTTTTGTATGAATTATTAGTATTTTTTGAATTCAATGTTATTTTTGATGATATAAATAATATATTGAAAATAATTTTGTAGTTATCGAGGACCCACTTTTACATCTCGTTTGAACGGACCTGTCAACGAGCTCCTCCACCTTCTTGTAAAAGTTTTACGAGTGGAAAAGCTTATTTTATTCATTCACCAAAGAGACGTATTTATACACCATGATTACAAGACTTGCCTAAACAAAAAAGGTAGACAACTACAATTAAGGGCTAAAAATCAGGAAGAGATATCCACAGAATATGCACAACAAATTGGAAGATACAGTTTCCTTTACTCCCCCTCAAGTTAGAGCATGTAAGTCTCGAGTGCCCAACTTGGTAAGTAGAAAACAAAGTCCTTCCGTCCCTAAAGCTTTGGTGAATAAATCTGCTATCTGTTGTTTTGTTTCAACACAGAGAGGTCGAATTTCTTGTGACTCAACTCTTTCTCGAACAAAGTAGCAATACATTTCGACGTGCTTGGTATGTTCGTGAAAAACAGGGTTATTGGCGATTTGTCTTGCAGCCTGATTATCACAGAAAAGGGGTGTGGGTCCACTTGGAGCTGCTTCTAAATCTCGTAACAGCCATCTCATCCACAAGATCTCACTGACAGTTGTAGCCATAGCTCGGTATTCTGCTTCGGCTGAGGAGTGCGATACCACCGATTGTATTTTAGTATTCCAGGAAATTGGAGCTCCCCCCAAATGCAACAAGTATCCAGTTCGTGATCGTCGTGTGTAACTACACCCAAGCCAATCCGCATCACAATAGGTGACGAGGTTCAAACCGCCAACCTTCGGAAAGAAAATACCTTGATCGGGTGTGGATTTGAGATAACGGAGTATCTTTAATGGGGATCAGAGACGAATTGACTCAATATGTTAACCGAGTAGGCAATGTCCGGTCTAGTCGCTTGGAGATAGAGAAGTCTTCCAACAAGACGACGGTATCGATTTGCATCAATGCATGGACTTTCATTACATTGGTCTAGTTTTAAATTCTGTTCCATGGGCATCAAACTCGGTCTGCAGCCTTGCAACCCACTATCCTCCAATATGTCTAGAGTATACTTTCGTTGACTCAAGACAAGGCCATCCGATGTGCGAGCTACTTCAATGCCTAGGAAATACTTTAGTGGTCCTAGGTCCTTGATATTGAACTTTTTATCAAGATTACTCTTCGTTCCTTGTATCTCTGCCATGTCATTTCTAACTATGATCACATCATCCACATATATAAGTCCAGCTACATAAGTCTCCTTTCTTTTGTAGATGAAGAGTGAATGATCTGCCTTTGATTGCTTGAAGCCGAGATCTAGCAATGCCATTGTGAATTTTTTATACCAATTTCGTGAAGCTTGTCGTAGCCCATAAAGTGCTTTTCTCAGTCTAAAAACTCTCGTTTCCCCTTCCTTTGAGAAGCCTTGTGGGATTTTCATGTAAACTTCCTCATTCAAATCCCCATGTAGGAATGCATTATTCACGTCGAGTTGATGAATAATCCAATCTTTCTTGGTTGCTACAGCTAACAAGCTTCGCACGGTGACAAGTTTTGCCACGGGCGCAAAGGTATCATGATAATCGACTCCCTCCATTTGCGTAAAGCCCTTCGCTACGAGACGTGCCTTGTATCTCTCAACTTCCCCGTTAGGGTTGTACTTTATCTTGTAGACCCACTTCGAGTCAATGGATCACTTTCCATTTGGTAAATTCTTAAGGGGTTCCATTTTCTTCAAGGGCTCGGATTTCCCTTTGCATAGCCTCTCTCCATTTGGTATCTCGTACCGTCTGATTAAAGTGCTTAGGCTCATCATTTGAGTTGATGGCCGATAAGAAAGCTTTATGTGAGTCAGAAAACTTTTCATAAGAGATAAAGTGAGCAGAAGAGTGTACCGTCGAGGATCCTTGATCAGGCATGGGTTGTGCATGGTCAATCGAAGGGGGAAGATTCACGATGAAGTCATCCAGTCTTCTTGGTTGTGACCTGTTTCTTCTTTCTCTTTGAATTCTGGCAGGTTGTTCACTGTTCATGTGTTCCGGTTCGATCACATTTTCATTTCCTGTTTGCTGCAATGGCTCTCCAGTTCCTATGATTTGGTCGGGTATGTATGAATCATTGGTTGGTTCGGGTATATCTGAATCATTGTTTGGTTTGGGTTGTGTGGAGTTCATTTGTCTAGCACACTTTCACCAATTTTTTGTGCAGTCTCATAAGGCTCAAGGTCTCTCATATCGTCATTACCACCATGAATTTCGAATTTGGCGAAAGGGAATGTATGTTCCACAAATTTAACATCTCTTGAGACGATGATTTTGTGGTAACAATATCGTAAATTCGATACTCTTTTTTGCCATGTGGATAACCCAAAAATACGTCTGGCCTCCCCCTCACCTCAAACTTATCCCCCTTCGTTTCGGTGTTTCTGGAGGCATCCAAAAACCCTCATATGATCATAATCGGGTTTTTGATTGAATAGTATTTCAAAGGGGGTTTTATGTTTGATAACCTTGGAAGGCAACATGTTTATGATATACGTAGCGGTCAGAATACATTCTCCCCAAAATTTAATGGGTAAGTTTGCCTCAAACCTCAACGCTCGCGCCATCTCAAGTATGTGCCGATGTTTCCTCTCAACCACTCCGTTCTGTTGTGGTGTGTTAGGACATGAGGTTTCCAAGATGATCCCTTCCTTTGCATAGAAGGCCATCATGGAGTTCGATGTAAATTCTCCCCCATTATCACTTCTTATCCTTTTAATTGTTTTGCCAAATTGTGTCTTGATCATATTGTGAAAATCACTTATACAACTACCTGCTTCGGATTTGTGTTTGAGCAAGAATACCCAGACGGATCTACTAAAATCGTTTACGATGGTTAAGAAATAATTTGCCCCCGAAAGAGACGGGGTACGATACTTTCCCCAAACATCACAGTGCAATAAATCGAAACAAGCAAACGTTTTGATTGACGCATTCCGAGAAGGTAGTCTGGTATGTTTTGCTTTAACACAAGAATCACAAACCTTATTTCTTAACTTGCAAGAAAGACTCTCTAAAAAATCAACATGGTGTATTTTTGACTCGGAAGCATGCCCCAACCTTTTGTGCCAGATCATAACATCAGTTGTTACTGCCATCGCCTTCTTTTCGTCTGCTACCAAGCCCATTCGATACAGACCATTCTTGCACTCACCTACACCAATCAGGTTCCTCGAGCGTAAGTCCTGCATGGCACAAAAATCAGGAAGAAAGGTTATTGCACATTGGAGTTCTCTTGTTAGTCTGCTCACTGATAATAGATTGCAGTTAAATTTTAGGATATGCAAGACTTTTTCAATTTTTATTCCATCTTGCAACATGCAGTTTCCTTTCCCTTCAACAGGTATAGCCTCCCCATTTGGTATGGTGACTAGGGTTTCATGATTGCATTTTGTCACATTTTCGAGCAATTCACGCTCACATGTTATGTGATCGGTTGCACCCGAATCAACGATCCACGCTTTATTAAAAACATTCTTACCAACCATGTTGACGATTGGAGGCATATCATCCTTCTATGAGCTTTCACCCTCCGAAAAGTGCCTGATAAGTTTCTGGTATTGTTCATTCGTTAATCCTGGTATCGGGCTCGATTTTGCATCTACGCAAGCTTCCCTGGGCTTGCTCTTTTCTCGTTTTCCTTCGCCTGGCCACCATTTTGGATAACCTATTTTCTTGAAGCAACCTTCCTTGTTGTGCCCATTTCTTCCACAGAGGTCACAATGTTCCATCTCTTTACCATTACTGCGTCTCGCATCCCTTTACGTGCTTTTACCACGCTGATGAATGTAATCGGTTTCACTATCTCGGCGCTTCGGAACGAAGGTTTGAAAGGCAGCAGCTTCCGGTTTCTTCACAGCAGAGATTGTTCTTTGTTGCTCATCTTCAGCAACGAGATGATAAGCCATTCCCAAGGTGGGTGTTGATTTCATTGCTAGGATATGCGTCCTTATGGTTGAGAAGTTGTTGTCCAGACCCATCAAGAATTCATAAAGTCTTTCCTTCTCCTTGGATTCATTTAGTCTTTTCCTGATGTTCCAAGTGCAATTCCTACACGTGCATTGAGGAATTGGCGATACCGATTGAATCTCGTCCCACAGACCTTTTAACCTGGTGTAGTAGGCAGAGACAGAAGCTCCGTTTTGTTGCGTGGCTGTGAGGGATTGCTTTAATTCATATGCTCGTGGAGCACTTTCTTTTCCGAATCTCTCTTGAAGATCTGCCCAGATTTCTGTTGTCGTGCTTGCATACTTGACACTGGTTCTGATGTTTCTTTCCATTGCTGTGGTGAGCCATCCTTTTATCATAGCATCGCAACGCATCCACATCATGTAGTTTGGCGATTTTTCTTCGGGTGTTTCGATGGTCCCGTCGATGAATCCTATCTTGTTTTTGGCAAACAAGAAAATTTTCATCTCTTGAGACCAATCGCCATAGTTGCTGTCAGAGAGGACATCATTCACGTGTATCTGTCTCGGGTAGTCTGAGGCGTGGATGTAGTATGGAGAGTTAGAGTCGATGAGGCCTCCATCATTCTTTGGATCATTGTTGGTTGAATCTTTTCCGGCCATGGCACTGTCGCTATTTGTTAGGGCTACTTTGTTAGTTAAATAGAAGTTCAGGGTAGATTATGACAAGTTATTAAAGTTGTAAGCTTGTTGGGCCTTAAAGCCCATAAGCTCATTAGGCCTGCGAGCCCATGTATTTAAAGTTATTTCTGTTTTCATTTATCAGACTAGAGATTCATTTTTCAGTTTACTAGTTGTTAGGTTTACATACTATTATCAGAAATTCTCTCTGTAAACCTTAGCCCTTTAAAGTTTATATTAATCATATGACTAGTTACTGTGGCCTATCATCTGTTCATCATTGTTCTTATATCTGTTGATTGCACTGAAACTGGGATCTACAATTGGTATCAGAGCGGATAGGCAAAAGGTTTGATCCAGAAAAAGGTTTGTCTAAAACCCTATAATCATTCGTTTATGTGTTAATCGCTAATATGTGCCTTATTTGATAATCAGTTTATGTGTTTTATCGATCTGGGTTGTTTGTTTTCGGTCTAAGATTGGGTTCTTCGATCTTTCTGAGTTAAGGTGTTTATCGATCGAAGTGTTTTTTTCTGGAATTTTGTTTCCGATCGAATCTGTTTCTGGAAAGTTAAAATTCGATCTTAGTTATTAGGTCTTAGTGATTCATCCGGTCATTGTTTAGTTTGATTTTTTTTTGAATTCCTTCGATCAAAGGATCGAAGGATCTGAGTTTGGGTTCGATCGAATCCCAGAAACTCTTCGAGTTCTTCGGTCGAACTCATCGGGTTCTTCGGGGTTATTCGATCTTATCCTTATTTTGTGGTTATCGTAATTTAAGTCTTTCGACCTGAGTATTAGACCGGACACCTGTGCCCCGGTCTTGTCCTTTCGACCGAATAGGACGTCCTCCTTCGACCGGACACTTGTGCTCCGGTCAAACTCCTTCGACCGAATAGGAGTGCTCCGGTCTTACCCATTCGACCGAATAGGAGTGCTCCGGTCTTGTCCATTCGACCGAATTAGAGTTCCTCCGGTCGTGTCCTTCGACCGGATACGCGTGTCCCCGGTCGTATCATTCGACCGGATAAGTGTATCCCCGGACGTGTCCTTCGACCGGATACCTGCTTGCTCCGGGAATACCTTCGACCGGATATTGTTTGACCTGATTTTCTGATTAGACCAAGTGTTTTCTGTGTTTCTTCTATTTTATTGTATTTGGATCATTCTGCTTGCCTAACGATCATTACAGTGCTCTTAAGTTAAGAAGTAAAGATGAACTCAAGGGATGCTCTAGCCATCGGTTCTGACCAAAAGCCCCCGGTGCTCTTTCGGGGAGAGTACCCTCAGTGGCATGACCGATTTATGAATTTCATAGAAGCAAAATCCAACTATGAAGATATATACAAATGTCTGACTGAGGGTCCACAAGATTGGCCAATGAAAGTGGTACCGGGAAACCCAGCTGAAGGAAGGCCAGAGCGTTAGATTCGGAAATCTGTTGGTGATTTTACTAAGGAAGAAAAGGATATGTACGAGGCAGAAAAGCTGGCAAAATCGTACCTTCTTCAAAGTCTACCGAATGACATCTATGCTTGTATAGATAGTTTCAAGGACTCATCGAAAAAGATGTGGGACCAAATAGAGAAGATGATGATGGGAAGCCACATCAATAACCAGCTAAAGGTGACAAACTGTATCACCAGATATGATGGGTTTAAAGCACGAAAGGGTGAAACGCTGACGGAAACCTACGAAAGGTTTAATATGCTTCTAAATGATCTTCAGAAAAATAAGATCACAAAGACGAACACGGAAAACAACATAAAGTTTATGAACAACTTACAGTCTGAGTGGAAACCGTTCGTCTCCCATATTCGTCACACTCAAACCTTGGAGAAGCTGTACCTTCACGAACTGTATGAAATGCTGCTCCAAGACGAAGAGGAAGTGATGGAACTTATTGGGAAAGCTGAAGAAAAGCCAGCAACTGATCAAATAGCACTCGTATCTGAGAGAAGAGGCAAATCCGTCAGCCGATCATCTGGAAAAGAACATGTGCTGAGTGATTCTGAACCTGAAGATCCTGATAGCGATTCGGATCCAGAACTTGCCAAGATGAAAGAAGCAATGGTGTTTCTCACTCAAGCATTTCAAAAGAGGAAGTTTTTCTCCAAGACTTCCAATAAGCAAAGAGTTTCTACTCATCGTGATCATCGTGATAAGTCTGAAGGTAACAGTCGCTTTGAAGCTGGTAAGAAGCCTGACAAGAGACATGAAGAAAAGCCTAAAGACGAACCGATCAAATGTTACAATTGTGGTCGGTTAGGTCATTTCGCCAGAGATTGTCGCAAGCCAATTGTGCGCAACGCGGACTACTACCGAGCCAAGCTGCTTCTTGCCAAAGAAAAGGAAGCTGGTAAAGCTCTAATGGCTGAAGACGATTACTGGCTACAAGTGTCGGATGAAGAACCCGAGGATGCTGAAGCTCATCTGTGCTTCATGGGCAACCATTCATCACCATCTGATACTGATGAAGACGATAACAATGCTCCTTGCCAGGTATGTACCCCTTTTCATGAAGCTTTACTTGATCAGATGCAACTATCTATGAACAAACTTGACTCTTACAAGCTTCTGTTAAAAGAAAAAGAACAACTTATCTCTTCTCTGGAAAACCGTGTCACTAAGCAGTCTGACTTTATGGAAAATCAAAGCTTAGAAATCTCTAGCTACATGTGCACTATTTCTAATCTAAGAGAAGAAAATGTGAGGTGTTCAACAGAGTCACAAAATCTAATGACCAAAGTAGATGACCTGACCGATAAGCTCCGTATGTCTGAGTCCAAGAAAGTTGATTTGTTAAATCAAAACGTGGCTTACAAAAACGAGAACATAAGGTTATCCAATCAGCTAGAAGAGCTTGAAAAGAAACTTTATAAATTTGGTCAATCTGATCAAACGCTAAAGCTAATCGCACCAAAAGAACCAAAGTACGGAAATGCGGGTATCGGGTACTCCAACGGCTATTATCTTATTCTAAACCTGCGTACTAATCAATTCATTCTTCACAGGTACAATGGCACAAAACCAGCCACCAGCGATTGATCCAATCGCAGATGCGGAACTGATTCCCGAGGATCAGTTCCTTCCTCTTACAGCCAATAACTACCATCTCGATGTAACCCAACCTGCTATTCAACATCAGGTCATCATCGAGATACTCAGGGGCCATCCAATCGCCTATGCTCTAACGGAAACTGCAACCGTACCAATTCTATACTTACAGCAGTTCTGGCATTCTCTCCATGCGTTAGAGGCCGATGGAGGATTTCATCTTGAAGGACGAATAGATCACACTCCAGTGCTTCTCACATGTGATCTTTTCCGTCAATTTCTTCGGTTACCGACCGCCGGATCCGTAGCCGGACGCGAAACCTTTGATCCCATGGTCACTGATGCTACACTGTGCGCTGATCTTCTCTCCTTGGGTTACGGCGCAGAACTTCGCATTCCATCAACCTTCAACCGCAAACATCTATCAACAATATGGTATACGTTGTTCACATACATTAATCGGTGCCTTTCGTCTATAACGAAGGGCATTGATCAGACGAGCGCCCCGATTCTTCGCATCTTTCACGCGGTGGCTTTCAATCGCCACGTGGACTTTGCCGACTTTCTCTGGTTTGAACTCATACAGAGAGTTCGTTCTACTGCATCTCGCAGATCAAACTTCATTCCATTCATGCGGTTCCTACAGATCGTTATCCGGAACTACATGAACCTGTATCCCGAGATACAACGCCGCTCTACCCACCCGACGTGCCCACAACATCCAACTCGCAAGATTCCTTCCCGTGCTGATCCGGAAGGTGTTGTCGCCCGACAAATCCCAGTCGGGGTACTAGACCATGCTCGTCCCACGGCACTGAGTGTGATAGCTTATAGGCACACACACAACATTCCAGCTCCTATGGTCCGGCCAGGACCGGCAGGACCTGCCCAGGGAGCAAGACCTGAGCGACGTGAGGGTCCGCGTCCACAAACGAGAGGCAGGAGCGTCCGGACAGCTGGGGCTTCCGGACAGGGTGTGTCGAGAGCTATTAGTGTGAGGGGATCTGGCGTGGGCAGTGCCGTTGGAACGAGCCAGCCTAGTTCTTCAAGACAACCACCGTCACCGCCACCAACCGAGACTCAAATGGCAGAAGAGGCCACAGATTCTGAAACCATTCATGTTCAGTCCTCTTCTGTCGCTGCGACTAAAGACACGGCAGCCAATTCCGACTCCGAAGAAACACATTTTGAATCATCGCCATCAAATGAAGAGTCTTCTGACTCTGATGGTGACGATAATCAGCCACCATCCGGAGAGATAAGGAGAGCGGAGGGAGTATTAGTTGAATATCAAGAGGTGAGCTGTGTGAGGGAAAGGCGGAGTAAGCTACATTCTGAGAGTACACGAGTAATGGGACAACCATCTTCGGTTGTATCCCCCCCAGCCACATCTAGCCAGGTAGCCACATCTGCTATCCAGTCTCATGTGTTGGGACTGGGTATTGAAGAAGCCGCCGTGGACCTAGCGGCGCACTTGCACGCCACACCAAGCCACTCCACCATCTCTCAACAGATGGTGGTTTCACAAACTCACGGGGATTTAGCACATACGCTATCGGGCTCTCACTTGGAGGGTGCCGATATTGAAACAAGAGAACAGCTGCCCCCGTTCTCGCCTTCTTTGCATGCACGGAGTCTAGAGCCACTTGTTATTCATGCCATTCCTAGGACACAGATTCCTTTTTCGGCTATCGCCGGTAGCCTAAGTGGCCCGGCCGGAACATCCATAGTAAACCCACCTTCGGGTAGGTTACAAGGATTGGGTGGAAGTCCTACCACGGCTATCATCACGCCAACCGTGAACGTAGGCGGCTTGACTTCAACAGTCGTAGCTACAACGGGAAGTCTAAGTGACCCCGGAGTTACCCCACATGAGTTTGTCTCAAGGGAATACATGGACGGCGCCCTAAAGGCTGTCCAATCTATGATGAGGGAGGAGGTGGACAACATCAAACGAATGGTCAATGGCAAAGGTCCTGCGATTGAGCCGGAGACCACACCTATTCCACCTTCTCTATCAGCCACGGATCTTTCCATACCTGAACTCAAATCTATCCTTCTCGCCAAACTTATAGCCCAATCTCAAACCGAACCCACCAAAGATGCCGATTTGCTATCTCTACTTCGTTCTCAAGCATCCACACCTACTCCACCTACACCCCAGCCTACTGTCTCTACCGAAGCCTTCCAGATCCAGCAAGCTATGCTTCAGTCACTTCAGCAAACCGTAGCTGTTTTGACGGAACGCCTTTCAGCAGTGGAGGATACATGCCGTAACCAGGCAGAACGGCTCAAGCGCCGACATGATGATCAGGATGATCCTGATCACCATGAGGGGGAGAAGCGCCAACGTCTATCTGAGCCGGAGACACATGTAGTGGAGTCAGAACAGGTTGAACAGGGTACGGGTTCGGGTACAAGAACAGAGGGACAGAGACAGGAACAGGAACGGGAACCGGTGACAGACTTGATACTATACGATTATCCGACGGTTGAAAAGCCTGAGAAATTTGAAGATGGTTCTCCGATAGTTCCTGAAGATTGGACAATAATACTAGATCCGTATGAAGTGACGGACACGACAGAAGAATGTGCCAATACTGAAAGAGCTCTGGTGGTTATGCAAGAAGAAATTGATGAAATACTACATCCAGATGATCAGTCTTCTACCGTGATTCCTTTATTGACCTATCCAGTTAATCACCCTGATTTTTCTTCTACAGTTTTTCCCGAGAGATCTCCTACAGCTTCACCAGTTAGAGAACCAGTTAGTACTACTCCAGTTCGTCCATCCAAGTGGGAAAGAGTCCGAATCAAAGTTCCTTTCCTCGAAGAAAGTCAGAAAAAGATCTTTGCCCACTGGATCAGAAAGTATGATGAAGTCGTTATCCATGGTCTACAGTCAGTGAAAAATAAAGAAAAACAGCGTGAACTTGTGTTCGTGTACAGAAAGTTCCAGCACAAGTACTCCAAGACAAAGCTCAGGATTGTATCAGTTGATAAGATTATACCTGCCTACTTCATGAAGGTTAAGTATACGGACTTTATGGTTACTAGAGAAGATGGTCAACAATACTGCTTTTCTGATGCTGATTTTCCATGTCTGGAGCCACAAGATCTGCTGTACATATTACGTGACTTAAAGACCAGAACCGTCAGACCCGGAGAAGTCATTGATGCACTAGAAACAGTGAAAAGATACATGAAGTGCGCAATGAAACTTGCTTCGGTGGAAGATTTTCAGATTGGGTTAGAAAGTGATCAACCGAAGATTAATCTGTTCAAGCCTGATCTGAGTGTTCCGTCTGATGCTCTAAATGTACCTGCATTCACAGTTATAAAGTTTCCAGAGTTTGGTATGTCATATGTGAACAATAACGGTGTTCTACGCTTTATCCGTTTTGATCATATTGCCAGATTTTGTGATGGTACGTTGATGTTTTTGAAAGACAAGTTGCAGCGTGCGCTGAGTCAAGATGAAAAAGGAGTTCAATTACTGGATTTTTCATACAAAGCACTTGTTCTTAAAGCACTGAATGTTATTGAAGAACGACTGGAGTATAGAACGCAAATCAGATATTTTGAGATCAGCTTTGGTTTCCGGAAAATTTTTGTTTCTAACTGGCGTGACTATCAACTTCTATTTAAAGGGGGAGATTGTTAGGGCTACTTTGTTAGTTAAATAGAAGTTCAGGGTAGATTATGACAAGTTATTAAAGTTGTAAGCTTGTTGGGCCTTAAAGCCCATAAGCTCATTAGGCCTGCGAGCCCATGTATTTAAAGTTATTTCTGTTTTCATTTATCAGACTAGAGATTCATTTTTCAGTTTACTAGTTGTTAGGTTTACATACTATTATCAGAAATTCTCTCTGTAAACCTTAGCCCTTTAAAGTTTATATTAATCATATGACTAGTTGCTGTGGCCTATCATCTGTTCATCATTGTTCTTATATCTGTTGATTGCACTGAAACTGGGATCTACACTATTGTTAGGGTTTTTTTTAGATTCTACAAAACTTCCTCTGATACCATAAAAGTTTTATGAGTGGAAAAGCTTATTTTATTTATTCACCAAAGAGACGTATTTATACACCATGATTACAAGACTTGCCTAAACAAAAAAGGTAGACAACTACAATTAAGGGCTAAAAATCAGGAAGAGATATCCACAGAATATGCATAACAAATTGGAAGATACGGTTTCCTTTATCTTATCCCATCTCCAAGTAAACATCCTCATCCACTCTCCGTCACTAGCATCCACTTTCATGAGTTCCAAACCCCTCCTTTTGTATTTCCTCTGCCAAACCCTAACTCCACCACAAAATTCCCTTCCCACCTTCAGCCTTTATGTGAAGTTGTCGTCCATCTTCGCCACCCGATCGGGTCCATCCTCTATAAAATCTCCACCACCCGTCGCTTTATTGTGATCCACGACTCCGTTATGAGTTGCGTCATTCAAGGCTTTTTCTCCCTTCCCAAATCGGAATCCTACACCTTTAAAGGCATGTTGGCTTTCTTGATTTCCATATATACTTTGGGAACCATTCGAAAGCAACTCGAGAAGTTAACAGAACCTCAAACAATACTCATATATTATTTACTGTTCGGGGGTTGTTTCACCGTAGAGTTCAAGAAGTTCACCATTGGGCAACACGAGTATGCTAAACTTAACTCCGATCGTATCTATAAGTTGTCTATAATCATGAGCAGGCCATGTTTTTTTGGCCACCAAACTGATGATTCAGCAGTGCCCCATGTAAGTTTTCCTGCCACAAAACCCGCCGTTCAACCCAAATCAGTTGTTGGAAGTAGAGGATGAATGATGTATATTTCGAGCCACTCAGGTGCTTTAGGGCACCTACATTGGTAAACGCTATAAGTTTAATATCCGATAGAGAAAAAAAAGGGAGCATTTGGCAAAACCAGTCCATACCATATGACATAGACTTGCTTCAAAGCATCAACTTTTTACGTTTTCATGTTTCGTTAACAATTAGATTTAATATTTGACTCATTTGAAATTTCTATATTGTGATTTTATGTGTTAAATTCATGCAAACTTTGGCTTTTTTTTTTCAAGTTTTGCTAGTAGACGTATTTTAAACCATGTTTTAGGGTTTTATTTATTATCTTCTCATCTCCATTCACTACTAAATAAAACACTTTTTCCGGTGGAATTTTCCGACGGATTTTTCCGCCGGAAATTTTCGGCGGATTTCCGACAGAAGTCAAACGGGTCAACCAACTTTGTCTTTCGCCGAAAATCCGTCGGAAATGCGTCGGAATTTTATTTTATTTTATTTTTTTTAAATCAATTATTTTCGGCGGATTTCCGACGGAATATAATTTTTTTTAATTTTTTTCTTATTAATTATAATTAATTAACTATTTTGGGCGGATTTTCGACTTAATTAATTAAAATCCGCCGAAAATAGTTAATTAATTATTTTTTTTAAATGAATTAAAAAAAAATAAAAATCCGTCGGAAATCCGCTGAAAATTTTATAAAATTTTCGGCGGATATTCTATATTTAAAAAAAAATAAAAAAAATATCCGCCGAAAATGGATAATTAATTATTTTTTTTAAATGAGTTAAAAAAAATAAAAAATAAAAATAAAAATTCGTCGGAAATCCGCCGAAAATTTTATAAAACTTCCGGCGGATTTTCGGCGGATATTCTATATTTTTTTTAAAAAAATAAAAAAATATATCCGCCGAAAATAGTTAATTAGTTATTTTTTTTAAATGAATTAAAAAAAATAAAAAATAAAAATAAAAATCCGTCGGAAATCCGCCGAAAATTTTATAAAACTTCCGGCGGATATTCTATATTTTTTAAAAAAATAAAAAAAAATATCCGCCGATGGCTTTAATTGATCCAGTATGGTTTTAACGGATCCAGTTGGGCTTTAATGTACCCGACTAAAACTTGTACGTTTTTACTTTTTTTATGATTTAAAACTTTTATCGGCTCGTCTTTTTTATCAATTCTCAAGTCCTTCTATATTAGTCATAGTTCAGATCTGTCTACGAGACCACGTCGAATAAAATCGTACAAATTTAACATTCAAGTCTTCAAAAATATTCAACATCAACTTGGGCTTTTAATGGATCCGTTTAGGCTTTAATGGATCCACTTGGGCTTTAATGGATCCACTTGAGCTTTAATGGACCCAATTAGGATTTAATGGATTCAGTTGGACTTTAATGGATCGGTTGGATTTCAATGCATCCACTTGGGCTTTAACGGATCGATTGGGCTTTAATGTATCGATTGGGCTTTAATAGACCCATTTAGGCTTTAATGGATCCGATGGGGCTTTAACCGTACCCAGTTGGTCTTTAATGGATCCGGTTGGGCTTTAGCGTACCCAGTAGGGCTTTAATGGGTATAGTTGAGCTTTAATGGATACGGTTGGGCTTTAACGTACCTGGTTGGGCTTTAATGGATCCGGTTGAGCTTTAACGTACCCAGTTGGGCTTTAACGGATCCAGTTGGGCTTTAATTGATCCAGTTGTGCTTTAACGTACCCAGTTGGGCTTTAACGTTCCCAGTTAGGCTTCAATGGATCCAGTTGGGCTTTAACATTCCCAGTTGGGCTTCAATGGATCCAGTTGGGCTTTAATGTACCCAGTTGAGCTTTAATGTACCCGGTTGGGCTTTTAATGCATCCAGTTAGACTTTAATGTACCCGGTTGGGCTTTAACGTTCCCAGTTGGGCTTTAACGGATCCAGTTGGGTTTTAACGGATCCGGTTGGGCTTTAATGCATCAAGTTGGACATTAAATACCCGGTTGGGCTTTAATTGATCCAGTATTGCTTTAATGGACGCGGTTAGGCTTTAACGTATCCAGTTGGGATTTAACGTATCTAGTTGGGCTTTAACGGATCTTTTTGATAGAACCGGTTGAACCGGTCTAATTGAACCGGTAAAAACCCGGGTTGACCCGGTTAAAAAAATCAATTTCTTATATTTGTGTTTTTTATGTTTTTGGATTGTTTTAAAACTTCTTGTTATGTGTTTTTTTAATGTTTATGGATTGATGTAAACTTTTTGTTATGTGTATTTTTAATGTTTTAACTTGTGGACATCAAATTCTTGGTTTTATATACACACACACACACACACACACACACACATATATATATATGCAAGAAAATGAAAAATACATAAAATTTTTGAAACCGGGTCAACCACCCGGTTGAACCGTGACCCAGTCACCACACCGGGTCAACCAAAAATCCGGTTTTTAAAACATTGATACACACAATTTTTAAGTTGAGATCCTTCTAATTTTCTTTCCCTCTAAAATTTTATTCTACCTAAACCCAAAAAAAAAAATATTTCAGGACTCCTTCCATCCTCAATTTCCAATTTCCCTCCCAATTTCCCCCCAATTTCCTTATTTCCCATCCCCAATTTCCCCCCTAATCGACGCCATCCTCTCAAAGCCTTCATCCTCTCGTTCCCTTCATCCCATCGACGACAACACTTCATCGAGAGCCCTCATCGTCGTCGTCGCCGCCGCCGCCACCACCACCGTCGAGAGCCCTCCCTACCCCTGCCGCTGTTGAGACCTCTCCCCACCACCCCTGCCGCTGTCGACTACCAGAAACCACCACCATCAGCCACCACCACCGGTCGACATCGCCACCACCACCATCGATTATAGAGGTATACGACTGAGCCCCTGTTTGATTTCTCGATTTGTTCCTGATTTCTCGATGTTCATATCATTCGATGTGACCATTGGGTTAATCAACTTTAATAGGTATATTCAAGTTTATTCAAGTATTCAAGTTTATGGATGGTTTGACTTTGAAACTGTAAGGGTGGAAGTTTGTGAATATACACTGGATTGGGATATATGTGGTCCAAGGATTATATCTATATATTATAATTTGGGTTTGCGTAAGGAATGGAGATGGGTTCTATGATCTGTGTTATGATTTGTGATCCATCGTCTTTCTCAGGCAACGAAGAAGTCGTTTACGCGCTGACCTAACTACGCAAAGTCGCAAACAACTCAACCTCCAGTCCACGGCTTCCGAAGGCCTCTGACTTCATCTTCATTCAATCATTCTCAGAGGCGGAGAATCATAACATTCAAAAAATCTAGGTATTTTCGTTTTCTAGTGATTTACTTCAATTATCTGAAACTGTTTGTTTAAATTATTTTGTTAATTGTTATTGCTACTGTAAATTTTGAATGTGAGTATGTGACATATTAATTGATTTGATTTCTTGTGCATTGTGATTAGGATTTATCATTTTATTGTGAGCCTGTGATATCCTTTTGCTATTTAGGGTTTATTAATTATAACAAACTTTTTTTGGGTAAATCAATTGTTATGAAATTGCAAATAATGTTACTGTGAATTGAATATGTGATTAGTGAATATACGGATTACGATTTATGAAAGATTACTAACTACATTTGGATTTGTCAGTCTATGATCTTAATTTGTTGAGGGTCCAAGGCAACTGATTGAAAGCTTTTATTTTATAATGCAATTCTGCCAAGAAAGTAAGAATGAAAGTTATCGTGAAATTGTTGGATTTTTTCAGCATTACCAAGTTAAATGTAACCGAAAATCGACTTGTGTTGCCAATAATTACACACCTACACTACCCCCCTAATTCATAGACGAATCCCCAAATTATGTCCACACCTTCAAACCAAAAAATGTTCCTAAGAGGGACGAATAAATCGATGTATTTGACTGAACATTCAGTTATCCAACCATGTCAAATCTATTTGGAAGATAAGAGAATTAAGCCAGACAAGAAATATGAAGGAACAAACTGATTTATAAAAGATCAGATGATCTGAAAAGAATTATGATGACCAGAAAATAAAAGCTATATAGTATGAGCAAGTTAAGAGCTCTAATACCATAACACAAAAAAACGAACATGATAAGAGAACAAGAGGGAGATGCAATAGAGAGATCAACTGTTTTATTTAGAAAAACAAAGACAAAGGCTAAAAAATTCCAAATTTGCTCGGCTAACGCCTTAGCTCAACAGAAACCAACGACTAAGATAACTTACAGAATTAAACAGACTAAAACACCCTCAATACACCAACTATAATAAGATAAGCATTGCCTTCAACCAAGATCGATATGGGAACAAAAGCGAAGAGGGTAGCCGAGACAGGAGGCAACGAACAAGACTTGGGAATACATTTGATTTTGATGGTTGGTCTGCTTCTGCAAGGCTTGCCTGCAATAGCTTATTGTCGTACAAAAAAAGAGATCTAAAATGAAAAGGATAGGTAAATAAAATGAGTCATTCCAATGTAAATAAGAGGTCGTTTACCAAATACTTACCCGAGTAAGCACTTACCAAGTTATGGAAAACATGAACTTTTTTTGCTTTAAGCCTCTAATTGGGTTTGAAAAATACCGCTATCCAACTATTACATTCCAAAATTTCTGAACATTCGACCATATTAACTTTTAATGTATATATAAATTAAACCACACAAAACCAGAGTTAAAATCGGGAGAGACGAAGAATAAAAGGAACCGTGAAACAATATAGTTTGTTTTGAGTGTAGATCAGCTTCTTTAACAGTGCATAACTCTCAAACCGTAAGTCCGAATGAGCTAAAAATTTACAGGTAGAACTACCTAAATGTATACTACAACTCTTATGAAGGGCCTCAAACCCAGTTGAGACTCTAAGTGGCTCAAAACTGTATGTTTTTGGGACTGATTACAGTGTACTCGGGATCAGTCCCTGTGTTTTTGTAAAATTTGTATAAAATCGATGGATGTTCCAAATGGGGTGATTCCAATTCGAGTAGAACCATAAGAGGTCGTAGAAAAACTTTCATTTAGACATTGTAATCTGTTTTGGCCTCTAAGTAGGAGAAAAATGCTTGAAAAGAAGAGGTACATAAGCTGTCAAGTGCAGGGGTGGAACTGCACTTGAGAAAGGGCACGAATGAAAAGAAGAAGCTTCTTGCTGTCGTAGGAATACTTACAGGATTTGGTCGCAAACACAATAGATATGCAATCCGTAAGGCATGGATACCTAATGGTATAATTCCCTTTCCTTTTGTGAGTTTCATCCTAACTCTATCTCCTTTCTTAGTTAATGTACTTTCAGAGATGCCTACTATACCCCACTACACACTAACATGCTGCAACAAGTTCGAAGGATCTGCCTTCTTTATGGAGTCCCCATGCCTAACAAGTTTACGTTTCTGCAGGTTTTTTAAGATGAAAAAAACAGACCAAACCAAGCGAACCCAAAATTCCACGAGTAAGGTATATTGGCTTAGACTTCTGATTAATCATTTCTATGGTTATGTGAAGTTTATAAAATCAAGTGGGATGTTGTTATTAATTATAAAAATATTATATTCAAAGTTTGTGAAAGTATTTGTTAGTATGGTGTTGAAACTGGGTAAAGACCCAGTAATGATTGTTGAGTCAAGAACAGGGGAAAGAAGCAAATACAGAGACGTGCACGACTTTGCCGCGACAAAGTCGTGTGGCAAGTCGCGTAAGACTCTGTGGAGTCGTTTTCTCGTTATTCCTTCACGTCGTTTTGGGGTCTTCCGGAGTATCGATTGTGTTCCTTAAAGGTTGTTTAAGTTATGGTAGAGTTTATTTATTTAAATTGTGATCCATGCTTACCTGATTCAGATTTTCAAGTGTTCGGTTTCGATCGTCGTCTCGGTTAAAGTTTAAATTCCTCGTTTGTCGTCATTGAGGTGAGTTTTTCTTTTAACTATTTTCGAACTGAAGCGTATATATTGATGAATGGTTATTATTTTGATGTTATACCAAATTGGTATGTTTGAATTATTACCGTTAACTGTTAACGGTTGTGGTAGAATCTCGAATTAATGATTGATTGTTAATTGGAATAATTCAAGATTTTATTTGATTAACATAGATATCCTATTTTTGTGGTTGTAGATCGATGGGGCGTACAAAACTAAGAATGGAGCTCATAACGAAAGAGAAGACCCGAAACACCACTTACCAATGTTTTAGTTTACAGACTACATTGAATTTAGTTTACAGATTTGAGATGATATTGTATTAAAGACAATAGTGCTTTGTAATGGTTTTTGCATAGGAATTACCAATGTTTTTGAACAGGTTTTTATACAGATTTTCTGTATTTTTAATTAATTTTTTAACGTTCCGTCAGTAAATAACGTTTCGTCGAAAATCTGTAGTAACATTTCGCCGAAAGATGGTTTTTTAATAAAAATAAATAAATAATTAATTATTAAAAAAATAAAAAAATATTATAATTTTTTCGGCGGATTTCCGACGGATTTTTTTTATTCTTTTAAAAAAAAATAATTAATTAGAAAATATTTTCGGCGGAAAAATCCGCCGAAAATCCGCCGCAAACTATTAAAATTAATTTTGTTAATTAATCAAATCATTTAAATTTTAAAAAAATTTGGGTCGATTTTCGGCGGATTTTTCCGCCGAAAAATCCGCCGAAAATGCCTATTTGCGGCGCCCCTGTTTCCGGTGGACCAAATTGTTGGGAACTGAAGATTCTACTAAGTGTAGTTAGTACTGCTAGTAGTTAGTACTGCTTGAAGTTAATGCTGCTAGTTGAAGTTAATGCTGCTGAACATTATTAGTGCTGCTAAAGAGATCCGGATGGAATGTACTACAGCTGGATATACTGAAGATATACTTAGAAGATATACATGGAAGATATACTGAAGATTTGTTTATTCTTTGTAATTATCTTTTTATCAGTATATGTATAGAATGTTTAGAATAGATAGATATAACTTTTGATAATCGTTTTTCAAGAGAGAAAATCAACCTCAAGGCATAGATCCTAATTCTAGAGAAGTAGAATTCGTATTGGTGAGTCTGTTCATCAATATTGAGGTTGAGTGTGTAATCTTGTAGTTTTAAGCATTCAATACAAGTTTACTGTTTGATAATTATATACTGTTTTTGATTACTGTTTGATCAAATATCAAAGTGTTTTTCCGCAACTTCTTTGATATTAGTTTCTGAGTATTAATTCTTGTTAAGAATTCGATCCTGACAAGTGGTATCAGAGCCAAATTCTCTCAGAAATAGTTATTCATCATGGAAAATCTTACAGAATCAAGCAGTACTTTGGTCTCAAAAGTTCCAATGCTCAGATCCAATGAATTTGACATGTGGAAAATCAGAATCAAGCAATATATTCTCCTCACAGATTACTCTATGTGGGACATCATTGAGAATGGCCCATCTGATGGAGGAAAGATTGGTGAAGATGGCAAAAGAACTCCTCCAAAGACAGATACAGACAGGAAATCAAGACAGACAGAGATGAAAGCCTTGAGCACACTGCTCTTGGCCATTCCAAATGAGTATCAACACCAATTCTGCAATTGTACTGATGCACAGATGCTCTGGAATGCTCTAGAGAAGAGATTCTCAGGTACTAAAAGTACCAAGAGAAATCAAAAGGCAATCTTAAAACAACAGTATGAAAACTTCATCTCAACTAAGAATGAGTCCATGACTCAAACTTTTGACAGGTTTAATAAACTAATTGGTGAACTAGCTACTATGGGAGTACAGATTGATCAAGATGATGTGAACAGAAAGTTCTTAAGGTCCCTTGGAGATGAATGGACCATGTACACTGTGTCATTCAGACAGAATGATCAGTTGGAAGACAAAGAACTTGATGATCTGTACAATGATCTTAGAGTATTTGAAGCTGAGGTGGAGGCAAAGAAGAAGCCTTCTGGATATGTTCATAATGCTGCACTCCTATCAGCATCAATTGATTCTACTGCTAACCCTGAATCAGTTAATGCTGCTAATGGATCAAATTTAGATAAAGGCACTGATTATGTATTTGAAGCTCTTCTTTCTAATCATGGAAATTCTTCTTTGATCAATGATGACTTAGAACAACTTCATCCTGATGATCTGGAAGAGATGGATATTAAATGGCAGATGGCCATGCTCTCCATGAGGGTTAAAAAGTTTATAAAGAGGACTGGAAGAAACAACTTCTCACAAAGAAGAGAAGATGGAACAGGGTTTGATAAATCAAAGGTAGAATGCTACAAATGCCATCTGAAGGGACATTTTGCTAGAGAATGCAGAAGTGGAATGTCTCACAACAACAACCATCAACAAGCTCAATCTGGAAGCTTCAATAACAACAGAAACTCTGCTCAAGCCCTTGTTTCTCAACAAGGAATGGGGTTTGATTGGAGTGATCAAGCAGAAGAAGCTATTCAGAATCAAGCTCTTATGGCTAAAGTATCTGAACTCCCATCTGAGGTAAGTTCTAATCTCTGCTCTAAAACTTGCATAGACACTGTTAAAAGGTACAGGGATCACAATCAGAAGATGAGTGATGACCTGAAAAGACTAGAAAAGGATATAAAAGACTATGTAAGGATAGTAGAGAGATTTGAAGATCAAATCAAAGGTTTTCAAGCCAATGAACTACAACACTCATATGACACTAATTACTGGAAGTGGGAGAAAAAGGATTTAGAACTTAAACTGACCAAATCTAAAGAGGAGAGTGAAAAACTGAAAGAGGAGTTAACCAAGGTTAAGCTTGATGTAGAAAAGTTTTCCAATGCTTCTAAAGCAATGGACTCCTTACTGCAAAATCAGATTCATGATAAGTTGAGAAGAAGAATTGGGTACAATGCCACACCTCCACCATATAACAACAATTATATTCCTCCTACTTCAGACCTGTTAGACACCAAAGATAGGAAGGACTTGCCTGAGGGAGCCACTGAAATAGATCCCTTAGATGAGGTAATTGTTGAGGATAAGACTGAGAAAGAGGTTGGCAAGAGTAAGGAGAACAAGGTGAGTGGTGAGATTTCTATAGAAAACAACATTATCACCAATGAGGATTGTGGAAGGGCTTGGATCAAATCCAAGAACATAGAGAAGACAGAGGAAAAGTCTGGTAAGGTCCATTATAAACAGACCACAGTTGTGAATCCAGGTCCTTGCAAACAGTGTGCTTGTAAGAAGAATAAGCCCCAAAAACAGGACAAAAAGAGGGGAAATCAAAGAAACTGGAATAATCAATGGGCACATAAACAAGGGGTTGATCTGAGTAAAATCAATAGACCAAAACCTTGTTTTATCTGTGGCAAATTGAATCATCTTGCAAAATTCTGTTATTTCAATCCTATGAACCAAAGAATGAATTTCCAAAGATCCATGCAAAAACCCTTTGGTTATAAGAAAATTGAAAAGAACCATGTGGCTAAGAAAACTGTTAAAACTAAAAGCCACATGAAGAAAAAGTATTCTGTTAAAGAAAGTGTCAATATGTGGATTCCTAAAAGCACTAAAACTGTTAGTACTGCTATCACAAGTAGTGTTGCTGACAATGATAGTGCTGCTAGAAGTAATACTACTGCTAACAATGTTAATGCTGCTAACAAGGTTAGTACTGCTAAACCTGTTAGTACTGCTAACTCTGTTAGTACTTCTAAGGTTAGTACTGCTTCTAGTGTTGATTCTGCTAAGCCAATCATATTGACAAAGTACTCTAATAAAGAGTGCTCTGAGTTTAAAAACCTCATTAAAAAGGAATGTAAATACTTTGATGAGAAAGGAAGACCCAAGATCACTTTGGCTTGGGTCCCCAATCATACTAATTGATTTATTTAATGTGCAGGGCAACCAACAGCTCAAGGGAAAGAGCATATGGCATGTTGATAGTGGTTGCTCTAGGCACATGACTGGCAACATGTCATGCCTTCAGGATTTCAAGCAAATTAATGGAGGACATGTTGCATTTGGAGACAATCTTACTGGTGGTAAGATAAGTGGAAAAGGTAATGTCACCAAAGGTAAGATGACATTTGAGGATGTCTACTATGTTGATCAATTAAAGTACAACCTGTTAAGTGTATCACAGGTTTGTGACAAACAACATAGTATATTATTTACTAATACTGAGTGTATGATCCTTGCTCCAGGGTTCAAGGTAGTTGATGAAAACATGATACTACTTAGAACTCCTAGGAAGGACAATGTTTACTGTCTTGATTTGGACAATGTTGATAGTGATTCATCTTTAAATTGTCTTGTTTCAAAAGCTTCTATAGATGAATCCTCCCTATGGCACAGAAGGATGTGTCACATGAATTTCAAGACTATGAACAATCTTGTTAAAAATAACCTTGTAAGAGGTTTACCTTCAAAAGTCTTTTCATGTGATGATCATTGTATTGCTTGTCTTAAAGGCAAACAACACAAAACTTCTCATAAGACCAAAGAGTTAAATTCTGTTTCTTCTTGTCTCCAGTTATTGCATATGGATCTGTTTGGTCCTACAAATGTTATGAGTATAGGAAAGAAATCTTACTGCTTGGTTATTGTTGATGATTACTCCAGATTTACTTGGGTATATTTTCTAAGGACTAAGGATGAAACAAGTGGTCTTATCAAATCCTTTATTCTAAGAATTGAAAACCAAACTAATCAAAGAGTAAAAGTCATTAGATCAGATAATGGAACTGAATTTAAAAATCATGATTTAAACACTTTTTGTGAAGGAAAAGGTATTGAGAGACAATATAGTGCTCCTAGGACTCCTCAACAGAATGGTGTTGCTGAAAGGAGAAATAGGACACTAATAGAGGCTGCTAGATCTCTGTTGGCTGATTCAAAATTGCCAATTACATTCTGGGCTGAAGCAGTTAATACTGCTTGTTATATCCAAAACAGAGTTCTAGTGGTCAAGCAAAAGAACAAGACCCCATATGAGCTTTTAAATCAAAGAAAACCTTTTATTGGTTTCTTCAAACCTTTTGGGTGTCCTTGTACAATTCTAAATACCAAATCTCACTTAGGTAAGTTTGATAGCAAAGCAGATGATGGATTTCTTATTGGATATTCATCTCAGAGTAGGGCCTACAGAGTTTTTAACTCTTCTTCTAGAATAATTGAAGAAAGTGACAATGTCAAATGCAATGAGAACACACCAAATCCTGTTGGGTCTGGACCTCAATGGCTATTTGACATTGATTCACTAACTAACTCTTTTGGTTTCAGTAATGAGTATACAGGAACAGATGGTGGAGAATCAGAGATCACACAAGTTCAAGAAAGTATATCTAAATCTGTGATTTTTCCCATATCCACAGTAAATGAAGACTGTGAAAAGGAATCATTTACTGAACCAAGTCAGAGTGAAGAAGACACTAGAGATGAGGAGACTCAAGAATCAGAAGTGACATCTGAAGACACTTCAGTTGAGTTGCATGACTCTAATCTAGAGGCTGGACTGAATGAAGAACCTAGTCATAACACCAGAGTTCAAAAGAATCATCCTCCACAGCTGGTAATAGGAGATATCTCTTCTCCCATGATGACTAGACATCAAAGCAGGCTTCAGGAAATGCAAGATCAACAGCATACAGTGCTCTCATGTTTTCTATCCCAGCTTGAGCCTAAAAAGGCACATGATGCTATGAAAGAATCTAGCTGGATAGAAGCAATGCAAGAAGAATTGTTACAGTTCAAGCTACAAGATGTGTGGGATCTAGTAGACCTTCCTAAAGGTCACAGAGCAATTGGCACAAAATGGATCTTCAGAAACAAGAGAGATGAAAGAGGTATTGTTATAAGGAACAAAGCAAGGCTGGTGGCTCAAGGCTATACTCAAGAAGAGGGTATAGATTATGAAGAAGTTTTTGCACCTGTGGCTAGGATAGAAGCAATCAGACTATTCCTAGCCTATGCTTCTTACATGAACTTCAAAGTCTATCAAATGGATGTAAAAAGTGCTTTTCTCTATGGATCAATTGAAGAAGAGGTATATGTCTGTCAACCACCAGGGTTTGAAAACCCAAGCTATCCAGACAGGGTATACAAATTAAAGAAAGCACTTTATGGACTACATCAAGCCCCAAGAGCATGGTATGACACTCTGTCATCCTATCTCTTGGAAAATGACTTTGAAAGAGGAGTCATAGATAAGACTCTTTTTATCAAAAGAAAGAAGAAGGATATCTTGCTGGTCCAAATCTATGTTGATGACATTATCTTTGGATCTACAAGAAACAACATGTGCAAGGAATTTGAGGATTTAATGCATCAAAGGTTCAAAATGAGTTCCATGGGGGAACTTACTTTCTTCCTTGGACTCCAAGTTCAACAGAAGTCAGATGGCATCTTCATATGTCAATCCAAGTATGTGCAGGATATTCTAATCAAGTTTGGTTTCTCAGAATCAAAACCTGCCAGCACACCTATGGAAACACACAAGCAGATCACAGCAGATCTTGAGGGGGAGGACATGGATGTGCATTATTATAGATCCATGATTGGCTCTCTCATGTATCTCACAGCATCTAGGCCAGATATAATGTTTCCAGTCTGTGTCTGTGCAAGATTTCAAGTTAGGCCAAAGCAATCTCACTTTCAAGCTGTTAAGAGGATATTCAGATATCTCAAAGGGCAACCCAGATTGGGACTTTGGTATCCTCATAACTCCCCTTTTGACCTAATAGCATACTCAGACAGTGATCTAGGTGGGGCAAACTTGGACAGAAAATCTACTTCTGGAGGATGTCAGTTCTTGGGTGCTAGACTAGTCTCATGGCAGTGCAAGAAACAAACCACAGTATCCACATCTACAACAGAGGCAGAGTACATAGCAGCTGCAAGTTGCTGTTCTCAAGTCTTATGGATTCAGAATCAAATGTTGGACTATGGGGTAACCTTTCTACACACTCCAATCTTTATTGACAACAGCAGTGCTATTAGCATTGTAAATAATCCAGTCAAGCACTCAAAGACAAAGCACATTGAAATCAGGTATCACTTTATAAGAGATTGTAATGAAAAGAAACTTATTCAAGTTGTCAAAGTCCACACTGATAATCAGTTTGCTGATCTATTCACTAAAGCTTTTGATGTGGGTAGATTCACTTTCTTGGTCACAGGTGTGGGCATGATAAACTCTGAATAATCTTCTTCTCAAAAAGTGGTTTTATACCTGTATATTTTTATTCTTGGTGTTACTAATCTTCTTTTTCAGGATATACATAGCAGTACTCAGTGTTAGCAAGTTTAAAAGGAGTAAGTATAGTTAATACTGCTAATGGTTAATACTGCTAGTAGTTAATACTGCTAGTAGTTAATACTGCTAGTAGTTAATACTGCTTTCAGTTAATACTGCTAGTAGTTAATACTGCTAGTAGTTAATACTGCTAGTGGTTAATACTGCTTTCAGTTAATACTGCTAGTTAGTTTATACTGCTAGCCGTTACTACTGCTAGTAGTTAATACTGCTAGTGGTTAATACTGCTTTCAGTTAATACTGCTAGTTAGTTAATACTGCTAGCCGTTACTACTGCTAGTAGTTAATACTGCTCTAGGTTAATACTGCTTATATTCCGAATACTATAAATACTCTTTGCCCGCCTAAAAGTTCATAACGACTCTTTGCATACTGTTCCCTTGCGCTCTAAACCCTTTCTCTCTCAAAGTTCAAAGTTTTCAGGCAAAAATCTTCAAGGTCAATGGCATCAATGACGTTCATTGACGAGCACAATGAAATCGCAATGCTCCAAAAGCCAAAACAAGCAGAAGGCTTTCATCAGATTGTGGATTTCCTCAAGTCAAGCCACATTGCTCATGCTCTTACTGTATCCCCTACAATCTACATTGAGCATCAAAGGCAGTTCTGGGCCAATGCAACCATTGTGGTGGAAAATGGTGTGCAAATGATCAAGACAAGAATCTGTGATCAACCACTAACAGTTACTGAAGAGGTTATACGCATCAGTCTACGTCTAGACGATGCCTCTGGTATAACTTCTATCCCAAATGATGAACTGTTTTCTAATCTTACTAGAATGGGGTATGGAGGCCCATTGGGTGTTTTCAAATTCTCAAAAGCAAAGTTTTCACCCCAATGGCGTTTTCTTGTTCATACCCTGATGCATTGCATCTCCAAAAAGACCACTGGATGGAGTGAGTTCAGCAGTCCAATTGCATATGCTTTGGTATGCTTGGCTACATCCAGAAGGTACAATTTCTCAAAGATGATTTTCAGTGATCTTGTATCAAATATGGGAAACAAAAAGAGTTTCTTTATGTATCCCAGATTTGTTCAGGAAGTAATTAACCATGAATTGACGGATATACCTCAACCTGTTGGAGTATATGTACCTAAACCCCCAAAAGGCAAGGTTTTCTCAAATATGAGAAGATCTGCTGGGGACTCGGAAGGAGTTGACACCCCATTGTTCTCTACAATGATGGTGGTGTCCCAAAACACTGAAGGTATGGCAGCAGGGTCAAGGCCCTCATTAGACCATCCCACTGCTAGCCAAGCCCAACCTTCCCTCTCAAAATCTATTCCCCAGTCCCTTCTTGAAAAACCAACCTCTCCTATCACCCAAACTTACAAGAGGAAACAGGTAAAGAAGGCTCCTTCCCTTCTTGTACCATCATCCCTCAAGCCTTTAAGCCCTCTATTGGAGCATTCTCCAGTAGAGAATATTCAAAGGGAATCCACAAGGGTGTCTCCCAACCCAAAGGAGGTGCTCTCTGAGGAGGAGGTAGAGCATATGGGTGATGAGGCTGCCACTACTCCTGCTAGCACAGAGGAGGAAAGTGGTAACATCAATAAGACCTCCCCCATGGCAACTTTGAATGAGCAATCATTTGAAGGTCCCTGGTGCCAAGAAACCAAGGGGGTGGATAGTGCTTCAGCTAGGCAGAAGACTTCCACTGCAAAAAGATCCAATGATCCTTCAAAAGAGGGTAACACTTCTGGAGAGGGTGAGGACAGATATACTTACTATGAATTGATGGAAACAATGGGGAACATCAATCAAGATGTTCTCAAACAAGGCAAAGAAATTGAAGAGATGAAGTTAGTCATCCTGTCACAACAAATCCAGATTGCAAAATTAAAGAAAATGGTGACAAGGTTGGTGCGTAAGCAGAGGAGAAAACAGTTTGTTTTAAAGAAGAGGTCACATAAGAAACATGCTTCCAAAAAGGGGGAGAATTCTAGCTCAGAACAGATAGATCAACAGTTTGAGGGGGAGTTTGTTGAAGAAAGGGCTGAATTTGTTGAAGAAAAAGCAGCAGCAGAAACAACTCCAGCAGCAGAAACTGTTAGTGCTGCTGAAACTTCACAAGCAGCAGTACCAGAGTTAACTCCAACAGAGGTTGAAGTAGCAGAGATGCTGGTAAAAGCAAAGAATGACACTCCCAAAGCAAAGGGAGTGGTCATAAATGAAGGGGGAGACAAGAAATCAGAACAGAAAGACATGGCTGCAGATGTAAAAAGAAAAGGGAAAGAAAAGATGATAGAATCTGATCAACCATCTAAAAAGCAAAAGATGATTGAGTCAGATGAAGAATTAGCAAAGAAACTGCAACAAGAGTTAGATCAAGCAGAGAAAGAACAGGTTGAGAAAGACAGAGAGATAGCCAGAGCACTAGCCAATGAACTAAATGAAGCATTTCAGAAAGGGTTGGAAACAGAGAAAGCCAAGCAAAGAGCAATAACCTTGAGAAAGGCTATGATGGCCAGATCAAGTGCAAAGAAGAGAAGACCTTCACAAACTTACCTTGCCACTCAGGAAAGAAACAAAATGATAACTTTCTTGAGAAGTGCAATTGGGGTAAAGAAAGAAATATTTGTGAAGATGAATTTTGATCAAATCAAGGATCTATATGAAAAAGAAATGGAGAAGCTGAAGAGCAATGAAAAGGATAGAGTGGAGTTTGAAAAGAATGCAAAGGAGAGACATGATGTGAATATGCATCAACCATTCCCTGAAAGTGAAGAGGGAACTCCTATCAAAGAAATGGCAAGGGAAAAGGAAGAAAAGAAGAAGGAAGCTACTCTAGTACAGGTTCAAAAGTCTTTGAAAAGAACCAAGATGATGGCCAAAAGAAAGAAAGATAAGAAGCCCAGAATAGAAGAAGAACAAAATGTTGCTGAAGAAGAAGGGGCACCTGAGTCATCAAGCCAGCAAGGGTCATCAATCAAAGATGATGTAAGCTTATATATGGTAGTGATGGACAAAGTGCCTGAACCAATTTCTGCAGAACCTGTTGGAGTTAAGCCACCTGAGATCATTCACTGGGATGTACTGACAATGGATGGGAAAGATTACATCAGACTCAAGAGGAAGGGTGATAAGTATGAAGTATTCAACACTTGGGTCAAGATTGTCAGAACATGCTCTAGATCTGATATAGAAGAGATGTTTGACATAGGAATTAAGCTGTATGCAGATCATCTGAATACTCCAGGAATTTCTCTTACAAAACTGGTGATGGAGTATCTATGCATGATGTTCAAACCTGAAGAAGTGGACCAGGTCATCAAGAGTGTATTTAAAGAAGTCACAAGTTGGACTCTATATGAAACTAGTGGAGTATATGCAGTGACTTTGGATAGAAATCACACAGAATACTTCCTAGTGGATAGAGTATATAATCATACCAGACTGAAGGTTCATGCTATGCTAAAGAAGAAGTTGGGTTGTGCACCAAATTCAGAAATGGCCAAGTATCTCATTCAGAGGATAATCAATCAGAGTTTGGGACTGAATCCAGACTTAGGAGCATGATCTTGGAAGTTTTGGAAGCATCAAAAAGAGCATCTGGAAGAATATCTGAAGAACTTGACTTCTCTTCTAAAAGTCAAGTTAGGGGGAGATTGTTGGGAACTGAAGATTCTACTAAGTGTAGTTAGTACTGCTAGTAGTTAGTACTGCTTGAAGTTAATGCTGCTAGTTGAAGTTAATGCTGCTGAACATTATTAGTGCTGCTAAAGAGATCCGGATGGAATGTACTACAGCTGGATATACTGAAGATATACTTAGAAGATATACATGGAAGATATACTGAAGATTTGTTTATTCTTTGTAATTATCTTTTTATCAGTATATGTATAGAATGTTTAGAATAGATAGATATAACTTTTGATAATCGTTTTTCAAGAGAGAAAATCAACCTCAAGGCATAGATCCTAATTCTAGAGAAGTAGAATTCGTATTGGTGAGTCTGTTCATCAATATTGAGGTTGAGTGTGTAATCTTGTAGTTTTAAGCATTCAATACAAGTTTACTGTTTGATAATTATATACTGTTTTTGATTACTGTTTGATCAAATATCAAAGTGTTTTTCCGCAACTTCTTTGATATTAGTTTCTGAGTATTAATTCTTGTTAAGAATTCGATCCTGACACAAATTCGTCGAAAATCCGCCGAAAATGACTATTTGCGGCGGATTTTCGGCGGATTTGACCGTCGGAAAAAGTCAAAAATTTTGTAGTGATTACACTTATCATCTCTTAAATGGGACCAAGGATCAATTAAAAATACTTGTTTCTCCATTCATTTTGGTTGTGATCTCTCAAATTTAACATCATCAAAATGATAACTAACGTCTTCCTTTAATTATTTCATTTTCTATTATTGTGTTTCCTTATTGATTGCATATGCTAATTGTTTATATATTATTGTCTATTCCAACCGGTTTCCACTTGAATCTCGATATGATTAGTTCATTGATCATTAGGGTTTATTTTGTGGATTACCTTGATCTAGTTTTAGATTAAATGTGGAGATTGTTAGTTTACAACTTAGGGGCGTTTGGTTCGCAGATTCTGATGAAATCTGATGGAATTGGAATGTTGAATTTCGTTGACCAGATTCCATTACATCGTTTGGTTCATTCTTTTTAAGGAATTGGAATATTGAATTCCAATGAATTCCACAAATGAAGGAATTCAACATTCCTTGGAGGGGGGGGGGGGGGGGAGTTGGTATTTCATTGGATTGGAATGTTATATTTTTTTTGGACAAAATTGCCCCTCATCCTAATATGCACCACCACCTACTGCCACCATTGACCATCAGCTCCGGCCACCAACACCGGCCACCACCTCCAGCCACCATCGACCACCTCCGGCCACCACCACTACCACCTCCGGCCACCATTGACCACCACCGACCACCACCATCTCCGGCTACCAACACCGGCTACCACCACATCCGACCACCACCACCTCCGGCCACCACTACCGTTCAACATTATCAGCAGACACCAACTATCTCTCTCCTCTCTCTCTCCTATCTCCCTCTCTCTTCTTTCTCTCTCTCTCTCTCTCTCTCCTCTATCTCTACTCTCTCTCTCTCTCAATCTATCCTCTCTCTCTCTCTCCTATCTCCCTCTCTCTCTCCTCTCTCTCTCTCTCTCCTCTCTCTCTACTCTCTCTCTCAATCTATCCTCTCTCTCTCTCCTCTCTCCATCTCTCTCCTCTCCTCTCTCTCTTTCCTCTCTCTCCTCTCTCCCTCTCCTTTCTCTACTCTTTCTCTCTCCTCTCTCTCTCTCTCTATCCTCTCTCTCCTCTCTCTCTCTATCCTCTCCTTCTCTCTCTCTCTCTCCTCTCCCTCCCTCCCTCTCTCCTCTCTCTCTCTCCTCTCTCTCTCTCCTCTCTCTCTCTCTCTCCTCTCCTTCTCTCTCTCTCCTTCTCTCTCTCTCTCCTCTCCCTCTCTCTCTCCTCTCTCTCTCTCTCTTTCTCTCATCATCATTCGTGTGCTAAAATAATCAAAACAATTTTAGTTAAAAATTAAACCATTTAATGACTATTTCATTAAATTATTTTTTGTTGAAAAAAATTAAAATAAACAAAAAGGGTATTTTGGTCATTTACCAAAACTCCATTCCAATTCTAAAGCTACAATCTGTGAACAAAGCAAAAAAATTCCAATTTATTTAACAGATTACATTCCAATTCTGTAAACCAAACAGGTGGTCAAACCTGACAACATTTCATTCCAATTCTTTCAAAGTCAAATTTCTTTGACAAATTTTATTCCATTCAAAAACATTCTGTGAACCAAACGCACCTTATACTCCTATGGTTTTCTTTTGTTTCATCTCCCAACAAATTAATAATTCTATTATTAAAAAAATTCCTTTCATAATCAAATTTATTGACAATTAATAGCCAAATTGGACTAATTATATTTTGTTCCATTCTAATAATAAGTAAATCCTAAATTAAATATATTGAACCTTAAATATATTTACGGAATTCATGTGCTAGAGAAAAATAAAAAATCACGAGGGGAATCAGAACTCATGTAATCCAACTTGGAGAAATGGGGTTTGGAACGAAAATGTCTGATCCCACCAAAGGTCAATGGCTTCATGTGGATCTATATATCATAGTTCAAGTTAGGCTTTTGACTCAAATATATAATTCTACAAAACAGAAGCCTTTCACCGAGGGAAATATCCATCAATGAAACTCGGATTCATCGATGATCCGTCGATGAAAGTAGGTTGGACAAAACATGGTGGTAAAGACATCACTAACGGTTCACCGACAACCTTTATGCTGGATTTATGTTCAAGGAATAAAAAATTTCAGTATTAACTATATTGCTAATTACATATGAACATATGTGGTCACACATGCATAAAGAGCAATAAAGACATCAATTAAATAATATATATATATATATACATACATATAGAGGTGGGTTCATACGAGAACGATATATATTTAAGAAAACAACAAAAAGGTCGGTACATACAAAATCACATGTGATTCACGTACAAAATCACATGTGATCCCGCGACTTCGAACCCGACTTGAAGCCGCGGGAAAAGTCGCCCGTGTCCCATTTTTCCGGGTTAATGCCGAATCACATGTAATTTTGTACATGATTGCTGTTTTTCTTATTTTATTAAATAGTTAGCGTCCTCGTTTGAACCTTTCTCTGTATATATATATACATACATATATATATATATATATATATATATATATATAGAGAGAGAGAGAGAGAGAGAGAGAGAGAAACGAATGTTCAAACGAGGACACTAACTATTTAAGAAAACAGGAAAAAACAATAGATCATGTACAAAATTATATGTGATTTTACACTAACCCGAAAAAATCGGATGCGGGCGATGTCCAGCATGGCCCACAGTTCGCGCACATAGTCGCGTGCGAGAATCATATATGAATTTGTATGTACTCGGCTGTTTTCGTGTTTTCATAAATAGATTTTGTTCTCGTAAGAACCAACCTCTCTCTCTCTATATCTATCTATCTATATATATAGAGAGAGAGGCAGGATATTTTGCAACTCTTAAAAATGTTGCAATTTGTGCAACCTTCAACATCACCATCCATTTGATCTTGATTGGTTTTTTAATTTTTTTTAGTTATTCCACTAGTATTCTATTTTCTTATTTTTCAAATTTTCGAATTATAGTTATGGTATGACCGAGATTCATGGGTGGTGGAGAATTTTTGGATTATTTTGTTTTTAAGTTTTTGGATTATTATTTGGGAAGTCCTATAATATGGAAGGTGGACTAAATTTTCAAGCCTGTTGTTTTTTTGGATTTATCCTTCTTCACTCTCACCGGATCGGACTTCCTCTCATTTTCCGGCCACTCTCTGATCAAAACAAAGGTCTTCATTTCTCATGCCATTTTTTTTTAAGTTCATGCTTTCTTATGCATATATCTCTGATGGTCCACTATAAAAAAAGTACTTTTTCCGCCAGAAAAATGTATTTTCGGCGGATTTTCCGGGCGAAAAAAAGGCGCCGAAAATACATTTTTTCAACTAAATTTTTCGGCGGATCCATCCACCGAAAATTAGTCTAAAAATATTTTAAATAATTAACCGAAATAATCTTTTTTCTAATTAAAAAAAAGTAATCCTACAAATTTTCGGTGGATTTTCGGCGGCATATCCGCCGAAAAGTTTTAAAATCTTATTTTTTTTAATAGAAAAAATGTATTTTCGGTGAATATTTTTGGCGGATCCATCCGCCGAAAATCCGCCAAAAAAATTTAAAAACAGAAACATGAAAAACCTGTTTTTTCATTAAAAAAAACCTGCTACAAAACAAAGAAACTGCTAAAAAACTGTAAAAACCTGCTGAAAGCTGTAAAAATTGTAGAAACTACCAAAAACTGTAAAAACATAAAATACTACTAATTTGTCATAGTTTAAGGAACTAAATCCAAATACATTGTTCAAATATTGTTCCAAAATACGTTTCAACAACAAAATTCAACAAATTGTTCAACATATTCAAATGTTTCATAAGATGGGTGGCGGTGGCGGTGGCAGTGGTGGGGTACCATCCAGATCCTAACGCGATCTTGACTGGGACACCCTCATAGGGTGGTGCTTCTTCTTCTTGACTGGTGTGTACCACATTTAATTAAATGAGGCTTATCAATTTGTTTTATAATTCATGTTAAACTTGTTGTAACATCTTTTTTATTTTATAGGAAATTGAGGATCTAGTGGCCCATGTTTAAGAGTTGAAAGAGCGGGAAGAGAGACGTGCTGGGCATCACATCTTGTTGCTTCCGCCAGACGTGTCTCTTCCTCTGCCACACGTCTCCTCGTACCATTGTTTAAGAGTTGAAAGAGCGGGAAGAGAGACGTGCTGGGCATCACATCTCGTTGCTTCCGCCAGACGTGTCTCTTCCTCTGCCGCACGTCTCCTCGTACCATTGTTTAAGAGTTGAAAGAGCGGGAAGAGAGACGTGCTGGGCATCACATCTCGTTGCTTCCGCCAGACGTGTCTCTTCCTCTGCCGCACGTCTCTCTTCCCGCTCTTTCAACTCTTAAACATGGGCCACTAGATCCTCAATTTCCTATAAAATAAAAAAGACGTTACAACAAGTTTAACATGAATTATAAAACAAATTGATAAACCTCATTTAATGAAATGTGGTACACAGTGAAGAAGAAGAAGCACCACCCTATGAGGGTGTCCCAGTCAAGATCACGTTAGGATCTGGGTGGTACCCGAACCCAAAAAGACGACATTTCTTCGTTCCCCCACCAACCTCCTGCCACAATTCGGTATCAAAAGTCAGATACTGACTAGGGTCATCGACGTACCTCTGGCTGAGGCCTGTCGAATACTCACCCTGTAGTTTTTACAAAATACATACAAGTCAATTTCGACAGCATAACGACTGTAAATGGGACGTACCCGACTAAGTTAAACAATCCTAATGTTTGCCCAACAAATGGTAACCCAAACTATATATATATATATATATACACACACACACACACTATTAGACAATTTGAAACCCAAACCATGCATATAGAACATATAAGGTTGGGTTTGTGTGCATAAAGGCCTTAAGTGCACCTATTAGGCTATTTGAAACCCAAATCATGCATATATAACATATAAGGTTGGGTTTGTGCGCATAAAGGCCCTAAGTGCACCTATTAGGCTATTTGAAACCCAAACCATGCATATAGAACATATAAGGTTGGGTTTGTGCACATAAAGGCCCTAAGTGCACCTATTAGGCTATTTGAAACCCAAACCATGCATATAGAATATATAAATTTGGGTTTGTGCGCATAAAGGCCCTAAATGCACCTATTAGGCTATTTGAAACCCAAAACAAGCATATAGAACATATAAGTTTGGGTTTGTGTGCATAAAGGCCCTAAGTGCACCTATTATTCTATTTGAAACCCAAGCCATGCATATAGAACAAATAGGGTTCGGTTCGACAACATAACGACTGTAAAGGGGACATACCCAACTATGTTAATTAAACAATCCTAATGTTTGCCTAACAAATGGCAACCCAAACTAGATAGATATATACATATATACACACTAAGATAGAGTCTTACGGTATAAAAATCCTAAAGTTTGCCCAACAAATGGCAACCCAAACTAGATATATAAAGTTTAAAGTTAAACACGAAATATATATAGATATTCTAAAGTATTGTGCAAAATACTTACCGCAACCCGGCTACATCTCGTAGTCACATAATCCCCGGTGGATTAAGACGAGGTATCTGAACCCGACCCTCTTCTTATGGGTCACATCGAAGAGCTACAAACCCGATGGTAGCACACCCTTTGTTCTGGCCTACAAAGAGCAAATAATACAAACATGTGTTAATTATAACATATTAAATTACAAAATACTAAAGCAAGCAATTGTAACGCCCGAATTTCCGGTATGCTGGTTCGTTCGTGCCTCTTCCAAAGTTCTATTTTTTTCCTGGGTTTAAATCCTTAATAAATTACCTTCGTTCATCAATTCATTTCGGTTTGTGTCACGACTTAAAAATCAGATTTTCGGAGGCCGATGAGGTGTTCGGTGACAGTGTTACGCGATAATGGCATGGTCACAATCGCGGTGGCATAATCGCGGGGGCCTCAATCGACTCTCGATATAGTTGGGGCGATAGTGCCCGACGATAGTGACATGTGTCACTATCGCGTGTCACTCTCGCACCATGGTTGTACCCCACGGTACATTTCGGGCGATTGTGCTCGCGAGAGTGCCATTGGCACAATCACGTGGCACTCTCGCCGACGCGGTCTGGTCATTTAAATGAAGGCAGCGATCTCATGAATCATTTTATCTGATTTGGGGCAACTTGCATCTCTTTTTCTCTCAACTCCTTGGTAGATTTTCACCTCCATACTTCCTTCTTCATTTACTCCTTCCATCTACCACTCTCATAATCATTTATTGCTCTTGCTAGGGTTGTTAAAGACTTAAGTGAGAAGATCTCAAGTGATTCTTAAGTTCAAAATCTGCATCCTTTCATCTAGGGTTCTTGGGTTTTGAATAAAACCCACATTGTGAGTACATCTCCATTTTCTAAAACTTTATACGTATCAAATAATGATTTTAAGCTTATAATCATCTCCTTGTTTACCTATTCTTATTTAAAAGTGATTTTGACCTAACTTATTGTTTTGGAGATTTTTAGGGTTTCTAATACTTTTCAAGTGTGATAAAGGGGCTTCTATATTTGAGTTATAAAATGTTATTGGCTATCATTTTTGAAATTGGATACATGGTTGAACTTACGTTAGTAATTTTCATAATTATCTATGTGGTTTGTTTTCCTTGGAAAATATGAAGTATTTTGGAACATGAAGTATTTTGGAATATGAAGTATGTGTTCCTTTAATGGTGTAAAATGTTGTTCTTACATTTATGTGATTATATATTGGTACAAATGAAATTCTGATAAGACTTAGACTATACTAGTGGATCCATAGTTATTGAGTCGGTTTATGTTGGGATGTTTTTACCCTTTCAGCTAGTTGAGACATTGGGTCATCGGAGGTAATTTGGTATGGTTATGTGGGACCGGTTACTAACCATGGGCCGTAAATGTAATCCTTGTGAATGAGTATGACTTGGATCCTCGGGTGCCCTCCCCCACATCTGAGTATGAGCCGGTATTGTTCGTGGCCACGGTTCCAAGTATTGAGCTCACAACTCAGAGAGTGGCTTACTTTTGTGTTCCACCATGATCCTCGGAAATCGGGACTCCCCCGTCATCGAAAGATGTGCTTTGGACCGAAAGGTCACTACGTGGATATTATTTCATTTATAAATTCAACACTTTGGAAAAGATTACTTATTGTTGCATTTAAATTATTTTCCAACTTTTATATAAATTGTATGTTCTCACTAGACTTTAAGCCTAACACTTTTTCTCAAATGATGTGTATACAGGTTCCCTTAGCGGTGGGTTGCCCAAGGTTTGAGTGACGAGCGTGAACGCTTGAGGCTTTTGTGATGATAGATATTTTGGGAGTATTGGCGTTATAAACAACTTATTTATTTTGGAGTTTTGGGTTGACAACCAATGTAATCTAGATAGAATTTATTTAGATTAGTTCGTTGTTGATTTCCATATTCATTCACAGGTTTTGTAAACGCTTTTATGCATTTACCCGCTTTGGGTGGTTTACTCCAATTACAAATGTCATATTGCCTAATTTTCAAATTTTTATTTTGTCCTAAAATTTAGGGTGTTACAAGTTGGTATCAGAGCCCTAGTTTAAGTGAACTAGGCATGAATGTAAGATGTCTAGATTTAGACTGAGTATGTTAAGTGATTATTGGTGAGTTTGGGTAGAAATTCTAAGATAGGACGGTCTTAGAGGTCGACGGAAATTATGCTTATCGAGCGTTGTGGTAACAGTAACGAGAACCCTTACGTGCTATATGTTCATAATTTCACCTAGCTAATGTTATTATGAGGATGTTTTACGTGAGTATGCTTGAAGTACTATTGTTATGACAATTGATAATGTATTTATGTGTTTCCTTCGTGTATAATCCATTTCTCCCTTACTCATTTTCCTTGTCGTCCGTGGCAGATTGAAATGGTGAGTACGTGCGGTATACCGCGTAAGGATGGTGTAGAGGCGACAACCTCAACTGCTGATCAACTGGAGAGGGTTGAGGTCGTTGTACGCCCATCTACTCAACCATTGTTAGGCGGAGGGCCTGAGGTCATTCCACGGGTGGACCTGGCTTCGTCCAACCCAGTCATTCGGGATGTAACTCCCCAATCCGAATTAATGGCCAGCATAATGTTGGTGATGAATGAAGCCATGGCCAAACAACAAGAGTTCCTTCTGAAGGTGATCGAGGATCGTGATGTAAGCAACAGGAGGAATGAGACGATTGCAGAGAATATTGAAGTGATTGGATCAAGTGGTACGGGTAATGTGAACCAAACTAAGGAACCAATAATAGTTGATGTGAGACAAGGCAAGAAAACTTGCTCGTACAAGTCCTTTCTATGTTGTAAGCCGTCGGAGTTCTCCGGTTCTGAAACCCAGTTGCCTGCATGAAGTGGATCCAGGGGATCGAGCAAACAATCGACTCGTCTGAGTGCGGGGAAGATCAGAGGGTAAAGTTCAGTTCCCAAATGCTCAGAGACACGACACTCACCTGGTGGAATGTCACCAAGTCCATCCTCTCCCCTACTTTTCTGGCTCAACTGTCTTGGGCCGAGTTCAAGAAGAAGATCTTGGACGTATAATGCAATGAGAGGGCCTTGTATTGCCTTGAAGAAGAGTTACGATCTCTCAAAATGGGGAACTTGACGGTGAGGGAGTACACCCGTTGTTTCATGGAGAAGTTGGGGATTGTGAGGCATGTGGCCCCAACGGAGAAAGAAAAGACTAAGTCCTACCTCAAGGTCCTACCGACTGATATGATGTCAATGGTCCGCAATTCTAAGGCCTCAAATCTCCGTGAGACCATAGAGGAGGCATAGGTCATGGAGGATGTGTACGCTAGGGACAAGGTGGAGAAGACTGTTGTGGTGGTAGGAGAGAAACGGAAATGGGAAAACTATTCCGTACCTACCAAGAGGACTCGACCTTTCGTCGAAAATCAAAATTTCGACAATCGCCAAGAAGCTAGATGGTGTCAGAAGTGCCGAAGCAAGCACCATGGCAACTGTAACACAACTCCTCACTCTTGTGCCAAGTATGGGAAAGCTGATCACACCACCCGAGACTGCCTGATCAGAGGGATTATTTGCTTCGAGTGCAAGGCACAGGGGCATGTGAAGAGAGATTGCCCGAAGCTCAAGTCGGGTAGCACGCCGGAGAAGAGGGAGAACCCATCTAGGGTTCTGGGTTGAGCTTTTTTCATATGACGGCCGATGAGGCCAAGGCATCCACCGACGTGGTATCGGGTACGTTTCTCCTAAACTCCGTACCTGCTCGTACTTTTTGATTCGGGGGCCAGTTTCTCTTTTATATCTGAGTCATTTCATCAAAGCCCTGCTATGCCCACTAATAGTCTAGAGAATGCGTTAGTGGTAGATATAGTGAATGGTAGCTAGGTTCTAATCCGCGATATCCCGAGGGAGTGTACTCTCAGAATCGAAGAGAATGAATTCTAGATCGATTTGATGCCGATGGTTATTGGTGGTTTTGATGTGGTGGTCGGCATGGATTGGTTGGCGAACAATCATGCCGATATCGTATGCTCCAAGAAACTAATCTGACTCCCCAATCCTACTTGTGGTGTTGTTGTGATCTATGGCAAGAAGAGGAAAGGTGATGTGGCGATTATCACCATGACAAAGGCACGAAAATGCTTGGTGAAGGGATGCTTATCCTTTTTGGCTTACGTGTTTGACACTAAGCTCGAGAAGAAGAAGCTTGAGGATATGAAGGTGGTGCGCGAGTTTCCCGATGTCTTACCGGATGACTTGTCCGGTTTACCGCCCGATCGTCAAGTGGAGTTCCTGTTAGTGTATTATTGTATCCAATATTTAATAGGAAAAGTCAAGTCAAGATAAGTCAACAAAGTCAATGTCTGTAAAATCAATATGAGTTTACTTAGTTGTTAAGCTTGTGATTTAGTCCTTGGTATAAATACCTATGGTCTTGTATAATCATGTAACTAGAATCATTGTATTACACTGTTATATCAATACACATCAGATTGCTTTCTCTCACTACTCTCTCTCTAGGATCTTGATATTGTCAAATATTGAATTGAGAACTGCTTGATTGTATCTGGGAATACAATTTCAATTGGTATCAGATCAAACCAAACAAATTCAGAAAGATCAGATCATCAAAGTTGGATCGATTTCAGAAAATTTTCAAGAACACAGAGGCGATCACTGTTGAATCGATTTTGCATTATTTTGTTGTTCTTAGATTGTTAAATCGTTTTTAGTATGATCGATTAGTGTAATTGAATATTTTGTATTCACAAATGTACATGAATTGATCACCAAATAGTTTGAATTTTGAGTTTTTATAGGTTTCTTGAAAAACACGAACTCGAACACTGTTCTTGGATCAATTTGGTATGTTTTGGTGTTTTTAATGGAAATCTAGTGGTAGAATTGTGTTCTAAATGATAAATCAATCATTTCTATGGAATTTCATGTTTTAATTTGCAGGTTTACAGCAATTTGGATTTATTTCATGAACGTAACTGTCAAAACGCGCAAGATATGACAAACGCGCAAGTTCATCATCAAACGCGCAAGTGAAAGGATCTGATTCTTGTCTAGAACGCGCAAGTATTTGAAGAACGCGCAAGTATCTGAAGAACGCGCAAGCAAAACGTGCGAGTTTGCTAAAACGCGCTAATGGAGACAAGCGAGTTTGATAAACGCACAAGGCAAAGCTTGCGAGTTTGATCGAAACGCGCTAAGAGGCTTGCGAGTTTGAAATCCGTGAAAAAATTTTTGAGTGCTGAAACGCGCAAACGTCATAACGCGCAAACATCATAAAACGGGCATGTAGCGGCTAGCGAGTTCCAGAAACACACAAGTGCCTACTAGCGAGTTTCAGTGTGAATAGTGCTTTGCGCTTTCAGTGCCTTGCGAGTTTCATCCTTTGCGTGTCTAACGATTAACGCGTTTCAGTGGTTAGCGAGTTTGATCAGTGAACAGTGACTAGCGCATATAGTGACTTGCGAGTTTCAAGACTTAATTTTTTTTTTTGAAAATTAATTAATTTTTTTTGTGTGATCAAAGTTTGACTTTTAGCGGAACCCCCGTGCTAAGTCTGCGGAGGGGGACATATTTTGATAGTGGTCATAATTTTCTGATTTTTTACGATCATTTTTTTATCAAGCTAATCTGTCAAGATGCCTACTACAGATGAAAGAGGAAATACAGTACTTTCAGCTAGAGATATGGCTGTATTGTACATGCCTGAGATACCTGTTCTAGAAGCAGAAAGAGACAAACTGAAAAATCAGAATTCAGTGCTTCTAAAGCAGATTCAGGAGTTGAAATTTAATTTGTCAAACTCTGATAAAACTCCTGACTGTATAAAGTGTACTAATACTGTTAAATCTGATATTGCAGGTATCATCCGTGCAAGAGAGAAGGAAATTAAAGAAAGAGAGAAAATGATTGATTTAAAAGAAAAGACTATTCAGTCATGTGAGAAAGAGATTAAATTGAAAGATAGAAAGATTGCAAATCTCCAAATCCAACTGAAGACGACTGAACAGAAATTATCAGATTTGCAAGATGAATCAACCAAGCTTCAAAACAAGTTTAAGGTTTTCGAAGAGAAGATATCTGCCTTGGAGATACAGAATGCTGAATTGTCAAAAAGTATCCAAGCAGATAAGGAAAAATCAAATTTGGAGAAATCTTATACTCAAAAGCTATCTGAACTTTCTAAGAAAGCTGACCAAGAGAAGAAAAATCTTGAGCTTAGATGTATTAAATTTTCGAAGCAAGTGTCTGATTTTGAAAAAGTTTTAATCACTGAAAGAGACACATTTGCTAAGGAAAGAAAAGTTCTTGAAGATAATCAACTGAACTTCCCAAACAGATCTCTATTCTACAAGACCTACTTGAGAAAGAAAGAAAATGATTTAAAGAAAACAAGAGGTCTTATGAGCTTGAAAAGAAAAACGCAGAAAAGAGAAATACTGGGATTTTCAAGGATATTTCAAAGAAAACCAAGAACTTGGAAAAGGATTTTGAGCAAGAACGTTCACATTTTGAATCTGAAATATCTAAGCTCACATCCAAATTAACTGCTCTGTCATCAGATTATCAAAAAGAACAGATGGCCAAATCTGATTTGAAAAGTTTGACACACTTTCAGATGAAAGAAACATTTTGACTAAAAAGATAAATGACTTAGAAGCTGCAAACATTGAATTGTCTGATAAAGTAACAGCTGATATGATTAGCCAATCACCTGTTGATAACTCAACAGAATCAGTCTGTTCTTTCAAAACAGCTTCAAGTTCTATTCATGAGAAAAATGTTTTGAAAAAGAACAGTGTCAAATCACAAATTGTCAAATCAAATTATATTAGACCATCTAATCTATTCTATGACAAATCTGTTGATGGTTCAGCAAACTTTTACATCAAATCTCTTGGAAAGTCTTCTAAGAAAAATCAGATGGTCTGGAGAGTGAAGAGAAGAAGAATGACAAAGCATCTGCATCCACAACCAATTCCAAAAAGAACAGTGCGCATAAAGGTAATTCTTTTGGTAATTTTGATACGTTTTATTCTACTAATAATCTTATCAGGATTGCTCAGAAGAAAATCTGTTGTTCTTACTGTGGAGCACATGACTTTGTAAGTAAAAACTTTGTTAATTACTGGTATGGTTCATATTATATAAACCCCACACGAACTGCAACTAACACATCAGGACCCAAATACCAGTGGGTACCAAAACCTGTTAAATCTGTTTTGCAGGTACCACAGGTTTAGGGGGAGCATGATGTTTGACTTCTGAGTAAATCAACTCAGGACTCGGACTTCAAAGTCAAAGAGTATGGCTTTTGAACAAAACAGTTCAAAACCCGAACTTAAGTGTAAAGATTATGATTTCTGAGTAAATCAACTCAGGACTCGGACTTCAAAGTCAAAGAGTATTGCTTTTTAACCCAACAGTTCAAAACTCGAACTTTAATGTCAAGACTGTGGCTTCTAATCACATGACATATCAGGACCTGTTCTTCAATGTTCAGATAAGGATATTATGCAAAATATCCAGGGGGAGCTTATCTGACCTAAATCATTCTATAATGATTTGAGGGGGAGCTTAAATGTAATTATCTTCTAATCTTACATCTCTGATTGTTTGAAAGAAGAACAACTTTCAAGCATGAAAAACGTTTTCTTAAATGTTCAAACCACTTCTCTATTCGCAAAAGATTTCATGAATTCAGAAGTGAGCTTTTAAATGTTTTTCAATTTTGAGCTTTAATGTTTAACTGACTGTGTGTTTCTAAAGATCAATACTTTCGTATTATCTTGTCTATATACTGTAAAGTATTCATACACATCGGTTCAGTACTTCATTTTAATCTGTTATTACCATGTCTCTAAACGAACCTATTTTTCGATGGTAATACCCCCGTTTGCTTTCAAATATTGTTGAGCATCATTCATCATTTCAATATTTGTGCTTTCATTGCTAAAATTGTTTATATTTGTTCATATAAACAAAATATCCAATTCTTTGATACCCTAACCATTTTATTTGATCTGATTGATACATTGTCAGATTCTCAAAACAATTCTCTTGATTTCATTTCATTCATTCAATATCCTTGTTTTGAGAAATCTTCAAAGTTCAAATGCTCAAATTTCATTCTTATTTTTAGTGAGCATACATTTTGACAATATTATCACATTTTTGAGCTTAACTGCTAAAGTTAAATTGTTGAGCAACCATTCTTTATAGGACTTACATGGGATTCGTGTGTGAGCTTAAACAGAACTTCCATGGATTCACGTTAACCAGTGTTTCCTACCCAGGAAGTTATCCTCGAGTGATTGAGAGGTGAGGGGTCTTAAATCAAAGAGTGGGGGAGATAACTCATCCGGTTGAGTTTTTCTCATTGTGTGGAGCGGAAAAATGTAAATGAGAGTTTGGTTAGAAGTGAGCTTTAATGTTAAAAAGAAAGAGGGTGTGAGAACAGAGTTAAAAGAATATCAGAACTCTGCACCAACCACTTTCTGAGCCGGGCAGCTACAAAATCTGATTGGTTCACATTCTTTGGTGACCATCATTGAAAAAGGCAGTGAGCCCATGCCAATTCTTGCAATTACCCCACCAGCCACTCGTTTCTTTCTTAACAAAGAAATGTTTCATTTTCTTTGGGGACGCAACATATCTGCTATCTAGTCTTCACTCGGAAGATTTAGATATTGAAAAAGAAGGAAGTTTGCCCCACCTTCGCACCTCTTTCATTCACATTGAGTCCGTGTAATATATGTTGCTGTCTCAACAGTTTACACAATTTGAGCCTTATGAAACACAATCATTGTGCTAAATTCTTTCGTACACAAGCATGAGCACATAGAAAATTTGTTTTTCTGTCAGAACATCCATAGAATTACTTTGTGTTTTTCAATGATTGAATGGAAGTCCTAGGGAGTCATCATCAAACCAGCTCCTTATATTGTACATTCGTTGTACACAGTAACTCCGTGTTACTGACAGGCACTCCTAACTGTTTCATTTGTTGAATCAGGGTTACAACGTCCGTTAATTTGAAAAGATTCGGGTATATACAATTCATGATTCAGTTCAGATCAAAAGGATGAGAATGTATTTTCAAGGGGGAGAATCAAAGATTATGTTGAAATTGAAGATGTTTTGATGATTATGACGCTCACAATCATCAAAAAGGGGGAGAAATCTACAAAGATCAATTTCATAGATGAGATGTCAAAAAACGGAAGAAATTTTGCAAAGAGTCAAATTTCAAAGCCTTGAAGAAAGTTCAAAGTGACAGATCAGATTGAAGAAAGTTCAAAGTGAAAAGACTTGTGGAGAATTTTCTAAAAGTTCAAATCAGATGAAAAGAAATCATTCTCAAAATATTCTGAAGACAAGTCAAATTAAAAGATTCGTGAAAGTTTGTTTTTCCAAAGACGATCAAGAGATCAGAGTGATGAAGATAAGGTTTTTGAAAGATTCCTCGAAGTTTCTCAAAGGAAAAAGATTTCAAAGAAGTCTAAAGAAGTTTCAAAGATGAAGTTTTCATAGTATTGTCTCAAGACTTTAAATGATTCGTTTTCAAGACTTGTTGACTTTTCAAAGCTACAAGGTGTTAAATACTTTTCAAGATTCTTCAAAAATTGAAAGACTGAAGACTGTTAAAGCTTCAAAGTTAAAAGACGTCAGAGTTAAAGATTGAAGAATCAAGCACTAAAGACTAATGTCAAATTTTTATTAAATCTTGAATACAAAGAGGGAGATTGTTAGTGTATTATTGTATCCAAGATTTAATAGGAAAAGTCAAGTCAAGATAAGTCAACAAAGTCAATGTCTATAAAGTCAATATGAGTTTACTTAGGTGTTAAGCTTGTGATTTAGTCCTTGGTATAAATACCTATGGTCTTGTATAATCATGTAACTAGAATCATTGTATTACACTGTTATATCAATACACATCAGATTGCTTTCTCTCACTACTCTCTCTCTAGGATCTTGATATTGTCAAATATTGAATTGAGAATTGCTTGATTGTATCTGGGAATACAATTTCAGTTCCGAATTAACCTTGTACCGGGGGCGTCATCGATCGCTCGGGCCCCTTACCGGTTGGCGCCATTAGAGATGCAAGAAATGATGGTTGAACTCCAAGAGCTTCTAGAGAAGAGTTTTATAAGACCGAGCTCGTCGCCTTGGGGAGATCCGGTCCTGTTCGTTAAGAAGATGGATGGCACAATGAAGATGTGCATCGACTACCGTGAACTAAATAAGGCTACGATGAAGAACAAGTACCCCCTATCGAGAATCGATGAATTTTTTGATTAACTCCAAGGAGCGGGTTGTTTCTCCAAGATCGACTTGCATTCAGGATACCACCAAGTGAAGGTGAGAGGAGAAGACATTCTGAAGACGACCTTTAGAACACGTTACGGTCATTACGAATTCCTCGTGATGCCGTTTGGTCTAAATAATGCATCGGTGGTGTTTATGGACTTGATGAATAGAGTATTCCGACCATTCCTTGACAAGTCAGTCATTGTGTTCATTGATGACATACTTGTGTATTCAAAGAGCGAGTCAGAACACGAGCAACACCTCCGTGAGGTTCTCGAGTTGTTGAGAAAGGAGAGGTTGTACGCAAAATTCTCCAAGAACGACTTTTGGCTTGATGAGGTCCAATTCATGGGTCATGTTGTCACTCGTGACGGGGTGAAGGTGGGCACCTCCAAAATTAAAGCTATGATGAATTGGGAACCTCCCAAGAGTCCGTCCATGATCCATAGTTTCTTGGGTTTGGCGGGCTATTATCGGAGGTTCATCCAAGACTTCTCCAAGATCGCTTCTTCCTTGACGGCTTTGACTCGGAAGAATGTGAAGTTCGTTTGGACTGAAGCGCAAGAGAAGGCGTTCCGGACTTTACAACAGAAGTTGTGTGAAGCTCCAATTTTGTCGCTACCCGAAGGGTCGGAAGACTTCGTTGTCGTTAGAGACGCATCAAAGATGGAGTTGGGTTGCGTGTTGATGCAAAGAGGCAAGGTGATTGCCTACGCCTCAAGACAACTCAAAATCCATGAGAAGAATTACCCTACCCATGACTTGGAGTTAGTGGCGGTGGTGTTCGCCTTGAAGCTTTGGCGGCATTACCTCTTTGGCACGAAATGTACACTCTACACGGATCATAAGAGTTTAAAATATGTCTTTGATAAAAAATATTTAAATATGAGGCAAAGGCGGTGGCTCGAGTTGCTCAAGGATTACGATTGTGAGTTGTTTTACCATCCCGGTAAGGCGAACGTAGTGGCCGATGCGTTAAGTCGGAAGGACTATAGCGGAAGCATTCGGGCTACCCTCTCAAGAAATCGAGTTGGTGTAGAGTCTCATTGAGAGAATCAAGACATCTCAAGCAGAGGCCTTGTTAGAGGAGAATCTCAAAGAAGAAGTTATGGCGAAGCAACGATTGATCTTAACGGAAGATAGCCGTGGATTGAAATTGTTCAACGCTCGTGTATGGGTGCCTAAAGTTGGAGGCAATTGGGAACTTCTTCTCGAAGATGTCCATAAGTCCAAGTATTCCATCCATCCGGGGAGTACAAGGATGTATAGGGACTTGAAACTACACTATTGGTGGTCGGTGATGAAGCTTGATGTGGCACTATACGTGGAGCGTTGTGTGACATGCTTACAAGCGAAAGCTGAGCATCAACGACTGTACGGGAGTCTCCAATCCTTGGAGATCCCCGAATGGAAATGGGAGCATATTACCATGGACTCCGTGACCAAGTTGCCTAAAACTCTTCGAGGTCACGATACCATATGGGTGATAGTTGATCGGCTCACTAAAAGTGCTCATTTCTTGGCCATACGCGAGACCCTACCGATGGACAAGTTGGCAAAGCTCTACATCGATGAAGTGATTTCGAGACATGGGGTGCCCTTGTCTATTGTGTCGGATCGTGATAGTCGGTTCACTTCGAACTTTTGGGATGGTTTGCAGAAAGAGCTTGGAACGCGAGTGAAGTTGAGTATGGATTATCATCCGCAAACCGATGGTCAAAGAGAAAGAATGATCCAAACTCTTGAAGACATGTTGAGGTCTTGCGTTATTGACTTCGGACTCTCATCTACCTTTGGTAGAGTTCATGTACAAAAATAGCTATCACTCGAGTATCAGAATGGCACCGTTTGAGACCTTATACGGGCGTAAGTGCAGAACACCCGTGTGTTGGCTTGAGGTGGGAGAGAAGAAATTCTCTGGACCCGAAATTGTGCAAGAGATGACCGATAAAGCTAAAGGCATTCGGGTAAGGTTGAAAGCATCTCAAGATCGGCAAAAGAACTATGCCGATAGGAAAAGGCGGCCGATGGAGTTCCAAGTAGGAGACCGGGTGATGCTTAAGGTGTCACCTTGGAAAGGCATAATTCGGTTCGGAAAATGCGGGAAGTTGATTCCCTTTTCCTTGGACCATTCATGGTACCTAAATGTGTGGGTTTGCAAGCCTACCAATTGGAACTTCCACCGGAGATGAGCGGGATCCACAACACGTTCCATATATGTTACCTTCGGAAGTTTTTGGCGGAAGAAGAAAGTGTCATCCTTCTTTCTGAGATTAGAGTGGACGAGGGCAACCGGTGTGTGGAGGAACCCGACGCTATCGTAGAAAGGAAGTCCAAGAAATTGCGTCACAAAGAGGTAACGATGGTCAAAGTGCAATGAAAGCATCACCGTGGAGCCAATGTGACATGGGAAGCCGAGGAGGATATGAAGCGGACATATCCTCATCTCTTCGAGTAGTTGGGATTTCGGGGACGAAATCATTTCCAAGTTGGGGAGGATTGTAACGCCCGGATTTTTGGTATGCTGGTTCGTTCGTGCCTCTTCCAAAGTTCTATTTTTTCTAGGTTTAAATCCTTAATAAATTACCTTCGTTCATCAATTCATTTCGGTTTATGTCGCAGCTTAAAAATCAGATTTTCGGAGGCCGAGGAGGTGTTCGGCGACAGTGCGATGCGATAGTGACATGGTCACAATCGCGGTGGCAAAATCACGGGGGCCTCAATCGACTCTCGGTACAGTTGGGGCGATAGTGACATGTGTTACTATCGTGTGTCACTCTCGTGCCATGGGTGTACCCTGCAGTACATTTCGGCCGATTATGTGTAACACCCTGCATTTCTATCCCAATTGAAGAAAAGTGTTGAACTGGGTGAATAGGTAAAGGAAGAACCAAATATAGAGTATGGATATAGTGCCATGTGGTTGTGACTCCTGTCACAATAGCATCAATGGTACTAAGAGTATAGTCGTCTCGGCTATAGTGCCATGTGGTTGTGACTCCTGTCACAATAGCATCAATGGTACTAAGAGTGTAGTCGTCTTGACTATAGTGCCATGTGGTTGTGACATCTATCACAATAGCACAAATGGTACTGAAAGTGTGGTAGTCCCAGCTATAATGCCATGCAGTTGTGACATATGTCACAATAGCAACGGCGATTACCAAGTGGTTGGTCGTCCCAACGAATGTGCCATGTAATTATGGCAATGGCAGGATAACTGGTATAATATCATCAAATGTTTCGAGAGAACTGTCGAGGAATGGCCGGGATAAAGGTCAAAAAATTTCCGGGAGAACGGCCGAGAAAACGGTCGGGAAAGCCGTCAAAAAAGGCCTCAGTACGTCCCGCGCGACAGTGCCGACTACAGTGACAGATGGCACTGTCGCATGGCAGGATTGCAAGAGGCAAGGGGGCCTCGGTACATCCCGCGCAACAGTGCCCGCTACAGTGACAGATGGCAGTGTCGCATGGCAGGATCACGCCAATCTCATAGTGCATAAAATCGGGATTTTCTTCATTTGGTCATATCTTGCTCATTTCTACTCCGTTTTGCGCGATTCAAAATGCTATGGTTTCATTTTTGAGAGCTTTTCAAGGTTAGATTGTTAATTTTGGGATTATTAAAGAGTATTTGTTTGTGGATTGGAAGCAAAGGTCAATAGCTCATTATCATCACCTCCATCTTTAAGGAATTTAGGGTTTTCTAGGTTTTCATCAAAACCTAAATGGTAAGTGTATCCTTACCATTTCTAAACCTTATTATAAGATATAAATGTTCTCTTGATGATTTCCTTGTTTTTGGTTTCTCAAATTTCGGTTTGGAGGATTTTGAGAAAAGTTACGTCAAATTAGGGTTTTGGCCAAAATGGAGATTTTGATACAAGATGTTTGGGGAACGATTCTATATGGTTGAATATGAATATTTATGGTTGGAAATTGATGGATTTAGGTTTTTGGCTTGAAGATCCAAGTTTCTTCAAAGGAGCTCAAGTTGGAAAAAATCTAGATTTAGCCTAAATCTAGCAAGGTGAGTTCAAGTTGATTTGCGAAAACATTGTACATGCCAAAATGTTCATTTTAAAGTGTTTTGTATTTTTACATGAAATTGTTAACTGCTGATCACTTGATGAGTTTTGATTACTTGGAAGTGTTTAACTTTATAAACTTATACATCACCAACATTCTGGATTTTTGGGCATCTTGATAAATGAGACGTATATGGACGTATTTTGGTGATTTATTGCATAAATGAGATTATCTGGTTAAAAGGCATTTTTAGTGTTTGTTTAGGTAAAAGGTTTGATTTTGTGTTATGGGACGTTTTGAAAGGATAAAGAGTATAAATCTATTTGGAAAACCTTTTGTCCCGACTTAAACTGTGTTGGAGTCCATTCAAGTATTTTGGAGCGTGTGATTGCATTGTATGGGTCGATTACGTTTATTATTTGAAAAGCGTTAATCATTGGTCAAAAAGAGGTTTTGAGTATTTTGGCTCGATGTCGTTTTAAATGAGTCTTGAGGACACTTGTCCGGTTTTATATGGCTCAATGTTGAGTCCAGTTATGACGTACGTACTAATGCGCTGTGTTGAGTATTGAGGCTGGTTACAGGATCGAGTGTTTTGGTCATTCATGTGTAGTCCTGTAATGTTAGACTGTGTTGCATTGGATCCATAGACACGTAAGTCAGTCTGTTTTGGGATGGTCAATTGGGTATTGCAGGGTTGAACTCTGGTACCTATGTTTTATGACCGGAAACTTTACAAGTAAGCACTAGGAGGGTTGAGTTTGGTGGTTCTGCCAAGGAGGTAGGCACTAGGACCTTCGTCGCTTGAAGTAATGCCTGGGAGGTAGTCTTTAAGTGTGTTGGGCCTTCGTGATGGAGTTTTTTGGAATTTTCATCAAGGGCAACTGACTTGAGTTGAAGCTTGTTAAAGAAATCATAGGGATACTTGGGTTGTGATGTCGTTAGGTATCATGTGATTAACGTTGCATGGGTGGCATACTTTTGTGTTTCCTCCACTCTCAACGGATACAGGTCTCCCCCGTTGTCGGCTATCAGTATTTTAAATATAAGGATGTCTTACTTTATTGTCATTGGCTCTTTATGGTCGGCAGTGAATGAGTGCCTTAATATTGGATCTTCCTCCTCGTATATTAACATTTGAATGAATTATGTCATCCCCATGTTTTGGTAATTAGATTCCTTTCGTTTATGGTCGTGTGAGTATTGGACGGACGTACGGTATATGTGGTTTTGATGATGATTCATGGGTCGAGTATTTTTCTCCACCCGTATTTGGGTGTTTTGGGATATAACGTTTTATCCACGTTTCTTAGATGGGAGTCAATTCATATTAACGTTTCGAGTAAGTTTGAGTTGCATCAATTTGTAAAGAATGATTGTAATGAGGTGTCTATCTCTTAAAAGTGCATGATACTAGAAAAAGTCGTTTCCACGTTTTAAAGTACATCAATTGAATGGTCATGATTTCAAGTGAGGTTCATTCTTTTAAAGATATATTTACTCATGTAAAACTCTAGAACTCACTAGGCGTTAGCCTAACCTTTTTATTTGTCGGCATGTGCAACAGGTTTCGGTTGGGGATAGTTCTAGTGACACTATGAAGAGAGAAGTGCTAGTTGTGTGCTCGTGAAGTGAGTATCTTGGTGAAGTCTTCCGCATTAGTTTGTAAAGAGCAACTGTTGGATCATAAATTGTATTCAAGATTAAAGTTAAAGTTAAGGGTTTAAATTGTAATTGTGTTAAAGTTAATTAGAGGGTCTAATTTGTATTAAGTTAATAGTTATTAGTTGTTGGGCCCATGCCCATTAGGCATTAGGCCTAAGTATAAATAGGTTTTATTATTTAGTTTTTGTAGTGGATACCTATAATCACAATTATCATAATAGTGAGTTAGCCGTATTCTCTGTAATCGCTTCAAGGTATCAAGAACACACAAGGTTTTCATTGATTATTCAAGGGATTGTGGTATGTTATTCTAATCTTATTATCTCTTGATCTATATTGTGTGGTGTCTTAATCTATCAACTAGAATATTGGGTTTAACAAGTGGTATCAAAGCCTAAAGAATCAAGTTTTCTGGATTAAAACTGAGTTTATCGATTTATCTGTGTTCATCGACTTCTATCTGGGTGAAAATCAATTGCTTGATTTAATGAGTTTTTATGCATAAAATTGATTTGATTAGGTGTGTTTTATGCTATTAAATATCATCTAACTGTTTAATTGCAATTAAGTTCATCTATTGATTGGTTGTTTGATAATTTTTGGATCTGGGTTAATATAACTATCGATACTGGCTCCTTCAAATTGAATGATAAAAAGTGAGCTTTAATCATTGTTTGCATCTGGGTATTGGTCGATATATGATTGTGGACTCAAAAGTTTGAGTTTTTGCATTCAATTTCTGTGTTCGTTGTATTTTCTGGGTTAATTATCGTCGTTCTAGGTCGACTTTCAAGAACATACCAATCGTTATTCATCAATCTAGTACCGGTCATAGTAGCATACCGGTCCACACCGGTCAGCACAATATCGGTCGACCTCGGTTCACTACGGTCGCCCGGTTAACACACAGTCCATACCGGTCATTCTTAATACAGGTCAATACCTCGGTCGATACATCATCCCGGTCGGTACCAAGTCCGGTCGAGGACTCCGGTCCATATCTGTTCAATCAGGTCAAAGCATCAATCCGGTCGAAGACCATTACCGTTCAAAGCATCAATCCGGTTGAAGACCAATACTGGTCATGCAATATACCGGTCGACAAAGGTCCGGTCGAACAACATACCGGTCGAGCAGGACCCCGGTCAAGCAAGACCTCGGTCGACATCAACTTTGCGCCAATGCCTATTCGCGCAATCCATACTTTGTGCCACCCGCGGCTCGCGCAAACCTCACTTTGCGCGACCCACATCTCACGCAAACCTCTCCTTTGCGCCATCCTTAACTAGCGCAAAACCTCACTTTGCGTGACTTGTCTCTCGCGCGAACCGTCTTTTGCGCCACTGCCTTAGCCTATCTTTGCGCCAATTTTTCTGAGATTAATTTCTTTGTGCTTTATACTGGTTGCGAATACTGCACTTTAATTATTTTTGGAAAATTATTTTTTTCTGAATTTTTTTGAGTGTAGTCTTTATTCTATACTTGATTCTAACGATCTCATCTAGTTGATTGTCTTGGTACAAATTAGTTTGATTTCTAACCATACAGCTAAGATGTCGAATCAGCTTCTCTCAATGGGCTCTCAGTCCAAACCTCCTATCCTCATGGCTAATGAATATCAACAATGGAAAAGAAGAATGATTCAGTTTCTGAATCACAAAAACAGAAGTTTCATGGAATCAATCATCAATGGCCCTGTAAATCCAATGGTCAGAGTACAGGGTCAAGCTGAAACTACAACCTCTCCAGAAATCCCTGATAGACTTGTCCCTAAACCGTATCAGTACTTCACTGAAAAGGAGAAAGATCAGTACAAGATAGATGAAGAGGCTCTCATTTATCTGATCATGGCAATTCCTAATGACATCTACAACCGTGTAGACAGTCGGAACTCTGCAAAAGAAGTCTGGGATGAACTATCAAGACAGTTTGAAGGAAGTGAAGCCTCCATCCAAGCTAAGCAGAATCTATACATAAATGCATACGAGGGGTTTCACGCAAAAGAAGGAGAGTTGCTGCTAGATACCTACAACAGATACAACATCATTCTCAATGACTTGCGGAGGAACAACATCTCTAAATCCGCTTCTGAGATAAATTACAAGTTCATCAAGAACCTGAATCCAGAGTGGAAGAACTTTGCCATCAACCTCCAGATGTCAAAGAACATGGCTCAAGAAAACGTCACTGATATCTTCTCTACTCTTTCTCAGCATGAGGATGAGGTGAGATAATTAATAATGAGTCCAATAATCTGAAGGAATCTGTGGCTCTCATAGCTGGCAAAGGAAAGAGTTAAGTTCCTATATCCTCTGGAAGGTCAAAGAAAAAGGTGTCTAAAGCTCTTGTTACTGAGGTTACTGAGTCCGAATCTTATTCAAGTGATGAAGAACTGGAGATTGATTCTGATCCAGATATACAGAAGTTCTCTGAGGACTTGGCTCTAATTACTCGACGATTCAAGAAGAGCTTTGGAAAGAAGAAATACTACTCAATGCCAAAGTATGATGGATACAACAAAGAGAAGTCTGAGATGCGATACAAGCCAAGGCATGGAAAGAAGGACGAGAAGACAGGAAGGAAGACAGAAGAGAAGAAAAGAGAGAGGAGAAGAAAGAATAGAGAAAGGATGAACCAAGCAGATGCTACAACTGTGGCAAATTTGGGCACTTCTCCAGAGATTGCAAGTTCAAGAAGGTAAAGAACTCAGAATACTATGCAAGAAAGTCACTCATTGCCAAGAAAGCTGAAGAAGGAAAAGTGCTGATGGCTGAAGAAGAAAACTGGTTGTTCCAAAGTTCTGATGACGAGGAGCAGGCACACTTCACCCAAGTTTCCTATATGGCAAAACTGGATGGTGACGATGAAGATTCTGAGGCATATTCCGAAGATGCAAACTCTGAGGTAAGTGATAATTCTGACCTTATTGAATCTCTAATGGCCCAGATACATACTATGAAAGATGAATTTGCTTTATTGAAAGGTAAACTTAGCTCTGCACATCAATCAGTTTTATGTCTTCGTGATGAAAACGCATTGTTAAAAGTTGTTGTGGAAGACAAAGAAAAAGAAAAGGATGGTTTAAAATCTGAAAAAGAATCTTTAAAAAGAAAAATATCTGGCTTAGAAAAGGATCTTGTGAATCTTAATGCTGAAAAGGGTGAGTTTAAAATCAAATTTGAAGTTTGTTATCAAGAAAGAAATGAAGCTTTCACCAAAATCAAGAAATTGGAGGACATTAACATGAAACGAGGTCAGACTGAGCAGATATTAAATCTGCTGACCAATAAGCTCCAGGATGAAAGGTTTTATAAACTGAAACCAGGTTTGGGTGTGTCAACTAACGATGTTTTGAAAAAGGAACCGGAGCACTTATATAATTTTGATAAATTTGGCTCCGCAATCAGACCCATTCCTAACATTCGTGCAACCTTTGTTGAAGCAAGTACTTCTAAACCTTTTACAAAGACCAAAGGTCGAGAAGAAATAGAGAAGGACAAGTCTTGTGAAACTGATTCTCAAAATTCTTTTAAATCAGTTGGTTTTAAATACAGTTATTTGAACAAAAGCTATGAAACTCGAAAGATCGAATTAACTGAGTTTGATTCACTGTTTACCACATCTTCAAAAGAATCAGATAGCAATGACACTATTCCACCTGAGACTGCATGCAAATATGATGAGTATGAATCGGATGTTGATCCATCTACTATACCATCCGTCTCAAATCCCATTGCTTCTAAACCTTTACTTGTTGAAGAGGTTGAAGAAGAAATTGTCATCACGAATGAATCTTGTTCTAAAATTGAAAAAATGGAGTTTATTGAGTCCTTGACTGAAGAAAGGTTTTCTGAAATGATGAATGCCTCAGATTCTGATCCTGTTTCTATTGCAAATGAGTCAAATTCTGTGAGTGATCATACATCTGAATTGATGAAACAGATTGATATGTTGCAACAGTCTCTTGCTGAGGTTGAAGATGAAAACTTTGATCTCAAATTTAAACTTGAAAAATCTTTGAAATAAAATCAAGAGCTTTGCACAGAGATCAATCATTTGAAAATTACTTTGTTTAAAAATGCTTCAAATGATAAACAGCTGTTCAATGATCCAAGCTGGAAGGTAAGAACTAATCCAGAATTTGATGCTCCTGCAAAACCTTCAGTTGTTTACTCTGATTGCCCTGAATATCCACCTAGTTTTTTTGAGAAGGGTGAGACTTCAAGTAACTCTAGAAAAGAACCACCCTCTAAGATAGAGACTAACAAGGTTCATGTTTCTGTTTCAGATATAAAAGGAAATGGAGTTGGGAGGAGTAAGAAGAATAAAGATACGAGTTTGAATAAAAATGATAGTTTAACTTCTAGTGAATCTTTTGTTACGTATAGTTGTATTTCAGACAGTGTTATTTTGAAAAGTAATTCTTTTGATGGACATGAATGTAAGATTTGTTCCGATAAATCTAAGTTTATGAATTTTGCTCGAAAGAATCTATATTGCAAACACTGCTGGGATAATTCTTTCAAATACTATTCCACTCCTACGTCTAAGAAGAATAAAAGAAAAGCTAAACTGAACATAAATTCCAATTCTAATTCTAATTCTTCCACACAACCCAAAGTGTTTCGAGCTAAGGTTGCCAATCCTAAATCTAAAAAGCACTTTCAGGAATTAAATGTTGAAATGGTTTGGAAATGGGTTACAAAACCCCGTTACGAATGGAGAGTGAAAGTTAAACCTGCTGATATTCCTGAATTGCTTGGTGCTAACCGTGAAGGACCCATCTTGATATGGGTACCTAAGCAAAACTAATTGTCTCTTTTGCAGGCCTATCGACTGTGGGTGATTGATTCCGGATGTTCACGCCACATGACAGGATTAAAGCACCTCTTGCATTACTATGTGGAGGAGCCTGCCGGAGCAGTTAGGTTTGCAAATTCTGAAGTAGAAGGACACGTCAGAGGATATGGAATGCTCGATAATGGAGTTGTGAAGATTCAAAGGGTGTTATACGTTGAAGTACTTGATCACAATCTGTTCATCACCAGTCACTTCTATGACATGAAATATCAAGTCCGCTTCACAATAACTCATTGCTATCTTGAGGATCCAGATGGTTACGAAGTCTTCAAAGCTCAACGCCATGGAAATCTATACTATGTAGATTTTCTAACATTGTCTGCCACACGTCCAGTATGCCTACTAGCCAAAGCTTCTAATGCTCAATCGTGGACGTGGCATCGCCGCTTGTCTCATCAGAATTTCAGATCAATAGCGAAGCTACAGAGACAAGGTCTGGTCACAGATCTACCAGAAATAAGGTTTAAGAAAGACACGCTATGCTCTTCATGTGAAGCGAAGCTCATTCAAGTCCAAAACCGAATCATCTACCTCATCTGCACTGGAAGTGATTCATATAGACCTTTGTGGCCCAATGCGAACAGCGTCTATCAACGGGAAGAAATATGCCTTAGTAATGATAGATGACTATTCAAGGTATACATGGCTCGAGTTTCTTTGCAACAAGTCAGATGCGCCAGAGTTGATTATCGATTTTATTAAGCGTATTCAAGTACGTCTTCAATTGCCAGTCAGAACTATTCACAGTGACAATGGCACGGAGTTCAAGAATGACACCTTACAGAGTTATCTTACTTCTGTGGGAATTTCACATAATTTATCTGTAACCTATACTTCACAGCAGAATGGCATTGTTGAACGGAAGAACCACACACTTGTTGAAGTTGCTCGTACTATGCTTGCATATTCTGATCTACCCATGTTTCTTTGGGCTGAGGCAGTCGCGACAGAATGTTTTACTCAGAATCGTACTATCGTGGTTAAACGGTTTAATAAAACAACATATGAGTTAATCAACAATCGTCAACCTAACATCAAATTCCTTCGTGTTTTTGGTTGCAGGTGTTACATTTTGCGAGAACGTCAAGGATTATCAAAATTTGATAAGAAAACGGATGAAGGATATCTCGTTGGATACTCTCTGACATCCAAAGATTATCGAATTTACATTATTCGAACCAAGACGGTTGTTGAGAGCATGAATGTCTCCTTTGATGAGAATTCTACTCGGACTTCTGGACACAACAGTTCAGAACTCGGACTTAAGAACAAAGCTTCTATTCACCCCGGAATAGAACCAGTGTCTAAAGGATCTACTACTACTAACTCTAACTCTAATTCATCTGAGTTAGATTTACTGTTTATTGATGCCTTCGATGATATTTGCCCAGATTTTGACAAAGGCATATCTACATCAACAACAAGCTCGGAGGTCCCTACTATTTCCGAAGATATGTCTGGACCTTCCGAAGAAGTCACTGAAACTGCATCTCCATCAAGTACAAGTAAACCATTAGTTTCTAATTCTACTAATGCTGAATCTGTCTCTGCAGATAGTTCTTCTGGAAATGAAGTCACGAGTACTTCAGCTGCTATTCCTGAAGCTTCAGTATCAGAAACTACTGTACAAGATGTCCCAAGTACATATGTGGATCTACCTGTTGTGCACGATGAAAACGATGCGTCAAATACGCAACACACAGTTGAATTCTTACCAAGCACACATCGTTGGACTAAGGATCATCCCCTGCATAACGTGATAGGTGACGTACAATCTGGTGTCACGACACGGTCCGCATCAGCAAATTTTTGTATGTTTTCAAGCTTCCTTAGTTCCTTAGAACCAAAGAAAGCATCAAAAGCTCTACGTGATCCCTTCTGGATTTCTGCTATGCAAGACGAGCTTCTGCAATTCGAACGGAACAAGGTATGGTGCTTGATCCCACTACCTAAAGGTAAAACTGTTATTGGAACAAAGTTGGTTTTCAGAAATAAGAAAGATGAAGCTGGAGTAGTAGTGAAAAACAAAGCTCGCTTGGTTGCAAAAGGGTACTGTCAACAGGAGGGCATTGACTATGACGAAACATTCACCCCTGTTGCAAGGATCGAAGCCATCAGAATCTTCTTGGCATATGCAGCGCACAAGAACTTTACAGTCTATCAAATGGACGTAAAGTCAGCTTTCCTGAATGACGTTCTGCATGAGGAGGTACCTGAAGGTTTTGTTGATCCTCATCACCCTGATCATGTCTATGTGCTAGACAAAGCGCTTTATGGTCTTAAACAAGCACCACGATGCTGGTATGAAACTCTCACTAAATTTCTCTTAGCTTCTGGTTTCAAGAAAGGTACGGTTGATACCACCTTATTTCTTAAAAGGCAAGGTGAGGAATTGATTCTCATTCAGATTTATGTTGACGACATAATATTTGGGTCGACAAATCAGAAATTTTGCAAGAACTTTTCTAAAATCATGAAAACAAAGTTTGAAATGTCGATGATGGGTGAATTAAATTTCTTTCTTGGTTTACTAGTAAAGCAATTACCCAAAGTCATTTTCATCAATCAAGCTAAATATATCAAAGACATGTTAAGAAAGTTCAATATGTCAGATAGTTCAGTCATGAAAAGACCAATGGCTACTGGTACACTCTTAGACGCAGATCCCTCCAGGAAACCTGTTGATCAAATGGTGTATCGCAGCATGATTGGTTCTTTACTTTATCTGACTTCCAGTCGCCCAGATTTAATGTTCACCACATGTTTTTGTGCGAGATATCAGTCTAATCCAAAAGAGTCGCACTATAATGCTGTTAAGCGAATCCTTAGATATCTTACTCCTAATTTAGGCCTTTGGTATCCAAAGGATTCTCGTTTTGAACTAACTGCCTTTACAGATGCTGATCATGCAGGATGTAAGCTAGACCGAAAAAGCACCTCTGGATCATGTTAATTTATAGGTGATAAACTTGTAAGTTGGACTTCAAAGAAACAAAATTGTGTTTCAACATCCACTGTTGAGGTAGAATATGTAGTTCCTTCTAGCTGTTGTTCCCAAGTCCTCTAGATGAAGACACAGTTAAGGGACTTTGGGTACAGCTACAAGCGCATTCCTATCTATTGTGATTCCAAGAGCGCAATTGCCATAACTGCTAATCTGGTTCAGCATTCAAAGACCAAGCATATCGATGTACGCTATCATTTCATTAAGGATCATGTAGAAAAAGGTGATATCGAAATGCACTTTGTTCAAACTGATTTCCAGTTAGCTGATCTTTTCACCAAGCCGTTGAACATGTCTTCTTAACCTTACTCATGATTCGAGGGGGAATATTCTAAATCCTAATCTTGGGTTTTATTATCCAGCTGTTGCTAACAATAGAGGAATCATTTTCACGAATGATTACCATGATTTCTTTTCTGTGCAGGATACGTTAAGTGACATTGGATTCTAATCACATCTGATTAGGACCCGCACTTCAGCATTTTTCGTTGCTTTTCTATTTATAATCATAAAAAAAAATCTTCAGTTGAGGGGGAGCTTCATTATCTTAGAGCTCAATTGTTAAAAGATCTTAATTGACAACTCCTTTTAGTTTGAGGGGGAGAATATCATTGTCAAACATCTTATGTTTTGACTTCTCCAAATTTTATTCTTCATATTTGTATTCCTTTGTGCATATATGTAAAAAAGGCTGTTGAACAACACGTTCTTTTAAGACAATACATGGGATTTAGTGTGAGCTTAACAGAACTTCCATGGATTCACGATAACCAGTGTTTCCTACCCAGGAAGTATTCCCTGAGTGATTGAGGGGAGAGGGGTCAAAAGAATTGAGTGATGGTGTGTGAAGAGGTAAAATGGAAAAGAGAGATTGGTTAGAAGTGAGAATTAAAAGAAAGAGGGTGAAAGAACAGAGTAAAAGAATATCAAACTCTGCACCAAACTTCTTTCTGAGCCCGGCAGCCACATTATCTGTTGTTTCACATTTCTTCGTGAAAGACAATGAAAAAGGCACCTAGCCCATGCTATCTCTTGCATACAACCCCACCAGCTACTCATTCTTTTCTCAAAAAGAGAATGTTTCACATTTTCTGGGGAAGCAACACATATGCTATTAGTTCTTCATTTGGAAGATACTAATATTGAAAAAGAAGGAAAGTTGCCCCACCTTCGAACCCTTTCTCATGCACATTGAGTCTTTGTATAATTTGTTGTTGTCTCAACAAGTTTACATACTTTGAGCCTAAATTGAAAAGCAATCATCTATGCTAAATTCTTTCTTACACAGGCACGAACACACAGAAAATTGTTTTCTATCAGAACGTTCATAGATAACCATGTGTTATTCGATGATTGAATGGAAGACCTAGGGAGCCAACATCAAAACCAGCTCTTTATATAGTAACTTTGTGTTACTCAGTAACTTTGTGTTACTGCCAGGCATTCTAACTGAGTCATTTGTTGATTCAGGGTTACCACTCTTAAACTGTTTGAATTTGAAAAGATTTAAACGGTTACTACTTTTTATTTGATTCTACATAGATTAAAATAATCACTTTCTCCATTTGGAGAGACTGCTCTTATTTCCACACAGGGATCTATACATGAAGACAGTGCTTAACTGAATTCTATAAAGACAAGGGGAAGATTGTTTTTTGCTATGTTTTGATGATGATGATTCTCACCACTCAGCAAAAAGGGGGAGAATAATCAAGAAATGGAGAATATAAGAATATACAAAGGGGGAGAATATAATCTGAAGACTGCTGAAGATTTCAAAGAATTCAAAGTATCTGAACTTAATTGAAGTTTATTTCAAGTCTGACTGAAGATGATCGTCAGAGACACTAAGACACTTCATTTGAAGATGATTTGAAGATGAAGACTATATAAAGATACAAGTTTTGAAGTTGTCAATGTTATATCAGATACAGTTTTCAAACGTTATATCTGAAGTTCTAAAGTTTTTCAAGAAAAGTGAAGACCCGAAGACTACCGAAGACTATTGCCAAATTTTTTGTTTAATCTTGAATCCAAAGGGGGAGATTGTTTGATCATAAATTGTATTCAAGATTAAAGTTAAAGTTAAGGGTTTAAATTGTAATTGTGTTAAAGTTAATTAGAGGGTCTAATTTGTAATAAGTTAATAGTTATTAGTTGTTGGGCCCAAGCCTATTAGGCATTAGGCCTAAGTATAAATAGGTTTTATTATTTAGTTTTTGTAGTGGATACCTATAATCACAATTATCATAATAGTGAGTTAGCCATATTTTCTGTAATCGCTTCAAGGTATCAAGAACACACAAGGTTTTCATTGATTATTCAAGGGATTTTGGTATGTTATTCTAATCTTGTTATCTCTTGATCTATATTGTGTTTTGTGTTAATCTATCATCTAGAATATTGGGTTTAACAGCAACTTGTATTGGAGTTATATAGCACCCGACTTCAATTTAGTTTGTATTTATTATTGGAGTTTTATACTTGTCAAGGTTAATTATAGAGTTTGTAATTGAGGCATATAGAGTTTTGGATCGTAAGAGGTAGTTTTTTCCCTCATTTTGATGCCATGTTCAAATTTTTAGTTAGTTGCTCTTACCAAATTTGAGGGTGTTACAATTTTCCCGCGAGAGTGCCATTGGCACAATCGCGTAGCACTCTCGCCGACACGGTCTGGTCATTTAAATGAAGGCAGCGATCTCATGATTCATTTTACCTCCATACTTCCTTCTTCATTTACTCCATCCATGTACCACTCTCATAATCAATTATTGCTCTTGCTAAGGTTGTTAAAGACTTAAGTGAGAAGATCTCAAGTGATTCTCAAGTTCTAAATCTCCATCTTTTCATCTAGGGTTCTTGGGTTTTCAATAAAACCCACATTGTGAGTACATCTCCATTTTCTAAAACTTTATACATATCAAATAATGATTTTAAGCTTATAATCATCCCCTTGTTTACCTATTCTCATTTAAAAGTGATTTTGACCTAACTTATTGTTTTGGAGATTTTTAGGGTTTCTAATACTTTTCAAGTGTGATAAAAGGGCTTCTATATTTGAGTTATAAAATGTTATTGGCTATCATTTTGGAAATTGGATACTTGGTTGAACTTATGTTAGTAATTTTCATAATTATCTATGTGGTGAGTTTTCCTTGGAAAATATGGTGGAATATGAAGTATTTTGGAATATGAAGTATGTGTTCCTTTAATGGTGTAAAAATGTTGTTCTTACATTTATGTGATTATATTTTGGCACAAATGAAATTATGACAAGCTTTAGACTATACTAGTGGATCCATAGGTATTGAGTCGGTTTATGTTGGGATGTTTTTACCCCTTGTAGCTAGTTGAGACATTGGGTCCTCGGAGGCAATTTGGTACGGTTATGTGGGACCGGTTACTAGCCATGTGCCGTAAATGTAATCCTAGTGAATAAGTATGACTTGGATCCTCGGGTGCCCTCCCCCACATCTGAGTACGAGCCGACATTGTTCGTGGCTATGGTTCCATGTATTGAGCTCACATCTCGGAGAGTGGGTTACTTTTGTGTTCCACCATGATCCATGGAAATCGGGTCTCCCCCGTCATCGAAAGATGTGCTTTGGACCAAAAGGTCACTACGTGGATGTTATTTCATTTATAAATTCAACACTTTGGAAAAGATTACTTATTGTTGCATTTAAATTATTTCCCAACTTTTATATAAACTACATGTTCTCACTAGGCTTTAAGCCTAACACTTTTTCTCAAATGATGTGTATAACAGGTTCCCTTAGCGGTGGGTTGCCCAAGGTTTGAGTGACGAGCGTAAACGCTTGAGGCTTTTGTGATGATAGATATTTTAGGAGTATTGGCGTTATAAACAACTTATTTATTTTGGAGTTTTGGGTTGACAACCAATGTAATCTATATAGAATTTATTTAGATTAGTTCGTTGTTGATTTCCATATTCATTCGCAGGTTTTGTAAGCTTTTATGCATTTATCCGCTTTGGGTGGTTTACTCCAATTACAAATATAATATTGCCAAATTTTCAAAATTTTCTTTTGCCCTAAAATTTAGTGTGTTACAACAATGGTTAATTATAACATTTTAAGGTCCTAGCAAACGAGTCGATGTCTCTCCGAACGTGATCGATCCATTGCAGTGCTTGGATATTTCGCCATCCACCTTCGTCATCCGATTCGCACATGCCACCATAGAAACCCTCTTCCAATGATTGTTGTTCAATCTGTCGATCATCACGATCCAGTTCATAGGGGAGACCCAATTAGTAGGCAATGGCCTCAACAAGTTCATATCTCAGTTGGGGTCGTTCTCATCATAGGGTCGCCCATTATTTGTGGACAAGTTGGCTGCTCTCTTCCGGACGGAACACAGGTTGTCGTTTAATTGCTTCCCACACTTTCTCTCCCAAATATCTCGCATTCGGGCGTCTAAAGAAGCATCCCACGTGTAGTGGCCCTGTACGTACAAATTTAGTTATTCTTAAGTTGGAAATAAAACTATCAAAGATATAATTATTTAAATATAAAATCCAAACCTGAAAACGCTCAAACATCATGTTCCTATCGGAGAGAGGGATGTGGGACCAAGTACGCCATGGGCCAGTAAAGAAGGTCCAATTCATCCTTGTGGCCATGCGGCTCGCCTCTTTACATTTCCATCTACATAAGGAATTGAATTAATATTCATACAAATAACGATGCATATAATCAACAAGTTAATAGAAATGAATTTACTCGTTCGAGTTGACATCACGAGGTGCTAGTTGTCTCCTATTTTTCGGGAGCTGCTCCGAAACAGCGATGCCATAGACATTACCAGACGCCTCATCGTCTGGTTGTGCCGAACCGCTACTAGAGGCTCCTCCTCAGCTAGGCGTACCTCGTCCGGACCCAGATGCACGCATATGTGGCATTGTCTACAAAGCAACGTTAGAAAGTATACAACAGTAATTCAAGTATTTAAACCATGCATATAGAACATATAAGTGTTGGGTTTGTGCGCATAAAGGCCCTAAGTGCACCTATTGGGCTATTTGAAACCCAAACCATGCATATAGAACAAATAGGGTTGCTTTTGTGCACATAAAGGACCTAAGTGCACCTATTAGGCTATTTGAAACCCAAACCATGCGTATAGAACATATAAGGTTGGATTTGTGCACATAAAGGCCCTAAGTGAACCTATTGGGCTATTTGGAACCCAAACCATGCATATAGAACATATAAGGCTGGGTTTGTGCGCATAAAGGCCTTAAGTGCACCTATTGGGCTATTTGAAACCCAAACCATGCATATAGAACAAATAAGGTTGGGTTTGTGCGCATAAAGTGCCTAAGTACACAAACATATTACCTATACTAGAGATAAACAAACATATTACATATGTTAGAGATACACATAAAGGCCCTAACTACACAAAGTTTAGTAATCCTAAGATTAAAATACTATTTAATCATCTGAGGAATGATCAGACAAGTCAGGTTCTTCTTCATCAGAATCACTATCCGAGTCTTGAAACTCTTCCTCTTCGTCACCACTCTCGTCAACATGCCAGTTGTCGCGACCATCATTGGCAACCTCGATGTCTTCTCTCTCTGTGACAAGACGGATGGGTCCATCCACGTCTTCGTGTCCCCCTAATGGTGCAATTCTATCATCTTCTTGGAAAAACTGTTCCCCATCCACATTTTTGTTGGCCGGTACGTCGTGTGTAGTTGATGCCAACTCATAGACCCCTCTAGGTTTTGTCTTCACCATAGACCACCAATCTTTTAATTCATTCGATGGATATGGTACATAGTAGACTTGTTCAGATTGTGATGCTAGTATAAAAAGATCGTCTGAATGAAGTCTTGATCAGTGTTTCACGTCCACAAGATTATGCTTTGGGCGAACTCGGATGTCGTTAACTGTATCAAACCATGTGCATTTGAATATTGGGACAACACATCGACCGAGTCCATACCCATGGTATTCTATCTCTAGCACTTCATCCAACAATCCATAGTAGTTCGCATCGTACTCTGAGTAACAAGAGCCTCTCACACGTACTCCACTATTATGTGTGGTGAGATTCCTACCTTGAGTTTGAGTGTGGAAATTGTAACCACTTACAAAAAAACTCGGGTGTCTCCAAGCCCAGCGTAGCGGTCTTTGTGCCAAAACTTTCAAATGGTCGATTGAGGGATCGGGCCGAGTCATAACCTATATTATAAAATATTATTTCATTTGTAGTATTATATTAAGTACATATAAATGATGATGAATAAAAGTTCATATATATACTTACGTAGTTCTCAAACCAATCAGCAAAGTGGTCACCTCTACGTTTGTCGAGCCCCTCTTCATTGATATAAGGCTCCGAACGTCTAATCCAATCATTGAAAATGGTTAAGAGAGGAAAGACTTCTTCACAATTAAGAAAGATGTATGTGTGAGCTTTGTGCATATCTACATCTGCTAGCTGACAATGTCTTTCGGCCTTATCGTGTAATGGACGACATGGGGTTTTAAATATGCTTAAGCGTTGGTAGGAAGACTCACATTCGGGGGCAAAATTTCGAGGCTCACGGTTTAGCCGCGTCTCTATCATTGGTTCAAAATACAATGCGCAATAAGTAGATAGTTTATTCACCAAATATGACTCCACAATCGACCCTTCTACCCTTGCTATGTTTCTCACTGTCCTTTTCAGGGACCCTAGACGTATCTCATAGAGATACATCTATTTGTATTGAACGGGACCCCCAACTAGTGCCTCTTGTGCCAGATGTACCACAAGGTGTTCCATGGAAACAAAGAACCCTGGTGGAAAGACTCTTTCTAACTTACAGATCGTTTCAACTGTACTTGTATTCAATTGAATCAAGTCCTCAACGTGTAATACCTTGGAGCATATTGCACGAAAGAATGTGCACAACTCAGTGATAGCATCCCATATCTGGGTTGGTACCATCCCTTTAATAGCAATAGGGAGCAACCTTTGCATGAACACGTGACAATCATGACTCTTGAAACCATAGAAACTACCATCCTCAAGGTTTACTAATGACCCTATGTTGGAAGCATAGTCATCTGGAAATTTCAACTTCCTCAACCATTCACCCACCTTTCCTACTTGCTCTTTGTTCAAAGTGTATGAAGCTTTCGGTTTAAATATTTTATTTCGTTCCACCCTCATATATAACTCGGGTCGATTGCAGTATTCTTTTATGTCTTTCCTTGCCTTGATGTTGTCCTTTGATTTTGGTGTGTCCATAATCGTGTGAAACAAATTATCAAACACAATCTTCTCAATATGCATTACATCCAGGTTGTGTCGTATCAACAAAGTGTGCCAATACGGCAGCTCCCAGAAAATGCTCTGCTTTATCCAATTGTGTGTTACCCCAAAACCCACAGGCTTTCTGTAGTATCTTGACCCGTGTAGGACACCATCATAAACCGTAGGAAGGCTACACACTTGATTCCATATTTGTTTCCTGGTTGGCACCAAGGGTGGATCAGTTTTTCAGTATGTCCCTTACGAAATTGCTTTCTGTCACACCTGAATGCGTGTCTCTGTGGTAGAAACTTGCGGTGATAGTCAAACCAACATGACTTCCCTTCGTTTCGTAACTGGAACGCACATGCATTACCCATACAATATGGACAAGCTAACTTTCCATGCATGCTCCAACCAAAAAGCATAGCATAAGCAGGGAAGTCACTAACCGTCTACAACAGTACTGCCTTCATTGTAAAATTTGTCCTACGAAAAGCATCATAGGTATGGACACCCTCAAATAATAACGTCTTCAACTCATCGATCAAGGACCGAAGAAATACATACAAGTTCTGTCTGGGACTCTTCTTGTCGGGAATTAGCAAAGCAAGGTGGTCATAGCACTCCTTGATACACATCCAAGGCGGTAGATTGTAGTTTGTAAGAAAGACGGGCCATAGTTGTCAGGATCTGAATTCTTAACCAGAATAAAAACTCAGAAACAATATTAAAGGAGTTTGTGGAATAACACTTTAATATTCAAAGATCAATAAAACAGTGAATCAAAATCTCAACTTGTAAACTTTATTGAATGATTCAAAGCTACAAGATTTCCCACACAACCTCAATATTGATGAACAGGCTCACCAATACGAATTCTACTTCTCTAGAACTAGGGTTCTAAACCTTGAGGTTGATTCTCTCTATGAAAGCAAAAACTCAGAATATTGTCTAACTTGATGTTCTAAACTATTCACAATAATTCTATACATATACTAAAGATAAAAGATAATTACAAAATATAAAAGATCTTCAGTATAATCTTCCATAGTTATCTCCAAGACTTTCCATGATAATCTTCAGTCTTGATCTGCACGTATCTTGATTATCTCTTAAGCAGCATTAACTTCATGAGCAGTATTAAGTTCAGCAGTACTAACTACTAGCAGTACTAACTTTGCTTAGCAGTAGTAACTTCTTCAAGCAACATTAATCTTGGTTAGCAGCATTAATCTGTCTCAACAGTAGTAACTTCAGAAGTAGTAACCATGTTGTGCTAGCAACATTAACCATACTTGTGCAATTCTGTAACTCCCAACAATCTCCCCCTAACTTGAATTTTAGGAAGAGAAGTCAAGTTCTTCAATTATTGTCTTCAAGATGCTTTCAACACTACAGCCTAGTTGCCCAAATTCGGATCCAGACCCAGACTTTGATTGATTGTTTTTCTAACCACAATTCTGGCCATTTCTGATTCCTTTGAACACACTAGCTTTGCTTTCAGCATCCCATTCAGCTTCCCCTTGCTGTGATCATATATTTTGTCCACCAGGTAGTATTCATGATAACATTTATCTATTGTAATCATGTATACACCACAGTTTTTAAATAATATCCAGTGATCAATCTTCTTGAACCCGTACTCATGATGTAGATCTTTAATCCTGTACACTACCTTTTCTGGTTCAAACATCATACAAAGATATTCCATAGCTACTTTGAGTAAGCTGTCTTCAGTACCTTTCAAAACCTGTTCATAAAGCTTCATGCCCACTTTGTGCATTTCTTCTAGATCTGCTCTTGAACAACTTCTGATTACTTTTCCCCAAGTGGCATATACTTCAAATATATCACCAACTCTTTTCATCCTGAAGTAATCCTTTCTGTTTTCCCTTAAGATATCCCAGAAGATGATCTCTGGAGCCTTCATAGAAATTGGAACAGCTTGAACTGGTTCTATTATAGTCATGTAAAGACCCACATGTTCATCGGATTGCTTATTGGACTGCTCTGGATTCTGCACAGATTCTGCTGAAGGTGTAACTGAAGGTTCTGCCTCTTTTTCAGCTTCTTCAACCGTTGGCTTCTTGGACTGTTTCTTGGAAGCTATGGTCTTCACCCTCTTTGCAGATTTAACTTCTATACCAACATTCTCTGGCTCTTTCTTCTTTTCTTTTGTAGGTGTGACTTCCTCAGGGAATGGTTGTTGAATGTTGAGATCATACCTCTCTTTCATTCTTCTTTCAGCCTCTTCCCTTTGTGAGGAGTCCCCTTGAAGCTTAGCCATTTCCTTTTTATACAGCTCCTCAACTTGACTGTATGCCATATTAGTAAACATCTCTCCTTTGACACCAATTGCACCTTTCTGGAAATTTATCATTTTTCTCCTTTCCTGATTGGCCAAAAAGGTCTTAGAAGGTTGTCTTTTCTGCTTTTTGAATGGCATTCTTTTGACTGCAGTTTGCATGCTCTTTTGATATTCTTCATTCAGCTTTTTAGCCATGTCTAGTGCAAGCTCTCTATCATTTGCAGATTGGAGTTGTTCCTCCCTTTCATTTCTGCCTGAAGCTGCTTTGCCAATTCTTCATCCATCTCAATCTGATTCTTCTTCTTTGAAGGTTGTTCAGGTTCAACTACCTTTTCCTTTCCCTTTGTATCCTTCAAATTTGTCTCACTGCTTTCTTTTCTTTTCTTTGAAAGACCTCCTTCATTGATGACCACTCCCTTGGCGTTTTGAGTAGCGTTAGGAGTGTCATTCTTGGCTTTTACTAATGTTTCTGCTATTTCCAACTCTTCAACAGACAGCCCTGTTACTGCTGCTACTGCTTTTGTTTCTGTTTCTGCAGCTTTCTCCCCCTCAAACTCAAATCCCATCCCAGAAGTACTTTCCTTCTTTGCTTTAGCCTCTTGATTCTCCCCCTTGTTGAAAGCATCATTAGCATTTGACCTCTTCTTCAAAACAAACTGCCTTCTCCTTTTCTTTTGCACCAATCTTGTTACCATTTTCTTCAGTTTGGTAATTTGTACTTGTTGAGACAGAATTACCAGTTTCATCTCTTCTATGTCTTTGCCTTGCTTGATTATATCCATATTGATGTTGCCCATAGTTTCCATCAATTCATTATAGTCATATATGTCCTCACCTCCTTTGGGTGTTTTTACCACCTTTGGAGGATCATTGGATCTTTTTGTAGTAGAGGTCTTCTGCCTAGTAGAAGCACCTGCTACCCCCTTGGTTTCTTGGCACCTGGGACCTCTGGATGATTGCTCACCCAAAGTTGCCATGGGGAAGGTCTTATTTATGTTACCACTGACCTCCTTTGTGCTAGCAGGAGTAGTGGCAACCTTTGTACCCATATGCTCATTCATCTCCTCAGTGAGCACCTCCTTGGGGTTGGGAGACACCCCTGTGGTTTCCCTATAGATATTCTCTAATGGAGAATTATCCATTAGAGGGCTTAAAGGTACAAGAAGGGAAGGAGCCTTCTTTACGTTTTTCCTGATATAGGTATTGGTGATTGGAGAAGTTGGTTTTTGAATAAGGGACTGTGGGATTGATATGGTGATTGAAGGTTGGGATTGGCTTTCAGTGGGATGGTCTAATGAGGGCCTTGACCCTAAAGCCATACCTTCTGGATTGTGAGACACCACCATCATTGTAGAGAACAATGGGGTGTCAACTCCTTCCGAGTCCAATGGAGATTTCTTCATATTTGAAAAGACCTTGCCTTTGGGGATTTTAGGTACATATAACTCATCAAAGTGAGGTATATCCATCAATTCATTGGTTATTACTACCTGTACAAATCTTGGGTACATATAAAAACTATTTTTGTTTCCAAAGTTTGACACAAGGTCATTGAAAATCATTTTAGAAAAATTGTACTTTCTGGCTGTGGCCAAGCAAACCAAAGCATAAGCAATGGTACTACTGAACTCACTCCAGCCAGTAGTCTTTTTGGAAATACAATGCATAAGGGTATGAACAAGAAAACGCCATTGGGTATAAAATTTAGCTTTTGAGAATTTGAAACCACCCAATGGGCCTCCATACCCCATTCTTGAAATATTGGAGAACAAGTTGTATTTAGGTATAGAGGTAATACCTGCAGCATCGTCTAGTCGTAGACAGATGCGAATCACCTCTTCAGAAACTGACAAGGGTTTGTCACACACCCTTGTCTTGATTAAATGCACACCATTTTCTGTAACTGCAGTGGCATTCGCCCAAAATTGTCTCTGGTGCTCTATGTAGATTGTTGGAGACACTGTAAGAGCATAAGCGATATGGCTGTTCTTGAGAAAATCTACTATCTGGTGAAATCCATCAGCCTGCTTCGGCTTTTGTAGCATTGCAATATCATTATGTTCATCAATGAACGCCATAGCTGCCATCGAGCTTGAGTATTCTGGACTGAAACACTTGGTGCTTGCGAGAAAAAGGGTTAGAGAGACGATGAATAGTAATCAAAGAGTCGTTATGAGCTTTTAGGCGGGCAAAGAGTGTATTTATATGATTCGGGACATAAGCACTATTAACCACTAGCAGTATTAACTAACTAGCAGTATTAACTGAGAGCAGTATTAACCACTAGCAGTATTAACTAACTAGCAGTATTAAACCTGCACTGGCAGCATTAACTGCACTTACACTTTTTGAAGCTTGTGATGGTCTGAACAAGGCAACATACTTCCTGAGAAAGATGATTAGTAGCACTAAAGAATAACAAATAACAGGTATGTAAACACTTTTTATAACATGAGCTTATTCAGAGTTAATCTTGCCCACACTTGTTACCAAGAAAGTGAATCTATCCACATCAAAAGCTTTAGTGAATAGATCAGCAAACTGGTTGTCAGTATGAACTTTAGCAACTTGAATAAGCTTTTTTTCATTACAATCTCTAATAAAGTGATACCTGATCTCAACGTGCTTTGTTTTGGAGTGCTTGACTGGATTGTTAACAATGCTTATAGCACTGCTATGGTCAATGAAGATTGGAGTGTGAAGAAAGGTTACCCCATAGTCCAGCATTTGATTCTGAATCCATAGAACCTGAGAGCAGCAACTTGCAGTAGCAATATACTCAACTTCTGTTGTAGATAAGGACACTGTGGTTTGCTTCTTACACTGCCAAGATACTAGTTTTGCACCCAAAAGTTGACATCCACCTGAAGTAGACTTTCTATCCATATTAGCACCACCCAAGTCACTGTCTGAATATGCAATCAAGTCAAAGTTGGATTCATAAGGATACCAAAGACATAATCTAGGTTGCCCTCTTAAGTATCTGAAAATCCTCTTAACAGCTTGAAGGTGTGATTGCTTTGGCTTGACTTGGAATCTGGCACACAAACACACTGGAAACATGATGTCTGGTCTTGAGGCTGTGAGATACATGAGAGAACCAATCATTGATCTATATAGATGGACATCAACATCCTCCCCCTCAAGATTAGCAGTGATCTGTTTATGAGTCTCCATTGGCGTGCTTGCTGGTTTTGAGTCTGCTAAACCATACTTATCCAGGATGTCTTTCACATACTTTGATTGACTTATAAAGATCCCATCTTTCTGCTGTTTCACTTGAAGCCCAAGGAAGAAGGTAAGTTCACCCATTGAACTCATTTTAAAGCTCTTGTGCATCAACTTTTCAAACTCTCTACACATCTGATCTTGTGTGGATCCAAAGATGATGTCATCCACATAGATCTGAACAAGTAGGATGTCCTTCTTACTCCTTTTAATGAAGAGGGTCTTGTCAATTATTCCCCTTTCAAACCCATTTTCTAAGAGATAGGTAGACAGAGTGTCATACCATGCTCTTGGGGCTTGATGTAAAACATAAAGTGCTTTCTTCAGTTTGTATACTCTGTCAGGATATAATGGATTTTCAAATCCAGGGGGCTGACAGACATATACTTCTTCATCAATTGTACCATATAGAAAGGCACTCTTCACATCCATTTGATAGACCTTGAACTTCATGTATGAGGCATAGGCTAGAAATAACCTAATTGCCTCTACCCTTGCAACTGGGGCAAACACTTCTTCATAATCTATGCCTTCTTCCTGAGTGTACCCTTGTGCCACAAGCCTTGCTTTGTTCCTGATCACAATTCCTCTCTCATCCTTTTTGTTTCTGAAAATCCACTTGGTGCCAATAGCTCTATGACCTTTTGGAAGGTCCACCAAGTCCCAAACATCTTGCAACTTGAACTATAGTAACTCTTCTTGCATGGCTTCTATCCAACTGGAATCTTTCATTGCATCATAAACCTTCTTAGGTTCAATCTGAGATAGAAAGCAAGAGAGTACTGTATGTTGCTGATCCTGCAACTCTTGAAGTCTGCTTTGATTCCTAGTTACCATAGGAGAAGAGATGTCTCCTATTACCAGCTATGGAGGATGGTTCTTTTGAGTTCTTTTCTGGTGACTAGGTTCTCCATTGATTTCCACATCTAGATTGGAATCATTTAAGTCAGCTGAGTGGATCTCATCAGCTACTTCTGGTTCTTCATTCTCTGGATTCTGCTCATCTCTTCTTTCTTCTTCACTCTGACTTGGTTCAGTAGCAGTCTCCTTTTCACAGATTTCAGGTTCCATTCTAGGTATGGGAAAGATCACAGACTGAGGAATAATGTCTTATACATGTACATCACCTGATCCTCCACTTCCTGAACCTGCATGATCATCACTACTGAAACCTAAAGAGTTAGTTAGTGAATCAATGTCAAACAACCACTGAGGACCAGACCCAATAGGGTTTGGTGTGTTCTCATTGCACTTAACATTGTCACTTTCCTCAATTATTCTTGAAGAAGAATTAAAAACTCTGTAAGCCTTACATTGAGATGAGTAACCAACAAGAAAACCATCATCTGCCTTGCTATCAAACTTTCCTAAGTGAGTTTTGGTATTGAGAATGGTACAAGGACACCCAAAAGGTTTGAAAAATCCAATAAATGGTTTTCTTTTATTTAAAAGCTCATATGGTGTCTTGTTTTTAGGCTTGACTACTAGAACTCTGTTTTGGACAAAGCAAGCAGTATTAACTGCTTCAGCCTAGAAAGTAATTGGAAGTTTTGAATCAACTAACAGAGATCTAGCAACCTCAATCAGTGTCCTATTCCTTCTCTCAGCAACCCCATTTTGTTGTGGAGTCCTAGGAGCACTGTATTGCCTCTCAACTCCTTTTTCCTCACAAAAGGTGTTTAGGTCATGATTTTTAAATTCAGTACCATTGTCTGACCTAATGACTTTTACTTTTTGATTGGTTTGGTTTTCAATTCTTAGAATAAAGGATTTGATCAGTCCACTTGTCTCATCCTTAGTCCTTAGAAAATATACCCAGGTAAATCTAGAGTAATCATCAACAATAACTAAGCAGTATGATTTCTTACCTATACTCATAACATTTGTAGGCCCAAACAGATCCATATGCAACAACTGAAGAGAATTAGAGATAGTGTTCAACTCTTTGGACTTATGAGAAGTTTTGTGTTGTTTGCCTTTGAGACATGCAACACAATGATCATCACATGAAAAGACTTTTGAAGGCAAACCTCTTACAAGGTTGTTTTTAACAAGTTTATTCATTGTTTTAAAGTTCATGTGACACATCCTTCTGTGCCAAAGTGATGATTCATCCAGAGATGCTTTTGACACAAGACAGTTTAGGGATGAATCAGTTAAAACACTTTCCATATCTAAGAAATAAACATTATCCTTTCTGGGTGTTCTTAGTAGTATCATCTTTTCATCAACTATCTTGAATCCAGGAGCAAGGATGATGCATTCAGAATCAGTAAATAATATACTATGCTTTTTGTCACAAACCTGTGATACACTTAACAGGTTGTACCTTAATTGCTCAACATAGAATACATCTTCAAAGGTCATTTTACCTTTGGTTACATCTCCCTTACCACTAATCTTACCTCCATCTGGAGTATTACCAAAAGCAACATGCCCACCATCAATTTTCTTGAAATTCTTGAGGCAAGACATGTTCCCTGTCATGTGTCTAGAGCAACCACTATCAACATGCCAGATGCTCTTCCCCTTGAGCTGCTGGTTGCCCTACACATAAGATAAAACAATTAGTATTGATTGGGAACCCAAGACAAAGTGGTCTTGGGTCTCCCTTTCTCATCAAAGTATTTACATTCCTTTTTGATGAGATTTTTAAACTCAGAGCACTCTTTACTGGAGTACTTTGTCAAGATGATTGGCTTAGCAGCACAAACTTTAGAAGCAGTACTAACCTTAGAAGTACTAACAGAGTTAGCAGTATTAACATTAGAAGAAGTACTAACAATGTTAGTTTTAGCAGTACTAATACTCTTAGCAACACTAACATTGGTATCAGTAGTATTGCTTCTAGCAGCACTATCATTGTCAGCAGTACTATTTGTGGTAGCAGTACTAACAATTTTAGTGCTTTTAGGAATCCACATCTTGACACTTTCCTCAACAATCTTTTTCTTCATGTGGCTTTTAGATTTAGCAGATTTCTTAGACACATGGTTCCTTTCATTCTTCCTATAACCAAAGGGTTTTTGCACAGTTCTTTGAAAATTCATCCTTTGGTTCATAGGATTGAAATAACAGTATTTAGCAATATGATTGAGCTTTCCACAAATGAAACAAGGTTTTGGTCTATTGATTTTACTCAGATCAATCCCTTGTTTTTGTGCCCACTGATTATTCCAGTTTCTTTGATTACCCCTCCTTTTATCATGTTTTAGGGGCTTAGATTTAGTACAAGCACACTGTTTGCAAGGAACAGGATTCCCAACTGTGGTCTGCTTGTAATGGACCTTACTAGGCTTTCCCTCAGTCTTCTCTATGTCCTTAGATTTTACCCAAATCTTTCCACAACCCTCATTGGTAATAATTTGATTCTCTAGAGGAATCTCACCACTCACAGTGTTCTCCTTACTCTTACCAGCTTCTTTCTCAGTTTTGTCCTCAACAACTACTTCATCTAAGGTATCTATCTCAGTGGCTCCCTCAGGCAAGTCCTTCCTATCTTTGGTTTCTAGCAAGTCTGATGTAGGAGGGATGTAGTTGTTGTTGTTGTAAGGTGGTGGTGTTGTATTGTACCCAATTCCTCTTCTCAACTTGTCATGAATCTGAGTTTGTAGTAAAGAGTCCATTGCTTTAGAAGCATTGGAAAACTTTTCTGCATCTATCTTAACTTTGGCTAGCTCCCCTCTCAACTTTTCATTCTCCTCTTTAGACTTTGTCAGTTGGAGTTCAAGATCCTTTTTCTCCCACTTCCAGTAATTTGTGTCATATGAGTGTTGAAGTTCATTGGCTTGGAAACCTTTAATTTGTTCCTCAAACCTCTCAACAATTCTCACATAGTCTTTTATATCTTTTGCTAACCTCTTAAGGTCATCACTCATATTCTGGTTGTGATCCCTGTACCTTTTAACAGTGTCTATGCAAGTTTTAGAACAGAGATTAGAACTTACCTCAGTTGGGAGATCAGATACCTCTGCCATGAGAGCTTGATTTTGAATAACCTCTTCTGCTTGATCACTCCAGTCAAACCCCATTCCTTGTTGAGAAACAAGGGCTTGAGCAGAGTTTATGTTCTGGTTGAAACTACCAGTCTGAGCTTGCTGATGGTTATTGTGAGACACTCAACTTCTGCATTCCCTGGCAAAGTGTCCCTTCATATGACATTTATAGCATTCTACCTTTGACTTGTCAAAGCCTGGTCCATCTTCTCTTCTTTGGGAGAAGTTATTCCTCCCAGTCCTCTTGATGAACTTCTTTACCCTCATGGAAAGCATGGCCATCTGCCATTTAATATCCATCTCTTCAAGATCATCCGGATGAAGTTGTTCCAAATCATCATTGATTAAAGAAGAGTTTCCATGGCTGGACAGAAAGGCTTCAAAAACAGATTCAGTGCCTTTTTCTTGATTTGCTCCATTAGCAGCATTAACTGATTCAGGGTTAACAGTAGAATCAATTGATGCTGATAGGAGTGCAGCATTATGAACATATCCCGAAGGCTTCTTCTTTGCCTTCACCTCAGATTCAAACACTCTAAGGTCATTGTACAGATCATCAAGTTCTTTTTCTTCTAGTTGTTCATTCTGTCTGAATGAAACAGTATACATGGTTCATTCATCTCCAAGGGACCTTAAGAACTTTCTGTTTACATAATCTTGATCAATTTGTACTCCCATAGTGGCTAGTTCACCAATCAGCTTGTTAAACCTGTCAAAAGTTTGAGTCATGGACTCATTCTTAGTTGACATGAAGTTTTCATACAATTGTTTCAGTATTGCCTTCTGATTTCTCTTGGTACTTTTGGTACCAGATAATCTTTTCTCTAGAGCATTCCAAAGCATCTGTGCATCAGTGCAATTGTAGAATTGGTGTTGATATTCATTGGGAATAGCCAAGAGCAGTGTACTCAAAGCTTTCATCTTTGTCTGCCTTATCTTCTTTTCTGCATCAGTCTTTGGTGGAGTTCTTTTTCCATCTGCACCAATTTTTCCTTCATCATATGGACCGTTCTCAATGATGTCCCACATAGAGTAATCTGTGAGGAGAATGTATTGCTTGATTCTAATCTTCCACATGTCAAATTCATTAGATCTGAGCATTGGAGCCTTTGAGACAAGAGTACTGTTTGATTCAACTGTGTTTTCCATGATGAATAAAGGTTTCTGCGAAAACTTGCTCTGATACCACTTGTCAGGATCTGAATTCTTAACCAGAATAAACACTCAGAAACAATATTAAAGGAGTTTGCGGAATAACACTTTAATATTCAAAGATCAATGAAACAGTGAATCAAAATCTCAACTTGTAAACTTTATTGAATGATTCAAAGCTACAAGATTTCCCACACAACCTCAATATTGATGAACAGGCTCACCAATACGAATTCTACTACTCTAGAACTAGGGTTCTAAACCTTGAGGTTGATTCTCTCTATGAAAGCAAAAACTCAGAATATTGTCTAACTTGATGTTCTAAACTATTCACAATAATTCTATACATATACTAAAGATAGAAGATAATTACAAAATATAAAAGATATTCAGTATAATCTTCCATAGTTATCTCCAAGACTTTCCATGATCATCTTCAGTCTTGATCTGCACGTATCTTGATTATCTCTTAAGCAACATTAACTTCATGAGCAGTATTAAGTTCAGCAGTACTAACTACTAGCAGTACTAACTTTGCTTAGCAGTAGTAACTTCTTCAAGCAGCATTAATCTTGGTTAGCAGCATTAATCTGTCTCAGCAGTAGTAACTTCAGAAGTAGTAACCATGTTGTGCTAGCAGCATTAACCATACTTGTGCAATTCTGTAACTCCCAACAATAGTGAATACGGATTTGAATTCGAGATATTGGGGTTGAAACCATCTGTACATAAGCCCAGCCGAACATTCCCGATCTCTTGAGCAAAATCAGGATGTAGCATGTCGAAATGTTTCCAAGCCTCCCCATCACTCGAATATACCATCATTTCCGACTGTGTTTGATGTTCACAGTGCCAAGTCATCTCCTTTGCTGGTTTCTTACACATATACAATCGTTGTAATCTTTGTGTAACCGGCAAATACGTCAACACCAACTGAGGCACCTTATTATTTCGTCTAGTTGTCTTGTAACGAGGCTCCCTACACACTCGACGAGTGTCATCATTGGCATATTCCTTATAGAATAGCATGCAATGTTTTTTTCAAGCATGGATCTTCTCTTTCGGAAGATTAAGTTGCTTCAACATCTTCTTTGTCTCGTAAAAACTTCCAACCACTTGTTCACCGTCTGGTAGCATTTCTTTCACCATAGCAATGTTACGATTGTAGGTTCTCTCTGGTACATTGGAATTTTCCTTCCAATTCAGAAACCTTGACGTTGCCTCTAACTTCGAAAATCTCTAGCATCCCTCCCACAATGGCTGGTCCGTAGCTTGTAACATCTTATAGAAATGGCGTGCATGTATATTCGGTTCTTGCTCCTCCCACATACTTGAAGTACCGGGCATATTTTGGTCCATCTCCATTTATTGAACGCCATCAAAATCATTATAATCATCGTCTTCTATTATCTTTTGTGGTGGTTGAACTAATGGTGCAATTTCTCTGTGTGCATACCAGTGAGTATAAGAAAGCATGAATCATTTTCTTAACAAATCTAAATGAACCGCCTCTCGACTTTTATACTTAATAAGTTGACATCTCTTACAAGGACATCTTATAAATATTGCAAGCCTATCGTCTGTTCCACTCGGTAACATAGATTGCTCATTGGTGACAGCAAAATCCAAAAAATCTTTCAACCTCAACACTGAAAACATTTACACATACATACATTGAGACATTGATCAATTTACATATCTGTATATACGATACATTATACACATATGTTTTTTACATATACAAACATACATACATTATCTACATACACATTTACATATAAATACATATTTTCACATACACACATAGAGACATAAAGACATTGATCAATTTTACCTATCTATTTACACATACATACATATATAAATAGATACATTATCTACATACACAATAACAAGTATGTACATCAATTTACCAAAAAAGTACACATACATACATTATATATACTTACACATTTCCACATTTCGATATACATATATACATTATCTACATACATACATTATATATATACATTATATACATAGAGAGATTTTACCAAAAAGTTGGATGAAAAAATGTGAAGAGAGGAGGCGTCGGTGGTGGTGGTGGGTCGCCGATGGAAAGGCGCCGGTGGACAGAGGCGTCGGGGATTATTACGTAAATCCTTACACAAAAATTTGATTTGAAAATCGAGTTTACGAAAATACCTAAGACATTTGCATAAACTCAGCTAAAATAAGAATCCAATTGAAAAAGTGGCTAAAAAGTAAGATTGATAAAAAAAGATTAGCTATTTTGATCAATCTCGACTTTAGATATATAACCAATCACCAACTAACTTAATATATTCATGTAAAAAACTTCAATATAAATATGCATTTATAAAAAACTTCAATATAATCACCCTAATCTTTAATTTTCCAAAATCATATGAAAATGATCCATGATCTACAAATATGATAATGAATTGAATGGATAAATACATCAAAATATTACAAAAAAGACTAAATAAACACATGAGAATAAAAATTTTAAAAAATCAAAAAGAAATTGTTGATAGCCTACAGAGGTGGTCGGTGGTGGCAGTGGGGTGGTCGGTGGTGGCAGTGGTGGAGGTTGGTGGTGGCAGTCGGTGGTCAAAGTGGTGGAGGTCAGTGGTCACAGTGGGGGAGGTTGGTGGTGGCAGTGGTGGAGGTTAGTGGTAGGGCGCCGGTGGTGGGTCGTCGATGGTGGGTTAGTTGAAGGTCACCAGTGGTGGGAGGGAGGAGGTAGTGTAGAGTAGAGTTGTGAAGAGGAGAGGCGCAAAGTGAAGGAGAAAAGACCCAATCTGTAAACCTAGTTCGCGTAATTTTCGGCGGATTACCGGCGGTGGTCTCCGCCGAAAAGTAAATTCTTTTTAAAAAAGTTTGACAACTCCGCCGAATTTTTAGAAAATTTTGAATTTCCGACGGATAGGTCCTTCGGAAATCCGCCGACAAAGCCTATCCGCCGGAAATCCGCTGAAATTTTTTTTTAGTTTTATTATTAATATTATTGTTGTTATTGTTATTATTATTATTATTGTTGTTATTATTATTATTATTATTATTAAATCCCAATAAAGTCCACTAAAGCACAAATGGATTCATTAAAACCCAATTGAATCCATTACCGCCCAACTGAATGAATTAAAAGCCCATGTGGATCCATTAAAATCCAACTTGATCCATTAAAGCCCAACCGATCCATTAAAGCCCAATTGGGTTCATTAAAGCCCAACTGGATCCATTAAAGTCCAAGTGGATCCATTAAAACCCAACTGGATCCATTAAAGCCCAACCGATCCATTAAAGTCCAATTATGTCCATTAAAGCTCAAGTGGATCCATTAAAGCCCAACTAGGTCCATTAAAGCGCAACCGATGCATTAAAACCCAATTGGGTCCATTAAAGTCCAAAGTTGATCCATTAAAGCCCAAGTGGATCTATTACCATCCAAAGTGGATCCATTAAAACCCAAGTGGATCCATTATAGCCCAACTGCATCTATTAAAGTCCAGTAGGAACCATTAAATCCCAACTGGATACATTAAAGCCCAATTGGATCCATTAAATCCCAACTTGATCCATTAAAGCCCATGTAGATCCATTAAAGCCCATGTGGATCCATTACAATGCAAGTGGATCCATTACAGCCCAAATGGATCCATTAAAGCCCAGCAGAAACCATTAAAGCCCAACTAGATCCATTAAAGCCCAAATTGTATCCATTACCGCCCAAAGTGGATCCATTAAAGCACAGTTGGATCCATTAAAGCACAACTGGATCCATTAAAGCACAACTGGATCCATTAAAGACAACTGGAACCATTAAAACCTAACCGATCCATTAAAGCCCAATTGGATCCATTACAGCGCAACTAGATCCATTAAAGCCCAACTAGATCCATTAAAGCCCAAATAAATCCATTAAAGCCCAAACGATCCATTAAAGCCAACTGATCCATTAAAGCCCAATTGGATCCATTACAGCACAACTAGATCCACGTAGATCCATTGAAGCCCAACTAGTTCCATTAAAGCCCAAGTGGATCCATTAAAGCCCAACTAGAACCATTAATGCCCAACTGGATCCATTAAAGCCCAAGTTGGTCCATTAAAGCTTAAGTGGATCCATTAAAATCCAACTGTATCCATTAAAGTCTAACAGAACCATTAAAGCCCAACTAGACCGCTTAAAGCCCAACCGATCCATAAACACTCATTTTTAAAAGCATTTTTATTTTTTTAAAAACTTGAATATATTTTTATTATTTTATTTTATATCCACCAAAAATCCGCCTGAATTTTTTGAATTTTTCGGATGGATCCAATATTATTTTTGTATTTTTTTTTTGTTTCTTATAAAGAGTAAAAGGAAAAAAAATTGGATTTCCAGCGGATTTTTGGCGGATCCATTATTTTTTTAAATACAAAATATCTGCCGAAAATCCGCCGGAATTTTTAAATTTTTTCCGACGGATATTTTTTTTACTTCTTTTATAAAAAATAAATATTTAAAATTTTCCGGCGGATTTCTGGAGGATTTTAATTAATTAAAATCCACCGGAAATCCGCCGAATTTTATTTAATTAATTATCATTAATATGAAAACAATAAAAAAATAATAAATACTGTCGGAAATGCGTCGAAAATCCGCCGAAAATAAAAGATTTTTAAAAAAAATAAAGAATAATTTTCTGGCGGATTTCCAACAAAAGTCAACGAAGTTTGACCCGTTTGAAATCCGTCGGAAATATCCGCCAGAAAAGGTGGTTTGTCTAGTAGTGGTCCCCAGTGCCATAATTAATTATTCTGAGTAATCAATCGAAAGCAGACCACATGGATTATTGTTATTCCATCTTTGTTTGTTTGCTTGAACTTGTGTTCATGTGTTTTAATTCATCAATGCATTCTCATCGTAAGAATTTTGCATTAAAAAACTTTCATGAATCTCGATTGTATCTTGAATATCGACATCTCAGTGGGGGTTTTCATGAATGAGAATTTGCATTAAAAGACTTTGTTGATGCTTTTGCTTGATCTTGTGATTCAGCAGCCTTCATCTCCTCCTCTGTCTCATCACCAAAAAGAAGGTTTCATGAAGAGGGTTTTCATGGAAAAGGTTTCACTGGAAAAAATGGGGTTTCATGAAGAAAGTTTTCACCGGAAAAAATGGGGTTTTATAAAGAAAGTTTCACTGGAAAAAATGGGGTTTCATTAAGAAGGTTTCACCGGGGTTTCATGAAGAAGGTTTCACTAGAAAATATGGGGTTTCATGAAGAAAGTTTCACTGGGAAAAATGGGGTTTAATAAAGAAGATCTTCATGAAGAAGGTTTCACCGGAAAAAATGGGGTTTCATGAAGAAGGTTTCACCGGAGAATGAGTGATTTTAGGAACAAAATTATGATATTTAATAGTTACCTATTTTGTATTGATTTTTTACTAATGAAAACCCAGAAATACCCTTTAGCTCCTTATTTTTAGTTAAAAAAATGTAAAATATATTTAAAATGACTTTTGATCTGAACCATTGATTTTGACTTTGAAAGCTAAAATGAGGGTTGCAAGGGTTTCAACCTTTTTGTGGGTTGCAAATTAAATTAAGGACCCCTATGTGTGTGTGTATATATATTTATATGTATATATATATATATATATATATATATTATTCAATCAAAAGAGTAAAAGTTATGTTAGAATTATTTGGCTAAGTGGGTCTAAATAATGTCTAAGAAATAAAGTGGGAAAACTAATTAGATCTATGTGATTAATTAATTAAATGGTTTTATCATTTAAAATAGTTCAATAATGTTTATGGGATTAGTTATTTAGTTATTTAATTCAATTAAATAAATAAAAGCGCTTTAAGTCCTAAAATAAGGAAACCCCATAAAGCTTGATATAAAAAAAGATTAGGAGATTAGGGTTTAAACCTAAGCTCCTTCTCCTTCTCTAAAAATTCGCCCCCTCCTCCTCCCCTCTCTTAGGATCGATTTTTGTTCTAGGAACAAAAATTGATGGTTTTGATTGAAGAACGGACTAGCATTCGGTTGATGTTGTTCGTGTGGATACCGATAGAGGTGTTCTAACTTGAACACTTGATTCTCCATCAACTCTTCATCGATTTAAGAGGTAAAAATCGAATCTTGATGTTTATAGTTTTTCTTTTGGTTGATCTATTTTTACTCAATTGGATCATGGTTTTTGAAAATCGCTTTTACATATGTTTTGTTTTTCCGTTGCACGTTATTTTTTATGTTGTTTGTTTAAAATCAGCATTAAACATACCTGAGATCTCCAAAAATGGTATCAGAGACACTCTTGAGTAAACACATTACATGATGAATTTTGCTTCATTTGTTTTGTTGTTTAATTACAACAAATTCAAATAACCGAATATTAATATTTATGAAAAATGCTTGATTTTCATTTCTATGTTGTATGTTTCTCTCCATAGCTATGAGCATGCATGATTAGCCATGAATTAAGTTGTTTTTCTTTTATATTGTTCATATAAATTGTTATTTATGCATGGCTATCTTAGCCATTTTGACCGATGGTTGTGTGTGGTTGATTTTCAATTTTATTGGTAATTTTGTTGCCACTTGTAATTTAAATTTTATTGGCAATTTGCCGTTTGTAATTATAATTCCTAGTTAGCCTTCAATTTTGTTGTATTGTATTTTCTTTAAGTTCTAAGTATTAGATAGGATCTTTGTATTTTTTTACTTATTGTAAAATCAAGAAAACGAAGATTGGAGGCTTGGGGAGATTGAAGACAGCGGCCATCACGAACATGCAGGAAAAAAGGTTTTGTTCTTAGTTTTACCATCAATTTTATGTTGGCTTAGCAAATCAATTTAGGTCGGTCTTGTTGTTCAATGATACAATTGCATAAAAGAAATTCACAGTTGTCGCAAAAGTGGTGGAATGCTCTTGAAACCTTCATAAGAAAAACCGATGGAACAACCACATCACCTAGTGCTTCGGTGTATTAGCATGTGTACTAGAGCGGCTGAGTATGAATTTCATCGCCGGTCAACCATACGACAGTGAATCCGTTCCCGTATGCATATATGTGTATTTTATTGATATAATTGTTGATTATATGCATGTGTCATATAATTGTTGATTATATTTATATAAAAAGTTTTTTTTGAAACAAAAATAAAACACATGTTTGTGTTCTTTCCCCGTATGGAAAGTTAACAAAAACTCAATTTTAGTTTTTGGAAAGTAAAATAAAACTGAACATTGAGTTTTTTTCAAATAGGGAATGTTTTCAAAACTCATTATTTCCATAAAGATAAGTTAAAATTGGTTTTAAGAAAAGTGTAACGAATTTTTTTATGCATGCAAATTTTTGTAACACTATTTTTTTGTAGAATAGAGATTATACAAAATAATACCCTTTTTAAAATTTAATGCCACACCATCCAATCGTTAGGATACTTGACACCGTAATTTTTGGGTAGTGCTAAGAGCCAGTCATATTACATTCCCAAGGTGTTAAATTTGTGCATCGGTAAGAACTAAGCCAAATTATCACAATTCTAAATTGGACAATTTAACCGACGCCCATGTAAGATCTATGCTCGGGGAAATGATGGGACTAAACATGCAAATTGGACACTAGGTGTCCCGAGTCCTATAAAGACCTAAGAGTTGCACTTGCAATGCAGTTGGTACCCGTTGTAACGACAATTATCTCAGTGTGTTCTTTAAAATAAGTTTAAAGGTGTCAAGTGAATAAAACATGGAAGTATGGGGGTCATTTTTTGTAATTCTATGCCTCAAGGACCTAAAACCCTAGTAAAACCTATTATTTAGGAGTCTGCTTTGGGTACTCCTTGTGTGCGACGTTGAGATTTTAGAAAGGAGAGAAGAAATCACCCTTGGATTTTGGAAGCAATGGAGTTTGATTCTTGGCAGATTTAATCAAGTAGTGTATGGAAGCTTTTCTCCTCCAACAGGTAAATCTTTGAACCCTTTCGAAGTTTATTTTTGGATTTTATTTGAAGAAAATCCCTCTTTTGGTCAGTTCATTGTATTGTTGTGCTGCTACTAAAATTAGATGGGAATCAGGGTTGAGTTTTATAATCTATGTGGTTAATGATTGGAAAATCTTGGGTTAGATTGGGTTGTCTTATTAAAATCAATCTGAGATAAATTTAAGGTCTGAACTAATTTCAGATTTGAGATGTTGGATATTTGATATTTAAGGATTCCAGGTAAACTTATCGCAAGATTTGAGGTTTGTTTCGATAGAAATCATCATTTGTCTGATCGGATTTTTGGCTAAGATCGGGTGAAACTGATGCAAGGTTTTGGGGTAAAGTCGCCGCAGTATTAGAGGGGGGGCGGCGCATCTCAGGTCGCGTTACTCATGTCCATCCCGAGATCCGCATGTAAGTGGGTGTATCATCGAGCCTCGCATGATGCGGGTGTACCTCTCAACCGAGCCCCGCATAGAAGTGCGTGTGCGTTGGATCGACACCGGCATAGGAGCGGCGTACGCTGGATCGAGACCCACACAGGTGCAGGTGTGGTCGAGAATGAGGCTCGCGTCTCCTTTTGGCTGGGTGATGCCGAGGCCCGCGTCTCTCCTTGAGCCGGGTGTAGGCACAATCTGAGTCCCCTGTTTGGGTCGGGTCTCAGGTCTATGTGTTGGGCTTTGTTGTACTTTAGGTGTCGGGTTAGTGTGTATGCAGTCAATAAAAAGGTAACCTCAAATATTAATTTTGTGCTTAACCTTGGACTGTTAACATCAATCTATAGGAACTTGATTTTTGGGATTATTGAGAGTGCAGTCCAACCTTCCATGTGAGTTCCCTTGTTACTCAACTCTTTGAAAACCGAAAATGGCTTAAACAATTATATTTGAAATAGTGAATTATTGGGAAATTATTGCGATATTGCATGATATTATTTTTTGCGTTTTGTCAATGGCGGAGGTTATTATTTTGTAAATTGGATGACATGGCTTACATTAAACCATCGGGATGGTTGAACCGAGTGTATGGAATCCGTTTCTTTACACGTAGGAACGACATCGACTTGGGGGCCGATTGGGGATCTACTGGGCCTAGAGACGAGGGTGATTATTATCCGAAGGGTAACTTTGTGAACCAAACTTTATTAAATGATTCTGTTATCTGTAATAATTTGTTTATGTTGATGTTGGGAATTCACTAGACCCTCCCGGTCTAACCCTCTCTTTCAAACTTTTTTTAAAACCCATTTTCAGGGAAGAATATTGTTGGTGGCTCGTCCAAGGGCGAAGAGAAATGTTGAAAGCTTATGGAGTAGAGGTTTATGCCTTAGTGCGGTTTAGTTGCTTTAGAAGATACTCGGTTGTAATAGTGTTAATTCACGTTTAAAAGTTAAAGTTTCCTTTCTGTATTCATGAATTGGGACCCATTTTGGGAATTAAAATTTTTCATCGATATGTTATGTTCTGCTTGGTTTTGTGTTGTTACAAATTGGTATCAGAGCCATAGTTTAAGAGATTTAGGTGAGCGTTTGGACCTAAACTAAAACTGTAAGCGGGACACAACCGAGAAATAGGACGTCCTACGGTTACCGCTATAGGAGTGTATGTAATGAGATATAGGGACTAACATGTAAGGTAAATTTGGAATTACATCTGGGCAATGTAATTGCAAATTTACAGGTACATGTACGTGCCCATAAATCTTGTTGCATATGGGTCTGTTAAATTAAAGGTTACCCATGTGTTGTTTCAGCTGTCGTCATGTCTGAGCGAGTTTTGTAGAGTAGGGCAGTGCCAATGGGGGAGAATATGCCGGTGAATGAGATTCTTGTTGAGGCGCCGGTGGGTCCCACTGGGCAGTTGGCAGCCCGAGGAAGGGGTCGTGGTCATGGACGGGGACCAGGATGGACCACCCGAAAGGCTACAACTCAATTCAAGGGGACCAATGTCGGGAATCAAGGAAAATCCAAGACCCGTGTCACTCGCCGGGCGAGAAGTGTTGAGATTCCTATGGAGAGGGAAACCTCTCATCAACAAAGCTCGGCAACTGTGATAGGGCGAGGAACCGCAAGGGCTCGTGGTCGGGGCCATAATCTGGCCTTTGTGACTCATGAAACCTTTGCCACTGAAATGGGAAAGCTTCAAGAGACCCTGAAAGCGTTATTGGCTCATCAAAAGAAGATAGCCTCAGGAAGCAGAGACAAGAGTGAGAGTAAGGAGGTTAAAGAACTGTCGAGTCCAACCGTGACGGAAGTGGGAGGTCATTCCCCATCGGTGACCTTTGTGGCAAATAAGGTGACTGCAAAGGGATGTAGCTACAAGTAATTTGCTGCATGCAAGCCTCCTACTTATAAGGGAGAGTGTGACCCAGTTCTGGTAATGAAATGGATCAAGGAGATGGAACTGGTGTTTGCTACAAGCAAGTGGAGCGTTATATCTTCGGGCTGAAGAGCAGTCTGCAAGAGCTGGTTTTAGAAAGAGAGTCAGCCACCTTTCAGGCGGCCATTAATGCGGTCGAGATGACAGAGAAGGAAAAGAACCATCAAGTGACGGAGAGGGTTGGTGACAAAAGGAAGTGGGATGGATCGATATCAGATCCGAGAAAGGGAAAAGATTTCAGGGCAGAGTCGAGAGGGGGTCGTGGATTCGGAGATAAGCCTTGTGGAAAGTGTCATCGGGGTGCATCGGGGAGAATGTGGATCAGGGTAAAGATCATGCTTTCAGTGTGGGATGCCAGGGGATATGTCAAAAGATTTCCCTAGCAAGAGGACTTACTATCAGTGTGGGTCACCAAATCATTTGCGATCTGATTGTTCGCAAGTAAAACGGGGCGGACCAATTCAAGTTAGGGAGTGTGGAGGAGGAAAAAGGGAGGAGCCTTCAACATGTTAACAATGGAGGCAAAGGAGGTTCCGGATATTGTGACAGGTATGTTTCTGGTGAACTATGTTTGTGATAGGGTATTGTTTGATCTGGGGGCGAGTTGCTCTTTTATATCTCCTGCGTTTCAAACTGTTTGGGGGTAAAGCCTAAATGTTTAGAGCGGATGTTCGAGGTAGAAACTGATGATGCTAATCAAGTGTCTATTAAGGAGGTGTTTGAGGAGTGTGTCATAGACATCGAAGGGAGTCTAGTGCTAGTGGTGTTATACCCCATGGCAATGAGAGAATTTGATGTGGTGCTTGGGATGGATTGGTTGGCTAAGAACGATGCTAGTATTTTCTGCAATAAGAAGTTGATCCGTATGGTGTTGCCAAAGAAGCGGATGGTAGTGATTTATGGAGATAGACGAGATAGGAGTTCTAGTCTGATTTCCATGATCAAAACAAATAAGAGTTTGAGGACAGGATGTCGGGGATTCTTTTCGTATGTTGTAGATGCTAAGAAAGATAAGTGGAGAGTGGAGGAGGTATAGGTAGTGAGCGAATACCCGGAAGTATTTCCAGAAGATTTGACAAATCTATCCCCGGATCGTCAAGTCGAATTTCGGAACGATCTGGTGACTGGCGCTGCACCGATCGCACGTGCGCCATATAGACTAGCACCTGCGGAGATGAAAGATATGATGTCACAATTACAAGAATTCCTAGAAAGGGGTTTATAAGGCCTAGCACCTCTCTGTGGGGAGCACCAGCTCTTTTTGTGAAAAAGAAGGACGACACTATGTGAATGTGCATAAATTATCGGAAGCTCAATAAGCTGACGATCAAGAATAAGTATCTGATTCCCAGGATAGACGACTTGTTCGATCAGCTTCAGGGAGAAAGTTTCTTCTCTAAGATCGATTTAAGGTCGGCTTATCATCAACTCAAGGTAAGGGAAGAAGATATTCCGAAAACAACATTGTGTACGAGATACGGACATTTCGAATTTCTCGTAATGCCATTCGTTTTGACCAACACTCCTGCGACATTCATGGATATGATGAATATGGTATGTCAGCCCTACCTGGACAAATTCGTTATAGTGTTCATCGAAGACATCTTGCTGTACTCAAAGACCGAGAGAGAGCATGAGGATCATTTGCAGACGGTTTTAGAGTTGCTAAGGCGAGAAAGGCTTTACGCAAATTTTCGAAGTGTGAGTTCTGGTTGCGAGAAGTGCAGTTTCTTGGACACGTCGTGTCCCACGATGGGATCAAGGTGGATCCGGCGAAAGTGGATCCAATCCGAGATTGGGAAGCACCGAAGAATCCGTCGGAAGTCTAAAGTTTTTTGGGGTTGGCCGGTTACTACCGAAAGTTTATCAAAGACTTTTTGCGTATCACAACGTCGCTGACTTCGTTGACTAAGAAGAATGTAAAGTTCACATGGACAGAATCTCAGAGGAAGGTTTTCCAGAAATTGAAGGACATGTTGAGTAGCGCTCCGATCTTGTCCCTGACAGATGGGACGGATGATTTTGTGGTGTATAGCGACGCGTCGCGACTGGGTTTAGGATGCGTCCTAATGCAGCGTGGCAAGGTGATCGCTTATGCATCTCGCCAGCTGAAGGACCATGAGTCTCAATACCTTACACATGACTTCGAGTTAGCCGTCGTTGTCTTCGTGCTGAAAATCTGGAGGCATTACCTGTATGGAACGCACTGTCAGATCTTCATAGATCATAAGAGCCTCTGCCACCTTTTTGATCAAAAGGAGTTGAATATGTGCCAACGTCGATGGATGGAGTTGCTAACCGATTACGATTGTAAGATCGAGTATCACCCCGGGAAACTAACGTTATGGCCGACGCGCTGAGTCGAAAGAAACGAGGTGAAAACTTGAAGGTGATGGCCATGAGGGCCATGTTGACTACAACTTTGTTGGAAGAGATAAAGAAATTTCAAGTGGAAGATCAATCCCCCGAGAACCTCAAGAAGGAACGGATTGTCGGTATTGTAAATTCCTTAGTAGAGAATAGTCGAGGACTAAAGTGTCTTAATGGGAGGATCTGGGTTCCTATACTCAGGGAGAAGAGAAAAACTATCCTGGAAGAAGCGCACAAGCAAAGTATTTGATTCATCAGGGGACAAACAAGATCTTTGGAGATCTGATGCGAGATTATTGGTGGCCAGGATTAAAGAAGGACATAACATACTTTGTGGAGAGATGCTTAACGTGCTTGCAAGTGAAGGTGGAGCACCGGCGACCTTACGGGAAACTGCAACCGTTAGACATTCTTGTCTGGAAGTGGGAACAGATCACGATGGACTTTGTGACTAAGCTGTCGAGAACCCCGAATGGTTATGACACAATTTGGGTCATCGTGGATCGACTTACTAAATTGGCACATTTCTTACCAATCAAAGAGACTTACACCATGGAGAGATTAGCTAAGTTGTATATCGACGAGATTGTCGTTCGCCATGGGGTACCGTTGTCTATTATGTCCGACCGTGACAATCGATTCACATCAACATTCTGGAAGACTTTTCAAACAGAAATGGGATCGCAAATCAAGATGAGCACACACCCACAAACCGATGGCCAGAGCGAGCGGACCATTCAAACCTTAGAGGATATGTTGAGAGCGTGCATGCTGGATTTTCAAGGTTCATGGGAAAGTCATCTACCTTTAATTGAGTTCGCCTATAACAAAAGTTATCACGCAAGCATCAAAGTTGCCTCGTATGAGATGCTTTACGATAGAAAGTGTTGCACACCTTTGTATTGGAACGAATTGGGGGAAAGGCAACTGGCTGGACCGGAGTTACTGCAATTGACGGCGGATAAAATTGTCCAAGTGCGAGAAAGATTTAAGGTGGCACGGGATCGCCAAAAGAGTTATGCGGACAAGCAACGTAAGGATATTAAATTTTCAGTAGGTGAAAAAATGATGTTGAAAATATCGACTTGGAAGGGTGTGGTCCGATTCGGGAAGAAATGGAAGTTATGCCCACGCTTCATTGGACCTTTTGAAATCATTGAGCGAATTGGAGAAGTGGCGTACAAGTTGGAATTGCCTGAAAGATTAAGGGTCATTCACAATACGTTTCACGTCTCAAATCTGAGAAAGTGTTTGGTAGATGTTGAGATGGTAGTTCCACTGGAAGACGTGCGAGTAGACGAGAGATTGAATTTTGTTGAAGAGCCATAGTCGATCATCAACAGGAAAGTTAAACGCTTATGAACAAAGGAAATCAATCTAGTAAAAGTTCAGTGGAAGTTTCACAAGGGTCGAGAAGCTATGTGGGAGTTGGAATCGGAAATGAGGTCTAAACACCCACACCTTTTTTACTAAGAAATTACGGGGACGGAATTTGTCTAACCGGGGAAGTGTTGTAACGACCATTATCTCATTGTGTTCTTTAAAATAAGATTAAAGGTGTCAAGTGAATAAAACATGGAAGTATGGGGGCTATTTTTGTAATTCTATGCCTCAAGGATCTAAAACCCTAGTAAAACCTATTATTCAGGAGTCTGATTTGGGTACTCCTTGTGTGCGGCGCTGAGATTTTAGAAAGGAGAGAAGAAATCACCCTTGGATTTTGGAAGCATTGGAGTTTGATTCTTGGCAGATTTAATCAAGTAGTGTGTTGAAGATTTTCTCTTCCAACAGGTAAATCTTTGAACCCTTCTGAAGTTTATTTTTGAATTTTATTTGCAAAAAACCCCTCTTTTGGTCAGTTCATTGTATTGTTGTGTTGCTACTAAAATCAGATAGGAATCAGGGTTGAGTTTTATAATCTTTGTGCTTAATGATTGGAAAATCTTGGGTTAGATTGGGTTGTCTTATTAAAATCAATCTGAGATAATCTTAAGGTCTGAACTAGTTTGAGATTTGAGATGTTGGATATTAGTGGATTTAAGGATTTCAGGTAAACTTATCGCTATATTTGAGGTTTGTTTTGATAGAAATCATCATTTGTCTGATCGGATTTTTGTCTAATATTGGGTGAAACCGATGCAAGGTTTTAGGGTAAAGTCGCCGCGGTATTAGAGGGAGGTGGCGCATCTCAAGACGCGTTACTTTTGTCCATGCCGAGACCCGCATGTAAGCGGGTGTATCATCGAGCCCCGCGTGATGCGGGCATACCTCTCAACCGAGCCCCGTATAGAAGCGGGCGTGCGCTAAATCGAGACTTGCATAGAAGCGATGTGCACTGGATCGAGACCCACACAAGTGCGGGTGTGGCCGAGAATGAGGCTCGCGTCTCCTTTTGGTCGGGTGATACTGAGGCCCACTTCTCTCCTTGAGTCGGGTGTAGGCACAACCTATGTCCCCTTTTTGGGTCGGGTGTTAGCGTGTTAGGCTTTGTTGTAGTTTAGGTGTCGGGTTAGTGTGTATGCAGTCAATAAAAGGGTAACCTCACATATTAATTTCGTGTTTAACCTTGGACTGTTAATATCAATCTGTAGGAGCTTGATTTTTTGGATTATTGAGAGTCCAGTACAACCTTCCAGGTGAGTTCCCTTGTTACTCAACTCTTTGAAAACTGTAAATGGCTTAAACAATGATATTTGAAATATTTATCGGTTTCGTTAAAGGAATTCGTATAGTGAATTATTGGGAAATTATTGTGATATTGCATGAGATTATTTCTTGCGTTTTGTCAACAGTGGAGTTTATCATTTTGTGAATTGGGCTCCATGGCTTACCTTAAACCATCGGGTATGGTTGAACCGAGTGTATGGAATTTGTTTCCTTACACGTAAGAACGACATCGACTTGGGGACCGATTGGGGATCTACTGGGGGGCCTAGAGACGAGGGTGATTATTATCTGATGGGTAACTTTGTGAACCAAACTTTATTAAATGATTTTGTTATCTATAATAATTTGTTTATGTTGATGTTGGGAATTCACTAGCCCTCCCGGTCTAACCCTCTATTTCAAAGCTTTCTTAAAACCCATTTTCAGGTAAGAATATTGTTGGTGGCTCGTCCAAGGGCAAAGAGAAATGTTGAAAGATTATGGAGTAGAGGTTTATGCCTTAGTGCGGTTTAGTTGCTTTAGAATATACTCGGTTGTAATAGAGTTACTTCACGTTAAAAAGTTAAAGTTTCCTTTCCGTATTCATGAAATGGGACCCATTTTGGGAATTAAAAGTTTTCATCGATATGTTATGTTCTGCTTGATTTTGGGTTGTTACACCCGTTATCTACTGATTGAACTTATTATTGTATGTATGATAAACTGCATAAATATTAAACTTTAATGTGGATCTTAGCCCTTACAAAATTATTTTTTTAAGGATTAAATGCCGAAAATACTGCAATTTAACTTTAAATTCTTTTGTAGATGGCCATAACATTAGTAAACAATTTTTCACTCTGTTATCTTCTAGAGAAACACAAACTAAATGGCTCTAACTTCATGGACTGGTATCGTAACTTGAGGATTGTCCTCAAGCATGAAGAAGTTACATGTCATTGAAAACCCTTTACCTGAACCACCTCCTGAGAAAATGCTTGTGTGAAACAATTCGACGAACAAAATGAGGTTGCATGTCTTATGCTTGCAAGCATGATTCTAAACCTCCATAAGAATATGGAGAACCTTGAAGCATATGAGATGCTTGGTGAGCTAAAGAACATGTTTCAACATCAAGCTAAGCAGGAACTATTTGAAATTTTTTCGAACACTCCATGTGTGGAAGATGGAGGATACTCAGTCAGTTGGCACTCATGTCTTAAAAGATGAAGAGTTGTATTGATCGATTGTAGTGACTAGGATCTTCTATAGGCACAAAATTGGTAGTCGTCTTGATTTTAAATAATTCTTCCAAATCATACGGTCAGTTCGTCGTGAGCTACAATATGAATGATTAGGAGAAATGTCTCTCAGAGTTGCATGCGATATTAAAGACTGTTGAGCAGAACATTCCTAATTCCCATCCAGTGCTTATTATTAGGTAAGGGCATGTGACAAAAATATACATGGAAAAACAAAGGCAAAAGCAAAGTGTTGCCCAAAAGGTTTTGGTCTTGCCCACGAAAAAGGAGCATCCTGCAAAAGACGACGAGTGTTACCATTGTGGCAAGAAAGGCCATAGGAAGAGGAGTAGTTGTCCCGTCTACCATGCAGATGTGAAGAAAGGCAAAGCTAGTGAGACCAGCAAGTCATCAGGTATATCTTTATATGATAGGATTCTACACTTTTCAAAATTCATGGGTATATGATACTGACATATGTTTTTATGTACATGGACGGAGAATAAGTAAGGGAATTGATGATGACTTGGAAGCTATGAGTTGGATTGCCAAGTTTATCCTTTTTAATTTCAAATTATTTTACAACTTTTCCCGTACTTTGAAATATTATTGATTTTGGTACCAAATTTATGTTTGATGCACATTTTCCATTATTGATTGACCCTTCGTTGAATGTTCCTATCTCGATAATTATCCTTTTAGTATAATATTTATGAAGTTATGTGCATGTTTCAAAATTATTACACTGGATATATTAAGTATGATTCAAGCCACACTTGGATTATGCTAATTTATGACATTGTCATCTGTGTCACATGATCTTGAAACACATGACAAAATTCCAATTAGTAGGAGTACCGGCATCATCTAACCCTGGGTTATTTGATTAATCTGATTCAAGTTATGTGAATATATTATTAATGTGAAAATGCAATAATTCTACTAGACCTAATACATGTTGATGTATGTAGTCCTTATAATAGCACTATGTCCATAGATTCAAAAGTTGCCTTAATCTCCATCTTTTGAGGATATTCCTTAGATCGTGCCATGATGCATTTATAAATGATTTCAAAGCTAAAGAAGGTTGTTGAGACACCCTAATCGTTATGGCATGGGTAGGTATCCCAAAGTTGTTGCAATTGAGAATCTGAAAATTGAAAATCCAAAAGTATCAAATATATATATGTGGAATACCATTATCCAACCAAAGACAAAATGTTTTTGTTGATTGAAATGTTTAGTTACTAGGGAGAAATCTCTTATTACGATAAGCAAGTGGGAGCCATGTAGATCTGAAAAAAAAATACAAGGACCACACCATACAACGCCTTCTTTAATCACTAGTAGAAAACATGTTAGGCCTAAGCACCTGTTTGCATAGGCACGACAGAGAAAACACCTTCTGATGGGATTCATTGAATGGTTCAAGAAATATAGATTCCTTGTGCCTATTTGGAGAATCTAGATCAAAATATTTATTGTAAACATGTTTACCATCAAGAGGTGGTATCAGATCCAGAATCTAATAAATGGCTTAATGCCATGAATGCAAGTTACATTCCATGAAAACGACCAAATCCAGTACATAGTTGATTTTCACTTAGCAACATGTCTGTTGAAATGCAAATATCTTTCAAGCGGAGATCTATGCGGACAGATAAGTACATACCTCGAATGCTCGGTTAAAAAGGACTACCTACCTAAAGTATGGCCAAATATATATATATATATATATATATATATATATATATATATATAAATGTGTGTGTGTGTGTGTGGTGGATATATGTATGTGGATTTATGTATGCATGTAGTATATATGTGCTAGATATATGTATGTAGTGGATGTATATGTAGCACGTATGTATATATGTATGTATATAATGGATATATGTATGTGGATGTACATATGTATGTATGTATGTATGTAGTAGTAGTAGTAGTACTAGTAGTAGGCTTGTATTTGGGTAACACCAATTGGATAATTTACCTTTTTGTATTTGTAAGCATATTTTGATTCCCCTTTGTTATTATATATTGGGGATGATGTCTTTTATATTTATATGTCATCTGAATCAAAGCTTCTTATAAGCTTTTGTTAGGACCATAAATGTCCTAAGTAATTGAAAGTTTAATAAAGCAATGTAATGCCTTGTATTATCTTTGGAATATGTAGCATGGACTTCATATGTGGTAATGGGCTTGGGACTAGTCTTTGTATGGGCTAGTATATAAAGTGTTGTAGAGATCAAAGTGTTATAAAGGCTATAAGAGCTACAACAACGTTATAGGTTGCAAAAATATAGGGAAAAAAAGGCAAGATTTGTACTAAGCTTGGATTTGTGCTCATTTTGGGTACTGTAAACATGGAGTCTAATATGCACTTCATATGAAGGTCATTCTATCCAATAGTATTGTAGAAAACTATTACTACAGCAACCTCAAGTTATGTTGTTGCAAGGTTCTACCGCACTATGACGTTAAAATTCCAACCTGATCTTACACTCTTACACGCTTGCATTCTTTTAATTATTGTTACATCTCAATAGTTGGTTAATTCACTCTAAAAAATATTGCTTCCATTTTACCTCTTGAAATATCATTTTAAGATTAACTTGTTGTAATTATTTTACTTTTAAATCCTTGAGGTACAATACTTGGTCTTAGTTACCATTATTACTTGCTTCGGACGATACTAGTGAGCCATGTATACTTGCATGATTTACTAGTTGCTATAGCCTTTTGGGGTTATATTCATTCCACACTGGTATGTATATATGTATATATGTTGTAGATATATGTAATATTATATATGATAATACATGTATACGCTATATATACATGATAAATTCATTCATGCAATAAGCTTATTGGCCTTTATGAGAGATTCATATTTGACTTAGTGGTTGTTTATGAACCTTATTGGGCCTTTATGGGCCTCACTGAGTCTTAATGAACTTGATTAGGTCTTGATGGACTACATTGGCTCATAGTTAATGTTTGGTCTGCAGACTAGATGGGACAGAACTGGACTGGACGAGACTGGACAAGACTAGACTGGAAGGGACTAGACTCTTTCATGCCTTTGGTACAACTAGAACAGAACTGGACAAGTGTTAAAATTACCATATTTTCCCAAAAATAGTGCTTAATGTCTTTTTTACCATATAATAGTATATAGGGGTGGTTTATTTTACAAACCATCCAAATCTAACAAACTTACAAACTCATCCTAACCTATATAATAGTATATAGGGGTGGCATGATTGTAAACAACAATAAACTTTAGACTTTTTCCATGAAACCCCACGCTTAGGAAGGGTAAATCTGGTAAATCACTTATTAGAAAAAGCGGTGACCATGGAAATCTAGATTCATGGAGATCAAATCCCATATTTTTCTCCAGTTACCCTAAGCATAATACGAAATTCCACTGAAAACTTTGAAACCAAGAAAATAGAAGCAATTTCTACGAAAATCTTCACACAATTTCAAGGCTGAAGGAAATTCGAGGTCTGAAATAACAATGATTCTATTACTGAAATAACAATGATTCTTCCAAATTATCATCTTCCCACCAATGTGGCACGATAAAACTCAACCCTATTTCAAGATTTGAGGAATATTCAAACCCATGTTGCCAAGTCATTATGCTTGGTTTCTGTTTTAATATATATATATATATATATATATATAATGATTGATTGATCTTCCCACCAATGTAGGATGATGAAACTCAAACTTATTTCAAGATAGAGGAATACTCAAGCCTCTTTAAAATATGTGTTTTGCACTATAATTTTTACCTTTTGGTTGGTTTCGATTCCAACCATGGTTTTAGATTTCAAAGGCGGACAATCACTCTTATATATACCCATCATCTTCTTCCAAAGTATCATCTTCTCACCAATGTTGTTTTTGGGGTTCTAAATTTATAGGAATAAATTGGCTAAAATAAATCTACTACTTATTGCTTCAAGGCGAGTTATGTCTATCCTTAAAGCAATTTCGCCCTCACCGTTCGATTGAACATAGTGCTATGTGCTTGTGGCGAATTACTTCTCAAGTTACAATGAAGCAACGTATGTAGAGCAATTATCAACACCGCACTTTGTGGTGATAATCCGGTTGAACTATTGAGTTTCAAGGATTTCTAGAAACTAGAAATTTATGATTCTATAGCAACACAAACTCTAGCAATCTGGTATATGAAAAAATTGTCCCATTTCGGTGTCTAGAGGATGATATATATATAGAGGAAAAAATGAAATGGTGTAACCTTTCATTAAGAGGTGCAACCTTTCATGAATAGGTGCAACCTTTCATGAATAGGTGCAATGATTCAACTTCCCTCCAAAAATAACCGAATTAACTAACTAACGAAGTTAACGGAAAAATTAACGGACCGTTAATTATAAGGACAAAAAATTCACTCTTCCTAAGACTTAACACAAAATATTTTAGACTCTAACTTATTTTGAAAATTTCCCCAACAAACCCCACCATTTTCAAAATAGACTCGAATTTGAAAAGACTAACTTGACATGACCTAACCAGATTCCGAAATCCTTGGGGGTGTTATGCATAATTAAAGGTGGAGTCTTACACCTTGAACCTTTAAATAGTTAAAGTGCTCAAATCTAACTAGGGTAAGAATGGTTGAACCAAAGTCATTGAACCATCTTCCTTTATATGTTAGACGGAAACACCTCACGCATATCCTTCCTCTCATTCATTCAACCACTATAAGCCGACCCGTTAACTGGCCATGGGTCTATATCTTGATTTATCAGAATGTTCTAGAGTCAAGCCCTTTAGCTCATAGGAAGCGGCCTCACTTCCACATTCAGATAGGTGGACCTTTTCAAGAGTGTTCCTGTAACTTGAACACTCCAACACATACTGTGTTACAAGTCCATTAAGAACTAGATTCAACCTTTCTTCACATTACGGTTCCAAGTTCTGTTGACCTTTGGGATGGTTTTAAACATTGCAGAACTTTCAGTCACATTCAAATGATGTACTTTAACTTAATCTTGAGACTTGGTGAAATACCAAGTGTCAAGACAAGGTTCCATCATGGGTGACTATCTATAGGTGGGCTTGAGACCCATCCCTTTTGAAGTGCTTTCAATCAATTTTCTTGGTAATCCTTTTGTGAAATGATCTTCTAAGTTCTTACTTGATCGTAAGAAACTAATGGTGATCACCCCATCATTTATTAATTGATTTACTTGCCTATGTCTAAGTCCAATATGTCTGGACTTATCATTATACACTTGATTGTATGCCCTTGATAGTGTAGCCGCACTATCACAGTGTATAGAAATTGGCGGCATTGGTTTTGGCCATAAGGGTGTGTTAATCAACAAATCCCTTAACCATTCTGGTTCTTTACAACAAGAAGCTAAAGCAACAAATTCCGATGCCATGGTAGAATCTGTTATGCAACTTTGTTTCTTTGATCCCCAAGACACTGCAGCTCCGCCAAGTGTGAAAATCCATCCACTTGTAGATGCATAGTATTCTTGATCATTTATCCAACTTGCATCGGTGTATCCTTCCAATACTGAAGGATATCTACTATACTTTAAACCATAATCCATGGTTTTCTTCAAATACTTGAGTACCCGATTTACAGCATCCCAATGTGCTTTTCCAGGCTTACTAGTATGTCTACTTAATCTTCCTACAGCATAGGCGATATCAGGTCTAGTACAAGTCATAGCATACATTAAACTACCAATAACTTTAGCATATTCATTTTGAGCTAATACCCTACCGGTATTAGTCGTTGTTCTTGAAGTTTCCATCTTTGGTGTTATCCCTACCATTTCCTCTTCTTCTTTTGAGAAGTCGACAATTACGTTTGTAATGTCCAAGATTGTTTCAATTGAAACAAACCACATGCTTCATATTCATTTTCTTTTTACCATATTCCTCGTAGTGTTTCCTTTTCTTACCACCGGATTTGGAAGTCTCTCCCTTTTCCTCGACCACATGAACTTTGGAAGCATCGTCGTTGGATTTATTTTCCAATCGATATTGTTCTTCAATGAGAAGATGTTTTCCAAGTTCTTTTAAGGACATATCGTCCTTACGATGTTTAAGATTTTTCTTAACATCTTTCCAAGAGGGAGGGAGTTTGTCGATGATCGATGCCACTTGGATCGATTCATCCATTTTCATGTCATGTTGTGTGAACATACTAAGAATGTGCTCAATTTCATACATTTGATCCATAATAGGACGTGAGTCTATCATTTTGTAAGAATTAAATTTGGGAACAATAAATTTCTTACTTGTTGCGTCTTCCGTGAAGTACTTTTGCTCGAGAGCGTTCCAAAGTTCCTTCGTCGTTTCATTGTTTTGACAAACATCTAATAGAGGGTCAGACATAGCGTTGAGGATGTGACCACGACATATGAAATCGTCGTTCTCAAACTTGAGCCTTTCTCGTACCGAAGCAAGTGTCTCGTCATCGTGTTGTTCTGGGTATGGTTTGGTGAGGACGTAGGAGACGTTTAGAGTGGACAACAAGAATTGCATTTTCTTTTGCCACCTTTTGAAGCCTCTGCCGTCAAAGCGTTCAAACTTGACTATGTCACAAGACATTTGTTGAAGATTCTTCGTTGCCATCTTTCTTCGTAAGTTGCTTTAAGATTGTTGTTTTTGGGGTTTTAAATTTATAGGAATAAAATGGCTAAAATAAATCTACTACTTATTGCTTCAAGGCGAGTTATCTCTATCCTTAAAGCAATTTCGCCCCCACCGTTCAATAGAACATAGTGTTATGGGTTTGTGGCGAATTACTTCTCAAGATACAATGAAGCAACGTATGTAGAGCAATTATCAACACCGCATTTTGTGGTGATAATCCGGTTGAACTATTGAGTTTCGAGGATTTCTAGAAACTAAAAATTTATGTTTCTATAGCAACAAAAACTCTAGCAATCTGGTATATGAAAAAATTGTCCCATTTCGGTGTCTAGAGGATGATATATATAGAGGAAAAAATGAAAAGGTGCAACCTTTCATGAAGAGGTGCAACCTTTCATGAAGAGGTGCAACCTTTCATGATCATGAAAAGGTGCAATGATTCCACTTCCCTCCAAAAATAACCAAATTAACTAACTAACGGAGTTAACGGAAAAATTAACGGACCGTTAATTATAAGGACAAAAAATTCACTCTTCCTAAGACTTAACACAAAATATTTTAGACTCTAACTTATTTTGAAAATTTCCCCAACAACCAATGTGGGATGATGAAACTCAACCCTATTTCAATATTTGAGGAATACTCAAACCCCATGTTGCCAAGTCATTATGCTTGGTTTCTCTCTATATGTATATATATATATATTGATATTCGCACACAACAACCAAAAATCTTTCTCTCTCTCTCTCTCTCTATGTGTGTAAGAATGGGTTTTCATCTGCCACTTCATGTGTTTAGTCCTTCATTTCATTGTCGCCAAAAATCAACCACGAAGCTTCATCTCGTCATCCCATTGTCGTCGGCAACCACGAAGCTTCATCTCATTACCGCACAACCATATACCATTGTCGCACAACCACGAAGCTTTAAAAGTTGGTACCTTAAGGAACCAACACTTGATTGATAGAAAAAATCGATTTGCAAAAAAAAATGATTTATATAGAACGAACACTTGATTTGATAGAAGAATCGATATGCAAAGTAATTGATAAGAAAAAATGAAGCATGAAGCTAGGGTTCAATTTCAAAAGAAATCAAAAATCAATTTGAAACGAAATCGATTTAGGTGTCGAAGAAACAAAATTTGATTTGATATCGTTCTAGGGTTCAGTAGGGAGAGAATAGTTGGCGATTTAGAAAAGCTGATGGAAGCATTTTTGGTTTTATATTTTGTTAGGATAGGAGGGCAATTTGGTAATCTTGTGTTCTGTCCTAGGTTGTTCCACCTATTTTGGTGGAACAAAAAACTTTAGTTCTCCCATGTTGTCCAACCTCATTGTTGTCTTATGGCATGTCAAACATGGGACTATTTTTTTGTCTTTTCCCATCTCATCCAGTTTGCGTACTGATAGGAGGGTTTACACCCACCTAATTCTTACCGCAAGTGTACGATGTCGATTCAAGTAATAAGTACAAAAGTACGAGTATCAAACCAAGGAACCAGGTACTGAGTATCACAATGACTTTATTAACTATTAACTAGATGGATAAACTTTGATTTGATTTGAAACTAATATGATTCGAATTAATTAAAAACACAAAACTAACAACTTTTGAGAAATGAAGAAAAGCATATTCTGATTGAAAAAGGTTGTTCGACCTCTTGGGATCATCTTATACAAAACATTATAATTGTAAATAGACTAAGTTCATACATCAATGAAATTAATCACGAAAATAGTCATTATACTTTCTCAAGCTATAATAACATTAATAATTGGAAAGAAACGTTTCATCTCTCGATCTCAACAATTAATTCCGAAGTATCATATGATACAGGATTAATCAAATTCTAGGGCTTAATTGATATATCTCTATCCAATTTCTTACCCTAGACATATAACAAAACATCAAATCTTCACATACTTTTCTCAAATAAAATCAAGATCAATAATTCATTCATTAGTTGATCAGACTAAAAAAAGCATTAAAATCATGCCATATGTTTCATTGAATCAATTGAACCCAATACAATTATCAATCACATGTCCAAATGATAAATAAACCCAAAAATCATCCAACCCCAACATCTAAGAATTAGTTCATGTTGTGGGTGGTGAAAAACAAAACATTCGACAAGGAAATCACAAGATTAGACATTGTTTTTCAACGAAAATCTACAAAGCAATTGAAACTCCCTGATATGTGACTTTTCCATGCACACGTATTCGATGATAAGATCAAACTCTCATACCAAAGTCTTCTTCCCTAGTTTCTCCTTCAAGATCTCCTTTTGCTCTCAAAAATTGCCTCTCCCAAGTCTCCAGCCGTAAAAAAATTTGTAACCCCCCAAAACCCTAGATGCAAGTTCGATTAGGTGCAGAACAAAGGTGAATGCGGGTCTGGCGCGGGTAAACCCGCGTGGAAGTTGCCCACGTCCAATAACCTTCACGGGTGCTTAAACTCGTGTGGGCCTCACATTGAGGTCTGTATCCTCCAAATTTGGCCCTTTTAGCCTTCAAAATTCCCTTCCGACTCGGGTACCAACTCAGTCTTCTTTCCCCTTCCATTTTTGGCTTGAATTCACCATGATTCTCCGTTCTTCATCAATTATTCTCAACCTGTACTTACTTTCAACAATCGGTTAAAAACGTCAATATTTCCCTTTAGAACACACAATTTCACTCAAAATTCTAGATCATTAATAAGGTTGAGATCCGACCTTATCAATAACCCCAAATCGAGCATTGGATGTCCTCAAGAAAAATAACAACAATAAGAGATAAACAAACCACCAAAACATATTCGTATAAAACTAGACCTGGCAAAAACTGATACGACACGCTAACCCGACACGAACTCGACACGAAATAAATGGGTTTGGGTAATACATTTCAACCCGTTTAAGTAAACAAGTTGACACGACACGACACGAAAATTAAACGGGTAAGGTCAGGGTCAAAATTTTCAACTCGAAAATGATCCGAATAACCTGTTTATATATATATATGTATATATATGTATATATATGTATATATATATGTATATATATGTATATAAAATAAGTTTTCTTTTTAATGCTTTGCATTTTTAATTCTTTTGATTTGGTTAGAATTTATAAGTTTGAACTACAAAAAATGGATTATTAATGCTTTCATTTGAATTTTGTATTTGTATTTTTTTTTTGTGAATTTTCGATTTTTAATTTTCTGTTTTATAAATGTTAAACGGGTTAAATGGGTTAGGCGGGTCATGTCGGGTTAGGCGGGTCGGGTTAGGGTTGAGATTTTCTGACCCGTTTATTAAACGGGTCGGGTTAGGGTTAGACACTTTCAACCCGTTTAACTTTGAACCCGACACGAACTCGACACGACACGACACGTTTGCCAGGTCTATATAAAACCCCTGTCGGTGACATCATTGACTAAACATGAAGTCTAGCACTCAAAAAGATATACGGACTAACAATTGAGAAACGTTATTTTGTAAGATTGAAAGTATCAATATCATTGAGGATTGAATTGCAATTGACTACAACACGCTGATTCCAACCTAAGTTACTCATGCTTGGAGAGGATTTTGCTTTGACCCTACCTTACATGATACTCTCTATGCTCTCGAACCTAAGGTTTTCACACATTGTTAATGCAATTGGTCTTTATGCACAAGAAATTATCAAGAGCAGCAGGAACAATTAGTCATTAAAAACACACAAATGTAAGCAAAGTGATCTCAGAAGGAATCAACTAACAATACTTGGGATATTTGTGCATTCTATATTGTATCCTCGTAGATTTTCCAAAAGATCATCCAGGTCTTTATAAGGTATTTATAACATGTGTTGTGAAGGTTAATCAAGGGTTAGGAATTTAAGGTACATAGGATCAGACTCCTCAATGAACAGCTTTGAGAACAACCATATTCCTTCCTCTTCACTTCATTTCTGCTCACACCCTTTGGATGACTTATACTTCTTGTTATTCCCCTTCTTATTGCATACACAACTCTTTTCTTTCTTTTTTCTTCAAAAACATTTCTTCCCTCTCTCTCGATCCCCCTTTTTAAACATCTCTACCGGTTGTTCACAAAGGGCACACCTTTGGTTTATAGTAGGCTATTATATCAGTTGGGGTTGATTGGGTTAAGAAATGATTTTTTTTCTTTATTGCTAACAAGAAGGCTAAGTGCACACATCAGAAAGGTAAGCAAGAAAAACAACTCAATTGCAATTCACAAGTGATGCCTGAAATCATTTCTTAAGATGCATGACTTAGATAAGCAGAATTATCACCCAAAATCCCAATAGATGTCTTTGCTAGTCAATGCAAAATTATAGCGAGATCATGCTATAACTACGACAAGGAATCAGATAAAAGTGTATAAGATCTAAGTGTGTAATTCCCTCGCAAATAACATGCAACTCTAGATTCAAAACTCTCTCGGGTGGTCTCCATTAATGTCTCCAAGCTATTGGGTCCCCTAAGTCTTCCTCAATGCTATATTATCACTCACAGATTCACCCTTCAATGAAAAATACTTCAAACCAAACACAAACGTAACATCAACATAAAAAAATCCAAAGTCGGTCACCGACAACCACCCCAAACCTAACTCACACATTGTCCCCAATAGGTGCAAGATAATAAATGCAATACAGTTATGCAACACGAATACGTGAATAGTAAAAGTTAAGTACAATCCTCCAAATATGCAAAAAGGAGAAATCATGGTTCACTGAATAGTACTAATGAAAATGGAACAAAAGAAACTGTAGAAAATAAACCCAACCTCAGTCTTCTCGGTACTGGCTTGCTGACAAAGAAGATGATCTCGAGTGACTACCTCACACTCGTCGCGCTGGTGGACGTGTCAAGGGGCCGGCTCCATGATCTGATGTTGGTGGTCCATCAATGATGTGGCGTGCAAGTCAGTAAGTTCATTGCGCACAAATATCTCAAAGTTGATCAACATCCAAGGTTGGAAATCAGATGAAAGTGGTCAACTGTATAAACAGCTATGAAGAGTTTAAGGCCAAAGAAAATAAAAGCCTTGAGCGAACGTATGAGAGATTTGTGTTTCTTCTGAATGAACTTTCAAAGAACAACGTCAAGAAGAAGCAGATCGAGAACAATGTAAAGTTCCTAAGCATTCTGCAGCCGGAGTAGAAGAAGCACACTCGCAGAATGAAACAGATGAAAGATCTAAGTGACATTTCACTACACGAGGTTTATGAGACTTTATGCCAGAATGAGGAGGAGGTTGAAGAGAAAAGGAATGAGAAGAAAAAGAAATCTGAGAAATCATCTGACCCCATTGCACTGGTAGCTGGAGAGAAGGAGAAAGAGAAGAAAGAAAAGAAAAAGAAGAAAGTTGTGATACCGAGTTCTGATTCTGATTCTGAGACGGACAGTGATGATGGAGAAAATCTCAAGCAAGCAATGCTATTACTGACATGTGCATTTCAGAAAAAGTTTTACAATAAGCCAGGGTCTAACGCTCAGAGATACTCGTTATCGGGCTCAAAGAATCATGAACATCGGCAGAGAATAGAAGGAAATATATTTGAGGAGAAAAGATATATGGACAGAAAGTCGGAAGAGAAGAAGAAGTATCTGAATGATTATACTTGTACTAAAAAGAAGACAGATGACCTGATCAAATGCTACAACTGTGGTAAGGTCGGTCACTATGCAAAGGACTGTCGGAAGCCCAAAGTTAGAAATTCAGAATATTACAAGAACAAGATGCTCTTGGCCAAGAAACAAGAGGTTGGCAAGGCACTCATGGCTGAAGATGAGTTCTGGTTAGATCATTCAGATATCGAAGAAGAGAAGGAAGAGACAGCCCATATGTGCTTAATGGGTGATACGGTGAAATATGATGACGGTGATGAAGAGACAGCTGATGAGGTACTTAATCTTTCCAAATCTGATTTTATGACCAAAATGGAAGCCATGATGGTCGAACTTCAAGATCTTCAAAATAAGCTGAAAAAGGAAAAGAGCAGAGTTGCAAAGAAAAATCAAAAGATATTTGAACTTAACAAGCAAGTTGTTGGGAACAAAGATCTGATTGATTCTCTGAACAAATATGTTTCTATTTTTAAACAAGAAAAAGATTGTTTTGAAAGTAAGATTTATGATTTTGTTTCTAAGATTTCTAAGTCTGATTTTGAGAAACAAGAATCTATACTAAAAGCTCACAAATTGCAGGTAGAAAACAAGAGCTTAACAAAGAAGGTAAATGGTTTGGAAGCCAAACTTTATGCACGAGGCCAAACAGATCAAACTATTTTCCTTAATACACCCAATGAACAGGCTGATTTTAAAGAAAAATGGGGACTCGGTTACGATAACCCTCGTTATTTAAAGAAAACCATCAGAAAACAACCAGCATTGTATAATTGTGATTTTCTTTTTGTTGCTGGTAAATATCATCATTTAAAACCCAAATTTGTTACCAAATCATCGGATGAGGTTGAGGCTAAAGAAGATGAGAAAAGAAAGAATTTAAAGAACATGCAACTACCATTCTGCTATCAAAAGCTGAATGATAGTTATCTTTCTGAAACACCAAAGGTTCTTTCAAATGATTATTTTGCTAGTTATTCTACTTCTGAGATGGAGGCAAGAAAAGGTCAGAAGGTCGGACTGAATGGCAACCAAAACAGAAGTTGGATGAGAGTTCTGAATCAATTCCTGATATAGATTGTAATAGATCTACTAGTGGTATTTCTGATGTAATTGGTTATATTGCTTTGAATAAACAAAACCTTGTAACTTCTTAAAAGAAATATACAATAAAGCAATTATTCCAATTATCTCGGTTTGCTACTAAGACATCTACTTATAGACGGAATGATTTTGTCTCTCACCGATATTCTGATGATTGGTTTGGTACTTATCATGTTGGTTCTTATAAGTCTTTTACATCAAAAGTTTTGCAAAAGTTCAGAGGATCCATCTACAAATGGATACCAAAATCTTGTGCTAATCAGTTAGGACCCACTTTTAAATGGGTACCTAAAGTTGTTATTCCCTGATTTCTCTTATGCAGACCCGTCATATGTGATACTTGGATAGCGGGTGTTCCAATCATATGACCGGGCAAAAGGATTTATTGTCTAATTATACAGAGAAATTTTGCGGGAATGTACGTTTTGGCAACGATCAGTTTTCACCGATTCTCGGCTACGGTGACGTGATACAAGATAATGTGACGATTACGAAGGTGAGTTACGTAGAAGGTTTAGGACATAACCTATTCAGTATTGGCTAGTTCTACGACAAAGGATTAAAGGTAAATTTCAAGGATAAGAGTTTCTCAGTGGGTGCTGAAGACGGTAAAGAACTCTTGGTCGAAACGCGAAAGTCTAACCTCTACACCATTAATTTGTCAAAAGTCCAGACTGATAATCAGGTTTGTCTACTGTCAAAAGCCTCGATGCAACAAAGCTGGTTATGGCACCGAAGGCTTTCTCACCTGAATTTTCGCTACATCAATAAACTGGTCACTGGAAAGTTGGTTAGAGGACTTCCTGAGCTGAAATATGAGAAAGAACACCTATGCGCAGCATGTGAGAAAGGAAAAATGAAGAGAGTTGCTCACAAGCCGAAGCCTGAACAAAGTACTAGTTCTCCACTTGAGCTATTACACATGGATTTATGTGGTCCGATGAGAACGCAAAGCATAGGCGGCAAGAAATATGTTTTAGTAATCGTGGACGACTATTTGCAGTACACATGGGTAAAATTTTTGAGATCAAAAGATGAGATGCCCGAAGTACTCATCACCTTTCTAAAGACTATCCAAGTGAACTTGCAAAAGCCAGTCAAGCTTCTTAGAACGGATAATGGCACAGAGTTCAAGAACAAAATCGTTGAAGATTATCTCGAATCGGTCAGGATAACACATCAATTCTCTGCTGCTAGAACGCCAGAACAAAATGGAGTAGTAGAAAGACGAAACCGAACGCTAGTTGAGGACGCTCTCACTATACTAAGTCAATCAGATCTACCTCTGTTTCTTTGGGCAGAAGTTGTATCGACTGCGTGCTACACACAGAATCGTTCCATGATTCACTGTCGATTTGGAAAGACTCCATATGCTTTGATTAACAATCATACACCTGGCATTAAACACTTTCATGTTTTTGGTTGCAGGTGCTTTGTACTTAATGATCGCGAGAACTTGAACAAGTTTGGACCGAAGGCTGATGAAGGAATTTTCATTGGATATTCTCAAACATCTGCTGCATACCGGGTGTATTTGAAGAAGTCCAAGACTGTGATTGAAAGTGTAAGCGTGACATTCGATGAGGAGGTGGCTTCTAAACAAAGCAGTTCATAACCTGTGCTTACAGGAGTTTTAGCTTCTAGATAAATCAGTCCAGAACCTGCGGTTAAAGAAACTAATTCTGATAAAGCTTCAACTTCTACATCACATTTATCTGAATTAGATTTGTTGTTTGAATTCTTTTATGATGACTTTCTAGGATCTAAACTGCCTAAATCTGTTGTGGTCAGAAGATTCAATGACTATTCATCCAACCACTTCGGATGTATCTACTGAACTAGTTCCCCCGGTTCAAAAAGAAACTCAGATTCAAACGAATACTCCTACGGTTGAAGATGTACAAGCAAATGTTGAACCAAAAGTTACAACTTCAGTTGGTTGTATTGTGATGGATAATCAACAGACTGAACAAGATGTCCCAACTGAAACTTTTATACAAGAAACTTCAACGGTAACTCCAAGAAATGCTGAACAAGGAGAAGATGAAAGTGGATATTTAGATGATTTGTATGATCAGTCTACATCGAATCCGCTCCCACAAGAGCATAAGTGGACCAAAGAGCACCCGATAAGCCAAATAATTGGAGATCCAACTTTACCGGTGCAAACTAGGTCTGCTACGTTGAACATGTGTATGCATGACTCATTCCTCAGCATGATAGAGCCTACACGCGTATCAGAAGCTCTAGATGACTCGGATTGGGTAACTGCCATGCAAGAGGAGCTGAATCAGTTCGAAGCTTTGAAAGTCTAGAGACTTGTACCAAGACCGGAAGGAAAATCTATAATTGGTACAAAATGGGTATTTAAGAATAAAAAAGACGAAGATGGTATTGTCATTAGAAACAAAGCAAGACTTGTTGCCAAAGGATACCGGCAAGATGAAGGCATTGGCTATGATGAGACTTACGCTCTAGTGGCACGTATTGAAGCAATCAGAATGTTTCTTGCGTATGTTGCTCATAAAAACTTCACTGTCTACCAGATGGACGTGAAGACTGTCTTTCTAAACGGCATTCTTAAGGAGGAAGTCTACGTATCACAACCAGAAGGCTTTGTGAATCCAGATAAACCAGATCACGTATATATTTTGGATAAAGCACTTTATGGATTAAACAAGCACCTCGAGCCTGGTACGAGGTATTATCAAAGTTTTTGGTCAAGTCGGACTTCACGAAAGGTAAAATCGATACTACATTGTTTATTAAAAAGGAAAAAGCCGATATCATTCTTATTCAAATATATGTGGACGATATAATATTTGGCTCAACAAATCCTAAATACTGTAAGAATTTCTCAAACCTCATGGTGTCTAGATTTCAAATGAGTATGATGGGAGAGATGAACTTCTTTCTCGGATTACAAGTAAAGCAATTTTCAATGGGGATTTTTATAAACCAAGCTAAGTACATTTTTGATATTCTTCGGAAATTCAAAATGGAAACTTGTAAGCCAATTGGAACCCCGATGGCACCAGGAACTAAGATCGGCGTTGATCCTTTGGGTAAAGCAGTCGATGTTAGAACCTATAGAGGGATGATCGGTTCTTTAATGTATCTTACTTCAAGTAGGCCAGATATTATGTTTTCTACTTGTTTATGTGCAAGATATCAGGCCAACCCCAAAGAATCCCATATGTCTGCAGTTAATCGCATATTTAGATATCGGAAGGGCACTGCAGATCTTGGTTTATGGTATCTTAAAGATACTAGTTTTGAACTGACGACTTACTCAGATGCAGATCATACAGGTTGTATGTTAGACAGGAAGAGCACATCGGGTCATATACAGTTTCTTGGAGATAAACTTGTTAGTTGGGCATCAAAGAAACAACTGGGTGTTTCCACATCAACGGCTGAGGCGGAGTATGTTGCTGCTGCAAGCTGCTGCTTCAAGTCTTGTGGATGAGAACACAACTGCGAGATTATGGCTTCAAATTTGACAAAATCCTGATTTACTGTGACTCTAAGAGCGCCATTGCCATATCAGCAAATCCTATACAGCATACCAAGACCAAACACATAGATGTACGATATCATTTTATAAAAGATAATGTCGAAAAAGGTACAATAGAACTTTATTTTGTAAACACGGATTATCAGCTTGCTGATTTGTTTACCAAGCCTCTCGACGAAAAGAGATTTAATTTCCTTGTCTCGAAACTTGGTATGCTAAATCTCAAGACATAATCTGTGATTACCTACTAAAGTTTTTCTTATTATTATTTTTCTACATTTCTTTATCTTTATTCTGAAAAGATATCTGCACTAAAAGGTATTCATGTTTTCAGGGGGAGTGTGAGAAGATGATTAGATGATCTACATTCCATTGAGGGGGAGTTTATATATATTTGTGCATTATTAACTGATAAATTTTTCTAATGTATAAATGCAGGGGGGTGTATAAGAATATGGAGTAAGAATTATGACTTCTGATTATTTCAGATCAGAACTCGTAAATTCAATGTTTTACTATTTTATGTCTTTTAATTTTCAATAAAGTGTTGTGAATAAAGTTACTTTGATGACTTTGTGACTGTTTGCAGATTGAGAGGAAGCTTAAATGATCATATCATTTATGACTTTGAGCTGACTTGATGAGATTTAAGACTGTACGTCAAAGGTTTATTCCTAATCTTAATCTCATACTTATCTGAAAGGACAACTTTCAGGTATGAAAACATATTTTTTAAATGTTCAAACCACTTCTGATTCTTAAACAGATTTCATGAATATAGAAGTGTGATTTTAAATGTTTTCATTTTATTTGTGCTTACATGTTTATAAACTGTGTGTTTTCAAAGATAAATAATTGCGTATTGTCTTTTCCATATACTTTCAAGTATTCATACACACCGGTTTACTCTTCGTTGACTATGTTCTTACCATGTCTCTAAATTGAAACATATTTTCGATGCTAAGACACCCCGATTGTTATTCAAAATTTGAGCGTGATTTCATTTCGAAACGTTCTTTCAAGAGTGTTTATATATTGGTTCGTATAGACAAAATTCAATTTTTGCTGACCTAAGCCTTAATCGATATATCATTTCTATTTGATCTTTTCATACAAAGTCAGGTTTTCAAACAAGTTCTTTTTGTATTCATTTCATTCTTTCAAATATACGTGTTTGAAATATCTTAAATGTTAAAAATGCTCAAATATTCATGATTATCTCATTGAGCATACATATATCTGACTTATATCAAATATTTTGTGCTTTAATTGTCAAGTTAAACCAGTTGAGCAACATTATTCTTATAGGATAATACATGGGTTCTTTGTGTGAGGATTTAAATGAAACTTCTATGGATTCACGTTAACCAGTGTTTCCTACCCAAGAAGTTAATTCTTGAGTGATCGAAGAGTGAGGAGTAAAATTAACTGAGTGTGGGTTGTGTGATGAGGTAAAAAGTGAAAGAGAGTTTGGTTAAAAGTGAGCTTAATGATAAAAAGAAAGAGGGTGAGAGATCAGAGTAAAAGAATATCAAACTCTGCACAAACTTTTTCTGAGTCGGGCAGCCACATTACTAATGTTTCAAAATTCTTCGTGAACATTATTGAAACAGGCAATTAACCCATGCCAACTCTTGATAAAAATCCCACCAGCTACTCATTTTCTTCTCAACAAGAAAATGTTTCATATTTTTAAGGGGACGCATCACATATGCTATATGATTTTCATTTGGAAAATCTGTATATTGAAAAACAAGGAAGTCTGCCATACCCCACCTTCGCACTTCGATCATGCACAATTGAGTCTGTGTTTAACTGTTGATTTTGAGCCTTATAAAAAGCAATCATCATGTGCTTAATTCTTTCAAACACTTGCACAATCACACAAGAAATTTGTTTTCTTGTCATAACGTTCATATAAATATCTTTGTGGTGTTTTGATGATTGAATGGAAGCCCTGGGGGAGTGAACATCACAAAAGCTCCTTTCTAATGTGTATTTGTTACACACAGTGACTTCGTGTTACTGACAGGCATTATAATTGATTCATTTGTTGATTCAGGTGTTACATTCCTAAAAGATCAGTGGTCATAATAGATTTCAGAGACATTTCTTGTTGACAGATTTAATGATCTCAATGTTGCAATCATCAAAAGGGGGGAGATGACAAAGTTTAAAGAAATGTTTGACAACAAAAGTTTGTGCTTGTTATGAGAGATGATCAAGACATATATTATTGGCTAAAGCATTCTGACCTGAATTTGAAGATAAATTCTTTCTGAAGTCTGGAAAGAGTTGAAAAACAAGCTTTGGGGAGATTTCTGAATGTTTAAAGGTTACTAAGAAAAGAGGAGATTGCTCAAATGATTATTTTGTTGAAGATGATTTTATTTGAAAGAAGTCTACCAAAGGGGAGAATGAATTGCTAAATCTTTGAGAAATGATCTTAAATCCAAAGGGGGAGATTGTTAGAGCATAAATATGTTGGATGCAAGATCATAGAAGACTGGAGGTCAAAGTTCAAGAAAGTCAAAGCTGAAAGTCAACTCTCAAACAAAGTCAATAGTCAAATGTCAAAGTCAATATCTTAGTTGTAGTTTACTTTTTGTATGCGCGTGTAATTTGTTTTCTGTTTAATAGACTTGTAGCTTGTTAGTTTTGTAACAGGGAGAACATACTTATAAGAAACGTAGAGAGTTAATTAGAGAGAGAAAGAAACTTTGTAATCGTAAACTTGAGAAATTGAATTCAAGATCACAGGTTAGGCATCAAATCTGATTTCATCTTGTTATTGTTTAATTGTGTTTAGATTAGTAAAAACTTGAATCAGGGACATTATCAAAGACATATCTAGACCTTCTGAAGAAGTCACTGAAACTGCAACCTGTTGGATCAAATAATTGTATTCAAGATTAAAGATAAAGTTCAGGGTTTAAACTGCAATTGTGTCAAAGTTAAATTAGAGGGTCTAAACTGTATTTACTTGATAGTTACAGTTCAGGGTTTAAATTGTAATAGTTTAATAGTTATTAGCTATTGGGCCCAAGCCCATTAGAAAGCTTGTTAAGCTTAAAGCCCATAAGGCTTAGGTATTTAATGTTTTGATTAATTAGTTTTAGGGTTTAATCAACTCATTAGTATCATTATCATAATTTTGTTTAGAGAGAGGTAGAAAGTTTTTTCTGTATTCAAAGGGTATCAAGAACACTCAAGGGTTTCATTGTTTATTCAAGGGATTGGTATGTTACTCTGATTTATATATCTCTTGATTATTATTGTGTTGCTTGATTACTTGATTGATTATTTACCAACTAGATTAAACTGGGATAACACAACCCCATCAGGTACAACTACACCGATCGTTTCTGATTCAGCTAACACTGAATCTGCTTCTGCATATATTCCTTCTAGGAATGAAGTCCCGAGTACTTCAGTTGCAATTCCCGAAGCTTCAGTATCAGAAACTTCTGTACAAGATGTCCCGAGAACATCTGAGGATCTACCTACAGTTTATGATGAATATAATGAAACGAATATGCAACAAACTGTTGATTCTTTGCCAAGCACACACAGATGGACAAAGGATCATCCCCTACACAACGTGATAGGTGACGTACAATCTGGTGTCAAGACACGTGTTGCTTCAGCAAATTTCTGCATGTTCTCAAGCTTCCTTAGTTCCCTAGAACCTAAGGAAGCATCAGAAGCTCTATGCATCCCAATTGGAGTTCTGCTATGTAAGATGAGCTTCTGCAATTCGAAAGGAACAAGGTTTGGCACTTGATCCCACTACCTCAAGGTAAATCAGTTATTGGAATTAAGTGGGTGTTTAGAAATAAGAAGGACGAGGCTGGAGTAGTGGTAAGAAACAAGGCTCGATTGGTGGCCAAAGGGTACTGTCAATAGGAGGGCATTGAGTACGATGAAACGTTCACCCCTATTGCGAGGATAGAGGCAATCAGGATCTTCTTAGCATATGCAGCGCACAAAAACTTTACTGTCTACCAAATGGACGTAAAGTCAGCTTTTCTGAATGGCGTTCTGCATGAGGAGGTTTATGTTGCTCAACCTGAAGGTTTTGTCGATCCTCATAACCCTGATCATGTCTACGTGTTGGACAAAGCGCTTTATGGTCTCAAACAAGCACCACGAGCATGGTATGAAACTCTTACTAAATTTCTCCTAGCTTCCGGTTTCAAGAAAGGTACAGTTGACACTACCTTATTTCTAAAAAAGAAAGGTGAGGACTTGATTCTCATACAGATTTATGTTGACGACATTATATTTGGGTCGACAAATCCGAAATTTTGCAAGAACTTTTCGAAGATCATGGAAACGAAATTTGAAATGTCGATGATGGGTGAATTGAATTTCTTTCTTGGTTTGAGAGTAAAGCAATTACCCGAAGGCATTTTCATTAATCAAGCCAAATACATTAAAGATATGTTGAGACAGTTCTGTCATGAAAACACCAATGGCTACTGGTACACTCTTAGACGCAGATTTATCTGGTAAACCTGTTGATCAAAAGGTGTATCGTAGCATGATTGGTTCTTTACTTTATCTGACTGTAAGTCGTCCAGATATCATGTTTGCACCCTGCTTTTGTGCGAGATATCAAGCTAATCCTAAAGAGTCGCACTTTAATGTTGTTAAGCGAATCTTTAGATATCTTAAAGGCACTCCTGATTTAGGCATTTGGTATCCAAAGGATTCCCGTTTCGATCTCACTGCCTTTACAGATGTTGACCATGCAGGATGTAAGATAGACTGTAAGAGTATTTCTGGGTCATGTCAACTCATAGGAGACAAGCTTGTTAGTTGGACATCAAAGAAACAAAACTATGTTTCTACATCCACTGCTGAGGCAGAGTACGTAGCTACTTCCAGCTTCTGTTCGCAAGTCCTCTGGATGAAGACCCAGTTGAAGGACTTTGGGAACAACTACAAGCGAGTGCCTATTTATTGCGATTCCAATAGCGCAATTGCAATAACTTCTAACCCGATCCAGCACTCAAAGACCAATCATATAGATGTACGCTATCACTTCATCAAGGACCATGTAGAAAAAGGTGATATTGAAATGCACTTTGTTCATACCGACTTCCGGGTAGCTGACCTTTTCACCAAGCCATTGGATGAAAAGAGGTTCAAATTTCTAATCAGCAAACTTGGAATGTTGAACATGTCTACTTAGACCTTTTCTCCTGACTCAAGGGGAGTTTTCCGAATCTTAATCTTGTTGCTTGTGTATTGATTCTCAAACAGTTGCTATTCATATCTTTTACTGACGAAAGCGGAATCATTTTTATAAATGATTACCAACATTCTCTTTTACAGAATACCTCTAGTGACTTTGGCTTCTGATCACATCTGATTAGAACCCGCACTTCAATGATTTTCTTCTAAAAGGGATGCTTTAAAGCTCACTTCATTCTAGGAGTTTTTATGTTAAGAGGGAGCTTAACTATCAAATACTTTTGGTTTTGAGGGGGAGAAATGTTGAAACTTTAACAGTTATATCTGTTAGAGAGAAAAGATATGTGCGTTGATATTGTCATATTTTTCTAGTGAGTTGACATTTCACAGGTTATAGGGGGAGAACCTGAGTTTCTGTCACAAAACTCAACAAATAATATCTTTAGGGTGAGTTAAGGATATAATACTCAAGGTATATCTTTCTAATCCGTAGACTTCATGACATCAACTGACCATGTGTTTCCAAAGACAAATACTTGTGTACTTGTCATTTCTTTATACTTTACCAAGTATTCTTACACACACTGGTCAGTACACTTATTTTCTTGACTTTGTGATTACCACATCTCAAAAGATAAATCTTTCAATGGTAATCCTCCCATTTGAAATTTCTTTGTTTGTTTGAAAATCAGATGTCATTTCATTTTCATGTGCTTTCATTGCCGATATGTTTATACCCTGTTCGTATAAACATCTTACGTCTTTAGTCTTCCAAATCTTTGTTCTTCATGATTAATTATGCTTTATTGTGCTTTCATGTACAAATGACTGTTGAATAGCATGTTCTCTTAGGAAAATACGGGATTCAGTGCGAGCTTATCAGAACTTTCATGGATTCACACTAACCAGTGTTTCCTACCCCGGAAGTAATCCTGAGTGATTGAGGGGAGAGGGGTTCATTAAAAAATATTAGAGATGGGGAGAGTGCTGAGTTAACATGCAAATGATAGTTTGGCTAGAAGTGAGCTCAATTGTTTTAAAAGAAAGAGGGTGAGAGATCAGAGTAAAAGAAACATAAACTTTGCACCACATCTCTTCTGAGTCGGGCAGCCACATAATCTATTGTTTGACAGTCTTTGGTGGAAAATATTGAAACAGACAACTAGCCCATGCCACTTCTTGCATATAACCCCACCAGCTACTCATCTTCTTCTCAACAAGAAGTTTCATTTTTGAACGGGGAAGCAGTACATACTCTATCTGATTATCACTTGGATAATTCGGATATTGAAAACGAAGAAAAATTGCCCCACCTTCGACCCTTTCTCATGCACATTGAGTCATTGTATAATTTGTTGATGTCTCAACAAGTTTACATACTTTGAGCCGAAGCTAAAAAGCAATCATCTGTGCTTAATTCTTTCATACACATGCACGAGCACATAGAAATTTGTTTTCTGTCAGAACGTTCATAGATAACCATGTGTTATTCGAAGATTGAATGGAAGTCCTGGGGAGTCTACATCACAACCAGCTCCTTATATAGTAACTTCGTGTTACTCAGTAAGTCTGTGTTACTGACAGGCACTTCTAACTGTTTCATCTGTTGATTCAGGGTTACAACTCCTAAATTGTTTGAATTTGCAAAGATTCAAATAATTGCACTCATAGCCGAATCAGATTCAGATCGTATTTTGAAGATATTAATATCTTTCTCTATCTGGGAAAGATTGCTATTATTTCAAAAGAAGAAGATATTCATGAAGGCTGAGCTTAAAAGTTAATTTGGGGGAGATAATTCCAATAATAACCTGCTTTGAAATGTTTTGATGATGCTGATTCTCAACACTCATCAAAAAGGGGGAGAATATTCAAGGATTTCAAAGTCAGATCTGAGTTACTCTGTTCAAGAAAGAAAGTTTGTGAAGATTACTGAAGAATTCAAGTTTTTCAAATATTTCAAAGTGTCTGAACCTATCTGAATTATCAAAAGTCTGACTGAAGATGATCGTCAGAAGGACACTTCATTCCAATTTCAGCAAAAAGGAGAAGGTTATAGTTTCCTCAAAGTTCTGAAGACTGTGAAGAGCTACAAGTTTTGAAGTTGTTAATGTCATATCTGCTATAGTTTTCAAGAGAAGTGAAGACCCGAAGAAAATTGCCAATTTTTTTTAATCTTGAATCCAAAGGGGGAGATTGTTGGATCATTAATTGTATTCAAGATTAAAATGTTGAGAGGGGGTCTTAAATGTAATTGTTTATAATTTCCTAGGGAGTATTTTGTAGTTATTTAGGCTAGGTCTTGCCTTGGTCATGTGGACCTATATAAGGCATTGTTTCTTTTAGAATCCCTAGGGCATCATTTGAATATTACACACAAAAGGTAGTGACTACATCAAAAACACACACTCACACTTAGACTTGTGACACAAGAGATTTATGGCTATTTTGATTGATTCATCTTGATCTCTTATCTTTATTGTGTTGTGTTATCATTAATCAACTAATATTTGGGCCTAACAACTCTTGGTCCCATTGGGAAAATAGGTGATTTCCGCCAAGAGTTGATTCGTACGGCCCAGAGGGAAAATATTGTTGAGAAATGTTGTCACCATCTCATCCCATGTATGTATCTACCCAGCGGGTAGATTCTCCTCCCAAGTAGCGGCTCGATGTCTCAATGAAAATGGAAAGAGTCGTAGTTTTATTTCGTCATCCGGTATGCCGTTCATTTTGAAGGTATTGCAGATTTTTTTTCAAATGAGCGCAAATGACTATACGGGTCTTTTGATGCCAATCCTCCAAATTGATTAGCTTGTACAAGTTGGATTGTGTCGTGTTTGATTTCGAGATTATTTGTGGCAACAGTTGGTGCTTGTACGCCTCTATGAACAACCGCGACATTTGGTTTGGCAAATGCTCGCATTGGTACTCGAGCTGGTTGCATCCCGGGTGGTTGTGGTAGAGGATTATTGTTGTCGGGCATATCACCATTAATTCCATTCTCCGCCATTCTTCTCGAATTTTGGATCCTTACTTCTTTTCTCAGCTAACGAGTAGTTCTTTCTATTTCCGGGTCGATCGGCTCTAGGTCTCTGAAGAGTCTTCTCCTTGGCATAAACCAAAGAGTAGCCTGCAATGCAAATCACAAGAATTTTAAAATCCAGTAATAGTATAACTATAAACGACGATAATTAAAAGAATGTCCAATGTAATAATTTCTATAGTTGGTAGTGCTATCAGTACAAAACAAGTTCCTTGGCAACGGCGCCAAAAACTTGATAGGCGGGTTTACACCCACCTAATTCTTTACCTCAAGTGTATGGTGTTGATTCAAGTAATAAGTACAGAAGGACGAGTATCGAACCAAGGAACCAGGTACTGAGTATCACAATGACTATATTAACTATTAACTGGACGGTTAAACTTTGATTTGATTTGAAACTAAATTGATTCGAATTAATTAAAAACATAGAACTAGCAACTTTTGAGAAATGAAGAAATCAAATTCTAATGAAAAAGACTGTTGGGGAGTTGGAATCCTCTTGGGTTCATCTTACACTAAACATTGTAATTGTAAATAGACTGAGTTCATACATCAATGAAATTAATCACGAAAATAGTCATTACGCTTTCTCAATCTATAATAACATTAATAGTTGGAAAGAAATGTTTCATCTCTCGATCTCAATAATTAATTCCCAAATATCATACAATACAGGATTAATCAAATTCTAGGGCTTAATTGGTATATCTCTATCCAATTTCTCACCCTAGGCATATAACAAAACATCAAATCTTAAAGTACTTTTTCTCAAAGAAAATCAAGATCAAGAATTCATTCATTAGTTGATCAAACTAACAAAAGCATTAAAATCATGTCATATGCTTCATTGAATCAATTGAACCCAATACAATTCTCAATCACATGTCCAAATGATAAATAAACCCAAAAATCATCCAACCCCCAATATCTAAGAATTAGTTCATGTTTGGTGTTGGTGAAAAACAAACATTCGACAAGGAAATCACAAGATTAGACATTATTTTTCAACGAAAATCTAAAACGCAATTGAAACTCCCTGGGATGTGACTTTTGCACGCACACGTATTCGATGATAAGATCAAACTCTCATGCCAAAGTGTTCTTTCCGAGTTTCTCCTTCATGATCTCCTTTTGCCTTCTCAAAAATCGCCTCTTCCAAGTCTCCAGCCGTAAAAAATTGTGTAAACCCCTAAAACCCTAGCTGCAAATTCGATTAGGTGTATAACAGAGGTGAATGTGGGTCTGGCGCAGGTAAACACGCGTGGAAGTCGCCCGTGTCCAGTAACCTGCACGGGTGCTTAAACTCGTGTGGGTCTTGCATTGAGGCTTGTTGTTAGAGCAAAAATATGTTGGATACAAGATCATAGAAGACAGAAGGTGAAAGTTAAGCAAGTCAAAGCTGAAAGTCAACTCTCAAGCAAATTCAAAGTCAAATTCAATAAAAGTCAAAGTCTTAGTTTGTATGTTTTTGTTTGTAAGCGTATAGGTAGTTTTGTTAAATATATGGCTAGTTAGTTTGTGTATTAGTAAGAGGCATGTAACAAATTCTGTGTAATTTTACACTGACAAAGAGAGAGTTCTAGAGAGAGAAAGAGTTGTGATTAGATAGAGAAAGTGAAAAACAGATTTCTAATCTTTTGATTTGTGATAGTGAAATTGAAACATGTAGATTACTAATCTTGTTTGTATTGATTGACTTTGAATATAACTTGAATTCAGGACTATCAATTGGTATCAGAGCAAATCCAAGATCGAAATCAAGAAAATCAGAGTTCGCACTGTTTCATCGAGTTCATATTCATTTTCAAATTTGTGTTTGTTTTTCGAGTTGTAATTGATCAAATTGTGTACACATAGTGTTTTAGAATGAAATTGTATAGGTGAATTGGATTCTTACACTGTAATTTTCATCAATTTGGCCCATTTAACCTTCAAATTTCTCTTCCGACTCGAGTGTCAATTCATTCTTCTTTCCCCTTCCATTTTTTGCTTGAATTCCAATGATTCTCCCTTTTTCTTCAATTATTCTCAACATGTACTTACTTTCGACAATCGGTTAAAAACATCACTATTTCTCTTTAGAACACACAATTTCACTCAAATTCTAGATCATTAATAAGGTCGAGATCCGACATTATCACGTACCAAAGGTACCCTTAATGAACTGTAATTAGGTGTTGATGGATCGTACTGGACTCAATTACTCTTAATGAACTCCTGTTAGTCCCAAGACAGTAAAACAAGTATTGTAGAAGGGGGGGTTGAATACAATACGCACAAAATTTAGTTAATTTTAATTCATATTGATATAAATATCAAGAATTACACATAGAGAAATAAATATTGTTTGCGGAAAAGAATAGCTAAGAACTACTCAAAAACAATCTAACACTAAGAAGACTTTAAAGAACACATAGACTAAATCTTAGAGAGAAAAGGAAAACTATCAACCTGCTTGAAATCTTGCAAATGAGAAGTCTTGAGCTGAAAGCGTGAGTAGCAAGGTGCTACCTCCATTCTTTATATACTATCCAATGTAATGAGTGCAAAGGACAAGGAACAATAAAGGCATGGGTGGTTGAGATATTGTCAATAAATTATAAGATATTTGATGTGACTTATCACAATACAAAAGGTAACTTTTGTACTATGAAAGTACAATATCTAAATAAAATATTCTTGGGAAAATCTTTTTGAGATCTATTAGAAAATAAACGTCTCAATCAAATTCAAACTCAAGTGTATATCTTCTCTAAGAAGAGAGCTTCCATTCACATTGTCAAAAGATCATTGGGAATGAGAAAGTATGTCAAATCAAGAGGGTTTGACATAAAAGATCTTACCGATAAAGGAGTAATCGGTAGAAAGGGAAACTGCCGAAGAATGGCAAGGGATGCCGAACAAGGATGGTTCAGCAGATGAGAGATCTGCCCAACAATGGGAATCGGCAAGGGAAAGGTATGCCGAATAGGGAATCGGCACAAGGGATGATCTGTCGAATAGGAAATCGGCAGAGTAAGCTTAGTTCACTTTGAAGTTCATCTTCAATCCGCATAGAAGACTTTCTTCATGTTGATTTCGGTTTGTCTTCGACTCACCGATCTGTTTAACCATAACTAAGCTATTACAAAGAACTAAAACTCAAAGTACAAAGTTCTAACATCAATAAAAAATAAGGAGAGGTTATCTTTAAATCTTAGATGACCCAACAATCTCCCCCTATTTGATGATAACATCTCATAAAACAGAAAGTAAATGAATAATGCATTTTGACCCTTTTTCATACTCTTTTGGGTTCTTTTTCACATAGACCATTCTTTTTGTATTTTTTTTTAAGTATAAACGACATTTACAAAAGAATAAAAGAATGAGTATAGCTATACAAACGAATAAATAAATACAAAGAATAAAGAATGAGAAGAAAAAAAATATATACATATATTCAAAAGAAAATTGTCGGGAATTGTTTGAACTTGAGTGGGTGGTTGCTCTCCCTTAATTCATACTCCCCCTCAACTAATGTCTGGTGGGTTTGATCACACAGTCCATCACAAAATAGGTTTTAGCAGAGTTTAAGCATGGGTGGTAAGAAGCTCCCCCTCAACTCATACCCCCCCTCAACTAATTCACGGTATCGGAAAGTAAGAAGTCAGAAAAATTTTCGGGATCCTCCGAACTTGCTTTCAGGAAAAGCAGATTCATCATTGAATTGTGCAGAAACATCGGGACTGAGAATCTCGGGTGATAGACTGTGAGGTGGAGAAGAAGTACCTTGGATTGGGGAGGAGTCTAAGTCATCCTTATCAACCAAGGAAAAGATTAATAAGGGAATAATAGAGGTCCCCGGTTTTACAATTGTATTCCTTTGGAAGGATACAAAGGAGGTGGCTTTAGGTTTAGCAGAGTCCCCGGGCCCAGATGGGAAAATTTCAACACCTGCCGATTTTGAAGAATCGGTGGGTGAAGTAGGTGGCTTGACCCTTGAAACCTTCCTCAGCCTCTTGAGAGGAGAGGGAGGGAAAGAAGGTGAGTGCCTCCGCTTTGAAGAGGGAAGTGTGACCGGGGCAACAACCGAAGGTTCTTTCAGTCGTATGGTCATCTTAGCTAGTACGGAGGTGCCGAAAGCCTTTGAAGATTCTTTCTTGCTAGTCGGCTTCACTTGGGACGGGGAAGATGGGGCCACTACAGATGAGGGAGCCTTGGACACCAGAGTGTCTCTAGTATCACCCCATTTTAGATCGTGAGAGTTTATGATGGAGACCATACCTGGGAGTGAGAGCTCGAATGGTGGATAGAGAGCCTTTGTTGAGAGAAGTCTTATTGTCTTTCTAAGTGTTGGTAGGAGAGTCATCACCAAATCAATTTGTGACCCAATAATTTTTCTCCCCCTATTTGATGATTATACCAACACAAAGAAAAAAAATGGTACTGACACCCAGAAAAATTACAAGACACAAAGAACTTATAAATTACATTTTTTTTTGCGGGATGAGAGAATTGAGGGAGAAGGAAGAAACAGAATGTTGGCCCGGAGAGAAGACCAACTCATCTTCAACCTCCAAAAGAAAAGGAAAAGAAGGAATAATGTGGGACTCCGTTTGTACAACCAAACCCTTTTGAGAGGATTTGGAGGAGGTGGGTGTGGATTTTGCAGATCCCCGTGGCCCAGGTGGGGGAAGTTCAACATCTGCCGATTTTTGAGAATCGGTAGATGGACTGTGAGGATCGGCCGAAGGTTTCCTAAGCCTCTTAGAACGAGACCTAGGAGTGGATTTTGAGCCCCGTCGCTTAATAGAAGGAGAAGGGGAAATGACCGGGATATCCACCGAAGGTTTGGTCGATGGCAAAGTCATTGAAGCAAGTGCGACGTTACCGGTGGCCTTTTTCTTTTTAGTGGCCACCGATTTGGCTCGGGAAGTTTTGGGGGCAGAAGGGTCCACCAATTTGGAAGCACCTTGAGAAAGTGAGGCCCCTTCGATACCACTTTCAAAAAGTGTTCCCCAAATCGGATTGGGAGAGGAGATGAAAGAGATCATACATGGGGTGAGGGGAGCGTCGGTAGGCTTGATCGTCTTAAAAATTGTTTGCTTGCTTATTTGAGAATTAGGCAAGTCAAACGTAATCGTCAGCTCAGGTAGTGTTGGATCGGCACGTAGTTGAGCAGAGAGCTTGTGGTTGATGATCAGAGAGATAAAACGGGGAAGAGCCACGTTGTGAGTTCGTGGTGGCAAGATGGCAGTGATCAAAGAGTCGAAAATTACCAATGTGAAATCAATGCGCCTCGTATGAGAGATATTTCGGTAAGAAGTGTATTAAAGATACCGAATAGGGAAAGTGTTAGGGAAACAATTCGGTACGTAAGAGGAATATCGAAGATATGAAGTACCGAAGTATAAGAGATACTTCGGTAATCCATATACCGAAAGAAGATATTTACCGATATAAGAGAAGTGATGGTAATCAAGAGATACCATAAAAGAGAAATACCGAAGGCATGAAGTACCGACGTATGAGAGATACTTCGGCAAGATGAATATCGAAAGAATTTCGGTAAAAGAGAGAGAGATTTTTTTTAACAAAAATTTAACATACCTAAGGATCCCACAAGGAAGTTGAATCGTGCCTCATCCAGTGGTTTTGTAAAGAGGTCTGCAAGTTGAAGATCTGTAGAAATGAAGTGAAGTTCAATATCACCCTTAGATATATGATCTCTTATAAATTGATACTGAATATCAATATGTTTAGATCTGGAGTGCAGCACTGGATTGTTGGCAATGGCTATAGCACTGGAATTGTCACATAGAATCAGTATATGAGAATAGAACTTGTCATAATCTTGTAGTTGATTTTTCATCCGCAAGATCTGAGCACAACAACTTCCAGCTGCAACATATTCAACTTCGGCAGTGGAGGTAGATACCGAATTCTGTTACTTACTGGACCGGCTGACCAAGTTTCCACCTAGTAATTGACAACTGCCAGTTGTACTCTTCCTATCAACTTTAGACCCTACAAAGTCAGAATCTGAATAGCCAATTAGATCAAAACCTGAGTCCTTGGGATACCAAAGGCCCAGATTGATAGTACCTTTTAGGTACCTAAAAATACGTTTCACAGCCGCCAAGTGAGATTCCTTGGGATTGGCTTGATAACGTGCACACAGACACGTAGCATACATGATGTCAGGTCTACTAGAGGTAAGATAAAGAAGAGACCCTATCATTCCTCTATAATTCGTGATATCAACTGACTTATCAACTTGATCAGCATGAATTTTAAGAGGTGGTGCCATAGGAGTTTTCATGGGAGAACAATTTTCAAAATCAAGTTTCTTTAATAAATCACGAATATATTTACTCTGATTTATAAAAATACCTTCAGAGGTTTGTTTGATTTGAAGACCAAGAAAGAAAGTAAGCTCACCCATCATACTCATCTCATATTTGCTTTTCATGAGAGAGGCAAACTCTTGACAAAGAGTTTCATCAGTGGCACCAAAAATGATATCATCCACATAGATTTGAACAAGAATGATATTACCTTTAGTTTTCTTGAGAAAAAGAGTATTATTAATTTTACCTTTGGTATATCGGTTGGATAATAGAAAGTCAGACAAGGTGTCATACCAAGCACGAGGAGCTTGTTTCAGACCATAGAGAGCCTTGTCAAGTCTGAACACATGGTAAGGATGAGCTGGATCTTCAAAACCAGGAGGTTGTTTCACACAGACTTCTTCAGCAGTTCTCCATTGAGAAATGCACTCTTAACATCCATTTGAAAGACCCGGAAGTTTTTGTGAACAGCATGAGCAAGAAAGATTCTTATTGCTTCAAGTCTAGCAACAGGAGCAAAGGTTTCATCATAATCGATACCTTCCTCCTGCCTATATCCTTGAGCAACAAGTCTGGCTTTGTTCCGGATAACAGTACCCACTTCATCCATTTTATAGCGGAAAACCCACTTAGTACCGATAATGGTCTTTCCGAAAGGTCGAGTCACAAGTATCCAGACTTTGTTTCTTTCAAATTGAGAAAACTCTTCCTGCATGGCAGTGACCCAACAAGAGTCTGCTAGAGCTTCCTCAATTTTCTTGGGTTCAACAATAGAGAGAAAATTCACATAGAGACAAATATTTCCAACACCTCTTCTAGTTTGGACACCTGCTTGCTGATCACCGATAATTTGATTAATTGGATGATCTTTGGTCCATTTTAGAGCTGGGGGAAGAGGTGCAGGAAATGTGTTTGGAGAGTATGAAGGTGAAGGATCGGTGGGTATATGATGAGTGTGTTGAAAAGGAGAAGTATGTAAAGTGGGTTCGGTGGGTGATATGGATTCGGTAGGAGTTGTGGGTTCGGTAGCTGGTGAGGGTGCTGGCGAACCATGATGGAGGGAAGTAGATGGTACTGAGAATGGAACATATGGAGGTCCTGAAGACAGAAGATTTGGAGAATCTTCTCCAACACAAGAAATAATCCATTCATGAAGCTCAGTATCATCACAAGATAAGGAAGACGTCTTGTGATCATCGAACTTCACATGTATTGACTCATCAATACATTTTCTTCTTAGATTGTATACTCTGTAGCCTTTAGAAGAGAGAGAATAACCCACAAATATACCTTCATCAGCCTTAGGATCAAATTTCCCAAGATGATCTCGATCATTCAAGATAAAACACAGACAGCCGAAAACATGAAGAAAACCAATGTTTGGTTTTCGGCCATAAAAGACTTCATAGGAAGTCTTGTTGTGTCTTTTCACAATAATAGATCGATTTTGAGTGAAACAAGATGTATTGACAGCCTCAGCCCAAAAGTAGGTTGCAAGATTTGATTCACTTAGCATGGACCTTGCAGCTTCACATAGTGTTCGATTCTTCCTTTCTACAACACCATTTTGTTATGGAGTTCTGACTGCTGCAAAGTTTTGAGAGATACCTTTGTCACAGAGAAAGGCATCCAAGGTAGCATTTCTGAATTCGGTCCCATTGTCATTTCTGATAGATCTGACTAGTTGACCGTTGAGAACTTCAGATTTCTTGATAAAATTGATGATTTCTTCAGGTGTATCACTTTTGTACCTGAGAAAGAATACCCAAGTGTAACGTGTGTATTCATCAATAATGACAAGAATGTACCTTTTTCCACCTAGGTTGGGTGTGCTGACAGGCCCACAAAGATCCATATACAACATCTGGAGAGGAGTAGAGATTGAGAAATACTGTTTTGACTTGAAAGAAGATTTTGTCAGTTTGCCTTTCTCACAAGCAGCACATAGCTTTTCTTTTGAGAAAGAGATTTTTGGTAATCCGACAACAAGTTCTTTGTTGGAGAGGGCATTCAACGTCTTGGGTAAGGTGGAGGATTAATATCAATTAACTTCCGCAAGTTAAGATAAGAAAGACGTTTATGCCAGAGCCAGTTCTTCTTTTCTGAGTCTTCAGAAATGAAGCAGATGCTTTCATCTTCAGTTGACTTGACACTCATATTGATGACGTACACATTATCCTTTCTAAATCCAGATAGGACAATGTGAAAATGGTTATCAATGATGATACAATCATTTTCTCTTAAAATTACATAGTAACCTAGATCACATAGTTGACTAATGCTTAATAGATTATGCATTAGACCCTCCACATAGGCAACTTTGTTAAAAGTAATGGAACCGTTAGAAAGAGTTCCATAACCTTTAGTGGAACCACGAGAGTTATCACCAAAAGTTACGGTTGGTCCCTTTTCTTTCACAAAGTCTAGAAGAAGAGATTTGTTCCCATTCATATGTCGTGAGCATCCACTATCGAGATACAATGTTTGATGATGCCCATAGACCTGCAGACATGAACAAATTAGTCCTTTGGAACCCGTTTTGAGGTGGGTCCTTTAGGGTTAGAAGAAGAAGAAGGATTGATCTGACTATATCTTTCGATACTGTCCTTTGGACAATCTTTGGCCAAATGAAAAGTGTCACCACAATTGTAACACTTTCTGTAGATGAATCTTTTCTTTGGTTCAAGAGAGGAAGCTTTTACCTTTCCTTGAGGTTTATAGGAGTGAGGAGGAATAGGATAGTTGTACGGAACGTGAGGGTTATGGGGTACTGGTCCAAGGATTCCTTTTTCAGACGAGGAAGAAGGGTTGATTGAGATTCCTTTAGACTTCTTTATTTTTAAGGCTCTAGGTATGAAATCCATTGAGTTCATGGGAGATTTACCTTTTGAAGAAGGTGTAATCTTTCTTTTGTTGGGAAGGTCAACAACAACGGATTTTCCTTTAGAAAGAAGAGGAGCCTTTTTAGGAGAATGAGAAGAAGAAGAAGAAGAAGAAGAAGAAGAAGAAGAAACCTCTTTTAGTTTTAAGGACATAAGAAGATCATTTACAGGCTTGACAAACTCATTTGAGTCTTGATCTTCTTTTAGAAGAGGCTTGGAAGATTTGGCGGACACGAAGATGCCAAATTTCCTTGAATCACGAAGATCCATGGAATATACTGAGTTAGAATCTTCTGAGTTATAATCATTCCAATCAGAAGTATATGAGGGCAATTTTGAAGACAGAGGAAGATTATGAGTAGGAGAAGGAACGTTTTTAGAAGGAGTACACACAACATCCTCTTTCCAGTAACCTAAGCTAAAAGTTTCACCAACAACTTGATCTTGAAAAAATTTCTCAAGGTTTTTAGAAGAGGTGTTCCATTTGTTTACAGTTTCTTATTCTTTCTGAAGTTTCTTTAGAAGCTTGTTCTTCTCTTTGGCTAACACATAGTTTAAAGTCTTCAACTCCTCTAACTCAGCTTTTAGTTTATCAAAATGTTTTAGCTGGGATAGAGAATCTTGGAGTTGAGAGGAGTGAGACTTGACTTGAGCATTGGCTCTTTTCTTTGCATCTTCTTCGTTATGAAAAAGTACAGTTAGAGAGTCAAATGCCTCAATCTTATCTTCATCAGAGAGAGAGTAGAAGGGATGTACCTGAGAAGAAGAAAATGAGCACTCAGCTGTGAAGTCCATCCTTGAGTAGGAGTCTTTTGGTTCTTCATCAAGTTTGTCCATGAGGCATTTACTTGATACTTCCTTTTCGCTGTCGGAGGTAGGTTCGTCTGCCCAGTCAAGAGTTTCTGCCATTAGGCCTTTGCCTCTTCTTTGAGAGTTGAAATTTTTTTCTTTCTCTCTTTTGTACTTGGCTTTATATTTGTCAGCTTTATCGGAGAGCTCTTTGAATGACGAGGAAGGAGAAGGTTTTCTAGGATGCGATCTACCTGCAGAAATAGATCTAAGATTTCTTTTTTTAGAAGAGTTAGAAGAATTAGATTTAGAGATCCTAGGAGGATTGCTTCTACACTCAGACGCAAAATGGCCTTTCTTACCACATGCATAGCAATCCTCCTTGGATTTGTTCAAGGAGTTTCTAGAGGAAGAAGAAAATTTTATGTTGCTTTGAAAATTGTTAGAGGATTTCTTTCTGAACTTAGAGAAATTCGCAAGCATACTCATCTCCTCCGTCAAATGATCGACAGAGGGGTCTTCTCCTTCATCATCAGCTTCACTAAGATAAGCCTCCGAGGAGTGATTTAGATTTTCATGACTTTCTCTATCTGAATCATCAGAAGGATAGGTTATACGAGGAACACACATAGATTTCTTGGAGCCATCACTGATAAGAGCCATAGAGGGGGATCTTATCTCTTTGAAAATGGTCTTCCTTTGAAGATGGGTTTGTTCGTGATTATGGAACATACCATAGAGAGAAGTGAGAGGAAGACTTTCCAAGTCCTTGGATGTCTTAATGCATGTGGAAAGGTTATTCCAGAAATCTGGAAGACCATCCATAAATTTGCATACGACTTCCTCGTTGTCATAAAGTTTTCCAACAAGTTTTAACTCGTTTAAGAGACTATTAAAACGGTTGTAGTAGAAGGGAAGAGATTATCCCTTTTCATGAGAAAAGAATTCGTATCTACGAACAAGAGAGATTTTCTTAGATTTTTTTACTTCATTTGTACCTTCATACAAAACACATAGGGTCGTCCACATTTCTTTTGCAGTTTTAAGACTAACAAGAGATTGATACACTTCATCTGGAAGAGATTGAGCTATAATGGCTCGTACTTTGGTGTCGAGTCCAATAGTGCGTTTATCTTCATCCGTGTATTCTTTTGTTCTTTTCAGAACATATCGACCAGTGGCAGAAGTTCTTTCCTCCTCTGACGAGTCATCGGAAACTTGAAAAAGAGAGTCTTTTTCTTTTTCCTTATCCTTATCCTTAGGGGTTTTGACAAATTTATCCCAGACTTTTGGAATTAGTGGACCTTCACTAAGTATAGTTAGATAACGACTATCAACTCCTTCCAAGAAGAGCATCATCCTACTTTTCCATAAGAAGAAGTTGTTCCAATTGAACTTAGGAGGTTTGATAGTAGATCCATTGTCAGAATGAAAAGAATATTGAGAAGAGGACTCAGGTTTTGTAGAAGGAGAAGCCATTACGGATCTGGTTTATTAAGTTAAACCAACCGCTCTGATACCACTTGTTAGTCCCAAGACAGTAAAACAAGTATTGTAAAAAGGGGGGTTGAATACATTACACACAAAATTTACTTAATTTTAATTCTTATTGATATAAATATCAAGAATTACACATAGAGAAATAAAGATTATTTGCGGAAAAGAATAGCTAAGAACTACTCAAAAACAATCTAACACTAAGAAGACTTTAAAGAACACATAGACTAAATCTTAGAGAGAAAAGGAAAACTATCAACCTGCTTAAAATCTTGCAAATGAGAAGTCTTGAGCTGAAAGCATTAGTAGCAAGGTGCTACCTCCATTATTTATATACTATCCAATGTAATGAGTGCAAAGGACAAGGAACAATAAAGGCATGGGCGGTTGAGATATTGTCAATAAATTATAAGATATTTGATGTTACTTATCACAATACAAAAGGTAACTTTTGTACTATGAAAGTACAATATCTAAATAAAATATTCTTGGAAAAATCTTTTTGAGATCTATTAGAAAATAAACGTCTCAGTCAAATTCAAACTCAAGTGTATATCTTCTCTAAGAAGGAAGCTTCCATTCACATTGTCAAAAGATCATTGGGAATGAGAAAGTATGTCAAATCAAGAGGGTTTGACATAAAAGATCTTACCGATAAAGGAGTAATCGGTAGAAGGGGAACTGCCGAAGAATGGCAAGGGATGCCGAACAAGGATGGCTCAGCAGATGAGAGACCTGCCGAACAATAGGAATCGGCAAGGGAAAGGTATGTCGAATAGGGAATCGGCACAAGGGATGATCTGTCGAATAGGAAATCGGCAGACTAAGCTTAGTTCACTTTGAAGTTCATCTTCAATCCGCATAGTAAACTTTCTTCATGTTGATTTCGGTTTGTCTTCGACTCACCGATCTGTTTAACCATAACTAAGCTATTACAAAGAACCAAAACTCAAAGTACAAAGTTCAAACATCAATAAAAACTAAGGAGAGTTTATCTTTAATTCTTAAATGACCCAACAACTGCATTGGATTTCATGGGTTTAATGCATCTTAATGAACTTGATTGGGATTTGATGGGTCGTATTGGACTTGATGGTTGTTAATGAACTATATTGGGCCTTCATAGCTTTCAATAGTTGTATAGTGGGCCTTGATTGGCTACATTGGTTGGTAACCAATTGTATTGGGTCTTGATGGGTCGTATAGACTCACTATTGTTAATGAATTGTAGTTGGCGTTAATGGGTTTTAGTGGCTCATAATGAACTATATTGGGCCTTGTGGGCTATAGTTGAAGGCAATGAACTGTACTAGGATTGATAGACTTTAGTGACTCTTAATGAATTAAGGATTGGTCAGTAGCAAAATATTGGTCATTGTGGCCCCTTTTTCTAGGACTGGTAGATGTTTGTATATAATAAGTGTGTATACATGGTACATTCATACACTATATATGCATGATACATACATTCTTACAGTAACATATATTACAATTCATTTAAACAAAATATAAACGTGCATACACCAAGTTTTATACAATCCATTAATACACAATATGTATGCATGATACATACATTCATACTTTAAGTTAATATAATCCATTCATAAACTATATATACATATATAGGCAAAGGATTGTGTGAGAAGTTGAGTTAACGGTAAGAAACATGAGAAATGGATCTGAACCGTTGATCTCTTTTAATCTCAAGCCCTCCCATTAATTGCGGCTTAGAAGGGAATTGATCTGGTGTATCTCATCCTAATGTGCGTTCATTTCTCATTCAACGATTGATAACTGTTTCTCACGCTTCTCACATTTAAATCAACTTCTCACTAGAACTCGACCCTATATATACACACACACTTTCATACACTAAAATTGAATGCATTCATTCATACTATGTTACATAAATGATACGTACATTTATACATTAAAAATAACTCCCAAATAAATAAAATTAAAATTAAAATATATGTCGGGAATTGGTTAGTAATTACCTATGGATTACCGATGGATAATTTTAACTTTTATTTCTTATTTGTCTAGAGCTTTCAAATTAAAAAACAAAATTATCTGTGAGAAATCCGTCAGTTATTACCTACTATACGGATTTTCGATGAATACTTTAATTTTAATTTTTTTAATTTATTATTTTCAAATCCATCGGTTACTTAATTTAATTTTTTTATTGATAATTTATCACCCTTGGATAATTACCTAAGGTTTTCAAATCCACTAGTAATTACCTATTTTTTAATTGTTTTTAATCGATAATTTTCAAATCCGTCGATAATAATTCCTTTTTCTAGTATAGTGATAAACTGATAATCATATAGTTTATCAACAACAAGCTCCCCGTGAGTTGTTCCAACATGCACGTTGACGACTCGATTGCTCCATGGATCATATCCTTTGCTTCTTCATTGACAATACATGGTCTATCTAGATCGGTTCCGGTTTAGGTCAATGGTGAAACCAAACACAACTTGAATACGACTTGAACTACGGTATATATATATGGATACCAAACTCTCTCTAAAATATAACTGAATAGTACACCGGAAGAAAATTTGCAATCAACCACAACTCCATATACTTTACACACATCACTTTCCGAATCAAAACTACGGTATATATTCCATTGGACCATCCAACTTAAGAAATCTCTCTCTCTCCCTCCTTATATTCTTGATCTTTTTTCTTTATTTTTAAACAATTTTATGTTTTTATTTTATGTGTAACTCATTTTTGTTTTTAAATTTTAACAAATCAAACATAAAAATAAGTCATGATTGTCTTTCCTAATGACAAATTTCAGAAGGCGACGAACTCTTTTAATTAAGGCTAAGGCTATGTTTAGGAAAAAAAAAAACTAACTTATAAACTAGCTTTTTTTCTGATACATGTTTGGATGACTATAAGTTAGCTTATAAGCTTATTGAAAAGCTACTCATACACTACTAAACAAACAGCCTTTTCCGGCGGCGGTTTTCGGCGGAATATTCCGCCGGAATATTTTCGGCGGATTTCCGACGGTTTTCCGACGGAAGTCACCATGGTCAAACTTCGTTGACTTTCGCCGGAAATCCGCCGAAAATTATTTTTAAAATTATTTTTTAAAAAAAAATAAAATTTTCGGCGGATTTCCGGCGAATTTTATTTAATTAATTAATGTCCGCCGAAAACAGTAAAAAAAATTATATATTTATTTTTTTTAGAAAACTTTAAAAAAATAATAATAATAAAACTATATATTCCGCCGAAAAACACAAAAAATTTAAAAATTTTATTTATTTCTTAGAAAACTTTAAAAAAATAATAAAAAAATTTTGATTCCGCCGAAAACGCTAAAATTTTTAAATATTTATTTATTTCTTAGAAAAAAATTTAAAAAAATAATAAAAAATTTTGATTCCGCCGAAAACGCTAGAAATTTTAAATATTTATTTATTCTTTAGAAAACTTTTAAAAAAATAATTAAAAAATTGTGATTCCGCCGAAAAACACTAAAAAATTAAATATTTAAAAAAATAATAAAAAATTTTGATTTCGCCGAAAACACTAAGAAAATTAAATATTATGTTTTATTATAAAACTTTAAAAAAACTAATAAAAAAATTTCATTCCGCCGAAAAACACTAAAAAAATTAAATATTTATTTATTTTTTAGAAAACTTTTAAAAAAAATAATAAAAAAATTTGATTCCGCCGAAAAACACTAAAAAAATTAAATATTATTTTTTATTAGAAAACTTTTTAAAAAATAATAAAAAAAACACTAAGAAAATACCTATTTGGGCTTTAACAGATCCAGTTGAGCTTTAATGGATCCAGTTGGTCTTTAACGTACCTAGTTGAGCTTTAATGGATCCAGTTGATTTGGTTACTAATTTGTTTACGTTTTATGTTTTGTTTACTGATTTGGTTACGATTGAGGTTCAGACATAAAGTATTAAGTTTATTTGGTTACGATTTGGTTACTGATTTGATTTGGTTACGATTGAGGTTCAGCAGCTATCGACTTGGTTACTGATTTGATTTGGTTATTGATTTTGATTTGGTTACTGATTTTACGATTTGCAAAGTTAGAAATAGATTATGGTTTATTCCTAATAATGGGGTTCAGGTTGTATACGGGGTATGATGCAAGTATTAAGTTTATGTTGGTGTTATTTGTTTATCTGCAGTGGAATTTGATCATAGTGGAAATTACCTAGCGATAGGAGGTTCAGACATAAGGTATGTCTACTTTGTCTTTGTTTGTGTGATTGACATCAGATATGAGGTTTTATCAGTGTATATATGTTGGGCTTTAATGGATACAGTTGGGCTTTAACGTTCCCAGTTGGGCTTCAATGGAACTAGTTGAGCTTTAACGTACACAGTTGGTCTTTACCGTACCTAGTTGGTCTTTAATTGATTCGTTTGGGCTTTAACGTACCTAGTGAGGCTTTAATGGGTATAGTTGAGCTTTAATCGATCCGATTGGGCTCTAACGGTTCCGGTTGGGCTTTAACGTTTCCATTTGAGCTTTAATGGATATAGTTGGTCTTTAACGTACGTAGTTGGCCTTTAATGGATCTACTTGGGCTTTGACGTACCTAGTGGGTTTTAACGGATCAAATTGATCTTTAATGGATCCGATTGGGCTTTAACAGATCTAGTTGGGCTTTAACGGATCCAGTTGGTCTTTAATGTACCCATTTAGGATTTGACGTACCCAATTGGGCTATAACGTATCCAGTTAGTATTTAAAGGATCCATTTAGTCTTTAATGGATTTAGTCAGTCTTTAACAGATCCGGTTGGGTTTTAACGTACCCAGTTGGGCTTTAACGTACCTATTTGGGCTTTAACAGATCCAGTTGAGCTTTAATGGATCCAGTTGGACTTTAACATATCCACATGGGCTTTAACTTACCCAGTGGGGCTTTAATGGGTATAGTTGAGCTTTAGCGTACCCAGTGGGGCTTTAATGGGTATAGTTGAGCTTTAATCGATCCGATTGGGCTCTAACGGTTCCGGTTGGGCTTTAACGTTCCCAGTTGGGCTTCAATTGATCCAGTTGAGCTTTAATGGATACAGTTGGGCTTTAACGTACCCAGTTGGACTTTAACGTACCTAGTTGGGCTTTAATGGATCCCGTTGGCCTTTAATGAATCCGATTGGGCTTTAACAGATCTAGTTGGGCTTTAACGTACTCAGTTGGTCTTTAACGGATCCAATTGGGTTATAATGGATCCGGTTGGGCTTTAACGTACCCAGTAGGGCTTTAATGGGTAAGTTGAGCTTTAATAGATACGGTTGGGCTTTAACGTACCCGGTTGGGCTTTAATAGATCCAGTAGGGTTTTAACGCACCTCGTTGGGCTTTAACGTACTCAGTTGGTTTTAACGGATCCAATTGGGGTTTGATGGATCCAGTTGTGATTTAACGCCAATTAGGCTTTAATGGATGCAGTTGGACTTTAACATACCCAGTTAGGTTTTAAAATCTCATCTAAGATTACATATACCTAAATATATAACAACAAAATTATTTTCAAAATTTTTTTAATGATACATAAATATAAAATATGATTGACTACCAAACTTCCCCCCAAATTTTACTTGACATTTTAATTTCCCTCCCAAACTTCCCCCCAAATTAATTTCACAATCGACTTAGCTACCACCACCAAATCAATCCTAATATTGTTCCTAAAATCTTTCCCCCAAATCAGACGTAGCGGAAAGACTACCACCACCACCACCATCGCCATCCCCTTCATCGACAGATCGACCACCACCACCGTCCCCTTTATCGACAGCTCTCCCCCCCCACCACCGTCCCTTCATCCTCTGTCCGATCGAGTTTTTTCTGCCACCACCACCACTAGCAGCAACCACCAATACAACCAGCAACCACCACCACCACCAACCACCACCACCAACAGTCACGACCACCGGTCGACATAAATCTTTTTCTGGTTTGTTCGATTCACAAGCTGGGTGGGTTTGTTGGTATACATTTATTTGGCTGATTTATTTTGGTATGATTTCTTATGGTATTGTTTTCTTATGATTTAGATTCGTTGGGACTGATTGTTGCTGGCAGTGGATATTGTCGAAAGCTGTGTAACAATCTGCATCGACTACCCTAATGGATATTTAGTGTCAATAAGTGGGACGTTTGACTATTTTCACTACTTTCACTAATTTTGCAGATCTGCATCTGCTCCCTCGACGACCGACAATTCTCACGCTGGAGAAGAAAAGCTTGGCTCCTCTCATCTGGTTCGTTCTCATTCCTCTCCATCTCTCCCGATTTGTATTCTTGTTACCTGTGTTTTTCGATTTGAGATCCATAAAAATCTGGACTTTTGGACTGATCGATTCCTCTCTATCTGGTTCGATAGAGAAGAATGCATCTAGTGACTTATATTATATATCAATCTTGAACTAAATCCTAGTTGTACATTGGCCAATATAAGGACTTTGTTTAGCTAAATCTTGAGTTATGTGTATATGAACTTCTCTGATTGAATTTGTTTGTTTCTTGTGACCAAGCAATTAATCAATGTTCTTACTAAAGTTTAGCTAAAGTTTATGAGGACTTTGTTTAGCTAAAGTTTATGTGGAACTGCAGGTATAAGAATTTAAACAATGTTCTTACACCAATTAATCATAATTGGAATTTGGAGCAGTTACCTTGGATGTTTTATATTCTGATGAATTAATGACCGATTAATGAGTTTCTTCTCATTCATATATATATATATATATATATATATATATATATATATATATATATATATATATATATATATATATATATATATAGGGTTAGGTTCTTTTGTTAACCCTTGTTTTATTGTTAACTTTATGAACTAATCTCAAACATCCATCTTAACATTGGATGGTTGAGATTAAAACTAATTTTGTAATTAATAAAATAGGTTTTATTTACTAAATGGACATGTGAACATATGTGGTTAGGGGTAATTTGGGGAATCAAATAATCATTCCTTTAAACCCCCATTTAATGGCTCATTAATTTCCTCTTAAACCACAATCGTAACCGATGATTCCTCTACGATTCATTATTTTGAAATTGAGATTGTTAATTAGTTCATCCTTTACTAATGTTCATATATCGCCAATAATTAGGATTCACTTATCAAAACCTCTTTATTATATGCTTTGCAATCTATAATGCTAATATATATGAACTTCATGTATACAATGTTCATGTCCATTCATGTGCATCCAAGGTGAATCAAAGTTCACATTTACACTTTTTCGTTACACCGTTCATTCATTTTCACTACATATATTTGAACATTGATGAACATTATAAACAATGAACGTTGCTGAACATTATAAATATGAACATTGAAAAATGTTTTTCGTTACACTGTTCATTCATTTTCACTACATATATGGTATATTATAAACAATGAACGTTGCTGAACATTGATAAATATTTTTCATTACACTGTTCATTCATTTTTACTACATATATTAGAACATTGATGAACATTATAAACAATGAACGTTGTTGAACATTATGAATATGAACATATATTTTCGTTACATTGTTCATTCATTTTCACTACGTAAATTCGGGATATTTCTTCATGTTGCTACATACGATAATTGAAATGTTTTACTAAAAATTGCAGTCTTTACCAAACGATTCAGAATGACATATACGATCAATGTGCATTATGTGCTTGAATATCTTTCAAATGAGAAAAAAAATAATTTAAAAATCGTAGATATTATATACAATGATCATTAATGTTAAAAATGAAGATGTTCGTTCATCGTCAATGTTTAAAAAAATAATATAAAAATCGTAGATATTATAAACAATGTTTGATTATTTGTTAATTTTGTTGTGTTCGTAACGAAAGGACAACAACGTTCATTGGATGTCGTTGTTGTAGAAATTTCAGGGATGTTCATGTGTTTTCTGAATTAAGATGACTACCGGAAAAATTTCTTGAAAACAACGACTGTACGATTTTATCAAACATATGAACCAGAAGACTTTAGTAATATTGATATGATTAAAAAATATGATGAAAATGGACAAAATAATACAATCATAACCTACAATATAATAATGGAATCTTCATTTTGTAACTCCCAATAAAATTAATGGAAAATTTGGTTACTTACAAAATGACGTTTTTACCCTTTTACATTAAATATTTACACAATTTAAACAACAATCATCCTTGCATTTCTATTGGTTGAGCAAGGTTTATAGAGTTAACAAGAAATAAATGGTTAACAAATGATCCTAGCTCTCTCTCTCTCTCTATATATATATATATATATATATATTCATTTTAACTCATCAGTTTTCACTTCCTATGATGAATGATAATTTAAATTAGGGAAACGGGAGATGAAGACGTGAGATTCAAAGTGTTGTACTGTGGGGTCTGTCACTCTGATCTTCACTCTGTCAAGAATGAATGGTTCAATGCCAAGTACCCGATGATCCCTGGGTAAATCCCTCTGTTAATATGCTACTGATAACATTTGTTCATGATTTAATTTTGATCATTGATGGGCTTTCTTTGTTAATTTATTCTAACATTTGGGTTATGCTTAATTAGTACCCTTTTCTCTTGCAATTAGTAGTTAACAGGTTTCGTATTTGGGCAGATTACCTTTTGGTCTTTTCTCGATTGTGTTGTAAAGAATCAAGGACTTTGTTTAGCTAAATCTTTGTTTAGCTAAATCTTGAGTTATGTATATATGAACTTCTCTGATTGAATTTGTTTGTTTCTTGTGACCAAGCTATATGCATGTTTTCTCAATTTTGATATCAGAGATCGTTCTTACAGGGCCAATCTACTTGTATATATATATATATATATATATATATTGTTTAGAGGTTATGTTTCTATTGGTTTACGACATTTTTATTAAAAGTGATTCAACTACTAAGACTTGCATATTTCCATTTATAGAACATCTCGACTTCGCCTAGCTGACTTTGGAGTTCTGCATTGCAATGAAGCCAATGGGAAACTAACTGGTTTTACTCGTGATTGAAGATTTCAGCAGGTATGCATAATTAGAGGAATGAACCTTTTACTTGTGTCGGGATGTGAACGAATCGAGCCGAGTCAAGTAGCATGTTATTCGAGCTTGGCTCGAAAAATTAATATCAGGCTTGAGCTCGACTCCATCTCAATTTACTTTTTCAAAGTCGAGCTCGAGCTTGATTTTTTTTTCAATGTTTGAGTTCGATCTCGATGCTCGTTTATAAGCTTGAACTCGAGATTGATTAACTCGTTTATTTTCTCAAGCTCGATGACTTTATATTTTGATTTTATAATTTGTAAACATATAAAATATGTTGGGTCAAAAAAGGTATGCTCGAATATCTCGACTTGGCTCAACTCGTAAAGTTTAATCGAGCTTTCGAATGAATCGAGTTTAACACTGGTCTTATGGAGCTCGACTAGTTAAGTTAAGCGAGCTTTATTTTGTGTTCGAGATCGACTTGATCTCGAGAATTATTAAGCTCGAGCTTGAGTAGTTTGTTTCAAGCTAGACTAGTTTACATTCCTAATATTGTATGTTGAGGGTTTTTTTATTCGTTCTTGGAACGTGAGTCATCCTTCAATTCAGAAGCCAACCATGGCAATGCCAAAAGACCTAAACATTGACTAACAAGACCCTTAATGTTCATCCTCTGTTAACCACCTAATGTTCCCTTACACTAGTGTTTGACATCGAGATAAAAGAGTTAAAAGAGTTTAATGTCACATGCAAAGAATGATAGATCTGATTACATAAGTCTCAATTATGCAGGGAACAAAGGTTCTTGGAATAATTCAAGATGTTATTTGATTAACATAGATATCCTATTTTTGTGGTTGCAGATTGATGAGGCGTGCAAAGCTAAGAATGGAGCTCATAACGAAAGAGAAGACCTGAAACACCACTTACCAAGAACGTAAACTTGGGATCATAGAGAAAGCTAACGAATTCACCATTCTATTGAATTGGTTGCTTAGTCTGTACCGCCAGACTACATTGAATTTAGTTTACAGATTTGAGATGATATTGTATTAAAGACAATAGTGTTTTGTAATGGTTTTTGCATAAGAATTACCAATGTTTTTTAACAGGTTTTTATACAGATTTTTTGTATTTTTAATTATTTTTTTTAAAATTAAAATATCAATTACCGACGGATAATCCGTCAGTATGGTTAAATAATATAATTTAATATTTAAAATAATTAAATTTAAATAAATTTACCAACGGCTTAGTCGTCGTTAATCCGTCGGTTACTGACCGGCGGTAATCCGTCGCTAAAATCTGTCGGTAATCCGATGGATCTTACCATTTACCGACGGATTGGGCCGTCGGAAATTTCTGTTTTTTTTGTAGTGTAAATAATTTTCGGCGGAATATTCAACTGAAAATCCGCCAAAACATTTTCACCAAAATATGTTTCTTTAAATTAATTAAGAATAAATAAAAAAATAAATATTAAAAATTTTCGGCGGAATTTCGGCGGACTATTCCGCCGAAAATATTTAATTTTTTTATTTAATTAATTAAGAATAAATAACAAATAAATATTAAAAAATTTCGGCGGAATAGTCCGCCGAAATTCTGCCGAAAATGTTTAATTTTTTTATTTAATTAATCGACTTATTTAAAATTTAAAAAAAATTTGGAAAAGTTTTCGGCGGAAAAATCCGCCGAAAAATCCGCAGAAAACCAAAATGCCGCCGGAAAACATTTTTTGCGGCGCCCCGGATTCCGTCGGGCCAAATCCGCCGAAACAGTGATTTTCCGGCGGATTTTCGGCGGATTTTGGCCGTCAAAAATGCCTTTTTTTTGTAGTGATAGTAACGTTTTGAAAAACTAGCTTGTCAAACATTGCCTAACTTGGTTGTTATAATAAATTTTAAAACATAACATATTTTCATCATGAGAGAGTTGTTATAAGTGTGTATAGATTTGTTTGCTAAAATATTTAAAACGTGACCACTACTTTATCAAATATTTTGAAACGTGGCCCACCATCTTTTTATGATCATGTGTGAAAAGCAAAAAAAGACCATTATATATCCGCAACTGACCTTGTTTACATATTTGGTCAAACACTTATCACCCATCAATTTAATTTCACAAAAATTCAATATTGCATCACTAAATATCGACCCCATGAAAAACGTTCCTATAAAAAGCCGACCAACTAAGCATAACTCACTGCCAATTAATTCAAGTGCGACAACTAAAATGGACACCGGTTACGGATGTCGTGCGTTACCAAGTTTGGCCGCAGTTGTCATGGTTCCGCTTCCTCTACAAGGTCATCTCAACCAACTCCTCCACCTTTCTCGTCTCGTCTCCGACCAAAACATCCCCGTCCACTTCGTCAGCACCGCCATCCACTGCCGCCAGGCGAAGCTCCGAGTCCAAGGGTGGGACCCACTCTCCGTCACGAGCATCCACTTTCACGAATTCCAAACCCCTCCTTTTGTATCTCCTCCGCCAAACCCTAACTCCACCACCAAATTCCCTTCCCACCTCCAGCCTTTATGCGAAGCCGTCGTCCATCTCCGCCACCCTGTCGCCTCCCTCCTCCGCAAACTCTCCTCCACCACCCGCCGCCTTGTCGTCATACACGACTCCCTCATGGGCTCCGTCGTTCAAGACTTCGTCTCCCTTCCCAACTCGGAATCCTACACCTTTCACAGTGTGTCGGCCTTCACGATCTCCATGTACACTCTGGGAACCATTCGGAAGCAGCTCGAGAAGCTAACCGAACCACAAACAATAAGCAAAGATCAGTTATCGTTCGAGGGTTGTTTCACCTCAGAGTTCAAGAAGTTCACCACCATGCAACACGAGTACGCGAAACTCAACTCCGGTCGCATCTACAACTCGTCCAGAGTCATCGAGCAACCCATGTTGGAATTACTCGAAAACGAGGAGAAAAAAAGAAACAAAAAACTATGGGCTCTTGGCCCTTTTAATCCCATAGACATAAAAAGGACAACAAAATCAGGAGGCAAAGACACAAACTACAGATGTCTTAAATGGCTTGATAAGCAAGAATCCAATACCGTAATATTGGTTTCATTTGGAACAACCACCTCCTTCACAAAAGAACAGATCGTAGAGCTCGCAATGGGTTTGGAAAAGAGTGAACAAAAGTTCATATGGGTGCTGAGAGATGCCGACAAAGGTAATGTGTTCAGAGGACATGTTACTCGAGTGGAATTGCCAAAAGGGTATGAAGATCGAATCAAAGGGAGAGGGTTGGTGGTTCGAGAGTGGGCACCCCAGCTCGAGATCTTGGCGCACCCGGCTACAGGTGGGTTCATGAGTCACTGTGGATGGAACTCATGTATGGAGAGCATCTCAATGGGTGTGCCGATTGTGGCTTGGCCAATGCACTCGGACCAGCCGACGAACGCGGTGCTTGTTACCAAGATTTTGAAAGTTGGATTGGCGGTTAAAGAATGGGAGTGGCGAGATGAGGTGGTGGTGGCAGCGGATGTGGAAAAGGCGGTGAAGAGATTGATGGGTACGAAGGAAGGGGAGGAGATGAGGAAGAGGGCGGCGGAGATGGGTGGCGGTGTCAAAACGTCGGTGAGAGAAGGTGGTGTTTCTTGGTTGCAGTTACAGTCGTTTATTTCTCACATCACTAGATAAATAAGTAAAAAATTATACTCCTATGTTACTGATTGATTGAAGTTCAATATATATATAGCATGATAATTAATTAATTAATTGTTCTTCTTCTTTTTAATTATTTGGATTTGGGGAGGATGGTGAAACGGTGGGATTAAGGACTCCGACGCCACCATACGTATCTTGACAGCAACAACCAATACATGTAGGTATCCATCGTAATGCATGTGCACTGTTTTCAAGAGTTTACATGTTTACTTACTCATTTTGTACTTTGCCACTTAGACGGTAATAAAAACATGTTTCATATTTCAATTTAGTTTGTGGATAAAAGAAAATTAATAAATAAATAAAATCATATATACAAAAGAGCAATTTAATAATTTGCTTTTTTTGGTTTGGTAATTCATTAAAACATCTTTAATTAAATTTATTTCCTTACTATTTTAAAAGCTTATTTAATTCAATTTTTTTCTCATTTTGTTATTGAAGTTCTTGTTCATGTTTTTCAAAAAATTTATAATGTTTGTAAGAATATGGACAAATGTTATTCTCCTTGATTTTTACAATAAAGGGTACAAGCAATTTATACAAGAGATACAACGCTAATCTAGGAAACGACAATCATCTATTCTAGGAGAATATAATATACATATTCTATATTTATGATATAGCAATATTATAAATTCCATATTTATGATATAGCTATCATTTCCATATTTATAATATTGCTATCACACCCCCTCACTTGAAACGGGAGGTTTCTGGACGTTGAGACTGTCTCTAAATTCATCAAAGAGGACGCTTGGAAGTCCTTTGGTGAAGATATCCGCTAGTTGATATCGTGAGGGAACATGTAACACTCGTACTTCACCTTTGGAGACTTTTTCTCGTACAAAATGAATGTCCATTTCAATATGTTTGGTTCTTTGATGTTGGACAGGATTTCCGGATAAGTATATGGCACTGACATTATCACAATAGACTAGTGTAGCTTTGCGGATAGGGCAATTCAGTTCCAAAAGGAGATTGCGAAGCCAACACGACTCAGAAACGACATTCGTTATATTCTGCTTCCGCGCTTGATCGTGATAAGGTGGGTTGTCGTTTAGATGACCATGATAGTAAGTTGTCCCCAAGAAAAACGCAATATCCGGAAGTAGAGCGTCGCGTGTCAGGACATCCTCCCCAGTCAGCGTCAGTGTAGGAAACCAGTGAATTAAGAGAGGATTTATATAAATGCAAGCCCAGATGTAGTGTTCCCTGAATATATCGAATTATTCTTTTCAACGCACGCATATGGCTATCTCGTGGATCGTGCATGTGCAAACAGATTTGCTGCACCGCGTAGGAGATATCCGGTCGAGATAAGGTAAGGTATTGTAAGGCACCGGCTAGACTGCGATAGCGAGTGGGATCATCACACGGTTTGCCCGATTTGGCACTAATTTTAGCCTTGGTGTCAACAGGTGTGCTGCACGGGGCGCATGCTGACATGCCCGCCCGTTCGATGATTTCCTCGTCATATTTGCGTTGAGAGAGAAAGATCCCGTCTGTATGACATGTGACGGCAATGCCCAAAAAATAACTGAGAGGCCCGAGATCTTTCATGGCAAACTCAGAACTACGAGAATGCATGATGGTGGAGCGTAATTTCTCGCTAGAGGTGGTGAGTATGATATTGTCGACATATAGGAGAAGATAGGCACAGTCATATCCGCGGCGATAGATAAAAAGAGAATGATCACACCTGCTATGAGAGAACCCGAGAGTGGAAACATAATCTGCAAAGCGTTTGGTACCACGCCCGGGGAGCCTATTTAAGGCCGTATAGAGATCGCTTTAGAAGACATACATGATCCGGGTAATTTGGATCTCGAAACCCTATTGGTTGATGCATGTAGACTGTTTCGTTCAAAGTGCCATGCAAAAATGCGTTTTTCACGTCAAGTTGATGAATCGACCATGATTTGGATAAGGCAATGCTTAACACAGAACGAATTGTTGCCGGTTTAACAATTGGGCTAAATGTTTCCGTGCAGTCGATTCCAACCTGTTGAGACCTACCATCACTAACAAGTCGGACTTTATGCCGCTCAAATGAACCATCAGATTTAAATTTGTGACGAAAAATCCACATAGATCGAATAATGTTAGTATCATGTGGACGAGGAACTAACTCCCACGTCCCATTTTTAATTAGCGCAGTATATTCGTCACACATGGCGGCTTTCCAATTTGGGTCGGACAGTGCGAGGTTTGGGCTTTTTGGTAAGGGTGATGGTTGTATGAGGGAGGAGAGATTAAAAAGTTGTTTTGGTTTAAAGGTGCCGACTTTAAAGCGTGTGGGTTGGATGGTTGGGTGTATAGGTGACGAGTTGGGGGAGGCGGTGATGGGGTGGACTGGTGAGTGAGTGGGATTAGGTGAGGAGGTAGGACAGTTTAAGGTTTGTGGGGGGGGGGGGGAGTTGCGTGTAGGGGTGTTGTGGTAGTATGGTTTGAGGTTTGTGGCGGGTAGAGGTGTTGTGACGGGTGGGGGCAGTGGGTTGTGGTTAGGTATCATAGGTGTGAGTACCGGAGGGGTGGGAATTGTAGTGGTGTTTGGGAAAGGAAAAAGAGTGGATTCATCGCAAGTGGGAGTTAGAGTAGTGGGTGGTCGTATTGAAGGTAGATGAGAGAAAGGGAAAACGGACTCGTCAAATTTGACATGACGAGAGAGAATGATTTTCCCAGTAGAGATGTTGAAACACTTGTAACCGCGATGGTTTTTGGGATAACCTAGAAAGACACATGGTGTGGACCGGGGTTGTAGTTTGGTTATGGTGGTGGAAGGGAAGAGAGGGTAACAAAGACACCCGAAAGTGCGGAGATGAGAGTAAGATGGGTAACGATTGTAAAGAATGTGTGTGGGTGTTTGTTTGGAAAGTAATTTGCTTGGGAGGATGTTGAGCAAATAGGTGGCCATGTCTAATGCATGATCCCAAAATTTTGAAGGTATAGAAGAGTGTGTGAGAAGAGTGAGGATGAGATTGTTAATGGTGCGAATTTTTCGTTCGGCCTTCCCATTTTAGGAGGAAGTGTGGGGACAAGAGAAACGAAAAATCATTCCAGATTGGTCACAAAATTTTTGAAAGGAAGAGTTGGTGAATTATGTGCCATTGTCACATTGGAGACATTTTATTTTCACTCCAAATTGAGTGTATATGTAGTTATAGAAGATATGAAAAGTGGAGAAAACTTGGGATTTTGTACCCAATGGAAAAGTCCATAGAAAATTAGAGTAGTCGTCTAAAAAAATTATATAATACTTGTGACCCGTGGTGCTTGGGGTAGGAGATGTCCACATATCAGTATGAATAATATCAAAAGGGAAAGAAGTGGAAGACGTTGAATTAAAAAATGGCAATTTAGTATGTTTGCCCAAAATACAAGCTTGACAAGACGATAAATTAGATGTCTTATTACATTCAATAAACCTATCACTACGAAGAGAATCTAAGATAGATGTGCCGGGGTGGCCTAGACGAGCGTGCCATAAACTGGAGGAGATGGCAGCAAACGCGGAAGAAGTGGTGGGATTGACCTTGACTTTAGCAGAGGATGTGGTGATAAGGTATAGATCCCCAGTACTGTTACATCTCATTATAACCTTCCCCGTCTGAATATCCTTCACAGAAAACCCAAACTGATCAAATTTAATAGAGACGTGATTGTCAGAAGTAAAACGACGAACATATACTAAATTTTTAATGAGTTTAGGGGCATAGAGGATATTGTTAAGGTTTAATGGAGGGTTAGGAGGGGCAAGGGTCTTTTGTCCGAAACCACAAATCGGAATTTGTTGGCCACTACCAACCGTTATATTACGATTACTGCGTAAATTAAAAAAGGACGTAAGAGTACCTAGCGAAGCAGTCATGTGGGACGTCGCACCGGTATCTATGTACCAGTTCTCATCGGGTTGATTGAGGGTCATCGTGTGCAACGCGGCTTCAATGTTTGTTGGTTCGCATTCAGAGTCAACTGATTGATCATGAAAAGCTTGTTGTGGTGCAGGTCCGAGAATGCCCGACTTCTTGTTGGAACTTCGTGGGACGGGTGGTCGAGGCCATGGGGCCGTAGGGTAGGGACAGAGTGGGTAGGACCAGTTTTGGTTCCACCCGAACCATGGTGACGGATAGGACCACTGTCCCGGATAAGGAGCTGGGGATAGTTGTTGGTGAAACCTGGGTTACGATTCTGATATTGAGGTGTGCCGCCACGGTTCTGACCATTACGGCCGCCGCGTCCGCCTCCTCATCCAGATCTGCCTCGGTCGGATCTCCCACCCCCTCGATTTCCGGGTCGATTGCTAGAGGAGGTGACAGTGGTGTCTACGGGAGAGGAGAGAAAGGCTGCGTTTGCGGCAGCAGTGGCGGCCATCGCCACTTGCTTAGTTTTTCTGGTTTCTTCCAACACAAGTCGAGAGCATGCTTCATAAAAAGGAGGGAGAGGCGTCATCTGTTGTATGTTGGAAGCAATATTGTCGTAGTTCTCGTTGAGGCCGACCACAAGTTGAAGGACGAGACGGTGGTTTTCGACCGGAGAACCAACATTAGCTAGTTGATCCGCAATCATCTTAAGTTCTTGACAGTAATCTGAAACGTTAGAAAAAGAGTCCAAACGAATGTTGGAGAACTGGTTTTCAAGAAGAACGGCACGAGAATTTTTATTGTCTTGAAAAATTCGTTTCAAGTTCTCCCATGCTTGGTGCGCCGTGGTGTCAGGTTCAATGATCGTATAAAGTAGATCATTGGATATGGTGCCATAAATCCATTGAAGGACTGTGGCATCCAATCGTGACCATAGCTCTTTGTCAGTAGCCGGTTTTGTTTTCTTGTCTGTCTTTTCGGAGGATGATGATGATGAAGATGAAGAAGAAGAAGAAGAAGAAGAAGAAGAAGAAGAAGAAGAAGAAGCCGGTGCGGTTGAAGGTATGATGTGATGAAGAACTTGGTGAACTCGACAATGAATCTTGAAGAGTTCTTCCCAAGAGGTGTATTGGCCTTTCTCCATCTCGAGAACGATGGGAATGGCGTTTTTGATGTTGGATACGGCAAGGGCAGGGTGAGCCATTGTGGTGACTGATTGGAGAAAAGAGAAGAAGTCGACGATGAGTTGGAGAGGAGGAAGAAGGAGAAATATGATTATTCTAGCTCTGATACCATGTAAGAATTTGGACAAATGTTATTCTCCTTGATTTTTACAATAAAGGGTACAAGAAATTTATATAAGAGATACAACGCTAATCTAGGAAACGACAATCATCTATTCTAGGAGAATATAATATACATATTCTATATTTATGATATAGCTATCAATTCCATATTTATAATATTGCTATCAATGTTCTTGTTGTTTTTATCTTTTGGATTGAGATTTCTTGGGAATCAAAAATTTGTGTGCTAAAACTTTACATTTAGGCTATGTTTGGCAAAAAAAAGCTAGCTTATAAGCTAGTTTTTTTTTCTGGTACACGTTTGGATGACCATAAGCTAGCTTATTGAAAAGCTACTCATAGTATCGTTTTGAAAAGCTAGCTTATCCGCTACCAGCTAGCTTATAAGCTAGTTTGCCAAACAATGCCTTAGATGTTCACAAAGGTTCCTAATACATTTACAATAAAGAGTAATGGTGTTTACAATGTTTAAATAAAACATGTTCAAAATGTGTTGGTCGGATTCTTGAATATGTTCATCATATATATTCAATTATTCTTTAAGTTGGAGAGGAGAGAAAAAGGAGAATAGATGAGAAAAGATATAGAAGGAGTTGCAAAATACCAAGAATACCATTGATTTAACTTTTTTAGTCAAACTTACTAATTTTCTAATTTAATCAATTATTTAGGGGGTTTTCTTATTAACTTATAGTTTTTTCTCACCGCTAATAAGCTATTTTTGGTGTTCGGATTAGAAAAAAAAAATGTTTATAGCTTTTCCACACCGCTAATAAAAAGTTTTTGATAAGTTAAACTATTCTGACATATCAACTTATTTAAAACAACTTATGAATTTTTTGTTATTTTACATGTATAAGCAATCCCAAACATCCTAAATAACAACTTATTAACTTATTACGTTTTGGTACCATAATAAGTTAATCCAAATATTTTTTATAAAACTTTTTTTTGTCACCATGTAAGTTGATAAGCACTTTTGAAAAAAAACATAACTTGTTTTAAATAAGCAATCCCAAACACCCCCTTAATATAGAGATTGGATTTCACAAAATCTCTCTCTCTCTCTCTCTAAATAATATATATAAATAACTTACTTGGTTTTTCATTTATTTAAAGTTTTCCTGAACCTCCTTCTATATATATAAGGGTGAGATCGGGAGAGAACCTTGGAAATAAAAAAAACCCCCGAAAAACTCATCTAAACGATTAGATTGGGGTAATCCAGCAAATATGATTAAAATGTTGTTATAACCACATTTTTTTAAAAATAAAATTATTTCAATATTTTCACTTGGTTTTCAAATCGAAATATAACAAAAGTTGGAGCAAAACAAATTACACCAAAAAAGGGTCAAACAACCAAAAAAACTAAAATAAATTACAAAAGTTTTGATATATTTTGTCATCCGTTTTTTTTTGGTGATTTTTGGTACTTTTGTTACGGTAATCAAATGAGAACCACAAAAAAATTACAAACTTGTCAGAACCAGTATAAAATTTTTATTCTAAGTCAGATAATGAAAAATTAATTCAACTTTTTATTAAGCAAATAAAATCCGAATTTTATATTTTCAAATTAGAAAATACAAATAGAAACATGTTTTTCTAATTTGAAATCCTGGTAAGAGAATCTGAAGAAAAAGAAAAAATTATACCGATATGTGTCTCAAATTAAAAATTAGAAGATTCTTGTTTTTTAGTGTAATTTTTTAATTCAAATTGTTCTTATAACTTAAATATTTTAGATTTTTTAAATAAATATATAATATATTTTTTATTTTAATAATAGAATATTTTACCGCATTAATATCAATGTTCTAAAAAACTCGCCGCACAGCCGTCATGGTACACCATGACACCAAGGCTTGTGTCTCACGCCACGTTAAGCCCGTGGCACGCCATGACCTAATACACAATTTCGTAGTGCAATATTTGATTTTTCTTTACGTTTTTAATGTCTTATTTGCAAATTTTTTAATATATATCATAATTTAACTTGCTTATTACTATTGACTTATTGGGTAACACTACAAAACATATGTTTTTATATATAATGATATATATGAATTAGAAAAATGACGTCATAAGTCACGCCTTAAAAACGTCATGGCTTCGCCGTGGCTCCTAAGACTTGAGGTTTAGTCTCGCCGCCATGCCACGCCTCGCCTCACGCCATTTAGAACATTGATTAATATAATAGTACTCAATTTTATCTTACATTTAAACATGTTTAAATTAATAATTCTAAAATATATTTATTTCTTTTCTTGTAACTTTTTATACAAAATGTAATATTTTGATTTAATAAGTTTTATTTTAAATAAGTAAATATATTTATTTAATTATACACAAAATACGTAAAGTATATAATTATCTATACTACTATATTTAGATTATTTTTCAAATACTTTCAAATATGTAAGTTAAAATTAATTTATAAATTGTAAACTAATAATTATAAAATATATTTTTTATATTTTAAAAGAATATATATAATTGTCTATATCTATACTATATTATAAAACACGGATAAAAAACTCTTAAATCCAAATTATTAGGCACAAGGTACCATCATTTTATGTAAGATTTTAAAAATCTCTTAATTTACAAGTTTTAAAGCACAAGATATATATTACTACTGCAGGTTTCTAACACCCATCAATTTGGTATGTGCAGGATCTTCCTTTTATTCAGACATTTCCATGTATCACTATTAATTAATATATTATATTAATATAAATTTGTTTTAATTATATTATTAAATATGTAATTGGTTATTTTTTCTAGATATCATTAAAATATATAAGATAATCATTGAATTCTAACAAAATACTTAATTTTTTATATAAAAAACATTATATTATTAAGCCTAAATTAAACAAATTTATAAAAAAAACATTATCACTTTCTCAAAACCATCCAAAATCGTACTGTAAATCGGAAAAAAAATGAAACATTAAAATCGTGATGTATCTCGCTGCATTGCGCGAGTACGATTCTAGTAAATATAATTATATGAACCTATTTCTCACACTTCTTCTAAAAAAAAAAAATAGAGAATCAGCCATCTTTGATTTCAAACCCATATTCTTCATATCCCTAGAAAATTTTCAATACCAACAAAATTTTGCAAAATTTTCCTACAACTTGCAATATATTCAAAATTTTCCAATTGTTGCTTAATCATCTTCAATTCTATTATTATTTATATTTACTGTTTTTTAAATAAGATAACATTTGTTTAATGCTGTACTCTTTTTAATTGTAATGTATATAATTATATATATATATATATATATATATTAACAAATTAAAATTAATATGAAAAAAATGAAAATTAATAACTATATATTTGAATTTTTTTTAATAATTTTATAATACATATCTATACATATAATAAATAAGTAACGGAAGTGACACGTGTCATCTTTTGGTGAGTCCATATTTTTATTTTTTCGCCTAAACATGAATCTGGACGCATTTTACACTATAAGTTCATTTAACAAATCCACATTCATTCCTTATTTAATCTTTTCTTAATTCAATTTTTTTAATTTATACCTTACATTTAATACCCTTATAATTAGATATGTAGTTTACTTTTAAATCCTTACTTTTTTATTTTTTATTTTAAACTCTTATCATATAAACATAAATAAATAATTTAGAAATCAAAATTGTAATATGAATATCTTTTATTGAATTGAAATATATTATATTTTCTAAAAATAAAATAAAATATGTTTTATTCTAATACAAATTGAAAATCAAATATTATTTCGTATTATTTTTTTTTGTAATACAAATTGAAAATCAAGTATTATCGAACACTAGAAGCGTATTCACGCAATGCAGCGAGATACATCACGATTTTAATGTTTCATTTTTGTTTTTGTTTTTTTTGTCGATTTACAGTACGATTTTGGATGGTTTTGAGAAAGTGATAATGGTTTTTTTTATAAATTTGTTTAATTTAGACTTAATAATATAATGTTTTTTATATAAAAAAATTAAGTATTTTGTTATAATTCAATGATTATCTTATATATTTTAATGACATCTAGAAAAAATAATCAATTATATATTTAATAATATAATTAAAACAAATTTATAGTAATATAATCTCTACATATAATAAACAAGTAACTAGAAGGACACGTGTCGCCTTCTGGTCAGTGGCGGACGCACCCTTTGCTGGTAGGGGTCCTAGCCCCCCTACCAGCCCACCACATTGAAAGCCAAAATTTTTTTTTACCTGATATTTGATAGTTTATAAACATTTGGGCCCCCTACAATAAAAATTTGAGGCCCCTTCCACAGCCCATATTCTCTTGAATCTTGATCTCTTCCATTCCAGTCTTTCTCTCGCGTCTCCCTTCTCTCTCGGCTCTCGCTCGATATTCTGTAACAGTCTAATGAGTCTAATCTGAATCTCTATCTCTCATACGACGACAGACGCAGACTCAAGACTCGACAGACGACATCTCTCGGCTTCCTTCTTTCTCTCGCTCAATCGCTGCACCAACACCAAGTCGGCAACTGCTCAATCGGCTGATTTCAGATTTGGCCATTTGGGGTAAAATTTAAAAACCTAATTTGATTTATACTCTTGATTTTAGACTTTAGTTGATATTTGATAAATAATTTTGTTGAATTGTTAGTAACTTTACTTGGTTTTTGGTTTTATTTTCCTAGTATTTGTTATTTGCAATTTGGGTATTTGGTATTTTGGATTGATTTTGTAGGTTTTTAAAGAAATTGAAATGTTTGTTACTAATTAGGTACTGTAACTTTACTTAGGTTAATTTTGCAATTATCTCGTTATTGTTAATTGCTATTGGTATTGGTATTTGATAAATAAACCATTGATTTTTATGTAATTATCTCGTTATTGTTATTTGTATTTAAGATTTTTTTATATGGGCCCCCATCAATATTTTTTTCTGGATCCGCCACTGCTTCTGGTGAACTCATTTTTTCATTTTTCCGCCTAAACATGTATCTGGACACATTTTACATTATAAGTTATTTAGCACATCCACATTCATTCCTCCTTAAATCTTTTCTTAATTTAAATTTTTTTAACTTATACCTTACATTTACTGCTCTTATAATTAGGTATGTAGTTTACTTTTAATATCTTACTTTTTTATTTTTTATTTTAGACTTTTATCATATAAACATAAAAAATGTATATAAACTAAAATGCATTAAAAAAACATTTTTATTTTTTACAAATTATACAGTTGTAATTGTTTTGTCAATACTTTCGAAATAAGTCCAATATTGAATATTTTTTAATTATATTATATTATTAAATATCACATATACGAATTAATGTGTAATGATTAGTATGAGATTTGATACAAATAATCACTAAATTGTCTTAATTTATTTTTGGCTATTTCATATCAATTTTTACTTCAAGATTTTTTTTATAAAAACCTCATCCTCTTTAAATTTGTATATAAGAATTTTGATTTTTATCATGAAGTTTTATAAAATAACATTTTCAATTTTCAATTTTATTTTCTTGACATTATGAAATTTTTTATTTTAAAAACATTAATTATAAATGATGAAAGTATAATTAGCAACAAAACAAAGAATGTTGTATATAAAGAAGTATTTGATATTTATGATATGTGATTCTTATTTTATTAATATTTTAATTATACGCTTTTCCATAATTTTCTTTACGTTATATTATAAATTCTTAATATTTTATTATACTTTTTATTAATTTTTTGCAAAACATCATTTATGAAAACTGGCTAAAACAATATTTTGTAACCAGCTGAAAAAAACAACTCTGAAAAAAAAAACTTGAAAAAATAGCATCGTACTTTCAATAATCATTCATATCTGTAAGATAAGTTTTTTGGTATGATTTAAATTTTTTAAATTACCCCGTGTAATACACGGGGACAAATCTAGTATATATATATATATATATATATATGTATATAGGGTCCCCTTCATTTGCTAACCAAACTATTGGTGCTAACCGTGCTAACCAAATTTCGACCAATCAGAAGCTTTCTAGAGTTTATGTAATTTGATTAATGCTATTAAAACGTCAAGGGTATTATGGGAATTTTCTAATTTTCGGCCATTTAATCTCATTCTATATTTTGAGGAGTTTGTTATGGTAATTATCTATTCTTTAAATGTAATAATTTTAAATTAAAATTTGATGTCTATCAAGTTAATATGGAAGTTATCTTCTACCTAATTTTAAGCATCCAATAACTTTCAAACTGCATGAACATATGCTCATATGCACAACTCCTAATGATAACTTCTTACCATATTCCCATATGCACAATTACCAAACAATGCACATATGCATATACAAAATTATAAAAGTAGTTATTTATGTGCAAAAATCCACAACAATGCATACATGCACTTTCAAAATTCCATAAAATATGCTTATACGCACAGATTCCAAACATAGTTCTATTTTCCATGCCTATATGCAGAAATCCATAACAATGCATACATGCACTTTTAATTTTCATATAAAGCATGCTTATATGTAGAGACCATCCACAAATACATAACAATGCATATATGCACCATAATAATTACTATTTGAATCCATAGGTTGCATTATTTAACATTCAAAAATCCAGAAAGAATGAGACTCCAAACAAAAAAACCATAAGATTGTACAATTTATCGAAATAAAATCGTTTTGATGGGTTTTGAAATTTGTTGGGTTTTGAAATACTTCGATGTCTTCGACATTGACATCTTGTGCGATCACCTTTCGTTTGCTGGTGGCGGTATCTTCGACGGTACCGACGGCCATGGCGGCCGAGTTGTGTTCTTCCGTTTGGACAGCCGGCGGCGGTGGTGTTCTTCCGTTTGTTGGGTGATTTTCTGGCGGGCGAAGTTGGAGGTTTTGGGTGAGGTGGTGGTGGGGAGGGTGGGGAGTGAAGTGGATCCGCCATTGGAGATGAAATTGGTGGTTTTTATCGATTGTTTTCAGTAATTTTCAGAGAGAATTTGTGGAGAAGATGAAACTGTTGAGAAATTTGTGGGTTAATTTAAAATTGCCCTAATTTTTAGCTTATTTCTTTTGTGTTTATTTAATGAATGGATATGCAAATTTACAATTTTGACCCTATGCGGATATGCACATTAATTTCATACCGTTTTTTTTTTATTTTATAAAATTAAAATTGTCATTAATTGTTAACCATTGATCTAAATAATCAACGGTCTAGATGGGTTAGCATGGTTAGCACAAATAGTTTGGTTAGCAAATGAATGACCCTCTATGTATATATATATATATTAAAATTATGTAATCATATATAAATAAAGTTTTATTTTATAAATAAAAATGAAAAGTGAGGCTCGTATAAGAATCTTTATTGTCAAGTTTTATTAAAATTCTTATTTTGTTGAGGTAGAGATCATGTGACCCGAAAAAGATGAAAAGTGAGTTTCTTGTAAGTTCCTCCATTGTGAATGCTCTTACCATAGTGGAGTTTTTCTGTAAGTTATTGTTTTGTTGATATAACAATACAAACTGAAGTTTTAAGAGCATCTCCAATAGCATTGCTATAATAGAAAAAAATGACTTTTTCTTTGCTATTTCTCTCCAACAGCTTTGCTAAAAGGTTTGCTAAAATAGAGAAAGGGCAAAAAATCTCTAAATATAGAGAATTCTCTATAATCCCTAAAGTAGAGAGAGAAACTATTATTTTAATCAATCCAACCAATAAGATTCAATTTTTAACATTTTATTTTAAGTTTTTTTTTTAAAAAATGTATTGGGATGATAAATTATGGAATATTATAATAATATAAATAATGATTGATTTTCTAAAATAGAAAAGTTGTTGGAGTTAGAAAAAAATGTTTTTAGAGATTTTAACTTTCAATTCTTTATTTTAGAAAAAATTTAGAAATGCTGTTGGAAATGCTCTAAGGTTCTTTTAAAATTATGTATGCTCTTACATGGTGCTAGTTTTACTACAACAATTTTTATATATGAATAAGGTTATAGATAAAATATTTTGAACATGATTATTTTTAATAATATCACTACATTAAAATGTGGCCCTGCTATTTTTTATGATTTAAAATCTCTTAAATCTCTAAGATCCTTTAAAATGTGGCCCTGCTATATATGCTATTTTTTTAAATTTAAAATCTCTTAAATCCCTGTGTAGATTAATCTGTCTGTATAGATTTGGAAGATTTTTATTTGAGAGAGGTTTTTCATATATGGAAGGAACGTGTTTTTTAATTGGATGGACTGGTTTAGAAAAAAACTTGGCTTTCTGCATAAAGCTCCCCCTTGAAATCTTACTGAATAAGCCACTTTTTATATCAATAAGCCACTACCAAACAGTCATATATAGCTGACTGAATAAGCTGTGAGTCTCATTAAGCTCATTAAGCTGCTAACAAACATACCCTAAATGCCTTTCAAAATAGTATTAGAACCTTATTATATGAGTTAGTTATAGTGTAAACGAATGTACGTTCTAGTGTATTAGTCAATTTTATCTTTCATAGAGTCTATCAGTAAATCTGTTTGGATTTTCATACCATGGTGCATTATCTAAGAACATACAAACTAAGAGCATGTCCAACACCATTGCTAAAATAGAAAAAAAATGAGTTTTTGATCTCTAAACCTCTCAAACAGCTTTGCTATCTTGTTTGCTATAATAGAAAAAAGTTGAAATTTTTTCAAGTTTAGAGAATCCTCTAAAACTTGATGGTAGGAAAGATAAATGATTATTTTATTCAATCCCATCAATGAAATTTAATTTTTATTATTTTATATTAAGATTTTTTTAAAAAAGTGTATTGGGATGATAAATTATAGAATATTATAATAATATAAGTTGTTTTAAAATCTCTAAAATAACAAATATGTTGGAGATGAATGTAATACTTTTTAGATATTTTTATTTTTGTTCTCTATTTAGAGAAATTATAGCAATGCTGTTGAAAATTATAGCAAGGGTTATGTATTGTCAATTTTAGGAACACCTCACCTCAATTTTGATAATATTATTTTTTTGTTCCCCCGCCCTTGCCTCTCCCTACAACCAATGTTTTAAAAACCGATTTTTTGGTTGACTCGGTGTGGTGACCAGGTCACGGTTCAACCAGGTGGTTGACCCGGTTTCAAGAAATTCTATGTACTTTTTATTTTCCTGCATATATATATATATATATATATATATATATATATATAACCAAGAATTTGATGTCCATAAGTTAAAACATTAAAAATACACATAACAACAAGTTATACATCAATCCAAAAACATAAAAAACACACATATAAGCATAAGTTTTTCATCAATCCAAATACATCAAAACGAAACATAACGTTCAAACCAAATCAAGGATCTTGAGATATTGGAGTGTTAAATGCATCAAGCTCACGATCGCTTAATAATTAAAATTCACTCTCAACTTCATAGTCATCAAACAACATATTCACTTTCTACAATATCAAATAAAAAAAATATTAATATCACATAAAAATTTGATTTTTAACCGGGTCAACCCGGGTTTTTACCGGTTCAACCGGTTCTATCAAAAAACCAGTGGTTCGATCCGGTCATCCGGGTCGTAATTTCCCAAAAAACGGGTCGTAACTGACCCGGTCTCTTCATCGGTTTCCTGTTCAACCGGTTGAACCGGACGGATCAACCCGGATTTTAAAACATTGCCTACAACAATAATTATCCCAATATGGTTGTGGACATCATACCAACCAACGCTATTTTAATAAGTTCTAACCGATAATATGACAATCAAGATTGTTTAATATCTAAACAATCGCAAAATTATATTAAAAATATATTTCTTAAAAAAACATGTGTTTTTTAGTGTTTGTATTCCAACAATAATTTTTTTTAAAATTTATGTGGGACCTGATGAGTCAAATATATGAGACATGATTTAGCATATATCTTAATCATGTAAAACCTTATAGAAAAGATAATAGGAATAAGAATATGGATAGGAATGAAATCAACCACCATTTGTATTTATTGTGCCGACTAATAACTAAAACAACCTTCTTCTTTTCATACTCCAAACCTACACATCATGATTCCAGAAAGACAAAAAAGTAAGATAAAGATAAAAGGGTTTTTCGTTTACCGAATATCTATGAGGGCGTTTGATTGTTGAAAAAATTATGCTATATTTGTTTTGTAACAGTTGCTTGTAAAGACTGAATTCATGAAAGTTATTGACGCCATTTCGAATATGTTACTCGTAAAGATTGAATTCATAAAAGCTACCGAAATTTATCCCAACAAATATTTTTTTTTTATTTTTTAAATATATCTTCATATATATGTATGTGTTCAATCAAATTGTTTTAAATGTGTTACTTGAAAGATTAAATTCATAAAAGTTACTATTTCGAATATATTACTTGCAAATAGAGATAAACAAAAAAGTTCAAGCTAAGCCTAAATCCTGACCCAAAAAATATGTGGCCGAAGCCTAGGCCTGACTTTAAAGCTTGATCAAAGCCAAGTTTTCTTTCCAACTGTCCTTAAAAAGTCTGAAAAAGCCCACACTTTTTCCGGTTTACTAAAAACAAACTTTGAATGCCTGGACCTAAGCCAAAAAAGGTGCAAGCATTGTGCATCTCTACTTGTAAAGATTGAATTCACTAAGGTTGTGTTTTTTTTTTAGAGTTGCTTAAATCTGAAGTCTTATCACTTCTATTTGATAAGAGGTGGTGCTAAAATTTAAAATCTAAATCAATAAAACTGTTTATTTTTGTAAACTGACAAATGTCTGAATTTGTTTAAACTGTCTATTTTACAAATTAAAATATATATTATTTTGTGGGAAGTTATATATAAATTTATACAATTTCACATATTTATTCATTTATATTACGAAATTTACATATAAATTGTAAAATTAGCATTCATTTAAACTAAGGGTAATTGATTGAGAGATAATAATATATTTAAATTATATAAACTTAAATTAGAAAGTCACCTAATTATAGTAAATTGAGTTTTATTATAATCTAAGTGGATCGATTGAGGGAATAGATCTATTAAGTTGATCCATTAAGAACAAAAAGAGGCAAATAAAGGGTTGGTTCACCTCTTACCAGATAAGAGGACGATAAAACATAAGTGACTCTGAAAATTTGGAAAAATCACACAATCAGAACAGTCTTACCTCTTACCGAATCAGACATAAGAGACTGATAATAGTTTTTTTTAATAAGACAAACAAAGCCTAACTACTGATGTCATCCCTAATCAACAAACATAATTTTCTATTTTAAAGTTGTTTGTCGAATAAATTGTAAAAAACATACGAAGCTTTCTATATGATTGGAATTTTGTCAGTAAAAAGTTAACTGTCAAGGTATATATCGAGTAATGAATATCGATAAGGGGGAGGCTAATAGCATCTCTAAGAGCATCTCTAACCTTAGTACTAAAAAAAACACCAAAAACACCAAATATGGTGGGCACATCAACACAAAAAAACTCAACTCCAACCATCCTCTAAAAAAAACACTAAATTTGTGGACCCCACATTAAAATAACATATTTTATTGACTATTATACTTTATTTTTAATAACCATAATTATAATTTGATTAAAATAATTGAAAAAATAAAATAAAAGTGGAAAGTAGTGGGGCCCCAATGTTTTTAGCGGTCGAACATGTGGCCGGCATATTTGCTGGGTGATTTCCTTGGCTGGCATAAAAAAAAAGTAATTGGCGGCCGGTTGGAGCCTCTCAGCCGCCATAATTGAAAAAATAGGCATCGGTTGGAGATACTCTAAGACCATCTCCAATCCAACACTAAAAACATAAAAATGGAGATGTTTTTCTCTCCAACCCAACACTAAAAAAAATGTAGGTCAATAAAGGTGACATCTATATTTGAAGGCATCTAAAACTAAATAATGATATTTTATTCAACTTTTATACATTTTTAGAGCATGTCCAATGCAAGGTTCTTATAAACAAAAAGTGTAATGACTTTTAAGACTCGGATTATGGAGAGTTCTTATAATAAACCAAACCTCTTTAGTTTCTTAAATAAAAACCTTGGTTCTTACCTTGATATTTAGTGTGAAGTAACATATTACTAGTTTTTCTTTTTAGTTTCTTTACTTTATACTAATTAACATAATATATTTAACTTATATAAGTATTATATGAGACCCACAAAAAGAGGTTGTAATACCCTCAAATCTGGAAATAACAACTTATTAAAATTTTCTAAATACATCAATAAATACTTCGATCTACAAGCATAAATTGAGAATTAACCTCAATACTCCCATCATCCTATGCATACAATCTATGAAAAAGACGGGTGTTACTAAACCCAAACAATTGCTATTCCCCAACTTGCGGAAGGCTTCACCGACTACTCACTCTTGTAAGGCTAAGGCTCAACTCTTCATAGCACTGCTAGAATCGAATCCCTGACGGAAACCTGATGCACATGCCGACAAATAAAAAGGTTAGGCTTAACGCCTAGTGAGCTCAAAAGTTTTAATATAAAAGATATATCTTTAAAAGAAAGGAATTTAGTTTAAAGAAAGATCATTCGAAATAATTAACTTTAAAATGTAAACGACACATTTTTCCCATGATATGCACTTTTAAAGACAATGCTCTCAATACTCACATTTCTTATAAAACGATGCAGCCCAAAACTCACCCAAAACGGGGTCATAGTTCGACACCCCATTTGTGAAAAATGTGAATAACCATTCATATCCCCAAACATCCGGAACGTGGATAGTAAGTAAATCCCTCAATTTATAAGAATATGAAACAAAACTTTACTTCTCAAAATACTTCAAACGTAAACGGAGTATAATACACAACCCATAAATCTTGAGTAAACAATTCCCATAAGTAAAACGACACCGAAACATAAATAATAAAATGACACAATTACATACCCAATTAGCACCTTCCGGTGATGTGCGTGGCGGAACACAAAGTTAAGCCACAAAACTATGTTATCGAACTGCACCTCAGATCAAAGACTTTAGAGCACACTAACACAAGCGTCACCTCAAGTCCCCTACACCTTTAGTGCACACCACTTAACGGGCGTCACCTCAAGGACACGGTACCTTTAGTGCCCACTCCGTCAAGATGCACCTCAACGTTAACCGAGCTTAGTGCCCATTCGTTTCCTAGTAGAGTTCCAACCTCAAGGTTCTCATTCGACCTTTAGTGTCTACCCACTAGCATTCAAGATAGGAATCTCAACTCATTACTTGATAACTCAAACATGCAACACCCAAATGACACGAAAAGTACGTCATTATACTCAACAACTCCACAACGGTTATTATCCCGGACAAATGTCCTCAAGACTCAATTTAGTCAAAACCGAGCCCAAGACCCAACAACTTACGTAAACCCCCAACTGAAAAACAGTATAATGTTGAAACGTGCTTGACCGATAAATAACAATTCCCATACAATGAAATGACTTTAAACGACATTTATAAAGACACATACCTCAAAGACGAGATTAACCCAAAACTCAACATATAATGGGACCAAAGGTTTTCCAAAGGGTTTATGAATGCAAACACACCAAAATGCATATAACATGAAATAGACTTCATTTGTACCAAATTCACCAAGATGCATAAAACATGTTATTACTTACCAAGATGACCAAATCCCACTTATGAGCGTTTTATGAAACTAAAATAAGCCAAGCTTATCAAATATGAAAACTCCTTAAAGTACTCACACTTTAACAAATACCAAGTAAAATACATTTTTACTTCAAATTACTCAAAACTTATCAGCAGTTAACCATTTCATGTAAAACACTTTAAAATAACCATTTTGGCATGTACATCGTTTACACAAATCAACTTGAACTCACCTCGCTAGATTTAGGCTAAATCTAGATTTCACCCCCGACTTGAGCTCCCTTGAAGAAACTTGAATCCTCCAAGCCAAAACCTCAAAAACCTAGATCCAAACATTTCCAACCGTAAATAATCATATTCAACCTTATAGAATCTTTCCCCAAACATTTAAACATGAAACCCCAACTTGTACCCAAACCCTAATTTCCATATATGACGAAAATGAGATATTACCTTAACCATAATTTGAATCCATCAATCAAACACTTCTAAGACACCAACACAAGCCACAAACTCCAAATCTTCCAAATGGTGGGAAGTTGGATGAAACCCTAGAACACTTGGGTGAAGAAGGCGAAGATGAAAGGATCTAATTCTAGCTTCCAAAACATGGTTAGAAAGTGAAGGAACACTTGGTTTTTTGACAAAAACACCCAAAAATGAGTTAGGGTTCGTAATAGGATGGTGAGGTTCGGTTCTTGGGAGAGAAAAACGAAGTGGGTAAAATAACAAATGAAAGAGGCTGAAAATTCGGGATTTAAAACAACCAGGGGCCGATGGTGATTGTGCCACGCGACTATGCCCTTGGCATAATCGCCGGACATAGTCACCCGAAGGGGAAGCCCGCGGTACATCTCCCGCGATAGTGCCCCGCGAGAGTGACATCCTGTCACAATCACGGGCACAATCGCCCAGGCTATCCCGAGGGTCAAAAATTCTGACTTTTTGACCCGACGCGCTCTCGGTCTAAAATCCAAAACCCCCGAACACCATTTGGATAAGATCCATAATCTTAGCTTAACCGGATAAGGGTAGATTAAGGGTTAACCAAAATCACGGGTGTTACAATCCTCCCAACCTTAGAATAATTTCGTCCTCGAAATCTAGCTTCCCATGAGACTTTACCTGAAGAAGGATTGCCCTCAACCCATCTGCCGGCACCACAAACATGAACGTTGCACTGATACCCACGTCACCCGCCCCTCATGGGCACATTACACTCATAACCGAGCGAACACTTAACTCTCCCAATGTAACATTTACTCACAAGGTTACGGTCATCTCCCAACCTTGGATGACAATTACCGTCTCCAGGTAATTCGTGACTCCAATTTCTCACCGATCAATTTTCTTCGGATCTATACGGTTATGAACCCAACATCAAAGATCATAACCAAACTTTCAAAATCCTCAAATTCCAACTGATCCATTCCTAATGTTGATAAAGTTATCCTTCCCAGGCGCACCAATGTCCTCCAGGTAGCTCGTTAACCCAGATTCGGCTAACACTCAACTTCGTTCCAAATCCCAACTTCACAACATTCCCATAATAAAATCTTTACCACCCCAGGAATGCTTAAACACATCGGTACTTGCTCATCAACACTTAGTCTTCTTTCAAATTTCCATCACCGAAAGGTCATTATTTCCCATGATCCAACCGGGATACTTCCGTACAATCCAAGATATTTGACTTCAAGAAGACAAGTCGGCACCTAGAACTAAACGGTGACCTCGAAAACGTGGGCATCTCACCCAAAATTTCAGTCCGACGGATTGGTCGCACTAATGATGACACCAAACAGAGTGCTAAAAATCCCAAATCTTACATTCCTAACAAACGGACCACAAGAAATTTCCTTGATCGCGAAACCCACAAGGATGGTACACCACCACATACATCATGATGTCACACTGACGAGCAATCTACCAAGACTAATCCAATCTAATCGCAGACAATCACCTAAGGTCTCATCCCGCATGATTACCGAAGTATAAAATCATAACTTACATAACTGGAAGAATGCATATTTATAATATCACAATTATTCATGCGTGCATCGATTCATAAACTGGAACCCAAAATCCAAGGCTAACCACAAGTCGGATTATCCGACGCTTCAAATCCCAATGGCTCTTTTAGTCCTTTAGTTACAACTCATTCCACGACGGGGTTTAAATCTATAGGCCTAGTGAGTTCAAGGTTTTCAACTAATATGTCAGCTTAAACTTTTATAAATCTTTCAAATACATAAGTCTTATAACAATTAATCGTGCAGTAAAAATCCACTACTGTTCACTCGATAGGTTTTTAAAATTGAACATCGACGTTGTACATATAAAATCCATTTCCAAAATTCGTTTGATCAGTAATTACGTTAATAAAACGGTAACAAAGATGTGTAGCAAAGTTTACACTATAAACATGAAAATAAATTCCCGCACCACAACACGTGTATTAGATGTTTGTACAACTCCAAAAGAGAAATTCACAATTTGAACTTTAACATTCTTCCCTTTTAATCAAAAGGTGTTGTGGTATAAAAGTTTCAACAAGACCTGCGTGCATCAGTTTATTCTTCAAAACTCGGTAAAACAATGGGAACGTAAATAAATTTCAAATCGAGTTTAAAACTTTGAGCCGCACAGATAAAACACACTTGACCAAGACGGTAACTACAATGACATGCAAACCGAAAATTCATTTCATGCACTGCGAAAATTTCTAACAGTAAAATCAATAAATGAAATGTGTTTAGAACAAAAGTTCTATCTGAAATACATAAATCTTTTATACGATTACTCACACCAACAGTATAATTTAATCCAACTACAATTAGTGTACATCGATTAACAATTGTATTAAAACCCGAAAGGGAAAAACGCCAGGTTTTGAAACTTCCCAAAAGAGCACTTGGGATGACATTTATTAACAAAACTTATACATTAGCGCACACAATAATGCAAGTATACACGTTTCAAAATTTATCTTCGTGACGCAAAATGCCGTAAGTTAAGACACCATAAAACCCAACCGAAATTTCATAATTCCATTAACGCTAAAAATCAAGTGGTGTCAAAAGTTTCATCTCCCAGCATTAAAACATAAAACGACAATAACTCTAAAAATGTTAAAATTCTAAAACCACAACGTACGGTAAAGTGACCATTTTTAACAACACTAACATGAGGCACGACGCCCAAAAGCTCGTAAAACAATATTCCATAAAATTCAACACGACTTGTACAGACTAAAATTCCCAAGAAAATTTTCGACTCAAAACGTGGGAACAACTCTTCCTTTAAGACCTTAACATATGTGGAGGAGATCCAATGTCAAGGTCAAAAATTCCACAGTTACTTACCCAATACCCCAAATAACATTAAAACACGGATATTATAACATTCAAAATAGCGTGAGACACAAAACGTGGACAAAGAGATTTTTTTATAACAATTTGCAACCGTGTGCAACAAAACAATCTTATGCATGCTTAAACTCAGGGTTTAAAATTTGATGAGTACTAATTGCTTTATCGAGACTTTATAGTATAACTCACTTTATGTTTTGAGAGTATGAGAAACAATTTAAGCAAACTTATTTTGAGAAATAAATTTAGTGCATGAATTTGGTCGGCACTCAGCACCTTAGGACTACACTCCTCCATTTTCCCGACATACTATCGTCATCCCGATGCATCCCACATCTCAGAGCAACAATCCCACTAATTCGATTAACTTACAATTTATCCTCGAAATAAAATTGGTCTAACGAACTTATAGTTCTAAGCCAACCAATAATTCTGACTCAAGATGATCAACTTAATGCATTCATCGCACTTAACTATCACTTCAATGTAACCTTGCTATAGACATCAACCTTTCCTTAAATAACTCGCTTAGAAACTTTCTCACTACCCCAACGGTCATCATACCAAGGTAGTTCAAGTATGCACATGTAATATGTAGGTTCACCATAATACTGGCCAGGTTCCATTATGAACGTACCATACATGATCATCCTTGCGGCCCTTGACAAATTTCCCGTTTCTAGCGACTCGATCAACTCCAACATATCTTATCTAAAGGTGCCTAATGTGCAACTTCATTTTCAATCACTTATAAGAACGCTAGTTTGAGTCCAGGCATCCAACAATCAATACCTAAATCTCTCAAACTTAAGCTCTGATACCAACTTGTAATACCCTCAAATCTGGAAATAACAACTTATTAAAATTTTCTAAATACATCAATAAATACTTCGATCTACAAGCATAAATTGAGAATTAACCTCAATACTCCCATCATCCTATGCATACAATCTATGAAAAGGACGAGTGTTACTAAACCCAAACAATTGCTATTCCCCAACTTGCGGAAGGCTTCACCGACTACTCACTCTTGTAAGGCTAAGGCTCAACTCTTCATAGCACTGCTAGAACCGAACCCCTGACGGAAACCTGATGCACATTCCGACAAATAAAAAGGTTAGGCTTAACGCCTAGTGAGCTCAAAAGTTTTAATATAAAGGATATATCTTTAAAAGAAAGGAATTTAGTTTAAAGCAAGATCCTTCGAAATAATTAGCTTTAAAATGTAAACAACACATTTTCCCCATGATATGCACTTTTAAAGACAATGCTCCCAATACTCACATTTCTTATAAAACGATGCAGCCCAAAACTCACCCAAAACGGGGTCATAGTTCGACACCCCATTTGTGAAAAATGTGAATAACCATTCATATCCCTAAACATCCAGAACGTGGATAGTAAGTAACACCCTCAATTTATAAGAATATGAAACAAAACTTTACTTCTCAAAATACTTCAAACATAAACGGAGTATAATAGGCAACCCATAAATCTTGAGTAAACAATTCCCATAAGTAAAACGACACCGAAACATAAATAATAAAATGACACAATTACATATCCAATTAGCACCTTCCGGTGATGTGCGTGGCGGAACACAAAGTTAAGCCACAAAACTAAGTTATCGAACTGCACCTCAGATCAAAGACTTTAGAGCACACTAACACAAGCATCACCTCAAGTCCCCAACACCTTTAGTGCACACCACTTAACGGGCGTCACCTCAAGGACACGTTACCTTTAGTGCCCACTCCGTCGAGCTGCACCTCAAGGTTAACCGAGCTTAGTGCCCATTCGTTTCCTAGTAGAGTTCCAACCTCAAGGTTCTCATTCGACCTTTAGTGTCTACCCACTAGCATTCAAGATAGGAATCTCAACTCCTTACTTGATAACTCAAACATGCAACACCCAAATGACACGAAAAGTACGTCATTATACTCAACAACTCCACAACGGTTATTACCCCGGACAAATGTCTTCAAGACTCAATTTAGTCAAAACCGAGCCCAAGGCCCAACAACTTACGTAAACCCCCAAATGAAAACCAGTATAATGTTGAAACGTGCTTGACCAATAAATAACAATTCCCATACAATGAAATGACTTTAAACGACATTTATAAAGACACATACCTCAAAGACGAGTTTAACCCAAAACTTAACATATAATGGGACCAAAAGTTTTCAAAAGGGTTTATGAATGCAAACACACCAAAATGCATATAACATGAAATAGACTTCATTTGTACCAAATTCACTAAGATGCATAAAACATGTTATTACTTACCAAGATGACCAAATCCCACTTATGAGCGTTTTATGAAATTAAAATAAGCCAAGCTTATCAAATATGAATACTCCTTAAAATACTCACACTTTAACAAATACCAAGTAAAATACATTTTTACTTCAAATTACTCAAAATTTATCAGCAGTTAACCATTTCATGTAAAACACTTTAAAATAACCATTTTGGCATGTACATCGTTTACACAAATCAACTTGAACTCACCTTGCTAGATTTAGGCTAAATCTAGATTTCACCCCTAACTTGAGCTCCCTTGAAGAAACTTGAATACTCTAAGCCAAAACCTCAAAAACCTAGATCCAAACATTTCCAACCGTAAATAAACATATTCAACCTTATAGAATCTTTCCCCAAACATTTAAACATGAAACCCCAACTTGTACCCAAACCCTAATTTCCATATATGACGAAAATGAGATATTACCTTAACCATAATTTGAATCCATCAATCAAACACTTCTAAGACACCAACACAAGCCACAAACTCCAAATCTTCCAAATGGTGGGAAGTTGGATGAAACCCTAGAACATTTGGGTGAAGAAGGCGAAGATGAAAGGATCTAATTCTAGCTTCTAAAACATGGTTAGAAAGTGAAGGAACACTTGGTTTTATGACAAAAACACCCAAAAATGAGTTAGGGTTCGTAATAGGATGGTGAGGTTCGGTTCTTGGGAGAGAAAAACGAAGTGGGTGAAAATACAAATGAAAGAGGCTGAAAATTCGGGATTTAAAACAACTAGGGGCCGATGGAGATTGTGCCACGTGACTATGCCCTTGGCATAATCGCCGGGCATAGTCGCTCGAAGGGGAAGCCCGCGGTACATCTCCCGCAATAGTGCCCCGCGAGAGTGACATCCTGTCACAATCGCGGGCACAATCGCCCAGGCCATCCCGAGGGTCCAAAATTCTTACTTTTCGACCCGTCGCGCTCTCGGTCCAAAATCCAAAACCCCCGAACACCATTTGAATAAGATATATAATCCTAGCTTAACCGGATAAGGGTAGATTAAGGGTTAACCAAAATCACGGGTGTTACAGAGGTTCTTATGAGAACTACCATTTTATGTGAGTTCTTGTTTTGATGAGTTGGAAATGAGGTGACAACAAAAAATGTAAAAAAAGGTTCTTATAAGAACCTCTATTGGATATGCTCTTATATAGATTAATAGTTTAAAACATTAAATAATATTATTTTTATTATTATAATATTAAATATTTTTTAGTGTGTAGTTAGAGTTGATTTTTTTAGTGTTTAAGGGACCTACCATTTTTAGTGTTTTTAATGTTATTTTTATAGTGGTTGGTCAGCTTCTCCAAAATGGAGATTTTGGGAATTTTTTGCTCCAACAACTTTCCCAAATGACATTGCTAATGACACCCATTAGTAGGGGTGTTGAATGCATTATTGGTTAAAAAAGGTACTAATACATCAAATGTCTAAATCAACTAATATATAAATAATTTATAATATATATATATATACATACATATATATATATATATATATATATATATATATAGAGAGAGAGAGAAGCGTTCAAATGCAACCCCTATACATGGTGCAACCCCTATACATGGTGCAACCCCATGCAATCCACCATACAATTTATGTAATTAAAAAAAGGAAAAACACTAAAAGTAAAATGTGTGGTGAATAAAGGGGTTGCAAGGGTTACATCATGTAAAAGGTTGCATAATAACTCACCCCTATATATATATATATATATATATATATATATTATCATTATTATTAAATACATATATCTTGTAGTATTTTTATTATTATTAGAGTGAATTACATGAATGGTCCCTCTTGAATAGTTGTTTTTCACGTTTCGTCCCTCGAAAGCTAAAAGTACACTCGTGGTCCAAAAATTGAGTTTTTTAGCCCAAAATCGTCCCTCTCACTGACGCCATTCAAAGATCTTTCGTTAGAGGTATCATGTGCCTCTTACGTGAGGGACATTTTGGTCTTTTGATCCTTCTTTCTCCAACCTTTTGCAAACACATGAATATTGAATATGTAGATGAACCTAGATGATGAATATTCAATATGCAGATGAACATTCAATGAAATAGATGATGGACATTCAATTAAAAACCCAAATAAACATTCAAACACAGATGACAAATATTCAAACACAAAATTGTGATTGAAAATGTCAATAACAAATACAAACATAAAATCAATATTTTAAGAACATCAAGAACAACTTTGTATAAATTCTTTAAAAAAATTGTGATATAAATCAAAACACAAAATCAAATTCCTAGAAACAAATCTCAAAATCAAGAACAAATGTATCCTTCCCATAATCAGACTTGAATCTGTATCTAGATCAACATTTTAAAACCTTAACTCGAACCATCAGAATGAGATGAATCTAGTGGTTTGGTTTCATGATTCAAACCCTAATTTCAAGAAATCTCGAATAGAAACAATATAAACAGGTCTAAAATCAAATATCTAAATTCAAATGAAAACCCTAAAACTAACACGAAGAACCTCATATAGAAATCGAAGCAACCTTGATCTCATATGGAAATCGAAGCAAGAACCTCATATGGGTGGCAGTTTCACGATTTGCAAGTTTGCGGTTTCACGATTTCCACCTCATCTGGGTAGCGGTATCTTCTAAAAATCAAAGCAAGAACCTCGAAACTTCCTCCACTTCGACGGTTGGTGAGTCCCCTCCACCACCATCCTTCTTTTTCACCTTCTCTGTAATACCCTTTAACGTCGCCTCCAGTGTACTACTCATCGCCGGGAAATTACAAACAAAAATCAAAACTAAATGAAATTTCTAATGGGGTTCTGATTTTCGAATTCCACCCTTAAATCTAATGAGGTTATGGTTTTGTTTGTGAATGGTTAAGAGTGGGTATTTGGCTAGAGAAAGGGTATGGGAAAAGACGGGGGGGGGGGGGGGGTTAACGGAGGTAGAGGCGGTGGCTTTGGGAAAATGGTTAAGGGTGATGATACAAGAAGGTGGAGGCGGTGGCTTTGGGAAAAAAGAAAAAAAAATATAGAATAATTAATTTAATTATATATTTTAAATTAAATTAAAAAATAGGGGTCAAAGGACCAAAATACCCCTCACGTGAGGAGCACATGACGGAGTTAACGAAGCCTAGACTAACAGAGTTAATGGGGGGACGATTTTGGGCTAAAAAACATCATTTTTTGGACCACCGGTGTACTTTTAGCTTTCGAGGGTGAAAAGCAGTTATTCACGAGTAGGGATGGTAACGGGGCGGGTTTGGGGCGGGTATCCCCTTACCCGGTCCCGACCCCGGTTTACAATAGATAGCCCCGACCCCGACGGGTACGGGGGATCGATTACCCGGCCCCGGTCAATACCCGGTCTACCCCCGCCCTCGTTAACCCGGTTCGTACCCGCTTAGGTCAAGACCCGTATTTTTTTAATATTTTATAAATACTTTTATATTTTTATATTATATATACCACCTTTGTTAGCACTTTGTGGCATCATGAATAAAATTCATGAGAGGAAACCTGGTATCTTAACTTCTCCTTGCATTTTTTATGACATGCTATTAGCATAACGATTTGAGATCATACACAGTATAAAGTGACTGTGCTAGTTGGCAATCTGTTGACATTTGATCTTAAGTTGATATCAACCTTTTGAAGTATAAATTTAATATATATATATATATATATAATATAAAAGTATAAATTTAATATATATATATAAGTATAAATTTAATATATATATATATATATATATATACCGGGTACCAGTGAGACCAAGGTTTTTTCGTGAGACCCGTAAGACCAAGTCCTATTCGTTGATCACTTTTACAAGGTGACGATCAAATGGTAAAATTTCTTTATTGATTTTTAATGTGTAGGATTTTTTTGACCATCTAATTTTTCAGTTTTACACACATGAACATGATAAAAACAAATGGATTAGTCTTTCTCGTGTCGTCTTCGTCCGATGAGCTCAATCGTTTTCCTCTGATTATTATTAACCATGACTGTTTTGGCAGATTGAATATCTCTACTGGTGCCATCTATATTCATTGATTGTTGTTTCAATCAACCACTATTCTCATATCAATTTCAATTTCAACTTGAATTGCCATTGATTTGACCTAATTCCTCAACTGTAAGTATATTTTATACAAGATTTGATTTTCTTTTATTCTCCTTTCTTTTCTTTGAATCGAGGGTTTAATTTTGTGTGTCGTACAATGCGTGCAAATCAGATCAAGATGACACAATCAATTCAATTAAACGATTTCTATTTCAATCACAATTTTTTTTATACAGGAAGCTCTCACTATTTCTCTATCTAAACACAAAACGCGTACGACTCTCTTATAGTCATATGAGTCTACTAACAAAAGTAAAAGTATTTATACCCTAACACATTACAAGGAAACTAAAGACTTTGACTTTTAACAATGACTTATTACAAAGACTTTGACTTTAGCTTGAGAGTTGACTTGAGCTTTTGACTTTGACTTTTTCCATTAATCTCCATGATCTTGTATCCAACATATTTGTGCACTAACAATCTCCCCCTTTGGATTCAAGATCATCTTCAAAAAGATATGCAACACAATCTCCCCCTTGTAAATTTCTTTCAACAAGAATCATCTTCAAGAAGATCAACATTTATCTCTTCTCTTCGGATTCAGAATAAATTTCAGCATCATAGAACGATCTCTCCTTTTGTTTAAGCAGTCTTCAAAGTTTCTGTAATCTCCCCAAAATCTGTGAGTATGCTCATCAAGAACTATGACAATCTCACCCAAGGTAATAAAACCTTTCTCAGACTTCAGAAAAGAAATTATCTTCAGATTTAGCTCTTTTTACTTCAACAAATTATCTTCAAAGAACAATTTCAGTAAACTCCAATGATTATTCTGAATTCTTTAAGCTTTCTCTTTCAATTCTGTACAATCTCCTTATAACTTGCATTCCTTGACAAATCCTTGCAACGAACTTTCTCCAAATCATATTTATTGACATTAATTTCACCAAAATTGTTACAAACTTTTCTTCAACCAACATTTCTTGAAATTAATTTCTCCCCCTTTTTGATGATGTAGAGCAAAGAAATCATCAAAACTTCACCAAGAAATGTCATTAATCTTTTCTGACCATGGATTTTTATCACTGAGCCACTGAACATTTGTCTATTTATAAAGTATTCATCCGAATCTTTTCAAATTCAGACAAATAAGAATGTAACCCTGAATCAACAAATGAATTAGTTAAGAATGCCTGTAAGTAGCACGAAGCCACTTAGTATAACGAATGTACTGTACAAGGAGTTTTATTGATGATCACTCTCCAGGTCTTCCATTCAATCATCTAATAACACAAGTTTATTCTATGAACGTTCCGACAGAAAAACAAATTTTCTGTGTGAATGTGCTTGTGTATGAAAGAATTAAGCATGATGATTGCTTTTAAAAATAGGCTCAAAATGTGTAAACCATTGAGACAACAACAGTAATACACTGACTCAATTGTGCATGATCGAAGTGCGAAGGTGGGGCAGACTTCCTTCTTTTTCAATATCCAGATTTTCCAAATGAAAATCAGATAGATTATGTGCTGCATCCCCAAAAAATTTTGAAACATCTATTTGTCGAGAAAAAGATGAGTAGCTAGTGGGGTTTAAACCATTGAGACAACAACAGTAATACACGGACTCAATTGTGTATGATCGAAGTGCGAAGGTGGTGCATACTTCCTTCTTTTTCAATATCCAAATTTTCCAAATGAAAATCAGATAGATTATGTGCACATCCCCAGAAAATTTTGAAACATCTCTTTGTCGAGAAAAAGATGAGTAGCTGGTGGGGTTTAAATCAAGAGTTGGCATGAGCTAGTTGCCTGTTTCAATGATGTTCATGAAAGAATTGTGAAACAACAGTAATATGGCTGCCCGGTTTAGAAAAAGTTGGTGCGAAGTTTGATATTCTTTTACTATGAAATCTCACCCTCTTTCTTTTTAACATGTAAGCGCACTTCTAACCAAACTCTCTTTTCATTTTATCTCAGCACACATACCCACACTCAGATAATGACTCCTCGCCTCTCGATAACTCAAAGAATAACTTCTTGGGTAGGAAACAATGGTTATCGTGAATCCATAGAAGTTCAATTAAGTCCTCACACAATAAACCCATGTATTTGTCCTATAAGCAAAATGTTGCTCAAATGGTTTAACTTGAACAATTAAAGCACAACATGAAATACATGTTGGATATTTGTATGCTCATGAAGATAATCATGAAGATTTGAGAATTTTAATCATGAAAGATTTTCTCAAAACAAGGATATTGAATGAATGAAATGAATGAAAATTTCTTGTTTGAGAATCTGGCAATGTATGAAAAAGATCAAATATGAATGATTTATCAATAAAAGCTTAGGTCATAAAAAAATTGGAATTTGTCTATACGAATCAAATATAGACATTCTTGAAAGTAATGTTTTGAATGAATCAACGCTTGAATATCAATGAAGTTCAAACGGGGTGTCTTACCATCGAAAATTAATTCCAAATTTGTGACATGGTAAGAACTTAATCAATAAAGTACTAAACCGGTGTGTGTGAATACTTGACAGTATATGGAAAAGATAATATACAAGTATTAATCTTTGGAAACACACGGTTTGTAAAACATGAAAGCTCACAATAAGAAAAACATTTAAAAATACACACTTCTAGAATTCATGAAATCTGTTTAAGAATCAAGAAGTGATTTGAACGTTTAAGAAACATGTTTTCATATCTGAAAGTCTCCATCTTTTAAACATGTATGAGATTAAGAGTAGAAATCTTCCTGACGCTCAGCTTGAATCTCATGAAGTCAGCTCGAAAGTCATGAATGATATAATCATTTAAGCTCCCCCTCAAAATTTGCATTCAGTCAAAAAGTCGTCAAAGTACAAAGTCTTATTCACAAACTTTTATTGAAAAATTAAAGACATGAAAGCAATAAAACTTGTTAAGAACGAAATCTGATTAGATGCCTGAAAATATGCATTCGCAATATTATCAGTAGAGGTAATATGTATACTCCCCCTTGAAGGTTGATCATCTCTTTTGATGCATTGGAGTACACTTTCTTTTGATCGTTGAAGTATGAGTCCTAAACTGTTGTGTTTAGAAGTCTAACTCCTTGACATTGAGGTGCGGGTCTTGAACTGTGTTATTCAAGAGCCATTATTCCTTGAAGCACGGGTTCTGAATTGTTGTATTCAGAAGCCTAGGTTCTTTTATTCCCCCTTGACTTGAGATGCCTGCAACACAGAAGAATCTTTTGTCTTTGGTACCCACTGGTATTTAGGTCCATGTTTGTTAGTTGCAGTTCTATTAGGAGTAATAGAATAAGAACCATACCAGTATGATTAGATGCTTTATGAACAAAATCATTTGTATGACAATAAGAACAATAACTCTTCTTTTGAGCTAACCTGAGTAATTGATTTCTAGAATACACAAAATCAGGTTTACCTTTTGGAACATTGTTCTTCCTGGCATTTGATGTATGCACAAATGATTTCTTACCATTCTTCTCATCAAAAATTGCTTTTACTCTCCATACTAACTTCTCATTTCCTTTTCTTCTTCTTTTGTATGTACCTAGACCATTCACATTCTGATCATAGAAAAGGATAGTAGTACGAATCTGATCTTTAATATTGACTGATCTTCGTGTAGAAACGGTTGTATGATATGAACTTGATGTTGTTTTAAATGAGCATTCAGAATCAGTTGAATCATCTCTAGGTGTTTGAAGAATTGAATCTGGAGTCTTCTGATCAGTCAAAACCACCTTAGAAATAATTTCTTCAATTCTGTTATCTTGGAAGATAAACTGTTCCTTTCCTTGATGAGTAGATCAATCTTCTCCTGAAATTCAGACTTCGTAGTTTGCTCTTTCATTGCCTTTGTTGACAGTTCAGATAAAGACTCTGTAAGCTTCCTAATCTCTGACTCAAAAATCTTCCTTTCTTCTTCAAAATCCTTCTCGACATTCTTTCTCTGATCATATATTTCTTTGAATATTCCAACATTTTTCTACTCTAATCTCTTCTTATCCTGCTCAAACTCTTTTGTCTCTTTTTCCAACAAGTTTTGTAAGTAAATAAATCTTTCCTTTGAGAGATTTTCCTTCAGATCCAAACTCGACTTTCTCTTTCTCAAGTCTGTCTCTTTCAACAATTATAACCTTCTCAAAATCTGATACTTGTTTTGAAAGCTTTGCAGACACTTAAGCTCTACAACTTTCTTCTCTTCGAAAGTGTTTCTTGAGAATTCAGAAAATTTATGTGCAAACACTTTCTTTTCCTTTTCAAATTCATCTTTGTCTTTGGTAATCTGTTTTTCCAACTCTGAAACCTTCTTTCTCAGCTCTGCATTAGCACTTTCTAAACACTTTTCTGTCTCCTCATTCTTCTTACCAGACTCTTCTTGCTGGATTTTGACAATTTAAGCTTCCAACTCTGAGATCTTTCTTTCCGACTCAAAATTTGCACTTTCTAATATCTTGTACTTATCATTTTTCTTTTTGCAAATCAGAGAATACTTATCCATTGTTGTCTCAAGTAATTTAACCCTTGCTTTGAGTTCAGTATTCTCTTCTTTGAGTTTCTCCTTTTCTACTTCATTCTCAAAATATCACATCTTGATAACAGTTGCACAAATGATCGTCCAAAAATTCAGAACAAAAAAATCAAACTTGAACTGTAAAGACAAACTTGGTCAACGCTCGAAAAACTCAGAAAGTTTTCTAAGTGTTGGAACTCGCAGACCAAAGAAAATGGCACTTCGCGCAGATAAAGCTATGCGCATTCTTGGTTCACTCAGGACGAAGGATGCGAGTTCTGAGGTTCACGCACAAAGATGGATGCGCGTTCTAGCTTCGCGCAAAGAGAGTCGTGCGAGTTCTAGCTTCTCGCAGGCCAAGACTTGCGTGTTTCTTGAAAATCACTTCGCGCAATCACGTTGCGTGTTCTGACACTTAGAATATTTTTCCAACTTTTAGTTCGCACAAAAAGGATTGCTTCTCATAGAGAACCAACTTCGCGCAAGACAAAGAAATCAAACAATACGAACTCGCACACAAAGATGTGCGCGTTCCTACTTCTCGCAAGCTTAGTCTTGCGTGTTCTTCACTCTCTGCGTGAATTAGCTTTATGCGAGTTCTTCCCTATGACCTTTACGCGTTCTTCAAATCTTGCGTGTTCTTCACCATTTCAACCAAAAACCAACTTTTTCCATTTGAATTTGATTCAAGCCTGAAAAATTCACACTGAAACTTTGCAGATATTCTCTAGAACATATCTCGAACAAGTTACAAAAGATTGATTTCAATCAAAAACACCAAAATTACAACTTTGATCTAAAGTTAGTACGTTTTCTCACTCGAACAAGAAATGCAAAGAAATCCAAAATTCACATCGATAAGTTGTGAATTAGGTAAAAAACAGTACAAATCAAACGTATTATATACACAAAAACGAATACACCATAACCAAATTCAGATAAAAAACATCAAAAATACTGCGAAATTCTAATCTTCACAGTGTCTTTGCGAGTTCTTGAAAAATGTCGACCACAGATCAAATCAAAACCATTTATGATTCTTGTTTTGCTCTGATACCAATTGTGTGTCCCTCAAAGCATGCAAATCAGATCATCATGACACAATCAATTCAATCAAACGATTTCTATTTCAATCACAATTTTTTATACATGAGGTTAGCTCCAACTTTCATGTTTAAAAGTATTGAAAAATAGGCTAAGTATAGGAACTGCTGAAGACTGCTCGAACGACCAAGCTCAACCACAGAAGACAAGCTCAGAAGATTCTGTCGAGTTTCTGCCAGAGGACTAGTAACCTGAAGATGACTTTCAGATCACAGAGCCTCTATGATGGCTAACCTCTGGAGATTAACGTTCGAAGATTTCATGGATATAGTTCAAGACAAGGTCACATGCAGAACACGTGAAGCTTGTTGTATGAAGATTTTCCAGATCATTTACGCGGCGCACGATTGTTTACCTTTCCAGGTGGCATTCCGTTTATGGAATGTCAGCCTTTGTCTTGTACCACGGGGTGCATCCTCCTTGTATATTATAGGAGCACCACCTTTGGTTTAGCACACGAGCACACACTATTTTGAAATAGAGATTTTATTTTCCTGAGCATATTTGCACATACCAGTGCATGTTCTTGGTGTTCTTAAGCAATTCAATGAAACAGTTTCTTCAGTGATCATATTGTTGGATTTTACGTTTCTGTTCATTGTTTTGTTTGTGTGTCTACTACCTTGCATGCTTTATTTTCTCTACATACTAAAACGCTTCCTAGTTTTTGTGTAGTGAAAAACATATCAAGTCTGGAACATCATATTTTGGGATCAACAATTGGTATCAGAGCAGACTTTGATTCTCAATATCAAAGGATCCTGTTCTATACTTGATTCCTGTGTTCCAGGTAGTAGTTTGTGTCTGTTCTTTTCTTTGAACTCCATTCACAAAACACACTCTGTTTTCTGGAACTATTTCAACCTGTTTGATACAGATTCAAAGGCAAGTGTGTTTGATCCGCAAAAGACAGACTCAAAGCTTATTTGTTGGTTATTGACTCTCTCATACCAAATACTCATCATCGTTGGGCACATTCTTGTTACTTTCTACAGTTTATCTCATACCCTGTTTTTCTGTCCTACTCTCTCCATATGAAAATGGCGAACACAGTCAACTATTTCAGTGCAGGATCTCAATCAAAACCTCCTACTCTACTGAGGGATGAATATCCTCAGTGGAAAATAAGGATGGTGCACTTACTTGAAGGTGTGGATCCTGGACTGGTTGATTTTCTTCACAATCCTCCTTACATTCCAATGACCACTGTCCCTCGTGTTCCTGCTACTGCAAACATTCTAGAAATACCTGAATACCAACATCCTAAGCCTATCAATGAGTGGACTGAGGAAGAGAGTGCCCTGCATGAACTTGCAAAGAAAGCCAAAAGGCTACTCATAATGGCAAATTCCAAATGACATCTTTCAGTCCCTTGACTTCTGTGAAACATCTAAAGATCTATGTTTAGAGCTTGAAAAACAGCTTGAGGGTGGTGCCAAAACCCTAAAGAACAACAGAGCTTTATGCATTAACGAATACTTTGCATTTAAGACTCTGCCAGGTGAATCCATTCAGAGCACTTACAATAGATACAACTCCCTGATCAACAAGTGCAAGAGGTATGACATCCACAGAACCTCTGAGGAGAACAATGTCAGATTCCTTCAGAGCCTGAATGACGAATGGCTCCATCTGACAATGTCCATGAAAGCAACCCTAGATCTTGACGTCTGGTCTATCTCCGACCTCTTTGGGACATTAATTAGCCAAGAGAACCAAATTTCAAAATTGGCAACCCCTGTCAGGACCTCTGGCGTTGGTAGGAAGTGCCACAGAAGGTCAAGACAAAGGGAAGGAGAAGGTGATAGAGGATGAACGGAAAAAGAAGAAGAAGAAGAAGAAGGTATTGGTGGCAGAGAGTGAAAGTGAAGAAAGCTCAGAGGAAGAGATTGATATGGCTGCTCTGGCCAAAACACTTGCTCTTATGACCCGACAATTCAATAGGGGTCTTAAGAAAAAGCCAGACTACAGAGGAAGAGAGGAAAGAGACGACAGAGGTAGAGGGTATGGTGAAGTGAGAAAGTTTGGGAGAGAGGAGTTTGGTGATCAAAGGCATGAAGAAAGAAGAAGTGGACAGAAGATGGACGACAGACCCCTCAACATACTGAAGGATGCTTCAAATACGGGAAGTCGGGCCACTTTGCAGCAGAGTGCAGGTCAACTGCCATCAAAGGGAAACCCGTCAGAGATGCTTCCTTCTATAAAAAGAAAGAAGAGTACTACACTCAGAGATCCCTGATGGAAGAACAAGAGAACCTCATGACCGATGAATCCTCTGACGAAGGGGACAAAAATGCGCTCTTATGTGGAATGGCAGAAGTCCACACCTCTTACGGTGACAGTGAGGTATCCACTTCTGATTCATCTAATACAGACTCTGAAAACAAACTTCTTGAATTACAAAAAAAGTTTCTTGCTTACAGAAACACTTGCTCAGAGCTGGAAAAGAAATTAGCCTTCTTTGAAAGAGAAACAAAACTTCTCACCCAAGAGAAGGACAAACTTTTTCTTGAAAGAAAATCTCTTGTCTCTGAGCATATTTTCGAGAAGAAGGGTTTAAAAGAAAAGGTTTCCAAACTTGATCAAGCTCTAAAAGAAAAGGTTAAAGAGCTAAAGAACAGTGAGAGTGATCACCTAAACGCCATTTCTTTGAAAAAAAATTCAAAAAGAAAGATAAGTACTTCATCAAGATCTGCTCGACAAAGATCTTCTGATTAAGAGATATCAGGATGCTCAGAAAGTTCATGAGAAAGTAAATACCTAGATTGGCAGAAGAGGTATAGGGTTTGATGACATTGACCCCTATACTGGGAATAAAAGAAACAAATCTTTAGCAAACATCTTCTGCCCTGAACAATTTCTAAAACCAAGTCTTCCAAACCTGTTATCCACATTCAAGAGATGCAGAACCTCGGAAGGACCACATCTGAGGAAACCTCTACAGATGGCAAATGTATGGTATGAAAACAATGATTTACCATCTGCACTCTCATCAAAGAGAAAATATATTCCAAAGAAATATGTCTCAGAAGCAGATAGGGGTCTTTAGATTTGGTCATCCAGAAACACAAACTCAAATGGCTTTTATGTGCATGATGACTCCTGAAAAGGATTTGTCCTCTGATGCACCAGAGTTTGTTCCGGCCTCTGTGGAAGAAAAAATGTTCAAAAGATTTTTGGAAAGTGACCGGAGAAAAACCTATGAAAATCACTTTCTTAGTCATCCTGATATAGCCTCTAAAGTAGGAGAAATCTTTGAGCAAGATCTTCTAAATTGTCTAAGTATTCATATGGTGATACCTTGCATTTCAAAAGATCTAAATATTTTCAAGAACACCACCAATGGACAGAGCAATGGACTTCCAGAAGGTCACACTCTCATTTGCAGAGACTTTCTCGATTCAGATTCTGAGTCAGAATCGGAGTCCTCTGTCGATATTGAGATACGTTCTGTGGAACTTGAGATAGTCCCCTGTGGTCCAGAGGAAAATGAGCTTCCCTCTGGTATTCATAACAGAATAATCTCACCCAAAAGGAGAACTACAGGCATACCCATCTGCCCTGACTTTTTGGACATGTGTTTGCAAGCAAAGACTTCTCTTGAGCTCAAAAAATTAAAAAGTGAAAAGATCAAGATCTCTCAAGCTTCCAAAGCTCCAAAACCTATAAAACCATTTCAAGAAAAGCTCACTTGGCAACAGAAGGCAAAATGGCCCAAATTTGATAACATTAATACTTCTGTGGCAGTGAATGCTCGAAAGGGAGGTCATTAAGGGAGAGTTCAATCAGAGAACCATCCAAGAGGAGTTTTTGACAAAACTCAACCTAGATTAGACAAAGTTTTATGTAAAAAGAAACCCAAATCTAAAATGGGTTGTTGTAAAAATTGCTCTTTACCTTCCTTTGACAAATTTAATGAAATGTTTAAGAAGTTTGCTTCTGGAATCCCTCATTGCAAATGTTTTGATCTTATGCATGCTCTTAATCAACATTTCTCAAGGCCTTTCTATATTATATCTCACCCGATACCTAAGAATGCAAAATTCAAGGGTGAGAAAGGACAAAGTGGTACCTCTGTTAAAAAGGATAAAACCAAACCCAAAGGTGCTAAGGCATCTTTAAAGACTCCTAACAAGCCGGGACCCATTTGGAAATGGGTACCTAAATCCTCTTGATCTGTCCGCAGAAGAAACAACATGTGCCCATTTGGTACCTAGACTCCGGGTGTTCAAGGCACATGACTGGCGACAGAGGGTTGCTCTCCTCTTATCAAGAAAAACATGGAGGTGGTTCTGTGACCTTCGGAGACAACAAGAAGGGTCAAATCAAAGGCTATGGAGTCATTGCCAGTGGAGACATCGATGTCAACAGAGTGGCTTATGTGGATGGCCTTAAGCACAACCTACTAAGTGTCAGCCAACTCTGTGACAATGGAGTAGATGTATTGTTTAAAAAGAAACACTGTTCTCTGTTGAAAGAAGATACAACCACATAACTTCTGCGAGCCAATAGACGAGGTGACTTGTATCTCATGGATTTCAAGTCAATCAACCAAGATGAAAAACTTTGTCTGGTCTTAAGTAAGAATGAGGAAGCTTGGATCTGGCATAACAGGTTTTGTCACTTAAATTTTCACACCCTAAGAAAACTTGTTAAATTAGACCTGGTAAGTGGGCTACCAAGTATAAGATTTGACAGAGATCATCTATGCTCTGCATGTGAAATGGGCAAACTTAAAAGGGCTGCCCATAAGACAAAATCAGACATATCTTGCACTAGACCTCTGCAAATGCTTCATGTAGACCTCTGTGGTCCTATATATGTGCAGAGTCTAGGTGGCAAGAAGTACATCCTTGTACTCATAAATGAATTTTATAGATATACTTGGGTGGAATTCATTCGAAAGAAATTAGATGTTCCTGAGGTACTAATCAATCTCCTTAAGAGAATACAAGTTCTTCATGATTGCAGGGTTCAGAGAGTTCGAAGTGACAACGGCACAGAGTTCAAGAACTCAACCATCAAAGCCTATCTTACGACAGAGGACATCTCACAGAACTTCTCTACTGCAAGGACTCCACAACAAAATGGTGTTGTTGAACGCAAGAACAGAACACTAGTGGAAGCCGCCAGAACTATGCTCACTGCCTCAGGACTCCCGATTTCCTTTTGGGCAGAAGCCATCTTAACTGCATGTTTCACCCAAAATCGATCTTTGATTGTGAAGAGACATGCAAAGACCTCTTACCACCTACTCAACCAAAGAAATTCAAATATCAAGTACTTTCACGTCTTCGGCTGCAGATGTTTCGTGTTGAACGACAGAGAGCAAATAGGGAAATTCAGTCCTAAAGCCGATGAAGCAAAATTTGTCGGCTATTCATCAAACTCCAAGACATATAGAGTCTATGTACTGAAATCAAAACATATACTTGAAAGTATTAATGTTTCTTTTGATGACTCTTTTCAGATGATTTCTAAGCAAATCAACTCAGGACTCAAATTGCAGGATGAAGAATCTGGTTATTCATCTAGAGCAAATGACCATCATCATTTGTTTGAAGAGATGTTCAATGATGATGGATCCTCTGAGGATGACCACAGAGCCTCTGGAGCTGAAGCCTCTAAAGACCAAACAGGTACTTCCTTGACTGATCCATGCAATACTTCACCCTCTTCCACTACCTTTGTAGGTGCAAATGTCGAGGGGGAGCACTTAGAGGCTAACATTGAATAAGGATCCAAGCTCAATCAAGATAATGACCATCTTCAAGATATCTCTGAAGGGTCAACACCAAAACAATCAGAGAACTCTGAACAAGGCACCACATAGCTCATCACTTCAACTCAAAATGATCAATCAAGCCCTGTGGTAAGTACAAATGATCATCTCTCTCCAACAGAGGGTGATCACCATCAAGAGATAGAACATGCTCCAGAAATGATCTCAGAAGGTTCCAATGATCACCTACCTCGCATGACTAAATGGACCAGAAGTCACCCACAGAGCCAAATCATTGGTGACCCCTCTAACAAAGTGCGGACTCGATCCAGTACTTCAAACTTTTGTTACTATACAAATTTTGTGAGTATTATCGAGCCCAAAAAGATTTCTGAAGCTCTTGAAGACCCAAACTGGGTAGAAGCCATGCAAGAGGAGCTTCTGCAGTTTGAAAGAAACGAAGTATGTACCCTAGTGCCTCTACCGAAAGGAAAAACTGCAATAGAGACCAAATGGGTCTTCAGGAACAAAAAGGACGAGGACGGTGTGGTGATCAGGAACAAAGCAGGACTGGTGGCCAAGGGATACTGCCAAGAAGAAGGAATCGACTATGAAGAAACCTTTGCTCCTGTGGCAAGGCTCGAGGCGATAAGAATATTTCTTGCCTTCGCAGCCCACATAGGTTTTAAGGTGTTCCAAATGGATGTAAAGTCAACCTTCCTTAATGGGCATATTCAAGAAGAAGTATACGTCCAACAACCACTAAGGTTTGAAAGCTCTAAGTACCCTAATCACGTGTATTTCTTGGACAAGGCTCTGTACGGACTCAAGAAAGCCCCCAGAGCCTGGTACGACAGACTTTCAAATTTCCTTCTTGCTAATGGTTTCGAAAAAAGGTACAACAGATACTACCTTATTTTATAAGAAGAGAAATGGTGAGATTCTACTTATGTAGATTTATGTTTACGACATTATTTTTGGGTCCACAAATGAGTCATACTGTAAAAAGTTTGAGTCATTGATGAAGAGTGAGTTTGAGATGATCATGATAGGAGAACTCACATTCTTCCTAGGATTGCAAGTCATACAAACCAAAGAGGGCATTTTCTTAAACCAATCAAAATATGTCTCTGACATACTTGAAAAATTCACACTCTCTGACTCTTCACCAATGAAAACCCCTATGGCCACTGGATCTAAGCTTTATGCGGACCCAGAGGGCAAATCTGTGGAGTGTAAACTCTACAGAGGCATGATAGTGTCTCTGTTGTACTTAACTGCAAGTAGACCCGATATAATGTTTGCCACATGCCTCTGTGCAATATTTCAAGCTAACCCCAAAGAATCTCATCTTCATGCTGTCAAGAGGATCTTTCGATACTTAAAAGGGACCGAGAATCTTGGCCTCTGGTATCTAGAGAACTCTAGCTTTGATCTTGTGGCTTGTACAGATTTAGATTATGGAGGATGTAAGATAGACAGAAAGAGTACCTTTGGGAGTTGTCAATTCCTTGGAGGCAAACTAGTGAGTTGGACTTCTAAGAAACAGAACTGTGTCTCGACCTCTATGGCAGAAGCAGAATACGTTGTTGCCGCTAGTTGTTGTTTACAGGTTCTGTGGATGAGAACCCAACTCAGAGACTATGGTTTTGACATAGAGAAAATCCCCATCCTCTGTGACTCCAAAAGCGCCATTGCGATCTCTGCCAACCCTGTTCAGCACTCTAAAACCAAACACATCGATATCAGGTACCACTTTCTGAAACATCATGTGGAGCATGGGACCATAAAAATGTACTTTGTCCCCACAGATTACCAGCTTGCTGACCTTTTCACGAAGGCTTTGGATGAGAAAAGATTCACTTTTCTTGTTGGCAATATTGGTATGCTTAACATGAGTTGAATCACACAGCCTTTGCACTCTTGCACAGAGCCTCTGTTATACATATCTTATATCTTTACTTTTGTTGTTTTTCTTTTCTCTCTCTTTAGTTTGTACAGTCCCTTTCCCTTAAATTTCTTTAAAGTGGCTCTCTTACTCTGTGTCTTGTCCAAAGCCTATTTCTAAAAGAACCAAGCATAGATCAAGGGGGAGCTCGACATTATTCTACAAACATGTCTCTCTCTTCTTTTTCAAATCTTTTCAAAACTTTGAAGTGATCAATACCTCCAAATATTTCCTAAATTAGAAATTTTGGGCTTCATAGCCTCTAAGGTCGTCCAAAGAGCCTCTGTGACCTATCACAGAGCCTCTGTACCTCACAAAAGGGGTCTCTCGTCCTTTAAGCATGAAATTTGGTTTGTGATTGATCATCTCATAAGTTCTTTTGAGTTTGTTTCGGTCTTCTTGGTGTCCAGAACCCCGCTCATGACCGCAGAAGCCCTAAACCCACAGAACTTCTGCCATTTTCATCTTTTGAAAATTTTTACTATATGGTCATTCAATGCGGGTTATTTTTGAAAATCACTGTCATGTAGGAATAGTAAATGCCATGCGCGTGAGAATAGGGGGAGGCACACGTACTCGATCGTGCACCACCCATCCTGACGTGGCAAAATCTCATTGGTTCGTATCTGTACCGTCGTTTTTTAAAACGGATCCTTATCCGTTTGTACTGATTACGGATTTCAAATTTTATTTATTACCGCCTAAACTTTTACCTCTCCCTCTCTCTATATAAACCTTTTTTCCCTGCATTACCCATTTTCTTTACCTATATTCTCTCTCTCAAGAACTCTCAAGCATAAATTTCCTTCGCTTCTTCCTTCTATTTCAATGGCGTCTCACTCTACATCTTCAAAGAACTCTAAGGGATCATCTGCTTCGAACAAGTCCATGCATTCAGTTGCTAAAAAGGATGATTCTATGTCTGTGGAACAAGAACAACCCCTAACCAGTAGGATGCTTTCATTCACCCACCATGACTACCACTCCAAGCAACTCAACTTAAATCCAAACAACCATTATGTAGTCTTGGATCCTAAGGGTTACCCTGAAGAAGCTACTCCTCTAATCCAAATCCTGAAAAACCATTTTCTAACCCAAGCCCTAACCCTGAAAAGGACTGACATAACATAAACCTACATTCAACAATTCTGGTTGAGTGTTAGGCACGAAAAATTGGACAAATATGGGTATTGTGTCATGGGTTATGCCACCCATCCTTCCACTACCAAAATACTGGACCTAGGCATCAACAGAAGGAAAGTCTCAGAGGCTTTTGGACTCCCAACTAAGACCCAACTCAACCTGGAGAGATTCTCAGACGAACCAACTGATGATGAAGTTGTAGAATTTCTAAAATTCATTGGGTATGCAACACCAATTACCAAGAGAACTGAATTCAGACGCCAAAACCTTCCACCTTTGTGGAATGTTCTCTTTTCAATCCTTAATCGCTGCCTGACCTGCAAAGTTGGAAGTCCAAATCAATCTAGCCATACCATACGCGCAATCATGTATGGTATGTATTATGATTTGCCTCTAGACTATGCTGGACTCATCTTCAGAGAGATTCGAAATGCAGTTATTGCTAAGCAAGTTGTCAGGATCGAATTCTCAACAAGAATTAATTCTCAGAAACAATATCAAAGAAGTTTGCGGAATAACACTTTGATATTTAATCAAACAGAAAATCAAAACAGAATATAATCAACAAATTGTAAACTTGTATTGAATGCTTTGAAGTTACAAGATTACACACTCAACCTCAATATTGATGAACAGGCTCACCAATACGAATTCTACTTCTCTAGAATTAGGATCTATGTCTTGAGGTTGATTTTCTCTCTCAAAGAATAAAAAAAACTTAGAATGAATGAATTAATCTATTCTATATATATACTAGTCAAAAGATAATTACAATAATTAAACAAATCTTCAGTATATCTTCCATGTATATCTCAAAGCTTCCATAAACTTCAGATTATCCAGCTGTCATTCTTTCCATACGAATCTCTTAAGCAGTATTAATCTTCAGCAGCATTAAATTCCTTCTAGCAGCATTAACTACTAAGCAGCACTAACCACTAGCAGTACTAACTAGCTAAGCAGTACTAACTTTGTTCAAGCAGCACTAACTTTGACTAGCAGTATTAATAGTACTAGCAGTAGTAACACTCAGCAGTATTAACTTTTAAGTCTTCTAGCAGTAGTAACTTTGAACTAGCAGCATTAACCATACTTGATAAATTCTTTAGTTCCCAACAATCTCCCCCTAACTTGACTTTTAGGAAAAGAAGTCAAGTTCTTCAGAATTAATCTTCAAGATGCTTTCAACACCTCTGATTCAATTTCCCAAATTTGGATCTAGGCCCAAACTTTGATTTACAGTTCTTCTTACCACAATCTTGGCCATCTCTGAATCCTTTGTACAAACCAGTGTAGCTTTAAGCATCCCTTCTAACTTCTCCTTGCTATGCTCATAGATTTTGTCCACCAGGTAGTATTCATGATAACAATTGTCAATAGTAATCATGTATACTCCACAGTTTTCAAACAGTATCCATTTGTCAATCTTCTTGAATATGAACTCATGCATATGATCTTTAATCCTATGGTGCACTTTTTCAGGCTCAAACATCATGCACAGGTATTCCAATGTCACTTTGAGAAGATTCTCTTCAGTACCTTTCAACACAGGTTCATAAAGTTTCATCCCAACTTTATATAGTTCTTCCATATCAGCTCTTGAACAACTTCTGATGACTTTCCCCCATGTTGAATAAGCTTCAAATGAACCATCAGCTCTCTTGATTCTGAAGAAATTCTTTCCATTGTCTCTCAAAATATCCCAGAAGATGATCTCTGGAGCTTGCATAGAGATTGGAACAGCTTTCAAAAGTTCCACTATTGTCATGTACGGATCCATACTTTCATCAGTTTGCTTAGTGACCTGCTCTGGACTCTGTACTGGCTCTGTTGGGTATGTGACTGAAGGTTCTGCTTCCTTTTCAGTTTCTTCCACTCTAGGCCTTTTCAACTGCCTTTTTGGAGCAATTGATTTCACTCTTTTTCCAGACTTGGCTTTTATACCAACATTTCCAGGTTCTTCCTTCTTCTCTTCTGCTTCTTCTTTGGAAGGTGTGGTTTCCTCAGGGAATGGTTGTTGGATGTTGAGATCATGTCTCTCTTTCATCCTTCTCTCAGCCTCCTCCCTTTGTGCTGAATCCCCTTGAAGCTTGGCCATTTCCTTGTTATACAACTCTTCAATCTGAGAGAATGCCATGTGGGTAAACATCTCCCCCTTAACACCAATTGCACCTTTCAGAAAGTTTATCATTTTTCTTCTTTCCTGATTGGCCAAAAATGTCTTGGAGGGTTGTCTTTTCTGCTTTTGTTTCTGAATTGGCATCTTCTTAACTTGGAGTTTCTTGGCCTGAGTTGCTGTCTGAGCTGCTTCTTTCAAACTCTTTTGGTATTCTGCATTTAACTTCTTGGCCATTATCCTTGCAAGCTCTCTATCAGTTTCTGTTTGAAATTGCTCCTCTTTTTCCATTTGCTCTTGAAGCTGCTTTGCCATCTCCTCATCCATTTCAATCTGACTCCTCTTCTTTGAAGGTTGTTCAGGTTCAATCATCTTTCCTTTTCCTTTTATATCCTCCTTCATGTTCTTCTTTTGAGGTTCTCCTTCATTGATGACCACTCCTTTGGCCTTTTGAGTAGCCTTAGGAGTGTCATTCTTTGCTTTTACTAAAGTATCTGCTATCTCCATTTCTTCCACAGAGAGCCCTATTTCTGCTGCTTCAGTTTCTGCTGCTACTTTTACTTCAGCAGCAGTAACTGTTTCTGTTTCCATCTCTTCCTCTGTCTCCCCCTCAACTTCAGCTTTCTTTTCAACAGTTTCCCCTTCATGCTTCTCCCCCTTGTTGAAAGAATCTTGAACTTTGTCCCTCTTTTGGAGTACAAACTGTTTCCTTCTTTTCTTTTGAACTAGCCTTGTCACCATCTTCTTCAATTTTTCAATCTGGACTTGTTGTGACAGGATCACCAGCTTCATCTCCTCTATTTCTTTTCCTTGTTTCAGAACATCTAGGTTGATGTTACCCATTGCCTCCATCAATTCATCATAGTTATATCTGTCCTCACCTTCTCCAGGAGTGTTACCCCCTATTGAAGGATCATGGGATCTTTTATTAGTGGAAGTCTTCTGCCTAGCAGAAGCCCTGTCCACCCCTGTGGTTTCTTGGCACCAGGGACCTTCAAATGATTGCTCATTCAAAGTTGCCATGGGGGAGGTCTTATTGATGTTACCACTTTCCTCCTCTGTGCTAGCAGGAGTAGTGGCAGCCTCATCACCCATATGCTCTTCCTCCTCCTCAGAGAGCACCTCCTTTGGGTTGGGAGACACCCTTGTGGTTTCCCTCTGGATATTCCCTAGGGGAGAATTTTCCCTTAGAGGGCTTAAAGGCTGAGAGGGTAATGGTACAAGAAGGGAATGAGCCTTCTTTACCTGTTTTCTCTTGTAAGTTTGGGTGATAGGAGAGGTTGGTTTTTCAAGAAGGGACTGGGGAATTGATTTTGAGAGGGAAGGTTGGGCTTGGCTAGCAGTGGGTTGGTCTAATGGGGGCCTTGATCCTGCTGCCATACCTTCATTGGTTTGGGACACCACCATCATTGTAGAGAACAATGGGGTGTCAACTCCTTCAGAGTCCCCAGCAGATCTTCTCATATTTGAGAAAACCTTGCCTTTGGGGGGTTTAGGTACATATACCCCAACAGGTTGAGGTATATCCGTCAATTCATGAGTAATGACTTCTTGAACAAACCTGGGATACATAAAGAAGCTCTTTTTGTTTCCCATGTTTGAGACAAGATCACTGAAAATCATTTTAGAAAAATTATACTTTCTGGCAGTGGCCAAGCACACCAAAGCATAAGCAATAGTGCTGCTGAACTCACTCCATCCAGTAGTCTTTTTGGAGATACAATGCATAAGAGTATGGACAAAGAAACGCCATTGGGGTGAAAATTTTGCTTTAGAGAATTTGAAAACTCCCAATGGGCCTCCATACCCCATTCTTGTAAGATTTGAGAACAGGTCATCATTTGGGATAGAGGTTATACCAGAGGCATCGTCTAGACGTAGACTGATGCGAATAACCTCTTCAGTAACCGTGAGTGAGTGATCACAGATTCTTGTCTTGATCATCTGCACACCATTCTCAACAACAATGGTTGCATTAGCCCAGAACTGCCTTTGATGCTCGATATAGATTGTAGGGGATACAATAAGAGCATGAGCAATGTGGCTTGACTTGAGGAAATCCACAATCTGATGAAATCCTGCAGCTTGCTTTGGTTTTTGTAGCATCGCAATCTCATTGTGCTCGTCAATGAAAGTCATTGATGCCATTGATCTTAGTGAAAAGCTTGCCTGAAGACTTCGAACTTGAGAGAAAAGGTTTAGAGCACAAGAGAACAGTATGCAAAGAGTCGTTATGAACTTTTAGGCGGGCAAAGAGTATTTATAGTATTCGGAACATAAGCAGTATTAACCTAGAGCAGTATTAACTACTAGCAGTATTAACTGAAAGCAGTATTAACCACTAGCAGTATTAACTGAAAGCAGTATTAACCACTAGCAGTATTAACTGAAAGCAGTATTAACCACTAGCAGTATTAACTGAAAGCAGTATTAACCACTAGCAGTATTAACTGAAAGCAGTATTAACCACTAGCAGTATTAACTGAAAGCAGTATTAACCACTAGCAGTATTAACTCAAAGCAGTATTAACCACTAAAAGCAGTATTAACCACTAAAAGCAGTATTAACCACTAAAAGCAGTATTAACTAACTTTACTCCTTTTAAACTTGCTAAACACTGAGTACTGCTATGCATATCCTGAAACAGAAGATTAGTAACTCCAAGAATAATATACAGATATAAAACCACTTTTTGAGAATGGGATTATTCAGAGTTGATCATTCCCACACTTGTTACCAAGAAAGTGAATCTACCCACATCAAAAGCTTTAGTGAATAGATCAGCAAACTGATTATCAGTGTGAACTTTGACAACTTGAATAAGTTTCTTTTCATTACAATCTCTTATAAAGTGATACCTGATCTCAATGTGCTTTGTTTTTGAGTGCTTGACTGGATTATTCACAATGCTAATAGCACTGCTGTTGTCAATAAAGATTGGAGTGTGTAGAAAGGTTACCCCATAATCCAACATTTGATTCTGAATCCATAAGACTTGAGAACAGCAACTTGCAGCTGCTATGTACTCTGCCTCTGTTGTAGATGTGGATACTGTGGTTTGTTTCTTGCACTGCCATGAGACTAGTCTAGCACCCAAAAACTGACATCCTCCAGAAGTAGATTTTCTGTCCAAGTTTGCCCCACCTAGATCACTGTCTGAGTATGCTATTAGGTCAAAGGATGAGTCATGAGGATACCAAAGTCCCAATCTGGGTTGCCCGTTCAGATATCTGAATATCCTCTTAACAGCTTGAAAGTGAGATTGCTTTGGCCTAACTTGGAATCTTGCACATACACAGACTGGAAACATTATATCTGGCCTTGATGCTGTGAGATACATGAGAGAGCCAATCATGGATCTATAATGATGCACATCCATATCCTCCCCCTCAAGATCTGCTGTGATCTGCTTGTGTGTTTCCATAGGTGTGCTGGCAGGTTTTGATTCTGAGAAACCAAACTTGGTTAGAATATCCTGCACATACTTGGATTGACATATGAAAATGCCATCTGACTTCTGTTGAACTTGGAGTCCAAGGAAGAAAGTAAGTTCCCCCATGGAACTCATTTTGAACCTTTGATGCATTAAATCTTCAAACTCCTTGCACATGTTGTTTCTTGTAGATCCAAAGATAATGTCATCAACATAGATTTGGACCAGCAAGATATCCTTTTTCTTTCTCTTGATAAATAGAGTCTTATCAATGACTCCTCTTTCAAAGTCATTTTCCAAGAGATAGGATGACAGAGTGTCATACCATGCTCTTGGGGCTTGATGTAGTCCATAAAGTGCTTTCTTTAATTTGTATACCCTGTCTGGATAGCTTGGGTTTTCAAACCCTGGTGGTTGACAGACATATACTTCTTCTTCAATTGACCCATAGAGAAAGGCACTTTTTACATCCATTTGATAGACTTTGAAGTTCATGTAAGAAGCATAGGCTAGGAATAGTCTGATTGCTTCTATTCTAGCCACAGGTGCAAACACTTCTTCATAATCTATACCCTCTTCTTGAGTATATCCCTGAGCCACCAGCCTTGCTTTGTTCCTTATGACAATACCTCTTTCATCTCTCTTGTTTCTGAAAATCCACTTTGTGCCAATTGCTCTGTGACCTTTAGGAAGGTCTACTAGATCCCATACATCTTGTAGCTTGAACTGTAACAGTTCCTCTTGCATTGCTTCTATCCAGCTAGATTCTTTCATAGCATCATGTGCCTTTTTAGGCTCAAGTTGTGATAGAAAACAAGAAAGCACTGTATGCTGTTGATCTTGCATTTCCTGAAGCCTGCTTTGATGTCTAGTCATCATAGGAGAAGAGATATCTCCTATTACCAGTTGTGGAGGATGATTCTTTTGAACTCTGGTGTTATGACTAGGTTCTTCATTCAGTCCATCCTCAAGATTAGATTCATGCAACTCAACTGAAGTGTTTTCAGATGCCACTTCATTATTTTCTTGAGTCTCCTCATCTCTAGTTTCTTCTTCACTCTGACTTGGTCCAATAAATGATTTCTTTTCACAGTCTTCAACAGAATTTACTGTGGGTATGGGAAAAATCACAGATTTAGATATACTTTCTTGAACTTGTGTGATCCCTGATCCGCCACTTCCTGTTCCTGTATACTCATTACTGAAACCAAAAGAGTTAGTTAGTGAATCAATGTCAAATATCCACTGAGGTCCAGACCCAACAGGATTTGGTGTGTTCTCATTGCATTTGACATTGTCACTTTCTTCAATTATTCTAGAAGAAGAGTTAAATACTCTGTATGCCTTACTCTGAGATGAATATCCAACAAGAAATCCATCATCTGCTTTGCTATCAAATTTACCTAAGTGAGATTTGGTATTGAGAATTGTACAAGGACACCCAAAAGGTTTGAAGAAACCAATGAAAGGTTTTCTTTGATTTAAAAGCTCATATGGGGTCTTGTTCTTTTGCTTGACCACTAGAACTCTGTTTTGGACATAACAAGCAGTATTAACTGCTTCAGCCCAGAAGGTAATTGGCAATTTTGAATCAGCCAACAGAGATCTAGCAGCCTCTATTAGTGTTCTATTTCTCCTTTCAGCAACACCATTCTGTTGAGGAGTCCTAGGAGCACTATATTGCTTCTCAATACCTTTTTCTTCACAAAAGGTGTTTAGATCATGATTTTTAAACTCAGTTCCATTATCTGATCTAATGATTTTTACCCTTTGATTAGTTTGGTTTTCAATTCTTAGAATAAAGGATTTGATAAGACCACTTGTTTCATCCTTAGTCCTTAGAAAATATACCCAAGTAAATCTGGAGTAATCATCAACAATAACCAAGCAGTAAGATTTCTTGCCTATACTCATAACATTTGTGGGACCAAACAGATCCATATGCAGTAATTGGAGACAAGAAGAAACAGAATTTAACTCTTTGGTCTTATGAGAAGTTTTGTGCTGTTTGCCTTTAAGACAAGCAACACAATGATCATCACATGAAAAGACTTTTGAAGGTAAACCTCTTACAAGGTTGTTTTTAACAAGATTGTTCATAGTCTTGAAATTCATGTGACACATCCTTCTGTGCCATAGAGAGGATTCATCTACAGAAGCTTTTGAAACAAGACAATTTAGAGATGAATCACTATCAACATTGTCCATATCCAGACAGTAAACATTGTCCTTTCTTGGAGTTCTAAGTAGTATCATGCTTTCATCAACTACCTTGAACCCTGGAGCAAGGATCATACACTCAGTATTAGTAAATAATATACTATGTTGTTTGTCACAAACCTGTGATACACTTAACAGGTTGTACTTTAATTGATCAACATAGTAGACATCCTCAAATGTCATCTTACCTTTGGTGACATTACCTTTTCCACTTATCTTACCACCAGTAAGATTATCTCCAAATGCAACATGTCCTCCATTGATATGCTTGAAATCCTGAAGGCATGACATGTTGCCTGTCATGTGCCTAGAGCAACCACTATCAACATGCCAAATGCTCTTTCCCTTGAGCTGTTGGTTGCCCTGCACATTAGATAAATCAATTAGTATGATTTAGGAACCCAAGCCAGAGTGGTCTTGGGTACCCCTTTCTCATCAAAATACTTGCATTCTTTCTTGACAAGATTTTTGAACTTTAACTCCTCATTCTTGGAGTACTTTGTTACAATAATAGGCTTGGAAATATGCTTGCTAGAATCAGTACTAGTTTTAGAATTACTAACTGCCTTGGCAGCACTTGCATGCTTAGCAGTACTAACCTTGTTAGCAGTAGTAACTGTGTTAGCAGCAGAAACTGTGTTGGCAGTATTAACCTTTGAAGAGGTATTAACAGTATTAGCATCATTAATATTGTCAGCAGTACTAACACTGTTAGCAGTTCTAGGTACCCACATTTTGACACTTTCTTTTAAAATCTTTTTCTTTAAAGTGCCTTTACTTTCAATAGATTTCTTTATCACATGTTTCTTTCCAGCCTTCCTATAACCAACAGGTTTTTGCACAAATCTTTGAAAGTTCATTTGTTGGTTAATAGGGTTAAAGTAACAATACTTAGCCAAATGATTCAACTTTCCACATATAAAACAAGGTTTTGGTCTATTGATTTTATTCAGATCAACTCCTTGTTTCTGAGCCCATTGATTATTCCAGTTTCTTTGATTTCCTCTTTTTAAACCAGAATTTAGGCTCTTAGCTTTATTGCAAACACACTGTTTACAAGATCCAGGATTCACAACTGTGGTTTGTTTGTAATGGACCTTGTTATCATTTCCTTTAGTCTTCTCTTTCTCCTTGGACTTAACCCAGATTTTCCCACATCCCTCATTGGTGATAATATTGTTTTCTAATGGTATCTTTTTACTTACATTATTATCCCTGTTCTCACTGGCTCCTTTCTCAGTCAAATCCTTAACTACTACCTCATCCAAAGGGTCTATCTTAAAATCTTCTTCAGACAAGTCCTTTTTCTCCTTAGTTTCCAACAAGTCTGATGTAGGAGAAATATAGTTGTTATTGTAAGGAGGGGGTGTATTGTTGTATCCAATACCAGGCTTCATCTTATCATGTATCTGAGCCTTTAGAAGAGAGTCCATTGCTTTTGAAGCATAAGAAAACTTGTCTATGTCAAGCTTAACTTTTGACAGTTCCTCTTTCAGTCTATCATTCTCTTCTAAGGACTTAGACAGTTTGGTTTCTAACTCATTCTTTTCCCACTTCCAATAGTTTGTGTCATAAGAGTGTTGAAGTTCATTAGCTTGAAAGCCTTTGATTTGCTCTTCAAATCTCTCTACTATCAACACATAATCTCTTCCGTCCTTTTCTAATCTTTTGAGGTCATCACACATACTTTGATTGTGATCCCTGTATCTTGTAACAGTGTCAATGCAAGATTTAGTGCAAAGATTAGAACTTACCTCAGTGGGGAGATCAGACACTTCTGCCATAAGAGCTTGGTTCTGAATGGCTTCCTCAGCTTGATCACACATTCCTTGTTGAGAAACAAGGGCTTGAGCAGGATTCTTGTTCAGATTGTATCCTCCATTCTGAGCTTGTTGATGGTTGTTGTTTGGAACAGCACTCCTGCATTCTCTAGCAAAGTGTCCTTTCTTGTGACACTTATAACATTCCACCTTGGTTTTGTCAAAACCAGCTCCATCTTCTCTTCTTTGAGAGAAGTTATTTCTTCCAGTTCTTTTAATGAACTTTTTCACCCTCATGGATAGCATGGCCATCTGCCATTTAATATCCATCTCCTCCAGATCATCAGGGTGAATTTGATCAAGATCATCATTGATCAGAGAATTGCTGCTATGGCTAGACAAAAAGGCTTCAAAGATAGTTTCAGTGCCTTTTTCTGAATTTACTTCACTGGCAGTACTAACTGCTTCAGGGTTGGCAGTAGTATCAGTGGATGCTGAAAGAAGTGCAGCATTGTGAATATAACCAGAGTGCTTCTTCTTGGTTTCTACCTCAGTTTCAAAAACTCTTAGATCATTGTATAGATCATCAAGTTCTTTCTCTTCCAGATTGTCATTCTGTCTATATGAGACAGTGTACATAGTCCATTCATCCCCAAGAGATCTGAGGAACTTTCTGTTGATATCATCTTGTTCCATCTTCACCCCTACAGTAGCAGTTCACCTATGAGTTTATTGAACCTATCAAAAGTTTGAGTCATAGACTCATTCTTTGTGGAAGTGAAGTTCTCATACTGCTGCTTTAGAACATCTCTTTGATTTCTTTTGATGCTCTTAGTTCCAGCAAATCTTTTCTCTAGAGCATTCCAGAGAATCTGAGCATCAGTGCAGTTGCAAAATTGATGCTGATATTCATTGGGAATAGCCAAGAGCAGAGTGCTCAAGGCCTTCATCTCTGTCTGTCTGATCTTCCTCTCACCATCTGTCTTTGGTGGAGGTCTTTTCCCATATGGTCCTATCCTTCCAGCTTCAGAAGGACCATTCTCAATGATATCCCACATTGAGTAGTCAGTGAGAAGAATATATTGTCTGATTCTGATCTTCCACATGTCAAACTCACTTGGTTTGAGCATTGGAACCTTAGAAACCAAAGTACTGCTTGATTCTGTAAAATTTTCCATGATGAATAACTGTTTCTGAGAGAGTTAGGCTCTGATACCACTTGTCAGGATCGAATTCTCAACAAGAATTAATTCTCAGAAACAATATCAAAGAAGTTTGCGGAATAACACTTTGATATTTAATCAAACAGAAAATCAAAACAGAATATAATCAACAAATTGTAAACTTGTATTGAATGCTTTGAAGTTACAAGATTACACACTCAACCTCAATATTGATGAACAGGCTCACCAATACGAATTCTACTTCTCTAGAATTAGGATCTATGTCTTGAGGTTGATTTTCTCTCTCAAAGAATAAAAAAAACTTAGAATGAATGAATTAATCTATTCTATATATATACTAGTCAAAAGATAATTACAATAATTAAACAAATCTTCAGTATATCTTCCATGTATATCTCAAAGCTTCCATAAACTTCAGATTATCCAGCTGTCATTCTTTCCATACGAATCTCTTAAGCAGTATTAATCTTCAGCAGCATTAAATTCCTTCTAGCAGCATTAACTACTAAGCAGCACTAACCACTAGCAGTACTAACTAGCTAAGCAGTACTAACTTTGTTCAAGCAGCACTAACTTTGACTAGCAGTATTAATAGTACTAGCAGTAGTAACACTCAGCAGTATTAACTTTTAAGTCTTCTAGCAGTAGTAACTTTGAACCAGCAACATTAACCATACTTGATAAATTCTTTAGTTCACAACACAAGTGGATCAGGCCAGAGGCACAGAACCCAAGAATATGGTGTTCAACAGATTCTTTGCCATTCTTTTAGGGGATGCTCTGCTAGGTGAAGGAAAACTACCTGCAGAAGGCAATACAATCAAGATATACGACATGAAGTCGCACAAGCCCACGGTACTAAAGACTGGTTATCCTGCGGAAAGACCTCTGTCGACCCGTATCCTAACTTATTTGGGTAGTGAAGAAGGAGTTAGGACTTACATTCGTGGGCACAAGACTCCTGCACCGAGTCCTGCAACCCCCCCCCCCCCCCCCCCCACGTGTAGGATTCAAAGTGGGAGATATTGTGATTTACCTTAGACCTGAGATAGCCGAGGGAGCAGAAGTGGAGGAAACTAAAGAAGCCCAAGTGAGGACAGAGCTTCATAAACCTAAGAGTAGGATGAGGGGTGAGAGTGCCAAACCGGAGAAAAAGAAAAGAAAATACAAAAAGAGAGTCGTAGTGGAAGAGGCTCCAAAATCCCCTACAGAAGCTTCCAAGCCCAAGAAGAAGAAAGCCAAAAAGGGCTCTGAGGGAGTTGTGACTACAACAACAGAGGCCACAACTACAGAAGTCCCTCCGAAGACTAAAAAGAAAAGACTAACCAAGGCGACAACTTCTGAACCACTAATGCAACATGAAATGGAAGGACCTGCAGAGGTTTCAGAAGAACCTCTACAAAGGAGAAAGAGAAGAGCCCAAGTCATAGAGAGCTCTGAAGAAAGACCTCTCAGTCCGTTTAAAGTGGCCGCAGAGATAGCTAAAGAGGTAACATCGCTATACTCTGGTGGCATAGGGGAAAGAGTGGAGGTTGAAATAAAAGACATAACATGGCTCTCTAGCTCTGGTGATGAAGAGGATGAAGAGAAAAAGAAAAAATCGGAGGAGGAGACGGAGAAAAAGATGCCTTAGGCACACAACCCAAACCAACTCCATGTGCAACCCACATTTCTACCTCTACAGTGCTAGTGCAACAAGGTATTGAAACAGGACGGCACGGTCCGAACCCTATCCCTACCAACCGGACATAGGATATTCCTTCATCCTCTGTACTACTCTTAACTGGGGAAACAAAAACCACCCCATCCTCTCAAAAGGATGAAAGTGTAGACATAAGTGTCCATTTGCCCCAGGACACGACACCACCACACATAGAGGCATTTGTTGCCTCTGTCACACACACGAGTGACCACCAAACTGCTTCAGAGTTGGCAGTGAGAGTGCACGATACTTCTGTGGATCTAGAACATCGACAAACTTCAATCGACAGAACCCTTGAGAGAGTCTCTGACCCCTCTCCCAAGAAGTCTATCGACAGAATTTCTATAGATGATTCCTTTGTGGAACATCGAGGATTAGAAGGAAATTCTCCAGAGCTCATCATAACTACAGGCTCTGAAGGTGCCAAAAACTCCTTGGCTAAATCTGGATCATGTGTTGATCCAGAGGTTACCCCAGGCACCTACGTCACAAAGGAGGAGTTTAAAATATTTGTTGACCAAGTGTCCGACAGACTGGAGGCACTGATCAATCAAACCCCTAACGTATCTTACATGACCCTAAACACTATCGAACAAAACTGCCAAATCTGCAAAAATGTCTCCTTGGCGAATGCTCTAGAATTGTCAAAACTCAAAGAATCCTCTGTCGCCAAGGAAGACTTTGGCAAACTCATTGCCGCCGTCGAAGCTCAGACAGAAGCTCTGAAGGCTCTTCAAAAAATCTCCACTCATAACTCTGCCGACATAAAAAGATTGTTGGAGGCTTCATCTTCAAATGCCACGAAAACTGACGTCAACAACTATGCCCAATCCATCAATATCCAAACAGACGCCATCAAGGTTCTTGGGGATATCTGCATGGAAGAAATGGGTAAGTTTGCAGCAACAGTTTCTCAATCAGGAGTGGACGATATGAACAAATTAAAAGATGATATAAAAGACACGACTCGCAGTGTCATGGTCCCGGTTCTGCCACAAGCTTCAACCTCTGCAACTCAACCACCCGCCTCTGCCACCAACACATCCGACCTGGCAACAAAAGAAGAATTACAAACCATGGGCGGTCGGATGCTTCCGAGGACACTAAACCTTATGGGATCAGATATCACCAAAGAAGGGAAGACCGTGGCAGAGGATCTGAAGAAAACTGTCGCGACTATCAAGTTCAAGTCCGACTATGAAGTAAACAAACTTGGTCTTGCTGCAGAGGACGTAATGGCCAAAATCACGAAGCACACTGACACACACCTCTGCAGAAGAAAGATAAAGGCACCTGCGTCTTGCCAGGTAGAGGCGGCGCAGAAGAGGTACAACCATGATGAGCAGGACCCAGATGTATCTGGCCCTGGTCATCATGAGGGGGAGAAGGCCAAATATATAATCATAGGCTCTGCCCCAATAGATGTTGCTCCCCTACAAGCCCTACCTCTACACAAAACCTCAGAGGCACACAACACTCAGAGTCTCAATTCATGTGCATCTGAGGAATTACACAAATGAGCTACCTTTGTTCAAGGCACTACCTCTGCAGAACCTCAGAAGGGAAAGGTGAGTGTTGGCTCTGAGAAAATCGCAGAAGGACTTGCAAGATTCATAGAACCTTCCAGTCCTGAGTTGATGCCCACTTCACCGATCCCCAAAGTTCAATATCAGTCTCTTCATCCAGTCAATGCCTCAGAGATAGCAGAGACCCATCCACAGTGTCCTATAAAGAAACCCTCTGAGCCAAAGAAGACGAAACCCTTAGAGCATAAAGAACAAGAAGATAGGGTAAAACAAATTGTTCAATCGATGGATGCCATGAGGAATCCCATCCCAAGACCTCCACCGAAAGAACTCAAATTCCACGAGAACATTTACACCTACCTCTATAGCGCAGAGCCCGAGGCCATCTTCATGGCACCCAATCTGCATCCTTTACTCAAAGAAGACATCAGAAGACGGTTCGAGCAAACTGCCCAAGAAAAGGACGAGGTGTTTTCAACAGAGGACATAAAAACTGTGATGAGGATCACTCTGCACTCCTTCTCCAACAAGTCCATAATGTATGCCAAATACTTAGTCGAGAGAAAAGATGGGCGTCAGTACACATTCACAGATGCAGATCTAAAGAACCTCTGCGCCTATGATGTTCCTCAACTACATGCTTTCACAGAACAGAGACTTGAAAAGAGGAAGGAGTATATGATAGGAAATGGCAGAATCAAAGAAGTCATGCACGAACATGTGAAGTATCATAGCAAAATGGACTTTGAGGTGGCTTTACAACTCGGTTTCGAAAAGCTATCGATCACTAAACCAAATGACCAATTCCCCAGAATCGAAGATGTACCATCAAATTCTCTAATCACAGAGCCTGAGTTCGGGTTTGTCTACAGAGATGATGATAGGCTAAAGAAGATGTTCAGGACAAATCAAAGTCACACGTATTCGAACAACACTCTGCTGAAAATCAAGTACACGATTTTGAGGAAAAGGGGTTCAGAGACTGTACAAGAGGGGCCTGCAGAGAGAATGATCAAAGATATAGATGCGCAGATAAGGTACCGGGAGCTCATTCTGTCGATGAAAAAGACACTAGCTGAAAGCTTCACCAATCCGATAGATGACTTCCCGAGATAATCTTTGTAATAGAATAGATTTTCATTCCTGTACATGAACTTCAATGTAATTGCCATCTGGCATTTCTTGTTGAATGGAAATCTTGTCTTCAGAGATTGAGTTCCTTTCACCTCTTTTAGTTTCTAACTTAGCCAAATACTCAAACATTCCAAATCTTTATTTTTCAATACTTAGGGGGAGATTGTTAGCTCCAACTTTCATGTATAAAAGTATTAAAAAATAGGCTAAGTATAGGAACTGCTGAAGACTGCTCAGAACGACCAAGCTCAACCACAAAGGACAAGCTCAGAAGATTTTTCCGAGTTTCTGCCAGAGGACTCGTAACCTGAAGATGACTTTCAGATCACAGAGCCTCTGTGATCACTCACAGAGCCTCTATGATAGCTAACCTCTGGAGATTAACGTTCGAAGATTTCATGGATATAGTTCAAGACAAGGTCACGTACAGAACACGTGAAGCCTGTTGTATGAAGATTTTCCAGATCATTTACGCGGCGCATGATTGTTTACCTTTCCAGGTGGCATTCCGTTTATGGAATGTCAACCTTTGTCTTGTACTACGGGGTGCATCCTCCTTGTATATTATAGGAGCACCACCTTTGGTTTAGCACGCGAGCACATACTATTCTGAAATAGAGATTGTATTTTCCTGAGCATATTTGCACATACCAGTGCATGTTCTTGGTGTTCTTGAGCAATTCAATGAAACAGTTTCTTCAGTGACCATATTGTTGGATTTTACGTTTCTGTTCATTGTTTTGTTTGTGTGTCTACTACCTTGCATGCTTTATTTTCTCAACATACTAAAACGCTTCCGCACTCCTATTTACTAGTTTTTGTGTAGTGAAAAGCATATCAAGTCTAGAACATCATATTTTGGGATCAACACATGAAGCTCTCACTATTTCTCTCTCTAAACACAAAATGCGTCTCTCTTCTAGTCATATGAGTCTACTAACAAAAATAAAAGTATTTATATCCTAACACATTACAAGGAAACAAAACACTTTGACTTTTAACAATGACTTATTACAAAGACTTTGACTTTTTCCATTAATCTTCACGATCTTGTATCCAACATATTTGTGCACTAACAATTTTTTTTGAAGAATTCTTGTAACACCCTCAAATCTGGAAATAGCAAATAATTTAAAATTTTCTAAATACATCGATAGTTGATTCAACTACAACAACGATTTAAGGTTCAACTTCAATAAACACATTTCAATCCTTATACACGGTCTATAATGGGGATGGGTGTTACTAAAACCCAATAATAGTCACTATCTCCATAATGCAGAAGACTTCACCAAGCTACTTACCCTCGTGTAAAACTAGTGCTCATCTCTTCATAGTTCTGCTATAGAACCAATCCCCAACTGTAACCTGATGCACATACCGACAAATGAAAAGGTTAGGCTTAACGCCTAGCGAGTTCAACAGTTTTCAACATGATTAAATATAATGTTAAAAGAAAGGAATACAGTCTTAAATCATAATCCTTCGAAATGAATTGCTTTAAATTTGGAAACGACCCATTTTCCAATATCATGCATTTTCAAAGATGAATACCTCTGCGTAAAACCTTCTTTATAAAATGATGCAACCCAAACTCACTCAAAACGAGAATAGTAATTGACTCCCAAATTTATGAAAACGCGAAATAAACTTCTTATCCCGAAACACCCAAAACACGGGTGTGGCATAATACTCAACCCACAAATCATAGGTAATAAATCATATATTTTGAACGTCACCGAAAACATGAATACTCAAATACAATACCCAAAACAACACCTTTTGGCAACGGGGAAGACCTAATTCCATCGAATGTGTCGGGCACACAAAGTTAAGCCACATATCTATGTTATAAGCATAACTTCAAGGATGGACAACCTTTGACATCAACCCTATCCATGGATATTTAGTCAAGGAAGGCATCAACCCTATCCATGGATATTTAGCCCAAGAATCACAAGTTCAACCATATCCATGGATCTTTACCTTGGGACCTCACCATCCTTGACACGCCTGTTCATTTAGAAATTACATCGTATCACCAATGTCTATTTATAAATTACAACTCAGGGACCTTATCTCACACTTACATGATAAACCGAATTCTATGCTTATGGATCTAATGCATTACAGTCTAAACATTACATGACTCAAAAGAATGACGATGCACTCAAAACATGTAATTTTCATCAAGACACAATTAAATGCACCATAAAACCAAAGCTCCTTTTTGAACCAATAAAAAGGGGCAAATGCCCCCAAGACTCATTTGAGTCATCCCCAAGCCAAAGCTCCACTAATTAATTGACCTTTTGACAAAAGTTATAGAATGCAAAGAAACACAATCGATCCACTCTTATGCAAACACACGCCCCAAAATGCACGAATAAACTCCAACGCATTTTGGATTGGGACAAATCATTTTTCAAATGAGTTTATAACATTTATTCATTCAAAACGTCCCATATCACAAAATTAAGCATTTCCCAAAAACGTACACTAAAAGTGTATTAATACTCAAAAGATTTCATTTCATAAAATGGATCATTAAGATACCAATACTTAAACTTTATTCATCAAAATGCCCAAAATCCCAAATGTGGATGTTTTGCAAGTTTATAAAGCTAGACCCTTCAAATAACCAAACTCATCAAATACTCAACAGTTAATAATTTAATGTAAAACATATAAACATTCAAGGGTTAACATTTTGGCATGTACACCGTTTTCACAAATCAACTTGAACTCACCTTGCTAGATTTAGGCTAAATCTAGAGTTTACCCCCAACATGAGCTTTCTTGAAGAAATTTGAATCCATAAGCAAAATCCTTCCAAAACCTAGATCCACAAATTTCCAACCATAAATATTTTAGAATCGTTCCCCAAACATTTTATATCGAAAACCCCATTTTGGCCAAAACCCTAATTTTGACCTAATCTTTCCTAAATCATCAAATCAGAGATTCGAGAAACATGATCACTAGGAAATCATCAATGGACCATTTCATAACTTATAATAAGGTTTAGAAATTAGAAAGATGAACTTACCACTTAGATTTTGGGTAACAACCTAGAAACTTTGGAGTTCCTTGAAAATGGTTAAGAGATGAAGAACTTGCAACCATAGCCTTCCCATCCCCAACTTGAAGATGATGAATCACTTGAACACCCAAGATATGGTGGAATAGTTGCTTCAAAATCGGTCTAGAATGAAAGGGGTTTGATTTCTAGAGAGAAGGAGGAGAAGTGGATGAAACAATAATGAGAAAAGGGCCAAAATCGCACTTTTTATGCCTCTGCCCCCGATAGCGATTGTGCCACGCGACTGTGCCCTGGCACTCTCACCAGGAACAGTCGCCCGCGTGGTACCGAGCCTTATGCTCTTCGTGCGACATTGACTCGCGACAGTGACCCTAGGCATTCTCGTCGGGCACTGTCGCCCAGGGTGTACCGAGAGGGGTTTGAACCCCGCGACCTTACCCCGCGATAGTGCCATGTGGCACAGTCACCGGGCACTGTCGCCCCGCACAACCCGCCCCGAAAATCCCCCTTCTTAACCTTGAATGTACCCGACACGCGTAGGATCCAAAGCATTACGATTCATACCCATAATTCATAGCCTAACGGTCAAATCCCCATAAAATTTATGCTCACGCAAGCAATAACCTTTGTCGAAATTTACGGGTGTTACAATTCTTCATTGTTTTTCGTCCTTTACGTTCTATCTGTGTCCTAAAACAATTTTGTTCAGACAAAATTGATGCTTTTTCTACTGTTTGATCTATTTACATAATGATTGTGTTGTTTTCTTTTAAGAATTCTGTGACAACTGAATGGATGGTAGGAAGCAATTATGATCCTTGATTTACGCTGATACTTCCTAGAGATAGAAGTATCATGATTACAAAAAACTTGCTTGCAAACAGAAGCATCTTCTACACTTGATTATGAATGAGGTCTGCTGGGTTGCAATTGAAGTGGAAAGTTATCCGATTGAGGGAGGTCATTAAACGATCAGGAGAAATACAAAAGAGTGGGAATGCTCGGTTATGGGACTTTTACCCCCAAGACATTGCCTACTCAATGATCGTGGATTACTCAATGATCGTGGATTATGTTTCCTACACCGGTTATTGGGACGTGTCATACATAATTTCACGCCTAACACTATGAAACTCGATGTTAGAGCCAAAAAGTGTGTTTCTAGGATGTTATTCTCAATCTGATCACTATGTATTCTGATTTCAAATAAAATAGTGTATGATAAAGATGATCATGAGAGCATCTTAAATGAGGCTTACAACAATAAACAATGTAATCAAGTTCGTTTGTTTATTTTCATTGTGAAGGTTCAATTAACCGGATGCAAATATTCAAAATTTTCCGGTTAATATTTCTTTTACATATTTTGATTTCAAAGAAAATAAATTCTAATAAAGATGATCACCACAACATCTCAATACTTTATGTGAAGGTAATAAACAATGTTACACTTTGAGTAAATTTACATTCACACAATTTACATGAACCTTCATGTTCACAATAAACTTACTGTGAAGTTTAAAGTTTTAGTTCTTTATTGTCAAAGGTTCAAATATTTATGTGAAGGTAATATCAATTAAACATGCAATTAAGTTTGACTTGTGTGTGAAGGTAATACAAACATCTTAATTTAACACAATGATTTAAACTTACCTTTATGCAAATTGCATGAACCTTCACATCAAGCTTATTATGAAGATTCAATTCTCTATTGTCAAAGATTTTATGTGAAGGTAATATGAATTAAATTTACACTTTAGTTTGACCTTGGTGTTCAGAGAATACACGTCTTAATTTATACTTTAATTATAACTTACATTTACACAAATTGTATGAACCTTCACAACAAACTTATTATGAAGTTTCAGTTCTCTACTGTCAAAAGTTCAAAGATTTCATGTGAAAGGTAATATTAATTAAGTTTTCTCTTAAGTTTGTCCCCTGTGTGAAGGTAATATATGTCTTAATTTACACTTTGATTTAGACTTACCTTTACGCAAATTGTATGAACCTTCACAACAAACTTACTGTGAATTTTCAGTTCTCTATCGTCAAAGGTTCAAATATTGTGGTAATATTAATTAAACTTTCACTTTTGTGAAGGTATAAACAATGTCTTAATTTAACACTTTTATTTAAACTTACCTTCATGCAAATTGCATGAACCTAGACAACAAATTTACTGCAAAGTTTCAATTGTCTATTGTTGAAAGGTCCAAATAATAAACATTGTTTTAACTTCTAACAACATGGATATTAACGTTTCCAAGACATGTTAAACTAAACAAGAGATGCCAATAAAGAAAATTCAATAAGTATCATCAATGACTTCAAAAGTCGTTTGTTTAAGTCACCCTCAAATCATTCATTTGCTTCTCTTGGGCATTCTTTTTGGCACTCTCCATTGCAAGCCCATTTTCCCAATCTTTTAGTTTTGTGTAAAAAAAAAGGTCGCCATATGCCTCATAACAAAGACTCCACAATCAACGTAGTTTCTCTTTGCTCTTCAGTTCATTTCAATTAATTTCTGCCTTGTTCCAATCTTGTATCATTTCATCAGTTTTCGCATGATCAACTTCAGACAAGTAGTCGCAAAACAAAGTATGCTGCAAAATTAAAAGTAAATACATAGTTTAAATCATAATCATGCTTTAGAACTATTCTAAACCAAAAAATATATTTATTTATTTATCAAAATTGAAGTTAAATAAAAACTTACCAACAATACTCGTAGGCTGCCATGAACTTTCGCCATGTTTTCCTTGTGTTCAGTATTGTCAATTATGATAAATGATGGTTCTTGAGATGGAACACCATGAAATAGTAATGTTGTCCTCTCAAGATTACGAAAAAGAATATGTTTGATTTTATAACAATACAAAATAAGTTTAAATAACTCTAAAAAACATTCTACAAGGAAAAGTTACAAGTTACTTTATATAACTGAATCTTCACAACAAGTATGTTATGAAGGTTCATTTGTTTCAAGCATCCTTGATAAAAATAAACCTTCACAAGAAGGTTTTGGTGAAGATTCATTTGTTTTTAGCATCCTAGAAAGATCTAATGGAATCCATGCAAACTATTAGTGATTCCTAGTGAGCATGAAACTAAGTTCCCTTGCCATTAGAAAATCCCTAATTTGATTTTGACCTTACAAGAAAATTTTTGTTGCTTTTGCTTGGTTAGGTAAAAAAGGATCATAGGTCGGTAAGTAGAGCACTTGTACCGATATATGGTCCAACAGGGAAGATACCAATCTATATATAGGTATGGTGAATGATATACTGGTATATTACATGGATAATGCATCCTGATGCGATTCTTGGTTCATTTCTATTTGTTGTGTGCCAAAATTATTTGTCAAACGAAGGGGAAAGGAAATTGTGTATGTAAACCAATAACCAGCAGCAACTAGTTGACGAGTTAACATATTCCTTCTAAACAAAGAGCACATTGCATCCATTGGGGCTAGTTATGGAGTTTAAGAGCTAACAATCAATACTTTTTTAACCTTTTTTTACCTAACTTTTTTCTCTCTAGACTATATATAATATGCATATTTACAAGTTACAAGTTGCTTTATATAACTATCCCTTCACAACGAGTATCAATATTCTACCTACTCATATCTAGATAAGAAGATTACCTTCAAAGAAATACTTACTTGGAGGTTTTACTTTTAAAAGTTACCTTATCCGAATAATGTTTCATTCACATCATCAGAATGCTCATTTGATACTAAACTGGGAACTGATGCAAAAGGTGCAACATATTACTAAAACGTCACAATAGCATCTCTGGTTGCATCTTTCCAAGGGTGGCTAATTTGTTACATGGTTTGCGAAACAGAAAACTATGGTTGCCTTGTAAATATTTCACACTCAATGTTGTTTCTATCACTGTCATAGTTGTTGCAATGAAGTTACATATGGATTTCAACAATCCAGTGCCAAGTAATGTAGACCAGGCTGCCAAACTAGGCTGCCAAGCTAGGAACCGTCACAATAATTTCCCTGTGAATGTTTATTTAGTGGTTTAATACATTTTCCATTGGATTCATTGAAATCATATTCTTCATCATTTTCATCATGTTCTGTTGTGTTCTTTATTTAATTAAGATAAAGATCATTTAAAAAAAACTAAAAATTTAACCTTCACAATAAGTTTGTTGTGAAGGTTCACTCGATTGAAACATTAAAACTAGGGAAAGAGATTGTTACATTCAATGTTCATCTCCTTTTCATTTTTGGAAGATGTAGAATCCGTCTGAGAATCATTTTACACTCCAACTTGGCCATAGTTTTTTTTGTGGAGTATTTTTCAACTTGGCCACATTTTTTTTTGTTAACCTTTGGCTTCTTCTATTTGTTTTTGATGATTGTGTTGACATGTAAACAAATAAATGAACATTAAGTGAACAAAATAGTATTTCGTAATGCGCAACAAATAGCAACTTGGTGTCATGCGTAAGGTTTTCCAACTAAGTTTTAAATTCCAGAAAGTTGTAGATCCTTCCATCTATAACACCATAACATAAGAATGGATAATAAGCTTGGAAGTAGAGAAAGAACGGTGCCCCACGACAAATGTATAAAATTCACATATAGGCTTTGGCCACAATTGGGAGAGGGTTTCAAATTGAGTTGTTGCGAAATGGATTTCCCAAAATTGAGTGTGCAAACAAGTACTTATGAACTTCGTGAGAAATTTGTATTACTTCAAGTGGGATTTAGACAAAAACAAGCTCTCATAAGAAAGGATGGATCCTTGGAATAAGAAAGGGATGTTAATGGAGTTATGTAGGCATCTTGTCATCATACGTAGAATGATATGAAATGATTTTGAGTTATGTCTTGAATTGAACAAGACTTATATAGAAGCACAAATTAAGGTACAAAAAACACTGAACGTTCACAACAAAAACACTGTGAAGGTTTACCTTCACATTGCTCTGCTGTAGAGGTTCGGGTTTTTTTGGGTCTCAAGGGTCTCACGAAAACAAGTTACCCTCACATGATCCCAAATTGTCTATCACATGGGTCCTTCTATATTGTTTGTGCCTATTTATCTTTACTTCTGTATCCACTCTGATTTGGGGAGCATAGTATGCATACCCATAAAGTATATGTTGGTGAAGGATAAATGCATGAATGTGCACTCATATTTGTTCAACTTCGAGATTTGATAACCAAATTCTTAGAATAAACAATAGCTGCATGTATTTTTGTAATACCCCAAAATCTATGGCCGGAAAGAAGACAAAATGGTGACAGTGTTCCGTGCGAGTGTCCACGCGGGTCGAACCACGCTGTGATCCGTACGGGGTTCTATCCAGAGGGCGGCGCACCTCTTCGCGCAAGTTGGGCCGCACCACCACCCGCGTGCTTGCACTGTGTGTACATAAAAAGGGGAAACTGGCCCCCTAACCCCATTTAGCACCTAAACCTCAAAACTCTCCCCATTTTCTCTCCCAAATCGGGTTTCTACCTTCTCTCTTAAACCCTAACATATTTTTGGAAGTTTCCCTCCTAAAACCAAATGATTCTTCATCTAGCAAGTTTGGGAAGCTAGAACCCTAACCCTTACATCTTCATCTTCTTCACCAAGCTCATAGGGTTTCACCCAACCTTTTTCCCTATTTTGGAACATGTAGGAGCTTGTGGCTTATTGTGGGGATCTAGAAGATTATGGTTGATGGATTCAAGCTATGGAAAAGGTAATCATCTCTTCTTTCTTCAAGTATGGAAATTAGGGTTTTTGGGGTAAGATGAGATCTTCATGAAAAATGTTTGAGGAACGATTCTATATGGTTGAATATGGATATTTATGATTGGTAATTTGTGGATCTAGGTTTTTGGAAGGTTTTGCTTGTGGACCTAAATTTCTCCAAGGAAGCTTAAGTGGGGTAAAATTTAGATTTAGCCAAAATCTAGCAAGGTGAGTTCAAGTTGCTTTGTGAAAACTATGTATATGCCAAAATGTGTGTTTTGATGTAATGATATGTTTTCCTTGATAACTGTCAATGTGTTGAGTATTTAGATAAGTTTTCATATTTGATAAACTTGGGTTGTTTTAGTCTCATAAAATGCTCATATTTGCGATTTGGATATCTTGATAAGTAATAGCATGATTTATGCATTTTTGGTGACTTTGTACAAATAAAGTCTATTATATGATTTATGCATTTTTGGTGGTTTTTGTACAAATGAAGTTTAATTCATGATCTATGCATTTTTGGTGTAATTGATTCCATAAACCATTTGGAAAATGCATGTCTTTATGTTATGAGACATTTTGGAAACATAAGGGTATAAACCCATTTGGAAAATCGTTTGTCCCAATCTGTGTTGAGTTTTGGGTTAATCACATCTTCGAGGTATGTGTCTTCATAAACTCCGTTTAAATGTGTTTTATTATTAGGGGACCGTTATTTGTTGGTCAAATGGATTTTTGAGCATTTTTGCTCGGTTTTGACTTAAAAGAGTCTTGAGGACATTTTTCCAGTTTTAATGGCTCAATGTAGATCCCCATTTATGATTTGCATCTTAATGCATCTTGTTACATATTAATGATAATTACATGCTCGAGTGCATTGGTCATTCTTATGTAGTCATGTAATCTTAGACTGTGTTGCATTGGATCCGTAGGCACGTAAGTCAGTCTTTATATGATGGTCAATTGGGTATTATGGAGTTGGAATTCGGGACCCATGTTTTATGACCTTTACCTTTTAAGTGTACACTAGGAGGGTTGAGTCCGGTTGTGCTATTGTGTTGATGGGCGTTTGGGGCCTCCGCCATGTCGGGGCAATGCCTTGGTTGTAACCCACGACTGTGTCGGGCTGTTGGGTCTGAAATGATGGATACTACTGCTGGACTTAAAGATTACTACTGCTAGAGGTATTAATACTGCTTGAAAGTTAATACTGCTAGTAGTTAGTACTGCTTGAAGAATTACTATTGCAAGTATGGTTAGTACTGCTATGGATATGAAGATTTAATGCTGCTAGAAGATTAATGCTGCTAGAAGATTAATGCTGCTTCTGATGATAATGTTGATAAAGATGACTTTGAACGAAAGACTAGGAGCTGAAGATAATGATGAAGATAATTATGGAATGGATGCTAAAGATCAATATTTCTTTTGTAATTATCTTGTAATCAGTTCTGTATATATAGTCTAGAAGTCTTTGATAGTTAGAGATAGTTTTTGAAAGTCTTATTCATACGAATATACGTTTAGAGAGAATTAACCTCAAGATTCTTAGAAATCCTTTCTTTAGATAAGTTTAGAACGTCTGTTGAGTCTGTTCAACAGATTGAGGTTTTGTTTGTAATCATTAAGTTAATTCAATATAACTTGTGATTTGAGTTCATACACTGTTTGATTGATTTATTGTTAAAGTGTTTTTCCATGACTTCTTTAACATAGTTTCTGAGTGTTTAGTTTAAATTCTTGTTTAGAATTTCGATCCTGACAAGTGGTATCAGAGCCTAAGAAACTCATAAATCAATAATCATCATGGACGGATCACATGACAGTGTTCTTGTTTCAAAGGTCCCCATGCTCAAACCCAATGAGTTTGACATGTGGAAAATCAGAATCAGGCAGTACATTCTTCTTACAGACTACTCAATGTGGGACATCATTGAGAATGGTCCCTCTGATGGAGGAAAGATGGACGCAGATGGCAAGAGACCTCCACCAAAGACTGATGGAGAAAGAAAGATGAGGCAGACTGAGATGAAAGCCTTAAGCACTCTGCTCTTCGCAATTCCAAATGAATACCAACATCAGTTTTGCAACTGTTCTGATGCTCAAATCCTGTGGAATGTATTGGAGAAGAGATTTTTAGGTACTAAAAGCACTAAGAGAAATCAGAAGGCAATTCTCAAACAACAATATGAGAATTTTATGTCTACAAAGAATGAGTCCATGACTCAAACCTTTGATAGATTCAACAAGTTGATTGGAGAGTTGGCCACTGTTGGTGTCAAGATGGACCAGGATGATGTCAACAAAAAATTTCTAAGATCTCTTGTGAAGAATGGGTGATGTACACTGTATCCTTCAGACAGAATGATAATCTGGAGGATAAGGAGCTTGATGATCTCTACAATGATCTAAGGGTGTTTGAAGCAGAAGTTGAATCTAAGAAAAGGCCATCTGGATACTCTCATAATGCTGCCCTCCTATCATCTACTACTGATTCTACTGCTAATACAGAATCAGTTAGTGCTACATATGGCTCAAAACAGGATGGACCTAATGATTCTGTTTTGGAAGCATTCCTTGCTAGTCATTCTAAATCTGCTCTTATCAATGATGATCTGGAGCAGATCAATGTAGATGACCTTGAAGAGATGGATATCAAGTGGCAGATGGCAATGCTCACCATGAGAGTCAAAAGATTCATCAAAAGAACAGGTAGAAAATTTTTTGCCATGAGAAGAGAAGATGGTGCTGGATTTGATAAATCCAAAGTGGAATGCTACAAATGCCATAATCTAGGACACTTTGCAAGAGAGTGCAGAGGAGGTATTGCTCAACAACATGGAGGCAATAATCAACAACCAAAGTCCACTAACTATAACAGGAATTCATCTCAAGCTCTTGTCTCACAAGAAGGGATGGGCTTTGATTGGAGTGATCAAGCAGAGGAGGCAATTCAGAACCAAGCATTGATGGCTGAGGTTTCAGAGTCATCAAGCACTGCAATCCCCACTGAGGTAAAATCTAACCTTTGCTCTAAAACCTGTCTTGAAATTGTTAAAAAGTACAGGGATCACAATCAGAGCATGTGTGATGACCTTAAAAGGTTAGAGAAAGATAGAAGAGAGTATGTTTTGATCGTTGAGAAGTTTGAAGAACAAATAAAGGCATATCAAGCCAATGAACTTCAACATTCATATGATCTCAACTATTGGAAGTGGGAGAAGAATGAGTTAGAGATTAAGCTAGAGAAGTCTAGAGAGGAGTGTGAAAAAGTTAAGAGTGAATTTGAGAAGGCCAAACTAGACATTGAGAAATATTCCAATGCTTCTAAAACAATGGACTCTTTACTTAAATCTCAAATTCATGACAAACTAAAGATAGGTATAGGCTACAACAACACCCCTCCACCTTACAATTATAACTATATTTCTCCCACCTCAGACCTCTTAGAAAGACAGGATAAGAATGACTTATCTGCAGGAGCCACAGAAGTAGATCCATTAAACAAAGTAGTGGTTGAGGCAGATTCTGAAGAAGAGAACTCTGAGGGTAAGAATAAGGAAGACTATAAAGATATTCCCTTAGAAAACCATATTCTTACAAATGAGAGAGGGGGTAAACCATTTATTAAGAGTGATAAAGTGGAGATGTCCAAGACAGAGAAAGAGACTGTTAAGAGTGAGAAAGCTGAGACCTCCAGGAAAGGAAAGGAAAAAGTACAGGGAGTTCACTACATGCAAACCTCTGTTGTAAATCCCTGTACTTGTCAACAGAACAAGCCCCATAAACATGATAAAATAAGGGGAAATCAGAGAAACAGAAATAATCAGTGGGCTCAAAAACAGGGAATTGATCTAAACAAAATCAATAGACAAAAGCCTTGTTTTATTTGTGGCAAGTTAAATCATCTAGCCAAACACTGTTATTTCAATCCTATTAACCAAAGATTTTCTTTTTCAAAGACAAACACAAAATTCAGTTGGTTATAGGAAGCAATCAAGAAATCATATGGCTGCTAATATGAGAACAGTACCAATGAAAACTGGGATTGTAAAATCTCATATTCAAAATAAGTTTGCTAAATCAAAAGAAAATACTCCAAACAAGTCAAGGAGTAACTCACAGAACAGGAAAGGAAACAACTTTGTCAAGATTTGGGTTCCAAAAGTCAAGAAACCTGTTAGTACTGCTACCTCAAATAGTACTGCTAACAGAAATAGTGCTGATGATAGCAATAATACTGCTGACCAAGTTAGTACTGCTAACCAAGTTAGTACTGCTAACCAAGTTAGTACTGCTTCCAGTATTAATGCTGCCAAACCTATAATTTTGACAAAGTATTCCAGCCATGAGATTCCTAAATCTGATCATCTCATCCAGACTAAGATTACTGATTATAAATATGTTGATGAGAAAGGGCAACCCAAGACCACTTTGGCTTGGGTTCCCTCTAAAAACTAACTGTTTTATCTTATGTCCAGGGAAACCAACAGCTCAAGAAGAAGAGCATTTGGCATGTAGATAGTGGTTGCTCTAGGCACATGACAGGTAACATGGCATGCCTTCAAAACTTCAAAAAGCTTGATGGAGGACATGTTGCTTTTGGTGACAATCCAGCAGGTGGTAAGATCAGTGGAAAAGGTATGGTTTCAAAAGGTAAGATGTCCTTTAAAGATGTTTACTATGTTGAGCAATTGAGATACAACCTGTTAAGTGTATCACAGGTTTGTGACAAGAAACATAGTATATTATTTACTGAGACTGAATGTATTATCCTTGCTCCTGGATTCAAGGTAGTTGATGAAAATATGATACTACTTAGAACTCCTAGAAAGGATAATGTTTATTGTTTGGACTTAGAGAATGTATCATCTGATTCATCATTAAACTGTCTATTTTCAAAAGCTTCTTTAGATGAATCATCTCTTTGGCACAGAAGGATGTGTCACATGAACTTTCAAAAGCTTCTTTAGATGAATCATACGCACTCATCTATGCTTAGATGATGCCTCAAGTATTACTTCTTTACCTAAGGAAGATCTCTTCCAAGTACTTAGTCTAATGGGGTATGAAGGTCCCACTGATGTATACAAGTTTTACAAGAATAGATTTTCACCTCAGTGGAGATTATTTGTTCATAACCTACAACACTGCATTTCACGAAAAACAATTGGCTGGAGTGAGTTCAACATCACAATAGCCTATGCTCTTGTCTGCCTAGCAACTTCCAGCAAGTTTAATTTCTCACAAATGATTTTAAGTGATTTATTGTCAAACCTGGATACCAAAACCAAAACAAAACGATTCTATATGTATCCTAGGTTTGTACAAGAGACTCTACTAAAGGAATTGACGGATCTACCCTCTTTTGAAGAGGTGTATATACCAAAACCTCCCAAAGGGAAGGTGTTCTCTAACATGAAAAAGGCCTAGCAAGGACTTTTCCAGACAAGAACCTCCATTATTCTCAACAATGATGGGTGTGTCTCATTCCCATGGTGAGGCATCAGGGTCACAACCCACATCTGACCACCCAACTGATGACCTACCCACACCATTCAGTTCAATTAATACTCCTCAGATCCCTATTGTCAAGCCAAAATCCCCCATCACACAAATATATATAAGGAAAAAGGTACAGAAGGTTCCTTCCCTTCTTGTATCTTCACCCCCAAAGCCTACAATCTATCTGATGGAGCATTCTCCATCAGAGAATATCGAAAGGGAAACCACAGGGGTGTCTACCAACCCCAAGAAGGTGCTCTCTAAGGAGAAGGAAGAGTATGTGGGTAGCAAGGCTCACACTACTGATTCTGCACAAGGTGTAGGACAGGACAGTGTGAACATATCTAAGACCTTCCCCACGGAAAATTTAGATGAGCAATCATCTAAGGGTCCCAGGTGCCAAGAAATCACGGGGGTAGAAGGTGCTTCTGCTAGGCAGAAGGCCTCTACTAAAAGATCCAAGGATCCTTCAAGGGTGGTAAAAACACCTAAAGGACGTGAGGACAGATATAACTATGAGGAATTGATGGAAACAATTGGAAATGTCAACCTGGAAGTCCTCAAATAGGGTGCAGAAATAGAGGAGTTGAAACTGGTGATTCTTTCACAACAAGTGCAGATAAGCGAACTAAAGAAGGTGGTTCTAAGGTTGGTGCACAAAAAGAAGAAAAAGCAGTATGTATTGAAGAAAAGGGGAGATGTAAATGATACTTTCAAAAAGGGGGAGAGTCAAGTTGAAGTTGAAAAGCAAAGCCCTGTTGGCATGGAATCTCATTTTGAGGGGGAGTTGAATAGTGAAGCAGAAAAGAAACAAGCAGCAAAAACAACAAAATCAGTAGAAACTGAGAAAGAAGTAGAAACTACATCAGCAGCAGAAACTTTTGTGAAAGCAGCAGAAATAGGTAAAGCAGCAGTAACTGAGTCTGCAGCAGAAACTGAACAAGAAGTAGTAACTACAGCAGCAGAAACAGAATTATCCAGGGAAGAGATTGAAATTGCTGAAACTCTAGTAAAGGCAAAGAATGACACTCCCAAAGCTACTCCAAAGGCTAAGGGAGTGGTAATCAAAGAAGGAGGCCTAGAAAAGAAAAGAAAAGAGACTAGTGTGGTAGAGGACAAAAGGAAAGGGAAAGAAAAGGTGGAAGAGCCTGTGAAAGTTTTGAAGAAACAAAGGTAAATAGAATTGGATGAAGAAATAGCTAAGAAGCTGCAAGAAGAGATTGAAACTGAGGAAGAGATCCAAACAGCTAAAGACAGACAGATTGCCTTAGATTTGTCTACAAAGCTAAATGAAGAATATCAAAGGAGCTTGAAGACTGCTGCTTGTTAGCTAGTAATTTTGTACATATTTTATCTATTAATATAATATGTTTTGTATCTTAGTTTAGCTTAAATTATGCATTTTTAGCTTAATTCGCATTGCATCCATCATTCGTTCCGTGTTCGGGTAATATTCGGGAAACTTGTGCGTTTATTCAAATTTCAGGTTGATTTAATAACGCTCGGTTCGGTTACAAAGGATGCCAAGTAATACGAAGGAAGCAAGGTGGAAAGTGGAGAAGAACTATTAAAGAACAAAGGCTGGATTCGCTTTCTGTGGGTGCGCACGACCCGTGCGCACTTCAGGCTACAACAGCGCACGACCCGTGCGCCTTGTCTAGAATGTTTTCTGCTTCATGCAATTTTTCTGCAGCTTGGTTTAGATCTTTCTTAATTCATAAATATTTGTAGAAATATTGTTTGATGTTTTCCTTTATATTTTCTGTTATATATTAGTATCTAATATATATATATATATTTTGTTTAGTTTCTTAATTAATAAAAGTCGTTTTTAGTTCTTTTCACATATAAGATCGTGTGGTGATAATCTGCAGTTATGTCGAGAAATTGGCTAATTCGAAGTTAAACGAGACGGTTATCGAAGGTTGGTTCTACGGTTCATCACTAACGGAAGTTGGGTTGTGATCGGAGATCGACTATTCGATAACCTTTATTCAACAAATAAAATTATAAACGGAAGTTTGAATTTGGCTTTTGGTCGATTAACCAACGATTCTAAAATTATCATGGAAATAGATAAAAGTAGGAATCGGAGAAATTGTTTTATCAAAATCTTAATGCTTCTAGTTAAGTCGGATGTCACGGAAGTAGTCAAACTGCTTAACTAGGAAGGTTTGTTTCACCTCGAAAGAGGGTCTTAAATGTTTTTAGAAAGATAAACCTCTACCTCGATATAACTATTGGGTGTCACCACTTCCATCTCCTCTTTATGTCTTAGTTCGTTACATGTCCTAATTAATCTTCTACTATAATTTTCATAGTTTTTGTTATAGATAGTTAAAGTCTCTTTTATGTATTTATGTTTTATTTTGATTTTTAGGTTAATCCTTAGTTTATAAAAATATCCATCAATTGTATTCCCATAGCTAGTTCTTGATTTATAGCAGAATTAGTATTTAAACCACTCCCTGTGATCGACCCGTGTGCTACATAACCCGTACGCTTGCGGTTAATATCAAACACATCAAGTTTTTGGCGCGATTATATATATATATATATATTATAAAAAAAATTAATTAAATTAAAAAAGAAATAAATAAATAAAATATATATATATATATATATATATTTTTTTTTTTTTGGTATTTTGTTTTGTTTGTGCAATCCTTCTTTTCTGGTTGCATTTGTAGAAAAAGGATTGAAGCTTTTACCGTTTTCAAGTCCGAAAATCTTCATCCTCAAACCGCGGTAAATTCGTTCCTTTCTTTATTTTTGTGTGCATTGTTATTTTTCTTAAAGTTTTAGTTTAGATTGGGCTGTCAAGTTTGTTGGGACAGACATAGGCTTGGTTTTGGTTTAAATTTTGTTAATCGTACGTGTGCATCGCGACATCCCTCTAAGCATTGAGGACAATGCTTATTTCTAGCTTGGAGGGTGTCATTCTATCTCATGCATTTTCTTTTTATTTCTTCATGCATTTTTTTCCTTTAAAATATATATATATATAAAATATAAAAAATAAAAAATAAATAACAATAAAATAAAAAAAATAAAAAAAATAAAAAATATTTTTGTTAGATGAACCTTTTTTTAGCTTCAAGATATAGATAACCTGTTCATACTAGGTATAATCAACATTTAGGTTCATTGCTTGTACATCATCCCATTCATTGCTAGTTAAGATCTAAAATATATAGAAAGCATTGTTTCACTAAAGAATCAGTCATCTTGGACTCTCAATTGGTATCAGAGCCAACTGAATCTTGAGAGAATTGAGAGATCGTTTTTTCGATACTGAATTTGTGGATTAAATCGAAAATTTGATTGATTTTCTTGAATTTTTCAAGAAAATCTCGTTTTCAGATTTTTCATCAAATTCGGCTTTGTTTTTGAACGAATTTCTTTGTTATTTGATTTGTTGGATTCGTTTTTACGAGGAGAATATATTTGATTCACATCAAATTTCAAGAAAATTGCATTTTGATCATCAATTTTGAAATATTTTGATTTTCTGGAAAAACTCGGTTTACGTACTGTTTAATTACGAATTTCGTGATTTAGTTGTTTTTAATCGATATTGTTGGTTGAAATTTGTTAGAAAGTTTTTTTCAATAATCAGTGTGTGTTTTTCTTGGTTCAATTTCAAAGTTTTAATTGTTCTTGCGTAATTTGTGTGAGTTTCTGAAGTTTGCGTATCGTTCATAAGTTTGCGCTTCATTCTTTCAAGTTTGCGCTTCATTCATATAAGTTTGAGGTTCACGTTGGAAACGCAAAGTCTGCTTTGCGCTTCCCTCAACAAACGCAGAGTCTGCTTTGCGCTTCCCTCTATAAACGCAAAGTTTACTTTGCGTTTCCCTCTTCACACGCAAAGCTAACTTTGCGCTTCCTCCTACACCCGCAAAGTCACACCCGCAAAGTCTTCACAAACGCAAAGTGTCATCTTGCGTTTCTCTAAGCAAACGCAAACCTCCTGTTCGCGGTTCAGTTTAGTTCGCGACTCTCTCTTGAAACGCAAACCTCTAGCTTGCGAGTCTCACTTCAATCGAAAAGCTTCTCTCTTTGCGCGTCTCCCTGACTTAGTTTAAAAAAAAAAAGTGTTTTTCAAATTTTCATCTTTATTTTTTTTTAGAAAAGCTTCTCTTTGCGCGTCTCCCTGACTTAGCAAACGCAAACCTCCTGGAATTTTATTTTTAGCGTGTCATCTTTATTTTTTTTTAAACTTTGTGTCATAACAAGTGTTTTTCAAATTTTCAATTTTTAATATTTTTCGAATTTTTTTCAATTCAATCTGATTTTTTATTTTCTGGTACATCAGCAATGGATTCTGCCAAGTTTGCTCTCCAAGCAAGATTCTACTCAAATGATCTGATGATGCAATTGGGAACTGATACTCGTCCACCAGTCTTAATCAACGAAGATGAGTTTACACAGTGGCAAGATAGGTTCATAAATTTCATTGAGCGTCAGACAAATGGAGAAAATATGATGAAGTCGTTTACTGAAGGACCATTCATCAGACCGAAAAATGACATTCCTTTGACTGATGATGAAATTAAACGTGAAAAAGCCGATAGAGAAGCAAAGTCCAATTTGATGCTAGCACTGCCTAACTCAATCTACAATAGAATTGATTGTTTCAAGCATAATCCAAACATGATGTGGACTCAGTTAGAAAAGATCATGCTTGGGTCATCAGTTGCTACTCAAATACGCCAGACATGCTTCATGAATAACTTTGAGGAATTTAAGGCAAAGGACAATGAATCTCTGAAGGTGACTTTTGACCGGTTTTGCACTGTGATTAATGATCTCAGAAAGATTAAAGTGGAAAAGACTGCTCTTGAGACGAATCTGAAATTCCTTAATGCTCTTCAGTCTGAGTGGAATAAATCATGCCACAGATTAAGGAATGATGTCAGAATCTCCACAATGCAGATTCAAGAACCTTACGAGATTCTGATGACTGATGAAAGCTTGGTGTTAGAGAAAAAGGCCAAGATGGATAAAAAGAAGAAAACAGTAGATCCGGTTGCTCTTCTCACGAAGCAATTATCTGAACAAGCATTGTCTGAAAATGCTTACACTGGATCAACTGAAGATGATGGCGAGGCTTTACAGAAAGCTATGATCCTTCTTTCTCAGCATTACCAGAGAAAATTCCAACCAACGTCGGGTTCCAACTCTTCTCGCTTCACTTCTGATCCTAAAGTCAAAGTACCCGAGCTAAAGACTGCTGCTTGCTACAACTGCGGAAAGCCGGGTCACATGTCAAAGGAGTGTAGAGCAAAGGTGGTTAGGGATTCGGCATACTACAGAAAGAAAGTGGAATTGGCTGAAAAGAGAGAGAACGGAACTGCTTTACTGGCCGAGGAAGAATTCTGGCTGGATTATTCCGATGATGAAGCATCAAACGTCGAGATCGCTCAGATGTGCTTAATCGGTGATGATCAGTCAGATGATTCTGATTCTGATGCTGATGAGGTATATTCTAAATTTGATTATAATTTCATTACCTCTCAGTTTGATATCATGATAAATGCTTTGTCTGATTTACGTTCAAAGATTTTATCTGAAAAGAATTTAAATTCCGAAAAGTCAGATTTGATTGACAAACTGAAAATTTCTTTGAAAGATGAAAAATCAATTTTAGAAAACACTAAAGACATCTTTCAAAAGAAATTGGTTGATTTGAAAAATTCAAATAAGACTTATCTTGAATCTTTGACAGCTATGACTAATTTAAAAGATGATTTTTCAGATAAAATAAATAAGTTAGAATAAAAGCTTTTTCGAAGAGACCAATCTGAACAAACAATTTTTATGAACAAACCGAGGAGTGAAGTGGCTTTAAAACAAAGGTGGGGACTTGGTTTTGAAAATCCTCATTGTTTAAACAATGCGATTGAAAAATCCCCAACTTTATATAAATACGATTATCTGACTCTTGCTCATTATGCTCCTCAGTTTAAAATTGATTGGATGAATGAGAAGCAAGTGTTAGAAGTCGAAAATGAGAAAAGGATAAATAATAAGAAAAATGAAATTCCTTTTGTTTATACGTCCGAAAATGCAAAATATTTTCCTGAAAAATTAAGAAAAGGAAAAAGAATTTTAAATGATATATCTCCTATCAAATCTTCAATGTCTGATGATTTTATTGCTCCTTATGCACCTGATTCTGATAAAGGAAATATTTCTCCAATCATTTATGATTCGAAGAAATATACTCCTCCATTAGTATTAGAAGGAAAAATCATAGATCTTGAAGATCAGATAGAAGATCAAAATATTTTGACGAAAATTGAATCTGATATTATTCTTTCTTTCATGACGTCTAGTCTTGAAGAAAATTTATTTTCTCAAAAATCAGATTCTATTTCTTGTCTATCTTCTGATTCTAAGGAAAATAATAAGGCAGTTTCAAATTTTAAAGTATTTTCTCAAAATAATTCAGACTCCGAGGCAAATTCAGATTTATTAGTTGATCAGATTGGTTGCTTGGATAAATTTATTTCTTCTGATTTAAATATTTCGTCTAAAATTCTTGATAATTCTTTTACGCTAAATGATCAATATTATAAACCTAAGCGTAAAAGAAGACGGTCAAAGAAGTCGAAGAAACAAGATAAAGTTATTTCTGACTGTTCTAATTCTTCCGATTCTATTCTTTCAGATAGGACTGTGAGCAAGTCAAAGAAGCAAATCTGGAGAGCGAGGCGGACATCTGATGAATCTATTGTTGATGAGGATAAATGTGTAGACAAACTTTATAACAGTGATTCATTTGCTAAATGTAATAAAATTTCAAAATATTCTAGAAAGCAAATGTTTCGAATTTCAAAACATGTCTCATGTTCTTCCTCAGATTCTAGTTCTGATGATTATGATTTCTCTTCTGATGATTGTGATTATTTTTCTGATCATATTCCTCGGGCTTTAAATGTTAAGTCTGACAAATATTTCCCCATACGAACTGCAACTAACAAACATGGGCCCAAATACAAGTGGGTACCCAAATCTTTATCTGATTCAAAGTTGCAGGCATCACATGTTAAGGGGGAGTAATAGAACTATGGCTTCTGAGTACTTCAACTCAGGACCCGTACTTCATAGACTACGACTTCTAAACAAATCAGTTTAGAACTCGTTCTTCAATGATTTAAGCTTCTGACTAAATGAGATACTGTGAGTACATCAATTTTATTTCCGCTGCATATATCTCTGTATATGATGTTATTCCAGTTTTTATCAATGTTTCAAGAATCTGAACTTGTTTATCTATTTCATGAATTTGTATTACCCAAAATTTTATTTTAATATGAGACACAAATTTATTTTCCTCAATGTAAAAGATGAAATAGTTGAATTTTATTTTGTTCCAACTAAATATTTATTAAAAGTTTAAATCTTTACAAATTTTATTCTATAATGTAAAGTTTTACATTTTTTCTTTCTTTTAAATAAAATATGTGTATAGGATAATTTTTCAAGTTCTTTTGTTTATATTAAAGTTTTTATATGATCAAATTTTAAGTCTTACAAAAGTCGAAAAGTCAGCAACATGTTTGAAACTTTTATTACTGCTTTAAAGTTGTGTGATTCGAAATATTTATAGTTTACAATGCTTGGAAAATTCTAAAAAGTCAAAATTTTGATTGTAATGAAATTATGGGCTAAGTACTTTTATGTAAAACTGAGTGATTGAGATGAATATTAAATTCTTAAAAATCAGAAATCTCTAAGTTTAAAAGTTTGTACCTGTGACCTTTCTGGTTTGGGAAAGTAAGTTCTTAGGGATGCTTGTCATCTGGTCCCCTAAGGTCAATTGATCTGGGAGTGATCGAACCCAAATCCTTCTATAGAATCAGATCGAAAGTCATGTTCTACTGGTATGAATGGGTTTAGGATATGTCGATATAGCCTTTCTGATCTGGGAGAGTAAGTTCCAAGGGGTGCTCGACACCTAGTCCCCTAAGGCCAACTGGTCTGGGAGCGGCTGACCCAAATCCTGCAATAGGGTCAGATAGAAAGTTACGTTTACGGCATGTTCTTTACTTAATAAATTTTTTGATCAAAAGATGCCAAAGTGTACGCGCTTAAAATATGCCAAAGAGCACACTCATGTTAAGATGCCAATGTGCACAATGCTAAAAGATGCCAATGAGCACACATCTCATGATACTTGGTGATATGTTTGAGTTGCGATAAATCTGTAAATTTATGAATATCTTAATTCTTAATGGCTTAGTGTGAGTACATGCAAAGTTCTCTATAATATTTTTAGAATTGCATTTTCTTGAAGCTAATCGAAGATTCGCATGTGAGCACACTGAATAGATTGATGGAAGTTTTTGAAACTGAACATGTTTTAACTTGATATGCAATTAAACTTGTTCTTGTATCCAACAACATATGTTTGATTTCAAATGATTGATAAATCTGGATATTTTACTAAGTAGATTTTAATTTGTTTAGTGTTTAAAATTTTATATGTTTAGTCGTTTCAAAATTTACATTAAGTATATTTTTCTTTCTACATTAATTTTAGATCATTGTGTTCTCATAAATATATTTTAATGGGTTTATGCATTATTCAAGGGGGAGTGAACAAAGAGAATAATTTTCAAAGATTATATCTGTTTTTGAGGGGGAGTATCTGATTTTCTTTATATGAATGCTAACTCAAAGTGTCATATCTAGTGCATTTGTATAGGGGGAGTCAAAGAGCTTAAAAAGGTAAACTTTGTCCAAAACAGCTTTACGCTTCCAGCATGACACACAAACTTTGATTTGCACTTCCTTCATGAAACGCAAACCTTGGTTTGTGTGTCCAACATGAAACACAAATCTTAGTTTGCGCATCCAACATGAAGCGCAAACCTCCTCTATTTTCTCTGTTTCTTTGTTTTTACAGATCTTACGCTGTCTCGTCTCCAACATTTGCATGACCAAGTTGATCAAGATCATCAAGGTCATGAGGGGGAGAAGTCAAGGAGATGTTAAAGAGACAAAGAGCTCAAATGTTTATCTGCTGATCAAGATTCGCTCAAAGATTCTATTCTCTCAACTACAATAAATTCTTTTGCTGTTTCTGCTCCGAACACCACAGTTCATTCAAGATCATTCAAAAGAGGTGTATCGTCTAGAGCTCAAGACAGTAAAGACAACTTAATCTGAAAGATGTTGAGAAGAATTTTTTCTTAAAAAGTCAGAAAGCTTCACAAAGTCGCTTTGTTGGTCCGTGATGTTTTAGAAGATAATTTTTGAAGACCAAAGCGCCAATGATTACTAAGGGGGAGATTGTTAGGTCTGATTTTATAGTAATCATTGTATTTATAGGGCTTGGTCAAATACTATGTTTAGTTGCATATCTGTGTTGTATCTGACCAAGGGTATTTAAGTCCCTTTGGTCTTTGTCTTTGTAAGTATAACACGCACATTAATCTGATATTTTGTTTTGCGCACCTTGTCTCTCTCTCTCTACTTTCTCTCTCTAAAGAATCAGTGATCTTGGACTCTCAAACCTCTACTTCGATATAACTGTTGGGTGTCACCACTTCCATCTCCTCTTTATGTCTTAGTTCGATACATGTCCTAATTAATATTCTACTATAATTTTCATAGTTTTTGTTATAGATAGTTAAAGTCTCTTTTATGTATTTATGTTTTATTTTGATTTTTAGGTTAATCCTTAGTTTATAAAAATATCCATCAATTGTATTCCTATAGCTAGTTCTTGATTTATAGCAGAATTAGTACTTAAACCACTGCTCCCTGTGATCGACCCGTATGCTACACAACCCGTACGCTTGCGGTTAATATAAAACACATCATGCTGCTAAGAAAGTTACAAAGAAGGCATCAAGGCAAAGGCTGCCATAAAAGATAAGACAAAGACAGCCATCTAAAACATTCCTAGCCAATCAAGAAAGAAGGAAAATGATAAACTTTCTGAAATGAGCTATTGGAGTTCCTGAAGGAATGTTTACCAGTATGTCATTTGGAAGGATAGAAGAGCTATACAAGAAGGAGATGGCCAAGCTGAAAGGGGATTTCACTCAAAGGGTTGAGGTTGAAAGAAAGTTGAAAGAAAGACATGATCTTAACATATAACAGCCTTTCCCTGACAGTGAAGAAGGCACTCCTATCAAAGACAAGGCAGAAGTGAGGAAAGAAGAGACCTTAGCTCAAAAGATTGGAGCCATTAAAAGAAAGAAATCCATTGCCACAAAACCAAAGGCAAAAAGGACTAGGACTGAAGAAGGAAAGAAAGAGCTGGGAAGTGAACAAATGGAAGTTGAACCTTCTGTAGAGCAACAGGAACAAACAGAAGCAGATGTTCAATCTCAAGAGCAAAGATCAGAGCAAACAAGCCAACAATATTCAGATCAGCCTAGACAATCAGATGAGCATGTGAATTTGTACATGACTGTGACTGATGAAGAACCTATGCAAGCTGACCCTATCTCAATGAAAGCACCAGAGATTATTCATTGGGATACTCTGAAGGATAACAGAAGAGAATATTTCAGAATCAAGAGAATGGATGATCAGTTTGAGGTTTATTCAACTTGGGGCAAAGTAATCAGAAGCTGTTCCAGAGCTGAATTGGAAGAAATGTACAAAGTTGGGATAAAACTGTATGAGAATGTGTTGAAAGGGACAGAAATGAACTTAGTCAAGATAGCCATGGAGTATCTGTGCATGATGTTTGATCCAGATAGAGTGAAGCATATTATCAAAGATTTGCATCATGAATATGGATTTAAAAAGATTGATCATTGGATGTTGTTTGAAAATTGTGGAGTCTACGTGATTACAATTGACAAAAGTTATCATGAGTATTATCTGGTTGACAAGGTGTATGACCACAGCAAGGCAAAGCTGCAAGGGATGTTGAACGCAAAGTTGGTCTGCCCTACAGGTTCTGAAATGGCAAGAATTGTGGTTAGAAGAACCATTAATCAAAGTCTGGGTCTGGATCCAAATCTTGGGAATTGAGCTGGAGTTTTGAAAGCATCATGAAGACCCTATGCTGAAGAACTTAACTTCTCAATTTGAAAAGTTAAGTTAGGGGGAGATTGTTGGGTTTGAAATGATGGATACTACTGTTGGACTTAAAGATTACTACTGCTAGAGGTATTAATATTGCTTGAAAGTTAATACTGCTAGTAGTTAGTACTGCTTGAAGAATTACTACTGCAAGTATGGTTAGTACTGCTATGGATATGAAGATTAATGCTGATAGAAGATTAATGATGCTTCTGATGATAATGATGATAAAGATCACTTTGAACGAAAGACTAGGAGCTGAAGATAATGATGAAGATAATTATGGAATGGATGCTAAAGATCAATATTTCTTTTGTAATTATCTTGTAATCAGTTCTGTATATATAGTCTAGAAGTCTTTGATAGTTAGAGATAGTTTTTGAAAGTCTTATTCATACGAATATAGGTTTAGAGAGAATTAACCTCAAGATTCTTAGAAATCCTTTCTTTAGAGAAGTTTAGAACGTCTGTTGAGTCTGTTCAACAGATTGAGGTTTTGTTTGTACTCATTAAGTTAATTCAATATAACTTGTGATTTGAGTTCATACACTGTTTGATTGATTTATTGTTAAAGTGTTTTTCCGCGACTTCTTTAACATAGTTTCTGAGTTTTTAGTTTAAATTCTTGTATAGAATTTCGATCCTGACACGGGCCTTTGGTGGTATTCATGGTAATATTCACTATGGTCAGTTGTCTCTTTTGGTGTAGTTTGAAGGAAGTCGTAGGGATACTTGAGCTTTTATGTCGTGAAGTGTCATACGATTAACATTGTATGAGTGACATACTTTTGTGTTCCTCCACTCTCAATGGATACGGGTCTCCCCCGTTGTCGACCAACAGTATTTTGGATATTTAATTGTCCATGATTTAACATTTAGATTTCATTCCATTTTATGGTCGCGTGAATATTGAATTTTAGTTTTGTGTGTTTCAGTGGCATATTATATTTATATGGATTGTTTTCCTATGATTTATAAGTTGAGTATTATGCCCCACCCGTGTTTTGGGTGTTTCTGGGTATAAAGTGTTATCCGCGTTTTTATAAATTGGGAGTTCGTTTTCTATTCATGCTTTGAGTGAGTCTTGTGTTGCATCACTTTATAAAGAACGTTTTGTATTAGGGCATTCGTCTTAAAAATGCATGTCATTGGAAACGAGTCATTTTCATATTTAAAGTAAATCATTTTGAAAGATTATGATTTAAATTGAATCCTTTCTTTTAACGATTTCTATAATCATGATGAAAACTCTTGAACTCACTAGGCGTTAGCCTAACCTTTTATTTGTCGGCATGTGCATTAGGTTCCGTTTCGGGATTAGTTCTAGCGACACTTTGAAGAGATGAGCGCTAGTTGTGTGCTCGAAGAAGTGTATAGCTTGGTGAAGTCTTCCGTACTTTGGATGAAACGACTATTATTGGGTTTTTAGTAACACCCGACTTTAATTAGTCTTTATGTAAGACTTTATTTATTTGTTAACGGTTAAATCTAGAATCATATGTCTAGCGTGAACTTGTCGTAAGAGATTTTATCATTTTTGAGGTATTTTTGAAAGTTTTAAATTAGTCACTCTTTCCAAATTTGAGGGTGTTACAATTTTATCTACATTTAAGTGAAGTTTGGTTAAAGTACTGGTTTATTTTAGTTGGATTAAAACAGATTAGTGATTATGCCTTCAGTTCATCAGTTGATGATACAAATTACTAAAAACAAGATTTGATGGAACCTAATCCTAAGTCCTTTGTTGTTTACATTATAACCTGGTTTAGTGGAAGGGTTTATGATATGGTCTATTCAGATTAATGACAAGAAGAGATGCAAACTTCATTGAATACAAGTTGGGCAGGAAAAGGACTACACCGACACACATCTTGGTCCTTTACTGCCTATCTAGTCAAATCCTCTATAACTTAAAATCCAAGAGGTCTTCCTCTTACAATGCATATTCTTCTTCTAGTCCCATCTCATGAATTATAGGCACAAATACACAATTTGTTGATATGCCATTTATCTTGCCAAAAAAATCTTTGGATTAGGAGTTCTCTTACCCACTTCAAAATCCTCTATTTATCTATCTACCATATCATGAAAATGAAAATGAAATAAACTAACAGGTCTAACAATGTCATGAAAATGAAATAAACTAACAAGTCTAAAATAAACTAACAAGTCCTAATACCCACAGACGATTATGAACATGATTGCATATTAGAAATCATAGTGTATAATTTGAAATAATACATGTTTAAAGTTCAAATCCATTATAAGAGAAGACAAAGAACAACAACCTGATCTTCAGATTGATTACCATGAATACATTAAAATCAATTTATACTACAAAATCCTAGAATCCAAAAGATTTCAAAGATTATTGCTACTCTATAAATTGAAATTATATCACAAAAGATGGATGCTGAAAAGTAATCGACTTAGGAGAATGATTGTAACAGTGATGAGCGAAGTTTACCTTAAGATGAATGACTACATAATCGAGAATCACAGTTCGCTTGAGTTTAAGGAGGTTTTCGGTGAGTGAAGAGATGGAATCAAAGAAACGCCCAATCAATGAGAAATCTTGGAGTAAACTTTAATGATCCTGAAAAGAGCCGTTTATCAAAACCCTAATTTCATCTACCAGAAACCCTTGAGAATTAGGAATCGAATGAAATCAAAGAAACGTCTTCAATCGATGAAAAATATCTGAGTAAAAATTCCTATGATAGTCGGCCGACGATCAAACCCCTAATTTGTCATAAAGGTCCTTTGAACTTTCATAAAAGCCACGAGAAATCTAACTAATTACAAAAATGCCACCATGTAACTTCAGACCATTGATCACTTTGATGATCTAATCCAACGGCTAAGATTGGGTCTTACCAGTCTCACGAAAAACCTTTGGTCTCACATGATACCAAGTCTATATATATATATATATATATATATATATATATATATGTTAGGTCATAATATTGTATCCAAGATTTATTAGGAAAAGTCAAATATGTAAAGTCAACATTGTCTAGGTCAAGTTGTCAAGTTTGTTTAGGTTCCTTAGCTATTAAGTCTTTGTGTAAGCTTGTGATATAAATAGGCTTTGTGCCTTGTAAGTTGGTAAGGATCTTCATTGTAATATATAGACGTGTGATATATCAGACTAAGATTTTCTCTCTCTACACTCTCTCTAGATCTAACATTGTCATATTCTTGATTCTTGAGTGAGAATTGCTTGATTTGATAGGGATTTTACATTCACAATTGGTATCATAGATATACCAAACAATTTTAGAAATAATTTCACAACAAATTTAGATCAATTTCTGGAATTTTGGATCAAAAAGTTGATTTTTTCTTGAAAAATCAAGAACACTGCAGATCGTATTTTTTTCTCTTGATTGAATCAAATTTCATTTGAATCATTGTTGTTTGTGTGTGAATCTGATTGTATAGTGATCGATTACTATATTAGAATGGTTTTTGTTTAGATTCGATCACAAATTGAGCACAAAATATTTTTTAATTTCTGAAATTTTGGATTCTTGAGTTCTTGCGTATCATATTCTGAAAAACACATTCGCATCTGCAGGTTTCAAAATCTACACCAGATTCAAGATTCAATAACAGATTATTGAATGAAATCGGTGGTCGGTGAATTGGAATTTTGGCCGGTGGTGGTTTAATTTGTGTGTGCGGTGGTGATAATTGGACGGTGATGAAAATTGATTGGATTATGTGATTATGTGTTTTGCGCGATTCAAAACATTGATTTTGCACCAGTTGTTTTGTTTTGCGCTAACGTCATCACACTTTACTCCAACATCACTTGAGATTTGCGCCACTAATCTAATTCAATTTGCGCCATTAACAATAATCTGCAGGTTCCATATATAATTGTTTTGCGCCATTCTTCAAACCGCCATCATCAAACTTGCAATAGTGGAATCAAAGTTAGTGATTGGTTGATTAATTGATTAATTGCGATAGTGGCTGACAGTAGCATACAAGATGGTAGTTGGTGAATTGAATTGAATTTGTGAATTGAATTGAATTTGTGAATGGGACGGTGATGCACTGGATTGATAGTCTTTGATTTGCACATTTATTAACTCAATTGAGTTTTGCGCCATCCATGTGAGGTGTTTTGCGCCACCAACACCATTTGATTTGCGCCAGATTCAAGTTAGTGGGGCACTGAATTGTTCAAATTGTTTTGTGCTAATAACATCTCAATTTGGTTTGTGAGTTTAGTTCAAGTTCCAAGTTTTGTACTTTGCGCCAACTTTATCAAAGTTTTGCGCCATCCAAATGATAAGTTTTGCGCCAACTTTATCAAAGTTTTGCGCCATCAAGTTTCCATATTGATCATTTGTGAATTTCCAGGTTTAATCTTGCGTCACTTTCATCAATTTGTGCGCTACTTTCTTCCATAAAACACTCATTGCGCCACCTTCTACTCGAGCAAAACTTTATTTTGCGCCACCCTCTTCTCGAGCAAACTTCATATTTTGCGCCAACCTCATTTCTATTTTGCGCCAGATTTCAATTGATCTAAGTTGCTAGTTTTTTTTTGTTCTGCAGGTTTTGAATTCATTTGATCAACAAGTTCTAGTGAATTAAGAGTTCCAGAGTTGAATTTTTCTGAGATTTTTTTTGTGGAGATCTGAGTTTGACTTTCAGTCAAATTCTTCAGAATTGTTTGGGAACGATCATTCTTATCAAGCTGATTTCTCATTCAAGTTGCCAAACTACAGAGGAGAGAGGAAATACTGTACTTTCAGTTAGATTTTCTGAATTTTGTATTTCAATTCATTTGGACTAACGATAATTTTTTGAAACAGGATGAATTCACCAATATTATATAAAGGAGATTACGAAAAGTGGAAAGTTAATTTCTTAAACTTTGTAGATAAGCATGAGCTGAGTTGCTATATCAGATTATCATTGCCTGAAGGAGAGATGAAACCTCAAATTCCAATAGAAGGTTGTACTGAGGATCAGGAGAAAAGAAAGAGTGCTGATAATATGGCTTGAAATTTTTTGTTGAATAGTATTTCTCATGATATTTCTGGTCAACTAAATATCTACAAGTTGACAGGAACAGATTTATACAAGTTGACAGAAAAAGATGTATACAAGGCGACAGGAAAGGAGATATGGGATTATCTTGAATGGCTGATGACAGGGCCAAAGGTTTTATTAAAAGGAAGAGAATTGGAAGCTGAGAACTCTGAGCTAAAAGAAAAGATTTCTGATTTGGAAGCTAAAATTCAGCAATCAGTCTCTGTTAAGAGCAATGAGCAGAAAGTTAAGAATTTGGAAAGTACAAATGCTGATCTTCAAAAGAGGATATCTGCTCTGGAGAAGAAAAATGCTGATCTGATTAAAAGCATTCAAGCAGATAAAGAAAAATCAAAACTGGAGACATCTTCTTTTCAACAGATGTCTGAAATTTCTAAGAAAACTCTCCAAGAGAAAAAGGATTTGGAGCATAGATGCAGGAAACTTTCTAAACAAGTGTCTGAATTTGAGAAAATTCTGATTACTGAAAGAGACACTTTTTCGAAAGAAAAACAAGTTCTTGAAGATAAAATTACTGAATTTCCCAAACAGATTTCTACTTTACAAGACTTGCTTGAAAAAGAAAGACAAATTTTCAAAGAAACGAAAAAGTCTTTTGAGCTTGAAAAGAAAAATAACGAAAAGAGAAAAAAATGGGATTTTCAAGGAAATATCTGAAAAGGCCAAGAACTTGGAAAAAGATTTTGAGCAAGAACGTATACATTTTGAATCTGAGATATCTAAGCTCCTATCCAAAATAACTGTTCTATCTTCAGATGTCCAAAAAGAACAGAAGGCCAAATCTGATTTGAAATTAAAGTTTGACACTCTAACTTCTAAAAGAAACATTTTGTCTGAAAAGATAAATAACTTAGAAGCTGCAAACGTTAATTTGTCAGAAAAGATTACAGCTGATGTGATTAGTCAATCACCTGTTGATAATTCAACAGAATCAGTCTGTTCTTTCAAAACAACTTCAAGTTCTATTCATGAGAAAAATGTTTTGAAAAAGAACAGTGTCAAATCTCAAACTGTCAAATCAAATCAGATTCAACCATCTTATCTATTTTATGACAAATCTGTTGATGGTTCAACAAACTTCTACATTAAATCTCTTGGAAAGAATTCTAAGAAAAATCAGATGATCTGGAGAGTGAAGAGTTCTTCAGATGAAGAGAAGAAGAATGACAAAGCATCTGTGTCCACATCAAATGTCAAAAAGAATAGTATGCACAAAGGTAAATCTTTTGATAAACCTGATACATATTGTTCTACTAACCATTTGATCAGGGTTGCTCAAAAGAAGATTTGTTGTTCTTACTGTGGAATAAATGACTTTGTAAGTAACAACTTTGTCAATTACTGGTATGGATCATATTATGTCACCCCCACAAGAATTGCAACTAACACTTCAGGACCCAAATACCAGTGGGTACCAAAAGCTAAATCTGTGTTGCAGGCACCCAAAGTTTAAGGGGGAGCATAGAACCTAGGCTTTTGAACAAAACAGTTCAAAACCCGGACTTTAATGTCAAGACCAAGGCTTCTAAGTAAATCATCTTAGAACCCGTACTTCAATGGAGTTTGACTTCTAAACACAACATTTTAGGACTCGTACTTCAGTGATCAAAAGACCTTACTCCGGTACTGATAAGAGATTGTACTCAAATACTCGAATGAGGAAATCAACCATCAAGGGGGAGTACATTCTTGTCTGAAATACTTTGCATCCGATAAGACATGACGATCGACAATTCAGAAGGGAGTTGTATCTGATCTCTATCATGTGCTTTTTCATTGATAATATATTTGGAAGATATGATGGTCTACAATTCAAAAGGGAGTTGTATTTGATCTCTATCTTGTGCTTTTTCTAACATAATTTAGATGCATAATTTATAGGGGGAGTAAAGGTGATGGCTTCTGATCACATGATAGATCAGGACCCGTTCTTCAATGTTCAGACATGGATATTTTACAAATATCCCGGGGGAGCTTAAAAGACATAATTCATTCTATCATGTTTTGAAGGAGAGCTTAAAAGGTAAATATCTTCTAATCTAGATCTCTGATTATTTGGAAGAAGAACAACTTTTCAAGAATGAAAAACGTTTTTTGAAATGTTCAAACCACTTCTGGTTCTCAAAAGATTTTATGAATTTTGAAGTGTGATTTTAAATGTTTTTCAATTTTGAGCTTTAATGTTTAACTGACCGTGTGTTTCCAAAGATCAATACTTGTGTGTTATCTTGTCTTTATACTGTAAAGTATTCACACACATCGGTTCAGTACTTCATTTGAATTTGTTATTACCATGTCTCATAACGAACAAATTTTTCGATGGTAATACTCCCGTTTGCTTTCAAATATTGTTGAGTATCATTCATCATTTCAATATTTGTGCTTTCATTGCAAAATTGTTTATATTTGTTCATATAAACAAAATATCTAATTCTTTGATACCCTAACCATTTCATTTGATCTGATTGATACATTGTCAGATTCTCAAAACAATTCTCTTGATTTCATTTCATTCATTCAATATCTTTGTTTTGAGAAATCTTCAAAGTTCAATTGCTCAAATCTCATGAGCATACATTTTGAGCCTGATCAAGCTAAGTAGCTTCAATCATTCATACTCTTACACGTACACACAAGGAATATGTTTTCTTGTCATAACATTCATAGAAAATTCCTTTGTGGTTTTTCGATGATTGAATGAAAGTTCTGGGGGAGTGATCATCACCAAAGCTCCTTTCCAATGTACAACTGTTATACAAAGTGGCTCCGTGCTACTTACAGGCATTTGTTGATTCAGGGGTTACACTGTTCATTATGTCTGAATTTGTAAAGATTCGGATATATATACATTTCATGAATTGATGGATATTCAGATCAAAGGGCGGAGAATGTCATATTATCATAAAGGGGAGATTGTTAGTTCATCACAAAGGGCGAAATCAAAGAAAGTGCTGAAATTGAAGAAGTTTTGATGATCATGATGCTCATAATCATCAAAAAGGGGGAGAAATTTAATATGTTTCAATTTCAAAGACAAAGACAAAAGCTGATCTGATGAAAATGGTGAAGATAATTCTGAAAGTTCAAGCCAGATGAAAGTTCTGTTAAAGAGTTTAAAAGTTTTTGAAAAAGATATGTGAAAGTTTGTTTTTCCAAAGACAGTCCAGAGATCACAAGAGATGAAGATACCAGATCAGATATTCCTCAAAGCTGTATCAAATTTCAAAGATGAAGTTTTCAAAGAATTTTTGAAAGGTCAAAGGAGTTTCAAAAGTTTCAAGTGTTTCGTGTTCAAGACATGTTGACTTTCAGAGTTGCAAAGTGAAAAAGACTTTTCAAGATTCTTCAAAGGCTGAAAGACTGAAGATTGTTAAAGTTTCAAAGTTCAAAGTTGTCAGAGACAAAAGCTGAAGAATCAAGAGTTGAAGACTAGTGTCAAATTTTTATTAAATCTTGAATACAAAGGGGGAGATTGTTAGGTCATAATATTGTATCCAAGATTTAATAAGAAAAGTCAAAGATGTAAAGTCAACATTGTCTACGTCAAGTTGTCAAGTTTGTTTAGGTTTCTTAGCTATTAAGTCTTTGTGTAAGCTTGTGGTATAAATAGGATTTGTGCCTTGTAAGTTGGTAAGGATCTTCATTGTAATACATAGACGTGTGATATATCAGACTAAGATTTTCTCTCTCTACTCTCTCCCTAGAACTAACATTGTCATATTCTTGATTCTTGAGTGAGAATTGCTTGATTTGATAGGGATTTTACATTCACAATATATATATATATATATATAGAGAGAGAGAGAGAGATAGAGAGGGAGAGAGTCGGGTTCAAACGAGAACAATACCTATTTAAAAGAACACGAGAACTAACAAAATCATTAGTGATTTTACATTAACACACGGAAAAAGGACTTTGGCCACGGTTTTTGGTCCGCGTAGCTTTTTTGTGCGTTAATGTAAAATCACTAATGATTTTGTTCGTTCTCGTGTTCTTTTAAATAGTTATTGTTCTCGTTTGATCCTTCCTATATATATATATATCGAGGTTTAAGGGAAAAACCTAAATAAATAAGAAACTGAAAAACACTCCATCAATCATTATATATTAGTTGATCCAATAAATGCAATGTTTTAAAAACCGAATTTTTGGTTGACCCGATGTGGTGACAGGGTCAACCCGGTTTCAAGAATTTCTATGTAATTTTTATTTTATTGCATACTTATATATATATATATATATATATATATATGTAAACCAAGAATTTGATGTCTACAAGTTAAAACATTAAAAATACACATAACAACAAGTTTTACATCAATCAAAAACATTAAAAAAAACACACATAACAAGAAGTTTTACATCAATCCAAAAACACTAAATAAACACACATAAAACATAAGTTTTTTATCAATCCAAATACATCAAAATGAAACATAACGATCAAACCAAATCATGGATCTTAAGATATTGGAGTGTTGGTTTTTAACGACAATATGTATTGCCTATTGGACTATTGGTTTTTAACTTTTGTTATCGGGTCAACTGGTTCGATATCGGTTCGTTATGACCGGTTCAACCGGTTTTTTAATAGAACCGGACGGTTCAATCCGGATCATAAAATGGCATCAACCCGGTTGCAATTGACCCGGTCTCTTCACCGGTTCAACCGGTTCGACCCGGTTTTTAAAACATTGAATAAATGTGATTAAAGAGACAATTATAATTTTATTTTTAAATTAAAAAAATCTTCTACCACCTATTTTTTATAAATGAAAAAAATATGAAATATGATCAAAATTCGAACAAAACAAATTACCTCAAAAATTTGATCATATTTTTCCTGTATCGAAGAAATGAAAGTAGGATATATTAAGGGAGATAATACAAAGCATATATCGCCAAAGCTTTTCTATAATCAACAATAACAGACTCTCTTTAAGATACAAGTGAATCAAGTAAGATCTGAGGAGAATGTGGCTGATTTGTTCACCAAATCACTGCCTAAGGCCACATTTGAGAAACATGTAGAAAGCATTGGATTGCAGAGACTTTCCAAACTCCCTTGATTAATGTATAAATCAGGGGGAGTAATGGACTAAAGAAGGTGTCTATTACACATGTACGATTGATGGGTTGTGCTCTTTCTTTGCCCAAGGTTTTATTTTTCCCACTGGGTTTTGTTCCTTGGTATAAAGTTTTAGTGAGGCAACCGTCATAAACCATCTCGTTTTCTAAACCTCTTTGATTGATGTATGAATCAAGGATGATACTAAACTAAAGAATTTGTTTAGTGGTGCCTTGTACTCTTTCCTTCGTCTAAGGTTTTCATTTTTCCCAATGGGTTTTGTTTTTCCAGATGTAAGGTTTTAATGAGGCAAGAACTATGCACCATCATCCCTTTGACTCGGCACAAAGGGGGAGTGTTGAAGAATATTGTGCCTTCATCAAAAAGGAATTGATTGAGGAAATAGTTTAGGAAATAATTGAGGAAATAATTTATTAAAGTTAGGAGTTACCATATTGTATATTTCCTTTTCATTGTAAATTCATCCCTATTTAAAGGGTTTATTGTTAATGAGAATTTACGACTTTTGATCATCTCTATATTGATTGTTCTACAACACGTTATCAGCACGTTGCTCGATCAATTGAATCCGTTTGTTGGTGCGGAAACTTTTTGTTTTCAAATATCATGAATCAAGTAAGCACTTGTGGTTTTATTTTATATGTATTGTAGATATCATCTTCATCATTGCTTGTGGTGATAATAATGTCCATTGCAAAAAAAAATTATGAACATACCTTGTGTGCACGTACAATAGTCGTGTCAATTCTGTGTAATATGCCTATTTAAGTATGCATTATAAAAGCATGATTGTGATTCTTTTGTTTGTATCCAATATTAATCTGGTATCCATTGTTCTTATAATTATTGTTGCTTTGTGTTATGTATATTATATTGTAGTAAGATATTCTAGCAAAATAGTTGCGTTTATGTTATATTATTGTGTGATTTATATTATATACTATTAGCATATGTTTTTTTAATCTGCTTATCTACCATTATATCTCTTGTGCGTTTTAGTTGTTATGCAGGTTGTTTAATTATACACTTTATTACTTAAGTTGTTATTGTTTAATAAAAAAATTATATTTATAATGGCGGTTTTTGTGTTATGGTAATTCATGTTCATGTGTTTTTTTTATTATATAATTCTGTTGTATGTTTTTTGTATGTTTCATACCCAGATTTTTGTGTCTTTAGTTTTGTATATTTTTGAATTTGTTATATTATATTTTCCTGTTTACATCTGTAATTTTTGTTATAATATTTTTGCATGCTACTTATATCATATTATACTCATCTATAGTTGCCATTGTTGTGCCTCATAAAGTTGTTTATTGAGTATCGAATAAACAAAAACTCAAAACTCATTTGTAAGCATATGCAGAATCTCATACTCATTTGTATTTATCTCCTTTATGCTATTTTCTTTTAAATTGTTTATTACATTTAATTTTTTAAGCATGTTTTTATAATATGTTTACATTATTCATTTAGTTTGATTTTAAATGGTTTTGTTTAAGCTTTGCTAATTTAGTCAAAATATGAAGTATGTAGAATTGATTTACTTCCATAAATATTCATATATTTTCCTTAACTCATAACTATCTACAACTAATTATTTTTAGGAGTTACACTCCTTTATATCAAATTTATTTTGGTCTCCTTCCAAAATCTCATTAAAATCTTATAAACTTAATTGTTAAAAGTCTTTTTTTAAAAGATAAAAAGTCATATCGAAATTCTAATTGTTTATCAAAAATCATAATTACATTCCAAAAGTTTAAACACGCATCTTTTGGCCTCTTGCCAAAAGCCCCTAAATATATATATATATATATATATATATATATATATATATATATATATATATATATATATATATATAAAGAGAGAGAGAGAGAGAGAGGGGAAGGATCAAACGAGAATATTAACTATTTAAAATAACACGAGAACTAACAAAATTTGTATTTGTATTAATGTAAAATCAATAATGTAAAATACAAATACATATATATATATATATATATATATTCGTGTGTTAATGTAAAATCAATAATGATTTTGTTAGTTCTCGTGTTCTTTTAAATTTGTATTGTTCTCGTTTGAACCCGACTCTATATAGATATATATATATATATACCATAATGGTATTAATTGAATCTCACTTTTGGCCTCATGCCAAATCCACAAAAAATTGGTAATGTTATTAGTATATTTCATAAACAAAGTGATCGCATGACACCAAAAGATTTTGTCAAAACGGGTGTAAATAGCCTTAAAGGTTTGTAGGGATTTAAGTAATCCTCGTGATTCCCCTCATACCTGGAAATCCAAAAGTGTTTAGCGGTTCATTTTCCGGATATTGAAATACTAATATAACATTATCAGCATAAGATATGTTTAAAAACACCATCTTTTTAATCCTATATTGCCATGATAATGAACTTTCATAAGTTTAATCTTCATAAAATAAAATACATTATCTCTTGTTTATGTAGATGGCTGAACCAACTCGTCCTGAATTTGATATCCTGGATTCAGAAGGGCTTGAATACCACAGATGGGTATCTGATGTAGAGACTACCTTTATTGGAAAGGACTTCACCTATACAATCAACCCCCCTACTGACCCTAAAGACAAACCATCAGAGAAAGTACAAGCAAATGCCTTAATGTTCTTGAGACGACATATCGATCCCAGCCTTCGGTGGGAGTACCTTCAACTGAAAACCCCCAAAGAACTATGGGACGCACTGAAAGGAAGATTCGGGAATATTCATGACTCTTTACTTCCTGAAATAATCGTACAGTGGAATGAAATCCGCTTACTCGATTACAAAAAGGTAAATGATTTCAACAAGGAAATGTTGTGTCTTGATAACACCAATTTTTGGTGTTGTTTTCATATCACTAATTGGGTAAAATTGCTTTTTCCAAGTAAATTTAGTAGAATTTTTACAATTTTAATCAAGTGTTTCAGGAATTTCATCATGTCAAGAGATAGCCAAGAATGAATGCGAAAAGTACTTTTCCGAACGGTAATCGAGCTTAATGTCCGTCAAGTCTAAATCCGAGAATTGGTCAGTGAAAAAGTGAAGCTAAGAAGGATTTTTCAAGCCCAAATGAAAACCAAAATCAGTGGCCTAAGTACCTTTTATGTGGGTTGCTGAAGTTCAACCCACTTGCAACTCACCTGGTTGGAAATTAGGGTACCTTTTATGTGAGTTGCTGAAGCCAAACTCACGGATCAACCCACGAGAAGGGTGTTGGACGTTTTTTATGCATATCTCTTAGAGTTTTGAGTGACTTATCATTCTATTTTCAAGTTGGCGACGGGAGGAAGCGAGGAGACGACTTGTGGGCGATTTTTACAAGAGGAAAATACCGGATTGAAGCTAGGAAACATCTTGGGTCACAATTCTTACACAGATTCTTCCAATTCTTCGTCGGTATTACATATTCAAAAGGGAGTTTTTCAATCTTTGATGTTTGAGAGAACTTTTCTTAGATCTATGAATTCTTCTAGTATTTTCTTGTTTAATACCCCCAACATGAATTAATCTTTAGATGTTGGGGGTTGGTTTGACTTTGGTTTAAGCTTGTGAACATGTGATTGAGAGTTTTTATCAGTTTTTCTTAACTAATGAAGCATATGATTTGGGTTTTAATGCTTTTGTGAGTTTGGCCAACTTTCATGTGATTTGTTCGTTATAAATTCAATTCGAGAGAATTAATTGTTAACAAGAACTGGAATTATATGTCTAGAGTGAGAAATTGGATAGAGATATACCAACTAAACCCTAGTATCATAATAATCTGGAACTTAATGTGTTTTGAACTCATGTGTTAAGATCGAGAGATGAGACTTGTGTTTTCAAAATAAAATCTGTTGTTACTTGAGAAAGAACAACAGTGATTCTTACAGATTTGATTTTCATTAAAGGGTTTAACTGATAATTATTTTCAAGTCTACTGTTCATTAGTGAAAACCATAGGATTTCGAACCCTCAACTATTAATCTCCATAAAAGTTTCCAAAGTCGTTACTTTTGAATAGTGTGTTATTTTAATTTATTGTTATCAGTACTCAGTTAATCATTCATAAAAATTCAACCTTTTTGACCGTTTAGTTAATAGTGAATATAGTCATTGTGATACTCAGTTCCTAGTTCCCTTGGTTCGATACTCGTACTTCTAAGTACATATTACTTGATTCGACCCGTACACTTGCGGTTAGATTAGGGGGGGTGTAAACCCGCCTATCAAGTTTTTGGCGCCGTTGCCGATGAACTAGTTTGCACTGATAGCACTACCAGCTATAGGCATTATTACATTGAACATTTTTATTTTTTTATTTTTATTTCAGTTATCCTTATTGTTTGATTTCGGGTTACTAAATTCTCTTTTCTGATTTTTGCAGGTACTAATTGGTTTATGCGAAGAGGTACTCGAGGAAAAAGTCTAGAGCCTATAGACCCAGAAATCGAACGAACTGTGCGCCATCAGAGAAAAGCATCAAAAGTTAGAAGGCGAATACTAATGGGTGAAGAAAGACCAATAAATGAAGAGATGCCACCATCACCTCCGCCTCCGCCTCCGGGAAGAGTGCCAATGAGATCGTTTGTCAATCCGAATATGGCCGCTATCAATAGAGGAATTCAAGCCCCTGCAGTAGCAGCAAACAACTTTGAAATAAGGTATGGTACGATCTAGATGCTGCAACAAAAACAGTTTGGTGGAGCACCAACAAAAGACCCTCATGCACATCTCCGTTCATTCGAGAAGATCTGTAACACATTTAAGATCAACGGAGTGTCAGACGATGCAGTTAAACTGAGGTTATTCAACTTCTCATTAAAGGGAAGGGAACAAATTTGGGATGAGAGCTTACCCAACGGTCAGATTACCACTTGGGCCGAAATGACTGCAGCATTCCTTCAGAAGTTCTTTCCACCGGGTAGGACAGCCCAACTCATGGCTGAAATTACTCACTTTGCTCAATGGGACCAGGAGACACTCTATGAGGCATGGGAAAGATATAAATACATGCTCAAAAAGTGTCCGCATCATGGGTTACACGGTTGGGTTATAATTCAAACTTTCTTTGGTGGACTTCACCCGCAGTACAAAAATGATATTACTGCAGCAGTGGGTGGGGACTTGATGAACAAGACCTATGAAGAGGCAGTTGAGCTGATTGAAAACTTGGCTGAACACAGTTATGCCACTCCACGAGCCGATACCAGACGTGTAGCTAATGTTCAGGAATCTGATGAACTAAAGGCGATAAAAGCCCAATTGGCCGCCATCACAAATCAATTGAAAGGAGTTTCCATCCAACCTGCACATCACTATGAAGGAGACATTCCCGATTTGTTCCCTGCTTCTCATGAACCTAAACAGGTTCAATTCCTACAAAATTGGAATAATCGCCCTCGGAATGATCCATTCTCTAATACCTACAATGAAGGGTGGAAGAGGCATCCCAAACTCTCATGGAATCAACCGCAAAATCAACCGAGAGAGACTATGGGACAGCAGCAACAAAAGTATGGTAAAAATTCTAATTTTAATTCTTCTTCACATGCTAATAATGTTTATCGTCCCCCAGGTTATAATCAGAGAAGGCAGGAGGAAGGACAATCTGGAGAGAAGCCTGGATTAGAAGATGTTCTGATGAAGTTCATCACAAAGATGGACAATACTATTGATGGAATTACTTCTTCTGTAAGCAATTTGACTACCACTGTCGACACTGTAAAAGCAGCAACGGAACAAAATACTGCTTCCATCCAGATCTTAGAAAGACTGTCAGGATCTGATTCTTAACAAGAATAATGAAACTCAGAAACAATATTAAAGAAGTTGCGGAAAAACACTTTAATATTCAAACTATCAATGTAACAGTTAATTATAAATCACAACTTGTAAACTTTATTGAATGATTAAAGTTACAAGCTTTCACACAAAACCTCAATCTTGATGAACAATCTCACCAAGACGAATTCTACTTCTCTAGAACTAGGATTTTAAACCTTGAGGTTAATTCTCTCTCTAAACGAAAACTCAGAAATCTCGAATGAAAACTATTCTGAATACATCTATACATATACTGAAAAATAAAAGATAATTGCAAAACTTAAAAGATCTTCAGTATATTCTTCCATAATTATCTTCACACCTTCCATGATTATCTTCAAACCTTGATCTGCGAAAATCTTGATTATCACATAAGCAGTATTAAGTCACAACAACATTAACACTCTGAGCAGTATTAATCTTCACCAGCAGCACTAACTATGCTCAGCAGTATTAATTTCTTCAAGCAGTAGTAGTTTGTCTCAGCAGTAGTAACCATGTTGTTCTGGCAGTAGTAATCATACTTAATCAAATCTTCAATTCCCAACAATCTCCCCTAACTTGACTTTTAGAGAAGAGAAGTCAAGTTCTTCAGATGCTCCCAAAACTCTATTGCTCATAAACCTATATCAGGATTCAGCCCCAAACTTTGATTAATAATTCTCTGGATCAAGTATCTTGCCATTGCAGAATCTGGTGCACAACCTAGCTTTTTCTTCAGCATAACATGCAGCTTTAACCTGCTATGGTTGTAAACTCTATCCACTAGGAAGTATTCAAAGTGACTTGTATCCATAGCCAGTGCATATACTCCACTTCTTTCATACAGAGTCCAGTTGTTGATGGTTTTGAAAACATTTCTGATAACATGCTGAACTTCCTCTGGCTTGAACAACATGCATAGATATTCCATCACAAGTTTTGGAACTGTTATCCCTGGAGCTTTCAGCTTATCAGCATATAATTTCATCCCCACCTCAAATATTTCCTCTAAATCAGATCTGGAGCATACTCTTACAATCTTGGCCTAAGTAGGATACACTTCAAATTAGTCATCTTTCCTCTTCAGCCTGATATACTCCTTTCCATCTACATCCATGGTATCCCAGTGAATAATCTCAGGAGGCTTGACACCAACTGGTTCAGCTGTTATAGGCTCAGGCACTTTCTTCATCACCACCATGTACATATTTACATCATAAGTACTGGATGGTTCTTCCTGAGATTGAGCTTTCTTTTCATCATACTTAGGTGCCTCTTCTTCTTCAACTACCTTTTGTTCTTTCTCAGCTTCTTCCTCAACCACTCTAGGTTTCTTTCTTGATTTTCTTCTTGCCATCATTTTTGTTCTTTTCAAGGTCCTCAAACTTTCACCTAGAGTAGCCTCCTTCCTTGGAGTTTCTTGATCATCAGGAAACGGTTTTTCTATTAGAAGGTCATGCCTCTCTTTCATCCTCTTTTCCACTTCAACTCTTGCTTGGTCATTCCCTTGTAGCTTAGTCATCTCTGCATCATACAACCCTTTGATTTGATCAAATGACATTTTTGTGAACATCTCCTTTTTGACTCCCACAGCACCTTTGAGGAAAGTGATCATCTTCTTTCTCTCTTGAGTGCCAAGGTAGGTCTTTGAAGGTTGCCTCTTCTTTGCACCCATTTTGACCATCACAGGCTTCTTTAGAGTTGCAGATTTCTTCTGTGCTATCTCTGTTGCCAAACTCTGTTGATACACTTCATTAAGCTATGCAGGTAGAGCTCTTGCCATCTCCCTATCTTTCTCCACTTGAACTGTTTCTGCTTACTCAAGTTCTGCTTGAATTTTCTTAGCCAAAGCTTCAACTGACTCAATCAACTTTTGCTTTTTAATTGGTTGGTCAGATTCCACTATCTTCTTTTTGCCTTTGTCCTTGCTTGCTACCTTATCAACACTAGCTTTCTTGATAACCTCAGCATTGTCTTTGATGATAATTCCTTTGGACTTTGAAGTGGCCTTAGGAGTATCATGTTTAGCTTTGATTAGTGCTTCAGCTGTCTCAATTTCTTCCAAATTTCTGCTAATGAGGTCAGTTAATACCTCTTGAACAATTTCTGCTGCTTCATTTATTTCAGCAGTATTAACTGTTTCTGCTGCTATGTTTGCTTCAGAAGCATTAACTGTTTCTGTTTCTACTTCTTTCTTTGTAACTGCTGCTTTTTCAAACCCTGTTTCTGTTTCAGAAAACTCCCCCTCATCTCCATGTTTCCCCCCTTATTCTTAGCATTTTCCATGTTGACCTCAGCTTCTTCTGACTCGCCCTTTTTGGGAGCATCATCCACTGGGTTCCTTCTTCTGAGCACAAACCTTTGCTTCTTCTTCTTTTGAACCACCTTCTGAACCAACTTCTTTAAGCTGCTGATCTCTTCTTATTGGTTGATGATGACTTTCTTGAGTTCATTGACAACCTTCTTTTGAGCATCCAGTTCAGTTGCCATTTTGGACATGGCAAAAATCAATTCATATTAGTCATATCTATCCTCACCTTCTCTAGGAGTGTTACCCCCTTTTGATGGATCATTGTAATGTTTAATGGGGATCTCCAGCCAGGCTGAAGCACCACCTATTCCCTTGGTTTCTTGGCACCCGGGACCTTTGGATGATTGCTCACCCAAAGTTGCCATGGCGAAGGTCTTAGTGATGTTACCACTGTCCTCCTCTGTGCTAGCAGGAGTAATGGCAGCCTTCTCACCCACATGCTCATACATCTCCTTAGTGAGCACCTCCTTGGGGTTGGGAGACACCCCAGTGGTTTCCCTATGGATATCCTCTAATGGAGAATGCTCCATTAGAGGGCTTTGAGGTTCTGGGATTGTAGAAGATACAACAAGGGAAGGAGCCTTGTGTACCTTTCTCTTAGTATAAGTTTTGGTTAAAACTGGTGTTGGCTTAAGAACAAGGGACTGAGGAAGTGATATAGTGGTTGAAGGTTGGGTTTGGCTATCAGTGGGATGGTCTAGTGAGGGACTTGACCCTGATGCCATACCTTCTTGGTTGTGGGACACCACCATCATTGTAGAGAACAATGGGGTGTCAACTCCTTCCGAGTCCTTGGCAGATATTTTCATATTTGAAAATACCTTGCCCTTAGGGATTTTAGGTACATATACCTCATTAAACTGAGGTATATCCGTCAATTCAGTGGTGATAACTGCCTGGACAAATCTTGGATACATATAGAAACTCTTTTTATTATCCAAGTTTGACACAAGGTCATTGAAGAACATTTTTGAGAAATTATACTTTCTGGCAGTGGACAAGCAGACCAAAGCATAAGCAATGGTACTGCTGAACTGACTCCATCCAGTAGTTTTTCTAGAAATACAGTGCATAAGAGTATGAACAAAGAAACGCCATTGGGGAGAAAAGTTAGCTTTGTAAAATTTGAAAACACCCTGTTGGACTTCATACCCCATTCTTGTGAGATTGGAAAACAAATCCTCATTAGGGATAAAGGTAATACCTGAAGCATCGTATAGACGTAGACTGATGCGAATGACCTCTTCAGTGACTATCAAGGGTTTATCACGCACCCTTCTCTGGATACACTGCACACCGTTTTCAGTAACAGCAGTGGCATTGGCCTAAAATTGCTTCTGGTGCTCGATGAAGATTGGTGGTGACACAGTAAGAGCATACGCTATATGACTGGTCTTGAGAAAATCAACTATTTGATGGAATCCATCAGCCTGCTTCGGCTTTTGAAGCATTGCGATCTCATTGTGTTCATCAATAAACGCCATGGATGCCATCGGTCTTGAGGATTCTTGACTGAAACACACTGGTTACTTGAGAGAAAAGAGTTAGAGAGAAGATGAACAGTATTCAAAGAGTCGTTGTGAGCTTTTAGGCGGGCAAAGAGGGTATTTATATGATTCGGGAAAGAAGCAGTATTAACCCTATTTTCAGTTAAAGCAGTACTAACCCACTGGCAGTATTAACTAAGAGCAGTATTAACTGAGAGCAATATTAACTGAAAGTAGTATTAATTGAAAGAAGTATTAACTGAGAGCAGTATTAACTGAAAGCAATATTAACTGAAAGCAATATTAACTGAAAGCAGTATTAACTAACTGGCAGTATTAACACATACCTGAAGTAGTAACTCAGACTAGCAGTAGTAATAATGAACCCGCAGTAGTAACTTTGCACTGGCAGCATTAAAAATACTTACACTGTTGAAGCTTGTGTTAGTCTGAGCAGGGCAATAAACTTCTTGATTTCAATGTGCTTTGTTTTGGAGTGCTTGACTGGATTGTTAACAGTGCTAATAGCACTGCTATTGTCAATGAAGATTGGAGTGTGAAGAAAGGTTACCCCATAATCCAGCATTTGATTCTGAATCCATAGAACCTGAGAACAGCAACTTGCAGCAGCAATATACTCAGCTTCTGTTGTGGATAAGGACACTGTGGTTTGCTTCTTACACTGCCAAGATACTAGTCTTGCACCCAAAAGTTGACATCCCCCTGAAGTAGACTTTCTATCCATATTAGCACCACCCAAGTCACTGTCTGAATATGAAATCAAATCAAAAGTAGATTCATAAGGATACCAAAGACCTAATCTAGGTTGCCCTCTTAAGTATCTGAAAATCCTCTTAACAGCTTGAAGATGTGACTGCTTTGGCTTGACTTGGAATCTGGCACACACATACACTGGAAACATGATATCTGGTCTTGAGACTGTGAGATACATGAGAGATCCAATCATTGATTTATAAAGATGGACATCAACATCCTCCCCCTCAAGATCACCAGTGATCTGTTTGTGTCTTTCCATTGGTGTGCTTGTTGGCTTTGAGTCTGATAGACCATACTTATCTAGGATGTATTTCACATACTTTGATTGACTTATGAAAATCCCATCTTTCTGCTGTTTCACTTGAAGCCCAAGGAAGAAAGTGAGTTCACCCATTGAACTCATTTTGAAGCTCTTGTGCATCAACTCTTCAAAGTCTCTACACATCTTATCTTTTGTGGATCCAAATATGATGTCATCCACATATATCTGAACAAGTAGGATGTCCTTCTTACTTCTTTTAATGAAAAGGGTCTTGTCAATGATACTGTAACACCTTAGGCATATCCCATATCGGCCGTGGACAGGAGTGATGCTGGGTGTTATAAGTAATATCTTGTCCTTCCTAACAACAACGCGTTTTGGGGCCACAAGCACGTCAGGTTCTGGGAACTCTGAGGTTAAGCGTGCTTGGGTGGGAGTAGTCCCAGGATGGGTGACCCCCTGGGAAGTTTCTCACCAGGTCGCCAAAAACAAATCCGTGCGCTACACGTTGGTTAAATCCAGGGGCAAAGCGGACAATATTGTTGTCGAGGCAGGCGGGATGTTACAGATGGTATTAGAGCCACTCCTGTGTCGTTCGGGATATGGGGCAAACCTCATCGAGGACGATGAGTCCCAAGGGGGGGTGTTTGTAACACCTTAGGCATATCCCATATCGGCCGTGGACAGGAGTGATGCTGGGTGTTATAAGTAATATCTTGTCCTTCCTAACAACAACGCGTTTTGGGGCCACAAGCACGTCAGGTTCTGGAACTCTGAGGTTAAGCGTGCTTGGGTGGGAGTAGTCCCAGGATGGGTGACCCCCTGGGAAGTTTCTCACCAGGTCGCCAGAAACAAATCCGTGCGCTACACGTTGGTTAAATCCAGGGGCAAAGCGGACAATATTGTTGTCGAGGAAGGCGGGATGTTACAGATCTTTGTAACACCTTAGGCATATCCCATATCGGCCGTGGACAGGAGTGATGCTGGGTGTTATAAGTAATATCTTGTCCTTCCTAACAACAACGCGTTTTGGGGCCACAAGCACGTCAGGTTCTGGGAACTCTGAGGTTAAGCGTGCTTGGGTGGGAGTAGTCCCAGGATGGGTGACCCCCTGGGAAGTTTCTCACCAGGTCGCCAGAAACAAATCCGTGCGCTACACGTTGGTTAAATCCAGGGGCAAAGCGGACAATATTGTTGTCGAGGAAGGCGGGATGTTACAGATGGTATCAAAGCCACTCCTGTGCCGTTCGGGATATGGGGCAAACCTCATCGAGGACGATGAGTCCCAAGGGGGGGTGTTTGTAACACCTTAGGCATATCCCATATCGGCCGTGGACAGGAGTGATGCTGGGTGTTATAAGTAATATCTTGGCCTTCCTAACAACAACGCGTTTTGGGGCCACAAGCACGTCAGGTTCTGGGAACTCTGAGGTTAAGCGTGCTTGGGTGGGAGTAGTCCCAGGATGGGTGACCCCCTGGGAAGTTTCTCACCAGGTCGCCAAAAACAAATCCGTGCGCTACACGTTGGTTAAATCCAGGGGCAAAGCGGACAATATTGTTGTCGAGGCAGGCGGGATGTTACAGATACCCCTTTCAAACCCATTTTCCAAGAGATAGGTAGACAGAGTATCATACCATGCTCTTGGGTCTTGATGTAGACCATAGAGTGCTTTCTTAAGTGTGTATACTCTGTCAGGATATGATGGATTCTCAAATCCAGGGGGCTGACAGACATATACTTCCTCATCAATTGTTCCATATAGAAAGGCACCCTTCACATCCATCTGATATACCTTGTACTTCATATATGAGGCATAGGCTAGAAACAACCTAATTGCCTCTACCCGTGCCACTGGAGCAAAAACTTCCTCATAGTTTATGCCTTCTTTCTGAGTGTACCCTTGTGCCACTAGCCTTGCTTTGTTCCTGATTACTATTCCTCTCTCATCCTTTTTATTTCTGAAAATCCACTTTCTGCTAATTGCTCTATGACCTTTTGGAAGTTCCACCAAGTCCCAAACATCTTGCAATTTAAACTGTAACAACTCTTCTTGCATGACTTCTATCCAACTTGAATCTTTCATTGCATCATAAGCCTTCTTAGGCTCAATCTGAGATAGAAAGCAAGAGAGTACTGAATGCTGCTGATCCTGCATATCTTGAAGTCTGCTTTGATTCCTAGTCATCATAGGAGAATAGATGTCTCCTATTACCAGCTCAGGAGGATGATTCTTCTGAATTCTTGTCTGAAGACTTGGTTCTTCATTAATTCCCACATCTAAATTGGAATCATTTAAGTCAGCTGAGGGAATCTCATCAGCTGCTTCTGGCTCTTCATGCTCTGGATTCTCCTCATCTCTTCTTTCTTCTTCACTCTGAATTGGTTCAGTAACAGTCTCCTTTTCACAGATTTCAACAGGGTCCATTGTAGGTATGGGAAAGATCACAGACTGAGGAATAATATCTTGTACTTGTTCATCCCCTGATCCTCTACTTCCTGATCCTGCATGATCATCACTACTGAAACCCAAAGAGTTAGTTAGTGAATCAATGTCAAATAACCACTGAGGGCCTGAACCAATAGGATTTGGTGTGTTCTCATTGCATTTGACATTTTCACTTTCCTCAATTATTCTAGAAGAAGAATTAAACACTCTGTATGCCTTACTCTGAGATGAGTAACCAACAAGAAAACTATCATCTGCTTTGCTATCAAACTTTCCTAAGTGAGTTTTTGTATTGTGAATGGTACAAGGACACCCAAAAGGTTTGAAAAATCCAATAAATGGTTTTCTTTTATTTAAAATCTCATATGGTGTCTTGTTTTTAGGCTTGACTACTAGAACTCTGTTTTGGACATAGCAAGCAGTATTAACTACTTCAGCCCAGAAAGTAATTGGAAGTTTTGAATCAGCTAACAGAGATCTAGCAGCTTCAATTAGTGTCCTATTCCTTATCTCAGCAACACCATTTTGTTGTGGAGTCCTAGGAGCACTGTATTGCCTCTCAATTCCTTTTTCCTCACAAAAGGTGTTTAGGTCAAGATTTTTAAATTCAGTACCATTATCTGACCTAATGACTTTTACCTTTTGATTTGTTTGGTTTTCAATTCTTAGAATAAAGGATTTGATCAGTCCACTTGTCTCATCCTTAGTCCTTAGAAAATATACCCAAGTAAATCTAGAGTAATCATCAACAATAACTAAGCAGTATGATTTCTTACCTATTCTCATGACATTTGTAGGTCCAAACAGATCCATATGCAACAACTGAAGAGAAGAGGAAGTAGTGTTCAACTCTTTGGACTTATGAGAAGTTTTGTGTTGTTTGCCTTTGAGACAAACAACACAATGATCATCACATGAAAAGACTTTTGAAGGCAGACCTCTTACAAGGTTATTTTTAACAAGTTTATTCATTGTTTTAAAGTTCATGTGACACATCCTTCTGTGCCAAAGTGATGATTCATCCAATGAGGCTTTTGAAACAAGATAGTTTAGGGATGAATCATTTGAAACATTTTCCATTTACAAATAATAGACATTATCCTTTCTAGGAATTCTTAGTAGTATCATCTTTTCATCAACTGCCTTGAATCCAGGAGCAAGGATCATGCATTCTGAATCAGAGAATAATATGTTATGCTTTTTGTCACAAACCTGTGATACACTTAACAGGTTGTATCTTAACTGTTCAACATAGAAAACATCTTCAAAGGTCATCTTACCTTTTGTTACATCTCCCTTACCATTAATCTTACCTCCATCTGGAGTATTACCAAAGGCAACATGCCCTCCATCAATTTTCTTGAAATTCTTGAGGCAAACCATGTTCCCTGTCATGTGCCTAGAGCAACCACTATCAACATGCCAAATGCTCTTTCCCTTGAGCTATTGGTTGCTCTGCACATAAGATAAATCAATTAGTATTGACTGGGAACCCAAGCCAAAGTGGTCTTGGGCCTCCCTTTCTCATTAAAGTACTTACACTCCTTTTTGATGAGATTTTTAAATTTAGAATCCTCTTGAGTGGAATACTTTGTCAAGATGATTGGTCTAGAAGCAGTACTAATTTTAGAAGTACTAACAGAGTTAGCAGCACTAACAGGTTTAGCAGTACTAACCTTGTTAGAAGCACTAACAGAGTTAGCAGTATTAATATTTGATGAAGTACTAACAATGTTAGTTTTAGAAGTACTAATACTCTCAGCAACACTAACATTGATAGCAGTAGTATTGCTTCTGGCAGCACTATCTTTGTCAGCAGCACTATTTGTGGTAGCAGTACTAACAGTTTTAGTGCTTTTGGGAACCCACATCTTGACACTTTCGTTTACAGTCTTTTTCTTCATGTGGCTTTTAGATTTAACATGTTTCTTAGCCACATGGTTCCTTTCATTCTTCCTATAACCAAAGGGTTTTTGCACAGATCTTTGAAATTTTTTCCTTTGGTTCATAGGATTAAAATAACAGTGCTTGGAAAGATGGTTCAATTTGCCACATATGAAACAAGGTTTTGGTCTGATGATTCTACTCAGATTAACTCCTTGTTTCTGAGCCCACTGATTATTTCAATTTCTTTGATTTCCCCTCCTTTTATCATGTTTTAGGGGCTCATATTTATTACCTGCACACTGTTTGCAAGGAACAGGATTCACAACTGTAGTCTGCTTGTAATGGACCTTTTTAGACTTTCCCTCAGTCTTCTCTACACCATCAGATTTGACCCAATCCCTTCCACCACCCTCATTGGTAAGAATGTTATTTTCTAATGGAATCTCACCACTCACAGTGTTATCCTTACTCTTACCAGCTTCTTTCTCAGTCTTGTTGTCAGGATCGAATTCTCAACAAGAATAAATTCTCAGAAACAATATCAAAGAAGTTGCGGAATAACACTTTGATATTCAATAAAACAGTAAACCAAAACAGTATATAATCAACAACTTGTAAACTTGTATTGAATGCTTGAAGTTACAAGATTAAACACACAACCTCAATATTGATGAACAGGCTCATCAATACGAATTCTACTTCTCTAGAATTAGGATCTATGCCTTGAGGTTGATTTTCTCTAAAAACTTAGAATGAATGAATTAATCTTAAACTAAACTATTCTATCAAATCTGTACACATACTGAACAAAAAGATAATTACAAATAAATAAAATATCTTCAGTATATCTTCCAAGAATATCTTCAGAATATCCTTGTTTATCTTTAATCACGATCTCTTCATCATTATCTTCACATTACCTTATAAGCAACATTAAGTCTTGGCAGCATTAACTACTAAGCAGCACTAACCACTAGCAGTACTAACTAGCTAAGCAGTACTAACTTTGTTCAAGCAGCACTAACTTTGACTAGCAGTATTAATTCTACTAGCAGTAGTAATACTCAGCAGTATTAACTTTGAAGTCTTCTAGCAGTAGTAATTCTGAACTAGCAGCACTAAAGACTTGTTCACATCTTCAGTTCCCAACAATCTCCCCCTAACTTGACTTTTATAAAGAGAAGTCAAGTTCTTCAAATGCTTCCAAAATCTTCATTGATCTACTCCAAGGTTAGGATCCAGTCCCATGCTCTGATTAATAGTTCTTTGAATTAAATACTTTGCCATTTCTGAATTTGGAGCACAACTCAACTTCTTTTTTAACATGGCATGAAGCTTCAGATTTGTATGGTTGTATACCCTATGCACCAAGTAATACTCCATGTGAAAAGTATCCAATGCCAGTTCGTAGACTCCACTCCTTTCATATAGAGTCCATCCTCTAACAGCTTTAAATACATCTCTTATCAAATGCTTTACTGCTTCTGGTTTGAACAACATGCACAAATATTCCATAACTAGCTTCACAATTGGTAACCCTGGAGCTGTCAACTGATCTGCATGAACTTTCATCCCCACTTCAAACATTTCTTCCAAATCAGATCTTGAACACTCTCTGATAATTTTGCTCCAGGTGCTGTAGACTTCATACTTCTCATCCTTTCTTTTCAATCTAATGTATTCTTTGCCATCCACCTCCATAGTATCCCAGAGGATAACTTCAGGAGGTTTGAATCCAACAGGTTCAGCTGAAATAGGCTTTGGAATTTTATCCATTACCACCATGTACATGTTTACACCTGAACTCTGTGGTACTTCTTCCTGAGATTCAACTTTCTTTTCTTCTTCTACTCTAGACTTCTTTTCAACTTTCTTTCTGTTGGCCATCATCTTGGTTCTCTTCAGTATCCTTTGCCCTTGTCCTATAGAAGCTTCCTTCTTCTTTTCTTCCTTTTTCCTTTCTTCTGATCTAGGGCCTTTAGAAGCAATAGACTTAACTCTTTTTATCTTCTTGATCTTCTGAGCTAGAGTCTCTTCTTCCTTAATCTCTGCCTTTTTCTTTGTTGGAGTTCCCTTTTCACTTTCAGGGAAGGGTTTATTGATATTCACATCATGCCTCTCCTTAGCTTTCTTTTCAAACTCCACTCTGTCCTTTTCATTATTCTTCAGCTTTCCCATTTCTTTCTCATATAGTCCCTTGACTTGATCAAAAGTCATCTTTATGAACATTTCTTTCTTCACACCAATTGCACTCCTCAAGAAAGTTATCATCTTGTTCCTTTCCTGAGTTGCAAGGTAAGTTTGTGAAGGTCTTCTTTTCTTTGCACTTGATCTGGCCATCATAGCCTTTCTCAAGCTTATTGCTCTTTGCTTAGCTTTCTCTGTTTCCAACCCTTTCTGAAATGTTTCATTTAGTTCATTGGCTAGTGCTCTTGCTATCTCTCTATCTTTCTCAACCTGCTCTTTCTCTGCTTGATCTAACTCTTCTTGCAGTTTCTTGGCTAATGCTTCATCTGATTCAATCATCTTTTGCTTTTTAGTTGGTTGATCAGTTTCTATCATCTTTTCTTTTCCTTTTCTTTTTACATCTGCAGCCATGTCTTTCTTTTCTGATTTCTTTGCTCCCCCTTCATTTATGACCACTCCCTTTGCTTTGGGAGTGTCATTCTTTGCTTTTACCAGCATCTCTGCTACTTCAACCTCTTCAGATGTTAGTCCTGTTACTGCTGCTTGTGTAGTTTCAGCAGCACTAACAGTTTCTGCTGCTTGTTTTGGCTTAGCAGTAGTAACAGTTTCTGCTGCTGGGGTTGTTACTGCTGCTGGTGTTGTTTCTGCTGCTGCCTTTTCTTCAACAAATTCAACCCTTTCTGTTCTGAGCTTGAATTCTCCCCCTTTTTGGAAGCATTTTCCTCCTTCTTTTTGTTTGCCCCATTTCTCCTTCTTAGAACAAACTGCTTTATCCTTTTCTTGGCAATGAGTTTTCCTACCAATTGTTTGAGTTTGGAAATCTGCTCTTGTTGGGAGATGACCACTTGCTGCAATTATTTAATTTCCTTCCCTTGATTAACCACATCAACATTGATGTTGGCTAATGCTTCAATCAATTCCCAGTAAGTATATCTATCCTCACCTTCTTTAGGTGTTTTACCTACCCTTGAAGGATCCTTGGAATGTTTTATCATCAATTCATCAGTTTCAGCTCTTTCCTCACCCTTTTTGGATATGTTGCCCATCCTTGAGGGATCCTTGGATCTTTTAGTAGTGACCTTCTGCCTAGCAGAAGCACCAACTACCCCCTTGGTTTCTTGACACCGGGGTCCTTTGGTTGATTTCTCACCCAAAGTTGCCATGGGGAAGGTCTTAGAGATGTTACCACTGACCTTCTCTGTGTTAGCTGAAGTAGTGGCAGCCTTCTCACCCATATGCTCTTCCTCCTCCTCAGAGAGCACCTCTTTGGGGTTGGGAGACACCCTGTTGGTTTCCCTTTGGATATTCTCTAAGGGAGAATTCTCCCTTAGAGGGCTTAAAGGCTGAGTGGGTGAAGGTACAAGAAGGGAAGGAGCCTTCTTTACCTGTTTTCTTTGATAAGTTTGGGTGATTGGTGAAGTTGGTTTGTCAAGAAGAGACTGAGGAATTGATTTAGAGTGGGAAGGTTGGGATTGGCTAGCAGTGGGTTGGTCTAATGGGGGCCTTGACCCTGCTACTATACCTTCATTAGTTTGGAACACCACCATCATTGTAGAGAACAATGGGGTGTCTACTCCTTCCGAGTCCCCAGCAGATCTTCTCATATTTGAGAAAACCTTGCCTTTAGGGGGTTTTGGTACATATATTCCATCAGAATGAGGAATATCCGTCAATTCATGGTTGATTACTGCTTGAACAAACCTGGGATACATATAAAAGCTCTTTTTGTTTCCCATGTTTGAGACAAGATCATTGAAAATCATTTGTGAAAAATTGTACCTTCTGGCAGTGGCCAAACAGACCAAAGCATAAGCAATGGGACTGCTGAACTCACTCCATCCAGTGGTCTTTTTAGAAATGCAGTGCATCAAGGTATGAACAAGAAAACGCCATTGGGGTGAGAATTTAGCTTTTGAGAACTTAAAAACACCCAATGGGCCTCCATACCCCATTCTTGTAAGGGTAGAAAACAGTTCATCATTAGGGATAGAAGTTATACCAGAGGCATCGTCTAGACGTAGACTGATGCGAATTACCTCTTCAGTAACTGTCAATGGATTGCCACATACTGTCGTCTTGATCATTTGCACACCATCCTCAGTAACAATGGTGGCATGTGCCCAGAATTGCCTCTGATGCTCTATGAAGATAGTAGGAGACATAGTGAGAGCATGGGCAATGTGGCTAGACTTCAGAAAGTCGACTATCTGATGAAAACCTTCAGCTTGTTTTGGCTTTTGGAGCATCGCGATTTCATTGTGCTCGTCAATGAACGCCATTGATGCCATGAATCTTTGAAACTTTTTTCCTGAGAACGTTGAACTTGAGAGAAAGAGGGTTTAGAGCGCAAGAGAATAGTATGCAAAGAGTCGTTATGAACTTTTAGGCGGGCAAAGAGTATTTATAGTATTCGGAACATAAGCAGTATTAACCTAGAGCAGTATTAACTACTAGCAGTATTAACTAACTAGCAGTATTAACTGAGAGCAATATTAACTACTAGCAGTATTAACTAACTAGCAGTATTAACTGAGAGCAGTATTAAATACTAGCAGTATTAACTAACTAGCAGTATTAACTGAGAGCAGTATTAACTACTAGCAGTATTAACTAACTAGCAGTATTAACTGAGAGCAGTATTAACTACTAGCAGTATTAACTAACTAGCAGTATTAACTGAGAGCAGTATTAACTATTAGCAGTATTAACTAACTAGCAGTATTAACTGAGAGCAGTATTAACTATTAGCAGTATTAACTAACTAGCAGTATTAACTGTACTTACTCCTTTAATCTTGCGAAACACTGAGTACTGCTATACATATCCTGAAAAAGAAGATTAGTAACACCAAGAATAAACAATAGACAGGTATAGAACCACTTTTTGAGAAGGGGCTTATTCAGAGTTGATCATTCCCACACTTGTTACCAAGAAAGTGAATCTACCCACATCAAAAGCTTTAGTGAATAGATCAGCAAACTGATTATCAGTGTGAACTTTTACAACTTGAATAAGTTTCTTTTCATTATAGTCTCTTATGAAGTGATACCTGATTTCAATGTGCTTTGTCTTTGAGTGCTTGACAGGATTATTCACAATGCTAATAGCACTGCTGTTATCTATAAAAATTGGAGTGTGTAGAAAGGTTACCCCATAGTCCAGCATTTGATTTTGAATCCATAAGACTTGAGAACAGCAACTTGCAGCTGCTATGTACTCTGCCTCTGTTGTAGATGTGGACACTGTGGTTTGTTTCTTGCACTGCCAAGACACTAGTCTTGCACCCAAAAACTGACATCCTCCAGAAGTAGATTTTCTGTCCAAGTTTGCTCCACCTAGATCACTATCTGAGTATGCAAGTAGGTCAAAGGATGAGTCATGAGGATACCAAAGTCCCAATCTGGGTTGCCCTTTGAGATATCTGAATATCCTCTTAACAGCTTGATAGTGAGATTGCTTTGGCCTAACTTGGAATCTTGCACACACACAGACTGGAAACATTATATCTGGCCTAGAGGCTGTAAAATACATGAGAGAGCCAATCATGGATCTATAATGATGAACATCCATATCCTCCCCCTCAAGATCTGCTGTTATCTGCTTGTGTGTCTCCATAGGTGTGCTAGCAGGTTTTGAATCTGAGAAACCAAACTTGGTTAGAATGTCCTGCACATACTTGGATTGACAGATGAAGATTCCATCTGACTTCTGTTGAACTTGGAGTCCAAGGAAGAAAGTAAGTTCCCCCATGGAACTCATTTTGAACCTTTGATGCATTAGTTCCTCAAACTCCTCGCACATGTTGTCTCTTGTTGATCTAAAGATAATATCATCAACATAGATTTGAACCAGCAAGATATCCTTCTTCTTTCTCTTAATGAATAAAGTCTTATCAATGACTCCTCTTTCAAAGCCATTTTCCAAGAGATAGGATGACAGAGTGTCATACCATGCTCTTGGAGCTTGATGTAGTCCATAAAGTGCTTTCTTCAATTTGTATACTCTGTCAGGATAGCTTGGGTTTTCAAACCCTGGTGGTTGACAGACATTTACTTCTTCTTCAATTGAACCATAAAGAAATGCACTTTTCACATCCATCTGATAGACTTTGAATTTCATGTAGGAAGCATAATCCAGGAATAATCTAATTGCTTCTATCCTGGCCGCAGGTGCAAATACTTCTTCATAGTCTATTCCTTCTTCTTGTGTATACCCTTGAGCCACCAGCCTTGCTTTATTCCTTATTACTATACCTCTTTCATCTCTCTTATTCCTGAAGACCCATTTTGTTCCTATTGCCCTTTGGCCTTTAGGAAGGTCTACCAGATCCCAAACATCTTGCATCTTGAACTGCAGTAGCTCTTCTTGCATGGCTTCTATCCAACTGGATTCTTTCATAGCATCATGTGCCTTTTTAGGCTCAAGCTGGGATAAAAATCAAGAAAGCACTGTGTGTTGTTGATCTTGTATTTCTTGAAGTCTACTTTGATTTCTAGTCATCATAGGAGAGGATATATCTCCTATTACCATCTGTGGAGGATGATTCTTTTGTATTCTGGTGTGATGACTAGGTTCTTCATTAAGTCCCACCTCTAGATTAGAGTCATTCAACTCAACTGAAGTGTTTTCAGTAGCCACTTCTGGTTCTTTATTTTCTTGAGTCTCCTCATCTCTACTTTCTTCTTCACTTTGACTTGGTCCAGTAGATGGTTCCTTTCCACAGTCTTCAACAGGATTCACTGTGGGTATGGGAAATATCACAGATTGAGATATACTTTCTGAGACTTGTGTAGTCCCTGATCCTCCACTCCCTGTACCTGCATAGTAGACAACCTCAAATGTCATCTTACCTTTTGTGACATTACCTTTGCCACTTATTTTACCACCAGTAAGATCATTTCCAAAAGCAACATGTCCTCCATTGATATGCTTGAAATCCTGAAGGCATGACATGTTGCCTGTCATGTGCCTAGAGCAACCACTATCAACATGCCAAATGCTCTTTCCCTTGAGCTGTTGGTTGCCCTGCACATTAGATAAATCAGTTAGTTTGAAATAGGAACCCAAGCCAAAGTGGTCTTGGGTACCCCTTTCTCATCAAAATACTTGCATTCTTTCTTGACAAGATTTTTAAACTTTGACTCCTCATGCTTGGAGTATTTTGTCACAATAATAGGCTTGGAAACATTTTTGCTAGAAGCAATACTAGTTTTAGAAGTACTAACTGCCTTAGCAGCACTTGCATGCTTAGCAGTACTAACCTTGTTAGCAGTAGTAACTGTGTTAGCAGCATTAATATTTTCAGCAGTACTAACACTGTTAGCAGTAGTAACTGTGTTAGCAGCACTAATATTTTCAGCAGTACTAACACTGTTAGTACTTCTAGGTACCCATAGTAAAATACTTTCTTTTAAAACCTTATTTTTCATAGGGCCGTTACTTTCAACAGATTTCTTCATCACATGTTTCTTTCCAGCCTTCCTATAACCAACAGGTTTTTGCACAAATCTTTGAAAGTTTATCTGTTGATTAATAGGGTTAAAGAAGCAATGCTTAGCCAAATGATTCAACTTGCCACATATGAAACAAGGTTTTGGTCTATTGATTTTATTCAGATCAACTCCTTGTTTCTGAGCCCATTGATTATTCCAGTTTATTTGATTACCTCTTTTTATACCAGAATTTAGGCTCTTAGCTTTATTGCAAGCACACTGTTTACAAGATCCAGGATTCACAACCGTGGTTTGTTTGTAATGGACCTTGTTATCCTTTCCTTTGGTCTTCTCTATCTCCTTGGACTTGACCCAGATTTTCCCACATCCCTCATTGGTGATAATGTTGTTTTCTAATGGTATCTTTTTACTCACAGTATTATCCCTATTCTTACTAGCTTCTTTCTCAGTCAAATCCTTAACTACTACCTCATCCAAAGGATCTATCTTAAGAGCTTCCTCAGACAAGTCCTTTTTCTCCTTGGTTTCTAACAAGTCTGAAGTAGGAGAGATATAGTTGTTGTTGTAAGGAGGAGGTGTATTGTTGTATCCAATACCAGGCTTCATCTTATCATGAATCTGAGCCTTTAGAAGAGAATCCATTGCTTTTGAATCATATGAAAACTTTTCTATGTCAAGCTTAACTTTAGACAGTTCCTCTTTCAGCCTATCATTCTCTTCTAAGGACTTAGACAGTTTGGTCTCTAACTCATTATTTTCCCACTTCCAATAGTTTGTGTCATAAGAGTGTTGAAGTTCATTAGCTTGAAAGCCTTTGATTTGCTCTTCAAATCTCTCTACTATCAACACATAATCTCTTCTGTCCTTTTCTAATCTTTTGAGGTCATCACACATACTTTGATTGTGATCCCTGTATCTTTTGACAGTGTCTATGCAAGATTTAGTGCAAAGATTAGAAATTACCTCAGAGGGGAGATCAGACACTTCTGCCATAAGAGCTTGATTCTGAATGGCTTCCTCAGCTTGATCACTCCAGTCAAATCCCATTCCTTGTTGAGAAACAAGGGCTTGAGCAGGATTCTTGTTTTGATTGTAGCCTCCATTCTGAGCTTGTTGGTGGTTGTTGTTTGGAACAACACTCCTGCACTCTCTAGCAAAGTGTCCTTTCATGTGACACTTATAGCATTCCACCTTAGTCTTGTCAAAACCAGCTCCATCTTCTCATCTTTGAGAGAAGTTGTTCCTTCCTGTTCTTTTAATAAACTTCTTCACTCTCATAGATAACATGGCCATCTGCCATTTAATGTCCATCTCCTCCAGGTCATCAGGGTGAAGTTGATCCAGATCATCATTAATCAATGAATTGTTGCTATGACTGGACAAAAAGGCTTCAAAGATAGTTCCAGTGCCTTTTTCTGAATTTACTCCACTGGCAGTACTAACTGCTTCAGGGTTGGCAGTAGTATCAGTAGATGTTGAAAGAAGTGCAACATTGTGGATATAACCAGTGGGATTCTTCTTGGATTCTACCTCAGTTTCAAAAACTCTTAGATCATTATATAGATCATCAAGTTCCTTCTCTTCCATATTGTCACTCTGTCTATATGAGACAGTGTACATAGTCCATTCATCCCCAAGAGATCTGAGGAACTTTCTGTTGATATCATATTGTTCCATCTTCACTCCTACAGTAGCCAGTTGACCAATGAGCTTGTTGAATCTATCAAAAGTTTGAGTCATAGACTCATTCTTTGAAGAAGTGAAGTTCTCATACTGCTGCTTTAGAACATCTCTTTGATTTCTTTTGATGCTTTTAGTTCCAGTAAATCTTTTCTCTAGAGCATTCCAGAGAATCTGAGCATCAGTACAGTTGCAAAATTGATGCTGATATTCATTGGGAATGGCCAAGAGCAGAGTGCTCAAGGCCTTCATCTCTGTCTGTCTGATCTTCCTCTCACCATCTGTCTTTGGTGGAGGTCTTTTCCCATCTGGTCCTATCTTTCCTGCTTCAGAAGGACCATTCTCAATGATATCCCACATTGAGTAGTCAGTGAGAAGAATGTATTGTCTAATTCTGATCTTCCACATGTCAAACTCACTGGGTTTGAGCATTGGAACCTTAGAGACCAGAGTACTGTTTGATTCTGCAAGGTTTTCCATGATGAATGAATAGATGTTTCTGAGGGAGTTAGGTTCTGATACCACTTGTCAGGATCGAATTCTCAACAAGAATAAATTCTCAGAAATAATATCAAAGAAGTTGTGGAATAACACTTTGATATTCAATAAAACAGTAAACCAAAACAGTATATAATCAACAACTTGTACACTTGTATTGAATGCTTGAAGTTACAAGATTAAACACACAACCTCAATATTGATGAACAGGCTCATCAATACGAATTCTACTTCTCTAGAATTAGGATCTATGCCTTGAGGTTGATTTTCTCTAAAAACTTAGAATGAATGAATTAATCTTAAACTAAACTATTCTATCAAATCTGTACACATACTGAACAAAAAGATAATTACAAATAAATAAAATATCTTCAGTATATCTTCCAAGAATATCTTCAGAATATCCTTGTTTATCTTTAATCACGATCTCTTCATCATTATCTTCACATTACCTTATAAGCAGCACTAAGTCTTGGCAGCATTAACTACTAAGCAGCACTAACCACTAGCAGTACTAACTAGCTAAGCAGTACTAACTTTGTTCAAGCAGCACTAACTTTGACTAGCAGTATTAATTCTACTAGCAGTAGTAATACTCAGCAGTATTAACTTTGAAGTCTTCTAGCAGTAGTAATTCTGAACTAGCAGCACTAAAGACTTGTTCACATCTTCAGTTCCCAACACTTGTCCTCAACAACTACTTCATATAAAGGATCTATCTTAGTGGCTCCCTCATGCAAGTCCTTCCTATCCTTGGTCTCTAGCAAATCTGATTTAGGAGGGATGTAGTTGTTGTTGTATGGTGGTGGTGTGGTATTGTACCCAATTCCTGGTTTAAGCTTATCATGGATTTGAACCTTCAGAATTGAATCCATGGCTTTAGAAGCATATGAAAACTTTTCCACATACAGCTTAACCTTTGCTAGCTCTCCTCTCAACTTTTCATTCTCCTCTCTAGACTTTGTCAGTTGGATTTCTAAATCATTTTTCTCCCACTTCCAGTAATTTGTATCATATGTGTGTTGAAGTTCATTGGCCTGGAAACCTTTAATTTGTTCGTCAAACCTCTCAAAAATTTTCACATAGTCTTTTCTATCCTTTTCTAACCTTTTAAGGTCATCACTCATACTCTGGTTGTGATCCCTGTACCTTTTAACAGTGTCTATGCAAGTTTGAGTACAGAGATTAGAAAGTACCTCAGTTGGGAGATCAGATACCTCTGCCATGAGAGCTTGATTTTGAATGGCCTCTTCTGCTTGATCACTCTAGTCAAACCCCATTCCTTGTTGAGAAACAAGAGCTTGAGCAGAGTTTCTGTTCTGGTTGAAGTTTCCAGTCTGAGCTTGGTGGTGGTTGTTTTGAGACATTCCACTTCTGCATTCCCTGGCAAAGTGTCCCTTCATATGACACTTGTAGCACTCCACCTTTGACTTATCAAAGCCTGCTCCATCTTCTCTTCTTTGAGAGAAGTTGTTCCTCTCAGTCCTCTTGATGAACTTCTTCACCCTCACAGAAAGCATGGCCATCTGCCATTTAATATCCATCTCTTCAAGATCATCAGGATGAAGCTGTTCCAAGTCATCATTGATTAAAGAAGAGTTACCATGGCTGGAAAGAAAGGCTTCAAAAACAGATTCATTGCCTTTTTCTTGATTTACTCCACTGGCAGCATTAACTGATTTAGGGTTAGCAGTAGAATCAGTTGATGCTGATAGGAGTGCAGCATTATGAACATATCCAGTAGGCTTCTTCTTTGCTTCCACTTCAGATTCAAACACTCTCAGATCATTGTACAGATCATCCAGTTCCTTTTCTTCCAGCATGTCATTCTGTCTGAATGAGACAGTGTACATGGTCCATTCATCTCCAAGAGATCTGAGGAACTTTCGGTTGACATCATCTTGTTCCATCTGAACTCCAACAGTAGCCAACTCACCAATTAACTTATTGAATCTATCAAAAGTTTGAGTCATAGACTCATTCTTTGAAGATGTAAAATTCTCATATTGCTGCTTGAGAATATCCCTTTGATTCCTCTTAGTGCTCTTGGTGCCAGCAAATCTCTTCTCTAAAGCATTCCATAGAATCTGAGCATCAGTGCAGTGATGAAATTGATGTTGATACTCATTAGGGATGGCCAAAAGCAGGTTGCTTAAGGCTTTCATCTCCAATTGTCTCACTTTCTTCTCAGCATCAATTTTTGGAGGTGGTCTTCTTCCATCATGTCCAATTTTACCTTCAGCAGAGGGTCCATTCTCAACAATGTCCCACATAGAAAAGTTTGTAAGGAGGATGTACTGCTTGATCCTAATTTTCCACATGTCAAACTCATTAGGTTTGAGCATGGGAACCTTTAAAACAAGAGTACTGGTTAATTCAACTGTGTTGTCCATGATGAATGAAGGTTTCTGAGAATACTATGCTCTGATACCACTTGTTAAGATCTGATTCTTAACAAGAATAATGAAACTCAGAAACAATATTAAAGAAGTTGCGAAAAAACACTTTAATATTCAAACTATCAATGTAACAGTTAATTATAAATCACAACTTGTAAACTTTATTGAATGATTAAAGTTACAAGCTTTCACACAAAACCTCAATCTTGATGAACAATCTCACCAAGACGAATTCTACTTCTCTAGAACTAGGATTTAAACCTTGAGGTTAATTCTCTCTCTAAACGAAAACTCAGAAATCTCGAATGAAAACTATTCTGAATACATCTATACATATACTGAAAAATAAAAGATAATTGCAAAACTTAAAAGATCTTCAGTATATTCTTCCATAATTATCTTCACACCTTCCATGATTATCTTCAAACCTTGATCTGCGAAAATCTTGATTATCACATAAGCAGTATTAAGTCACAGCAGCATTAACACTCTGAGCAGTATTAATCTTCACCAGCAGCACTAACTATGCTCAGCAGTATTAATTTCTTCCAGCAGTAGTAATTTGTCTCAGCAGTAGTAACCATGTTGTTCTGGCAGCAGTAATCATACTTAATCAAATCTTCAATTCCCAACAAAGACATATGGGTCAAATAGCTGAAGCTTTGCAATCTCCCAATCAGGGTAAATTCCTGAGCCAGACAGAACGGAAACCAAGAGAGGATTGCAAGGCTATCCATTTGAGAAGTGGTAAGAAATTGACCGGAGATCCGACCCGAGAACAAGTTGTTGATAACCCCGAACGCAAAGGTACTAAGATGGACCCAATTGAAGTGGAAGATAGTGAGGTGGATGAAGAGATAGAAATGGAAAGGCCAGAAGTTAAGGATAAAGAAAAAGAGCAAGAAAGCACTACCGGGAAGCAGCCAATCAAGCCTACTATCCCTAAAGTTCCATATCCTAACCGTCTTAAGGCTCACAAGGATGATGTAAATTTTTCCAAGTTTCTAGAAGTGTTTAAAAAGTTACATATTAATATCCCTTTTGCAGATGCCTAGGCATAGATGCCATCCTATGTGAAGTTTCTAAAGGACATCCTTTCCAACAAAAGGAAGATAGAAGAGCAGGCCACAGTTGCACTTACTGAAGAGTGCAGTGCCATCATCCAGCACAAGCTTCCCCCTAAACTAAAGGATCCAGGGAGTTTTACTATTCTCGCTCAAATAGGGACTTCTGAATTTAGTAAAGCTTTATGTGATTTAGGTGCGAGTATTAACCTAATGCCATTGTCTATTTTCAGGAAGCTTGGATTAGGAGAAGTGCAACGAACAACCATTACACTCCAACTTGCTGACAGATCGATTAAGTACCCGTATGGAGTGATTGAAGACGTATTGATTAAGGTGGACAACTTCTATTTTCCAGTGGATTTTGTGGTATTGGACATGGACGAGGACAAAGAGATTACACTTATCTTGGGCCGACCATTTTTAGCCACTGGAGGAGCTCTGATCGATGTGAGAGGTGGTAAGTTGACACTGAGATTAGGTGAAGAAGAGGTTGCATTCAATGTGTTCCGGGCAGCAAAGCATAGCATGGAATCTAATGAATGTTATCGAGTAGATACTATTGATTCCGTTCTCAGAGATACCTATAGTCAACAAGTATCAGATGATCAGCTAATGAAAGTTCTGATCGGTATTGAGACAGATTCTGAAAGTGAAGAGGTGAAGCAATTAAATGCATTACCTACATTCAAAGGGCAGCGCAGACCACAGATTGAGGATTTGGGAGCACCTATCCCAAAGTCTCAACCTTCATCACAAGTCCCACCAAAGCTAGAACTCAAGCAGCTTCCGGAACATCTTGAATATGCATATTTGGGGGATCACGAGACTTTACTTGTGATCATATCTTCTCATTTGAGTGCGGACAAGAAAGAGAAACTACTAAGGGTCCTTAGAGAGCATCAAACAGCCATTGGGTGGAGTATTGCCGACCTCAAGGGATTAAGCCCTACTTTTTGTACTCACAGAATTAATCTTGAAGAAGTGCACCATCTAGCGGTTCAACACCAACGTCGTCTCAATCCAAACATGAAAGAGGTTGTTCGTAAGGAAATACTTAAACTCCTTGATGCTGGAATCATCTATCTGGTTCCGGATAGTCCATGGGTCAGTCTGGTTCAGGTAGTGCCAAAGAAATGAGGTATTACAGTCGTCCGGAACAAAAACAATGAACTTATCCCCTCAAGGATAGTCACTGGATGGAGAGTTTGTACCGATTACCGAAAGTTAAACGACGCTACAAAGAAAGATCACTTTCCTCTTCCATTTATTGATCAGATGTTGGAATGACTGGCGGGACACGAATATTACTGCTTCCTAGACGGATATTCCGGGTATAATCATGTTAGTGTATTATTGTATCCAAGATTTAATAGGAAAAGTCAAGTTTAGTAAAGTCAACAAAGTCAATGTATGTTTAGGCAATATGAGATTACTTAGTCATTAAGCTTGTTGCTTTATACTTTGGTATAAATACCTTTTGTCTTTGTAATCATGTAGGAAGTTGAGTTCATTGTATGCTTTATAATTGTTAGATATATGATATGAACGTTTCTCTCTCTACTCTCTCTCTAGAATATACTTTGATTGTTAATATCTTGTTTGTTTGATTGCTTGATCATAGAGGACAATATCAATTGGTATCAGAGCAAACCAAACGAATTCAGAAGGATCAGATCACAGATTGAATTCTAATTTTTCAAATTTTGGATTTCACGAACTCGGTTCTTGAATGTCACTGTTTGATCACAAATTTTCTTGTATGTGTACAATTAAATCAAGAAATTGATTTGATTGTATACGTTTTATCAATTGGATCAAGTTTCGTTCAGATCACATAGTCTAATTCGAACATTAGACTGATCAATTTGATCAAATTGCTATTTTCGTAAAACTCGAACTCAATCACTATTCTTGAATCGAATGATGCTTTTTGATGTTTTTAATGGAAATCGAGTTGATAGAAAAGTGTTCTAATATGTTTTTCGAGCATACTGATGTATTTTGAGAATCAATTGCAGGTTTTAGAACGATTTGGAGTGATTTCGTGAACATATCTGTCAAAACGCGCAAGATCCAGAAAACGCGCAAGTTCTTCGTAGAACGCGCAAGCTTCATGCTGAAGAACGCGCAAGTTCATCAACAAACATGCATGTTCATCTGCAAAACGCGCAAGTGTCTGAAGAACGCGCAAGCAACACGTGCGAGTTTGGGTAAAACGCGCAGATAGAGACAAGCGAGTTCTATAAACGCGCAGAGCGAAGCGTGCGAGTTTGATCGAAATGCGCTAAGAGGCTTGCGAGTTTAAAATCAGTGAAAATTTTTCTAAGTGTTAAAACGCGCACGTAGTGACAAGCGAGTTTCAGAAACGCGCAAGTGCTTACTAGCGAGTTTCAGTGGGAATAGTGATTAGCGAGTTCAGTGCCTTGCGGGTTTCATCGCCGTGCGAGTTTGAGCAAACGGGCTAATATTGATCTGCGAGTTCTAGAAACGCGCAAGCTACCATCTGCGAGTTTCTTAGTGAACAGTGACTAACGTGTATAGTGCCTTGCGAGTTTCAATACTTAGATTTTTTTTGAAAATTAAATTTTTTTTGTGTGATCCAAGTTTGACTTTTTAGTCAACATTTCTGATTTGTTTGGGAACGATCATTTTTTTTCAAGCATTTCTTTCTAGACTTAGCGGAACCCCCGTGCTAAGTCTGCGGAGGGGGACATATTGTGTTAGTGGTCATAATTGTCTGATTTTTTTACGATCATTTTTTTTAAGTCAATCTGTCAAGATGCCTACTACTGATGATAAAGGGAATATTGTTTTATCTGGAAGAGATATGGCTGTTTTGTACATGCCGGAAATACCAAAGATGGAAGCTGAATTAGACAAGCTGAAAAATCAGAATTCAAAGCTTCTAAATCAGATTCAGGAGTTCAAATCTAAAATGTCAAATTCTGATAAAACTCTTGTTTGTGCAAAATGTGCTAATAATTCTCAATCTGATTGTGCAGGTATCATCAGTGCAAAAGAGAATGACATAAGAGAGAAAGAGAAAGACATTAAAGAGAAAGAGAACATCATTGCTTTAAAAGAAAATACAATTGTTACATGTGAGAAAGAATTAAAGTTAAAAGAGAGAAAAATTGTAAAACTTCAAAGCCAACTGAAGACGACTGAACAAAAGTCATCTGAGCTGAAAGATGAATCCGTCAAGTTTCAAAACAAGTTAAAGGCTTTTGAAGATCAGATATCTACTTTGGAGAAGAAAAATGCTGAACTGCAAACAAGTCTCCAAGCAGAAAAAGAAAAATCAAATGTGAAGACATCTTCAACTCAACAATCATCTGAGAATTCTAAGAAAGCTGATCAAGAGAAGAAAAATCTTGAGCTTAGATGTATTAAACTTTCAAAGCAAGTGTCTGATTTTGAAAAGGTTTTAATCACTGAAAGAGACACTTTTGCTAAGGAAAGAAAAGTTCTTGAAGATAAAAACACTGAACTTCCCAAACAGATTTCTACTTTACAAGACTTGCTCGAAAAAGAAAGAAATATTTTCAAAGAAAAGAAGCAGTCTTTTGAGGAACAAAAGAAATTATTTGAAAAGAAAAATGCTGGGATTTTCAAGGATATTTCTGAGAAAAAGAAGAACTTGGAAACAGATTTTGAGCAAGAACGTTCATATTTTGAATCTGAAATATTTAAGCTCACATCCAAATTATCTGTTATGTCATCAGATATTCTTAAAGAACAGATGGCTAAATCTGATTTGAAACAAAAGGTTGACACACTTTCAGATGAAAGAAACATTTTGACTAAAAAGATAAATGACTTAGAAGTTGCAAACATTGAATTGTCTGATAAAGTAACGGCTGATGTGATTAGCCAATCACCTGTTGATCATTCAACAGAATCAGTCTGTTCTTTCAAAAAAGCTTCAAGTTCTATTCATGAGAAAAATGTTTTGAAAATGAAAAGTGTCAAATCACAAACTGTCAAATCAAATCAGATTAGACCATCAAATCTATTTTATGACAAATCTGTTGATGGTTCAGCGAACTTCTATGTTAAATCTCTTGGAAAACAATCGAAGAAAAATCAGATGGTCTAGAGAGTGAAGACTCCTGATGAAGAAAAGAAGAATGACAGATCATTCAAATCCACAACAAAAGCCAAAAAGAACAGAACACATAAAGGTAAATCTTTTGGTAATTCTGATATATTTTACTCGACTAATCATTTGATCAGGATTGCTCAGAAGAAAATTTGTTGTTCTTACTGTGGAGAGAATGACTTTGTTCAAAAAGAATCTGCTCCCAACTGGTACGGTTCTTATAGAATAACTTCTCAGAATTCTGGATTTAAAAGATATACATCTAATGAGAAGTGGATTCCTAAATCTAACATACCAGGACCCAAATACTAGTGGGTACCAAAACCTGTTAAATTTGTCTTGCAGGTACCACCGGTCTAGGGGGAGCAGGAACGATGGTTTTTGAACACAACAGTTCAAAACCCGTACTTCAAAGTACAAGTATTTGACTTCTGATCATGTACAGATCAGGACTCGTACTTCAAAGTACAAAATTTTGACTTCTAAGTACTAAAACTTAGAACTCGGACTTTAATGTCAAAGAACAATGGCTCTTGAATAATTCAGTTCAAGACCCGGACTTCAAAGTTAAAAGATTATGACTTCTGAGTAAATCAACTCAGGACTCGAAATTCAAAGTCAAAGAGTATGGCTTTTGAACAAAGCAGTTCAAAACCCGTACTTTAATGTCAAGAGTGTGGCTTCTGATCACATGACAGATTAGGACCCGTTCTTCAATGTTCAGATAAGGATATTATGCAAAATATCCAGGGGGAGCTTATCTGACCTAAATCATTTTATAATGATTTGAGGGGGAGCTTAAGTGTAAGTATCTTCTAATCTAGATCTCTGATTGTTTGAAAGAGGAACAACTTTCAAGCATGAAAAATGTTTTCTGAAATGTTCAAACCACTTCTATATTCTCAAAATATTTCATGAATTAAGAAGTGTGATTTTAAATGTTTTTCATTATTGAGCTTTAATGTTTAACTGACCGGGTGTTTCCAAAGATCAATACTTGCATATTATCTTGTCTTTATACTGTAAAGTATTCATACACATCGGTTCAGTACTTCATTTGAATTTGTTATTACCATGTCTCATAACGACCAAATTTTTCGATGGTAATACCCTGTTTGCTTTCAAATGTTGTTGAGCATCTTTCATCATTTCAATATTTATGCGTTCATTGCAAAATTGTTTATATTCGTTCATATAAACAAATTATCCAATTCTTTGATACCCTAACCATTTCATTTGATCTGATTGATACATTGTCAGATTCTCAAAACAATTCTCTTGATTTCATTTCATTCATTTAATATCCTTGTTTTGAGAAATCTTCAAAGTTCAAATGCTCAAATTTCATTCTTATTTTTAATGAGCATACATTTTGACAATATTATCACATTTTTGAGCTTAACTGCTAAAGTTCAATTGTTGAGCAACCATTCTTTATACGACTTACATGGGATTCATGAGTGAGCTTATAAGAACTTCCATGGATTCACGTTTACCAGTGTTTCCTACCCAGGAAGTTATCCTAGAGTGATTGAGGGATGAGGGGTCAAAATCAAAGAGTGGGGGAGATAACTCATTCGGTTAAGTTTTTCTCACTGTGCTGAGCGGTAAAATGAAAATGAGAGTTTGGTTAGAAGTGAGCTTTAATGTTAAAAAGAAATAGGGTGTGAGAACAGAGTTAAAAGAATATCATAACTCTGAACCAACCACTTTCGGAGTCGGGCAACCACATCTTCTGATTGGTTCACATTCTTTGGTGACCATCATTGAAAAAGGCAGTGAGCCCATGCTAACTCTTGCAATTAACCCCACCAGCCACTCGTTTCTTTCTTGACAAAGAAATGTTTCATTTTCTTTGGGGACGCAGCATATCTGCTATCTAGTCTTCACTCGGAAGATTTAGATATTGAAAAAGAAGGAACGTTTCCCCACCTTCGCACCTCTTTCATGCACATTGAGTCCGTGTAATACCTGTTGCCGTTGCAACAATTTACACATTTTGAACCTTATGAAACACAATCATTGTGCTAAATTCTTTCATACACAAGCACTAGCACACAGAAAATTTGTTTTTATGTCAGAACATTCATAGATAAACCTTGTGTTTTTCAATGATTGAATGGAAGTCCTGGGGAGTCATCATCAAACCAGCTCCTTCTATTGTACATTCGTTGTACACAGTAACTCCGTGTTACTGACAGGCACTTCTAACTGTTTCATTTGTTGAATCAGGGTTACAAAGTTAATTATATCTGAATTTGAAAAGATTCGGGTATATACAGTTCATGATTCAGCTATTCAGATCAACGAGCGAAGAATGTTCTTAAAAAGGGGGAGAATATTTGTAAAAGGGGGAAATTTAAAGAAGATGTTGAAATTGAAAAGTTTTGATGATTATGATGCTCACAATCATCAAAAAGGGGGAGAAATCAATAGAGATCAATTTCAAATTAATTTCAAAGGGCAGAAAATGTCAAATGTATCTCAAAAGGGGGAGAATATTTGAAAAAGGGGGAGAATCAAAGAAAGTGCTGAAATTGAGAAAGTTTTGATGATCATGAAGCTCACAATCATCAAAAAGGGGGAGAAATCAATAGAGATCAATTTCAAATCAATTTCAAAGCTATAAAGTGATGAAGAAAGTTCAAAGTCAAGATTTTTGCTATAAAGTGATGAAGAAAGTTCAAAGTCAAGACTTGTGAAGAGTTTCTGAAAGTTCACGTCAGTTTCAAAGAAATCATTCTGAGATCATTTAAAGACAAGTTCAGATGTTTGAGAAAGTTTGTTTTTCAGAAGATGATCAGAGATTGAAGAAATGAAGATACAAAGTTCAAAGATTCCTCGAAGTTTTTCAAAGATGAAGTGTTTCTAAGAAGTCAAAGAATTTCAAAGTTCAAATGATTCAAGATTTCAAATGATTCGATTGTTTCAAGACTTGTTGACTTTTCAAAGCTGCAAAGTGTTAAAGACTTTTCAAGATTCTTCAAAAGAATTAAAGACTGAAGAGTGCTAGAGCTTCAAAGTTTTTAAAGTTGTCAGAGACAAAAGATTGAAGAATCAAGCGCTGAAGACTTATGTCAAATTTTTATTAAATCTTGAATACAAAGGGGGAGATTGTTAGTGTATTATTGTATCCAAGATTTAATAGGAAAAGTCAAGTTTAGTAAAGTCAATAAAGTCAACAAAGTCAATGTATGTTTAGTCAATATGAGATTACTTAGTCATTAAGCTTGTTGCTTTATACTTTGGTATAAATACCTTTTGTCTTTGTAATCATGTAGGAAGTTGAGTTCATTGTATGCTTTATAATTGTTAGAAATATGATATGAACGTTTCTCTCTCTACTCTCTCTCTAGAATATACTTTGATTGTTAATATCTTGTTTGTTTGATTGCTTGATCATAGAGGACAATATCAAATCAAATACCCATCGCCCCGGAAGATCAAGACAAGACGACATTCACGTGTCCGTTTGGCATATTTGCTTACCGATGGATGCCGTTTGGGTTGTGTAATGCTCCAGCTACTTTCCAGCGATGTATGATAACAATCTTTTCAGATATGGTTGAAAGGACTATAGAGATCTTCATGGACGACTTCTCTATGTTTGGACCATCTTTTGACACTTGCTTGACTCATTTAGAAGCGGTTCTGCAAAAATGCAAGGAAAGGAGTTTAGTGCTGAATTGGGAAAAGTGTCACTTCATGGTGACCGAAGGGATTGTGCTTGGCCACAAAGTATCAAAAGAGGGCATTGAAGTGGATAAAGCCAAAATTGCAGTCATAGAAAATCTACCGTACCCGAACTCAGTCAAGGGCGTTCGGAGCTTCTTGGGACACGCTGGATTTTACCGGCGCTTTATTAAAGATTTTTCTAAGATTACTAAGCCTTTATGTTCTTTATTACTTAAGGATGCAAAATTTGAATTTTCTGATGAGTGTATTTCTGCCTTTGACAGGTTAAAAAAGGAGCTCACTTCAGCACCAATCCTGACAGCACCCGACCGGAACCTTCCGTTTGTCTTGATGTGCGATGCAAGTGACACCGTCGTTGGTGTCGTGTTGGGCCAAAAGAAAGATAAGAGATTACATGTCATCTACTATGCAAGCAAGACATTGGATGAAGCTCAAATCAACTATGCTACTACTGAGAAAGAGCTTGTGGCTGTTGTTTATGCGTGTGAGAAGTTCAGATCTTACCTGGTAGGTGCAAATGTAGTAGTTTATACAGACCACTCTGCACTTAAATATTTGATGACCAAAAAAGATGCGAAACCCAGGCTTATTCGTTGGGTACTGTTACTCCAAGAATTTGACCTGAAGATCCTGGATAAAAAAGGCTCGGAGAATACGGTAGCCGATCACCTTTCTAGACTCGAAGATAATGGAACAAAAGACGAATCTATCATTAATGAATCTATCAGTTACTGAAGGTAGGAGCGGTTGTTCCTTACAATATGAATTCCCATCAGAAGAAGAAGTTCTTTTCAGATGCAAAAAGGTATTATTGGGACGATCCATATCTCTACAAGTTATGTGCCGATGGCATGATCCGCAGATGTGTTCCAAATGAAGAGAAAGCCGACATCATTAATCACTGTCATACTTTAGAATGTGGCGGCCACTTCAGCACGGACCGAACAGTCGCGAAAATCCTTCAATCAGGTTTCTTTTGGCCGTCAATGTTTAAGGAGACGAGAGAGTTCATATCTCGATGTGATCGCTGTCAACGAGTGGGAAACATGACTAAAAGAGATGAAATTCCCATGAGAATCTTCATGGAAGTCGAGATTTTCGATGTCTGGGGGATCGACTTCATGGGCCCATTCCCGAATTCTGGTCCTAATTAGTATATTTTAGTAGTCGTGGATTACGTCTCCAAGTAGGTCGAAGCAATCGCAACTCCTGCTAATGATTCTAAAGTGGTGATTAAATTCTTATAGAAGAATATCTTCTCTCGGTTTGGGCTTCCGAGGGCGCTGATTAGTGACGGTGGGAGTCACTTTTGCAACCGTTACTTAGATGCGGTGTTGAAAAAGTACTCTGTCAAGCATAAGGTAACCAAACCTTACCATCCGCAGGCTAACGGTTTAGCCGAGGTTTCCAATCGGGAACTTAAGCAGATACTGGAAAAGACTGTTAGTACTTCAAGTAAAGATTGGTCATCTAAGCTAGACGACGCACTCTGGGCGTATCGGACAACATATAAGACTCCACTTGGAACTACTCCGTATAGGCTTGTATTCAGAAAGTCGTGCCATCTACCAGTTGAGCTCGAGCATAAGGCGTATTGGGCAATCAAACAGCTCAACATGAACTTAAAGGACGCTGGTCAACATCGTTTCTTACAATTAAACGAGCTAGAAGAGATCAGACAAGATGCTTTCGAAAATGCCGCCATTTACAAGGAGCGTACGAAGAGATTTCATGACAGACGTCTCCCTCAAAAGGTAATTGTTCCGGATATGAAAGTGTTATTGTTTAACTCTCGGTTGCGTTTATTTCCAGGGAAGCTTAAATCCAAGTGGTCGGTCCCTTCACGGTCAAGGAGGTGTTTCGGTATGGTACGGATGAACTACAAGGCAAGGACGGAACAACTTTTAAAGTGAACGACCAACGTGTGAAGCCGTATTTCGGAGGGGAAACGGTGGTAGCAGACACCACGTTCCTACAAGAACCAAATGAGTAATCGCCGCAAAAAGGTCTTGCCACGACCCTAACTAAGGCGCTAGGTGGGAGGCAACCCACTAGGTGTGTCGTTTTAATTTTTTGTTGTTTTTATTTTCTAATTTTTAGTGGTTTTGTTTTTAATTAATTGGTGTTCGTAGGAGTTGTGTTTTGTATCGTTGCAGGTCTCTCGTGATTCGGAGAAGTTCCCGCACGACAAGGTAAATTATTTCGGTTTTGGGTTAAAGTTGGAGAGAAAAGACGAAAATTGGGAGGAGCAAACAGTTGAGGTAATAGCCTTTGGTCCCATGTGTTTGAAGTCGAGAAAAGGGGATTGAGAGAGAATAGTGAGGAAGTTTAAAAAGGGGATTAAAATGGTGTTTAAAGTGTACAAAATAGGGGTTAAATTGGATTTAAAAATGGGGTTTAAAATGGTGATTTCCCACAAAACCCAACAGCCTTCAAAGTACCTTTCTCGTGAGTTGCCACCCTCCAATCCACGGCCTAACCCTTGCTCACCTCTGCCCTTCCCTATTTGATCGACCAAACCAAACAGCCTTTAGCGTGGGTTTTCCGTGAGTTAGCCCCTCCATCTCACGTCCCAACCCACGCGAACCACCCCCTTTTACCCCCTCGTAGCCCAAACAAACAGCCTCTACTGTGGCTTCCTTCGTGAGTTACCAACCCATCCCACGGGCTAACCCACATTAACCTCTGCCATCTCACTCGAGTGATCAAAACCAACAGCCCCTAACGTGGCTTTTTCGCGAGTTACTTCCATCCAACCGACGACCAACCCACGCGAGACCCCCCTTACCTTTTCCCTCTCGTTTCCCAGCAAACAAATACCCCCCAACGCGACTTGGTCGTGAGTTAGCCCCTCCCATCTTACATCCTTTCTCTCGTCGACCGAATGCAACCAACAGCCCCTCCAGTGGCTTTTTCGTGACTTACACCCACCCAACCCACATCAAAACCCACCCTAATCACTTGGGCCTAATACCCCTTTAGCCGATTAATTTTTTTTCATCCCACACATTTTTTTTTCAATCGGCGCCTTCTCTCAATCCCACTCTCTAATCGATTCCAACACACAAAAAGCTAGGGTTTTCTCTCAATCTTTTGCTTCTCTCTCAATCTCAACTACAAGCATCTCAATCAATCCAAGGTATGGATTCTACACTACTCCACTTCTACTTTATGCTTCCAATCAATGTTCATGTGGATTTTCGTTTTTTTCCCAACATATGGTTTTATTGTAAACCCTTTGAGCTACACTAAGAATAAAGTTGGGAAATCTCATTCTATCCACATACCATTCGTTGTGTTGCTTTAATTTTATGAGTATTGATGACTACTATCAGGATCTAATTCTTAACAATAATAATGAACTCAGAACAATATTAAAGGAGTTTGCGGAATAACACTTTAATATTCAAAGATCAATGTAACAGTGAATCAGAAATCACAATCTTGTAAACTTTATTGAATGATTTAAAGCTACAAGATTTCACACAAAACCTCAATATTGATGAACAGGCTCACCAATACGAATTCTACTTCTCTAGAACTAGGGTTCTAAACCTTGAGGTTAATTCTCTCTATCAAAAAGAAAAATTCAGAATATGGTCTTCTAAACTATACAGACTAATTCTATACATATACTAAAGATAAAAGATAATTACAAAATATAAAAGATCTTCAGTATATTCTTCTATCATTATCTTCAAACCTTCCATGATTACTGAATTATCTTCAGTCTTGATCTGCACGTATCTTGATTATCTCTTAAGCAGTATTAACTTTGTAGCAGCATTAACACTCTGAGCAGTACTAATTTTCACCAACAGTAGTAACTGTGCTCATCAGTATTAACTTTGATATGGCAGTACTAACTTCATCAAGCAGTATTAATCTGATTCAGCAGTAGTAACTTTTCTCAGAAGTAGTAACCATGTTGTTCTAGCAGCATTAACCATACTTGTGCAATTTTGTAATTCCCAACAATCTCCCCCTAACTTGACTTTTAGGAAGAGAAGTCAAGTTCTTCAATTTTTGTCTTCAAGATGCTTTCAACACTACAGCTTAGTTGCCCAAATTCAGATCCAGACCCAGACTTTGATTGATTGTTCTTCTTACCACAATTCTGGCCATTTCTGATTCCATTGCACATACTAGCTTAGCTTTCAGCATTCCATTCAGCTTCTCCTTGCTATGATCATACACTTTGTCCACCAGGTAGTATTCATGATAACAGTTATCTATTGTGATCATGTATACACCACGGTTTTCAAAGAGTATCCACTTATCAATCTTCTTAAACACATACTCATGATGTAAATCCTTGATCCTGTAAACCACTTTTTCTGGTTCAAACATCATACATAGGTATTCCATTGCAATCTTGAGAAGACTTTCTTCAGTTCCTTTCAAAATAGGCTCATAAAGCTTCATCCCCACTTTATGCATTTCTTCTAGATCAGCCCTGGAACAACTTCTGATTACTTTCCCCCAAGTGGCATATACTTCAAATATATCACCAACTCTTTTCAGCCTGAAGTAATCCTTTCTATTTTCCCTCAAGATATCCCAGAAGATGATCTCTGGAGCCTTCACAGAAATTGGAACAGCCTGAACTGGTTCTATTAGTCATATACAACCCCACATGCTCATCAGACTGACTTGCTTGCTGTGTACTTTGACTAGTTTGCTCAGTATGATCTGCCACAGATGATTCTGCTACTACTTCTTCTTCTTCAACTCTTGGTTTCTTGGACTGTTTCGTGGAAGCTATGATCTTCACTCTCTTTGCAGACTTTACTTCCACAGTAGCATTCTCTTCTTTAGTGTCTTCAGCCTTTTCTTTGGTAGGAGTGACTTCCTCAGGGAATGGTTGTTGGATGTTGAGATCATGTCTCTCCTTCATCCTTCTTTCAGCTTCTTCCCTTTGAGAAGAGTCCCCTTGAAGCTTTGTCATTTCTTTCTTATACAGCTCCTCAATCTTGCTGTATGCCATGTTGGTGAACATCTCTCCTTTGACACCAATTGAGCCTTTCAGGAAGTTTATCATTTTTCTCCTTTCCTGATTGGCCAAAAAGGTCTTAGACGGTTGTCTTTTCTGCTTTTTAATTGGCATTCTTTTGACTGGTATTTTCTTGGCTTCAACTGCAGTTTGCATGCTCTTTTGATACTCTTCATTTAGCTTTTTAGCCATATTCAGTGCAAGCTCTCTGTCCTTTTCAAATTGGAGTTGTTCCTCCTTTTCCATCTCTTCTTGAAGCTGCTTTGCTACTTCTGCATCTAATTCTATCTGGTTCTTCTTCTTTAAGGGTTGTTCAGGTTCAACCATCTTAGCTTTTCCTTTCCTTTTCAACTCTGCCTCACTGATCTCTTTGCTTGTCTTCTTTTCACTACCTCCTTCCTTAATGACCACTCTCTTGGCCTTTTTAGTAGCCTTGGGAGTGTCATTCTTGGCTTTTACTAAGGTTTCTGCAATTTCGAACTCTTCAACAGATAGCCCTGTTACTGCTGCTACCTGTTCTGTTACTGCTGCTACTTGAACCTCATCTGATTCTGCTACTTGAGGTTCTGTTTCTGGTTCTTTCTCCCCCTCAAAATCAAAACCCATCCCATATGTACTTTCCTTCTCTGCTTCAGCCTCTTGATTCTCCCCCTTGTTGAAAGCATCATTAGCATTTTTCCTCTTCTTCAACACAAATTGCCTTCTCCTCTTCTTGTGTACCAATCTTGTCACCATTTTCTTCAGTTTGGTAATCTGTACTTGTTGCGATAGAATTACCAATTTCATTTCTTCTATGTCTTTGCCTTGTTTGATAACATCCATATTAATGTTGCCCATAGTTTCCATCAATTCATTGTAGTCATATCTGTCCTCACCTCCTTTTGGTGTGTTTACCACCTTTGGAGGATCATTGGATCTTTTTGTAGTGGAAGTCTTCTGCCTAGCAGAAGCACCCTCCACCCCCTTGGTTTCTTGGCACCTGGGACCTTTGGATGATTGCTCACCCAAAGTTGCCATGGGGAAGGTCTTATTGATGTTACCACTGGCCTCCTCTGTGCTAGCAGGAGTAGTGACAACCTTTGCACCCATATGTTCATGCATCTCCTCTGTGAGCACCTCCTTGGGGTTGGGAGACACCCCTATGGTTTCCCTACAGATATTCTCTAATGGAGAATTCTCCATTAGAGGGCTTAAAGGCTCTGTGGGTGAAGGTACAAGAAGGGAAGGAGCCTTCTTTACCTTTATCCTCATGTACGTATTGGTGATTGGTGAAGTTGGTTTTTGAAGAAGGGACTGTGGGATTGATATACTGATTGAAGGTTGGGATTGGATTTTAGTGGGATAGTCTAATGAGGGCCTTGACCCTGAAGCCATACCTTCTTGATTGTGGGACACCACCATCATTGTAGAGAACAATGGGGTGTCAACTCCTTCCGAGTCCAATGGAGATCTCTTCATATGTGAAAAGACCATGCCTTTGGGGATTTTAGGTACATATACCTCATCAAATTGAGGCATATCCGTCAATTCATTGGTTATAACTGCCTGGACAAATCTTGGGTACATATAAAAACTCTTTTTGATTCCCATGTTTGACACAAGGTCATTGAAAATCATTTTAGAAAAATTGTACTTTCTGGCAGTGGCCAAGCAGACCAAAGCATAAGCAATGGTACTACTGAACTCACTCCATCCAGTAGTCTTTTTGGAAATACAATGCATAAGGGTATGGACAAAGAAACGCCATTGGGGAGAAAATTTTGCTTTTGAGAACTTGAAAACACCCAATGGGCCTCCATACCCCATTCTAGTAAGACTTGAAAACAGATCATCATTAGAGATAGATGAGATACCTGAGGCATCATCTAGACGTAGACTGATGCGAATTACCTCTTCAGAAACTGTCAAGGGTTTGTCACACACCCTTGTCTTGATAACTTGCACACCATTTTCAGTAACAATGGTGGCATTTGCCCAGAATTGTTTCTGGTGCTCAATGTAGATGGATGGTGACACTGTAAGAGCATATGCGATATGGCTTGTCTTGAGAAAACCGACTATCTGGTGAAATCCATTAGCCTGCTTCGGCTTTTGAAGCATTGCGATTTCGTTGTGCTCATCAATGAACGCCATGGATGCCATCGAGCTTGAGTGTTCTTGCCTGAAACTTACTAGGTGCTTGAGAGAAAAAGGATTAGAGAGAAGATGAATAGTATTCAAAGAGTCGTTATGAGCTTTTAGGCGGGCAAAAAGAGTATTTATACGATTCGGGAAAGAAGCAGTATTAACTCAGAGCAGTATTAACTAACTAGCAGTATTAACTGAGAGCAATATTAACCACTAGCAGTATTAACTAACTAGCAGTATTATCTGAGAGCAGTATTAACCACTAGCAGTATTAACTAACTAGCAGTATTAACTGAGAGCAGTATTAACCACTAGCAGTATTAACTAACTAGCAGTATTAACTGAGAGCAGTATTAACCACTAGCAGTACTAACTAACTAGCAGTATTAACTGAGAGCAGTATTAACCACTAGCAGTATTAACCACTAGAAGTATTAACTAACTAGCACTTTTTGAAGCTTGAGTTGATCTGAACAAGGCAATACTTTTTCTGAGAAAGATGATTAGTAGCACCAAATAACAGGTATGTAAAAACTTTATAAAACATGGGTTCATTCAGAGTTGATCATGCCCACACTTGTGACCAAGAAAGTGAATCTACCCACATCAAAAGCTTTAGTGAATAGATCAGCAAGCTGGTTGTCAGTATGAACTTTAGCAACTTGAATAAGCTTCTTTTCATTACAGTCTTTAATAAAGTGATACCTGATCTCAATATGCTTTGTTTTGGAGTGCTTAACTGGATTGTTAACAATGCTTATTGCACTGCTATTGTCAATGAAGATTGGAGTGTGAAGAAAGGTTACCCCATAGTCCAGCATTTGATTCTGAATCCATAGAACCTGAGAGCAGCAACTTGTAGCAGCAATGTACTCAGCTTCTGTTGTTGATAAGGACACAGTAGTTTGCTTCTTACACTGCCAAGATACTAGTCTTGCACCCAAAAACTGACATCCACCTGAAGTAGACTTTCTATCCATATTAGCACCACCCAAGTAACTGTCTGAATAAGCAATCAAGTCAAAGTTGGATTCATAAGGATACCAAAGACCTAATCTAGGTTTCCCTCTTAAGTATCTGAAAATCCTTTTAACTGCTTGAAGATGTGATTGCTTTGGCTTGACTTGGAATCTGGCACACACACACACTGGAAACATGATGTCTGGTCTTGAGGCTGTGAGATACATGAGAGATCCAATCATTGATCTATAAAGATGGACATCAAAATCCTCCCCCTCAAGATCAACAGTGATCTGTTTGTGAGTTTCCATTGGTGTGCTTGCTGGTTTTGAGTCTTTTAAACCATATTTTTCCAGGATGCCTTTCACATACTTTGATTGACTTATGAAGATCCCATCTTTCTGCTGTTTCACTTGAAGCCCAAGGAAGAAGGTAAGTTCACCCATTGCACTCATTTTGAAGCTCTTGTGTATCAACTTTTCAAAGTCTCTACACATCTGTTCTTTTGTAGATCCAAAGATGATGTCATCCACATAGATCTGAACAAGTAGGATGTCCTTCTTACTTCTTCTAATGAAGAGGGTCTTGTCAATTATTCCCCTTTCAAACCCATTTTCTAAGAGATAGGTAGACAGTGTATCATACCATGCTCTTGGGGCTTGATGTAGACCATAAAGTGCTTTCTTCAGTTTATATACTCTGTCAGGATATGATGGATTTTCAAATCCAGGGGGCTGACAGACATATACTTCTTCATCAATTGTACCATATAGAAAGGCACTCTTCACATCCATTTGATATACCTTAAACTTCATGTATGAGGCATAGGCTAGAAATAGCCTAATTGCCTCTACCCTTGCAACTGGAGCAAATACTTCGTCATAATCTATGCCTTCTTCCTAAGTGTATCCTTGTGCCACTAGCCTTGCTTTGTTTCTGATTACTATTCCTCTCTCATCCTTTTTGTTCCTGAAAATCCACTTGGTGCCAATAGCTCTATGACCTTTTGGAAAGTCCACCAAGTCCGAAACATCTTGCAACATAAACTGTAGTAACTCTTCTTGCATGGCTTCTATCCAACTTGCATCTTTCATTGCATCATAGGCCTTCTTAGGCCCAATCTGGGATAGAAAGCAAGAGAGTACAGTATGTTGCTGATCCTGCATCTCTTGAAGTCTGCTTTGATTTCTAGTTATCATTGGAGAAGAGATGTCTCCTATTACCAGCTCTGGAGGATGGTTCTTTTGAGTTCTTGTCTGGTGACTAGGTTCTTCATTAATTCCAACATCTAAATTGGAATCATTTAAGTCAGCTGAGGGGATCTCATCAGCTACTTCTGGCTCTTCATGATCTGAATTCTCCTTATCTCTTCCTTCTTCTTCACTCTGAATTGGTTCAGTAATAGTCTCCTTTTCACCAACTTCAACAGGTTCTATTGTAGGTATGGGAAAGATCATAGACTGAGGAATAATGTCATGTACTTGTACATCCCCTGATCCTCCACTTCCTGAACCTGCATGATCATTACTACTGAAACCCAAAGAGTTAGTTAGTGAATCAATGTCAATCAACCACTGAGGACCTGAACCAATAGGATTTGGTGTGTTCTCATTGCATTTGACATTGTCACTTTCCTCAATTATTCTAGAAGAAGAATTAAATACTCTGTAGGCCTTACTCTGAGATGAGTAACCAACAAGAAAACCATCATCTGCCTTGCTATCAAACTTTCCTAAGTGAGTTTTGGTATTGAGAATGGTACAAGGACACCCAAAAGGTTTGAAAAATCCAATAAATGGTTTTCTTTTATTTAAAATCTCATATGGTGTCTTTTTTTTAGGCTTGACTACTAGAACTCTGTTTTGGACATAACAAGCAGTATTAACTGCTTCAGCCCAGAAAGTAATTGGAAGTGCTCTGATACCACTTGTCAGGATCTAATTCTTAACAAGAATAATGAGCTCATAAACAATATTAAAGAAGTTTGCGGAATAAGCTAACAGAGATCTAGCAGCTTCAATCAGTGTCCTATTCCTTCTCTCAGTGCAACACCATTTTGTTGTGGAGTCCTAGGAGCACTGTATTGCCTCTCAATTCCTTTTTCTTCACAAAAGGTGTTTAGGTCAAGATTTTTAAATTCAGTACCATTGTCTGACCTAATGACTTTTACCTTTTGATTTGTCTGGTTTTCACTTCTTAGAATAAATGATTTGATCAGTCCACTAGTCTCATCCTTAGTCCTTAGAAAATATACCCAAGTAAATCTAGAGTAATCATCAACAATAACTAAGCAGTATGATTTCTTACCTATACTCATAACATTTGTAGGATCAAACAGATCCATATGCAACAACTGAAGAGAAGAGGAAGTAGTGTTCAACTCTTTGGACTTATGAGAAGTTTTGTGTTGTTTGCCTTTGAGACAAACAACACAATGATCATCACATGAAAAGACTTTTGAAGGCAGACCTCTTACAAGGTTATTTTTATCAAGTTTATTCATTGTTTTAAAGTTCATGTGACACATCCTTCTGTGCCAAAGTGATGATTCATCCAAAGATGCTTTTGAAACAAGACAGTTTAGGGATGAACCAGTTGAAACATTTTCCATATCCAAATAATAGACATTATCCTTTCTGGGAGTTCTTAGTAGTATCATCTTTTCATTAACTACCTTTAATCCAGGAGCATGACTAATGCATTCAGAATCAGTGAATAATATACTATGCTTTTTGTCACAAACCTGTGATACACTTAACAGGTTGTTCCTTAACTGCTCAACATAGAAAACATCTTCAAAGGTCATTCTACCTTTTGTTACATAACCCTTACCACTGATCTTACCTCCATCTGGAGTATTACCAAAGGCAACATGTCCTCCATCAATTTTCTTGAAATTATTGAGGCAAGCCATGTTCCCTGTCATGTGCCTAGAGCAACCACTATCAACATGCCAGATGCTCTTTCCCTTGAGCTGTTGATTGCCCTGCACATAAGATAAATCAATTAGTATTGATTGGGAACCCAATCCAAAGTGGTTTTGGGTCTCCCTTTCTCATCAAAGTATTTACACTCCTTTTTGATGAGATTTTTAAAATCAGAACACTCTTTACTATAGTACTTTGTCAAGATGATTGGTCTAGCAACACAAACACTAGAAGCAGTACTAACAGAGTTAGCAGCACTAACAGGTTTAGCAGTAATAACCTTGTTAGAAGCACTAACAGAGTTAGCAGTATTAACAGTTGAAGAAGTACTAACAATGTCAGCAGCACTAACATTGATAGCAGTAGTATTGCTTCTAGCAGCACTAACTTTGTCAGCAACACTATTTGTGGTAGCAGTACTAACAGTTTTAGTGCTTTTAGGAATCCACATCTTGACACTTTCTTTCACAGTCTTTTTCTTCATGTGGCTGACAGGATCGAATTCTCAACAAGAATTATGAATACGCAGAAACAATATCAAAGAAGTTGCGGAATAACACTTTGATATTCAATGTAACAGTAAACAAACAGTGAGTATGACTAACAACTTGTAAACTTGTATTGAATGATTAAAATCACAAGATTACACACTCAACCTCAATCTTGAAGAACAGACTCTTTCAAGACGAATTCTACTTCTCTAGAATTAGGAACTATGCCTTGAGGTTGATTCTTTCTCTAAAACAAAAACCTTAGAATGAACTATATTTTAAACTATTCTGTACATTCTATACATATACTGAGTAAAAGATAATTACAATAAATAAAATATCTTCAGAATATCTTCCATGAATATCTTCAGTCTATCCAGCTGTCATTCTTGTAATTCAGATCTTCATCTCATAAGCAGCACTAATCATCTTGGAAGTATTAACTGAAACTTGGCAGCATTAACTCCTAAGCAGTACTAACTTCTAGCAGTACTAACTAGCTAAGCAGTACTAACTTTGTTCAAGCAGCACTAACTTTAACTAGCAGTATTAATTCTACTAGAAGTAGTAATACCTAGCAGCATTATCTTTGATATGCTCTGGCAGTACTAACTCTGAACTAGCAGCATTAAAGAGTTGTTCACATCTTCAGTTCCCAACAATCTCCCCCTAACTTGACTTTTGAAAGAGAAGTCAAGTTCTTCAGATCTGATCTTTAAGATGCTCCCAAAACTTTGTCATGGCTTATATTCCAGTGTTTGCATCCAACCCCAAACTCTGATTAATTGTTCTTTGGATCAAATACTTAGCCATCTCTGAATTTTCAACACATCCAAGCTTCTTCTTCAACATTAAATGAAGTTTCAATCTGCTATGGTTGTATACTTTATCCACTAGGAAGTATTCAATGTGATTTCTATCCAAAGTCACAGAATATACTCCACTAGTTTCATACAAAGTCCAATTGGTAACTGCTTGAAAAACACTCCTTATGATCTCCTCCACTTCATCAGGTTTGAACATCATACACAGATATTCCATCACCAGTTTTGTAATTGAAATCCCTGGAGCTTTCAACTTATCTGTGTACAACTTCATCCCTATATCAAACATTTCTTCAATATCTGATCTTGAGCATGTTCTGACAATTTTAGCCCAAGTACTGTAGACTTCATACTTTTCATCTTTCATTGTAGATGACTCAGGTGCCTCTTTTTCTTCAGCAACCTTTTCAGCCTCTTCTTCCATTAATCTAGGCTTCTTTGTAGGCTTTCTCCTGGCAATCATCTTTGTTCTTTTTAAAGTCCTTAGACTTTCACCAATTGTTGCTTCCTTCTCTGGAGTTTCTTGCTCATCAGGGAATGGTTTTTGTAAGAAATCATTGCTTTCTTTCATTCTTTTCTCCATTTCAACCCTTGCAAGATCATCCCCTTGAAGCTTTATCATCTCAGCATCATACATCTTCTTGAGCTTCTCAAAAGACATCTTTGAAAACATATCAACCTTGACACCTACTGCACCCTTGAGAAAAGTAATCATTTTCTTTCTCTCTTGAGCACCCAGGTATGTCTTTGAAGGTTGTCTTTTCCTAGCAGCCATTTTAATCTTAGTAGGCTTCCTCAAAGATGTGGCTTTCTGCTTGGCTTGTTCTGTTGCTAAGCTTTGTTGATAGGCTTTGTTTAACTCTGCAGCCATTGCTTTAGCTATCTCTATATCCTTTTGCACTTGCATGGTTTCTGCTTCTTCAAGCTTAGCCTGTATCTTCCTAGCTAGAGCTTCATCTGATTCAATCATCTTCTGCTTTTTCATTGGTTTATAAGATTCAACTAGCTTTGCCTTAAGTTTCTCTTTACCCATCTCTTTCTCAATACTAGAGTTCTTTGCTTTTTCACCTCTTTCTTTTATGACAACTCCTTTGGCCTTTGAGGTGACCTTGGGAGTATCATGTTTGGCTTTGATGAGTGTTTCTGCAATCTCAAGCTCTGTAAGGACCTCTTTTACTGTTTCTGCTGCTTCTTTCAGCTCAGCAGTATTAACCATTTCTGCTGCTTTACTTGAACTGGCAGTATTAATGGTTTCTGCTGCTGGCTCTGTTTCTGCTGCTTGCTCATTCTCCCCCTCAACATCATGTTTTTCCTCTTGCTCCACCTTAGTTTTTGCATCTTCCATATTTTCATCAGCTTCTGACTCCCCCTTTTTGGGAGCATCAGTCACTGGTTTCCTCCTTCTGAGTACAAATTGCTTCTTCTTCTTTTGGAAAAGCAATTTCCTTACCATTTGCTTCAAGTAGAGGATCTGTTCTTGTTGTGACAGAACAATGAGTTTAAGTTCTTCAATCTCTTGACCTTGTTTGATCACATCCATATTGATGTTTCCCATGGTTTCCATCAATTCGTCATAGTTATATCTGTCCTCACCTTCTCCAGGAGTGTTACCCCCTTTTGAATGATCATTGGATCTTTTAGTAGTGGAAGCCTTTTGGCTAGCAGAAGCACTATCCACCCCCTTGGGTTCTTGGCACCTGGGACCTTTGGATGATTTCTCACCCAAAGTTGCCATGGGGAAGGTCTTAGAGATGTTACCACTGTCCTTCTCTGTGCTAGCAGAAGTAGTGGCAGCCTTCTCACCCATATGCTCTTCCATCTCCTTAGAGAGCACCTCCTGAGGGTTGGGAGACACCCTATTGGATTCCCTGTTGATATTCTCTATTGGAGAATTCTCTAATAGAGGGCTTAAAGGCTCAGTGGGTGATGGTACAAGAAGGGAAGGAGCCTTCTTTACCTGTTTTCTTTGATAATTTTGGGTGATTGGAGAAGTTGGCTTATGAAGGAGAGACTGGGGGATTGATATAGAGTGGGAAGGTTGGGATTGGCTAGCAGTGGGATGGTCTAATGGGGGCCTTGACCCTGCTGCCATACCTTGTTGTGGTTGGGACACCACCATCATTGTTGAGAACAATGGGGTGTCAACTCCTTCCGAGTCCCTAGGAGATCTTCTCATATTTGAGAAAACCTTGCCTTTAGGGGGTTTAGGTACATATACCCCATCAAAGTGAGGTATGTCCGACAATTCAGTAGTTATAACTGTCTGAATAAATCTGGGATACATGAAGAAACTCTTCTTGTTGTCCAGATTTGAGACAAGATCATTGAAGATCATTTGAGAAAAATTATATTTTCTAGCAGTGGATAAACAAACCAAAGCATATGCAATGGGACTGCTAAATTGGCTCCAGCCAGTTGTTTTCTTTGAAATACAGTGCATCAAGGTATGAACAAAGAACCTCCATTGGGGTGAAAATTTAGCTTTGAAAAACTTAAAAATCCCCATTTGGCCTTCATACCCCATTCTTGAAAGATTTGAGAAAAGTTCCTCATTAGGAATAGAGGTTATACCTGCAGCATCATCTAGACGTAGACAGATGCGTAGTACCTCTTCAGTAACGGTTAGGGGTTTTTCACACACCCTTGTCTTGATCATTTGCACACCATTTTCAGTAACAATGGTTGCATTAGCCCAAAATTGCCTTTGATGCTCTATGTAGATAGTTGGTGATACAGTGAGAGCATGGGCAATGTGGCTGGACTTCAAAAAGTCGACTATCTGGTGAAAACCTTCAGCTTGTTTCGGCTTTTGGAGCATCGCGATTTCATTGTGCTCGTCAATGAAAGCCATGGATGCCATTGAACGTGAGTGTTCTTGCCTGAAAACTTGGTACTTGAGAGAAAAGGGTTAGAGCGCAAGTGAACAGTATGCAAAGAGTCGTTATGAACTTTTTAGGCGGGGAAAGGGTATTTATAGCTTGTGGATTATAAGCAGTATTAACCCTAAAAATTTAGTGAAAGCAGTATTAACAGTGAACAGTATTAACTGAAGGCAGTATTAACCACTAGCAGTATTAACTAACTAGCAGTATTAACTGAGAGCAGTATTAACTGAGAGCAGTATTAACTGAGAGCAGTATTAACTGAGAGCAGTATTAACTGAACACTGGCAGTAGTAAAATTGTACTGGCAGTACTAAAACTGTACTGGCAGTACTAAAACTGTACTGGCAGTATTAATCATACTTATACTTTAAAGCTTTGTGAAGGACTGAGTACTGCTATACTTTTTCTGAAAAAGAAGATTAGGACCACCAAGAATAAACAATATACAGGTATTGAACCACTTTTTAAGTAGGAGCTTATTCAGAGTTGATCATTCCCACACTTGTTACCAAGAAAGTGAATCTACCCACATCAAATGCTTTGGTGAATAGATCAGCAAACTGGTTATCAGTATGAACTTTTACAACTTGAATAAGTTTCTTTTCATTGCAATCTCTTATGAAGTGATACCTGATCTCAATGTTGCTTTGTCTTTGAGTGCTTGACAGGATTATTAACAATGCTGATAGCACTGCTATTATCAATAAAAATTGGAGTGTGTAGAAAGGTTACCCCATAGTCCAACATTTGATTCTGAATCCATAAGACTTGAGAACAGCAACTTGCAGCTGCTATGTACTCTGCCTCTGTTGTAGATGTGGACACTGTGGTTTGTTTCTTGCACTGCCATGACACTAGTCTTGCACCCAAAAACTAGCATCCTCCAGAAGTAGATTTTCTGTCCAAGTTTGCTCCACCTAGATCACTGTCTGAGTATGCAAGTAGGTCAAATGATGAGTCATGAGGATACCAAAGTCCCAATCTGGGTTGCCCTTTGAGATATCTGAATATCCTCTTAACAGCTTGATAGTGTGATTGCTTTGGCCTAACTTGGAATCTTGCACATACACAGACTGGAAACATTATGTCTGGCCTAGAGGCTGTAAGATACATGAGAGAGCCAATCATGCATCTATAATGATGAACATCCATATCCTCCCCCTCAAGTTCTGCTGTTATCTGCTTGTGTGTCTCCATGGGTGTGCTGGCAGGTTTTGAATCTGAGAAACCAAACTTGGTTAGAATGTCCTGCACATACTTGGACTGACAGATAAAGATTCCATCTGACTTCTGTTGAACTTGGAGTCCAAGGAAGAAAGTAAGTTCCCCCATGGAACTCATTTTGAACCTTTGATGCATTATTTCCTCAAACTCCTTGCACATGATGTCTCTTGTGGATCCAAAGATAATATCATCCACATAGATTTGGACCAGCAAGATATCCTTCTTCTTTCTCTTGATGAACAGAGTCTTGTCAATGACTCCTCTTTCAAAGCCATTTTCCAAGAGATAGGATGACAGAGTGTCATACCATGCTCTTGGTGCTTGATGCAGTCCATAAAGTGCTTTCTTCAATTTGTAGACTCTGTCTGGATAGCTTAGATTTTCAAACCCTGGTGGTTGACAGACATAAACTTCTTCTTCAATTGAGCCATATAGAAATGCACTTTTTACATCCATTTGATAGACTTTGAATTTCATATAAGAAGCATAGGCCAGGAACAATCTAATTGCTTCTATCCTTGCCACTGGTGCAAATACTTCTTCATAATCTATTCCTTCTTCTTGTGTATACCCTTGAGCCACCAACCTTGCTTTATTCCTTATTACTATTCCTCTCTCATCTCTCTTATTTCTGAAGACCCATTTAGTGCCTATTGATCTTTGACCTTTAGGAAGGTCTACCAGATCCCAAACATCTTGCAGCTTAAATTGCAGTAGCTCTTCTTGCATGGCTTCTATCCAACTGGACTCTTTCATAGCATCATGAGCCTTCTTAGGCTCAAGCTGGGATAAAAAACAAGAAAGCACTGTATGTTGTTGGTCTTGCATCTTTTGCAGTCTGCTTTGATTTCTAGTCATCATAGGAGAAGAGATATCTCCTATTACCAACTGAGGAGGATGATTCTTTTGAGTTCTGGTGTGATGACTAGACTCTTCATTGAGTCCAATCTCTAAATTTGAGTCATTCAACTCAACTGAGGTAATTTCAGCAGCTACTTCAGATTCTTTATTTTCTTCACTCTCCTCAGCTCTTCTTTCTTCTTCACTCTGATTTGGTTCAGCAGATGGCTCCTTTTCACATACTTCAACAGGATCCACTTTTCCACTTATTTTACCACCTGTAAGATTATCTCCAAATGCAACATGTCCTTCATTGATATGATTGAAATCCTGAAGGCATGACATGTTACCTGTCATGTGCCTAGAGCAACCACTATCAACATGCCATATGCTCTTCCCCTTGAGCTGTTGGTCGCCCTGCACATAAGATAAATCAGTTAGTATGAAATAGGAACCCAAGCCAAAGTGGTCTTGGGTACCCCTTTCTCATCAAAATATTTACATTCTTTCTTGACAAGATTTTTGAACTTTGACTCCTCATTTCTGGAGTACTTTGTCACAATGATTGGTTTGGAAACACATTTGCTAGAAGCAGTACTGGTTTTAGAAGTACTAACTGCATTAGCAGCACTTGCATGCTTAGCAGTACTAACCTTGTTAGATGTAGTAACTGTGTTAGCAGCAGTAACTGTGTTAGCAGTATTAACCTTTGAAGAGGTACTAACAGTACTAGCAGCATTAATATTTTCAGCAGTACTAACACTGGTAGCAGCAGTAATGCTTCTAGCAGCACTATCCCTGTCAGCAGTACTAACAGTTTTAGTGCTTCTTGGCACCCACATTTTAATACTTTCTTTTAAAACCCTTTTCTTCATGGTGCCTTTGGTTTCAACAAAATTCTTAACCACATGTTTCTTTCCAGCCTTCCTATAACCAACAGGTTTTTGCACAAATCCTTGAAAGTTCATCTGTTGGTTAATAGGGTTAAAGAAACAGTGATTAGCCAAATGGTTTAACTTACCACATATGAAACAAGGTTTTCGTCTGATTATTTTATTCAGATCAACTCCTTGTTTCTGAGCCCATTGATTATTCCAGTTTCTTTGGTTACCTCTTTTTATACCAGAATTTAGGCTCTCAGATTTGTTGCAAGCACACTGTTTACAAGGTCCAGGATTCACAACAGTGGTTTGTTTGTAATGGACCTTGTTATCCTTTCCTTTGGTCTTCTCTATCTTCTTATACTTGACCCAGATCCTTCCACCTCCCTCATTGGTAACAATGTTGTTTTCTAAGGGTATCTCTTTATTCACAGCATTGTTCCTATTCTTACTGGCTTCTTTCTCAGTCATATCCTTAGAAAACAACTGCCTCATCCAAAGGATCTATCTTAAAGGCTGTCAGGATCGAATTCTCAACAAGAATTAATTCTCAGAAACAATATCAAAGAAGTTTGCGGAATAACACTTTGATATTCAATGAAACAGTAAATCAACACAGAAAATATGAATAACAAACTGTAAGCTTTTATTTGATGCTTTGAAGTTACAAGATTACTCACTCAACCTCAATATTGATGAACAGGCTCACCAATACGAATTCTACTTCTCTAGAATTAGGATCTATGCCTTGAGGTTGTTTTTCTCTAAAAGAATGAAAACTAAAAATTATCTAACTATTCTAAACAATTCAATATATATACTGAATACAAAGATAATTACAATAAATAAAATATCTTCAGTATATCTTCTATGTATATCTCTAAGCTTCCATGTATATCCTTTCATACGAATCTTCATCATATAAGCAGTATTAATCTTCAGCAGCATTAACTATTAAGCAGTACTAACCACTAGCAGTACTAACTAGCTAAGCAGTACTAACTTTGTTCAAGCAGCACTAACTTTGACTAGCAGTATTAATAGTACTAGCAGTAGTAACACTCAGCAGTATTAACCTTTATGTCTTCTAGCAGTATTAACTCTGAACCAGCAACATTAACCATACTTGAGTTTTTCTTCAGTTCCCAACAATCTCCCCCTAACCTGACTTTTAGAAAGAGAAGTCAAGTTCTTCAGAATTAATCTTCAAGATGCTTTCAACACCTCTGATTCAATTTCCCAAATTTGGATCTAGGCCCAAGCTTTGATTTACAGTTCTTCTCACCACAATCTTGGCCATCTCTGAATCCTTTGTACAAACCAGTGTAGCTTTAAGCATCCCTTCTAACTTCTCCTTGCTATGCTCATAGATTTTGTCCACCAGGTAGTATTCATGATAACAATTGTCAATAGTAATCATGTATACTCCACAGTTTTCAAACAGTATCCATTTGTCAATCTTCTTGAATATGAACTCATGCATATGATCTTTAATCCTATGGTGCACTCTTTCAGGCTCAAACATCATGCACAAGTATTCCAATGTCACTTTGAGAAGATTCTCTTCAGTACCTTTCAACACAGGTTCATAAAGTTTCATCCCAACTTTATATAGTTCTTCCATATCAGCTCTTGAACAACTTCTGATGACTTTCCCCCATGTTGAATAAGCTTCAAATGAACCATCAGCTCTCTTGATTCTGAAGAAATTCTTTCCATTGTCTCTAAGAATATCCCAGAAGATGATCTCTGGAGCTTGCATAGAGATTGGAACAGCTTTCAAAGGTTCCACTATTGTCATGTACGGATCCATACTTTCATCAGTTTGCTTAGTGACCTGCTCTGGACTCTGTACTGGCTCTGTTGGGGATGTGACTGAAGGTTCTGCTTCCTTTTCAGTTTCTTCCACCCTAGGCCTTTTCAACTGCCTTTTTGGAGCAATTGATTTCACTCTTTTTCCAGACTTGGCTTCTATACCAACATTTCCAGGTTCTTCCTTCTTCTCTTCTGCTTCTTCTATGGAAGGTGTAGTTTCCTCAGGGAATGGTTGTTGGATGTTGAGATCATGTCTCCCTTTCATCCTTCTCTCAGCCTCCTCCCTTTGTGCTGAATCCCCTTGAAGCTTGGCCATTTCCTTGTTATACAACTCTTCAATCTGAGAGAATGCCATGTGGGTAAACATCTCCCCCTTAACACCAATTGCACCTTTCAGGAAGTTTATCATTTTTCTTCTTTCCTGATTGGCCAAAAATGTCTTGGAGGGTTGTCTTTTCTGCTTTTGTTTCTGAATTGGCATCTTCTTAACTTGGAGTTTCTTGACCTGAGTTGCTGTCTGAGCTGCTTCTTTCAAACTCTTTTGGTATTCTGCATTTAACTTCTTGGCCATTATCCTTGCAAGCTCTCTATTAGTTTCTGTTTGAAATTGCTCCTCTTTTTCCATTTGCTCTTGAAGCTGCTTTGCCATCTCCTCATCCATTTCAATCTTACTCCTCTTCTTTGAAGGTTGTTCAGGTTCAATCATCTTTCCTTTTCCTTTTATATCCTCCTTCATTTTCTTCTTTTGAGGTTCTCCTTCATTGATGACCACTCCTTTGGCCTTTTGAGTAGCCTTAGGAGTGTCATTCTTTGCTTTTACTAAAGTCTCTGCTATCTCCATTTCTTCCACAGAGATCCCTATTTCTGCTGCTTCAGTTTCTGCTGCTACTTTTACTTCAGCAGCAGTAACTGTTTCTGTTTCCATCTCTTCCTCTGTCTCCCCCTCAACTTCAGCTTTCTTTTCAACAGTTTCCCCTTCATGCTTCTCCCCCTTGTTGAAAGAATCTTGAACTTTGTCCCTCTTTTTGAGTACAAACTGTTTCCTTCTTTTCTTTTGAACCAGCCTGGTCACCATCTTCTTCAATTTTTCAATCTGGACTTGTTGTGACAGGATCACCAGCTTCATCTCCTCTATTTCTTTTCCTTGTTTCAGAACATCTAGATTGATGTTACCCATTGCCTCCATCAATTCATCATAGTTATATCTGTCCTCACCTTCTCCAGGAGTGTTACCCCCTATTGAAGGATCATTGGATCTTTTAGTAGTGGAAGTCTTCTGCCTAGCAGAAGCACTATCCACCCCTGTGGTTTCTTGGCACCAGGGACCTTCAAATGATTGCTCATTCAAAGTTGCCATGGGGGAGGTCTTATTGATGTTACCACTTTCCTCCTCTGTGCTAGCAGGAGTAGTGGCAACCTCATCACCCATATGCTCTACCTCCTCCTCAGAGAGCACCTCCTTTGGGTTGGGAGACACCCTTGTGGTTTCCCTTTGGATATTCTCTAGGGGAGAATTCTCCCTTAGAGGGCTTATAGGCTTAGTGGGTAATGGTACAAGAAGGGAAGGAGCCTTCTTTACCTGTTTTCTCTTGTAGGTTTGGGTGATGGGAGAGGTTGGTTTTTCAAGAAGGGACTGGGGAATTGATTTTGAGAGGGAAGGTTGGGCTTGGCTAGCAGTGGGTTGGTCTAATGGGGGCCTTGACCCTGCTGCCATACCTTCATTGGTTTGGGACACCACCATCATTGTAGAGAACAATGGGGTGTCAACTCCTTCAGAGTCCCCAGCAGATCTTCTCATATTTGAGAAAACCTTGCCTTTGGGGGGTTTAGGTACATATACCCCAACAGGTTGAGGTATATCCGTCAATTGATTAGTAATAACTTCTTGAACAAACCTGGGATACATAAAGAAGCTCTTTTTGTTTCCCATGTTTGAGACAAGATCATTGAAAATCATTTTAGAAAAATTGTACTTTCTGGCAGTGGCCAAGCACACCAAAGCATAAGCAATAGTGCTGCTGAACTCACTCCATCCAGTAGTCTTTTTGGATATACAATGCATAAGAGTATGGACAAAGAAACGCCATTGGGGTGAGAATTTTGCTTTAGAAAATTTGAAAACACCCAATGGGCCTCCATACCCCATTCTTGTAAGATTTGAAAACAGTTCATCATTTGGGATAGAAGTTATACCAGAGGCATCGTCTAGACGTAGACTGATGCGAATAACCTCTTCAGTAACTGTAAGTGATTGATCACAGATTCTTGTCTTGATCATTTGCACACCATTTTCCACAACAATGGTTGCATTAGCCCAGAACTGCCTTTGATGCTCAATGTAGATTGTAGGGGATACAATAAGAGCATGAGCAATGTGGCTTGTCTTGAGGAAATCCACAATCTGATGAAATCCTGAAGCTTGCTTTGGCTTTTGTAGCATCGCAATCTCGTTGTGCTCGTCGATGAAAGTCATGGATGCCATTGATCTTAGTGAAAACTTGCCTGAAAACTTCGAACTTGAAAGAGAAAAGGTTTTGAGTGCAAGAGAACAGTATGCAAAGAGTCGTTATGAACTTTTAGGCGGGCAAAAAGTATTTATAGTATTCGGAATATAAGCAGTATTAAGCTAGAGCAGTATTAACTACTAGCAGTATTAACTGAAAGCAGTATTAACCACTAGCAGTATTAACTGAAAGCAGTATTAACCACTAGCAGTATTAACTGAAAGCAGTATTAACCACTAGCAGTATTAACTGAAAGCAGTATTAACCACTAGCAGTATTAACTGAAAGCAGTATTAACCACTAGCAGTATTAACTGAAATCAGAAAGCAGTATTAACCACTAGCAGTATTAACTGAAAGCAGTATTAACCACTAGCATTATTAACTACTCTTACACTTTTTGACACCATCCTTTTTCTCTTACTACTTTGTTCATCCCCTGATCCTTTTCTTCTTGATCCTTCATGATCATTATTCCCTCTGGAGTATTTCTAACTTTAACCTTCTGCTGGATCAAAAGTAACATGTCCTTCATCAAATCTTTTAAGGAATTTGAAGGCAGTCCATGTTCCTTGTTATGTGCCAAGAGCAACCATTTTCTTCATTCAGAATGCTCTTCCTCTTGAGCTTTTGATTGCCCTGCACACTTGATAAATCAGTTAGTCTTGGAGGGAACCCAAGCCAAAGTGGTCTTGGGTTGTCCTTTCTCATTTATATAATCTGTCAGTTTGGTCTGGATGAGTTGTTTAGGAATCTCATGGCTGGAATACTTTGTCAAGATTATAGGCTTAGCAACATTACTACTAGAAGCAGCACCAACCTTGTTAGCAGTACTAACTTGGTTAGCAGCACTATTTCTGTTAACAGTACTATCTGGGATAGCAGTACTAACATGTTTCTTTACTTTTGGAACCCAAACCTGAACAAGGTTGTTTGCTTTCTTTGTCTTTAAGTTACTCCTTTGTTTATTTGAAGTACTTTTCTTAGTTTTAGCAAACTTGTTTTGAACATGAGACTTTTTAGGTGCTCTGTTCTCAGCCATTTGATTCCTTCCTTGCTTCCTATAACCAAAGGAGTTTTGAGTTTGTCTTTGAAAATTTACTCTTTGGTTTATAGGATTGAAATAACAGTATTTGGCAAGATGATTCAATTTGCCACAGATAAAACAAGGTTTTGGTCTATTGATTTTACTCAAATCAACCCCTTGTTTTTGTGCCCACTGATTATTCCAGTTTCTCTGATTTCCCCTTGGTTTATCATGTTTTTGGGGCTCAGATTTATTGCAAGAACACTGTTTACAAGGGACAGGATTCACAACTGTGGTTTGCTTATAATGGACCTTCTTGTTCTTTCCCTCAGTCTTTTCTATCTCTTTGGACTTGATCCAGTGCTTTCCACATTCCTCATTGGTGATAATATGATTTTCTTTAGAAATCTCACCACTCCCAGTGTTCTCCTTACTCTTTTCACTAGAGTTCTCTTCTTCAGAGTCTGTTTCAACCACCACTTTGTCTAAAGGATCTACCTTAGTGGCTCCAACAGGCAATTCCTTCCTATCCTTGGTCTCTAGTAAGTTTGATATAGGAGGAATGTAATTGTTGTTGTATGGTGGTGGTGTGGTGTTATAACCTATTCCTCTTCTAAGTTTGTCATGGATTTGAGTATGGAGCAAAGAATCCATTGCTTTAGAAGCATTGGAAAATTTCTCAATATCCAACTTGGCTTTCTCAAACTCACTCTTTATCTTCTCATTCTCCTCTTTAGACTTTTTCAGCTGAAGTTCTAGGTCATTCTTCTCCCACTTCCAGTAATTTGTATCATAAGAATGTTGAAGTTCATTGGCTTGGAAAACTTTGATCTGTTCCTCAAAACTCTCAACAATTCTTACATAGTCTTTTATATCTCTCTCTAATCTTTTAAGGTCATCACTCATTGTCTGGTTGTGATCCCTGTACCTTTTAACAGTTTCCATACAAGTTTTAGAGCAAAGATTAGACATTACCTCTGTGGGGATTTCTGTGCTTGAAGAATCTGAAACTTTAGCCATTGATGATTTCTGATTTTAAGGAAGAATGATGATTGCAGGTTTCTGAGAATACTTGCTCTGATACCACTTGTCAGGATCGAATTCTCAACAAGAATTAATTCTCAGAAACAATATCAAAGAAGTTTGCGGAATAACACTTTGATATTCAATGAAACAGTAAATCAACACAGAAAATATGAATAACAAACTGTAAGCTTTTATTTGATGCTTTGAAGTTACAAGATTACTCACTCAACCTCAATATTGATGAACAGGCTCACCAATACGAATTCTACTTCTCTAGAATTAGGATCTATGCCTTGAGGTTGTTTTTCTCTAAAAGAATGAAAACTAAAAATTATCTAACTATTCTAAACAATTCAATATATATACTGAATACAAAGATAATTACAATAAATAAAATATCTTCAGTATATCTTCTATGTATATCTCTAAGCTTCCATGTATATCCTTTCATACGAATCTTCATCATATAAGCAGTATTAATCTTCAGCAGCATTAACTACTAAGCAGTACTAACCACTAGCAGTACTAACTAGCTAAGCAGTACTAACTTTGTTCAAGCAACACTAACTTTGACTAGCAGTATTAATAGTACTAGCAGTAGTAACACTCAACAGTATTAACCTTTATGTCTTCTAGCAGTATTAACTCTGAACCAGCAGCATTAACCATACTTGAGTTTTTCTTCAGTTCCCAACAAAGGCTTCCTCAGACAAGTCCTTTTTCTCCTTGGTCTCTAACAAGTCTGAAGTAGGAGAGATATAGTTGTTGTTGTAAGGAGGGGGTGTGTTATTGTATCCAATACCAGTCTTCATCTTATCATGAATCTGAGTCTTTAGAAGAGAATCCATTGCTTTTGAAGCATATGAAAACTTTTCTATGTCAAGCTTAACCTTAGATAGTTCTTCTTTCAGCCTATCATTCTCTTCTATGGACTTAGACAGTTTGGCCTCTAACTCATTCTTTTCCCACTTCCAATAGTTTGTGTCATAAGAATGTTGAAGCTCATTGGCTTGAAAGCCTTTGATTTGTTCTTCAAACCTCTCAACTATCAACACATAATCTCTTCTGTCCTTTTCTAATCTTTTGAGGTCATCACACATGTTTTGGTTGTGATCCCTGTACCTTTTGACAGTGTCTTTGCAAGATTGAGTACAAAGATTAGAAATTACCTCAGAGGGGAGATCAGACACCTCTGCCAAAAGAGCTTGATTCTGAATGGCTTCCTCAGCTTGGTCACTCCAGTCAAACCCCATTCCTTGTTGAGAAACAAGGGCTTGAGCAGGGTTCTTGTTTTGATTGTAGCCTCCATTCTGAGCTTGTTGGTGGTTGTTATTTGGCACACCACTTCTGCACTCTCTAGCAAAGTGTCCCTTCATGTGGCACTTATAACATTCCACTTTTGTCTTGTCAAACCCAGCTCCATCTTCTCTTCTTTGAGAGAAGTTGTTCATCCCTGTTCTTTTAATAAACTTCTTCACCCTCATAGATAACATGGCCATCTGCCATTTAATGTCCATCTCCTCCAGGTCATCAGGGTGAAGTTGTTCCAGATCATCATTAATCAATGAATTGTTGTTGTGACTGGACAAAAAGGCTTCAAAGATAGTTTCAGTGCCTTTTTCTGAATTCACTCCACTGGCAGCACTAACTGCTTCAGGGTTGGCAGTAGTATCCGTAGATGCTGATAGAAGTGCAGCATTGTGGATATACCCAGTGGGCTTCTTCTTGGTTTCTACCTCAGTTTCAAAAACTCTTAGATCATTATATAGATCATCAAGTTCCTTCTCTTCCAGATTGTCACTCTGTCTATATGAGACAGTGTACATAGTCCATTCATCCCCAAGAGATCTGAGGAACTTCCTGTTGATATCATCTTGCTCCATCTTCACCCCTACAGTAGCCAGTTCACCAATGAGCTTGTTGAACCTATCAAAAGTTTGAGTCATAGACTCATTCTTTGAAGAAGTGAAGTTCTCATACTTCTGTTTTAGAACATCTCTTTGATTTCTTTTGATGATTTTAGTGTCAGCAAATCTTTTCTCTAGAGCATTCCAGAGAATCTGAGCATCAGTGCAGTTGCAAAATTGATGCTGATATTCATTGGGGATTGCCAAGAGGAGAGTGATCAAGGCCTTCATCTCTGTCTGTCTGATCTTCCTCTCACCATCTGTCTTCGGTGGAGGTCTTTTCCCATCTGGTCCAATCCTTCCTGCTTCAGAAGGACCATTCTCAATGATATCCCACATTGAGTAGTCAGTGAGAAGAATGTATTGTCTGATTCTGATCTTCCACATGTCAAACTCACTGGGTTTGAGCATTGGGACCTTAGAGACCAGAGTACTGTTTGATTCTGCAAAGTTTTCCATAATGAAAGAATAGTTGTTTCTGAGAGAGCAGGCTCTGATACCACTTGACAGGATCGAATTCTCAACAAGAATTATGAATACTCAGAAACAATATCAAAGAAGTTGCGGAATAACACTTTGATATTCAATGTAACAGTAAACAAAGAGTGAGTATGATTAACAACTTGTAAACTTGTATTGAATGATTAAAATCACAAGATTACACACTCAACCTCAATCTTGAAGAACAGACTCTTTCAAGACGAATTCTACTTCTCTAGAATTAGGAACTATGTCTTGAGGTTGATTCTTTCTGTAAAACAAAAACCTTAGAATGAACTATATTTTAAACTATTCTGTACATTCTATACATGTACTGAGTAAAAGATAATTACAATAAATAAAATATCTTCAGAATATCTTCCATGAATATCTTCAGTCTATCCAGCTGTCATTCTTGTAATTCAGATCTTCATCTCATAAGCAGCACTAATCATCTTGGAAGTATTAACTGAAACTTGGCAGCATTAACTCCTAAGCAGTACTAACTTCTAGCAGTACTAACTAGCTAAGCAGTACTAACTTTGTTCAAGCAGCACTAACTTTAACTAGCAGTATTAATTCTACTAGAAGTAGTAATACCTAGCAGCATTATCTTTGATATGCTCTGGCAGTACTAACTCTGAACTAGCAGCATTAAAGACTTGTTCACATCTTCAGTTCCCAACAGTGGCTTTTAGATTTAACAGGTTTCTTAGCCACATGGTTCCTTTCATTCTTCCTATAACCAAAGGGTTTTTGCATAGATCTTTGAAAAGTCATCCTTTGGTTAACAGGATTAAAGTAACAGTGCTTGGCAAGATGATTCAATTTGCCACATATGAAATAAGGTTTTGGTCTGAAGATTTTACTCAGATCAACTCCTTGTTTCTGAGCCCACTGATTATTCCAATTCCTTTGATTTCCCCTCTTTTTATCATGTTTTAGGGGCTCATCCTTATTACATGCACACTGTTTGCAAGGAACATGATTTACAACTGTGGTCTGCTTGTAATGGACCTTTCTAGACTTTCCCTCGGTCTTCTCTATGTCATTGGATTTGATCCAAGTCTTTCCACAACCCTCACTGGTAATAATGTGATTCTCTAGAGGAATCTCACCACTCGCATTATTCTTCTAACTCTTACCAGCTTCTTTCTCAGTCTTGTCCTCAACAACTACTCCATCTAAGGGATCTATATCAGTGGCTCCCTCAGGCAAGTTCTTCCTGCCCTTGGTCTCTAGCAAGTCTAATATAGGAGGAATGTAGTTGTTGTTATATGGTGGTGGTGTGGTATTATACCCAATTCCTCTTCTCAGTTTGTCATGAAACTGAGTTTGTAGTAAAGAGTCCATTGCTTTAGAAGCGTTGGAAAACTTTTCCACATCTAGCTTAACCTTGTCTAGTTCTCCTCTCAACTTTTCATTCTCCTCTTTGGACTTTGTCAGTTGGAGTTCTAGATCATTCTTCTCCCACTTCCAGTAATTGGTATCATATGTGTGTTGAAGTTCCTTGGCTTGGAAACCTTTAATCTGTTCCTCAAACCTCTCAACAATTCTCACATAGTCTTTTATATCTTTTTCTAATCTCTTAAGGTCACCACTCATCTTCTGATTGTGATCCCTATACCTTTTAACAGTGTCCATGCAAGTTTGAGAACAGAGATTAGAAAGTATCTCAGTTGGGAGATCAGATACCTCTGCCATGAGAGCTTGATTTTGAATAGCCTCTTCTGCTTGATCACTCCAGTCAAACCCCATTCCTTGTTGAGAAACAAGGGCTTGAGCAGAGTTTCTGTTCTGGTTGAAGCTTCTAGTCTGAGCTTGTTGGTGGTTGTTGTAAGACACTCCACTTCTGCATTCCCTGGCAAAGTGTCCCTCTTGATGACACTTATAGCACTCCACCTTTGACTTGTCAAAGCCTGCTCCATCTTCTCTTCTTTGGGAGAAGTTGTTCCTCCCAGTCCTCTTGATGAACTTCTTCACCCTCATAGAAAGCATGGCCATCTGCCATTTAATATCCATCTCTTCAAGATCATCAGGATGAAGTTGTTCCAAGTCATCATTGATTAAAGAAGAGTTTCCATGGCTGGAAAGAAAGGCTTCAAAAACAGATTCAGTGCCTTTTTCTTGATTTACTCCATTAGCAGCATTAATTGATTCAGGGTTAGCAGTAGAATCAATTGATGCTGATAGGAGTGCAGCATTATGAACATATCCAGAAGGCTTCTTCTTTGCCTCCACCTCAGATTCAAACACTCTAAGGTCATTGTACAGATCATCAAGTTCTTTTTCTTCCAATTGTTCATTATGTCTGAATGAAACAGTATACATGGTCCATTCATCTCCAAGGGACCTTAAGAACTTTCTGTTTAAATCATCTTGATCAATCTGTACTCCCACAGTAGCTAGTTCACCAATCAGCTTATTAAACCTGTCAAAAGTTTGAGTCATGGACTCATTCTTAGTTGACATAAAGTTTTCATATTGTTGCTTCAATATTGCCTTCTGATTTCTCTTGGCACTTTTGGTACCAGAGAATCTCTTCTCTAGGGCATTCCAAAGCATTTGTGCATCAGTGCAATTGCAGAATTGGTGTTGATACTCATTGGGAATAGCCAAGAGCAGAGTGCTCAAGGCTTTCATCTCTGTCTGCCTTGTCTTCCTTTTTGCATCCGTCTTTGGTGGGATTCTTTTTCCATCTGCACCAATCTTTCCTTCATCAGATGGGTCATTCTCAATGATGTCCCACATAGAATAATCTATGAGGAGAATGTATTGCTTGATCCTAATCTTCTACATATCAAACTCATTAGATCTGAGCATTGGAACCTTTGAGACAAGAGTACTGTTTGATTCAACTGTGTTTTCCATGATGAATGAAGGTTTCTGAGAATACTTGCTCTGATACCACTTGTCAGGATCTAATTCTTAACAAGAATAATGAACTTAGAAACAATATTAAAGGAGTTTGCGGAATAACACTTTAATATTCAAAGATCAATGTAACAGTGAATCAGAAATCACAATCTTGTAAACTTTATTGAATGATTTAAAGCTACAAGATTTCACACAAAACCTCAATATTGATGAACAGGCTCACCAATACGAATTCTACTTCTCTAGAACTAGGGTTCTAAACCTTGAGGTTAATTCTCTCTATCAAAAACAAAAACTCAGAATATGGTCTTTTAAACTATTCAGACTAATTCTATACATATACTAAGGATAAAAGATAATTACAAAATATAAAAGATCTTCAGTATATTCTTCTATCATTATCTTCAAACCTTCCATGATTACTGAATTATCTTCAGTCTTGATCTGCACGTATCTTGATTATCTCTTAAGGAGTATTAACTTTGTAGCAGCATTAACACTCTGAGCAGTACTAATTTTCACCAGCAGTAGTAACTGTGCTCATCAGTATTAACTTTGATATGGCAGTACTAACTTCATCAAGCAGTATTAATCTGATTCAGCAGTAGTAACTTTTCTCAGAAGTGGTAACCATGTTGTGCTAGCAGCATTAACCATACTTGTATAATTCTGTAATTCCCAACAACTACATTGTGGGTTTTTCTCATAGGTTTATTCTTGGTTACTAATGAGGATTAATTGAAAGTTTGATATTAATTCATGTCTTCTATCTTTCTCATATTGGTTGATTTATCCATGGGTGCTATCATAGTTTTTGTTAGTTGTGAGATTTTCTCAAAACTAGGGTTTGGTTTTTAAAGCTAATCATGTGGGATTATTCAAGATGTTGAGCTTGGGGGATTGTGTGTTTATTTTCAGCCATTGTGCTCATGCTTCTACCATTCCCTTGCTTTTGGGTTCATAATATGAGTGAATTGCTATGGATACATGTTTTTGTGAGCTCCTTTATTGATGCTACATACTTGTTGCTCTTTGTAAGCTTTTCTCATACCTAGGACTTTTCCACCTCATATTGTGGGAATATTCTAGATGTTGTTCTTACCACCATGGCATTCATGCTTATGCTTGTCTTTTCAATTTGACTTCATGCCATAAGTGGTTTATATGAATTGGGATGGGTGCTCAACCAAGTAGTTATATGTGCATAATTGTGATTTGATTTTGAGCCTTGTACTTCCGTCGTCATCTTATTCATTCAGTAGGCTTGTGTGGTGTTTATGTGCTAATTGCATTGGCATCATCCTACCATCACCTATATTTACACCTCACATTTCATGTCACAATTAAGTCACAATTGGGGTGTTTTGAGTAATGCCATGTTTTGAGTAATGCGCTAACATTTCTTTTAATTTGCAGATCATGGCACGCACAAGGGCAACCACCACCAATCCCCGTTTTCCATTGTACAACCGCTTGACGCCCGCCGAAAAAGCCACCTTAAGGCTTCAATCCAATCCTGATGTCACCCAGCGCCGACCATTAATGCGCCAACGTGACCTATGCCCATAAAGTGGTATCTGCTTAGATGGACTCCCGTCCGCCTCCACCATCCCCGCCACCATTGCACGCAATGGTGGGGCCATTTCTACGGCCCTCGATCCGGCTACGATCATGAGATCGTGGCCGAATTCTACGCCTCCCTCCATCAGGGAATTTTCAGCGACTATGGGGAGGTAGTCATGGGTGGCACTCGGGTGACTATCACCCCCGAGCTCATCCGAGAGTTTTACCACCTACCCCACCTAGAGGACTCGGTCAGAGAGACCATGCTTAGAGGGGTATCATCGATACTGGGAGTCGCGGACTGAGACATTCGGAGTGGTAGGATTGCCAGCTCACTCCGAAGAGACGGAAATGATAGGTGGACTACAAGGGACTTGCTCAAAAGGGCGAGCTCCATCATGATCTGGCGTTCTGGATGGTTTTTCTAAAATCAAGCTTGAAACCATCCCGCCACACCACCGAAGTTGACAATGTGGTGGCGAGGGTGTTATATTGCATCCAGCACGGGCTACCAATAGACATCCCGCACATCATACACCTCGAGATAGTCGATGTTGCCTCAGCTTCCGATAGGGGAGTTCTTCCCTTTCCCTCACTGATTACTCATTTTTGCAGGCTAGCAGGTATAGAGTCTCGTCACCTGAGAGACGGCCCGCCCGATCTCAACAGTCGGACGTACAACCTACAAATGACATATGCCGCCAAGCTGTATAGACAGAGGATGCTCACCTATGAGCACCTCAATTATGTTATAGAGGCGGCCGATGAGGAGGAAGCCCAATCGGATGACGACGACGATGATGAGGAGTACCACTCCAGGAGACAAAGCACTCCACCGTACATTACAAGGTTAGAAGCGACAACCAAAACCCACGGAACTCACGTTTAAAACTTATGTGGCAAGGAACTCACGGAAGACGACATGATTCAAAAGACACTTTCCGCTTTTCCTACATCTACAATCATACTAATGAATCAGTATGGATTGGAGTATGATAGTAAAAGAATCACAACCTTTAACAAACTTATCAACCTACTGCAAGTGGCTGAAAGACACAATGAGGTTCTTTTGAATAACAATGCCAGACGTGTCGGGACAAAGAAAATTCCCGAATCTAATCATGCAAGCGTTAGAGGTGGAAAGAACTCCAAAGTATAGGGAGCCAAACATACTGAATCACACACAAATGGCAATTATTCATCACGTGGACGGGGTCGTGGTCAGGGTCGTAGCAATGGTCGTGGTGCATTTTCCAACACATGGCGCAAAGATACAACTCCTGGTCTAAGTAATCAAGGACAATCAAAAAGAAAAGCACCAATGACCGATCCCACCAAAATAGCACGAGATGGAACTAAACCTTGCTACAGGTGTTGCATCGTTGGGCACTGGTACTAGAATTGTCATACAAGCAACACTATAGCAGCCACCTATAAGAGATATAGGGAGTCTAAAGAACAAGAAGTTGACTAACTTGAAGAAACAAGTAATGACCCAGAAGTCAACCTCACAATTGGAGATTTCACTCATATCAACAACAATGATCCTTCGCTAGAGCTCTCGGATTTTGACTAATCTACCTCACATATTCTTCAAAGACAATAGTTATTTACACATTACTAGTTATTTTTTCCCCGGTAGTTTGGTGAACTTAATTTATTGTTTCGATTATTGATTACTATTTGGATTGGTGGTTATTAATTTACTGTTTGACTTAGTGGATTATTGATTTAATTTTGAAATTTATTAAATAATCTTTGAGTTTCATATATACTGTAACACCCCCGTCCCGCGTGGCTAAGGACGGAAGATGCTACAATTAGATTTAACACAAAACCTATTCGAGCTAAAAGTAATACAGAGCGAGTAGTATAGTTTACCAAAGTTTATCTATAGAACCATCAACGGAGATAACAGTTTGTACCAAAATACATTCCCAAAATACACATAAACGTCATCTACATTAGTTATCAAAAGCTTAACAAAACATATCATAATGCTTTATCTTCATTCCTGTCATCTCCACAACTCTCATCCCAAAAGTTCAACTAAGTCATTTATCTACCGAGGACAAAGAAAACATCGGCTGAGCTTAATACTCAGTGAACAGATAATAATAATTAAAAAATATACATGAGATAACAAGTTCAAGATGAAAATTAACATTTAAGATGATATTCCAGATTTTAGATGTTTCTGAAAGAAATCAAAGACAAACGAATGTCCCGAAGGCATATTAAAGGTCTTAAAATCAACAAGCATCACAATAATGCTTTGTTCCCAAAAGGATGATCAGTCCATTTGGGATCGAGTGAGGAAAGGGGTGCGGACACAACACGACAAACCTCTCCATGGATTTAACCACGGCCGCAACAAATTCTCCGATAACGGTTCTTAGGATCGATCCATACGCCCTATATTTGACCGGTATCTAATCAATCCTCTTTTAAGGATTATATATAGTGAGGACGCCATGATCGTTTTAGCCACCATGGAATCATCTCAACATCGGTGTCCACAATGTCAAGTCTATAGACAAAAATCACAATAGATGCAATCCAAAAAGTCAATAAATCCATGTTCCAAATCTCAATTGAAATTATAATTCAAAAGGAAAATAATGCTCAAGTGTATTTAACAAGCATGAAGTGAATTTGGAACCAATATATTCGGATTAGGAAGACTTATGCAAATGACTATCCCCGGGTCAAGTAAAGTATGATATCCGTACCTAAAAAGTATATGATGGAATACCACAATCGGATGCTTGTAGTGTTGATACTAGTCACACAAAGTCACCTTTACATAAAAGAAGATACAATTACTATTTCGAAAGTAATAAATATATTTGCTTGAGTAAATAAGTATTAGACCCTATTTATACTCATTACTATCTCTAGAGTAGTTCTAGATAGTTTTATGGTTGATTAGTATAAGATTCACTATATGGTACAGGTCGGATGTGCACAAGGTACAAGCAACAACTGCAGTTCAAGTTACTGCACATATCAGCTTCTGTCTCTCTATAGTTTTGCTGTTTCACACATAATTAGAGGTCAAATTACACTTTTACTTATAAATGAAAGTTGTAAAAATATCTCTTAGGAACCCAATCGCACAAGATTCACCTTATTTGGATCAATGACCAATTTTATATGAATTTTACAAAAACAGTGCGCAGATCCCAAGTTGCAGTTGACCAGTTCTGGAAACTCACAATTTTGAGCAATTTAGACTCAAAATCAGCTCTTTGTGTAAACTACAAAGATGTACTAGGATATTTAAGGTTTCCAACCATATATTGCACATATCATTTAGACCATCTAGTGATGTTATACGAATTTTTGAAACAAGCTGAAAATTTTGATTCACCCCTGTCCACAACAACTAATTCAACAACCAAACCCATTGAAACTCGTTCTATTCAATAGGCAAATAACACCAATACTTATCATCATCCTAAATGATCTCTTAAGCATAAAATCAATACTTTTTAACTTCAAAACAACAATTCACCATTTAAGACCTAACTTAAGCTAAAACCTCAAACTAAAGCAATTCATACAAATAGCTTAACATACCTTGATTCCAATGGTGATTTTAATTCTCAAACAAACTTGAATCCTTCAATCTTCTCACAATTTCAAACCTAAAACAGATTTGAAACCTAATGAATAAAAGATTGACCTAAAAGAAAATTCAACTTAGAACACTAGAAGATAAACACATACCCTTGAGTTCTTGAGTTATAATCTTCCTATCTTCAACTAATTTTAATAATTTCTTCAAGTAATTTGATTTCAACGATGGATCATCTTGAAGAGATGAGAGAAATCAGAGAGAAGGAAGAATACGTATGAGGTTAAACTTTTTGCCCTAGTAGGAGTTAACTTAACATTTTAAGTTAAATTTAGTTTCATTTTGTACGAGTGTGGTCGCTTAGATGATATTGTATCACAAATTAGTCCAAGGTACAAGTCGTTAAAGCATAGGGTACAAACATGTTATGTGTATTTCCATCCAAAGTTCACTTAACACGAGTTAACGGAACACGGGTGTTATAATCCTCCCCTCCTAAAAAGAAAATTTTGTCCCCGAAATTGAGATAGGATTAGAAGGACTTACAAGAATCGAAGAGATACGGGTACTCCTTTCGCATAGATTCTTCCATTTCCCATGTGGCTTCCCGCTCGGAATGATTTCGCCATAACACTTTCACGAACGGTATTGTCCTTCGTCGCATTTGTCTCTCTTCTCGGCTAATTATCACCTCTGGTTCTTCAATATAAGAGAGATCTCTTTCGATTTTGTCTAACGTATAATCAATCACGTGAAGAGGGTAATAATGATATCTGTGGAGCGACGATATATGGAAAACGTTGTGGATATGCGATAGTTGAGGAGGTAATGCTAGGCGATACACCACCTCTCCAACTCGTTCAAGTATTTCAAAGGGTCCAATATATCTCGGACTAAGTTTACCTTTGATTCCGAATCTGCAAACACCCCGCAAAGGTGAAACTTTTAGGAAGACATGATCACCCGTTTGGAATTCTAACTGTTTTCGATGCTTATCCACGTAACTTTTCTGCCGAGATTGAGCTTCTTTCATTTTCTGTCTCGCAATATCGACTTGTTCAGTAGTGATTCGGAGAAGTTCAGGTCCTTCGATAGCTCATTCCCCAACTTCATTCCAACAAGTTGGTGTTCTGCATTTTCGACCATATAAAGCTTCGTACGGAGCCATGCCAATACTAGCCTGCCAGCTATTGTTATATGCAAACTCCACAAGATGTAAATAATCATCCCAACTACCAGACCACTCAAGAGTACAAGCCCGTAACATATCTTCTAGAGTCAGAATAGTTCGTTCAGTCTGACCATCCGTTTGTGGATGAAAAGCTGAACTCATAGTCAATCTCGTATCCCAATCCTGATGAAGACTTTTCCAGAATCGAGAAGTGAATCGCGAATCTCGATCTGGTGTGATGGAAACTGGTGTGCCATGCAATCTCACAATTTCTCGCTGAAAAATATCTGACAGCTTACTAACCGGATACGTCTCTTGAGTAGGTAGGAAATGAGCCGACTTTGTCAAATGGTCAACTACTACCCAGATAACATCATGTCGTCTCTGAGTTTTCGGCAATCTTGTCACAAAATCCATAGAATATGCTCCCATTTCCAAACATGTATCTCTAATGGTTGTAACAATCCGCTAGACCGCTGATGTTCAATCTTCACTTTCTGACAAGTAAGACATTTCGCCACGTATTCACCTATATCCCGTTTCATACCGTTCCACCAAAAGTACTGTTTCATATCTCGATACATTTTAGTGGATCCAGGATGAATCGAGAAAAGTGAATTATGGGCTTCACTCAAAACTGCATCTTTGAGTTCAGGATTATTGGGTACACAAAGTCGATTACGAAACCAGATAATAGCTTTATCATCAATTTGAAAATCTGACTGTGAATCATCTTTAGCCTTTTGTAAGATAGCCCAAAGTTCTCCATCCTGCTGTTGAGCCTCTTTGATTCGAGAAACAAGGGTTGGTTCAACCGTGAGACTAGCCAAAATTTTGGCTCCACCACGATAGCACAAAGCGATACCCATACGTTCCAAATCTGAAGCAATCTGGGTTTGAACGATTAAATATGATATATTACCAATGCTTTTATGGCTAAGGGCGTCTGCGACTACATTTGCTTTGCCTGGATGATACTGAATCCGAGCATCGTAGTCCTTAAGAAGTTCGAGCCACCGTCGTTGCCGCATTTTCAGTTCTTTTTGCGTAAATATGTACTTCAAGCTTTTGTGATCAGTAGAGATATCACAAATCTCTCCGTACAAATGGTGACGCCATATTTTGAGTGCAAAAATAACTCCTGCCAACTCAAGATCATGAGTAGGGTAGTTTACCTCATAGGGTTTGAGCTGGCGTGAGGCGTACGCAATCACTTTGCCATGCTGCATCAGAACACAACCCATACCACTTTGAGAAGCATTACTATAAACCTGAAAACCTTCTGACCCAGATGGCAAAGTAAGAATTGGTGTTGTAGTCAATCTTTTTCTTAGCTCTTCAAAAATCTTTTCCCATTCTTCACCCCAACAAAATTTAACTTCTTTTCGAAGAAGTTTTGTCATAGGGAGGGAGATCTTGGAAAAGTTTTCGACAAACCATCGATAATAACCTGCCAAACCTAAGAAACTTCTCCCTTCTGAGACATTTGTCGGTTTTAACCATTTAGTGATGGCTTCAACCTTGGCAGGGTAGACTTTAATGCCTTCACCGGAGATAACATGGCCCAAAAATGTCACATGCTCCAACCAGAATTCACATTTAGAAAACTTTGCGTACAACTTCTTATTTCGGAGATTTTCTAAAGCAATACGCAAGTGAGTTTCATGATCTTCTTTCGACTTTGAATATATGAGAATATCGTCAATGAAAACGATGACAAAGTCGTCCAAATAGTCTTCGAAAGCCCTGTTCATAAGATCCATAAACACTGTCGGAGCATTGGTTAACCCGAATGGCATAACAATAAATTTGTAATGACCATATCGAGTACGGAACGCCGTCTTATGAATATCTTGATCTTTGACTCGAAGCTGATGATACCCAAATCTTAAGTCGATCTTAGAAAAATACTTCGCTCCTTGAAGTTGATCGAAGAGATCGTCAATATAGGGTAAAGGGTATTTATTACGTACTGTTACTCGGTTCAGCTCACGATAGTCAATACATAAGCGCATCGATCCGTCTTTCTTTTTAACAAATAGGACCGGTGCACCCCATGGAGATACACTGGGTCGAATAAAACCCCGATTTGAGATATCCTCAAGTTACTTCTTGTCAGTATCTGATTCTTAACAATAATAATGAAACTCAGAAACAATATTAAAGAAGTTGCGGAAAAACACTTTAATATTCAAATATCAATGAAACAGTAAAGTAGAAATCACAACTTGTAAACTTTATTGAATGATTAAAGTTACAAGCTTTCAAACAAAACCTCAATCTTGATGAACAGGCTCACCAAGACGAATTCTACTTCTCTAAAATTAGGATTGTAAACCTTGAGGTTAATTCTCTCTCAGAACAAAAACTTAGAATTCCCTTGTCAAACTATTCTGAATACATCTATACATATACTGAAAATAAAAGATAATTACAAAACTTAAAAGATCTTCAGTATATTCTTCCATAATTATCTTCAACCTTCCATGATAATCTTCAATCCTTGATCTGCGCATATCTTGATTATCACATAAGCAGTATTAAATCATACCAGCATTAATACTCTGAGCAGTATTAATCTTCAGCAGTACTAACTACTAGCAGTACTAACTTGTTAGACTGTAATTGTATTCAAGATTAAATGAGGGTTATTATTGTAATTGTTGTAATAGTTGTTTGTGTATGCTGTAAGATGAGCTTAGATGGTTTGACCTTGCTTGGTTATGTTGACCTATATATAAGCAAGTCCTTGTGTTGTTTCTAAGTGAGAGAGAGACTTGTGTAAGTAAGAGATTAAGTGTGTGAAAGTGAAGGTGTAATATTGGTGGTTGTTGAGAGAGAGTAAGAACACACACATACAAAGAACAAACACACATACGTGAGATCTGTGACTAATTGTTAGATCTGTGATTAATTGTAATTCATATGTTTGATATAATAAAAGTGTTTGTGTCAATCTAAATGTGATATAGCTAGTAATTCTTGGGCCACATAACTCTCTAAGCAGTATTAATTCTACTAGCAGTAGTAATCTTGAAAGCCTGGCAGTAGTAATCACTTAGACAAATCTTCAGTTCCCAACAATATCCCCCTAACTTGACTTTTAGAGAAGAGAAGTCAAGTTCTTCAGATGCTCCCAAAACTCTATTTTTCATACACCTATATCAGGATTCAGCCCCAAACTCTGATTAATAATTCTCTGAATCAAGTATCTTGCCATTGCAGAATCTGGTGCACAACCTAGCTTTTTCTTCAACATAGCATGCAGCTTTAATCTGCTATGGTTGTAAACTCTATCCACTAGGAAGTATTCAAAGTGACTTGTATCCACAGCCAGTGCATATACTCCACTTCTTTCATACAGAGTCCAGTTGTTGATGGTTTTGAAAACATTTCTGATAACATGCTGAACTTCCTCTGGCTTGAACAACATGCATAGATATTCCATCACAAGTTTTGTAACTGGTATCCCTGGATCTTTCAGTTTATCAGCATATAGTTTCATCCCCACCTCAAACATTTCCTCTAAGTCAGATCTGGAGCATACTCTTACAATCTTGGACCAAGTAGGATACACCTCAAACTTTTCATCCTTCCTCTTAAGCCTGATATATTCCTTTCCATCTACTTCCATGGTATCCCAATGAGTAATCTCAGGAGGCTTGACACCAACTGGTTCAGCAGTTATAGGCTCAGGAACTTTCTCCATCACCACCATGTACATATTTACATCATAAGTACTGGATGGTTCTTCCTGAGATTGAGCTTTCTTTTCATCAGACTTAGGTGCCCCTTCTTCTTCAGCTACCTTTTGTTCTTTCTCAGCTTCTTCCTCAACCACTCTAGGTTTCTTAACAAGTTTTCTTCTTGCCATGATTTTTCTTCTTTTCAAATTCTTCAAACTTTCACCTAGAGTAGCTTCCTTCTTTGGAGTTTCTTGATCATCGGGAAAGGGTTTTTCTATTAGAAGGTCATGAATCTCTTTCATCCTCTTTTCCACTTCAACTCTTGCTTGGTCATTCCCTTGAAGCTTAGTCATCTCTGCATCATACAACCCTTTTATTTGTTCAAATGACATTTTAGTGAACATTTCCCTTTTGACTCCCACAACACCTTTGAGAAAAGTGATCATCTTCTTTCTCTCTTGAGTGCCAAGGTAGGTCTTTGAAGGATGCCTCTTCTTTGCACCCAATTTGATCATTACAGTCTTCTTTGGAATTACAGATCTCTTCTGTGTTATCTCTGTTGCCAAACTCTTTTGAAATGCTTCATTAAGCTCTGCAGCTAGAGCTCTTGCCATCTCCCTATCCTTTTCCATTTGATCTCTTTCAGCTATCTCAAGTTCTGCCTGAATCTTCTTAGCCAAAGCTTCATCTGACTCAATCAGCTTTTGCTTTTTAAGTGGTTGGTTAGATTCCACTATCTTCTTTTTGCCTTTGTCCTTGCTTGTTAGTTTATCAACACTTGCTTTCTTGATAACCTCAGCATTGTCTTTGATGACAATTCCTTTGGCCTTTGAAGTGACCTTAGGAGTATCATGTTTAGATTTTATTAGTGCTTCAGCTATCTCAATTTCTTCCAGATTTCTGCTAATGAGGTCAGTTAGTACCTCTTGAACAATTTCTGTTGCTTCATTTATTTCAGCAGCATTAACTGTTTCTGTTGCTTTCTATGTTACTGTTGCTTTTTCTGTTTCTACTGCTTGTACATCAATCTCCCCCTCAACTCCATGTATCTCCCCCTTATTCTTAGCATTCTCCATGTTGACCTCAGCTTCTGACTCCCCCTTTTTGGGAGCATCATCCACTGGGTTCCTTCTTCTGAGTACAAATCTTTGCTTCTTCTTCTTTTGAATCACTTTATTAACCAACTGCTTTAATGTGCTGATTTCTTCTTGCTGGTTGATGATGACCTTCTTGAGTTCATTGACAACTTTCTTTTGAGCATCCAATTCAGTTGCCATTTTGGACATGGCTGAAATCAATTCGTGGTAGTCATATCTATCCTCACCTTCTCCAGGAGTGTGACCCCCTTTTGAGGGATCAGTGGAACTTTTAGTAGTAGAGGTCTTCTGCCTAGCAGAAGCACCCTCCACCCCTTTGGTTTCTTGGCACCTAGGACCTTTGGATGATTGCTCACCCAAAGTTGCCATGGGGAAGGTCTTAGTGATCTTACCACTGGCCTCCTTTGTGCTAGCAGGAGTAGTGGCAGCCTTCTCACCCACATGCTCATACATCTCCTCAGTAAGCACCTCCTTGGGGTTGGGAGACACACCAGTGGTTTCCCTATTGATATTCTCTAATGGAGAATGCTCCATTAGAGGGCTTTGAGGTTCTGGGTTTGAAGGAGGTACAACAAGGGAAGGAGCCTTGTGTACCTTTCTCTTAGCATAAGTTTTGGTTAAACCTGATGTTGGCTTATGAACAAGGGACTGGGAAGTGATATAGAGGTTGAAGGTTGAGTTTGGATATCAGTGGGATGGTCTAGTGAGGGCCTTGACCCTGATGCCATAACTTCTTGGTTGTGGGACACCACCATCATTGTAGAGAACAATAGGGTGTCAACTCCTTCCGAGTCCTTGGCAGATCTTTTCATACTTGAAAAGACCTTGCCCTTAGGGATTTTAGGTACATATACCTCATTAAACTGAGGTATATCCGTCAATTCAGAGGTTATAACTGCCTGGACAAATCTTGGATACATATAGAAACTCTTTTTATTAACCAAGTTTGACACAAGGTCATTGAAAATCATTTTTGAGAAATTATACTTTCTGGCAGTGGACAAGAAGACCAAAGCATAAGCAATGGTACTATTGAACTGACTCCCTCCAGTAGTTTTTCTAGAAATACAGTGCATAAGGGTATGAACAAAGAAACGCCATTGGGGAGAAAAGTTAGCTTTGTAAAATTTGAAAACACCTTGTTGGCCTTCATACCCCATTCTTGTGAGATTGGAAAACAATTCCTCATTAGGGATAGAGGTAATACCTGAGGCATCGTCTAGACGTAGACTGATGCGAATGACCTCTTCAATGACTATCAAGGGTTTGTCACACATCCTTGTCTTGATAAACTGCACACCGTTTTCAGTAACAGCGGTGGTATTGGCCCAAAATTGCTTCTGGTGCTCGATGAAGATTGTTGGTGACACTGTAAGAGCATGAGCTATATGGCTGGACTTGAGAAAATCAACTATGGGATGAAATCCATCAGCCTGCTTAGGCTTTTGAAGCATTGCGATCTCATTGTGTTCATCAATAAACGCCATGGATGCCATCGGTCTGGAGGATACTTGACTGAAACACACTAGTTGCTTGAGAGAAAAGAGTTAGAGAGAAGATGAACAGTATTCAAAGAGTCGTTGTGAGCTTTTAGGCGGGCAAAGAGGGTATTTATATGATTCGGGAAAGAAGCAGTATTAACCCTAATTTCAGTTAAAGCAGTACTAACTAACTAGCAGTATTAAATACGAGCAGTATTAACTAACTAGCAGTATTAACTACGAGCCGTATTAACTAACTAGCAGTATTAACGAACTAGCAGTATTAACTACTAGCAGTATTAACTAACTAGCAGTATTAACGACGAGCAGTATTAACTAACTAGCAGTATTAACACATACCTGAAGTAGTAACTCAGACTAGCAGTAGTAACTTTGCACTAGCAGCATTAAAACTGCACTGGCAGCATTAACTATACTTACACTGTTGAAGCTTGTGTTAGTCTGAGCAGGGCAATAAACTTCCTGAGAAAGATGATTAGTAGCACAAAAAAAATAAACAAATAACAGGTATACAAACACTTTTTTTAAACATGAGCTTATTCAGAGTTGATCATGCCCACACTTGTGACCAAGAAAGTGAATCTACCCACATCAAAAGCTTTAGTGAACAGATCAGCTAACTGGTTATCAGTATGAACTTTAGCAACTTGAATAAGCTTCTTTTCATTGCAGTCTCTAATAAAGTGATACCTGATTTCAATGTACTTTGTTTTGGAGTGCTTGACTGGATTGTTAACAATGCTAATAGCACTGCTATTGTCAATGAAGATTGGAGTGTGAAGAAAGGTTACCCCATAGTCCAGCATTCGATTCTGAATCCATAGAACCTGAGAGCAACAACTTGCAGCAGCAATGTACTCAGCTTCTGTTGTGGATAAGGACACTGTGGTTTGCTTCTTACACTGCCAAGATACTAGTCTTGCACCCAAAAGCTGACATCCCCCTGAAGTAGACTTTCTATCTATATTCGCACCACCCAAGTCACTGTCTGAATATGCAATCAAATCAAAAGTAGAATCATAAGGATACCAAAGACCTAATCTAGGTTGCCCTCTTAAGTATCTGAAAATCCTCTTAACAGCTTGAAGATGTGACTGTTTTGGCTTGACTTAGAATCTGGCACACACACACACTGGAAACATGATATCTGGTCTTGAGGCTGTAAGATACATGAGAGATTCAATCATTGATCTATAAATATGGACATCAACATCCTCCCCCTCAAGATCAGCAGTAATCTGTTTGTGTGTTTCCATTGGTGTGCTTGCTGGCTTTGAGTCTGATAGACCATACTTATCTAGGATGTCTTTCACATACTTTGATTGACTTATGAAAATCCCATCTTTCTGCTGTTTCACTTGAATCCCAAGGAAGAAAGTGAGTTCACCCATTAAACTCATTTTGAAGCTCTTGTGCATCAACTCTTCAAAGTCTCTACACATCTGATCTTTTGTGGATCCAAATATGATGTCATCCACATAGACCTGAACAAGTAGGATGTCTTTCTTTCTTCTTTTAATGAAAAGGGTCTTGTCAATGATTCCCCTTTCAAACCCATTTTCCAAGAGATAGGTAGACAGAGTATCATACCATGCTCTTGGGGCTTGATGTAGACCATAGAGTGCTTTCTTAAGTTTGTACACTCTGTCAGGATATGATGGATTCTCAAATCCAGGGGGCTGACAAACATATACTTCCTCATCAATTATTCCATATAGAAATGCACTCTTCACATCCATCTGATATACCTTGAACTTCATAAATGAGGCATAGGCTAGAAACAGCCTAATTGCCTCTACCCGTGCAACTGGAGCAAAAACTTCCTCATAGTCTATGCCTTCTTCCAGAGTGTACCCCTGTGCCACTAGCCTTGCTTTGTTCCTGATTACTATTCCTCTCTCATCCTTTTTATTTCTGAAAATCCACTTGGTGCCAATTGCTCTATGACCTTTTGGAAGGTTCACCAAGTCCCAAACATCTTGCAATTTAAACTGTAGCAACTCTTCTTGCATGGCTTCTATCCAAATTGAATCTTTCATTGCCTCATAAGCCTTCTTAGGCTCAATCTGAGATAGAAAGCAAGAGAGTATTGTATGTTGTTGATCCTGCAAATCTTGAAGTCTGCTTTGATTCCTAGTCATCGTAGGAGAAGAGATATCTCCTATTACCAGCTCAGGAGGATGATTCTTCTGAGTTCTTGTCTGAAGACTAGGTTCTTCATTAATTCCCACATCTAAATTGGAATCATTTAAGTCAACTGAGGGAATCTCATCAGCTGCTTCTGGCTCTTCATGCTCTGGATTCTCCTCATCTCTTCTTTCTTCTTCACTCTGAATTGGTTCAGTAACAGTCTCATCTTCACAGATTTCAACAGGGTCCATTGTAGGTATGGGAAAGATCACAGACTGAGGAATAATATCTTGTACTTGTTCATCCCCTGATCCTCTACTTCCTGACCCTGCATGATCATCACTACTGAAACCCAAAGAGTTAGTTAGTGAATCAATGTCAAATAACCACTGAGGACCTGAACCAATAGGATTTGGTGTGTTCTCATTGCATTTGACATTGTCACTTTCCTCAATTATTCTAGAAGAAGAATTAAACACTCTGTAGGCCTTACTCTGAGATGAGTAACCAACAAGAAAACCATCATCTGCTTTGCTATCAAACTTTACTAAGTGAGTTTTGGTATTGAGAATGGTACAAGGACAACCAAAAGGTTTAAAAAATCCAATAAATGGTTTTATTTTATTAAAAAGCTCATATGGTGTCTTGTTCTTAGGTTTGACTACTAGAACTCTGTTTTGGACATAGCAAGCAGTATTAACTGCTTCAGCCCAGAAAGTAATTGGAAGTTTTGAATCAGCTAACAGAGATCTAGCAGCTTCAATCAGTGTCCTATTCCTTCTCTCAGCAACACCATTTTGTTGTGGAGTCCTAGGAGCACTGTATTGCCTCTCAATTTGTCAGGATCAAATTCTCAACAAGAATAAAATCTCAGAAACAATATCAAAGAAGTTGCGGAATAACACTTTGATATTCAATGAAACAGTAAACAAACAGTATATGATAAACACTTTGCAAACTTGTATTAAAATCACAAGATTACACACTCAACCTCAATCTTGAAGAACAAGCTCTTTCAAGACGAATTCTACTTCTCTAGAATTACGAACTATGCCTTGAGGTTGATTCTCTCTAGAACAAAAATTTAGAATTAAATATGTAAATCTATATCTAAACTATTCTGTCAAATCTATACATATACTTAACAAAAAGATAATTACAAATAAATAAAATATCTTCAGTATATCTTCCATGAATATCTTCAAAATATCCTTGTTTATCTTTAACCACGATCTCTTCATCATTATCTTCACATTATCTTACAAGCAGCATTAACTGAGTCTTGACAGCATTAACTACTAAGCAGCACTAACTTCTAGCAGTACTAACTAGCTAAGCAGTACTAACTTTGTTCAAGCAGCACTAACTTTGACTAGCAGTATTAATTCTACTAGAAGCAGTAATACTCAGCAGTATTAACTTTGAAGTCTTCTAGCAGTAGTAATTCTGAACTAGCAGCATTAACCATACTTGATGAATTCTTCAGTTCCCAACAATCTCCCCCTAACTTGACTTTTAGGAAGAGAAGTCAAGTTCTTCAGATGCTCCCAAAATACCATTCTTCAGATCCCTGTATCAACATTTAGCCCCAAACTTTGCTTGATCATTCTCTGAATCAGATATTTGGCCATTTCTGAGTTTTCAACACATCCAATCTTCTTCTTCAGCATTGCATGAAGCTTAAGTCTGCTGTGATTGTATACTCTATCCACTAGGAAGTATTCTATGTGATTTCTATCCAAAGTCACTGCATATACTCCACTAGTTTCATATAGAGTCCAATTTGTGACTACTTGAAATACATTTCTTATGACATGCTCCACTTCTTCAGGTTTGAACATCATACACAGATACTCCATCACCAGTTTTGTAATTGAAATCCCTGGAGCTTTTAACTGATCTGCATACAACTTCATACCTATTTCAAACATTTCTTCTATATCAGACCTAGAGCATGTTCTGACAATCTTAGCCCAAGTGTTGAATACCTCATACTTATCATCCTTCCTCTTGAGCCTAATATACTCCTTTCCATCCACTGTCAATGTATCCCAGTGAATAACTTCATGAGGCTTTATTCCAACAGGTTCTGCTGAAATTAGTTCAGGAACTTTGTCCATCACTACCATGTACATCTTTAAATCATCAGTACTTGAAGATTCTTTCTTTTCAGATGACTCAGGTTCCCCTTCTTCTTCAGCAACCTTCTCAGCCTCTCCTTCTGTTATTCTAGGCTTCTTGGTTATCTTTCTTCTTGCCACCATCTTGGTTCTTTTAAGAGTTCTTAGACTTTCACCAAGAGTGGCTTCTTTCTTTGGTGGTGTTTCTTGCTCATCTGGAAAAGGTTTTTCTATCATGAAATCATTGCTTTCTTTCATTCTCTTCTCCATCTCTACCCTGGCAGTTTCATTCCCTTGAAGTTTGGTCATTTCAGAATTGTACAGCTCCTTGATCTGCTCAAATGTCATCTTGGAAAACATCTCCTTTCTGACTCCTATAGCACCTTTGAGAAAAATTATCATCTTGTTTCTCTCTTGAGTACCAAGGAAAGTCTTTGAGGGTTGTCTCTTCTTTGCAGCTGTTTTTATCACCACAGATTTGTTCAAAGATGCTGCTTTCTTCTGTGCAAGTTCAGTTGCCAGGCTTTGTTGATAGGCTTCATTCAGTTCAGCAGCTAGAGCCTTTGCCATCTCCCTGTCCTTTTCAACCTGAACTCTTTCTTCCTTTTCAATATCAGCCTGCATCTTCCTGGCCAAAGCTTCATCTGATTCAACCAACCTTTGCTTTTTGACTGGTTGATCAGATTCCACCATTTTTGCTTTTCCTTTGTCTTTGTTCATCACCTTCTTACTGTTATCTTTCTTGATCACTTCACCTTGTTCTTTGATGACTACTCCTTTGGTCTTTGAAGTGACCTTGGGAGTATCATTCTTGGCTTTAAGTAAGGTTTCTGCAATCTCAAGATCTGTTAATACTTCTTTCACTGTTTCTGCTGCTTGTTTAATTTCAGCAGTATTAACCATTTCTGCTGCTTTACTTGAACTAGCAGTATTAATGGTTTCTACTACTTGCTCTGTTGTTACTGCTGGTTCTTGTGTTTCTATTTCTGTTTCTGCTTCTTGCTCCCCCTCAACATCATGTTTTACTCCATCAAGCTCCCCCTTATCTAATACTTCTTCCATGTTAAACTCCCCCTTTTTGGGAGCATCATCCCCTGATTTCCTTCTCCTTAGCACAAATTGTCTTTTCTTCTTTTTGTGGACTAGCTTCATCACCAATTTCTTGAGTTTGGTAATTTGCACTTGTTGTGACAGGATTACCAGCTTCATCTCTTCAATTTCTTTCCCTTGTTTGAGAACATCTTGGTTGATGTTGCCCATTGTTTCCATCAATTCATAGTAAGAATATCTGTCCTCACCCTCTCCAGAAGTGTTACCTTCTTTTGAAGGATCATTGGATCTTTTTGTAGTGGAAGTCTTCTGCCTAGCAGAAGCACTATCCACCCCCTTGGTTTCTTTGCACCGGGGACCTTTGAATGATTGCTCATTCAAAGTTGCCATGGGGAAGGTCTTATGTATGTTACCACTGACCTCCTCTGAGCTAGCAGGAGTAGTGGCAGCCTTCTCACCCATATGCTCTTCCTCCTCCTCAGAGAGAACCTCCTTTGGGTTGGGAGACACCCTTGTGGGTTCCCTGTAGATATTCTCTAAGGGAGAATCCTCCCTTAGAGGGCTTAAAGGCTTAGGGGTTGATGGTACAAGAAGGGAAGGAGCCTTCTTTACCTGTTTCCTTTTGTAAGTATGGGTGATTGGTGAAGTAGGTTTATCAAGAAGAGACTGGGGAATTGATTTAGAGTGGGAAGGTTGGGATTGGCTAGCAGTGGGTTGGTCTAATGGGGGCCTTGACCCTGCTGCCATACCTTCATCAGTTTGGGACACCACCATCATTGTAGAGAACAATGGGGTGTCAACTCCTTCCGAGTCCAAAGGGGATCTTTTCATGTTTGAAAAGACCTTACCTTTGGGAATTTTTGGTACATATACTCCATCAAAATGAGGTATATCCGTCAATTCATGGTTAATTACTTCTTGGACAAACCTGGGGTACATATAAAAGCTCTTTTTACTTCCCAAGTTTGAGACAAGATCATTAAAAATCATTTGAGAAAAATTATACTTTCTGGCAGTGGCCAAGCACACCAAAGCATAAGCAATGGTGCTACTGAACTCACTCCATCCAGTAGTCTTTTTAGATATACAGTGCATAAGGATATGGACAAAGAAACGCCATTGGGGTGAAAATTTGGCTTTTGAGAACTTGAACACACCCAATGGGCCTCCATACCCCATTCTTGTAAGAGTAGAAAATAGTTCATCATTAGAGATAGAAGTTATACCAGAGGCATCGTCTAGACGTAGACTGATGCGAAGTATCTCTACAGTAACTGTCAAGGGTTTGTCACACACCCTTGTTTTGATCATTTGCACACCATTCTCAGTAACAATGGTGGCATTTGCCCAGAATTGCCTCTGATGCTCTATGAAGATGGTAGGAGATAGAGTGAGAGCATGGGCAATATGACTTGACTTCAGAAAGTCGACTATCTCGTGAAAACCTTCAGCTTGTTTAGGCTTTTGGAGCATCGCTATTTCATTGTGTTCGTCTATGAACGCCATGGATGCCATTGACCTTGAAGGTTCTTGCTTGAAAACTTTGAGAGAGAAAGGGTTTAGAGCGCAAGTGAACAGTATGCAAAGAGTCGTTATGAACTTTTAGGTGGGCAAAGGGTATTTATAGTATTCGGGACATAAGCAGTATTAACCTAGAGCAGTATTAACGACAAGCAGTATTAACTTAGAGCAGTATTAACCACTAGCAGTATTAACTGAAAGCAGTATTAACTAAAAGCAGTATTAACCACTAGCAGTATTAACTGAAAGCAGTATTAACCACTAGCAGTATTAACTGAAAGCAGTATTAACTGGGAGCAGTATTAACCACTAGCAGTATTAACTGAAAGCAGTATTAACTGAAAGCAGTATTAACCACTAGCAGTATTAACTGAAAGCAGTATTAACCACTAGCAGTATTAACTGTGCACTGGCAGTATTAAAAATGCACTGGCAGTATTAACAATGCACTGGCAGTATTAATAATGCACTGGCAGTATTAACAATGCACTGGCAGTATTAAAAATGCACTGGCAGTATTAAAAATGCACTGGCAGTATTAATAATGCGCTGGCAGTATTAAACATGCTTACTCTATTAAGCTTGTGATGAACTGAGAACTGCTATGTATTCCCTGAAAAGAAAGATTTGGACCTCCAAGAATAAACAAAATACAAGTATTGAACCACTTTTTGAGAAGGTGTTTATTCAGAGTTGATCATTCCCACACTTGTTACCAAGAAAGTGAATCTACCCACATCAAAGGCTTTGGTGAATAGATCAGCAAACTGGTTGTCAGTATGAACCTTTACAACTTGAATAAGTTTCTTTTCATTACAGTCTCTTATGAAGTGATACCTGATCTCAATGTGCTTTGTCTTTGAGTGCTTGACAGGATTATTCACAATACTAATAGCACTGCTATTATCAATAAAAATTGGAGTGTGTAGAAAGGTTACCCCATAGTCCAGCATTTGATTTTGAATCCATAAGACTTGAGAACAGCAACTTGCAGCTGCTATGTACTCTGCCTCTGTTGTAGATGTGGACACTGTGGTTTGTTTCTTGCACTGCCATTACACTAGTCTTGCACCCAAAAACTGACATCCTCCAGAAGTAGATTTTCTGTCCAAGTTTGCTCCACCTAAATCACTATCTGAGTATGCAAGTAGGTCAAAGGATGAGTCATGAGGATACCAAAGTCCCAATCTGGGTTGCCCGTTGAGATATCTGAATATCCTTTTAACAGCTTGATAGTGAGATTGCTTTGGCCTAACTTGGAATCTTGCACATACACAAACTGGAAACATTATATCTGGCCTAGAGGCTGTAAGATACATGAGAGAGCCAATCATGGATCTATAATGATGAACATCCATATCCTCCCCCTCAAGATCTGCTGTTATCTGCTTGTGTGTCTCCATAGGTGTGCTGGCAGGTTTTGAATATGAGAAACCAAACTTGGTTAGAATGTCCTGCACATACTTGGACTGACAGATAAAGATTCCATCTGACTTCTGTTGAACTTGGAGTCCAAGGAAAAAAGTAAGTTCCCCCATGGAACTCATTTTGAACCTTTGATGCATTAGTTCCTCAAACTCCTTGCACATATTGTCTCTTGTAGATCCAAAGATGATATCATCAACATAGATTTGGACCAGCAAGATATCCTTCTTCTTTCTCTTGATAAATAGAGTCTTATCAATGACTCCTCTTTCAAAGCCATTTTCCAAGAGATAGGATGACAGAGTGTCATACCATGCTCTTGGAGCTTGATGCAGTCCATAAAGTGCTTTCTTCAATTTGTATACCCTGTCTGGATAGCTTGGGTTTTCAAACCCTGGTGGTTGACAGACATATACTTCTTCTTCAATTGAGCCATAAAGAAATGCACTTTTCACATCCATTTGATAGACTTTGAATTTCATATAAGAAGCATAAGCCAGGAATAATCTAATTGCTTCTATCCTGGCCACAGGTGCAAATACTTCTTCATAGTCTATTCCTTTTTCTTGTGTATACCCTTGAGCCACCAGCCTTGCTTTATTCCTTATTACTATACCTCTTTCATCTCTCTTATTCCTGAAGACCCATTTTGTTCCTATTGCCCTTTGGCCTTTAGGAAGGTCTACCAGATCCCAAACATCTTGCATCTTGAACTGCAGTAGCTCTTCTTGCATTGCTTCTATCCAACTGGATTCTTTCATAGCATCATGTGCCTTCTTAGGCTCAAGCTGGGATAAAAAGCAAGAAAGCACTGTATGCTGTTGATCTTGCAATTCTTGTAGCCTGCTTTGATTTCTAGTCATCATAGGAGAGGATATATCTCCTATTACCAGTTGTGGAGGATGATTCTTTTGAATTCTGGTGTGATGATTAGGTTCTTCATTAAGTCCCACCTCTAGATTTGAGTCATTCAACTCAACTGAGGTGTTTTCAGCAGCTACTTCTGATTCTTTCTTGACTTGAGTCTCCTCATCTCTACTTTCTTCTTCACTCTGACTTGATTCAGTAGATGGTTCCTTTTCACAGTCTTCAACAGGATCCACTGTGGGTATGGGAAAGATCACAGATTGAGATAAACTGTCTTGAACTTGTGTAGTTCCTGATCCTCCACTCCCTGAACCTGCATAATCATCACTACTGCCACCAAAAGAGTTAGTTAGTGAATCAATGTCAAATAGCCACTGAGGACCAGACCCAATTGGATTTGGTGTGTTCTCATTGCATTTGACATTGTCACTTTCTTCAATTATTCTAGAAGAAGAGTTAAAGACTCTGTAAGCCTTACTCTGAGATGAGTACCCAACAAGAAATCCATCATCTGCTTTGCTATCAAACTTACCTAAGTGAGATTTGGTATTGAGAATAGTACAAGGACACCCAAAAGGTTTGAAAAATCCAATAAATGGTTTTCTTTTATTTAAAAGCTCATATGGGGTCTTGTTCTTTGGCTTGACTACTAGAACTCTGTTTTGGACATAACAAGCAGTATTAACTGCTTCAGCCCAGAAGGTAATTGGCAGTTTTGAATCAGCCAACAGAGATCTAGCAGCCTCTATTAGTGTCCTATTTCTCCTCTCAGCAACTCCATTCTGTTGAGGAGTCCTAGGGGCACTATATTGTCTCTCAATGCCTTTCTCTTCACAAAAGGTGTTTAGATCAAGATTTTTAAATTCAGTCCCATTATCTGATCTAATGACTTTTACTTTTTGATTAGTTTGGTTTTCAATTCTTAGGATAAAGGATTTGATCAGTCCACTTGTCTCATCCTTAGTCCTTAGAAAATATACCCAAGTAAATTTGGAGTAATCATCAACAATAACCAAGCAATAAGATTTCTTGCCTATACTCATAACATTTGTAGGACCAAACAGATCCATGTGCAATAACTGGAGACAAGAAGAAATAGAGTTTAACTCTTTGGTCTTATGAGAAGTTTTGTGTTGTTTGCCTTTAAGACAAGCAACACAATGATCATCACATGAAAAGACTTTTGAAGGTAAACCTCTTACAAGGTTGTTTTTAACAAGTTTGTTCATAGTCTTGAAATTCATGTGACACATCCTTCTGTGCCAAAGAGAGGATTCATCCACAGAAGCTTTTGAAACAAGACAGTTCAGGGATGAATCACTATCAACATTGTCCATATCTAGACAATAAACATTGTCCTTTCTTGGAGTTCTAAGTAGTATCATGCTTTCATCAACTACCTTGAACCCTGGAGCAAGGATCATACACTCTATGTTAGTAAATAATATGCTATGTTGTTTGTCACAAACTTGTGATACACTTAACAGGTTGTACTTCAATTGATCAACATAGTAGACATCCTCAAATGTCATCTTACCTTTTGTGACATTACCTTTGCCACTTATTTTACCACCAGTAAGATCATTTCCAAAAGCAACATGTCCTCCATTGATATGCTTGAAATCCTGAAGGCATGACATGTTGCCTGTCATGTGCCTAGAGCAACCACTATCAACATGCCAAATGCTCTTTCCCTTGAGCTGTTCGTTGCCCTGCACATAAGATAAATCAGTTAGTTTGAATTAGGAACCCAAGCCAAAGTGGTCTTGGGTACCCCTTTCTCATCAAAATACTTGCATTCTTTCTTGACAAGATTTTTAAACTTTGACTCCTCATTTCTGGAGTACTTTGTCACAATGATAGGCTTGGAAACACATTTGCTAGAAGTAGTACTGGTTTTAGAAGTACTAACTGCATTATCAGCACTTGCATGCTTAGCAGTACTAACATTGTTAGAAGTAGTAACTGTTTTAGCAGCAGTAACTGTGTTAGCAGTATTCATCTTTGAAGAAGTACTAACAGTATTAGCAGCATTAAAATTTTCAGCAGTACTAATACTGATAGCAGCAGTAATGCTTCTAGCAACACTATCTCTGTCAGCAGCACTAACAGTTTTAGTGCTTTTAGGCACCCACATTTTAATACTTTCATTTAAAACCTTTTTCTTCATGGGGCCTTTGTTTTCAACAGGTTTCTTCACCACATGTTTCTTTCCAGTCTTCCTATAACCAACAGGTTTTTGCACAAATCTTTGAAAGTTCATCTGTTGGTTAATAGGGTTAAAGTAACAGTACTTAGCCAAATGGTTTAACTTTCCACATATGAAACAAGGCTTTGGTCTATTGATTTTACTTAGATCAATGCCTTCTTTTTGTGCCCATTGGTTGTTCCAGTTTCTTTGATTTCCCCTTGGTTGATCATGTTTTTGGGGCTTAAATTTATTGCATGCACACTGTTTGCAAGGGATAGGGTTCACAACAGTGGTCTGCTTATAGTGAACCTTCTTGTTCTTTTCCTCAGTCTTCTCTATCTCATTGGATTTGATCCAATGCTTTCCAGATCCCTCATTGGTGATTATGTGATTTTCTATAGGAATCTCACCACTCACAGTGTTGTCTTTATCCTTGACACCTTCTTTCTCAGTTTTATCCTTAACAACTACTTCATCTAAGGGATCTATCTCAGTGGCTCCCTTAGGTAGGTCCTTCCTATCCTTTGTTTCTAACAAATCTGAACTAGGAGGGATGTAGTTGTTGTTATAGGGTGGTGGTGTGGTATTGTATCCTATTCCTCTTCTAAGTTTGTCATGGATTTGAGTTTGGAGCAAAGAGTCCATTTCTTTAGAAACATTGGTAAATTTCTCAATATCCAGCTTGGCTTTCTCAAACTCCCTCTTTATTTTCTCATTCTCCTCTTTGGATCTGGTCAGTTGAAGTTCTAAGTCATTCTTTTCCCACTTCCAGTAGTTTGTGTCATAAGAGTGTTGAAGCTCATTGGATTGAAAACCCTTAATCTGCTCTTCAAATCTTTCAACTATCTTGACATAATCTTTTATGTCCTTTTCCAATCTCTTAAGGTTATCACTCATGTTCTGATTGTGATCCCTATACCTCTTAACAGTGTTAATGCAATTTTGAGAACAAAGATTGGAAGTTACCTCTGTTGGGAGATCAGACACCTCTGCCATTAGAGCTTGGTTCTGGATGGCCTCTTCAGCTTGATCACTCCAATCAAACCCCATGCCTTGTTTAGAGACAAGGGCTTGTGCAGAGTTTCTGTTGCTATTGAAGCTTCCAGATTGAGCTTGTTGGTGGTTATTGTTCTGAGGCATTCCACTTCTGCATTCTCTAGCAAAGTGTCCTTTCTGATGGCATTTATAGCATTCCACCTTTGACTTGTCAAAACCTGCTCCATCTTCTCTTCTTTGTGAGAAGTTGTTCCTTCCAGTTCTTTTGATGAACTTCTTAACTCTCATAGAGAGCATGGCCATCTGCCATTTAATATCCATCTCTTCAAGATCATCTGGATGGAGTTGTTCCAAGTCATCATTAATGAGAGAAGAGTTTCCATGACTTACTAGAAAGGCTTCAAATACAGTTTCAGTGCCTTTCTCTTGAGGTGTTCCATTGGCAGCACTAACTGATTCAGGGATGGAAGTAGAATCAGTTGATGCTGAAAGGAGTGCAGCATTGTGAACATACCCAGAAGGCCTCTTCTTAGCCTCTACCTCAGATTCAAAAACTCTTAGATCATTATATAGATCATCAAGTTCCTTTTCTTCCAGTTGATCATTCTGTCTGAAAGACACAGTATACATGGTCCATTCATCACTCAGGGACCTTAGAAACTTTCTGTTCAGATCATCTTGATCAATTTGTACTCCCACTGTAGCAAGTTCACCAATAAGTTTATTGAACTTGTCAAAAGTTTTAGTCATGGACTCATTCTTGGTTGACATAAAGTTCTCATATTGTTGCTTCAGAATGGCTTTCTGATTTCTCTTGGTACTTTTGGTACCTGAGAATCTCTTCTCTAGAGCATTCCAGAGCATCTCTGCATCAGTGCAGTTGCAGAACTGATGTTGATATTCATTGGGGATGGCTAAGAGCAAAGTGCTCAAGGCTTTCATCTCTGTATGTCTAGCCTTTCTTTCTGCATCAGTTTTTGGTGGAGTTCTCTTTCCATCTGCACCAATCTTACCTGCTTCAGAAGGACCATTCTCAAGGATATCCCACATAGAATAGTCAGCGAGGAGTATGTACTGCTTGATTCTGATCTTCCACATATCGAATTAATTGGGTCTGAGCATTGGTACCTTTGAAACCAGAGTACTGTTTGATTCTGCAAAGTTTTCCATGATGAATGAATAGATGTTTCTGAGAGAACAGTGCTCTGATACCACTTGTCAGGATCAAATTCTCAATAAGAATAAAATCTCAGAAACAATATCAAAGAAGTTGCGGAATAACACTTTGATATTCAATGAAACAGTAAACAAACAGTATATGATAAACACTTTGCAAACTTGTATTAAAATCACAAGATTACACACTCAACCTCAATCTTGAAGAACAAGCTCTTTCAAGACGAATTCTACTTCTCTAGAATTAGGAACTATGCCTTGAGGTTGATTCTCTCTAGAACAAAAATTTAGAATTAAATCTGTAAATCTATATCTAAACTATTCTGTCAAATCTATACATATACTTAACAAAAAGATAATTACAAATAAATAAAATATCTTCAGTATATCTTCCATGAATATCTTCAAAATATCCTTGTTTATCTTTAACCACGATCTCTTCATCATTATCTTCACATTATCTTACAAGCAGCATTAACTGAGTCTTGACAGCATTAACTACTAAGCAGCACTAACTTCTAGCAGTACTAACTAGCTAAGCAGTACTAACTTTGTTCAAGCAGCACTAACTTTGACTAGCAGTATTAATTCTACTAGAAGCAGTAATACTCAGCAGTATTAACTTTGAAGTCTTCTAGCAGTAGTAATTCTGAACTAGCAGCATTAACCATACTTGATGAATTCTTCAGTTCCCAACACAATTCCTTTTTCCTCACAAAAGGTGTTTAGGTCAAGATTTTTAAATTCAGTACCATTATCTGACCTAATGACTTTTACCTTTTGATTTGTTTGGTTTTCAATTCTTAGAATAAAGGATTTGATCAGTCCACTTGTCTCATCCTTAGTCCTTAGAAAATATACCCAAGTAAATCTAGAGTAATCATCAACAATAACTAAGCAGTATGATTTCTTACCTATACTCATGATATTTGTAGGACCAAACAGATCCATATGCAACAACTGAAGAGAAGAAGAAATTGTGTTCAACTCTTTGGACTTATGAGAAGTTTTGTGTTGTTTGCCTTTGAGACAAGCAACACAATGATCATCACATGAAAAGACTTTTGAAGGCATACCTCTTACAAGGTTGTTTTTAACAAGTTTATTCATTGTTTTAAAGTTCATGTGACACATCCTTCTGTGCCAAAGTGATGATTCATCCAAAGATGCTTTTGAGACAAGACAGTTTAGGGATGAATCATTTGAAACATTTTCCATATCCAAACAATAGACATTATCCTTTCTAGGAGTTCTTAGTAGTATCATCTTTTCATCAACTACCTTGAATCCAGGAGCAAGGATAATGCATTCTGAATCAGTGAATAATATACTATGCTTTTTGTCACAAACCTGTGATACACTTAACAGGTTGTATCTTAACTGTTCAACATAGAAAACATCTTCAAAGGTCATCTTACCTTTTGTTACATCTCCCTTACCACTAATCTTACCTCCATCGGCAGTATTTCCAAAGGCAACATGCACTCCATCAATTTTCTTGAAATTCTTGAGGCAAGCCATGTTCCCTGTCATGTGCCTAGAGCAACCACTATCAACATGCCAAATGTTCTTTCCCTTGAGCTGCTGGTTGCCCTGCACATAAGATAAATTAATTAGTATTGACTGGGAACCCAAGCCAAAGTGGTCTTGGGCCTCCCTTTCTCATCAAAGTACTTACACTCCTTTTTGATGAGATTTTTGAATTTAGAATCCTCATGACTGGAGTACTTTGTCAAGATGATTGGTCTAGAAGCACAAGCACTAGAATTAGTACTAATTTTAGAAGTACTAACAGAGTTAGCAGTATTAATATTTGGTGAAGTACTAACAATGTTAGTTTTAGAAGTACTAATACTCTCAGCAGCACTAACATTGATAGCAGTAGTATTGCTTCTGGCAACACTATCTTTGTCAGCAACAATATTTGTGGTAGCAGTACTAACAGTTTTAGTGCTTTTGGGAACCCACATCTTGACACTTTCGTTTACAGTCTTTATCTTCATGTGGCTTTTAGATTTAGCATGTTTCTTAGCCACATGGTTCCTTTCATTCTTCCTATAACCAAAGGGTTTTTGCACAGATCTTTGAAAATTTATCCTTTGGTTCATAGGATTAAAATAACAGTGCTTGGCAAGATGGTTCAATTTGCCACATATGAAACAAGGTTTTGGTCTGATGATTCTACTCATATCAACTCCTTGTTTCTAAGCCCACTGATTATTCCAATTTCTTTGATTTCCCCTCCTTTTATCATGTTTTAGGGGCTCAGACTTATTACCTGCACACTATTTGCAAGGAACAGGATTCACAACTGTAGTCTGCTTGTAATGGACCTTTTTAGACTTTCCCTCAGTCTTCTCTACACCATTAGATTTGACCCAATCCCTTCCACCACCCTCATTGGTAAGAATGTTATTTTCTAAGGGAATCTCACCACTCACAGTGTTATCCTTACTCTTACCAGCTTCTTTCTCAGTCTTGTCCTCAACAACTACTTCATCTAAAGGATCTATCTTAGTAGCTCCCTCATGCAAGTCCTTCCTATCCTTGGTCTCTAGCAAATCTGATTTAGGAGGGATGTAGTTGTTGTTGTATGGTGGTGGTGTGGTATTGTACCCAATTCCTAGTTTAAGCTTATCATGGATTTGCACCTTTAGAATTGAATCCATGGCTTTAGAAGCATATGAAAACTTTTCCACATCCAGCTTAACCTTGGCTAGCTCTCCTCTCAACTTTTCATTCTCCTTTCTAGACTTTGTCAGTTGGATTTCTAAATCATTTTTCTCCCACTTCCAGTAATTTGTATCATATGTGTGTTGAAGTTCATTGGCTTGGAAACCTTTAATTTGTTCCTCAAACCTTTCAACAATTTTCACATAGTCTTTTCTATCCTTTTCTAACCTCTTAAGGTCATCACTCATACTCTGGTTGTGATCCATGTACCTTTTAACAGTGTCTATGCAAGTTTGAGTACAGAGATTAGACAGTACCTCAGTTGGGAGATCAGATATCTCTGCCATGAGAGCTTGATTTTGAATGGCCTCTTCTGCTTGATCACTCCAGTCAAACCCCATTCCTTGTTGAGAAACAAGAGCTTGAGCAGAGTTTCTGTTCTGGTTAAAGCTTCCAGTCTGAGCTTGTTGGTGGTTGTTTTGAGACATTCCACTTCTGCATTCCCTGGCAAAGTGTCCCTTCATGTGACATTTGTAGCACTCCACCTTTGACTTATCAAAGCCTGCTCCATCTTCTCTTGTTTAAGAGAAGTTGTTCCTCCCAGTCCTCTTGATGAACTTCTTCACCCTCATAGACAGCATGGCCATCTGCCATTTAATATCCATCTCTTCAAGATCATCAGGATGAAGCTGTTCCAAGTCATCATTGATTAAAGAAGAGTTACCATGGCTGGAAAGAAAGGCTTCAAAAACAGATTCATTGCCTTTTTCTTAATTTACTCCACTGGCAGCATTAACTGATTCAGGGTTAGCAGTAGAATCAGTTGATGCTGATAGGAGTGCAGCATTATGAACATATCCAGTAGGCTTCTTCTTTGCTTCCACTTCAGATTCAAACACTCTCAGATCATTATAAAGATCATCCAATTCCTTTTCTTCCAACATGTCATTCTGTCTGAATAAGACAGTGTACATGGTTCATTCATCTCCAAGAGATCTGAGAAACTTTCGGTTGACATCATCTTGTTCCATCTGAACTCCAACAGTAGCCAACTCACCAATTAATTTATTGAATCTATCAAAAGTTTGAGTCATAAACTCATTCTTTGAAGATGTAAAATTCTCATATTGCTGCTTGAGAATATCCCTTTGATTCCTCTTAGTGCTCTTGGTGCCAGCAAATCTCTTCTCTAGAGCATTCCATAGAATCTGAGCATCAGTGCAGTGATGAAACTGATGTTGATACTCATTAGGGATGGCCAAAAGCAGGGTGCTTAAGGCTTTCATCTCCAATTGTCTCACTTTCTTCTTAGCATCAATTTTTGGAGGTGGTCTTCTTCCATCTTTTCCAATTTTACCTTCAGCAGAGGGACCATTCTCAACAATGTCCCACATAGAAAAGTCTGTAAGGAGGATGTACTGCTTGATCCTAATTTTCCACATGTCAAACTCATTAGGTTTGAGCATGGGAACCTTTGAAACAAGAGTACTGGTTGATCCAACTGCGTTGTCCATGATGAATGAAGGTTTCTGAGAATACTAAGCTCTGATACCACTTGTCAGGATCTGATTCTTAACAAGAATAATGAAACTCAAAGACAATATTAAAGAAGTTGCGGAAAAACACTTTAATATTCAAATATCAATGAAACAGTAAAGTAGAAATCACAACTTGTAAACTTTATTGAATGATTAAAGTTACAAGCTTTCAAACAAAACCTCAATCTTGATGAACAGGCTCAACAAGACGAATTCTACTTCTCTAAAATTAGGATTGTAAACCTTGAGGTTAATTCTCTCTCAGAACAAAAACTTAGAATTCTCTTGTCAAACTATTCTGAATACATCTATACATATACTGAAAATAATAATTACAAAACTTAAAAGATCTTCAGTATATTCTTCCATAATTATCTTCAACCTTCCATGATTATCTTCAATCCTTGATCTGCGCATATCTTGATTATCACATAAGCAGTATTAAATCATAGCAGCATTAATACTCTGAGCAGTATTAATCTTCAGCAGTACTAACTACTAGCAGTACTAACTCTCTAAGCAGTATTAATTCTACTAGCAGTAGTAATCTTGAAATCCTGGCAGTAGTAATCACTTAGACAAATCTTCAGTTCCCAACACTTCTTAAGTTCTTTCATCCCCGATGGAGCCATACGATATGAAGCCTTTAAGATAGGGGAGGCTCCTGGATAAGATCAATTGTAAATTCAACTTCCCTTTCCGGAGGAACTCCTGGAAGTTCATCAGGAAAGACGTCTGTAAATTCATTGACAACATGAATATCTTCAAGTTTAAGGCATACCTCTTCTGTGTCTTGTAGTGCAGCTAGGAACCCTTCACGTCCCTGCCAAATCATTGCCTTAACTTTTATTGCCGAGATAACATGGGTCCCCTTCTCAGGTGAAACACCCTGGAACACATATTCGGGTTCATTGACATCACCGAAGACGATTTGTTTGGCTTTGCAGTCGATGGTCACTTGGTGTTTCGATAACCAATCCATGCTGAGGATGATATCGAAGTGATCCACTTTCATTGGAAGTAAAGTGACCTCCCGAATTCAATCACCAATGAATAACGGACAGTTTGGAAATTCACCAAGTATACATATTGAACTACCCATAGGAGTAGTAATGTGCAAAGGAAACTCGGTGGATCGTTCATATGGTTTAAGATTTTCTTCAAAATTTTCAGAAACAATCGAGTGTGTAGCACATGTATCGAATAAAACACATACATCTCTACCGTCAATAGAAAGGATACCAGAAACCATACCCGTAGGAGATTTGTCAATAGACAGGGAAAACACTTGACCACCGGCAGTAGATTGCTTTTCTTTATCTTTAGCATTATCCTTTGGCCCTTGTTTACAATCACGAGCTAGATGCCCCCGTTGACCACAGTTATTATAGGCACCAGTCATTCGAAGACATGGTCCTGGGCGATGTCTAAATCCACAATCTTTGCATCGTAACAAAGAAGTTGTATTCGAAAAACCTTTACTAGAAGTCCCTTGAGATGAAACGTAAGATCGATAGTCCGGTTGTTTCCACTGACCCGTCCGATTAGTTCCTCGTCCGCTAGAACTTCCTTGAAATGCATCTCGGTTTCTTTTCTTACCATTATCAGCTCGGGAGAGTATAGAATTCAGTCGTTCCCTTTCAATGTTTCTCGCAGCATCAGCAACTTCAGCAACACTTGTAAACTCTTGATTGATAAGCTTGGATTTGAATTTGCTGTTGAGGGACCATTTGAATTTATTTACCTGATTTCTTACTGTACCGGCCATAGTACCTGCAAAACTAGGCAACCGTAGAAATCTGGCCATGTATTCAGATATGGATTCATCTTCTTTCTACTTAAGTGTAGAATACTCTTGAACATACGCATCTTTGTCTGCTACAGTAAAGTATTGTTGATAGAAAATATCTTTGAACCCAGACCAAGTTAAATTTTTAATAGCTCTGTCCCCTCCATAAGATTGCTTCCAAGCTTGCCACCAACGATTAGCATCACCTTCAAGTTTATAGGTAGCCAACTCCATCTGAATTCTATCCGAACAACACAAATCTCGAAATATCTTTTCAATGTGTGATATCCAATCTTCGGCCTCAACAGGAGTGACTGCTGAGATAAAAGTATGAGGCTTATGCTTGTGGAACCTCTCCAACCATTTATGGATATCAACCAGTTCGTTACCAATGTCAGTTTCCTGATCTCTGATTTCTGGCCCAGAGTTCCCGGTGTTAGGATTCGGGTTTTCGCTAGTTTGATGTAACGATTCCGCCGTTTGTGCCATAATTCCTGGTAGCAGCTCGTTAACCGTTTGGTGTACAGCTGCGATCACATTAGGATCTAGTTGACTTGTTGGCGGATTTCTTGCTTTATTTTCATACCCGGTTCTATTTCTCCTGGGTCTACCTCTTATTGCCCCTCTTATTGCGGGTACTCTTCTCGGTGGCATTTGGAGCTAACACAAATAACAGAGGAATCATTTGCTCGGTTATTTTCAATAAGAAATGAAGCATACGAGATATTAATTAACTAGCATGTATAGTGCCTAAGATAATCCTATCTTAGTTCTACCCATTCCTCACATATCAAACTTAAATTGTACTACAGGATCATAACCTATAGCTCTAATACCACAACTTGTAACACCCCCGTCCCGCGTGGCTAAGGACGGAAGATGCCACAATTAGATTTAACACAAAACCTATTCCAACTAAAAGTAATACAGAGCGATTAATATAGTTTACCAAAGTTTATTTACAGAACCATCAACGAAGATAACAGTTTGTACCAAAATACACATAAACGTCATCTACATTAGTTATCAAAAGCTTAACAAAGCATATCATAATGCTTTATCTTCATTCCTGTCATCTCCACAACTCTCATCTCAAAAGTTCAACTAAGTCATTTATCTGCCGAGGACAAAGAAAAACCTCGGTTGAGCTTAATACTCAGTGAACAGATAATAATAATTAAACAATATACATGAGATAACAAGTTCAAGATGAAAATTAACATTTATGATGATATTCCAGATTTAAGATGTTTCTGAAAGAAATCAAAGACAAACGAATGTCCCGTAGGCATATTAAAGGTCTTAAAATCAACAAGCATCACAATAACGTTTTGTTCCCAAAAGGATGATCAGTCCGTTTGGGATCGACTGAGGAAAGGGGTGCGGACACAACACGATAATCCTCTCTGTAGATTTAACCACGGCCACAACAAATTCTCCGATAATGGTTCCTAGGATCGATCCATACGCCCTATATTTGACCAGTATCTAATCAATCCGCTTTTAAGGACTATATATAGTGAGGACGCCATAATCGTTTTAGCCAACATGGAAGCATCTCAACATCGGTGTCCCCAATGTCAAGTCTATAGAAAAAAAATCACAATAGATGCAATCCAACAAGTCAAGAAATCCATGTTCCAAATCTCAATTGAAATGAAAATTCAAAAGGAAAATAATGCTCAACTGTATTTAACAAGCATGAAGTGAATTTGGAACCAATATATCCGGATTAGGAAGCCTTATGCAAATGGCTATCCCCGTGTCAAGTAAAGTATGATATTCGTACCTGAAAAGTATATGATGGAATACCACAATCGGATGCTTGTAGTGTTGATACTAGTCACACAAAGTCACCTTTACATAAAACAAGATACAATTACTATTTCGATAGTAATAAATATATAAACTGGCATGCATCCTGGCTCCCGAGTAAATAAGTATTAGACCATATTTCTACTCATTACTATCTCTAGAGTAGTTCTAGATAGTTTTATGGTTGATTAGTATAAGATTCACTATATGGTACAAGCCGGATGTGCACAAGGTACAAGCAACAACTGCAGTTCAAGTTACTGCACATATCAGCTTCTGTCTCTCTATAGTTTTGTTGTTTTACACATACTTAGAGGACAAATTACACTTTTACTTATGAAAGAAAGTTATAATACTATCTCTTAGGAACCCAATCGCACAAGATTCAACTTATTTGGATCAATGACCAATTTTATATGAATTTTACAAAAACAGTGTGCAGATCCCGAGTTGTAGTTGACCAGTTCTGGAAACTCACAGTTTTGAGCAATTTATACTCAAAATCAGCTCTTAGTGTAAACTACAAAGATTTACTAGGATATTTAAGGTTTCCAACCATATATTGAAAATATCATTTGAACCATCTAGTGATTTTATACGAATTTTTGAAACAAGCTAAAAATTTTGATTCACCCCTGTCCACAACAACTAATTCCACAACCAAATCCATTGAAACTCATTCTATTCAATAGGCAAATAACACCAATAATTATCATCATCCTAAATTATATCTTAAGCGTAAAAGCAATACTTTTTAACTTCATAACAACAATTCACCATTTAAGACCTAACTTAAGCTAAAACCTCAAACTAAAGCAATTCATACAAATAGCTTAACATACCTTGATTCCAATGGTGATTTTAATTCTCAAACAAACTTGAATCCTTCAATCTTCTCACAATTTCAAACCTAAAACAGATTTGAAACCTAATGAATAAAAGATTGACCTAAAAGAAAATTCAACTTAGAACACTAGAAGATAAACACATACCTTTGAGTTATTGAGTTATAATATTCCTATCTTCAACTAATTTTAATAATTTCTTCAAGTAATTTGATTTCAACGATGGATCATCTTGAAGAGATGAGAGAAATCAGAGGGAAGGAAGAATACTTATGAGGTTAAAGATGTTAATGAATTTTAATAATTTGGGGGTATTTATATTTTCAACTTTTTCACTTTGACCCCTCAAGTCTAATTTCTCAGCTTTGTGCCCTAGTAGGAGTTAACTTCACATTTTAAGTTAAGTTTAGTTTTATTTTGTACGAGTGTGGTCCGTTAGATGATATTGTATCACAAATTAGTCCAAGGTACAAGTCGGTAAAGCATAGGGTACAAATATGTTATGCGTATTTCCATCCAAAGTCCACTTAACACGAGTTAACGGAATACGGGTGTTATATATACACCACACAAACCAATTATGTAAAGAAAAACGTCAAAACAACTATATTATTAAAAATTCTCCGTTCATTGTAGGAATGTATCGAGGAGAACTTGAGTGCTTAGTTGATTGTGGAACCACCCACACAATATTAAGAAATAGACTATTATTTACTGGAATAACCGCTTATAAATCCCCAATGACCACAATGATTGGACCATCCAATTTAATACTTGGATGAGGAACTGCCACTTTCTTGTTGCCTAATGGCAAAAAAATAACGGTCACAGAAGCACTCTATGCTCCAAAAGCTAACCGAACCTTGTTAAGTTTCAAAGATATACGCTCCAACGGCTATCATATTGAAACACATTGTGAGAATGGAAATGAATATATGTATATCACCTCTAATGAATACGGAAGGAAACGTATATTAGAGAAATTAACATGTCAAACTAGTGGGTTATATCTTACCACGATTCGAGTTATTGAATCATATTCTGTCACCAATAATGAAATTTGGGACAGTGAGATATATACGCTTTGGCATGACCGCCTGGGGTACCCTGGTCGTGACATGATGATACGTGTGTTAAAGAATACACACGGACACCCTTTCTTTCGAATGAAAGGTAAGATGGGGCAATTACATGAAACTACCAAATTGCAACCATTGACTTCTAAAGAAAAAGAAGCAATGCCATAATCATAATATGCCTCCTTGAAAGCCCCAAATTTTTGCAAAGTCTGTTCCTTAGCTATAACAGGATCGAGACCATCCTATGCTAAAGACACAAAGCAAAACATTCCATTCTTACAACGTATACAAGGTGATATTTGTGGACCTATACATCCAGAATATGGGTCGTTTAAGTATTTTATGGTTTTGGTTGACGCTTCGACAAGATGGACGCATGTCACACTATTGTCCACACGAAACGCTGCATTTGCAAAACTTCTAGCACAAATTATATGTTTAAGGGCTCACCACTCTGATTACCCTATCAAGTCTATACAACTTGATAATGCTGGAGAATTTACATCACAAGCATTTGATTATTATTGCATGTCTATTGGGATCGATGTAGAGCATCCTGTACCCCATGTGCATACACAAAATGGTCTCGCAGAAGCTACCATCAAAAGGATACAAATGATAGCTAGGGAATTGGTTATGCACACCAATTTACCCACTTCTACCTGGGGTTATGCAATATTACATGTTGCATTACTTATTCGCTTTAGACCCACTGCTAGCCAACCATTTTCTGCGTACCAGTTGGTAACTGGATATGAGCCTAATATTTCACATTTACGCATATTTGGTTGTGCAGTATATGTGTCAATTGCGCCCCCACAGCGCACCAAAATCGGTCCTCAAAGACAATTAAGTGTATATGTTGGATATGAATCTCCAACAATTATCCGCTATTTAGAACCCTTGATGGGTGATCTATTTACCGCAAGACTTGCGGATTGTCACTTTGATGAGACGGTCTTCCCATCGTTAGGGGGAGATAGGAAAAATGATTTTCCAAGGGAACGACAGGAATTGTCATGGAATGTTCTCACTCAGCCTCATTTCGATCCCCGCACTTCACAATGTGAAAGTGAAGTGAATCGAATACTAAATCTTCAAAACGTAGCAGACTCGATACCTGATGCGTTCACTGATATTGCAAAAGTGACAAGATCACATATACCAGCTGCAAGTGTACCCGCAAGGTTAGAAGTCCCCAAATAGGAGCACAACACCGCTGGAAAGAGTGTTGCAACCACACATAGTGGAAGTGTGGTTGAGGCCATGGCTCCTAAAAGGAAAAGGGGGAGGCCACTTGGTTCGATAGGTACTCATCCCAGGAAGAAAAGGGAGAGTAAGGCACAATCTGATCCATTTGTCATCAATACCGAAAACCCTTCTCATGAGATTCTCTCTGATTATAGTTATGTCCATGTATCATTACCGGAGGACGCTCCGAAGTCAATATTGATTCCAGAGAACAAAGAAATCTCTATGAATTATGAGAATGCATACGAGTTAATGGAAAGATCATCCATACTCATTGATTACATATTTGCATATATTGTTGCTCATGAGATCATAGAGCACGATGACATTGAACCATGCTCAGTTGAAAAATGTCAACAAAGAGCAGACTGGCCTAAATGGAAAGAAGCAATCCAGGCAGAACTAGATTCTTTGGCAAAGAGACAGGTATTTGGTCCGGTAGTGCTAACCCCACCAAGTGTAAAGCCTGTAGGACATAAATGGGTCTTTGTCAGAAAGCGTAATGAGAATAATGAAGTCATAAGATATAAGGCTCGCCTTGTGGCGCAAGGTTTCTCACATCGCACTGGGATTGACTATGAGGAGACATACTCCCCATTAATGGATGTAATAACGTTCCGCTATCTAATTAGTCTAGTAGTTTCCGAAGGACTGGAAATGCAGCTTATGGATGTGGTTACTGCATATCTCTGCAGGGATCTAGATTCAGATATATATATATATATATATATATATATATATATATATATATATATATATATATGAAAGTGCCCAATGGCCTTCCACTTCCTGATTCAAGTAAACCACGAAGTGCGTTTGCAATTAGACTAAAACGTTCACTCTACGGATTAAAACAATCTGGATGGATGTGGTATACCCGTTCGAGTGAATACTTGATTGGAAAGGGATATAAGAACGATGAACTATGCCCTTGTGTTTTATAAAGAAGACGAGTTCTGGATTTTCAATCATAGTTGTGTATGTTGATGATATGAACATAATAGGTACTCTTGATGAAATAAGAGATACTGTAAGCTATTTGAAATATGAATTTGAGATGAAAGATCTTGGGAAAACTCTATTTTGTCTAGGTATAGAACTAGAACATCGAGCTTGTGGAATCCTTATCCACCAATCCGCTTATATCCAGAAAGTGCTCAGGTGATTTAATATGGATAAAGTGCACCTAGCTAGCACTCCCATGATCAGTCGAAGCTTGGATACAAGGAAAGATCCATTCCGTCCAAAGGATGATGACGAGGAGATGTTGGGAGCTGAAATTCCCTATCTAAGTGCAATAGGCGCATTATTATACTTAGCACAATGTACTCGACCAGATATTTCATTCTCAGTGAACTTGTTAGCTAGATTTAGCTCGACGCCAACACAACGTCATTGGAATGGTATCAAGAATATATTTCGATATCTAAAAGGAACCATTGACATGGGCTTATTCTTTCCTTACAGAGAGAAAATTGGGGTTACAATACATGTTCAAGATATTAACAAAGAAAACATTATCCCGTATAGTGAAACCCCAAATGATATATTAGTAGGTTTTGCCGATGCTGGATATCTCTCTGACCCACACAAAGGTCGTTCCCAAACAGGATACGTTTTTACAATTGGGAACACGACGATTTCTTGGAAATCAACCAAGCAAACTGTCGGTCCAACAATGTTTATATCAAGTTCTATAGAAAACAACAACACAATATGATTACCAACCTGTATTGATTAATAGAAAATGGTTACAAGGTTTGATCTTTGAAGCTCTTGTGTGTTCTCTCTAGTTTTACACCTTTTGTGTGTGAGATAAAAGCGATCTGATTATTTTAGAGAGTTGTTGAGATATCAGATATATGATATCTAGCTTCTCAGACACACTTCCTAAAACCACTTGCAACAACAAGTTGCAATATTAAACAATAAACCTATATAATATCTAATATTTAGATATTATATCTAACTAATAACTAAACTATTAACTAACTAACAACTAACTAATTAGTTACTTAGAAATAGATAAAATACAATAAAACTAACTTTGGCATTTATTACAAACGACATTAGACTTTAATATCGAGAGTCGACGTTCCGGCTTTAGCTTCAGATTGCGATCTTCAGTTTGGATGATCTTGAATCCAATGAGACTGTGGTCTAACACAAACCCTTGTAGCTACCTCATCGAACTATTCTGAGATTATTGCACTACATGAGGCGGTTAGAGAATGTATATGGCTAAGGTCTATCATTACACATATCAGAGGGGCTAGTGGTTTAAGTTCTACCACTGGAAATCCTACATGCATTTATGAAGATAATGCAGCTTATATCGAACAAATGAAAGTAGGATATATTAAGGGAGATAATACAAAGCATATATCGCCAAAGTTTTTCTATAATCAACAACAACAAACACTCCTTAAGATACAAGTGAATCAAGTAAGATCTGAGGAGAATGTGGCTTATTTGTTCACCAAATCACTGCCTAAGGCCACATTTGAGAAACATGTAGAAAGCATTGGATTGCGGAGACTTTCCAAACTCCCTTGATTAATGTATAAATCAGGGGGAGTAATGGACTAAAGAAGGTGTCTATTACACATGTACGATTGATGGGTTGTGCTCTTTCCTTTGCCCAAGGTTTTATTTTTCCCACTGGGTTTTGTTCCTTGGTATAAGGTTTTAGTGAGGCAACAGTCTTAAACCATCCCGTTTTCTAAACCTCTTTGATTGATGTATGAATCAAGGATGATACTAAACTAAAGAATTTGTTTAGTGGTGCCTTGTACTCTTTCCTTCGTCTAAGGTTTTCATTTTTCCCAATGGGTTTTGTTTTCCCGACGTAAGGTTTTAATGAGGCAAGAACTATGCACCATCATCCCTTTGACTCGGCACAAAGGGGGCACAAAGGGGGAGTGTTGAAGAATATTGTGCCTTCGTCAAAAAGGAATTGATTGAGGAAATAGTTTAGGAAATAATTGAGGAAATAATTTATTAAAGTTAGGAGTTACCATATTGTATATTTCCTTTTCATTGTAAATTCATCCCTATTTAAAGGGTTTATTGTTAATGAGAATTTACGACTTTTGATCATCTCTATATTGATTGTTCTACATCACGTTATCAACATGTTGCTCAATCAATTGAATCCGTTTGTTGGTGCGGAAACTTTTTGTTTTCAAATATCACGAATCAACTAAGCACTTGTGGTTTTATTTTATATGTATTGTAGATATCATCTTCATCATTGCTTGTGGTGATAATAATGTCCATTGCAAAAAAAAATTATGAACATACCATGTGTGCACGTGCAGTAGTCGTGTCAATTCTGTGTAATATGCCTATTTACGTATGCATTATAAAAGCATGATTGTGATTCTTTTGTTTGTATCTAAATTTAAGACTAAAAACATCGATTAATTCAAACAACTAAAAAACTATTGGCAAATTCTACAAAGAAATAATGGTTAACTATACGAGTCATTATAAAGAAAACGTTTGTGTACAAAAATATAGAAAGTCTGATATATAAACTTTTTCTTTTTAATCTAAGAACCATGTAAAATCCTTTAAGTTATTACGTCTTTAAGAATATTTTGATTATTATATTAATTTAATTGCTTTAGTTTATTCATAATTACTTGATAATTCAATTTAATAATATTCCACAATATTTGAACTTTTAAAACATAATTACTTTTTCCTAAGGAACAAGTTTTAATGCCAACGCAAAAAATACATGAACTTTTTTTTTTCTAAATTTAAGAATTTCTGATACAAAAGTAATTTTGTCAATTTAATAGAGTTTTAAAATAAATATAAATATTTTTATTTAATATATAGTTTAATATAAGAAAGAGATGTAAAAAAATAAAGAAAAATAATTATAAAGAAAAAGACGTGATTACAGTTTTATTTAAAAAAACGTGATTAACAAAAACTTTTGAGCAAATTATAATTTTGTTCTTTGCAGTTTTACTAACAACTGATTAGACCCCTATAAGTGTTGCTAACTGACGATGTTAATTTTAGAGACCTTGAGTGTTATGAAATAGAAACATTAGGGACCATCAATATAGATAGTTTATTTTAGGGATCAAATCCAAAATCTAATCAAACCACAAGGACCATCAATGTAATTCAGTCTTATTAAATTGTGATATTTTATAGATTTTAAACATGGCATAATTTTCAAGCATTGACCACCCCTATTAAGAGTATCCACAGTGTACGAGTTTTTCACCAAAGTTTTTAATAGTTTTTTTCTTACACATTATTGCCACATCAACAACTTAAAAACCTTTATATACCTCCACTATGTGAAAAACCTCACCCAAATTTTTTCATTACTTTTTTCAACTATTCAGGGTCCCACAATTTTAACTTTATATCATTTTTATTCTTATTTATAAAAATAAATATATTAAAATTCATACAAATACATAAAAGTATGTACAATAAAATTAATAAAAATTAGGTTATTAAGAAATATATAAAAGTTGTATAAAAAGTATGTAAAATAAAAATTAAAAAATGTTAAACTTAAAAGTATGTATAACCGAAAATAAAAATTGGGTCATTAAGAAATCTGTTAGAATTGTATAAATATGTCAAATTTGAGATATTATTTTAAAAATATAAAAATATAATTACTTTCATTATGTATTTATTTAATAATTATATTTAAATAGGATTACTTTAAATATATTAATAAATAAAACTGGTTAATAAATAAAATTGATTAAATACGAAACTTTTATAAAATTCTATAAAGTTAAAACTGATTAAATACGAAAAAGCAGGTCGTGCAGTTACGAGCTATGACGAAATACCTCACGAAAAACCTCAATTGAGAAATCTCTCCACTACGTGAAAAACCTCAAAAGGAGGTTTTTGATTTTTGAAAAACCTCCAAAAAAGCTCTTAAAAAGCTCTCAACGACCACATTGTGGATGCGTGTCAATAACAACAATACTCTATTGATAATTGTTTAGTAAATTGTGGGCGCCGAATAAGATCGAATTAAATGTAATAATGATACACATCATTTTAATGACGTATGCATGCCAACCATATAATCCAAAAATTCTAAGGAGACGAATAATTAAAGCAGGTCTAGTTTTTTGTTTTTGTGTTTTTTTGTGTGTACTTATTCTGCCGACAACACAAGTGCCAAAAATTACGGTGGCTTTCGGATTTCCTTTTGTTTTATAAAACCACAAATTGACAATAATGGAAAAAAACAAAAAAATTAGAAGGATGGTGAAGCTTTTATCGTTTTTTTATATAAAGTTGTTGATAAAGTTGATCATTTCAAAAGGTTGTTAAAAGACCATGGTGAAAGTTAGGGTTTTGAGTTATATATATATATATATTCAATGAATTTATCTATTAAAACATTTGTTTTCTTTTAAAAGTGATTAGAAATTAGTCGACAATAATATACTGTTTTCTTGTACATTAATAACATTTAACCGGTGTTTGAACAAATTACACAAAAGAGTGTTAATATATATAGAGTGAGACAAAAAAATTAGTTCGTCTTTTTCTGGTATAAATAAAGATGAAGATGGTTTTCATGATTATTCAAAACCTAATTGAATCACATATATTGGTTGTTGTAGTATCATATATCCGACCATCCTGAACAGGAATTTGATTTATTGGCAAAGAGGTCGAGAAATAGATTCATCATCCATGAATCGATTCAAGGAGACAAGAACCAACTAATACTTTCTGCAAGTATCTCAACTGGAATCCCCATAAATGGTGTTCCATATAAATTGTATTATTGCTTAACTGTGAGACCCCCCTCCCCCCGGGTTGTCGTTGTATGACTTTGGTTGCTTAGTTTTACGCCCCATAAAAACGCAGTGGCAAAATGGTAAAGAAATGGAACTTTGATGGGAATGATGTAGGCAAACACAGGTCCTAACATATCATAACATGAAAATAATAAACCTTCACATACCTTAACAAATCTGAACAAACATGACCATAACTCTTTTAACATACCTTAACATGAGAACCTTAAGTGACCTGAATATGCAATCTTAAGGATTGTTTACTAAACCCTTACCAGGTGAACGCTTACCGATATCACCTACCTACCGGTTGAGCATGACATAAGAGGCATAACAAGGATCGAGAGTCTTACTTGGTAAGTGAGGGAAAAGACCCTTACTCGGTAAGCGCTTATTAAGTTTAAGACACTTACCAACAATCAATTTTGATGGTCGAGAATGTTAGATGATAAGGTAAGTGAGTAATTTCTCTAGCCAATAAGCGCTTACCCCACAAGCATTTGGAAAATAGTGCATTAATCTATGTTAACATGAAAAAACAATCAACATTAACATACCTGACATACCTTAACATGAAAAAAAAATCATGTGAAGGTTTGTTACGGTGCCCAGATACATAAACCAAATGACTAGATTGTCCCTCCTTCCTAAAACCAATGCACAAACAATGTTGTTCAATCGAAATCATGAAAAATGGATCGAGGGTTGTGAGATGTACCACTCGTGATTTCAGGGTCTATATTGGGAACTTATTCATGGTCATTTGACCCTTAAAATGCTCATTTAATAGAGAGATGGTTTATAAGTTGTCTTAGGGTGCATGGAGGTCAAAACGGGCAAAGAAAACGAAACTTTCAGATGAAACCGACTCACCCTCGACCTGACCGGTGACCTGGGTCGTCGCCTAGGTCGCGTGAGTTACTGTTCCCGAGTTCCAGTGTGCAAGCGATCTAGCGCGTGACCTATAAGCCTAAAAACCCGTATTTTTTTATTTTCTCTTCACTTTTTCACCATAACACTTCTCCTCCATCATTTTCTCTCTATTTTGAAGATCATTAGAGCCCTAGGTCTGATTTTGGGTCTTGGAGGAGCATTTCTTGTTGGATTCAAGAGTGTTTGTTGAATGTAACCTTCTATCTCTCATCTTTAATAGTAAGGGTTTTGGTTTCTTTGATTCTCCAACCTTTTTCTTCTTTGTGGTGCCTTTGGGTAAGGTTGGAAGTAGAAAAGGAGTTCTTGGGAGCTTCATAACATAGATTTGGGAGTCTAGCTTGAAGATCTTAAGTTTTCACCAAAGGAAGCTCAAGATTTGGGTTTTAAACCTAGATTTAACATAAATCTAGCAAGATGAATTCTAGTTGTTTTGAAAAACTATATACATGTCAAAATATCTTTATTTTGAGTTTTAAACACACTCATATGAGTTTATTCCACTTTTGATGAGTTTTGTGAATATTTGTGCATTTGGGCATATTTGGGTTATGAAATATTTAAAGAATGTTTATGATGTGTTTATCGAGTGTTGAGACACCAAATGATAGTTACTTCATCAAATGAACTTTCTTGGATATTTGGATCCAGGAAAACTATGGGATCTAAAAAGTAGGGAAAAATATTGTTTTGACTTTTGAAAAAGGTATCTTGGATTATTAATGATTTCATTGGATTTCTTAAACAAGTTGAAGGGTTATTGACTTTGTTTTAGGTCAAATGTTGTTTTGGTATTTTACCCAACTTGTGAACTTTTAATAGTGGCATAGCAGCCATTTTGGTCATAAGTGTATAAATCTTTGATAAAGCTTTGTGAGGGTTTAATTTGAAAGTACAAAACATGACGTTTTGGACCTTTTGCTATTATGCTTCAACAAAGTGAGGGCCTATGGACCTATTTATGTTATAGGTGTCATGTGTTTCTTAAACATTTGGAAAACATGTCTTTTCGACTTATGTAGTTTACATTGACATTATTTAAATAATCAAGTGTGTTGTGGGGCCTATTGGTTTGATTTTAACTCAAATGAGTTTTAGAGACATTTATTCGATTTAGATAGCTCAGTGTGTAGCTTTGGAAATCAATTGCATTTATTGCATATTTGTTGGATATTACATATTTTGAGTGCATTAGTCATTCAATTGAAATTATGTAATTTAGATTGTAATGCATTAGATTCATAGGCATAAGAGTCTGTCGTGTTGTTAAGTGTGGAGTTTTGATGTCCTCACTTAAGTGTAGTGAGTGGTCACCAAGTCATGGTTTGATATCTTGCGATGGTACCCTAATGGGTCGTATATATAGCTACGAGCTTTTGATGGTACTCTAACGAGTCATATAAGGAGTCTTACAGTGGTGCTCGTTGAAGCCATATACGGAGTCCGGTGACTTTTGTGGTAAAACTCATCTAGAGATTGAGTAGGCATTAGAGTCATTGTGGGAATCTTGCGGTGATCCTTAATGGATTCGTATACAGGGATCCATGGCCCAAGCTGAAACTCGAAAACGTTGAGAAGTGGCTTTTTTGTGTTCTCGCCACATTCGATGAAAAACAGGTCTCGCCGGCCACCAAAAGGTGTTGTTTTGGGTATGTTCTACCTAAGATTTCGGTGTTTTGGATATAGAGTAATATCATAGTTCTGACTTTCATTGGGATTCTCTTCCTGAGTGCCTAATTGAGGAATGATAGCAATCTCAGGTTGAGATGTAGGAATCACTAAATGCGTGGCAGATTGTGCCTGTGTTCCCACACCCTCCAGTACAGAAGGCTGACCCACTCCTGAACCCCTCTCTATATTTTCTCTCTGTTCACTTTCCCGTTCAACTACTCCCATAGTAGGTTGAACCCTCACCGACTCCGCTCGACTAACTGGTTCTGAGTCCTGGGTAGGGATCTCCGGCTCTGGAAATCCCATGGACTCCCTATAATGCCCAACACTCGGAGCATTCGGATTGGCATACGCAAGCAGTGCAGCAAGAACAGTCATCTCAAAAGGGAAGGATTGCTTCTGCTTTTGAAGATGAGTCATTTCATTTTCTGGGGCACATTCATGGTGTAATCTCTTTGGAACATCTCGGCTGGATCTCAGAATACCTCGGACAATAAGTTGTAAAAATCTCTGATAAGGCACATATTTTGGCTTCTTTGAATGTCTCTTGCTCAGAACTTTTTCATACAGTTCAGTCCAGATGGCCACAGCATAATCAACATGCAGATCATAGATGATAGCATGAAACAGTCTTAGAGTATGAATGTTTGTATTGTCATGCCCAGAGTGTCATGAAGTCAAGCACTTGTTGATCACTGAGAAAAACTGATAGTAGAATGGTGGCAAGTTTGACTTCCGAAAGTCACTCATCTTTGACAGATTTCCAACATAACCAAGAGCACGAATACCAGCAAACATTTCATGATCAGTTGGATAGGGATCAAAAACTGTCTTTCCTTCTCTGGAACCTGGTAAAGGTAGATCAAGAAGCAGACGAAGTCTTTGAAAGGTCAGGATGGATGTGAAGTTGTCATTGCGAATGGTGAAATACTTTCTGTCGCCTTGCACTACATGCTCAATGGTTCTCCATGCTTGTTGTAAGTAGATTATTGGTACATTAGCAGTTGCAGTTAAGGCAGTGCAGATGGGATGATTTCTTAGGATATCCTTTATCAAAGGCTTGACAATCATATTTTCAAAGATTACATGGTGATTGTTTGGTGATAAAGGAAGATAATCTTGAGGATTGATCAATTGAAGATCAGGATCAGCACCAACTTCAGAAAAATGTGATCGGGAAGAAGGCATGGGCATCTCCCGTGAAACATTTGGATCATGTTCATCCATCTGAACACTTTGGTCATGAATGTTTTCCTCCGCCATTGATTTCCTGAAAAATCATAAAAAGTATTGGATAAAATCCAATATGTCAGTATAAATCCAAAAGCCTGTTTTTCAGAAAAATCAATTTTGAAGTACAGAACAATGTACTTTAAGATCTTGCAATAAAAGCACAGTAAGTTGCAGAAAACAAGTTGCAACTTTGTTTGAACAGAATGATACTTCAACACACAAAACATAAAATTGACAACACTTCACATTTTGAATTTATTCTGTCAAATTAATGTTGTATTTAAAAATAATACTTGAAATCTGAGAGATTATTTATTTTACTGATTTTGCAAGGTAACCAAAAACATTCGACTCTTTATATTTAAAAAGATTTGAAATGAACTCCAACACCCAAACTTTGCAATTTACTTTTTATTTGAAAATTTTGAAATTCAAATTCAAATTTGACTTTCAAAAATTCAAACTTTTCACCTTTATGAACAATCTGACTTTTAAACTTCTTTTAATCTTTTAACAATAATATTAAAGATTATGAAATTGTTTATCCATCCATTAAGTCCAGATTAGTTTTAGTTCAGGATATCAGTTCAAGTCCAGAATATGGTTCGAGTTCTGTTCAGTCCAATATGAACAACAGTTCAGTTTCAAACTCCCAATGTAATGGTAACCTACAAAAAATATGAATATCGAGCAATCCCAGATTTCAGCAAGTATTATTTTCAATACCCAAACATTATTTTGAAAGATTAAATCCAAAAAAAATTCTGTGTCTTATCGATTTTTGAACACACCGAAGCAAAGAAGATGAACAGTCAAACCATTTTGAATCGTTACTCTTGAAAAACAAAACCCTATACACAATAAAACTAACAACAAACAATCAAATAAATGTAAAACAAACAACCTACACTTGATTCTTCGATGGAAATGAACTGAGACGTTGAAAGTTGCAAGAAAAAATCAGAGAGAAAAACGCTAAGTGAAGAAATCCGCAGGTGGAAAATGAGAGAAAATGAGACGGAATATATATATATATATATATATATATATATATATATATACTCGACAAAACTCGCAACACAAAGAACTCGCAAGTCACTATTCATTTTCAGAACTCGCAAGCCACTGTTCATTCATAGAACTCGCAAGATACTATTCATTTGAATAAAACTCGCACACAACGCACGATTTGAGTTTTTCTTCTCTCATATCAACAAAACAAGATATTTGTCTCAAAATTCGACAAATAGGTGTGTGATTTTCACTTAAGAAACAATTTAAGTGAAAATTTTGTGAAACTCGCACGCCTAAGGAAGATGAAACTCGCACGCTCTCGCCCAAACTCGCACGTAACGCCTTGCGCATTTTTGAAACTCGCACGCCTCTATTAGCGCGTTTTAAAGCAAACTCGCTAACTTTACCATGCGCGTTTTTCAAACTCGCTAGCTTCAGCTTGCGCGTTTTCCAAACTCGCTAGCTTCAGCTTGCGCGTTTTTCAAACTCGCTAGCAATGTCTTGCGCATTTAAGCTTATGCATAGTGCTTTGCGCGTTTCCTGACTTAGAAAAATTTTGAGAAATATTTCCAAAAATGAAATCTTTTTTTTTAAATGGAAATTTTTGCTTTCCCAAAATAGCAGCTTTTTAGAATTGACTTTTTAGCACAAAATCAGTATTTTTCTCCATAAAAACTTTGCAGACTTTTCAAAAACTTTTCATTACATACACACTTACAGACTTTTCCATTTTGCTCCCCCTTGAAGTATGCACTCATCTTTATTTCTCCCCCTTGATTTTTGCTGTTAAGCACAAATCATGAAGTACGAGTCCTGATCTGATATGATCAGAAGTCATAGTCCAATACAAAACCTGTAAAACAGATAAAACTTTTGGTACTTATTGAGCATGAGTCCAGGTTTGTTAACAGTATCCAGCTTTTTGAAATTTAGAAAAATGAATTACTCAAGCATACCAGATGTAGAGAAATTCTCTCCCTCGGAAAAATAAAGAATGATGTAACTATTCATTAAGGTTCAACATGCCAAGTTTACTGACTAGAAAATTAAATCTCTTTTCATCAAGAGGTTTTGTAAACAAATCAGCAACTTCAAGATCAGTTGAAACAAAGTGCATTTCTACATCACCTTTTTCAACATGGTCTTTAATAAAGTGATACCTGATATCTATGTGCTTCGTCTTTGAGTGCTGCACAGGATTTGATGTGATGGCTATTGCACTCTTAGAATCACAGTAGATTGGTACCTTATGGAATGTGTATCCATAATCTCTCAGTTGGGTTCTCATCCACAGAACCTGTGAGCAGCAGCTTGCAGTCGCAACGTATTCCGCTTCAGCTGTAGATGTGGATACACAATTCTGCTTCTTTGATGACCAACTGACCAATTTATCTCCTAGATAATGACATGCTCCGGATGTACTTTTCCTGTCTAATTTATTTCCTGCATGATCTGCGTCAGTATATGCAATTAATTCAAACTTGGAATCTTTTGGATACCAAAGGCCCAAATTCGGAGTGCCTTTGAGATACCTCAAGATTCTTTTGACAGCAGAAAGATGAGACTCTTTAGGATTTGCCTGATACTGTGCACAAAAACATGTTGCAAACATAATATCTGGCCTACTTGCTGTCAAATAAAGAAGAGAACCAATTATACTTCTGTAAGTATGTTGGTCTACTGATTTTCCGGAGATATCAACATCCAACAAACTGCCAGCTAGCATTGGAGTTTTCATGGGTGAAGTAGAATTCATGTCAAATTTCTTCAACATGTCTCTGATATATTTAGCCTGATTTATAAAAATCCCTTCCGGGGTTTGCTTGACTTGCAGGCCTAAGAAAAATGTGAGTTCACCCATCATTGACATTTGAAACGCTTTTTCATGATATTTTCAAATTCTACACACAAATTTTGTGAAGTGGAGCCAAAAATTATATCGTCAACATAAATTTGTACAAGTATCATATCCTTACCTTTCTTTTTAAGAAAAAGAGTAGTGTCGATTGTACCTTTCCGAAAACCTGATTCAGTTAGGTAGACTGATAAAGTTTCATACCATGCTCTTGGCGCTTGTTTTAGTCCATACAATGCCTTGTCAAGAACATAGACATGATCTGGGAACTTCGGATCCACGAAACCTTCAGGTTGACTCACATAAACTTCTTCATGAAGAATGTCGTTGAGAAAAGCAGACTTCACGTCCATTTGATATACCTTGATATTCTTGTGAGTCGCATAAGCTAGAAAAATATGTATGGCTTCAATCCGAGCAACTGGTGCATAGGTTTCATCATAATCAATTCCTTCTTGTTGATTGTAACCTTTTGCAACCAGCCTTGCTTTGTTCCTCACAATAATTCCAGCCTTGTCTTTTTTGTTTCGGAAGACCCACTTTGTTCCAACAATTGATTTGTCTTTAGGTCTTGGTATCAATCGCCATACTTGATTTCTTTTGAACTCATTCAGCTCATCCTGCATTGCATTTATCCAATCTGGATCTTTTAATGCTTCTGATGGCTTCTTTGGTTCAATGTTACTCAGAAATGTTGAAAACATGCAGAAGTTTGCAGTTGCTGGTGGAAAAGCAGATCTAGTAGTCACTCTAGCAGACGGATCACCAATAATGTTTTCTGGAGGATGATTCCTTGTCCATCTGTGTGAGCTTGGTAAAACATCAACCTCTGTTTGATTGTTAGAAGAATCAAACTCATCTTGTATTGTTGGTTCTTCAGGAGTTGAAATCACTTGAATTTCTGTTTCTTCTGAATTAGATACAATTGGACTTGATGTGCTTTGCAATGGAACAACTTCTGCAGTGGGAGTTTCCAACACATTTTCTTCAGGTGTAGATGAAACATCTTCATTATTTGTTGAAGTTGTGTTGTCTGAAACTTCTTGTACTTGAGATGTAGAAGCTTCTCCATTTTCTTCAGAGGGTCCTGATATATCTGTAGTGGTAGTAGATGTATCAGTGATAGGTATATCATTTTGACTTTGTATGTTCCGAAAATCATCAAAAGCATCATAGAACAATAAATCTAAATCTGAATCAGTGAAAGAGTTAGATGTCTCAGTCTGTTTTTGAACAGGTTCTACTATTGATGAAGTAGAAGCTTTGTCTTTTTCTTTAGATCCGAGTTCTGAACTGCTTTGTTCAGAAGTCCTTGTCTTGCTTTCATCAAATATTGCATTTGCACTTTCGATCACCATCTTTGTACGAGTATTGTGGACTCTGTATGCTTTGGATTGGAGAGAATACCCAATGAATATCCCCTCATCAACTTTTGGTTGAAACTTGGATAAGTTCTCTCGATCATTAAGAACATAGCACCTGCATCCAAACACACGAAGAAATTTAACAGTAGGCTTACGACCATTAATGAATTCATAAGAAGTTTTATTAAAGCGTTTATTGATAATAGTCCTGTTTTGTGTGAAGCATGCAGTTGCTACAGCCTCAGCCCATAGAAACGTTGGTAGTTCTGAATATGCCAACATTGTCCGTGCAACCTCTACCAGAGTTCTATTTTTGCGCTCAACTACCCCATTTTGTTGAGGTATCATCACAGCAGAAAAATTGTGTGATATGCCAACAGATTCTAGAAATGTTTGCAAAGTAGCATTCTTGAATTCTGTTCCATTATCACTTCTCAGTTGCTTTACAGGGCTTTGCAGCAGAACTTGAATCTTCTTGATGAACTTGATGATTAGATCAGGAGCTTCAGATTTCTTTCGTAGAAACTCAAGCTAGGTATACCGAGAGTATTCATCCACCATCACTAATATGTATTTCTTTCCGTTGATGGATTGAGTACTCATTGCTCCACACAAGTCCATGTGAATTAGCTCCAGACACTTGTTGCAGTTGGATAGCATCTTTAGTTTGTGTGAACTTCTCTTCATCTTTCCTTTTGCACAAGCTGAACAAAGGGAATCTTGTTCAATCTTTAATTCAGGAAGTCCAATCACTAAGTGTTGTGTCCTCAGCTTGTTTAAATCACGAAAATGTTGATGAGAAAGTCTTCGATGCCACAACCAACTTTCTTCTGTTGATTTATTAGAGATTAGACCTACTGACTTTGAAGCTTTCAGTGTTGGAAAATGAACACCGTATAACAATCCCATTCTTCCGGCTTTAATGAGTTCTGCTCCACTCTGATCCTTAATGTAACAATAATCAGCATCAAATTCTATCTTGCATTTCTTTTCTGCAAATTGGCTTATGGAGAACAGATTGTAAGCCAAGCCTTCCACATACAAAACCTTTGATATTGTGATCATATTGTTCTTTATAGTCCCGTAACCTCTGACATAGCCTTTCATCTCATTTCCAAAATTTACTGTACCTGCGTAATGATCTACGTAGTCGAACAGCAGGTGTTTATGCGCTGTCATGTGTCTTGAAGCTCCATAATCAATGATCCACACATGACACGCCTGAAACCAAGAATCACTTAACTTTAGGTACCCATATGAATATGGGTCCTTTATTGTTAGTACTCTTAACAGTATTTAAATTTGCTGATGACCCTTTAATTCTCCATTCAAATCTTGGTCTGTTTGGTGGAGTTTGTGTGTTCAGTTTAACTTTTGGAATCCACTTCTACACAAACTTCACATCAACAAGTTTATTAGCATGAAAATCATTATTTTTCTTCTTTAAATAATAAATCTCAGCATTGTTGGCTTTAAAATGATTAAGAGATTTTATGTTCTTAAATTGGATATGTTTATTTTTCTTTGAAGACTTTTGTTTCCAAGAGAATGAGCTACTAAGAAAATATGAACATTGCAATCTAGTAGTAGCTTGCGTCAACAACTCTTTTCGAGAAAAGATATTCGTTTTATTAAAACTTTGTTGTTTGACAGAAGAACAAGCATTATCTACTCTACTACATTGACATTTATCCATTTCATTCACAGTCTTTTCCACTACAGTCTTCTTTTGCTCCAAACAGTCTTTCTTCACAGTTTCATCTAAAATATAAACAGATTTAGAAATGTTAACAGATGATGAAGAATAAGAACATTCACCTTTAACTTTTGCTTGTTCAGATTCAGATGAAGACTCACATTTAATCACAGAAATTGGAATTTCTTTATCAACAATAACATTTTTTCCTTTGGATAATTTGAAATTTTGAGATTCTAAACTTCTGTTTTCTTTTTGCAAAGATTCATTTTGAATAAAGCTTGAGTCTAGTTCCATCCCAAAATTTTCATTTGCATCTTCCAATTCAACAATCATGTTGTTGAGATAAGAGATTTGCCTTTGTAAAACTTCAATTTTATCCAAGGCTTGTTGATATTCAAGATCAGAAAATTTAGAAGTACAAACGGAATTAGACATATCAGAAATGACACTTTCATTTTTATCTTCTAAGATTGAGCAGGTCAACAGAATTGTCAGAATTTGAATTAGATCTTGAAGACTTAGGTTTTTCTTTAAAGATATTTTCGTATTCTACAAACGAATCCTTGTTACTTTCGTAAGAAGTATTCAGTTCATCATATGAAAATTTAACAGATTTAAAATACTAAGTTTTTTATTCAGTTTCAATTTCTGTCTTTTCTTCTACTGTCTCTTCCTTTTCTGTCTTAGGAAATTCAGGCTCAGGAGTCTCAGGTTTTACAAATGTTTCTATGATGTGTGGAATTAAAACAATAGGTTCATCACCCGACTTTTTAAAGTTATAAAGATTTTCGGGTGCCTTTTTCAACACATCCACATCCGAGACACCTAATCCTGGTTTTGCTTTATAGAACCGAGCGTCTTTCTGATTGTTTGTTAGAATCTTAAGAGTTTGTTCCGTTTGACCTCTTTTGTAAAGTAAATCTTCCAATTCCTTGATCTTGATGTAAGCTTTCGTCCTATCTTTCAAAACAATGTCATACTGAAGTGTTAGATCAAGATTGTTATCTTTTAAAGTCATGATTTCTTTTTGCTGATCAGAATTCCTTGTTTGAAGTTTAATTATATCCAATTTCAGAACATTTTTCTCTTCTTCTTTTCCATCAGCCAATGTTTTGTAGATGTAAGCCTGATCTTGATGTCCTTGAATTGTACTCTTTTGTTGTTTGAAATTTTCTTTTAATTTCAAAAACTCAGAGTTCATCAGATTAAGTTGGGACATCAAGTTCATTACTTCATCATTATCATTAAAAGATTCAGAATGATCAGAATCAGAATTTACCTCAGAATCTGACTCATCATTCAAATGTGCCATTAAGTTGTAATGGACTTGAGTCAGATTCACTTTAGCAACCTCAGTCTCTTCATCATCAGAGTATCCAAGCCATATCTCATCTTCTGCCTTTAAAGTCGTGCCTTTTTCCATTGCTTTCGCCAATTGAGCCTTTTTCTTGTAATACTCGTAGTTCTTGACACGCTTTCCTGGGCAGTCCTTGATAAAGTGACCGGGCTTTCCATAGTTAAAACACTTATCAGACTTCTCTTTCTCTTCTTTCTTTTCTTCTTTTCTCTCCTCTTTCTTCTCTTTCTCTTTCCTTTCTTCATATCTGTCTTTATGCTTGCTGTACTTGTAGGAATCAAACTTTGGTTTGTTGTAAAACTTCTTCCGACCAAACCTTTTATGAAAGTTTGAAGTCAGAAGTGCAAGCTTTTCTGCAAATTCATTCAATTCATCATCATCAGAATCATCTGGAGCATCATTCTCTGAGCTGTCTGAACTGTCAATCATGCTTGTGATCAATGCTTTCTTTTTCAAACTCTTTCCCGAACCAGAACTTGACTTAACTGTCTTTCCCTTGTCCTGAGCAATTAGAGCTAAAGAATCTTCTACCATCTTTTTTTTTCCTTTAACTGAAGCAACTCTTTGTTCACAAAAGCATGTTCCTTTATCTTGTCCTCATGTTGGTTTAAAGCACATAATAGATCATTCAACTTTTCTTCATCCATGTCTTTATTTATCTGCATTTGAATAGTGTAGACATCCCACTCTGGCTGAAGATTCTTGATAAACTTGAAGTTTATTTTAGATTCAGACTTTTGAACTTCGTTCCTTCTCAAATCATTTAGAATGATGTTGTAACGATCATACGCTTCCCTCAGAGATTCTCCTTCTTTTGCCTTGAATCCTTCATAAGCATTGATACTTTGATTCCTTTTAGTCTTGATGGATTTTTCTGATCCCATGAACTGTTTTTCTAGCTCATCCCAAATGTCCTTTGTAGATTCCCGGCTGTCAACACGGTTGAAGATATCATTAGGGATGACCATTATCAGAAATGTCAAAGCAGTTGCATCTCTTTCCACTAACTCTCTATCAGTGCCACTGTATTGAATAGGATCTCTAGCTACAATCCTTTCGGGAATTTCAGGGCTATTATCAGTAGCTGGAATTCTTGCAACTGTCACATGTGGAAAATGTGGACCATTAAGAATTGAATCCATCAATTTCTTATCTTGATTATTTAAGAAATTGATCATCCTTATCCTCCACTGTGGGTATTCATCAACTTGAAGTACCGGAGGTTTGGATTTCGAACCCATGCTGAGTAGATCTCTAGACATGATTATAACTGAAATGTGATTTGAACTGATCGTTCAAGAAGTGCAGATTACACTCGGTGTGTAAAGTTCAATACTGATCAAATTTGAAGGAACGGACTAAAAATAACTAAGTACTCAAACTCGCAGACTTAAAACTCGCAGACCGCTAAAACTCGCACACCACTGTTTCGAGAAAACTCGCAGACCGAGGAAACTCGCAGAATACTGTTTCGAAGAAACTCGCTAGCTGAACCGTGCGCATTTAGCAAACTCGCAGATTAGTACTTACGCGTTTTAACAAACACGCAAGCAAACTCGCAGACAAACTCGCAGCTGAAACTCGCAGATGAGTACTTGCGCATTTTAAGAAACTCGCAAGCAAACTCGCAGATGTACGGAACTCACTGACTTTGACTAACGCATTATGGAAACTCGCTAACTTCGACTAGCGCGTTATGGAAACTCGCTAACTTCGACTAGTGCGTTTTAGAAACTCTCTAACTTCGACTAGCGCGTTTTAGACCGAATATTCAACTTGCGCGTTCTGGCGATGAACGTGCGCGTTTCACGAAATCTGCGTGTTCTTGGGAAGAACTTACGCATTTTATGGATCTAGCGTGTTCTTGGGTTTCCTTTGCGAGTTCTTCACCTGATCGATCAAAAATCAAGTAAAACTTGATTTCTGATTCTGCAAAACATACAATTAGTCCACGATAACAACTTGATCAAGATTACAATACTGAATTTTCTAAAGAAACCGAAAATTACACAATTTGATCAAATTGATCAATCTAGAGTGCGAATTTGACTATGTGATCTGAACAAATGTTGATCTTTATGATCAGATTTGAAGTAATCAAGAAATCAATTTCTCGATCAGATTTGAAGTAATCAAGAAATCAATTTATGATCGAATATGCTTCTTCTTGTTTGCTCTCATAGACTGATACCAAATGATATTGTCCACTCAAATCACACACACAAAACAATCAAGAACAACGAAATTCATGGGGAGATCACATGTGTATTAATGTCACAAGTGAAAGGGTTACAAGGTTTTCTCTCTCTAAGGATTCTCTCTGAATGTTTACAAATGAGGCTTACACAATAACAAAAACAAGGAAGACCTATTTATAGGTCAAACTAGAAACAAGGAAAACTTACAAAAGTCAACACAAATGATCTAAACAAAATTACAATAACAACAAGAATCATCTGAAGAACACGCACGTCACTAAAATCGCACGCTATGAAGAACATGCACAAAGATTTCTTGTTTTCTGCGAGTTCGTGATCAAAACATGCAAAGTGTGTTTTGCGAGAAGTGTAAACACGCACATGCCAGCTTGCGAGAATAGTGTGGAACGCGCAAAGGCATTGCGAGTTCTAAATTGTCAAAAAAAAATCTAAGTGTTGAAACATGCAAGCATTATCTGCGAGAAGCTCAAAAACGCGCACATCCCTTCTAGCGCGAACCTCAAACGCGCATCCTTCGATCTGCGCAAGCCAACTACGCGCACAAGCCTGTTAGCGCGAAGTTTGTGCCTTAGAATTTTTTTTTAGTTTTTCAAGTTTGATTTTTAAGTCAAATTTCTTATCTGAATATTTTAGACAATCATCTGAAGCTTAACATTCAAGATGTTAGGAAAAAAATTCTCTAGGGGCACTACCCCTTGACCCCACCCACTAACAGGGTAGAGGGACCCTCGTGCTAAGTCTGCGGAGGGAGACATATTTCTGATAGTGATCATAATTTTCTGATTTTTGACGATCATTTTGAAGTAAATTTTTTCAGATATCAAGATATCTAAAGATGTTTTAGTAGGGAGAGATGTTGCAATCATATACATGCCTGATATACTTGTTATAGAAGCTGAATGGGATAAACTGAAGATTCAGAATTCAGATCTTCTAAATCAGATTCAGGAGATTAAAGCTAAATTGTTAAAATTTGATAAAACTTCTAAATGTGCAAAATGTATTGATCATTCTAAATCTGATTTTTCAGATATTATCAAGGCAAGAGAGAAAATAATCAAATTGAAAGAAAGAAAAATATTAAATATTCAAAGCAAGCTAAAGACAACTAAACAACAAACATCATAACTTAAAGTTGAATCAGTTGATCTGCACATCAAGTTTAAAGCTTTTGAAGATCAAATATGTGCATTGGAGACAAAGAATGTTGATCTGATGAAAAGCCTTCAAGCGGATAAAGACAAAATAAATATGGAGAAAGCCTCTACTCAAAAAATGTCTGATCTTTCTAGAAAACTATCCAAGAGAAGAAGGATTTAGAGCTGAGATGCATAAAACTCTCAAAGCAAGTATCCGAATTTGAAAATATTATTATAACTGAAATGGATACATTTGCAAAAGAGAGAAAAGTTCTTGAAAACAAAAATATTGAACTTCCTAAGAAAATTTCTACACTACAAGACTTACTTGAAAAGGAAAGACAAATCTTTCAAGAGAAGAAAAAGTCTTTTGATTCGGAAAAGAAAAATGCTAGGATTTTCAAAGAAATATCTGAGAAAAACAAGAACATGGAAAAGGATTTTGAGCAAGAACGTCTAATCTTTGAATCTAAAATATCTAAGCTCACATCCAAAATATATGTTCTATCTTCAGACATTTTAAAAGAACGAATGGCAAAATCTGATTTGAAAAAGAAGTTTGACACACTTTCTGATGACAGAAACATTTTGCAAATGTTGAATTGTCAAATAAAGTTTCTGCTGATGTGATTAGTCAATCACCTTTTGATAATTCAACAGAATCAACTTGTTCTTTCAAAACTGCTTCAAGTTCCATTTATGAAAATGTTTTCAAAAAGAACAGTGTCAAATCTACCATTGTCAAATCAAATCAGATTCGTCCATCTAACTTGTTCTATGACAAATCTGTTGATAGTTCAACAAGTTTTTATGTAAAATCTCTTGAGAAGAACTTTTCTAAGAAAGGACAGATGGTGTGGAAAGTGAAAGGTTCTCTTGATGAGAAGAAGAAGGACAAATCATTCGTATCCACAACAAACGCCAAAAAGAACATTAGGCATAAAGGTAAATCTTTTGGTAAACCTGATATGTTTTATTCTACTAATCATTTGATCAGGGTTGCTCAAAAGAAAAAATGTTGTTCTTACTGTGGAGAGAATGACTTTGTTCAAAGAGAAACTGCTCATCACTGGTACAGATCTTACAGAATAACTTCTCAGAAATATGATTTTAAAAGTTTTAAATCTAATGAGAAGTGGATTCCTAAATCTAACCAACCAAGACCCAAATACCAATGGGTAACAAAACCTGTTAAATCTGTTTTGAAGGTACCACAGGTGTAGGGTAAACAAGAAAATAGACTTCTGAGTAAATTAGCTCAGGACTCGGACTTCAAAGTCAAGAATTTGGACTTCAATGTTCAAAGAATTATGGTTTCTGATTACAACAGATCAGGACACGGTCTTAAATGTTAAAGGACTATGACTTCTAAACACATCATTTTAGGACTCGGTCTTCAATGTTTAAGGACAAGGATATTATAGTGGAGCTTATCAGAATATAAATCATTTTATCATGATTTGAGGGGGAGCTTAAAAGTAAGTATCTTCTGATCTATGTCTTTGACTGTTTGAAAGAAGAACAACTTTCGAACATGGAAAATGTTTTCTTAAATTTTCAAACCACTTTTGATCCTCAAAAGATTTCATGAATCTAGAAGTGTGATTTTAAATGTTTTTCAAAATTGAGCGTTAATGTTTAACTGACCGCGTGTTTCCAAAGATCAATACTTGTGTATTATCTTGTCTATAAACTGTGTCGGTCCACAACAATACTACTACTATCAAGTTTTATAGAAACAACAACACAATAACGATTACCAACCTGTATTGAATATATCAAACGATTACAAGGTTGATCGATTAAGTTCTTGATGTGTTCTCTATGTTTTTCTCTCTTTTACACCTTGATGTGTGTGTTTGTATATGTTATCTCTTTCTGATCTATGATCTGATTTTGGTGTTAGAGAGATACAAAGATACCAAGTGTGTCTAACACACTACTTAGAATAATATCTAGATATTAGATCTAGATATTATTTCTAATAAAAACTAAGTTACTTGAATCTAACTAAATAACCAACTAAACTAAATAATAACTAAGTTAACTAAATATCTAACAAACTAGATATTAAGTTAACTATTACAATAACAAACAATTACATTGACATTTATTACAAATAGACATAGACTTTTATATCGAGAGTCGACGTTCCGGCTTTAGCTTCAGATTGCGATCTTCAGTTTGGATGATCTTGAATCCAATGAGACTGTGGTCTAACAATCTCCCCCTTTGGATCAAGATCATTACGAAAATGATTTAGCAATACAATCTTCTCTTTCAGCACAGAAGAAGATGCAATCTCTTTCTCTAGCTCTGAAATCAGCATGTCTTCAATCTAATTTTGAAGAGTGGACGTGATTCTTGAAACATGTGATCTTTGCCATTTCTTTTTGTAGTCATTCTCCTCCTTTTTGATGTTAAGTGCAACGACTTCATCAAAATTAGTGGTAAGAAATGTCAATCTTTCGTTTAGAGCCCCTGATTCGTCAATTCATAAGAGATCCATCTAGATCTTTGCAAATCCAGACAAATGTAGTGTAACACCTGAAATCAACTAATGAATCAGTTAACATGCCTGTCAGTAACACTAAGTCACTGTGTGTAACATATACACATTGGAAAGGAGTTGTTTGATGTTGACTCCCCAGGGCTTCCATTTAATCATCGAAACACCACAAAGGTAATTTCTATAAACGTTATGACAAAGAAACTAATTCCTTGTGTGTTCGTGCTTGTGTTTGAAAGAATTAAGCACTGATGATTGCTTATTTGGCTCAAAATTTGTGTAAACCACTGAGACAACAATAAGTTAAACACAAACTCAATGTGCATGATTGAAGTGCGAAGGTAGGGCAGACTTCCTTCTTTTCAATATCCAGATTTTCCAAATGAAAATCAGATAGCAAATGTGTTGCATCCCCTTAGAAAATGAAACATTTTCTTTTTGAGAAGAAAATGAGTAGATGGTGAGGTTTGATCAAGAGTTGGCATGGGTTAGTTGCCTGTTTCAATAATGATCACCAAAGAATTGTGAATCACTAGAATGGTGGCTACCTGACTTAGAAAAAGTTGGTGCAGAGTTGTGATATTCTTTTAACTATGTTCTCACACGCTCTTTCTTTTAAACTTTTTGCTTTCTCTAATCACACTCGTTTCTTGTCTATTTGCACACTCAATCACTAAGGATTAACTTCTTGGGTAGAAATCACTGGTTAAGGTGATTCCATAGAAGTTGTGTTAATTCCTAGCACAATGATTCTTTGTTTTCCTAGATGCACGTGATGCTCAGATTGGTTTAACTATTTCAGTTAAAGCACAATTTAGATCATGAAAACATTTAAAATACACTCCCAAAATATAAAATCTGTTGAAAAATCAGGAAGTGGTTTGAACATTAAAAAAAATGTTTTCTATGATTGAAAGTTGTCCTTCTTTCAACCATATATGAGATTAAGATAAAGGATTATACCTTAACGTTTGATCTTACATCTCATGAAGCTAAGCTTAAAGTCATAAAAATATGAACTTGTAAGCTTCTCTCAAAAATTCTGCAAAAGTCTAATGTCAAGTCAAAGTAAAATTTATTCACTTAAATTGAAAAGACAAAAAGCAGTAAAACTTTTAAAGTACGAGTTCTGATCAGAAGTAATCAGAAGTCATATCCGTACTTCCTTTTTGACTTGAAGAGCTCCCCCAAAAATCTTGCATTACAAAAAAAATTGGCATTAAAAGGTACATGCAATATTTTATGAGCTCCCCTTCGAAGTAATATTGACCAGAAGTCAATTTCTTCTCATTCTCCCCCTTGGATCATGAACATATGATAGAATGGCAGATATCAATCAGAGTTAAGAATGAAGAAATGATGAATAAGTATACAATTAGAAAATTTTTATAGGTAATTACTGGTTATACTTTGAGATTTAGCATACCAAGCTTCGAGACTAGAAAGGTAAACCTCTTTTCATCTAAAGGTTTGGTGAACAAATCAGCAAGTTGATACTCAGTCTTTACAAAGAAAAGTTCAATTGTTCCTTTCTCTACATTATCCTTGATAAAATGATACATGACGTCTATATGCTTTGTCTTTGTGTGCTGAACAGGATTCGCTGTTATTGCGATGGCGCTCTTGGAGTCACAGTATATCGGTATTTTGTTTAAGTGGAAACCGTAGTCGCGTAATTGAGTTCGCATCCATAAGACCTGAGAACAACAGCTAGCAGCAGCTACATATTCTGCTTCGGCCGTAGAAGTTGAAACACAAAGTTGCTTCTTTGATCCCCAACTTACCAGTTTGTCACCGAGGAACTGCACATGTCCTGACGTGCTCTTCCTGTCTAACATAGAACCTGCATGATCTGCATCTGTGTAGGATGTTAGTTCAAAACTAGTATCTTTAGGATACCACAGACCAAGATATGCATTGCCCTTTAGATACCTAAAGATGCGCTTCACAACAGACAAATGGATTTCTTTAGGATTGGCCTGATATCTTGCACATAAGCATGTTGAAAACATTATATCTGGCCTACTCGACGTAAGATACATTAAAGAACCTATCATCCCTCGATAAGTCCTAATATCAACAGCCTTTCCCGAAGGATCGCTGCCAATCTTAGTACCTGGTGCCATTGGGGTACCAATCGGTTTTGAATTTTCCATTTGGAACTTCCGAAGAATATCCCTAATGTACTTTGATTTATCGATAAAGATACCCGTAGAAAACTGTTTGACTTGCAATCCGAGAAAGAAATTCATCTCTCCCATCATGTTCATCTGAAATCTAGACACCATAAGGTTTGCGAAATTCTTACAGTACTTAGTATTAGTAGAACCAAAGATAATATCATCTACATAGATTTGAATTAAAATGATATCGACTCTTTCCTTTTTAATAAACAAAGTGGTATCCACCGTACCTTTGGAAAACCCAGACTTGGCTAGAAAATTAGAAAGGACATCATACCAGGCTCGAGGTGCTTGTTTCAGACCGTAGAGTGCTTTGTCGAGAATGTAAACATGATTTGGCTTCTCTTGATTGACAAATCCCTCTGGCTGAGAGACGTAGACTTCCTCCTTCAAAATTCCATTGAGGAATGCTGTCTTCACGTCCATTTGAAAGACTGTGAAGTTCTTGTGGGCTGCGTAGGCTAGAAACATTTTGATTGCCTCTAATCGCGCCACAGGAGCATATGTTTCGTCATAGTCTATTCCTTCCTCTTGTCTGTATCCTTTGGCTACTAGTCTTGCCTTGTTTTGGATAACGGTACCATCTTCGTCTTTCTTTATCTTGAAAACCCATTTCGTACCTATAATGGTTTTACCTTTAGGCTTTGGTACGAGTCTCCAGACTTAAAGTGCATCGAACTGATTTAGCTCTTCTTGCATAGAGATCACCCATTCTGGATCAGCAAGTGCCTCTGATACGCGTGTTGGCTCAAACTTTCTCAGAAAGGAGTCATGCATGCACATGTTCATTGATGCTGACCTAGTTTGCACCGGTTTTGATGGATCGCCAATAATCTGGCTTAGCGGGTGCTCTTTGGTCCATTTATGTTCATGAGGCAGTGGATTAGATGATTGTATGTCTGTTGTGTCATCTACGAATCCACTTGTACCTTCTTCTATTTGTGCAGGAGGATTGATGATTTCAGTTGAAGTGGCAGGTTCAGAAGGCTCAGCAGGTACAACTTGTTCTGGCTGTAGATTGATCTGTACAGAACATCCTACTGTTTCAGCTACTTCTGTCTCTTCTTGATTTGTTACTTCTTCAACTGTTGGAGTCGGCATTTGAATTGTTATCTCTTGTTGAATCGGGGCGTTTGATTCAATTGTAACATCTGAACTGGTTGGATGAGTAGTCGTTAAGTCTTCCAACCTGTCAACCACAACAAATTTCTTTACATTAGATCCGAGATATTCATCATAAAACAATTCAAATAATAAATCTAAATCAGATAAATGGTTAGTAGAAGTTGATGCTTCATCTGATTTATTCTGTTGAGACATAGGTTCTGGACTGAGTTGCCCAGAAGCTAGTATTCCTGTTATTGCGGGTTCTGAATTGTGTTGTTCGAAAGCCATTTCTTCATCAAAGGTGACGTTGACGCTTTCAATCACCGTCTTTGTCTTCTTTAGATAGACACGATATGCAGTTGAAGTCGAGGAATATCCAATGAAGATTCATTCATCTGCCTTAGCGCTGAATTTGTTGAGATTCTCCCTATCGTTTAATACGAAACACTTACACCCAAATATATGGAAATATTTGATTGTCGGTGTTCTGTTGTTGATTAACGCGTAAGGAGTCTTCTTGAATCTCCGATGTATCATGGATCTATTCTGTGTGTAGCACGCGGTCGAAACAGCTTCTACCCACAAAAATAGAGGTAAGTTGGAATGACTTAGCATAGTACGAGCAGCCTCGACTAGCGTTCGATTTCTTCTTTCAACCACTCCATTTTGTTGAGGCGTACGAGCAGCAGAGTATTGATGTGAAATCCCGACAGATTCGAGATATTCTTCAACTTTGTTGTTCTTGAACTCTGTGCCGTTGTCTGTTCTTAGAAACTTGACCGGTTTCTGCAGATTCACCTGGGTCGTCTTTAGGAATGTAATGAGAACATCAGGTGTCTCATCCTTTGAACGTAGAAACTTGACCCATGCGTACCGCGAATAATCATCCACGATCACGAGTATGTACTTCTTGCCGCCTAAGCTTTGAGTGTGCATTGGACCGCATAGATCCATATGCAATAACTCTAAAGGAGCTTTTGTACTTGGTTCAGGCTTCGGTTTATGAGGTGCCCTCTTCATCTTCCCCTTTTCACAAGTTGCACATAGATGTTCTCTTTCATATTTCAGCTCTGGAAGTCCTTTGACGAGCTTTCCACTGACCAGATCGTTGATGTACCGAAAGTTGAGGTGAGAAGACGTCGATGCCATAACCAACTTTGTTGCATCGAAGCTTTCGATAGTAGACAAACTTACTTGTCAGTCTGGACATCTGATAAATTGATTGTGTAGAGGTCTGATTCTCGTTTACCGACCAAAAGTTCTTCGCCTTCTTCATTGCGAACGGAACATCTTTTGGCTTTGAAGTTGACCTCTAAGTCTTTGTCACAGAACTGGCATATACTGAACAAGTTGTGTCCTAAGCCTTCTACATAGCTCACCTTCTTGATAGTGACATTGTCATGTTGTACATCACTGTATCCCATGATTGGAGAAAACTAGTCGTTTCCGAATCTTACTGTTCCACAAAATTTGTCTTTAAATTTAGACAGTATCTCTTTTTGCCCTGTCATGTGCTTTGAACATCCGCTGTCCAAGAACCATGGATGACAAGTCTGCATAAGAGAAAATAACATAATTTAGATTTTCGTATGACAACATTGGAATTTACACTTTGATTCTCGAAGTGTGGGTCTTGAACTGATTTGTTCAAAAGCCTATTTCGACTTTGATGTTCGGGTTTTGAACTGCATTATCCAAAAACCTATTTTTGACATTGAAGAATGAGTCCTGATCTGTACATAATCAGAAGTCGCTTTCTCTTTAATCTTTGTGTGCCTGCAACACAGATTTAGCCTTAGGTACCCACTGGAATTTGGGTCCTGCTGTGTTAGCACAAGATTTTGGTATCCATTTCAAATTGGATCCTTTGTTCTTTTGAAAAGCATGAGAGTTGGTATGAGATGAATGCACATGGTAATTTCCAAACCAATCTCCAGAATCTTGACAAGTAATAGAAACATGTTTATTATAGATAGAGGACTTTCCAGCAGATAAAGATAACTGAAATAATTGCTTCATTGTATATTGTTTACGAGAAACAACAAGTTTTGGATTCAAAACAGCAATTTCAGCAATCACAACATCTTTAGTAAGCGAAGTCTTATTACAATTAACACTACTAGACGATAAAACGGCCTTGTCAAGCTTCCGTTTTGGTTGCCATTGAGAATGGGCTTCAGGTCTTGACTTGCTCATATCTGAAACATGTAAAACTGGTGAGTTAGACCTTTGAGCAACAACTGAATGCTTCTTCTTAGAATTACCAGTAGTGGTTGGTTTCTGTGAATGTTGAGATATTTTCTTACCTTTAGCACTCTTAGCGTTCACAGAGACTGATTTATCAACGAAAGCTTTCGTTGATTTTGCACTGAACACAGGCAAACTGGTTTTTCTTGAAGTTTTCTTAACAAAAGATGCATGGTTAGGAAGTTTCGCATTAAAATCAGTTTGTTCAAAACAACCATCTAAACCACTGTCAGAATTAAGAAATTTAAACTCTTCGTTTGATGAACCAAACATGTCATTAGAAGTAAAAGCCTTTGTAAAAACAACATTTTTCATAACAGTTGAAAAAACCTTTTGTTGAATATCAATCATAAGTCTTTCATCTGATAAAGAGGTCTCGAGTTCAGAAATTTTACTTTCTAACACGAGATAAGGGACATAAATTTTACCTATAACAGGCTTCGCCTCCATCTCTTTTTCAGAATAACTTTGAAAGTAGTCAGTTGAAAGAGATTTCTTCTCATCATTTGGAAAGTCATAACTATTATTCAACTTCGCATAATAAAATGGAGCGTGAACTTTAGTTGACTTCATCCGTTTTTCAAATTCATTGGCTTCATCCTCTTCTGATAGTTTAGTATTAAAAACTTTAAATGAGGCGATTCGGTGAGAAACAAGCATAGAGGTATAGTCATAAAGTGCGGGCACTTCTCTTATACCCTTTTTAAGACATTGAGGTTTCACATAACCGATTCCCCAATTTTCTTTATTATTTTTCGGTTTGTTAAGATGAATGGTTTGCTCACTTTGACCTAATGAGTATAGCTTCTTTTCCAAATCATCTAATTTAGCAATTAAAGTCTTGTTTTCTTTAATACATAAAGAATGCATATCAGAAAGCTTATAAAAATCAATCTCACTTTTTGTCAATTTAGACTTGAGCTCACTATTCTCTTTTATAATTATAGTCTGTTCTTTTGCGTTGGTGTCAGCGTTTGTATGTAAAACCTCAACTAATACTTTCTTCTCAGCAAGTTCATCGCTAAGTTTTTGTATCAATTGGTTTTTATTAATAATAACACCATTTTCTCGCTTAAGATTAGATTCTAACTCTTCTTGTTTTAAAACCATAGCATGCATTTTATTCATTAAATCTTTATACGATAAATCACATACCTCCTCTTCTTCATTTTCTGAATCAGCTTCAGTATCTGATTCGATTTTGCCCATCAAGCACATATTGACGGCTTCATCCTTTTCTTCTTCATCTTCTTCTTCATCTTCTTCTTCATCTGAGTGATCCAGCCAGTATTCATCTTCAGCCATCAGCGCCTTGCCTGCCTCCTGTTGCTTTGCAAGAAGCATCTTGTTCTTGTAGAAGTCGGAGTTTCTAACCTTTGATATTCGGCAATCCTTGGCAAAGTGACCGGTTTTGCCACAGTTGTAGCACATCGGTGGTCCTGGCTGACTTGATCCTTCAGCTTTGTACTTCCTTTCTTCCGGTTTCTTCTCTTCCAATCCGTTTCCTTCTATCTGATATCTTCTCTCATCAGATTTCTTTTCCTCTTGTCTCTTCCCTTCAAATCTCTTCCCTTCAAATCTTTTCCCTTCAAATCTTTTCCCTTCATACCTATTTCCTTCATATCTGCTTCCTTCAATTCTTTCCTTGTGAGCATAGTTGTTGGGTCCAGAAGAGTACCTCTGACTGTTTGACGTTGGATTCCTGTAGAACTTTTTCTGAAATGCATTTGTTAGAAACTGCATTGCTTGCTGCATTTGTTCATTTTCATCCGAGTCAGAGACAACATCAGCTTCAGCTTCTTCTGATTCATACACAATCGTCTTGTTCTTCTTCTTCTTCACAACAAGAGCGACTGTCTTTCCTTTTCTCTTTTCTGCTAGAATTTCATCCACCTCATCTTCATTTTGTCGGAGGGTTTCATACACCTCATGAAGTGGAATCTCATTCAGGTCTTTTATCTGCCTCATCTGCCTGGCAAAACTTTTCCATTCTGGTTGTAGAATACTCAGGAATTTGATATTTAGCTCGATTTGAGATTTGTTGACCTTGTTCTTGCTCAATTCGTTTAGCAATGTCACAAACCTATCATATGTTCCTTCTAGAGTTTCTCCAGTTCTGCCTTTGAATTCTTCAAAACTGTGCAGGCAGTTAGAGATTTTCAGTTGGTTCCCAATCTTTGAACCCAACATCATTTTCTCTAGTTGATCCCACATTTGTTTGGCTGAGGCTTTGTAGCTGTCAATCTTTACATAGATTTCATTTGTAATCCCTTGTAGAATGTATGACTTGGCTAACCTGTCGCCTTTTGCTCTTAGCTTAGCATCACCTGTTAGATCTGTATAAGAAAGTGCAACTCTTACTTCTTGAGTTCCTGCTGCTGGATCCCTATATTGTGTTTCCATTAGGCCTTCTTCTAGGGATTGTATAATGAAATTACCCAAATCCTGTCTTTCAATGAAGTTTAGAAACCTATCCTTCCACTATTCGTATTCCCCTCGAAAGAGAACTGGTGGCTTGGTGTCGGTTCCTATTGCGAGAGCTTCTTTGGATGTCATCCTGTATTGAATAAGAGAAAACTTGAAAGATATGATCGTTAATCCAAATAAAATTTGATCACACAAGAAATTTTGTCCCCCTAGGCAGACTTAGCACGGGGGTCCCGCTAAGTCTGGTTTGCGTTTCAAGGTTTGCGTGTCAAATGGGGTGCGCAAACTGAGGTTTGCGTTTCTAATGGGACGCGCAAAATGAGGTTTACGGGTCTAGTGGGAAGCGCAAGGTTGAGGTTTGCGGGTCTAGTTGGACGCGTAAGATGGAGGTTTGCGGGTCTAGTTGGACGCGCAAGATGGAGGTTTGCGGGTCTAGTTGGACGCGCAAGATGGAGGTTTGCGATTGTCTTGAGATGCGCAGAGTTTGAGCTTTGCGTTTCTAGTTGGGAGCGCAAAGTCGACTTGTCTTTTGAAGAGATGAACACAAAGGCTTGAAGTTTGCGGGTCTTTTGAGAACCGCAAAGTATGTTTTGCGTTTGAAGTTGGAGCCGCAAAGTATGCTTTGCGTTTGTAGTGGGACGCGCAAAGTGGGACTTTGCGTGTTATTCTTCCTCTGGTTTGCGGGTTATTCGACCTGTACTTCGAAAATTCGTCTAAAATCTGTATTGAAACGATTTAGCAATAACAAACACTACCCTTATGTCTAGAAACACTTCTAGAACAGATTGTAGGCACTCGATCTCACTAAAACACTCTTTTTAGAAATTAATCTGATTGCATAGTGACTTACTCTTCTCAACTCTTTTCTCACAAAAACCACAAATTGGAACTCGATTTAAGCTTTAACGTGAAATTAAACACATACAACTCGATCTAGCATGTATTTCGATCACACTCTGATCGATTCTAACACCTAAAACACTCTTACACTCGAAATCAATTTTTCTTGAAGAACACAGAGACGTTTTTCTGAAAAACTTGTTTTGATCTTAATCAGGCTCTGATACCAATTGTCGGTCCACAACAATACTACTACTATCAAGTTTTATAGAAACAACAACACAATAACGATTACCAACTTGTATTGAATATATCAAACGATTACAAGGTTGATCGATTAAGTTCTTGATGTGTTCTCTATGTTTTTCTCTCTTTTACACCTTGATGTGTGTGTTTGTATGTGTTATCTCTTTCTGATCTATGATCTGATTTTGGTGTTAGAGAGATACAAAGATACCAAGTGTGTCTAACACACTACTTAGAATAATATCTAGATATTAGATCTAGATATTATTTCTAATAAAAACTAAGTTACTTGAATCTAACTAAATAACCAACTAAACTAAATAATAACTAAGTTAACTAAATATCTAACAAACTAGATATTAAGTTAACTATTACAATAACAAACAATTACATTGACATTTATTACAAATAGACATAGACTTTTATATCGAGAGTCGACGTTCCGGCTTTAGCTTCAGATTGCGATCTTCAGTTTGGATGATCTTGAATCCAATGAGACTGTGGTCTAACAAACTGTCACGTATTCATACACACTGGTTCAGTACTTCATTTGAATTTGTTATTACCATGTCTCTAAACGAAACAATTTTTCGATGGTAATACCCTCGTTTGATTTCACTGTTGTTGAGCATCATTCATCATTTCAATATTTGTGCGTTCATTACTAAATTATTTATATTCGTTCATATAAACAAACTATCAAGTTCTTTGATACCCCAACCATTTCATGTTTATACTCATGATATTTGATCTGATTGATACATTGTCAGATTCTCAAAACAATTATCTTGATTTCATTTCAATCATTCAATTTCCTTGTTTTGAGAGATCTTCATTGTTCAAATGCTCAAATTTCATTCATATATTTGATGAGCATACATTTATATGACAATGATATCATATGTTTCATTTGTTCAAACTAAACTGTTGAACAACACATCTTTTTAGGATATAATTTCATGGGATTCGTGTGTGAGCTTATAAGAACTTCTATGGATTCACGTTAACCTGTGTTTCCTACCCCAGAAGTTATCCTCGAGTGATTGAGGGGTGAGGGGTCTTAAATCAAAGAGTGGGGGATATAACTCATCCGGTTGAGTTTTTCTCATTGTGTTGAGCGGTAAAATGGAAATGAGAGTCTGGTTAGAAGTGAGCATAAATGTTCAAAAGAAAGAGGGCGTGACAACAGAGTTAAAAGAATATGGAAACTCTGCACCAACTTTTTCTGAACCGGGCAGCCACATCTACTGATTGGTTCACATTCTTTGGTGACCATCATTAAAAAAGGCAGTGAGCCCATGCCAACTCTTGCATTAACCCCACCAACCACTCGTTTCTTTCCCGAAAAAGAAATGTTTCATTTTCTTGGGAACGCAACATACCTGCTATCTGGTCTTCACTCGAAAAATTTGGATATTGAAAAAGAAGGAAGTTTGCCCCACCTTCGCACATCTGTCATGCACATTGAGTCCGTGGAAAACTTGTTGATGTCTCAACAGTTTACACAATTTGAGCATGTTCAAGCTTAAGTAGATTCAATCATTTCTTACACTTACACGTACACACAAGGAATAAGTTTTCTTGTCATAACATTCATAGAAATTCCTTCGTGTTTTTCAATGATTGAATGGAAGCCCTAGGGGATTAAACATCACAAAACCTCCTTTCCAATGTACATCCGTTGTACAAAGTGGCTTCATGCTACTTACAGGCATGGTAACTGTATATTTTGTTGATTCAGGGTTACACCGTTTATTATATCTGGATTTGAAAAGATTCGGGTATATACATTTCTTATGAATTGACGGATACACAGATCAAAAGGGCGGAGAATGTTAGTAGATCATAAAGAGGAAGATATATTTTCAAAGACAGTGATGACTTGAAATAGGTTTTGATGATTTTGCTGCTCACAACTCATCAAAAAGGGGGAGAAATTCTAGATTTTCAAGTCAAGTGAAAATTTAAAGATTGTCAGAGGATTCATCTCATAAAAGGAAGAGATTTTTCTAATGAAAAAGGGGGAGATATTCAAGTACTTTCAAGTCAAATATGAAAGGTTGAGTAAAGTTTGAAAGACTTTCTAAGGAAAAGTAAAATATTGATGAAAGTTTATCAAAATGGAGGAGATAATTTCAAGAATTTGAAGTTGATGGTTCAAAGATGATTCGAGAAAGTTGGTTTTCCGAAGACTGATCAGAGATTTCAGAGATGAAGATACAAGTTTTGAAAGATTCCTCAAGATCAAAGAAATTTCAAGTATTCAAAGTTTTGTTCAAGACTTGATGACTCTTCAAAGACTTTGTTTAAGACTTTTCTAGATTCCTCAAAAGCATCAGAGTTTAAAGATTGTCAGAGTTTCAACGAGTAAAGTTGTCAGAGTAAAAGTTTGAAGAATCAAGAGCTGAAGACGATTGTCAAATTTTTTAAATCTTGAATACAAAGGGGGAGATTGTTAGTGTATAATTGTATCCAAGATTTAAGTGTGAAAAGTCAAAGTCATGTAAAGTCAAAGTCTTGTAATGTTCCCTTGTATTAGTTTGTGTTTGTAGTAGTAGTAGGATGCAAAAAGGCGCACCATGACGCGATATGGCGTGAGACGCGTCTCCGCCGTTACGATATGAGCCATAACGTTTTGTTAAGGCGTGGCTCACGCTATGGCGGCTCAAGGCGCTCCATATCGCGCCATGGCGTCCGTTTTTTGTAAGGCGTCGCTATTTTTTTTTTTTTTTACAATTTGTAACTTTTTTAAGTTTTAAAATTTAAATTGGTTAAAGGTAAAAATAAAACTTAAGGGATGAAAAGTTAAAAGTTAAAACTTAAATTAAGTTGACTTTATTTAGACTTTTTAGAAATTAGAATTGAATTCACGTGTTATTTTCTAGACTTTTTAGAAATTATTTAGACTTTATATGATATCAATACATATATATATATATATGAATTTAAATTATTGAATATAATTGTATTCATTGAATAAAAAAAGAAAACATATATTTATACACATACAATAAATTAATAATATTATTAATTTGCCGCCTTGAAAAACGCCGCGTCCTCGCCATATCTCGTAAGGCTTGAGGTTTGACCTCGCCGCCACGCCACGCCTCACGCTATTTTGAACCTTGAGTAGTAGCAAGGCATATGAGTATAGTGATAGATATATGAGAGCATAGTTTTGTGAGAGTTCCTTGAATCATTCATTGTAATTGATTCATAGATATACGACTTTGGAACTTTCTCTCTCTACACTCTCTCTCTAGATATTGTTCTTAAAATTATCAAATCCTGATTATCTTATTAGATTGCTTGAATTGTTGACTTTCACCTTTTTTTTCTCTCTACAAAAATTTAGCAAGAAATGAAAGTAACTAAAATAAGAAAGTTTTGAATTTCTCATAGAACTCAAAACTCAATAATAGGAATCTCATCAACTTGTGATGAGACCCACTATTAATACTTGATTTTGATCCTGAGAAACCAAAAAAAAAAAAAAAAAGTAGATGAGAGGATAGTTTCTGTAGAATTCAATAGTCACTAGTAAGAACCTTGCCAATATGTGAGAAAACCCAATACCAAAACATGATTCTTAAATCCCAAGAAATTGAGAATAAGAAGATGAAAAAAAAATAGGTATAAAAAGATATGCAATCAATAGAACTGGCTCTTATACCAAACGATGTGATCTCGCCCAACAAGTGTGGATTTGAAAACATGTTGTCCGATTGCTCTATTGGTTGCAAAGATAGTTGGTGGAAACCGCGACCCGTTACCTATAAAGGAGGCAAGAACCTTGGTATAGGAGCACGCCGCAATCAACCTACCAAGTTGATTGATAAGTGTTGAACGCCACAAGCTACATAATAACTTGATAAGTTCTAAAGTTCACAAAGAACTAAAAGTGTTTAAAACTCACAATTTCATTCTAATCAAAGGTGTCTTCAAAATATTACAAAAGCAACCTATTTATAGGATACAAAAGACAAATCAAAAGACTCAATTAATACCTTAGATTTGGGTTTTCAATCACCTTTAATTCAATAAATTAAATACATAACTTTAATTCATTAATCTAGACTTATAATTTCTTTTGTTTATTCATTGAACTTATATGACCTTTGATAACCTAATCTTTTTTATTGGACCAAAAAACCAAATGAGCTTCTAAATGGTTCCAAATATGACTAAAATAAAAGGGAATGCTCAATTGGGTTGCAAAAATGATGATCCATGAAATGCTTCTTTGGATTGGCCAAAAATATGGTAATCTTCGAGAAAATAGCTCTTTTTATGCTCCATGATTCCCCCAATTTCTTCTCTTCATCATTTAAGCTCCATTACTTGAATACAAGCCTTGATGGATTATATCATTCCCTCTTTCTTCAAAAAGATTCGACCTAAATCTTCATCTGCATGAAAAGCATAGAAAAGAAAAAAAGATTTCTTTCCTAATCCATATTTTTTCTTGTTTTCTTCATCTTTTTTTTGTCGAATAATTTTTTTATTCTACTTTTTTTCTCTTTCTACTAAAAGTGTGCTACATCTCTATAATTATTTTAATGATTACAAACAAATCGTATTATATTGTTTATCTAACATTTTACTTGATGTGCATATATATATTTTACGGAAATACACGTTGTCGTCTCCGGAATCGTGCCAACCTCAAATTAATGATCAAATCCGAGAAGACACAACGGAACAGGAATATTCAAGCGACATGTGGGAATACGATTGTTTCATGCTTGGTATTCCAACTCCGATCGTTTTACCGATTATTTTTATAAAACTTATTTTTATAAAATTTGAGAGTGATTTTTTATAAAATGCTTTTCACAAAATCATATTTTATAAAATGATAAATTTGTAAGAATATTTTTTTTATCCTTTTGATTTAAACCAAAATTATTTTAATTGGTGTTTTATAAACTTTTACAAAATTTCAAAACCTTTATACTTGTAGTATAAAATATTTATTTTTTTCTTACTTTATGTATTTACAAATCCAAGATTTTGAATTTTTACTTGGAGTGAAAATATTGCAATAGTAATTGCATATCTAGATTTTGAGTGTCTACCCTATCTAGACCATTGAGTACCTATATAAAGAGGAACATAATGATTTGACAAAACAAAACAATTCAAATTCAAATTTTGAAATGTCATCTAACAATGTTTTTAAAATTTATTTTATATTTTTAATATATACACTTTCTAATATATATATATATCTCATGTCTTCACAAGCAAAAACACATCAAAGTGTTAAGAACTCTCTTTTTCTAAAACGCTCACAATTCTTCTAACACTTCACTCTCAACTCTCAACTTTCTAATACTTCATCTTTTCTTGCTTTCAAGATCAAAGAAAGTTTGTGATACCAAGCATAAAACACAAATATTCTCCACACTCTAGTAAATGTGTGAGATAGATCCAACTAGCATCCATATTGTGGTGTGGAATAATAGCTAGAACTTGAGTTCATTTTCAAGTATTCAAATCTTGTGTAATCAAGTGTTCATACGGTGTGTTTCTACCTTAAAAGAACAATATAGTGGATCGTCTCGTTGAGTTCACTCAACAAAGAGGATTAGCCCAGTTTTGGGTAAACCTCTTTAAATCTGTTTGTATCTCTTTTCCCTATCTCTTTATATTTTGTTTGTTTGCTTGTTGTGTTAAACCTTAACAAAAAGAATTCATCTTGTGTATTGTTATATATTTTCTTAAAAATATTTGAAGAACAATTTTTAGACGTAAAACAACTTCCCCCCCCCCCCCCCCTCCCAAGGTTGTCCTAACATTCACAAAGAACTAAAAGAGTTTAAAACTCACAAATCAAAGTGTTCATATTACTTAGATGGTCATTTCAAATTATTACAAAAGCCTCCTATTTATAGAGTTCAAAAGACACCCCAATAGACTCTTCTTAAGCTCTAGGACTTAAATTCAATCAAGAATTAAAGGCATACATTTAATTCATGAATCTAGACATACTCTAAAACATTATTTCATGGACTCTTAAAGCACCTACACTTTAACATAGGCCTAAAAACAGACTGGACTCGTTTATTAGGCTCAAATTCAACATAAAACAAAAGAAAATAATTGAATTTGGGCTACTAAAATATTGCTTCATTAATTTCTTCTGTGAAATGGCCCAATAGCTGGTAATCTTCAAGAAATCAACTCTTTACTCAAAACCTCCCCAAATTGACACCGTAAATTTTGGTCTTTGGGCTAATTTATTTGAGTGCTACGTTCGTGGCAAAAGTCGAAAATTTTGGGATATTATTACTAATTGGAATTTTAAGCACACTATAACTAAAGATGGAAAAGTTGTTGAAAAACCCATAGCGGATTGGTCCAACACGAATGATTCTTGGAATTGTTTAAATTTTGTGGCCAATTTTTTTTTTATTTTCCGCACTAAATAGAGATGAAGTTAGCGCGTTTACTCTTGTGAAACCGCTTATGATATTTGGCAAAATTTGAACAATACACATAGAGGAAACTCTTAAGTTAAAAGTTCAAAAATAAATATTTTTGTACATGATTATGAAATGTTTGAAATGTCAAAAGATGAGTCAATCGACTCAATGTTTAAACGTTTTAACCTTATTATGATGAGCTTGAAGGGACTAGGACGAACTTATGTAAATGAGGAATACATTCGAAAAATTCTTACAGCACTTCCACCAGAGTGGATGCCAAAAATCACATCCTTTGAGGACTCCCGAGATCTTTCAACCATGAAGCTTGATGATCTCATCGGCAATCTCAAAGTGCATGAAATCGCACTGAAAAGGAACAAAGATCGGGAGCAAGATAAAAAGAAGTCTTTAGCTCTTAAAGCTTCAATTTCAAGTGATGAGAAAGAGAAGAAAAAGAAGAATAAAGCAAGCTCCTCGAAGGACAAACCCGAAAATCTTGACGACATAGCTATGTTGGTAAGAAAAAGTTTTCAAAGAATGATAGGTTTCAAAGAAAAGGCGACTATCGACGTGGTGGTGAAAACCAAAGCCGAAAGTTCCATAAAAGGGAAGACAAAATAAAGAAAAATGATGACTCAAATGAGGAAGAAGAAGCCAAGTAAAAGAAAGGATATTGCTAATCATGTGGAGATAAGGATCACTATGCAAATGAGTGTCCTAAAAAAAACAAGTCTAAAAAGAAGGAGAAAGCATTCATTGGAGGTGCTTGGAGTGTGCAAGTGAAGATGAAGAAGATAATGAAGCCATTTGTCTCATGGCCGAAAGCGATAATGAGGTAGACTCTTATGATTCCAACTATTCTAGTGATAATAATAGTGATGATGAAGATCTTGACGTGTTAAATGTTTCTTTCCATAAAATGGTCGTTCTTGCAAAAAATTATAAAGATGAGTGTGACAAACTTAATGAGACATTATTATTGTGTAAAAAAGAAGTCCATGATTGTAAACAAAAAATTGCACGTGATTTTAAAACCAAAATGGAGTTAAATGATAAAGTCACCATTTTGGAAAAGAAGCTTTGAGAAAAAGATGTATGTGCTTCTTGTGTTGTTTTAAATAAAAAAATTGCATGCTTTGAGAAAAGAGTAGTAAAAAATTATTTATGTGCTAAATGTAATATTCTTCAAGATGAAATTGCATGTCTAAAAGATAAGTGTGTTTTACATGAAAAAAATGATTTGTTAGCTTATGCTTTTCAAACTAGTAATGAGAAAGTGCTTAAAATGCTAAAAATGTCAAATCGTATTAATTGTAGAAAAGGAGTGGGTTTTGATTCATGCGATGATATATGTTCTTGTATGCATATTAAAAATGTTGTTGCACCACCTAAAGTTATTGAAACCAAGAAAGTGGTAAAACCTTATATGACTCATCATGATACAAATAGAAATGAGTACATGAAACCTAAACTCCATGTGCCAAAACCTCCATATGTGCCCAAAAGGGATGTTATGCATTATATGCCTAGGAAAAATTATGCTTGCATGTATATGATGCTAAATTTTCTAGACCAAAACCTAAAAGTAATGTGCATGCTCCTTTTTATGTTTATGACGAGTATGATCGTAAAACTAAAATCATAAAAAAATGGATTCCTAAGGGGTTATTTAGTGTTGACAATCCCGGTGGGATGCGTTTGTGGTTTTAGGTTGTTGTATAACTTTGTATGTTGATGTGCTTAATACATATTTTACGGCAACATGCTTAATATTAATTTTTTTTGTTTTATTTTTTTGTTACCACTAACCTTCAAAGGACCCATGAAAAATGGGGACCATAAAAGTTATATTTTATTGTTTGTAGATAAGTCTTGACATGGATTGGATTCTTGATAGTGGTTGCACACGTCACATGACCGGAAACCGTAATCTTTTCTCATCATATGAGTCATGTGATGGTGGACAAGTTATTTTTGGAGGTAATTCCAAAGGAAAGGTAGTTGGGAGAGGTATAATTTCTTGCAACAATGTTAAATTTCTTAATGTTGAGCATGTTGACAATTTGAACTTTAATTTGCTAAGTATTAACCAACTTTGCGAAAATGATATAATTGTTGTTTTTGAAAAAGATTTTTGCAAAATTATAAAAGATGGTAAAGTTCTCCTCACCGGTTTTAAAAAGAAAAATCTTTATGTTTGTAAAACTCTTATAAAAGAAAATGTTTGTTTATCTTCCGTGTATGACAATTCTACGTTGTGGCATAGACGTTTAGGTCATGCAAATCTTAGATTAATTCAAAACTTGAAAAATAAGGAGCTTGTGAGTGACCTTCCAAAATTAAAATTTGATAAACATTTTTGTGATGCATGTCGTGTCGGCAAACAAACTCACGTTTCACATAAATCTAAAAATGTGATTTCAACTAAAAGGGTTTTAGAATTACTACACATGGATCTTTTTGGTCTCATGGCAACCCAAGGTTTTGGAGGAAATTACTACACGCTAGTAATTGTAGATGATTTTTCACGCTATACATGGACCATATTTTTAAAACATAAAAATGAAGCTTTTGAGAAATTTAAAATTTTGGGAAAACAAATTCAAAACCAACAAGGTTGTACTATTGTTTCTATACGTACGGACCATGGACGTGAATTCGATAATGAAATACAATTTGGTGCTTTTTGTGACAAACATGGTATAACACACAATTTTTCGGCTCCTCGAACTCCTCAATCTAATGGGGTTGTTGAGAGGAAAAATAGAACTTTACAAGAAATGGTAGAACCATGCTCAATGAACATCAAGTTCCCCAAAAGTTTTGGTGTGATGTCGTTGCTATCGCGACCTATGTGCTTAACCGTGTCCTAGTTAGAGGTATCCTAAATAAGACCTCATATGAGCTCTTCCGTGGTAGAAAACCTTCCCTATCCCACCTTAAATTATTTGGATGTAAATGTTTTATTCTTAATACCAATTCATATTTAACCAAATTTGACCCAAAAGCCTATGAGGGAGTTTTCCTTGGTTACTCTTGGAATAGTAAAGCCTATAGAGTCCTTAATAAAGAGACCATGGTTGTAGAAGAATCCCTTGATGTAAGCTTTGATGAGAGTCCTCCCAAACCTAGTGCTCCCTTAGTAGATGATAATAGTTGTGAGGGAGAAGCCTTAGTTCAACATCTTAGAACCTTGGATTTATGTTCTCAATCTTCTACTAATGATGTAGAATCTAGTGATGCCCCTCCATGTTATGTTCCACAAGGTGTAGATGATCCTAACCTTAGAACCGCTAAAGGCCATTCCGTAGGTCAAATCATAGGTGACCTCAACCAAAGAACGACTAGATCAAAAATTCATACCCATTGTGCTTTTCATGCTTTTGTTTCTAGCATAGAACCTAAAAGGCTAAAACCATAGAAGAAGCTTTATGTGATGAGGATTGGATCGTTGCCATGCAAGAAGAGTTGAACCAATTTACTAGGAATGATGTGTGGAACTTTGTTCCTTGCCCTAGTAGTCAAACCATAATTGGCACAAAATGGGTCTTTCGTAATAAGGTAGACGAAAATGGTGGAGTCACACGAAACAAGGCACGTTTAGTTGCAAAGGGGTACAATCAACAAAAATGTATAGATTATGATGAAACCTTTGCACCGGCTTCAAGGTTGGAGTCTATTCGAATGCTTCTAGCTTTTGCAAATGCTAAGGATTTTAAATTATATCAAATGGACGTTAAAAGTGCTTTTTTAAATGGTTTTATAAATGAGGAGGTATATGTTTCTCAACCTCCCGGTTTTGAGAATTTTAAAAATCCGTCACATGTTTATAAATTGAAAAAGGCGGTTTATGGTTTAAAGCAAGCTCCACGTGCATGGTACGATAGATTAAAATCTTTTTTAATTGCAAGTGGTTATGTTATGGGTAAAATTGATAATACATTGTTTGTAAAACATACTCATAATGATATTGTGGTTGTGCAAGTGTATGTTGATGATATCATTTTTGGTTCCACAAATGAAAAACTTTGCAATGAATTTTCTACAAAAATGACAAGTGAATTTGAAATGAGCATGATGGGAGAATTAAAATTCTTCTTAGGATTGCAAATCAAACAAGTTGAAAATGGAACTTTTATAAGTCAATCAAAATATTGCAAAGACATGTTGAAGAAGTTTAATTTCGAAAATGTCAAACCCGTTGAAACTCCAATGACCACTAATTTAAAATTATCAAGTGACGAGGAGGGAAACGATTTTTATGAAAAAATTTATCGTGGAATGATTAATAGTTTACTTTATCTAACGGCTAGTAGACCGGATATCATGTATAATGTGTGTTTATGTGCTCGTTTTCAATCTTCACCTAAACAATCTCACTATGAAGTCGTCAAGCGTATTTTTAGATATCTTAGAGGTACAATGAATCTCGAATTATGGTATGCAAAGAAACCCGAGTTGGAAGTAACTTGCTTCACCGATTCCGATCTTGGTGGCTCAATTGTTGATCGAAAGAGTACTAGTGGAGTATGTGCCTTTATAGGTCTCTCTCTTGTGTCTTGGTTTTCTAAGAAACAACAATCCGTAGCGTTGTCTACTACCGAAGCGGAATATGTAGCCGCCGCGAGAGCGTCTGCTCAAGTTCTTTGGATGAAGCACACACTTACCAATTTTGAGGTACATTTGACCAAAATTCCAATTATGTGTGATAACTCAAGTTTCATAAACTTAAGTAAAAACCCGATTTTACATTCTCGAACCAAACATATTGAATTACGACATCAGTTCTTAAGAGATAATGTTCAAAAAGGCTAAATCGTGCTTGAAAAAGTCGATTCCGAAGATAATTTGGCCGATATTTTTACTAAAGTCCTAAACAAAAATAAATTTTTTAAACTAAGACTTGGTTTAGGCATGCTTGAGTATAACCCTTGAGATAAAGTTACTCCCAAATGCGTGCATATTTTGAGGGGGAGCATAGCGTCTTTCATGACCCTTTTTGCTTCGACAAAAGGGGGAGAGAAACCGAGTATGCTCTCATGTTTAACGGTTGTGTTTGTCATCATCAAAAAGGGGGAGATTGTTGATGCAGGTGTGCTACATCTCTATAATTATTTTGATGATTACAAACAAACCATATTATATTGTTTATCTAACATTTTACTTGATGTGCATATATATATTTTACGGAAATACACGTTGTCGTCTCCGGAATCGTGCCAACCTCAAATTAATGATCAAATCCGAGAAGATACAACGGAACAGGAATATTCAAGCGACATGTGGGAATACGATTGTTTCATGCTTGGTATTCCAACTCCGATCGGTTTACCGATTATTTTTATAAAACTTATTTTTATAAAATTTGAGAGTGATTTTTTATAAAATGTTTTTCACAAAATCATATTTTATAAAATGATAAATTTGTAAGAATATTTTTTTTATCCTTTTGATTTAAACCAAAATTATTTTAATTGGTGTTTTATAAACTTTTACAAAATTTCAAAACCTTTATACTTGTAGTATACAATATTTATTTATTCCTTACTTTATGTATTTACAAATCCAAGATTTTGAATTTTTACTTGGAGTGAAAATATTGCAATAATAATTGCATATCTAGATTTTGATTGTCTACCCTATCTAGACCATTGAGTACCTATATAAAGAGGAACATAATGATTTGACAAAACAAAACAATTCAAATTCAAATTTTGAAATGTCATCTAACAATGTTTTTAAAATTTATTTTATATTTTTAATATATACACTTTCTAATGTATATATATATCCCATGTTTTCACAAGTAAAAATACATCAAACTGTTAAGAACTCTCTTTTTCTAAAACACTCTCAATTCTTCTAACACTTCACTCTCAACTCTCAACTTTCTAATACTTCATCTTTTCTTGCTTTCAAGATCAAAGAAAGTTTGTGATACCAAGCATAAAACAAAAGTATTATCCACACTCTAGTAAATGTGTGAGATAGATCCAACTAGCATCCATATTGTGGTGTGGAATAATAGCTAGAACTTGAGTTCATTTTCAAGTATTCAAATCTTGTGTAATCAAGTGTTCATACGGTGTGTTTCTACCTTAAAAGAACAATATAGTGGATCGCCTCGTTGAGTTCACTCAACAAAGAGGATTAGTCCGGTTTTGGGTGAACCTCTCTAAATCTGTTTGTATCTCTTTTCCCTATCTCTTTATATTTTGTTTGTTTGCTTGTTGTGTTAAACCTTATCAAAAAGAATTTATCTTGTGTATTGCTATATATTTTCTTAAAAATATTTTAAGAACGATTTTTAGACGTAAAACAACCTTCCCCCCCCCCCCCCTCCCAAGGTTGTCCTAACATTCACAAAGAACTAAAAGAGTTTAAAACTCACAAATCAAAGTGTTTATATTACTTAGATGATCATTTCAAATGATTACAAAAGCCTCCTACTTATAGAGTTCAAAAGACACCCCTATAGACTCTTCTTAAACTCTAGGACTTAAATTCAATCAAAAATTAAAGGCATACATTTAATTCATGAATCTAGACATACTCTAAAACATTATTTCATAGACTTTTAAAGCACCTACACTTTAACATAGGCTAAAAACATATTGGACTAGTTTATTAGGCTCAAATTCAACATAAAACAAAAGAAAATAATTGAATTTGGGCTACCAAAATATTGCTTCAATAATTTCTTCTGTGAAATGGCCCAATAGCTGGTAATCTTCAAGAAATCAACTCTTTAAATGTTCCGTGATTGGCCCAAGCTCTTCTCCTTGTCATAATATAAGCATGCTTGATTTTTCAATAGCTTCTTGTACTTAAATGAATCATATCCTATTTCGTTTTTTGACTCATAATGTACCTTCGCGGGTCTTCTCGAACCTTAATGGATTATATTTTGGTAAGCAAAAGTTAGTTCATGAATTGAGTTTTGATTTATTTTTATGGTAATTGTGTCTCAACGATTTACCTTCGTTACTTTTGAGCATCGAAGAGCTTAGCGGGTGAGCAACTAGAAATTTTGGAGTTCGGTACAGTTGGGTTGACAGTGCCCGACAACTATGACACTGTCACTATCGTCGAGGGCATTGTCGCGGGAGGGTTGAGACCCTCGGTACATGCTAGGCGATTATGCCCGGCGATAGTGCCCTCGGGCACAATCGCAGGGAACTATCGCGGAGACCTCCTCACCCTCGGTACGAGCCGGTTTATTATGCCTAGCGACAGTGCCAATGGCATAATCGTCGAGTCACTATCGTGTGCGGTGCATAGCCCCCATAAAGCCCCGATTTTGAACCCATTTCATTTATCATTTCAACCACATCTTCTCTCCCTCTCTAGAATTCCAACCCTAAGCATTTATTTTTGTTATTGAGCATTCAAGGCACCTTGTTAGGGTGTGTTTCAAGTGTTTATCCATCCCTCCTCAAGATTTGGAAAGTTAAAGCTAGGGTTCCTCCTTCTCACACTTCATCTCACAGAATACTTGATTTTTCTAGGTTTCTACTAAAATATAAAATGTGAGTTCATCCTAACTTTTAAAACCTTATACATGTTAAACTTTGGTATTTGATCTTCCATCCTCCTCTTGGTTACATTTCTCATTTTACAAACCCAAATATCATTTTGAGAGATTTGGAAGATTTTAGAGTTTTGAGAAGTATTGGAAGTATTTATTACAAATATGTTTTAATGTTTGTTCACACCTATTTATGGGTTCACAAGTTTAGTATTTCACATTGAACTCCTTTGGATGATATTTTAGAACCTATGTCAAACTAGGGTTTTTGTAAAAATTTAGAGTATCTGATGAAATGTCTTTGAATAATGTTCCCATATATTTATATGTTTTCTAACACAAGTTTTGAATAGTTTTGGAAACCACTGGGGAATTTCCACACTTATGATATTATAGAAAACTTTTGGATTTAACACTTAGTAGATTCGTATTCGTAAATGGCTATGTATGTATCATTGGCATTTTATATTTGGATTGCATAATTATGTTAGACTATTATGTAATGGACTCATAATCATAGTAGTTATATATTTGTTTGGGATGTCATTTCCCCATAATTAATATGGAGTAGGCATTGAGTCTTGATAGGAAAGTAAGGTGTAGGCCACTTGGTCGGGTATCGCCCAAGAGTGGTAAAATGTAACTTCATAATTATCAAGACTATCTCAGATTTTGGATCTCTCAAGGTATAGATCTAGTGTGGTTGAACTTGAGACTCCACAAGCAATAGACTTGGAGTAGTTGAGCTTGATATATCGAATGATATAATCCATGAGTGTGACTTATTTAACATATGATGTGGCTTACTTTTGTTGTCGTAACTAATCATGAAAATCAGGTCTCCCCCATCATCACAAGATGTTGTGTGGTCCACTTGGGACATCCTTGGCACGATTGGTAAAATGTATTTTTTTAAAGCTAGACTTTCTGACCCTTTCGCTTTTCAGATTTATATTATAACTGTTTGATCTCACTATGCTTTAGCGTAACACTTTTTCTTAAATTGACATGTATTACAGGTCATTCTAGTGGTGGGACTCCTCGGGTTTGAGCGGAGAGTCTAATGGTGGATAGTGACACTTTTTGGTGATGTTGTGTCACGACGATTGTTGTGTTGGACAGGATTCTTTTTAGAAGAGATAGCAACACCCGTCCTTAATCTAGACAAGCTTAGTTTAAATTAGTATGTTGTTGTATTTATCTCTTTCATTTATTTTTTTAAACACCTTAACAAATCCCCATTTTGGGTGATCATTGATTTAAGTTTAATTTCTCCCCCATATTCAGGTTTAAACTTACTCCCAATTTTACTGGTGTTACAAGTTGGTATCAGAGCAGTAGTTTAAGTGAACTAGGTATGAATGTAAGATGCCCGACTTAAGGTGAGATGTTAAGTTATGATTTGTGAGATTGGGTAGAACTTCTAAGATAAGATGGTCTTAGAGTCGACGAAATTACACTAATTGAGAATTGTGATAATGAGAATTCTTGTGTATAATGTGTTCATAATTTCACTTAGCTAATGCTATTATGAATATATTGTTACGTAAGCATGGTTGATCTACTGTTGTTATGATGATTAATGAATGCATTATTACATTTATTCATGTTAAAATTCTTATACTCTATTTCTCACCTCCATTCTCATGTATATGGAAGACAAAGACGGTTAGCACATGAGGAAGACCGCGTACACGTACTAATGGTCATGAGCTGACTGCTTCTACATCCGATCTACCGGAGAGGGTTGAGGCTGCGGTAATCCCTCCCGTGCCACCATTGTTGGGTGGAGGGCCCGAGGTCATACCGAGATTCGACTTGGCCTCATTCAACCTGGTCATCCGTGAGGTGACCCCTCAATCCGAGATGATGGCAAACATGATGTTGTTGATGAACGAAGTGTTGGCCAAGCAACAAGAATTTCTTCTAAAGGTGATTGAGGACCGGGATGTGAGCAACCATGGGAAGGAAACTATAACACCCTATTTTTTTTTGTGAGAGATGTTACGTAAATTAAAACAAATTCTCCATAATTTCTCCAAGATAAAATTTGAAACTGTTCGCAACGGAAGTCTCCAAAATACATAATCATGTAACTTACGAGCTAACCCGTCCCCCACCAAGTTAAGTTACAACTAATTCATACATAAAAGTCTAAACAAAAGATTGAATATAAAACAATAATGAGCCAGTATTCTCTAAGCGTGTCCTTTGCCCTTATCCAACCTCGAACTACCTGGTCCTGAGATGCATACTATAGTCAGCTTATAAAGCTCGGTGAGTTCATGGTTTGCGTGAGTAAAATCATATCATATGCATACTTCATAATAAAAACATCAACCTTCAAAAATGAAAACTCGTGACGCTGAAAATAAAGAGATCTCATATACTGTCTCGTGGGGTATGGGTCATTTTGTCACTGACACGCCCTGGGTTGAAGTTTTTATTCTGTTAAATCACCCACTTGACTGGGTCGTGCCACTTGTCTCTGACACACCCTGGGTTGAACTTTCTGTTCTGTTCGATCACCCACTAGACTGGGTCGTGCCACTTGTCTCTGACACGCCCTGGGTTGAACTCTTTGTTCTATTCGATCACCCACTTGACTGGGTCGTGCCACTTGTCTGTGACTTACTAGTCAAATGTCCACCCGTTAAAACCGATCATAAAACTGTCATATAACATGGCATGCTAAAATTGTTTGAAAATAATAAACATAAAGCATGCGACTGGTTATAAATAACATACATGTAAAATATAACATAACATGTATGAAAACTGAAACATCATGCATACAACATTTCTATGCAAATCATATAATGCTGAAAATAAATTTGTACATAGGTATGCATCCCAGTGTAAGTCTCATGAAGACTCACCTTACGGTGTATGTTGCTTAGTGAAAGTCGCTGACTGATAACCTACAATTTATAAGTCACATACCCATTAATGACTATTCTCTCCAAAAGTCAACTTATGGTCAACTATATTCAACTACGGTCAACTATAGTCAACTACAGTCAATCTTGGTCAACTATGCTTAATATTGTTACCGACGTCGACTTATAATTATAGAAAGCGTTCGTTCTAACTTAAAGTGTCTCGCTATTTGTAAATCTTAAAACGACACTTAAACACGATTATTAAATCATCTATCACATAGATAAATAACTTAATAACTACGTCGCCCAATGTTAAAACGTCCCATTAGATTCTAACCCAATTGACGAATTAATCGGTCAATAACTTAATTACGACTAAGTAATTTAATAACCATTAATTGGAGAATAATACTCTAATTATAGATTACTTCTTTTTTTTATATAATTCAATATATTAATTAAATCAATATATTAAATTAATAAATAAGACTAACATTCTTCTTAAACAAATATTGATAATGTTAATTTCTTTACTAAACTAATACATTCCGTAAGTGCAAAAGAAATGTATTAACTATATTTTCAAATATTAATGAGACTTTTCAAACAGTCTTGTTTGTATAAAACAAAAGAAAGGAAAATGAGTTGGTCAACTACTGGAACATACTAGTTATGTTTCCAAGGCATAATATAATATCAAAAGACAATAAATAATATTTATAGCCATATGAAATTTAAAAGCAAAGTTGGCTAACTGGTTAAGCATGTTATAGGTGTTGTAGGGGTCATGTTTTCGAGACCATGCCTCCGCAGGCTATATAATTTGTTTTTAAATTTTTTTTCTTTTTATTTAAAAAAAAACTTCTTTCATGCAGGTTTAGATGAACCAGTAGCAGAACGCAATTATATTGAAAATTGCCATTTTTGAGCCCAAAAAGACTCATTTGTGGCTCGTTTTTCTCCATTTTTGCACCATTTTATCAAACAAAGTCTTCCCTACGTTTTGACATAAAGAAAAAAAAAACTCTCTTCAAGTATTGTTAATTTTGGATTTTAAATTCCCCCCCCCCCTTTTTTTTAACAAAACCTAACAACCTTAGACATCAAAATCGAACCCTCTAGACTCAAATATGAGGAACAAGGCTACTGAGGTTTTGTAGAGAACTTGAAGACGAAGCCAATCATGTAAATAACTTGAAGATTGGTTGAGTATATTACCTTTAATCTTCGAAAAACCGAGAAACTCAACCTTCCGTTTCAACTCCGATTTCTTCTCTGATTCTAGCTCGTTTTTAGATTTTGAAGTACGAAATGTTTCTTACGATTTGCTCTTCGTTTATATGTAAAATATTTGGCGTATTAGTTGACAATTCAAGCCAATCGCATGCCTACCACCTTCCCCGTCGAGATGTCTTTCTCAAACGTATCAGATATGAAACAGAAATGTACTTGTGTCGGAACAGGTCCCTCAGCTTTGAGAAACTTTACATTTGGCCCCCTTAGCATTCTGACATTTACTCCATGCCCCCCTGCTTTTACCACTTTGAGTAACTTACTTTCTTACCTATAAAACACTTTACCTTGACTATAGACCAATTATATCTATAACTATATAACTATATATATATATATATATACTTATATATATATGTATACATTTAATATATATATATATATATTTTTTCAAAATTAAATAAATATATATATACATATTTCTTTCAAATTTCTCGAACATTTTCTTTCTTTTTATTTTTTATTTTTAGGTTTTACAACTCTCCCCTCCTTCAAGAAATTCCGTCCTCGGAATTATTACCATCAAAACAGTTGAGGGTATTTAGCTCTCATCTCTTCTTCTAGCTCCCACGTCATTTATGCACCCTTGTGGAATTTCCATTTAACTAACACCAACGGTATAGTTTTATTCCTTAGTCTTTTTGTCTTTCTGTCCAAAATATCGATTGGCTCTTCCACGTAAGCGAGTTTGTCATTAACCTCAACATCTTCCAAGTCCACAACGGTTGATTCGTTTGTTAAACATTTTCTCAAGTTTGACACATGAAAGGTGTTATGGATACCGCTTAGCTCTTCTGGTAGTTTCAACCGATAAGCCACTACTCCAACTCTCGCGATTATCTCAAATGGAATTGGATCGGATTTTGCAGTTTTTTCTTCTGCAGTACCTCGACGTGACATGAGCGTGAAGGTCCGATATATCTCGGACTTAGCTTACCTCTCTTCCCAAATCTCACAACCCCTTTCCACGGCGATATTTTTAACAAAACCTTATCGCCTACCTGAAATTCCAAAGGTCGACGTCTTCTATCCGCATAACTATTTTGTGTATCTTGTGTAACTTTCAATCTCTCCCTAATCTGTACAATTTTATCAGATGTTTGTTGGACTAACTCGGGTCCAGATAGTTGTCTTTCTCCGATGTCTGCCCAACAAATCGGCGTTCTACACTTGCGGCCATATAGTGCTTTGAACGGTGCTGCCTTGATACTGGAGTGGTAACTATTGCTATAAGCAAACTCTATCAACGGGAGGTGGTTGTCCCAACTGCCTCCAAACTCAACCACACATGCCCTCAACATATCCTCTAACGTCTGAATCGTTCTTTCACTTCGACCATCAGTTTGAGGATGGTATGCAGTACTCATGTTCAACCGTGTTCCCATCTCTCGCTGAAAGCTTGTCCAAAACTTCGAAGTGAATCTGGCATCTCTATCCGAAACAATCGACATCGGCACACCGTGTCTTGACATAATTTCATTGACGTAGAGTTGAGCCAATCTTTCCAATGTATACTTATCGCTGATTGGTAAGAAGTGAGCAGACTTCGTCAGTCGATCAACAATTACCCATATGGCATAATGCCCCTTTATTGTCCTCGGGAGTTTGGTAACGAAATCCATCGTTATCATATCCCATTTCCATACTGGGATCTCCATTTGTTGCAACATTCCAGACGGTTTCTGATTCTCCGTTTTTACTTTCAAACATGTTAGACAATTTCCTACATAGCTAGCTACTGTCCTCTTCATACCAGGCCACCAATAGCTTTCCTTCAAATTCTTGTACATCTTGTCGCTACTGGATGCATAGTGTACTTGGACTTATGTGCTTCGTCCATTACAATGTTCCTTAGGTCTCCTAAACTAGGGACCCAAACCCGATCCCCAAGTCTATATATTCCATCTGGTCCTACTATTAAAGTCTTAATTTGTCCTACCATTCTCTCCTTTTTAACATTCTCTTCAAGTAAAGCTTCCTTTTGGACATCCCGGATTTGATCTATCAGCTCCACCTTGACATTTATCCACATGGCCCGCACCCGGATCGGTTCGCTTCTCTCTTTCCTGCTAAGTGCATCATCGAAGGATGTGGTATCGGGTACGTTTCTTCTATACTCCGTACTTGCCCGAGTGTTATTTGACTCAGATGCTAGTTTCTCTTTCATATATGAGTCTTGTCGCCAAAAACTTGCTATGCCCACTTGTAGTCTAGAAGATGTTTTAGTGATAGAAATAGAGAATGGTGATAAAGTATTATTGCCTGATGTTTTGAGTGAGTGTACTCTTGGAATATAAGGGAAAGAATTCTCGATCAATTTGATGCCTATATTGATTGGCGGGTTCAACGTGGTGGTTGGCATGGATTGGCTAGCGGATAATCAAACCGAGATTCTGTATTCCAATAAATTGGTCTGACTTCCTCTTTCGAACGGTGAAACAATGGTTGTCTATGGAGAGAGAAGGAAAGGTGAAGTTGTAGTTATCACCAAGGCAAAGGCGCGAAAATTCTTAGTGAAAGGATGTCCATCCTTCCTAGTGTATGTGATAAATGTCAAGCTTGAAAAGAAGAAACTCGAAGACGTGAAGGTGGTGCATGAGTTTCCCGACTTATTTTTGAACGACTTGCCCGTCTTACTACCCGATCGTCAAGTGGAGTTCCGGGTCGATCTAGTTCCAGGAGTGGCCCCAATCGTTAGAGCTCCTTATCGGTTGGCTCCATCCGAGATGCAAGAAATGATGGCTCAACTCCAAGACCTCCTCGAGAAGGGTTTTGTGAGACCGAGCTCATCACCTTGGAAAGCTCTGGTCTTACTTGTTAAGAATAAGGATTGCACAATGCAGATGTGCATATAGAGAGTTGAACAAAGTGACAGTAAAGAACAAGTATCCACTTCCGAGAATTGATGACTTGTTTGACCAACTTCAAGGAGCGGGTTGTTTCTCGAAAAGAGTCTTTTTAGTTAAAACTGAGCTAAAATGCCCAAAATCCATTTGACCAACAAATAACAGTCCCCAAAAAATAAAACGCATTTAAACGGAGTTTATGTAGACACATACCTCAAAGATGTGATTAAACCAAAACTCATCACGTATTGGGACAAACGATTTTCCAAATGGGCTTATACCTTTATGTTTCCAAAATGTCTCATAACACGGAGACATGTATTTTCCAAATGGTTTAAATCAAATACACCAAAAATGCACAAATCATAAAATAGACTTCATTTGTACAAAAATAACCAAAAATACATAAATCATGCTATTTACTTATCAAAATCTCCAAATTCCATTTATGGGAATTTCATGAGATCAAATCAACCCAAGTTTAACAAAAATGAAAACTTGTCAAAATATTCAACATATTGACAATTACCATGTAAAACCTATTTTTACTTCAAAATACACATTTTGGCATGTATATAGTTTTTACAAAGCAACTTGAACTCACCTTGCTAGATTTAGGCTAAATCTAGTTTTTTCCCCAACTTGAGCTCCTTTGAAGAAGTTTGAATCCTCAAGCCAAATCTTACAAAAGCCTAGATCCACAAGTTTCCAATTATAATTCACATCCAACCATTTATAATCATTCCCTAAACATTTTACATGAAGATCTCAACTTATACCAAAACCCTAATTTCAATAGATGAAGAAAACAGAAGATTACCTTAACCATAACTTGAATCCACCAACCAAAATACCTCTAGGGTCACCAAGATGAACCACAAACTGCAATCTTCAAAATGTTGAAAAGGGTTGGATGAAACCCTAGAAAACTTGATGATGATGAAGAGGTGGAGGGACTCTAGCTCTAGCTCCCAAAACTTTGCTAGATGATGAAGGGTCACTCAAAATATCAAGTCTTGGTGCCTCAAATGTTCATAATGAACAATAGAAGTAAAGGGGTTTGGTTGGGAGAAAGTGTAAACGGGATTGAGGAATTAACAAATGAGGGAGAAGAGCAAAAAACTCAATTTTTAAACATCCTGGGGCCGACCGCGATTGTGCCCTGCGATTATGCCATGGGCACTCTCGCAAGCACTGTGGCTGACAATGTACCATTGGGGTCACGAACCACGTGATTGTGCCATGCGACTGTGACCGAAGTCACTCTCATCGGGCACTCTCGCCTCGCTCGTACCGAGGGCTTACCTCTTCCCGCGACCTTGCCCCGGCTATAGTAACACATGTCATAGTCGTCGTGCACTATCTTCCAAACCATGCAGGACCCAAAATCTTCTGTCTTTCGCCCTCGAACGCTCTTGATGCACTTAGGGTCCAAGGTAAAACATCCCTTAACTAAAACGTCAATAGGTCGGATTTCAAGAATGGATATATTTATCCAATTACTAATTCGACTCGTTCAACACCATTGAAACCATTTTTAACCCAAGTTACCCTTGTTAAGAGTTAAAACATTATTTTGCCCAAATTCTCCAAATATCAAATAAATCACATTTAGTGGATTAAATATCTTTTGATATCTCAAAACACCTAATAGAACATTATAAATCATCTACAAAGATTTGATAACCCAAATATGCTCAATTACACAAATATTCACAAAACCCATCAAATATGAAGTGAACTCATAGGAATATGTTCAAAACTTAAAATAAAGATATTTCGATATGTATATAATTTTGCAAAGCAACTAGAACTCACCTTGCTAGAGTTATGTTGAAAATCTAGGTTTTACCCCAAAATATAAGCTTCCTTTGGTGAAGATTTGAAAAGCCTTCTAGTGAGGTCTCTAAATCTTAGATCCAGTGCTCCCATAAGGTTTCCTTTAGCACAAATGTCGGTCCGTGTGATTGAACACGATCTTTACCAGATGATAACAAACACAAATATGATAGATAAACCAACCTGTTTCGATTACAAACGATGGATTACAAGGTTGAATAATATTTCTCTGTTAAGCTCTCTCTCTCTCTCTTTTCTCTCTGGTTCTTGGCGATGATGAAGATGAGATGTTATGAGAGTTGTGTGAGATATGAGATTGTGATCTGATATATCTCACCTAACTTAGATCTCAACAAACATAATATCTAAACTAGATATTATCTAAAAACTAATATCTAATATCCTAAATATCTATTATTTAGATATTTAGGAATAATATTAAATACTATAATTAACACAATCATTAACTTTGACAATTATTACAAACTAACATTAGACTAATCTTGAGAGTGGCTTTTCAGCTTTAGCTTCATATTCCAGTGTTCAGATTGGATGATCTTGAATCAAATAAATCTGAGATCTAACAATCTCCCCCTTTAGATCAAGATCATTACTAAAATGATTTAGCAATTCAATCTTCTCTTTCAGCTCAGAAGTTGGAATCTCCTTCTCTGTCTTCAATATGTAATAATCTCCAGTTTTAGCTCAGAATGCTTTAGCAAAGTATCTTCAAAGAAAATTTATCTCAAATCAGCATGTCTTCATAATACTTTGATCTCTCGCATTTCTTGGTTTGCTTTTCACTTCTCCAATGTCTCTTGAGACAAAACTTGTAATGGACATTTCTTCAGACTTTAGGTTATCCCCCTTTTTGATGAAAAGAGCAACGCTTTCATCAAAACTGGCAGCAAGAAATGTCTTTCATAAGGAGCTTCTGATCCGTCAATTCAAAAGATATTCATCCAGATCTTTGCAAATCCAGACAAGATAATCGTGTAACACCTGAATCAACAAATGGATCAATTACAATGCCTGTCAGTAACACTAAGTCACTGTGTGTAACGAATACACATTGGAAAGGAGCTTTTTGATGTTCACTCCCCCAGGGCTTCCATTCAATCATCGAAAACACCACAAAGGCAATTTCTATGAACGTTATGACAAAGAAACAAATTCCTTGTGTGTTCGTGCATGTGATAAAAAGAATTAAGCACGGATGATTGCTTATTAAGGATCAAAATTGTGTAAACCACCGAGACAACAGTAAGTCAAACACAGACTCAATGTGCATGATTGAAGTGCGAAGATGGGGCAGACTTCCTTCTTTTCAATATCCAGATTTTCAAAATGAAAATCAGATAGAAAATGTGTTGCTTCCCCTTTGAAAACGTGAAACACTTTCTTGTTAAGAAGAAAATAAGTAGCTGGTGAGGTTTGATCAAGAGTTGGCATGGGCTAGTTGCCTGTTTCAATAATGTTTACCAAAGAGTTGTGAAACATTAGAATTGTGATTGTCTGGCTCAGAAAAAGTTAGTGCAAAGTTCTGATATTCTTTTAACTCTGTTCTCACACCCTCTTTCTTTTAAACATTTAGCTTAGTCTAACCAAACTCTCTTTTTCATTATACCTCATCACTCAAATCCCACACTCATTTCTTTTCGACTTCTCACACTCAATCACTATGGATTAACCTCTTGGGTAGGAAACACTGGTTAACGTGTATCCGTAGAAGTTGTGTTAAGTCCTAGCACAATGAAATCATGTTTTCCTAGAAAACATGTGATGCTCAAAATGGTTTAACTATTTCACTTAAAAGACAAAGTAGATCTTGAAAACATTTAAAAGCACACTTCCAATTCATGAAATCGGTTTAAGATTCGGGAAGTGGTTTGAATTTTTAAGAACAATGTTTTCTATGATTGAAAGGTGTCCTCCTTTCAACCATATATGAGATGAAGATAAATAATTATACCTTTTGATTGCAATCTTACATCTCATGAAGTCAAGATTAAAGTCATAAAGATATGATCTCGTAAGAATCTCTCAAAAACTGCAAAAGTCTTATGTTATAGTCAAAGCAAATTTAATCACTGAAAATAAAATGACAAAAAACAGTAAAACAATGAAAGTACGAGTTCTGATCAGAAATAATCAGAAGTCATATCCATACTCCTTTGACGTGAAAAGCTCCCCCTAAAATCATGCATTACAAAAATTTGACATAAAAGGTAAATGCAAAAATTATATAAGCTCCCCCTCAAAGTAACAATGATCATCTATGGAGTTTCTTCTCACACTCCCCTTTAGATCATGAACAGACTGTTAAAGTGCAGATATCTTGCGAAAATGAAGATAAAGAAATGATGAAAAAAAATTACAATAAGAAACTTTAATAGGTAACCACCGATTAGGTCTTAAGATTTAGCATACCAAGCCTAGAGACAAGAAAATTGAATCTCTTTTCGTCCAAGGGTTTGGTAAATAAATCTGCAATCTGATAATCAGTTCTTACAAAGTAAAGTTCAAATTGTTCCTTTTTCGACATTATCTTTGATAAAATGATACCTGACATCGATGTGTTTGGTCTTTGTATGCTGAACAGGATTAGCTGTTATCGCGATAGATCTCTTCGAGTCACAGTAGATCGGGATTTTGTTGAAGTGAAAACCATAGTCTCGCAGTTGAGTTCTCAGACACAAGACCTGAGAACAGCAGCTAGCAGCAGCCACATATTCTGCTTCGGTCGTTGAAGTTGAGACACATAATTGCTTATTTGTTGCCCAATTGACGATTTTATCACCGAGGAACTGTATATGACCTGACGTGCTCTTCCTGTCTAGCATGCAACCAGCATGATCTGTGTCTGTATATGCTGTTAGTTCAAAGCTAGTATCTTTAGGATACAACAGACCAAGATCTGCAGTCCCCTTTAGATACCTAAAAATGCGCTTAACTGCAGACACATGGGATTCTTTAGGATTAGCCTGATATCTAGCACATAAACATGTTGAAAACATTATATCCGTCCTACTGGAAGTGAGATACATTAAAGAACCTATCATTCCTCTATAAGTCCTAGCATCAACAGCCTTTCCCGAAGGATCGGTGCCAATCTTAGTACCAGGTGCCATTGGGGTACCAATCGGTTTACAGTTTTCCATTTTGAACTTCCGAAGAATATCAAGAATGTATTTAGATTGATTGATGAAAATCCCCGTTGAAAATTGTTTGACTTGTAATCCGAGAAAGAAATTCATCTCTCCTATCATATTCATCTGAAAACGTGACACCATAAGGTTTGAAAAATTCTTACAGTATTTAGGATTTGTAGAGCCAAAAATAATATCATCCACATATATTTGAATTTGAATGATATCAACTTTGTCCTTTTTAAGGAATAAAGTGGTATCGACCGTACCTTTTGTAAAACCTGACTTGACCAAAAACTTAGATAATAACTCATACCAGGCGCGATGAGCTTGTTTCAGTCCATAAAGTGTTTTGTCGAGAATGTATACATGATTCGGTTTCTCTTGATTAACAAAGCCTTCTGGTTGCGAGACGTAGACTTCTTCCTTGAGAATGCCATACAGAAATGATGTATTCACGTCCATTTGAAAGACCGTGAAGTTCTTGTGGGTTGTGTAGGCCAGAAACATCCGAATTGCCTGTAAACGCGCCACTGGAGCATATGTCTCGTCGTAATCTATTCCTTCCTCTTGCCTATATCCTTTGGCAACAAGTCTTGATTTATTTCTCATAACAGTACCATCTTCATCTTTCTTGATCTTGAAAACCCATTTCGTACCAATGATGGTTTTACCTTGAGGTTTAGGTACGATTCTCCAGACTTCAAGTGCTTCAAACTGATTCAGCTCTTCTTGCATTGCAGTCACCCAAACGAAATCAGCAAGGGCCTCAGATACGCGAGTAGGCTCGATCTTGCTCAGAAAGGATTCATGCATACACATATTCATTGAAGCAGACCTAGTTTGCACCGGTTTTGTTGGATCGCCCATGATCTGGCTTATCGGGTGCTCTTTGGTCCATTTGTGTTCATGAGGGAGTGGATTATATGTAGATAGATCCATATCATCATATATGTATCCACTGTTATCTTCTACATGTTGTTCAGTAGGAATGGGGGGTTCATTTGAAGTAGTAGGTGTAGAAATCTGAGTAGGTACAGCTTGGTGAGTCTATAGATCAGTCCTTACAGAACAACCTACTGATTCAACAACTTCTGTCTCTTCATTATTGGTCACAACTTCAACTGTCGGAGTAGGCATTTGAACTTGAACTTCTTGTTGAATCGGGGAGTCGGATTCAGTAGAAATATCTGAAATGGTTGGATGAGTAGTCATTGAGTCTTCCATCCTGTCAACCACAACAGATTTAGGTATTTTAGATCCAAGAAATTCATCATAAAATAGTTCAAATAATAAATCCAAATCCAATAAATGATTAGTATACGTTGATGCCCCATCTGATTTGTTCGCTTGAGACACAGATTCTGGACTGATTTTCCCAGAAGCTAGTACTCCTGCTATCACGGGTTCTGAACAGACGTGTTCAGAAGCCATCTCTTCATCAAATGTAACGTTGACGCTTTCAACAACATTCTTTGACTTCTTCAATTATACACGGTATGCAGTAGATGTAGAAGAATAACCAATAAAGATGCCTTCATCCGCCTTAGCGCTGAACTTGTTCAGACTCTCTCTGTCGTTTAGAACATAACACTTACACCCAAATATATGAAAATATTTGATTGTCGGTGTTCGCTTGTTGATTAACGAATACGGAGTCTTCTTAAATTTGCGGTGTATCATGGAACGATTCTGAGTGTAGCACGCAGTCGATACAGCTTCGGCCCATAGAAATAGAGGTAAGTATGTGTGTCCCAATAAGCAATCATTCAATCAAGTAAACATATATTCAACACAATAAAGCAAACCTGATATTGATTAACCAAACGATTCAACAGGTTACAAGCTTGAAATCGATATCTCTCTTTCTCTCTGTCTTGTTCACGGCGCACCACACCAACCACAGCAGCCTCTCTCAATATTAAATCTCTAATTAAGCTCTCTAACCTCTAACCTAATTACCACTAAATTAAGATAATTTATACTTAGGCATAAAAGCCTAATGGGCTTGGGCCCAACTTACTACAACTTAAATAAATAAAGGCTAAAAATGAAAATACGGAAAATAAACTTTGACTATTTATTACAAAAGGACCCTAGACTATTTATTGAGACGACTTTTCCAGCTTTGACTTCATATTTCCATCTTCAGATAATGATGATCTTGAATCCAATAAAACTGTACTTTAACAATCTCCCCCTTTGGATCAAGAACATTACTATAAAGATTTAGCAATTCAATTCTTCTCTTTAAGCTCAGAAAATGCAGTCTTCCTCTTTGACTTCAGAATGTAGCAATCTCCCCAATAGATGAGAATATCTCTTGGAAAGAAATTATCTCCAGTTTCAGCTCGAAATGCTTCAGCAAATCATCTTCAAAGAGAATTTCTTCAATGCAACATATCTTCAGAAATTCTTTCAAATACTTTTGATCTCCCCATTTCTTGATTGACGTTTCTCCCCCTTTTTGATGAAAAGAGCAAAGAGGTCATCAAAACTTTTCTTCAAGAAATGTCTTCCACCACTGATCTTGCAAACAGAACCACTGATTATCCATCAATTCATAAAGATATTCATCCAGATCTTTGCAAATCTAGACACGTTAGAAAATGAAGTCTAACACCTGAATCAACAAATGAATCAGTTAAAAAATTGCCTGTAAGTAACACAAAGTCACTGTGTGTAACAAATACACAATATAAAGAAGCTTTTATGATGTTCACTCCCCCAGGGCTTCCATTCAATCATCGAAACACCACAAAGGCAATTTCTATGAACGTTATGACAAAGAAACAAATTCTTTGTGTGTTCATGCAAGTGATAGAATAAATTAAGCATAAGATGATTGCTTATAATGTTCAAAAAGTGTAAACCACTGAGACAACAGTTAGTTAAACACATACTCAATGTGCATTAGTGAAGTGTGAAGGTGGGGCAGACTTCCTTCTTTTCAATATCCATATTTTCCAAATGAAAATCGGATAGCATATGTGTTGCGTCCCCTTTGAAAAATGAAACATTTTCTTGTTGAGAAGAAAATGAGTGGTAGGTGGGGTAAAGACAAGAGTTGGCATGGGCTAGTTGCCTGTTTCATAATGTTCACCAAAGAGATGTGAAGCATTAGAAATGTGGCTGCCCGGCTCAGAAAGTATTTGGTGCAGAGTTTAATATTCTTTTACTCTGATCTCTCACCCTCTTTCTTTTAATCTTTAAGCTCACAGCTAACTGAACTCTCTTTTACAATATCTCTCATCACACATCCCACACTCATTTCTTTTTTAACTCCTCACATTCAACCACTACAGGATTAACTTCTTGGGTAGGAAACACTAGTTAACGTGAATCCATAGAAGTTCAATTAAGTCCTAGCACACTGATCCCATGTTTTCCTATGAAGCATATGATGCTCAGGTGATGTAACTTGATCAGTTAAAGCTCAATGATGAATCAGAAAACATTTAAAAGTACACTTCCAATTCAAGAAATCTGTTTGAGAATCGGAAAGTGGTTTGAACATTTAAGAACATGTTTTCTTATGATTGAAAGTTGTCCTTCTTTCAACCATGGATGAGATGAAGATTAAGAATTCTACCTTTTGAGTACAGTCTTAAATCTCGCGAAGTCAAGATTAAAGTCATAAAGATATGATCTTTGAAGCATCTCTCAACCTACAAAAGTCTAAAAGTCTAGTCAAAGTAACTTTATTCACTGAAATTGAAATGACAGAAAGCAGTAAAACAATTAATGTACGAGTTCTGATCAGAAATAATCAGAAGTCATCGCCATACTCCTTTGACTTGAATGCTCCCCCTAAATTCATGCATCACTAACAAATTGATCAGTAAGTACAATGCATTAAGTATTGCTCCCCCTCAAACTAACATTGACCATCTATAAGATACTTCTCACGCTCCCCCTGAGATCATGAACAAACTATTAAAGAGCAGGTATCATGCGGAAATAATAATAAAGAAATGATAAAGAAACACAATAAGAAACTTTAATACATAAGCACCGATTAGGTCTTAAGATTTAGCATACCAAGTCTTGAGACAAGAAAATTAAATCTCTTTTCGTCTAAAGGTTTGGTAAACAAATCTGCAAGCTGATAATCGGTTTTTACAAAGTAAAGTTCAATTTATTCCCTTTTCCACATTATCTTTTATAAAATGATACCTAACGTCTATGTGTTTGGTCTTAGTATGCTGAACAGGGTTAGCAGTAATCGCAATAGCGCTCTTCGAATCACAATAGATCGGGATTCTATTGAAATGAAACCCATAGTCTCGCAGTTGTGTTCTCATCCATAAGACCTGAGAACAGCAGCTAGCAGCAGCGACATATTCCGCTTTGTCCGTTGATGTGGATACACATAATTGCTTCTTCGAAGCCCAACTGACGAGTTTATCTCCGAGGAATTGTATATGACCCAAGGTGCTTTTCTTGTCTAACATGCAACCAGCATGATCTGCGTCTGAATAAGATGTTAGTTCAAAGCTTGTATCCTTAGGATACCACAGACCAAGATCTGTGGTCCCCTTCAGATACATGAAAATCTGCTTTACAGCAGACAAATGGGATTCTTTAGGATTGGCCTGATATCTAGCACATAAGCATGTAGAAAACATTATATCCGGCCTACTAGAAGTAAGATACATTAAAGAACCTATCATCCCTCTATAAGTCCTAACATCAACAGCCTTTCCCGAAAGATCGGTGCCAATCTTAGTACCAGGTGCTATTGGGGTACCAATCGGTTTACAATTTTCCATTTTGAATTTCCGAAGAATATCCATAATGTATTTAGATTGATTGATAAAAAATCCCCGTTGAAAATTGTTTGACTTGCAATCCGAGAAAGAAGTTCATTTCTCCCATCATGCTCATCTGAAAACGTGACACCATGAGGTTTGCAAAGTTCTTACAGTACTTAGGATTTGTAGAACCAAAAATAATATCATCCACATATATTTGAAGAAGAATGATATCGCCTTTATCCTTTTTAATGAAAAGAGTGGTATCAACCGTATCTTTTGTAAAACCTGACTTGACCAAGAATTAAGATAGAATATCATACCAGGCGCGGGGAGCTTGTTTCAGTCCATAAAGAGATTTATCCAAGATGTAGACGTGGTTCGGCTTATCTGGATTTACAAACCCTTCTGGCTGTGAGACGTAGACTTCTTCCTTGAGTACTTCATTCAAAAAAGCTGTGTTCACATCCATTTGATAGATGATGAAGTTCTTGTGGGCTGCGTAGACTAAGAACATCTGAATCACCTCTATACGTGCCACTGGAGCATAAGTCTCATCGTAGTCTATCCCTTCCTCTTGCCTATATCCCTTGGCGACAAGTCGTGCTTTGTTTCGGATAACGGTGTCATCTTCATCTTTCTTGTTTTTGAACATCCATTTCGTACCAATGATGGTTTACCTTGCGGTTTGGGTACGAGTCTCCATACTTTCAGTGCTTCAAACTGATTCATCTCATCTTGCATCGCAGTTACCCAATCTGAATCGGCAAGGGCCTCAGATACGCGTGTAGGCTAGATCTTGCTCAGAAAGGAAGCTGAATCTTGTGGGGCATGTGGCCCCGACCGAGAAGGAACATGTTGGGAACTGAAGATGTGAACAAGTCTTTAATGCTGCTAGTTCAGAATTACTACTGCCAGAGGACTTCAAAGTTAATACTGCTGAGTATTACTACTGCTAGTAGAATTAATACTGCTAGTCAAAGTTAGTGCTGCTTGAACAAAGTTAGTACTGCTTAACTAGTTAGTACTGCTAGTGGTTAGTACTGCTTAGTAGTTAATGTTGCTAAGACCAAGTTAATGCTGCTAGAAGAAATTAATGCTGCTGAGCATAGTTAGTACTGCTTATGAATTAAAGAACCGGATGGAAAGGATGACAGCTGGAAATAATTCATGGAAGGCTTGAAGATAATGATGGAAGATATACTGAAAATATTTTATTTATTGTAATTATCTTTTTATTCAGTATATGTACAGATTTGATAGAATAGTTTAGATAGAGATTAATTTATTCATTCTAAGTTTTTTAGAGAAAATCAACCTCAAGGCATAGATCCTAATTCTAGAGAAGTAGAATTCGTATTGGTGAGTCTGTTCATCAATATTGAGGTTGTGTGTTTAATCTTGTAACTTCAATCATTAAATACAAGTTTACAAGTTGTTGATTATATACTGTTTTGGTTTCCTGTTTTATTGAATATCAAAGTGTTATTCCGCAACTTCTTTGATATTAGTTTCTGAGAATTTATTCTTGTTAAGAATTCGATCCTGACAAGTGGTATCAGAGCCTAACTCCCTCAGAAACATCTTTTCATTCATCATGGAAAACCTTGCAGAATCAAACAGTACTCTGGTCTCTAAGGTTCCAATGCTCAAACCCAGTGAGTTTGACATGTGGAAGATCAGAATTAGACAATTCATTCTTCTCACTGACTACTCAATGTGGGATATCATTGAGAATGGTCCTTCTGAAGCAGGAAAGATAGGACCAGATGGGAAAAGACCTCCACCAAAGACAGATGGTGAGAGGAAGATCAGACAGACAGAGATGAAGGCCTTGAGCACTCTGCTCTTGGCCATTCCCAATTAATATCAGCATCAATTTTTCAACTGCACTGATGCTCAGATTCTCTGGAATGCTCTAGAGAAAAGATTTGCTGGAACTAAAAGTATCAAAAGAAATCAAAGAGATGTTCTAAAGCAGCAGTATGAGAATTTCACTTCTTCAAAGAATGAGTCTATGACTCAAACTTTTGATAGATTCAACAAGCTCATTGGTGAACTGGCTACTGTAGGGGTGAAGATGGAACAAGATGATATCAACAGAAAGTTCCTCAGATCTCTTGGGGATGAATGGACTATGTACACTGTCTCATATAGACAGAGTGACAATCTGGAAGAGAAGGAACTTGATGATTTATATAATGATCTAAGAGTTTTTGAAACTGAGGTAGAATCCAAGAAGAATCCCACTGGTTATATCCACAATGCTGCACTTCTTTCAACATCTACTGATACTACTGCTAACCCTGAAGCAGTTAGTACTGCCAGTGGAGTAAATTCAGAAAAAGGCACTGGAACTATCTTTGAAGCCTTTTTGTCCAGTCATAGCAACAATTCATTGATTAATGATGATCTAGATCAACTTCCCCCTGATGACCTGGAGGAGATGGACATTAAATGGCAGATGGCCATGTTATCTATGAGAGTGAAGAAGTTTATTAAAAGAACAGGAAGAAACAACTTCTCTCAAAGAAGAGAAGATGGAGCTGGTTTTGACAAGACTAAGGTGGAATGCTATAAGTGTCACATGAAAGGACACTTTGCTAGAGAATGCAGGAGTGTTGTTCCAAACAACAACCACCAACAAGCTCAGAATGGAGGCTACAATCAAAACAAGAATCCCGCTCAAGCCCTTGTTTCCCAACAAGGAATGGGATTTGACTGGAGTGATCAAGCTGAGGAAGCCATTCAGAATCAAGCTCTTATGGCAGAAGTGTCTGATCTCCCCTCTGAGGTAATTTCTAATCTTTGCAGTAAATCTTGCATAGACACTGTCAAAAGATACAGGGATCACAATCAAAGTATGTGTGATGACCTCAAAAGATTAGAAAAGGACAGAAGAGATTATGTGTTGATAGTAGAGAGATTTGAAGAGCAAATCAAAGGCTTTCAAGCAAATGAACTTCAACACTCTTATGACACAAACTATTGGAAGTGGGAAAAGAATGAGTTAGAGACCAAACTGTCTAAGTCCTTAGAAGAGAATGATAGGCTGAAAGAGGAACTGTCTAAAGTTAAGCTTGACATAGAAAAGTTTTCATATGCTTCAAAAGCAATGGATTCTCTTCTAAAGGCTCAGATTCATGATAAGATGAAGCCTGGTATTGGATACAACAATACACCTCCTCCTTACAACAACAACTATATCTCTCCTACTTCAGACTTGTTAGAAACCAAGGAGAAAAAGGACTTGTCTGAGGAAGCTCTTAAGATAGATCCTTTGGATGAGGTAGTAGTTAAGGATTTGACTGAGAAAGAAGCTAGTAAGAATAGGGATAATACTGTGAGTAAAAAGATACCATTAGAAAACAATATTATCACCAATGAGGGATGTGGGAAAATCTGGGTCAAGTCCAAGGATATAGAGAAGATCAAAGGAAAGGATAACAAGGTCCATTACAAACAAACCACGGTTGTGAATCCTGGATCTTGTAAACAGTGTGATTGCAATAAAGCTAAGAGCCTAAATTCTGGTATAAAAAGAGGTAATCAAAGAAACTGGAATAATCAATGGGCTCAGAAACAAGGAGTTGATCTGAATAAAATCAATAGACCAAAACCTTGTTTCATATGTGGCAAGTTGAATCATTTGGCTAAGTATTGCTTCTTTAACCCTAGTAATCAACAGATAAACTTTCAAAGATTTGTGCAAAAACCTGTTGGTTATAGGAAGGCTGGAAAGAAACATGTGATGAAGAAATCTGTTGAAAGTAAAGGCCCTCTGAAAAATAAGGTTTTAAAAGAAAGTATTTTACTATGGGTACCTAGAAGTACTAACAGTGTTAGTACTGCTAAAAATATTAGTACTGCTAACACAGTTACTACTGCTAACAGTGTTAGTACTGCTGAAAATATTAATGTTGCTAACACAGTTACTACTGCTAACAAGGTTAGTACTGCTAAGCATGCAAGTGCTGCTAAGGCAGTTAGTACTTCTAAAATCAGTATTGCTTCTAGCAAAAATGTTTCCAAGCCTATTATTGTGACAAAATACTCCAAGCATGAGGAGTCAAAGTTTAAAAATCTTGTCAAGAAAGAATGCAAGTATTTTGATGAGAAAGGGGTACCCAAGACCACTTTGGCTTGGGTTCCTTATTCAAACTAACTGATTCATCTAATGTGCAGGGCAACCAACAGCTCAAAGCAAAGAGCATGTGGCATGTTGATAGTGGTTGCTCTAGGCACATGACAGGTAACATGTCATGCCTTCAGGATTTCAAGCATATCAATGGAGGACATGTTGCTTTTGGAAATGATCTTACTGGTGGTAAAATAAGTGGCAAAGGTAATGTCACAAAAGGTAAGATGACATTTGAGGATGTCTACTATGTTGATCAATTGAAGTACAACCTGTTAAGTGTATCACAGGTTTGTGACAAACAACATAGCATATTATTTACAAACACAGAGTGTATGATCCTTGCTCCAGGGTTCAAAGTAGTTGATGAAAGCATGATACTACTTAGAACTCCAAGAAAGGACAATGTTTATTGTCTAGATATGGACAATGTTAATAGTGATTCATCCCTGAACTGTCTTGTTTCAAAAGCTTCTGTGGATGAATCCTCTCTATGGCACAGAAGGATGTGTCACATGAATTTCAAGACTATGAACAAACTTGTTAAAAACAACCTTGTAAGAGGTTTACCTTCAAAAGTCTTTTCATGTGATGATCATTGTGTTGCTTGTCTTAAAGGCAAACAGCACAAAACTTCTCATAAGACCAAAGAGTTAAATTCTATTTCTTCTTGTCTCCAGTTACTGCATATGGATCTGTTTGGTCCTACAAATGTTATGAGTATAGGCAAGAAATCTTACTGCTTGGTTATTATTGATGATTACTCCAGATTTACTTGGGTATATTTTCTAAGGACTAAGGATGAGACAAGTGGACTTATCAAATCCTTTATTCTAAGAATTGAAAACCAAACTAATCAAAAAGTAAAAGTCATTAGATCAGATAATGGAACTGAGAGACAATATAGTGCTCCTAGGACTCCTCAACAGAATGGAGTTGCTGAAAGGAGAAATAGGACACTAATAGAGGCTGCTAGATCTCTGTTGGCTGATTCAAAATTGCCAATTACCTTCTGGGCTGAAGCAGTTAATACTGCTTGTTATGTCCAAAACAGAGTTCTAGTGGTCAAGCAAAAGAACAAGACTCCTTATGAGCTTTTAAATAAAAGAAAACCATTTATTGGATTTTTCAAACCTTTTGGGTGTCCTTGTACTATTCTCAATACCAAATCTTACTTAGGTAAGTTTGATAGCAAAGCAGATGATGGATTTCTTGTTGGCTACTCATCTCAGAGTAAGGCTTACAGAGTCTTTAACTCTTCTTCCAGAATAATTGAAGAAAGTGACAATGTCAAATGCAATGAGAACACACCAAATCCAATTGGGTCTGGTCCTCAGTGGCTATTTGACATTGACTCACTAACTAACTCTTTTGGTTTCAGTAGTGATGATTATGCAGGTACAGAGAGTGGAGAATCAGGGACTACACAAGTCTCAGAAAGTATATCTCAATCTGTGATATTTCCCATACCCACAGTGAATCCTGTTGAAGACTGTGAAAAGGAACCATCTACTGGACCAAGTCAAGGTGAAGAAGAAAGTAGAGATGAGGAGACTCAAGAGAATAAAGAACCTGAAGTGGCTACTGAAAACACTTCAGTTGAGTTGAATGACTCTAATCTAGAGTTGGGACTTAATGAAGAACCTAGTTATCACACCAGAATACAAAAGAATCATCCTCCACAGCTGGTAATAGGAGATATATCCTCACCTATGATGACTAGAAATCAAAGTAAACTTCAAGAAATCCAAGATCAACAACACACAGTGCTTTCTTGCTTTTTATCCCAGCTTGAGCCTAAAAAAGCACATGATGCTATGAAAGAATCCAGTTGGATAGAAGCCATGCAAGAAGAGCTACTGCAGTTCAAGCTGCAAGATGTTTGGGATCTGGTAGACCTTCCTAAAGGCCAAAGGGCAATAGGAACTAAATGGGTCTTCAGGAATAAGAGAGATGAAAGAGGTATAGTGATAAGGAATAAAGCAAGGTTGGTGGCTCAAGGGTATACACAAGAAGAAGGAATAGACTATGAAGAAGTATTTGCACCTGTGGCCAGGATAGAAGCAATTAGATTATTCCTGGCTTATGCTTCCTACATGAAATTCAAAGTCTATCAGATGGATGTGAAAAGTGCATTTCTTTATGGTTCAATTGAAGAAGAAGTATATGTCTGTCAACCACCAGGGTTTGAAAAACCAAGCTATCCAGACAGAGTATACAAATTGAAGAAAGCACTTTATGGACTACATCAAGCTCCAAGAGCATGGTATGACACTCTGTCATCCTATCTCTTGGAAAATGGCTTTGAAAGAGGAGTTATTGATAAGACTCTATTTATCAAGAGAAAGAAGAAGGATATCTTGCTGGTCCAAATCTATGTTGATGATATTATCTTTGGATCAACAAGAGACAACATGTGCAAGGAGTTTGAGGAACTAATGCATCAAAGGTTCAAAATGAGTTCCATGGGGGAACTTACTTTCTTCCTTGGACTCCAAGTTCAACAGAAGACAGATGGAATCTTCATATGTCAGTCCAAGTATGTGCAGGACATTCTAACCAAGTTTGGTTTCTCAGATACAAAACCTGCTAGCACACCTATGGAGACACACAAGCAGATAACAGCAGATCTTGAGGGGGAGGATATGGATGTTCATCATTATAGATCCATGATTGGCTCTCTCATGTATCTTACAGCCTCTAGGCCAGATATAATGTTTCCAGTCTGTGTGTGTGCAAGATTCCAAGTTAGGCCAAAGCAATCTCACTATCAAGCTGTTAAGAGGATATTCAGATATCTCAAAGGGCAACCCAGATTGGGACTTTGGTATCCTCATGACTCATCCTTTGACCTACTTGCATACTCAGATAGTGATCTAGGTGGAGCAAACTTGGACAGAAAATCTACTTCTGGTGGATGTCAGTTTTTGGGTGCAAGACTAGTGTCTTGGCAGTGCAAGAAACAAACCACAGTATCCACATCTACAATAGAGGCAGAGTACATAGCAGCTGCAAGTTGCTGTTCTCAAGTCTTATGGATTCAGAATCAAATGTTGGATTATGGGGCAAGAATCTTCAAGGTCAATGGCATCAATGGCGTTCATTGACGAGCACAATGAAATCGCGATGCTCCAAAAGCCAAAGCAAGCTGAAGGTTTTCATCAGATAGTCGACTTTCTGAAGTCTAGCCACATTGCCCATGCTCTCACTATGTCTCCTACTATCTTCATAGAGCATCAGAGGCAATTCTGGGCACATGCCACCATTGTTACTGAGGATGGTGTGCAAATGATCAAGACGACAGTATGTGGCAAGCCATTGACAGTTACTGAAGAAGTAATTCGCATCAGTCTACGTCTAGACGATGCCTCTGGTATAACTTCTATCCCTAATGATGAACTGTTTTCTACTCTTACAAAAATGGGGTATGGAGGCCCATTGGGTGTTTTTAAGTTCTCAAAAGCTAAATTCTCACCCCAATGGCGTTTTCTTGTTCATACCTTGATGCACTGCATTTCTAAAAAGACCACTGGCTGGAGTGAGTTCAGCAGTCCCATTGCTTATGCTTTGGTCTGTTTGGCCACTGCCAGAAGGTACAATTTTTCACAAATGATTTTCAATGATCTTGTCTCAAACATGGGAAACAAAAAGAGCTTTTATATGTATCCCAGGTTTGTTCAAGCAGTAATCAACCATGAATTGACGGATATTCCTCATTCTGATGGAATATATGTACCAAAACCCCCTAAAGGCAAGGTTTTCTCAAATATGAGAAGATCTGCTGGGGACTCGGAAGGAGTAGACACCCCATTGTTCTCTACAATGATGGTGGTGTCCCAAACTAATGAAGGTATGGTAGCAGGGTCAAGGCCCCCATTAGACCAACCCACTGCTAGCCAATCCCAACCTTCCATCTCTCAAATTTTCCCTCAGTCCTTTGCTGCTAAACCCACTCCCATAATATCCAAGACCTATGTCAAGAGAAAGGTACACAAGGCTCCTTCCCTTGGTGTACCTACTATTAACCAAGAGCCTCAAAGCCCTCTATTGGAGCATTCTCCAGTAGAGAATATCCAAAGGGAATCCACTAGGGTGTCTCCCAACCCAAAGGAGGTGCTCTCTGAGGAGGAGGAAGAGCATATGGGAGAGAAGGCTGCCACTACTCCTGCTAGCTCAGAGGAGGTCAGTGGTAACATCCATAAGACCTTCCTCATGGCAACTTTGAATGAGCAATCATTCAAAGGTCCCAGGTGCCAAGAAACCAAGGGGGTGGATAGTGCTTCTGCTAGGCAGAAGACTTCTACTACAAAAAGATCCAATGATCCTTCAAAAGAGGGTAACACTTCTGGAGAGGGTGAGGACAGATATACCTACTATGAATTGATGGAAACAATGGGGAACATCAACCAAGATGTTCTCAAACAAGGAAAAGAAATTGAAGAGATGAAGATGGTCATCCTGTCACAACAAATCCAGATTGCTAAATTAAAGAAAATGGTGACAAGGTTGGTGCATAAGCAGAGGAGAAAACAATTTGTTTTAAAGAAGAGGTCACATAAGAACAATGCTTCCAAAAAGGGGGAGAATTCAAGCTCAGAACAGATAGATCAACAGTTTGAAAGGGAGTTTGTTGAAGAAATGGCTGAACTTGTTGAAGAAAAGGCAGCAGCATAAACAACACCAGCAGCAGTAACAACCCCAGCAGCAGAAACTGTTACTACTGCTAAGCCAAAACAAGCAGCAGAAACTGTTACTACTGCTAAGCCAAAACAAGCAGCAGAAACTGTTAGTGCTGCTGAAACTTCACAAGCAGCAGTACCAGAATTAACACCAACAGAAATTGAAGTAGCTGAAATGCTCATCAAAGCAAAGAATGACACTCCCAAAGCAAAGGGAGTGGTCATAAATGAAGGGGGAGCAGAGAAAATAGAGAAGAAAGAAATGGATGCAGATACAAGGAAAAAGGGAAAAGCAAAGATGATAGAATCTGATCAACCATCTAAAAAGCAAAAGATGATTGAGTCAGATGAAGCATTAGCAAAGAAAATGCAAGAAGAGTTAGATCTAGCAGAAAAGGAACAGGTTGAAAAAGACAGAGAAATGGCCAGAGCACTTGCAAATGAGTTAAATGAAGCATTCCAGAAAGGGCTGGAAACAGAGAAGGCAAAGCAAAGAGCAATGTTCTTGAAAAAGGTTATGATGGCCAGAACAAGTGCTAAGAAGAGAAGACCTTCACAAACTTACCTTGCCACTCAGGAAAGAAACAAAATGATAACTTTCTTGAGGAGTGCAATTGGTGTAAAGAAAGAAATGTTTGTGAAAATGAATTTTGATCAAATCAAGGAGCTATATGAGAAAGAAATGGGGAAGCTGAAGAGTAATGAAAAGGACAGAGTGGAGTTTGAAAAGAAAGCTAAGGAGAGGCATGATGTGAATATCAATAAACCCTTCCCTGAAAGTGAAGATGGAACTCCAACAAAGAAAAAGGTAGAGATTAAGGAAGAAGAGACTCTAGCTCAGAAGATCAAGAAGATAAAAAGAGTTAAGTCTATTGCTTCTAAAGGCCCTAGATCAGAAGAAAGGAAAAAGGAAGAAAAGAAGAAAGAAGCTACTATAGGACAAGGGCAAAGGATACTGAAGAGAACCAAGATGATGGCCAACAGAAAGAAAGTTGAAAAGAAGTCTAGAGTAGAAGAAGAAAAGAAAGTTGAATCTCAGGAAGAAATACCACAGAGTTCAGATGTAAACATGTACATGGTGGTAATGGATGAAATTCCAAAGCCTATTTCAGTTGAACCTGTTGGATTCAAACCTCCTGAAGTTATCCTCTGGGATACTGTAGAGGTGGATGGTAAAGAGTACATCAGATTGAAAAGAAAGGATGAGAGGTATGAAGTCTACAGCACCTGGAGCAAAATTGTCAGAGAGTGTTCAAGATCTGATTTGGAAGAAATGTTTGCAGTGGGGATGAAAGTTCATGCAGATCAGTTGACAGCTCCAGGGTTACCAATTGTGAAGCTAGTTATGGAATATTTGTGCATGTTGTTCAAACCAGAAGCAGTAAAGCATTTGATAAAAGATGTATTTAAGACTGTTAGAGGATGGACTCTATATGAAAGGAGTGGAGTCTACGAATTAGCATTGGATACTTTTCACAGGGAGTATTACTTGGTGGATAGGGTATACAACCATACAAATCTGAAGCTTCATGCCATGTTAAATAAGAAGTTGAGTTGTACACCAAATTCAGAAATGGCAAAGTACTTAATTCAAAGAACTATTAATCAGAGCATGGGACTGGATCCTAACATTGGAGTAGATCAATGAAGATTTTGGAAGCATTTGAAGAACTTGACTTCTCTTTCTAAAAGTCAAGTTAGGGGGAGATTGTTGGGAACTGAAGATGTGAACAAGTCTTTAATGCTGCTAGTTCAGAATTACTACTGCCAGAGGACTTCAAAGTTAATACTGCTGAGTATTACTACTGCTAGTAGAATTAATACTGCTAGTCAAAGTTAGTGCTGCTTGAACAAAGTTAGTACTGCTTAACTAGTTAGTACTGCTAGTGGTTAGTACTGCTTAGTAGTTAATGCTGCTAAGACCAAGTTAATGCTGCTAGAAGAAATTAATGTTGCTGAGCATAGTTAGTACTGCTTATGAATTAAAGAACCGGATGGAAAGGATGACAGCTGGAAAGAATTCATGGAAGGCTTGAAGATAATGATGGAAGATATACTGAAAATATTTTATTTATTGTAATTATCTTTTTATTCAGTATATGTACAGATTTGATAGAATAGTTTAGATAGAGATTAATTTATTCATTCTAAGTTTTTTAGAGAAAATCAACCTCAAGGCATAGATCCTAATTCTAGAGAAGTAGAATTCGTATTGGTGAGTCTGTTCATCAATATTGAGGTTGTGTGTTTAATCTTGTAACTTCAAGCATTAAATACAAGTTTACAAGTTGTTGATTATATATTGTTTTGGTTTCCTGTTTTATTGATTATCAAAGTGTTATTCCGCAACTTCTTTGATATTAGTTTCTGAGAATTTATTCTTGTTAAGAATTCGATCCTGACAGAACAGATAAAGGCCTATCTGAAGGGCCTACCCGCGGACATGGGAAACAGAGTCCAAAACTCGAAAGCTACAAATCTACGAGAGATCATTGAGGAAGCCAAAGTAATGGAAAGAGTCTACGCTAGAGATAAGTAAGAGAAGTCGAAGGCCGCAGAAAAGAGGAAAAGTGAAGTGTCTCCGAGTTCATTCAAGCGACCGAAGTTCCAACCGAACGTTAGAAACTTTGATGATCGTCGGGAGGCGAGTTTGTGTCCTAAGTGCAAGAGCAAGCATTTTGGTCCTTGCAACTCCAACCCCCGATAAGTCACGTGCTTCAAGTGTAATAAGTCGGGTCACACAAGTCCGCGTTGTCCCATGCCGGGGACACTTTGTTTCGAATGCAAGGAGCCAGGGCACATTAGGAGGGATTTCCCCAAACTAAGGGGTGGAGCTAGAGGAGGAAACCCACCAATTCAACCAAAGAGGGAAGTCGTCCCTAAAGCTCAAGGGAGGGCCTTCCAAATGACAAGAGAGGAAGCGAAGGAAACCACTGACGTGGTGTCGGGTACGTTCTCACTCAACTCACTTGCTGCTAAGGTGCTATTTGATTCTGGTGCGAATTTCTCTTTCGTGTCTCTTGACTTTTGCAAAGAATTGAACGTGCCCACTAGTATCTTAGAAATGCCTTAGTAGTAGAGATAGCAAATGGGGAACAAGTGATCTTACGGGAAGTGTTGGAAAAATGTCAGTTAGATATTGGTGGGGAGTTGTTCGTTGTGGACCTACTCCCTATGGCAATCGGGAGTTTCGATGTGGTGATCGGAATGGACTGGTTGTCTCATCACAAGGCGGAGATCTTTTGTTCAAAGAAGATGATCAAATTACCGACTTCAAGAGGAAGGTTTGTCTTTGTCTACGGGGAGAAGCGTAAGTGTGAAGTGGCTCTTATTTCTTCCATCAAGGCAAGTAAGTGTCTTGCGAAGAATTGCCCTTCATTCCTTGCCTACGTGTTGGATGCCAAAGCAGAGAAGAAAAAGATTGAAGATGTTCGAGTTGTTAGTGAGTACCCAGACGTCTTTCCTGACGATCTTCCGGGTTTGCCACCCGACCGCCAGGTGGAGTTCCGAATCGATTTAATCCCGGGGGCAGCGCCGATTGCCTGTGCACCGTACCGTCTTGCTCCGACCGAAATGCAAGAAATGATGTCACAACTTCAAGAGTTGTTGGAGAAGGGATTCGTGAGGCCGAGTTCCTCGCCTTGGGTAGCTCCGGTACTTTTCGTCAAGAAGAAGGATGGATCGATGCGTATGTGCATCGACTATCGGGAGTTGAACAAGGTAACTGTAAAGAACAAGTATCCATTACCCCGAATCGACGATCTCTTCGATCAACTGCAAGGAGTCGGATGTTTCTCAAAGATCGACCTTCGATCGGGTTATCATCAAGTTAGAGTTAGAGGAGAAGACATTTCCAAGACCGCCTTTAGAACCCGTTATGGTCTCTACGAGTTCTTGGTTATTTCCTTCGGGCTAACCAACGTGCCGGCGATATTCATGGATTTAATGAACCGTGTTTGCCGGCTTTTCCTAGACAAGTCGGTCATAGTGTTCATCGATGATATCTTGGTGTACTCGAAGAATGATGAAGAGCATGAGCGACATCTCCGAGAAGTGTTAGAGGTGTTAAGGGACGAGAAACTCTATGCCAAATTCTCTAAGTGTGAATTTTGGCTAAGAGAGGTCCAGTTTTTGGGTCATGTGGTGTCAAGTGAGGGAGTAAAGGTAGAACCATCAAAGATTGAGGCTATGATGAATTGAGAATCGCCAAAAAGTCCCATGGAAATCCGGAGTTTCTTGGGCCTAGCCGGTTACTATAGAAGATTTTTCCAAGATTTTTCCAAGATCGCCTCACCGTTGACATCTCTGACAAGGAAGAACGTGAAGTTCCTTTGGACCGAGAAGCAAGAGCAAGCCTTTCGGGCCCTCCAAAGGAAATTGTGTGAAGCGCCAATCTTATCTCTACCCGAGGGGACAGAAGACTTTGTAGTCTACAGCGATGCGTCTAAGATGGGATTGGGGTGTGTCTTGATGCAAAGGGGCAAGGTGATAGCCTATGCATCCAGGCAATTGAAGTAGCATGAAAAGAACTACCCAACTCACGATCTCGAGCTAGCGGCAGTGGTGTTCGCCTTGAAGTTATGGCGACACTACCTTTACGGGACGAGGTGTACCCTTTTTACCGACCACAAAAGCCTGAAGTACGTCTTCGATCAGAAAGAGTTGAATATGCGACAAAGGAGATGGCTCGAACTACTCAAGGATTATGACTGTGAACTTCAGTACCATCCCGGAAAAGAAAATGTGGTCGCGGGGTCGTGGAGTTCAAGCCACCTTTGCAAGGGTAGATGTAGTCTCAAGCCTAATCGATAAAATCAAAGCATCACAGTCGGAAGCCCTTCTTGAAGTCAACCTCAAAAGTGAAATTATGGTGAAGCAACATCTACAATTGACCGAGGATGGAAGAGGTTTGAAGTTATATCAAGGACGAATTTGGGTGCCAAATATTGGAGGATGTCGGGAGCTATTATTGGAGGACGCGCACAAGTCCAAGTACTCGATACATCCGGGAAGCACTAAGATGTATCGTGATTTAAAGCTCAATTATTGGTGGCCAGTGATGAAACTAGACGTGGCTAGTTATGTGGAACAATGCATAACTTGCCTACAAGTGAAGGCGGAGCACCAACGACCGTACGGTAGTCTCCAATCCTTGGAAATACCGGAGTGGAAATGGGAGTACATCACCATGGACTTTGTAACCAAGCTACCGAGGACTTTAAAGAACCACGATACCATTTGGGTAATAGTGGATCGTTTGACCAAGAGCGCGCATTTCTTGTCCATGCGAGAGACCCTACCGATGGACAAGTTGGCCAAATTATACATAGATGAAGTAGTCTCGAGGCATGGAGTGCCACTTTCTATTGTGTCCGACAGAGATAGCCTCTTTACATCACACTTTTGGGATAGTTTACAAAAGGAGTTGGGCACAAGAGTTAAGTTGAGTATCGCCTATCACCCGCAGACAGACGGTCAGAGCGAGAGGACCATCCAGACCCTCGAAGACATGTTGAGGTCGTGTGTTATCGATTTCGGGGGAAATTGGGATGCACACCTTCCACTAGTGGAGTTCGCCTACAACAACAGTTATCACTCAAGTATTGGTATGGCGCCATTCGAGGCCTTGTATGGAAGGAAGTTTAGGACACCCGTGTGTTGGTTGGAAGCGGGTGAGAAACAGTTTGTCGGACCGGAGATCGTTCAAGAGACGGCCGACAAAGTGATGGTCATCAGAGAGCGTTTGAAAGCGGCACAAGATAGGCAGAAGAGCTACGCGGACAAGAAGAGAAGACCGGTAGAGTTCCAAGTGGGGGAGCGGGTAATGTTGAAAGTGTCACCGTTGAAAGGATTGATAAGGTTCGGAAAGAGTGGGAAGCTCAGTCCCCGTTTCCTTGGGCCTTTCACTATCCTTGAACGTATTGTTCTATAAGCCTACAAGTTGGATCTTCCGCCGGAGATGGACGGAACTCACCCCACCTTTCATGTCTGCTACTTGCGGAAATGCCTAGCCGAAGAAGAGAGTGTCATCCCACTTTCGGAAATCAGAGTGGATAACAATCGATGTATAGAGGAACCCGAATCTATCCTCGAAAGGAAAACGAAGAGGCTACGGCACAAAGAAGTGGTCATGGTAAAGATTCAATGGAAGCATCATCGCGGAACCAATGTAACATGGGAAGCGGAAGAAGATATGAAGAGGCGATACCCTCATTTGTTCGGTTAGTTTGGATTTCGAGGACGAAATCCATTATAAGGGGTGGAGGATTGTAACACCCTAAATTTTATACCTCTTTGTAAAATAATTACTTTAAGTTTTTGTTTAAGAGTTCTCATTCATGGTTTTTGAATCTGGGTGAAAATGGGTCGAATCGTCGGATTTCAGAGTTGGAAGGGGTCTTGGCGACTGTGCCCGTGATAGTGACAATGTCACTATCGCATGGGAAATATCGCGAGGGAGTGTGAGGCCACGGTACACATGACGCGATTGTGACCGGCGATAGTGCCGTGGTCACAATCGCAATGTCAAGGTCGCGAGAGTGGGGGAGGTCTCGGTACAGTTGCCGCGACTGTGCCCGCGATTGTGCCAAGGGCACTATCGCGTGGGCACTATCACGCGCGGTGTCCAGACGACCAAACTCTCATTTAATGCCATTTTTAGGGTTTAGTTCATTATTTGAAGTTGCAGCTCTTTGAAGACGTTTTCACACGCTATAGGTGCGATTTTCACACACACTCTTCCCTTTCTCTCTTCATTAATTGTTAGGTGGGTAAATCATTAATGGTTAATGATCCTTAGGGTTTTGAGTTCATAGGAGTTACTCTTTCAAGATCAAAGGGTGGAAGTCTCAATCCCATTCATTCCTCACTTCTAGGGTTTGTTCATTTAACCTCTAAGTAAGTTTTCTTACTCATAAACATTCACTCATGCTCCATTACTTGCTTATTTGTGCTTTATGTGGTATTGGATGTTAACCCAAAAATCTAGGGTTTTGGTATGTCTTGAAGTAAATAATTGTGAAGTGAGTGTGAGGGTCCAAATATCTTGTGAGGATTCATTCAAGTAAATTAATGGATGAAATATGGATTAGAATAAATGGCTACACTTCTAAAGGTTACTATCAAGGGCATAGATTCTTATCAGCAGTTGGAGTCAAACTATTATTGGGAACTTGTATGTGGCTAAAGGAGTTTTAGTTTATTATGAGAAATATGTATCGAGCATGATTATGTTATTTTTCAAGTATATGCTTGCATGAAAGTTGTTATCCTACTTGCTCATGGTTTATATGGGAAGTCTTATGTCTATTTCCTTGTGCACAAGGATTTAGATGGTATGCATGATTATTGCATGGTTATTGCCGTTGGGCATTTTGAGTAGACAATAGGGGGCGCAAGTCCCTTAGTTGTACACTCGGATAGATTGGATAGGCACCCTTGCCTGTAAGACCTTGAGGTGTAACCCGACGGGGTAAGCACTAGAGGCAGAGAGGGTTTGAGGATTGTGATGTCCGGCGTGGCATGGGAACTAAAACCGGGCTGGACGGTGAAATCCAATCTAGATCGCGGGTTACCCCGCTTTATATGGAAGATATTTGTGTATTAATTGTACAAGAGTTTACAATGTCCCGATTTGGGAGGTTTGGCATTGACCTCAATGCATTGGGAGCCGGTAACATTTAATTATTGTTCTTATTTACATTATAATTGGTATCAGCATAACAACCAATAGGCTTCGTTCTAACACTTGTGTTCATATTTGAATGGTTCACAGGTTCCGTTAGCAGTGCGAGTAGGATGTCTTGATCTGTCGGGGTCGCACCTAGGATTCCTCCTTGGACCGGGCATTTTTGGGAAAAAGAGAAAGAGCGTTTTGAAGTCATAGTGACACCCACTTTAATCTAACTGATAATTAGTCTAGATTGAATAGGTTGTCATGTATATGTCTTATTTATTCCGCTACTTCATTTTTGAACTACCCCGACTCTGTTGGGTTTTAGTCAGCACGTTTACGGGTTTTGGATTCGCCTTATTTTAAGCGTTATATTGCAGAAATTTTAAGTTTTATTTTACCCAAATTTTCAGCGTGTTACAGTATGGTACTATTAAAGTAATACTTTTGAACTTGCTTTAGATGACATGCTGGGCATGTTCCCATACCAAGACATGGGTTGGAGACTTAGTCCCAAAGTATCCTTATCTAGTCTTCATCCATACTTTAGTGTACAAAATGAACAATAAAGTAAGCGAATATTACTTATTTTGGCTGACATGTTGAACATGTTCCCACACTAGGATTTAGAGATGGTAAAAGAAACTTGGTGTCAAAGTCTTCTCTTCAAACTAGCTTGCTAGCTAGATAGCATTTGTCAAACTATCTGACTTATTCATCTTCTAATCTCCCACAGGTTAGATGATAAACCAATCCGCTTTAGCGTCGATCTAACTTAACTTCAACTAGTCTTCGATTTTGCTGAAGGCGTTTTGCTTGATAACATATTACAAAAAAGGACTTACAAAGGTATTCATATCTAAAATACAAGATATACTTTGGATACACCAAAGACACATCCTTTATGAATTTGAAACATCGGAGCTACAATAACTTAGAATAAAATGTGACTTCTTGAAAATCAAGATTGAATGACCTATGATATAGGTCAATCGGATTCTTGAATTAGGATGGAGACTTGTCACATTTTATTTAAGCTACATATCCAATGGTGACTAGGATCTGAAATCGTGAGCTAATAATTTTTCTTTTTGTTGAGAAAAGTTTAGATGTTAGTCCTTTGAGTCATATCTGATAGATAATATATATTGGATAAAAACACTTGTCTAATATCTTATGGATAATGTATATCGGATATAACACTTGTGTTATATCCGATAGATAATTCATATCGGATATGATCATTACAAGGCAAGCATTAAGAATTTATTTCTAAGTGTTGAATCGGATGCTAGATATTTATTTACAAATCCAAAGATTGAGACCAATGATCTGCCCATATTTGTTTATAATACCAATAGACAGTCGTGATATAAACACTTAGAAAAAAATAGTATTGAAGCTCATAAGTAAAAAAAAAATACAAACTTATAAATTAAGTGATCTATTTTGGATTCTTTTTACCTTTTCTCTTCTTTTTTTTTTTTAATTCTTCTTTTTGAAGGTTTTTTTCTTTTTCTTTTTTTTTTCTATTTTCTCTTTAAAAGTTGTTATCTAGGCATAATTTAAAATTACAAAAAAAAAATATGATAGATTTTCATCGTTCGAAAACTTTGTCTTCAGGCTTCTCAAAAGAACATTATGAAAGTTGAATCAAAATGAAGTTTCGGAGGATTTAGACTTAAGGGATTAGAGGGAGTAGCATTCAGACGACTTGTTCTTTTGGATGAAAAAGGCGGTTACGGTCGGAGGGAATCCAAGTTAGCTAATTTGAACTTTTTGAGTGTTTCTTCCTTTGACATTTCATCATCTAATTCTTCTTCTAGAGTCATCTTGGCTTTTCTCCTCTGATTTCAGATGTTCACCCAATTCGGATGTTTATTCTTTTCTTTTATTTACTGACTTCAGATGTTCATCCTAGTTGGTTGCTCTTTCTCATCCGGATGACTTTGCTCCCCCTCAATCGAATGACAATGTAGTTAGCCCCTTAACAGTTGCATTGGTTTTGAAAACTTTGAGGTCTCAGCTTTTTCTTCATCAGATGGTTTATAAACTGAGTCATTAGGATTGAGTTATCAACATTATCATCATCTATTTGGTCACCCATTTCTTCATCCCCCACCTTTCAGTTAGTTCATTCAAGCTACTGAATATTCTCATTTTCTCCCCCCTTAGTATCTTAGGATGAAGTTCTTAAAGAATTCATCAAGATACTGAGTAGTGAACCCTGGTTGAGAAGTTGTAACACCTCTAAAATTAGAAAATAGCAGACAATTTAAAACTTCTAAAAATCCATTAAATACATAAATATAAATACGAATATCTAAAGTTAAAAGGGAAGAAACACAATAACATGTATCAGACTTCTAACGGAACTATCTAGTCCCACCAACGGGAACAAAGTCTAACGGATGTTACTAAAATCACCAAGTCCGCTATCTTCTCAAAAACCGGATGGCGTCACTAAATTCGTCTTACCGGAACTTCTACCCAGCTTCACTCGCCACTCAGATCCATCTAAGACCTGATATACATGTCGATAAGAAAAAGTGTTAGGCTTAACGCCTAGTGAGTTAAAGCAGTTTAATCATATATAAATCATAAGACGTTTGAAACATTTATCTCCCTCTAAAAGCACCCATTCTTGGAATATAATTTATAAAAGGTTTTTCCTTCAAACCACATCTCCATCCATATGAAACACACCTATTCGACTAAATGATCATTATTCAATTTCCCCTAAAATGCACCCATAAAGTATTACATCAAAAAGCTATTTATATAAATAGATGGTACGTTTCAACACCGAAAGTAAGGGTAAAGGAATACCCTAAGATAACACTTTTCCGTGATGGGGGAGATCCGATTCCATTGAATGTGGCGGAATACCAAGCTAAGCCACTTGTCAATGTTTACGTGATTTACTATGGGTCATGGATCCCCGTATATGGCTCCATTGAGCAACCACCGCAAGATACCCAAATGACCCTAGTCTACTCGACCTCTAGATGAGTGTCAGCACAAAAGTCACAAGTCCCCGTATCCGGCTCACCATGGGCACCACCGCAAGACTTAGCTCTAGATACGGCTCTCCAAAAACACTACTGCAAGCTTACATAAAACTTAACTCAGGGACCACTCACTAGACTCAAACATGGACAACAAGACTCCATGATGAACATACGACTCTTATGCCTATGGATCCATTGCATTATAATCTAAACATTACATGACTCCAAAATAATGAAGTAATGTATTCAAACATGTAATAACCAACATTCGTATATTAGTTACATTTCCATAAAATGATCCCTTGAGCCATTTAAACTGAACAACATCCCATAACTCCTTAGAGTATAAGCCAAGCCATAAGGATTCATAAAACGCTTGGAAATTAAATAAAGCCAACATGGCTACATACGCCGATGTATTTCTTTTCCAAAATGGACAATTACTTCAAATATAAATGGCCAAAGGCCTAACCCATAAAGTTCCCATTTTTCCAAATATAAATAGGGTCAAAGGATGACCGTTTCCATTAACTCACACTTTGAAAGTCAAATGAGTTTAAAGTTCAAATATCCAAAGCTCGTAAGTTGGGAAACTCCCAAAAATAAACCATAACCTAAATACTTATCCATAAGATTCCGACTCTTAAATATCTTTCCATTTAAAACCCTTCGTAACCCATTTTGAAAATATTAGGAAAACAAATGAAATGAGTTACTCAATCTTTCAAACATCCTATAGGTTCCAGTTTTGGTCTAACAATGATTAACCACAACAAATGCAAACAGAGATGTATGCGGAAACGGTTTAAATGAATGATTTGGTTTGATAGTGATCACGTACAAACAAGAAATAAAGATAAATCTAAACAATAAGAATGATTCACAGAAAGTTCATCTTCATTATCTTGCCAAAACACCAAGAACACGCAGTAGTATGTGTACAATATTTGCTCTCAACAATATTTGAATCTTGCTAGACAAGCGTGGGTGAATTGTTTGTGCTCTTTGTGAATTCAGGAGGTGCTCCCTACATATACAAGAAATAGAGCACACAATTGTACAAGAAAATGGCTGACATTCAATAAACGGAATACCACCTGGAAAGTAAAAACAACGTGTGTGTACTATTGATCTTGAGAATCTTTGTACAGCAGGCAAGCCCATGATCTGCACATGGAATTATCTCTCCAAAATATTCATAAGTGTTCCATCTTCTAGAGCTAGCAACTACAGAGGCTCTGTGAAGGATCACAGAGGCTCTGCGGTCAGAGGATCATCTTCAAGTTAAGTTCTCTCGGGTTGATGGTCGACAGAGCTTATGAGCTTTGCACTTCTGTGGAAACTTGGTGTATGGAAGATGTCTAAGGTTCCTATACTTAGCCTATTTTTCAATACTTTTATATATAATGATTGAAGCTAACAATCTCCCCCTAAGTATTGAAAAATAAAAGATGTGAAATTTGAAGTATGGCTAAGTTAGAAACAAAAGAGGTGAAAGGAACTCATCCTCTCAAGACATAATATTCATTCATATAATAAAGAATGCAAGAAGGCATTTACAGAGCATAAGCATTACATAGCTAAATATGAGTGAAGACAAAAAATTTACATTACATTAGAGCGTATATCTTGGCGTCTGGGAAATCATTTATCTTCTTTCCACAGCCTCCATCCTTCTTCATATCTCTATAGAATAAAACACACATGTCTTGAAATCTGATGGATGCCTCTATATCTGCGAGAAGTTGATCTGCGGCCTCAGGATTGACAAGTTGTGTGCCTCTGTGGCTTCTGATTTCATGTTGAAAGAATAGAAGAGACTAAGCGGAGTACTTCTAGATTTCGTGACCCATGAAGATCTTCTTTTCGCCTTGAGAGTTTAGGTACACGTAGCCAAATTTTGGATGGGTGATGATGGAGTTTGGTAAGATGTTGGCAGAAGTAGGACAGTCGTCATCAGGGGGTGTCAGATCTTTCTTCTTTATTCCCAATTCTAGAGCGACCTGAAAGTCGACTAGGTTGTATTAGAGCAGCTTCTCCCGCATGACGTTTCTTATTGTTAGATGTGCCCTATGATTTTCTTGCCTCCATCTAAATCTGTCATCTGTCCATGTGTAGAGATCTGGGAGGTCGAAGGGGTGAAGGTTCCTTAGGTCTGCATCTGTGAACTTCATCTTCCCTTTGGACAAAGTACTGATTGTACCAACATTTTTTGCACCTGGTGTGCAGTTGATTGATTCCCAGAACTTCTGTGATGTTTGCCATGGAGAAAACCTTTGCCTTGGGTTGAGCCTTTTCTTTGTAAAACCTTTTGATCTCCTCTAAAATGATTATGTAATGAGAGTAGGCTCGGTCGTGGATCATTGATTCTTCGGCTATAAAGGTATTTGTATACAACCTTTTCCAGGTCCTTCTTTGGAGGGGAGGGTGGATTTGGCTTCCTCATTTATTCCATGCCTTGGATGATCTCTTGTACTCGATCCTTAGCGGGTTTCACCAGATGATATAGGATTGGCAGTTTGGACAAGGACTGTAAGTCGAAAGCCCAATCTTCTTCCTCGGGTTTGGGCGTCACAAAAGAGTCGAAGGAACTCTTCATGAGATTTTCAGTGTTGGGTAGAGGCTTAGACTTTGGCTTTGATACCTCTGTAGCTATGGATTTTTGGCTTCGATACCTCTGTAAATATGGCTTTCCCTTTATTTTTGGCAGAAGGTTCGTTCATGGGGACCTCTACAACTTTGGGATTCTTAATTTCTGAAGCTTTTAGCATTTGGACTTGTGTGGGAGAGTGAGTTGCAGAGGCAGTTTTCTTCTTCTGCTGAGGATCGGCCTCTGAGGTCACGGGTACTTGATTCAGGGGAGCTGCAGATAGTGGGATTCCAGGTGAAGCAGAAAAGATATCCCCATTACGATGGCTTTAAGGACCAGACCTATCTGGCCCTTTGTCATCGTGCTTCTTCTTCTTCTCATTTGCCTCTGCCTGGAAAGAGGAGGGTTCTTTCCGTGTTTTTCTTTTCTTGAGGTGCATATTGGCATGATGCTCAATGATCGTGACAACATCGTGCGCGGCGATTGTGGTTTTGTTAACCTCATAGTCAGTCTTGAACTTCATAAGGGCGACTGTACGCTTGAGCTCCTTTAAGACTTTCGCGCCCTTAGAAGTGAGGTCTTCACATATCTTGTGGACCTTCTGTATTAGTGAATCTCCCATCTTGTGAAGTTCGACTTTTGTGGCTAAGGAAGATGGGAGGCTGACTTCATTCATGTTCAGCGGTTGAGAAGTGGATGGCAGAGGGACCATGGTACTATGAACCATGTCCATGATTTCGTCTCTCAGAGCCACTATTGCCTCTTCAACAGAGGGTGAGGTCGTGGTAAGAGGAGGGGCTTCCTTCTGTTTGTTCACTATCTCCGCCAAACACCTAAGAGCCTCTGTGTTTGCCTCAACTGTCTTCGTCAGTTTATCGAAGTCTTATTTGGTTTGCTTGTGAGGCAGAGGCATCAATGATCTTCTTGAGTTCTTCAGAGTTAGCCTCAGAGGTGACTTTGATGAAATTTACCCACTTTCCCAGTCAAAGTGTTAGAGCATAAATCTGTTGGATACAAGATCAAGAAGACTGAAGGTCAAAGTTCAAGAAAGTCAAAGCTGAAAGAAAGTCAACTCTCATTAAAGTCAAAGTCTTTTGTAATAAAAGTCAATGTATTGTATTTGTATTTTAGTTTCCTTGTTTTTAGATGTAGGTATAAATAACTTGTATTCTTTGTATTTCTGTAAGAAGGTGTATTCAGTTGTAAGTTGTACGAAGAAGTCATTGAGATTGAGAGAGTTCGTTTGAGAAAGATCTGTAGAGAGAGAGAGAGAGAGTTCTAGAGAGAGAAAGTTGTAATCCTGAATTTGAAAGTGAAATCAAACAGGTAATTGATTCTTAATTGTGTCTTTGTTTGATTAATTGTAGTTAGAAACTAGAATATGGGTATAACAATTGGTATCAGAGCAGATCCAGATCGAAATCAAGAAAATACAGAAAGTTCGAAATTGTGTTCGTCAATGTCAGATCAATGTTTGAGTTTTAGTGCGAATGTGAAGTTGTAATCGATTAAGGTTTTGTTTGTACAGTGTAATCGATCGAGTTTGTATAAGTTTTGGATCAAATTGCACTGTAATTTTCTTGAATTTGGGAATTTTATTGAGTTTTGTTTCACGAGTTGAACGCACTGTATTCACTTTGATTTGTACATTTTTGTGTTGTTTGATCGAAATTAAGTGCTAGAATTGTGTTCTAGATGTTTAGGCGAGCAAATTGTCAAATTTTCGTACTGTAATTCGAGGTCTAGAGTGGTTTTTGGTGAAGATTTGAACGATTTTTGAAGTTTGCGCAAGATCCATACTTTGCGCAAGTTCATCAAGGTTTGCGCATGTTCTTCAGAGGTTTGCGCAAGATTCAACGAGAAATTTCAGTGCTTTGATATTGAGGTTTGCGTATCCTTCGAGTATCGAAAAGTAAGCTTTGCGTATTCAACGAGTATCGAAAAGAAAGCCTTGTGTATTCAACGTGAAAAGAAAAGATGAACTTTGGTTTCAGAGAAGTCTACTTTGCGCAATCAGTGGTTTAAGAGAAGTGAATGTTTGCGTAAGCTACTTGATACGCAAAGTGTGATTTGCATAAGCTTCTTGAATCGCAAAGTGAGCTTTGCGCAAGTTTATAGATACGCAAAGTCAGGTTCATGTAACCAGTTCATTACACAAAGGGAGGTTTGCGTAAGCTGTTCGACACGCAAAGTGTAGTTTGCGCAAGTAGAGTGATACGCATAAGTGTGGTTTGAGTATTCAGCGTGATACGCAAAGTAGTGGTTTACGTACCCCGTGTGTTGCGCAAAGCTTGGAATACTTGGAATATTTTTGTGAATTTTGCGTTTCGTTTTTTAGTGAATATTTGTGTTTTACATTTGTCTGTATTTTTCTTATTGTTTCATTTGGACTAACGATCAGTTCTAGTTTCTTATTGCAAATATTTTTCAAACAGGTCTAATCAAGATGACTTCTAAATATGCACTTTCCATTGGCACTGATGTCAAGCCTCCTGTACTGTTCAAAGGAGAATACGAACAATGGAAAGACAGATTCCTTGATTTTATAGACAGACATGCAAATGGGGATAATATTATGCTGTCAATCACAGAAGGTCCTATGGTACCAATCACAGTTCAAATACCTGATGATGACTCATCTAATAGTGAAGATGGTACTGAGGAAAGAGATCAAAAGATGAAAACAGTGGCAGTGGATATCTCTCAGTATTCTGAAGAACAGAAAAGCCGATATAAAGCAGATAAACAAGCAAGATCCTTACTTCTTCAGAGCATTCCGAATGAGATCTACATCAAGATTGATAGTTACAAAGCAAATGCTAAGAAGATGTGGGATCAATTGCAAAAGATGATGATGGGATCCAAGATTGGGAATCAGATGAAAGTGGCTAACTGCATCAATAGCTATGAAGAATTTAAAGCCAAAGAGAATGAAAGCTTAGAAGATACTTATGAACGGTTTGTCTTGCTTTTGAATGAATTGACAAAGAACAAAGTCAAAAAGAAGCATCTTGAGAACAATGTCAAATTTCTGAGTATCCTACAACCTGAATGGAAAAAGCATACACGTAGGATGAAGCAGATGAAGGATTTGAATGATATTCCGTTACATGAGGTTAATGAGACTCTGAGGCAGAATGAAGAAGAAGTGGAAGAGAAAAGAGCTGAGAAAAAGAAGGAAGAAAAGGTTCCCGATCCTATTGCATTGGTAGCCGGAGAGAAAAAGAAAGAAAAGAAAGAGAAGAAGAAAAAGAAGAAAGTGCTTACAAGTTCTGAGTCTGAATCTGAATCAGATGGTGATGATGGAGAAAGTCTGAAACAAGCAATGCTTTTACTGACTCGAGGTTTTCAAAAGAAATTCTACAAGAAGCCGGGATCCAACTCTCAAAGATATTCTTCATCAAGTTCCAAGAATCATGAGCACCGAGAAAGAGTGGAAGGAAAGCGACATGAAGAAAACCGGTATATGGAAAGGAAGCCGGAAGAAAGGAAGAAGTCCGTGAATGATTACACCGTTGCTGAAAAGCCAGCAAATGATCCAATCAAATGCTACAACTGTGGCAAGATTGGACATTTTTCTAAAGATTGTCGAAAGCCAAAGGTTCGAAACTCTCAGTATTATCAGAACAAACTGCTATTGGCCAAACAGCAAGAAGCAGGCATAGCATTAATGGCTGAGGACGAATTTAGGTTGGATCATTCTGATCAAGAGGATGACAAAGAGAAGGAAGAAACTGCTCATCTCTGTCTAATGGGAAAAGAGGTCAAGTATGATGAGTCAGATGACGAGACAGCTGATGAGGTATTAAACTTAACTAAAAAATATTTTATAACCAAAATTGAAGCTATGATGGTTGAGTTTAATGATCTTCAAGTAAAACTGAAGATAGAAAAAGACAGAGTTGCTAAAAGAAACAACAAGATCTTTGAGCTTAATAAGTCTGTTATTGGGAACAAAGATCTAATTGATTCTTTACGTAAGTCTGCTTCTGATTCTAAACTTCAAGTATATTGTTTTGAAAAGATGATTTCTGATTTTGAATTTAAAATTTCTAAGTATGAGTTTGAGAAGAAAGAATTTGCACTAACTGTTTATAAATTGCAGGTTGAGAACAAGCTTTTGAATAAGAAGGTAAATGGTCTGGAAGCCAAACTCTATGCAAGAGGCCAAACTATCCAACCATTTTTCTCAATGCACCTAACGAAGAGGCTGATGTTAAGGAAAAATGGGGACTTGGTTTTGAAAACCCCCATTATCTTAAGAAAGCCATCAGAAAATAACCAGCACATTATAATTTTGATTTTCTTGCATGTGCTGGTAAACATACTCATTTAAAACCCAAATTTGTTACCAAATTACCAGAAGAAGTTGAGGCCAAAGAAACTGAAAATAGAAAGAATGTAAAGAAAATGCAACTACCATTTAACTATGCAAAGTTAAATGATAGTTATCTTACAGAAACACCAAAAGTTCTTTCAAATGACTATTTTGCTAGTTATTATGTTTCAGAGATGAAGGCAAAACCTGCAGTTGAAAAGGTTTATGTTCCTCCACTCATTCTGGAAAGCAAAATAGTTGAACTTGAAAATGCTTTATCTGATGAAAAACTTTTGGTTGACATTGAACAAAGTGTATTTTCTACTGTTTTAAAGAACGCTGTTTTTCAAACTAAATCTTCTAAGTGTTCTATAGTTTCAAAGACACCTCCAACTTCATCTGATAATTTTGATGACTTATTTGAGTCTGCAAATGACTTTCTTAATTCTGATGATGGGTGCATAGAAGAAATTGATTTGTTTGACTTCAATACTATTCTTCCTGATCATTCTACTTGTCTTATAAATGAAAATGTGTTACCAAGTGTTCTTAAAACTGATAAATCATCAACTAAGGTTGGTGAATCAGTTTCTGTAACTGCTGATTATTATTCTCAAGGTAAGAAATATAAGAAACAGCGATTACAGAAACAGAAATACACTGCTACACAAAAGAAAACTTAATTTCAGAAATCTGATTTTCCTAATAAATCTAAATCTTTTGTTTCAGATATAAGCAAGAAAAGGTCGAAAGCTCGAACTGAATGGCGACCAAAACGAAAGGATGATGAGATAGCTGGATCAGTTTCTGATAATTCTTGTACTAGATCAGTTAGTAGTGATAATGATGTAATTGATCAACTTGCTTCACATAAACAAAACCTTGTAACTTCTTACAAGCGATATTCAATAAAGCAATTTATTCAATTATCTCTTATTCCTACTAAATCTTATCATTATCGGATAAATGATTTTGCTTATTCTCATAATTCTTCTGATTGGTTTGGATCTTATCATGTGTATTCTTCAAGATCAAATATTTTAAAGGTTTTCAAAAGAACAGAGGGTCTATTTTCAAATGGATACCAAAATCCTGTGCTAATCTGTTAGGACCCGTTTTTAAATGGGTACCTAAATCTATTGTTTCCTGATTTCTCTTGCAGACCCTTTGCACAGTGGATGTTCCAAGCATATGACTGGGCAAAAAGCTTTATTGTCTAATTATACAGAGAAATTCAGCGGTAATGTCAGATTTGGAAACGATCAGCTTTCACCAATCTTAGGATATGGTGACATCATTCAAGACAACATAACGATCAGTAAGGTGAGTTATGTCGAAGGCTTAGGGCACAACCTGTTTAGCATTGGTCAATTCTGCGATAAAGGGTTAGAGGTCAACTTCAAATCTAAGAGTTTCTCAGTTCGTACTGAAGACGGCACAGAACTCTTAGGTGGACATCGAAAGACAAATCTCTATACCATCAACCTGTCCAAAGTTCAGATTGACAATCAAGTTTGATTAATGACAAAAGCTTCAATGCAGCAAAGTTGGCTCTGACACAAACGTTTATCACACTTGAACTTTCGTTATATCAACAAGTTGGTCAAAGATAAGTTGGTTAAAGGACTTCCTGAGCTGAAATACGAGAAAGAACACTTATGTGCTGCATGTGAGAAGGATAAGATGAAGAGAGCTCCGCATAAACCGGAGCTTGAACCAAGCACTAGTTCTCCGTTAGAATTGTTACATATGGATTTGTGTGGTCCAATGAGAACTCAGAGTTTGGGTGGAAAGAAATATGTGTTGGTCATTGTGGACGATTACTCAAGATACACATGGGTCAAATTTCTTCGATCAAAAGATGAGACGCTCGAAGTTCTCATTACTTTCTTAAAGACGACCCAAGTGAATATGCAAAGTCACGTCAAGTTTCTTCGAATGGACAACGACACAGAGTTCAAAAACAAGATCGTTGAAGAATATCTCGAATCGATCGGGATATCACATCAGTACTCTGTTGCTCGTACGCCTGAACAAAATGGAGTAGTTGAAAGGCGAAATCGGACACTAGTCGAGGCCGCTCGCACTATGTTTAGCCAATCTGATCTACCTCTATTTTTGTGGGCAGAAGCTGTGTCGAATGCATGCCATACTCAAAATCGGTCCATAATACACCGCCGTTTTCAAAAGACTCCATATGAGTTGATCAACAACAGAACACTGACAATCAAGTATTTTCACGTATTTGGGTGTAAGTGTTTCGTGCTTAATGACAAGGAGAGTCTGAATAAATTCAGTGTTAAGGCGGACGAGGGTATCTTCATTGGTTATTCTTCAACATCAGCAGCATATCGTGTTTATCTGAAGAAGTCAAAGACAGTTGTCGAGAGTGTGAATGTAACATTCAATGAAGAGATGGCTTCTGAACAACTCAATTCAGAACCCGTTATCACTGGAGTATTAGCTTCTGGGCAGATCAGTCCAGAACCTGCTTCTACAGCGAATAATTCAAATAACGTTTCTACTTCTATTTCACATTTATCTGATTTAGATTTGTTATTTGAATTCTTTTATGATGAGTTTCTAGGTTCTAATGTATCTAAATCTGCTGTGGCTGACAGGTCTGAAGGCACAAGTTGCAATCATCCAGTCACTTCAGAAGTCATAACTGAACAAGAATCCCCCATTCAGTCAGAAACTCACATTCCTACAATTACTCCTACAATTGAAGATATACAAGTAACTGCTGAGCTAGAAGTAACTGTTTCAGTTGGGTGTGATACAATGTCTACTCAACAGCTAGATTCTGTTGTTCCAACTGATACTTATGCACCTGAAACTTCAACTGCAAACCCCCTTCCTATTATTCAAACTGAAGAGTCTGATAGTGGATTTCTAGATGATGATCATGTTCAATCAGTATCTACTCCACTCCCTCATGAGCATTGCTGGACCAAAGACCATCCTTTACATCAAGTAATTGGAGATCTTAACAAGCCTGTACAAACGAGGTCAGCGACTCTTAATCAATGTATGCATGACTCATTCCTCAGTAAGATTGAGCCAATGCGAGTATCAGAGGCTCTTGCTGATTCGGACTGGGTATCTGCTATGCAAGAAGAGATCAATCATTTTGAAGCCCTAAAGGTTTGGAGATTAGTTCCAAAACCAGAAGGTAAAACCGTGATAGGAACTAAATGGGTATTCAAGAATAAAAAGGATGAAGATGGTATCGTCATAAGGAACAAAGCTAGATTTGTTGCCAAAGGTTACCGGCAAGAGGAAGGCATAGACTACGATGAGACGTATGCTCCAGTAGCACGTATAGAAGCAATCCGCATGTTTCTAGCCTACGCAGCTCATAAGAATTTCACAGTCTTTCAGATGGATGTGAAAACAGCCTTTCTGAATGGCATTCTTAAAGAGGAAGTGTACGTGTCTCAACCAGAAGGGTTCGTCAATCCAGAGAAGCCAGGTCACGTCTACATCTTGGACAAAGCCCTGTATGGTTTAAAACAAGCCCCTCGAGCATGGTATGACATTTTATCTAAATTTTTTGTCAAGTCCGGTTTTTCTAAAGGTAAGGTTGATACCACTTTATTCATCAAAAAGAAAAAAGCCGATATCATGCTTATTCAAATATATGTTGATGATATAATATTTGGTTCTACAAATCCAAAATTTTGCAAAAACTTTTCTAACCTCATGGTGTCGCGTTTTCAAATGAGTATGATGGGAGAGATGAATTTCTTTCTCGGATTACAAGTTAAACATTTTTCTACGGGGATTTTCATTAACCAATCTAAGTACATTTTGGACATTCTTCGGAAATACAAAATGGAAAATTGTAAGCCAATTGGAACCCCGATGGCACCAGGTACTAAGATTAACACTGATCCTTCGGGTAAAAGTGTTGATGTTAGAACTTATAGAGGTATGATAGAATCGTTAATGTATCTTACATCTAGTAGACCAGATATTATGTTTTCAACATGTTTATGTTCTAGATATCAGGCTGCTCCCAAAGCATCCCATTTGGCTGCTGTCAAACGGATTTTTAGATATCTGAAGGGGACTGCAGATCTTGGTCTGTGGTATCCTAAGGATACTGGGTTTCAACTGACTGCTTATTCAGATGCAGATCATGCAGGTTGCATGTTGGACAGAAAGAGTACTTCTGGTCATGTTCAATTTCTTGGATACAAGCTCGTTAGCTGGGCTTCAAAGAAACAATTATGCATTTCCACATCGACTGCTGAAGCAGAATACGTAGCTGCTGCCAGTTGCTGCTCTCAAGTCCTGTGGATGCGAACACAGCTACGAGACTATGGATTCAATTTTGACAAAATACCTATCTATTGTGACTCGAAGAGTGCAATCGCAATATCTGCTAATCCTGTCCAACATACGAAAACCAAACACATTGATGTAAGGTATCATTTTATCAAAGATAATGTAGAAAAAGGAACAATTGAACTTTATTTTGTAAAAACAGATTATCAACTTGCAGATTTATTTACCAAACCCTTAGATGAAAAGAGATTTAATTTTCTTGTCTCTAAGCTTGGTATGTTAAATCTGAAAACATAATCGGTTGTTACCTACTAAAGTTACGTATTGTTATTTTTCTTCATTTTCTTTATTTTTCTGTCTGAAGCATATCTACACTTTAATTGTTTGCTCATGATCTCAGGGGGAGTAAGAGAAGATTAAAGCTGAATCATTATTCTTTTGAGGGGGAGCATAACTAATTTCTGCATTTTATTTCACTGACAAAATTTTTGTAATGCATGATTTTAGGGAGAGCTTATAAGTCAAGTCAAAAGGAGTAAGACTCGTTCTTTAATCATTTTACTTTTTTATGTCATTTTTTTTTCAATAAATTTTGTGAATAAATTTTGACTAGACTTTGAGACTTATGCAGGATGAGAGAGGATGACACGATCATATCATTTTGACTTAAGCATGACTTCATGAGATTTAAGACAAAGCTAAACGGTAAATTTCTTATCTTAATTTTAAATATATCTGAAAGAAGGACAACTTTCAGATATAGAAAACATGTACTGAAATGTTCAAACCACTTCCCGATTCTTAAACAGATTTCATGAATTGGTAGTGTGATTTTAAATGTTTTCATTTTTATTTTTTGTGCTTAATAGATAAACAAACCATGTGTTTCCAAAGATAAATATTTGTGTATTGTCTTTTCAATATACTTTCAAGTATTCACACACACCGGTTTGACTCTTTGTTGAACATGTTCTTACCATGTCTCTAAATTGAAACAATTTTTTTTTCTTCGATGGTAAGACACTCCGCTTGTACTTCAAAGAATTTTGAGCGATATTTCATTTCGAAACATCATTTCAAGAATGTCTATATTTTGTTTCGTATGGACAATATCCATTGTTTTTGACCATAAGCCTTGATTGTTATATCATTTATTTCTTATCATTTTCATACAATGTCAGATTTTCAAACAAGTTTTTTGCATTCATATTCATTCATTCAATATACTTGTTTGAAAATACTTCAATGTTTAAAAATGCTCATATCTTCATGATCATATTCTGAGCATATATACATCTGACTTGTATTTTGAGCTTTAACTGATAAAGTTAAACTATATTGAGCAACATTATGCTTTCATAGGATTACATGGGTTCTTTGTGCTAGGACTTAAATGAACTTCTATAGAATCATGTTAACCAATGATTTCTACCCAAGAAGTTAATCCATAGATATTGAGTGTGAGGAGTCAAAAATAAATGAGTGTGGGTGTGATGAGGTAAAATGGAAAAGAGAGTTTGGTTAGAAGTGAGCTTAAATGATTAAAAAGAAAGAGGGTGAGAGATCAGAGTAAAAGAATATCAAACTCTGCACCAACTACTTTCTGCATCGGGCAGCCACATTACTAGCATTTCATAACTCTTTGGTGAACGTTATTGAAACAGGCAAATAGCCCATGCCAACTCTTGCTAAAACCCCACCAACCACTCATTTTCTTCTCAAAAAGAATATGTTTCATATTTTCTGGGGACGCAGCATATTATCTATCTGGTTTTCATTTGTAAAATCTGGATATTGAAAAAGAAGGAAGTCTGCCCCACCTTCGCACTTCAATCATGTACATTGAGTCTGTGTTTATCTACTGTTGTCTCAGTGGTTTACACAACTTTGAGCCTTATTGAAAAGCAATCATCGTGCTTAATTTTTTCTACACAAGCACGAACACACAAGGAATTTGTTTCTTTGTTATAACATTCATAGAAATTTCCTTTGTAGTGTTTCGATGATTGGATGGAAGCCCTGGGGGAGTGAACATCAAATGGCTACTTTATATTGTGTATTCGTTACACACAGTGACTTTGTGTTACTGACAGGCATTTTAATTGATTCATTTGTTGATTCAGGAGTTACATGTTCTTATTTTGTCTGGATTTGCAAAGATCTAGATGAATACTTGATTATGGATCACAGAATCAGAGGCTCTTAACAGATCAGATTGGTTAAAGACATTTCTTGGACGCAAAGTTTTGATGATATAGATGCTCAAATCATCAACAAGGGGGAGATGGTATCAAGAAATGATAAAGATTTGAGAGATGATTTTCAGAAATGTCCAAGTCAGAAGATTCAAAATAAAGATTTGAAGAAGATCAAAGAATTTCTGAAGATTTGAGGAAATTTTCTTTGAAGATTATTTGCTAAAGCAATTCGAGTTGATTCTGAAGATAATTTCTTTCCAAAGTCTGAAAGTATTATTGTGAAAGTTTTGGGGAGATTGTTAATTGTTTGAAGACAGTTTTTGGAAAGAATACAGTCAAAGGAAAAGGGGAGATTGTACTGACAAAGCTTACAAGTGAAGATTGAATTGTTAGATCTTTCAAAAGTGATCTTGAATCCAAAGGGGGAGATTGTTAGAGTATAAATCTGTTGGATACAAGATCAAGAAGACTGAAGGTCAAAGTTCAAGAAAGTCAAAGCTGAAAGAAAGTCAACTCTCATTAAAGTCAAAGTCTTTTGTAATAAAAGTCAATGTATTGTATTTGTATTTTAGTTTCCTTGTTTTTAGATGTAGGTATAAATAACTTGTATTCTTTGTATTTCTGTAAGAAGGTGTATTCAGTTGTAAGTTGTACGAAGAAGTCATTGAGATTGAGAGAGTTCGTTTGAGAAAGATCTGTAGAGAGAGAGAGAGAGAGTTCTAGAGAGAGAAAGTTGTAATCTTGAATTTGAAAGTAAAATCAAACAGGTAATTGATTCTTAATTGTGTCTTTGTTTGATTAATTGTAGTTAGAAACTAGAATCTGGGTATAACACAAAGTCCTATTAAGGATTGAGAAGAGAACATTCCACAGAGGTGGAAGGAATTGTCTGAGGAAATCAGTTCTCTTGGTGATGGGTTTTGCATATCCAATGAACCACATAAATTCAACTATTTCTTCATCTGTGGGTTCATCTGAGAATCTGATGAGGTTCAATTGGGTCTTGGTGGGTATTTCAAAAATGGTGGAAATTACCCTTCTGTTAATTCCAAGTTCAAGGACTTCATCTACAGTAGGTGTTGTGGCATATCCCATGATGTAGTGTCCAAATTTTTCATGTTTTTCATATCGACATGATTGCCATAATTGTTGGACATATGATTCAGGTATATCGGTGCTTGTCATTGTGAGGGCTTTGTTCAGAAAATGGTTCTTTAGAAGAAGAATAATGGGTTCAAAGTCCTTGGAGAAGTCCTTAGGGTCAAGAACAACGAAATGGTTGTTTGGCTTCAATGGAAGACTGTTGAAATGAAAATCATGGCGAGTGAAGGAGGTCATTCGACTAGTCATGGCATGTTGATCAACTGAATTAGAGTTTTTGTCCTTGCTTTGGGCCACAAAATGTTGGGAGTTCTCGCCAGATACAGAGTGGGAAGCCATTGAAGAGAAATGTAGAGAAAGAAGTTGCAGGTTTTTGCCTTGAGTTCTTGAGAGAGAAAGATTGCAGGTAAAAAGTAAAAAGATGAAAGGGTTTGGGTATATATGGTGTGAGAGGGGTAAATGGATTAGGCGGTGAAACATAAAAATTTGAAGTCCGTGATGAGTGCTTAGCCGTCTAGTGAGCCGTTTCAAAAACGATGGTACAGTGCACAGCCCAATTAAATTTTTCCACGTCATTAGGGGCGCTGCATGATTAAGAATGTGCGCCTCCCACTTTTTTCACGCGCGTGGCATTTGCTATACCCAATTGCCTGTGACTTTCAAAAAGAACCCGCACCCCATAATACGTTTGAGTTTATTTCATAAGTGTTGAGTATTGCAGAGGTTCTATGGGTTTAATAGCTTTTGCGTTCTAGGGGTGGTGAAGAACTTTGGCAGAGTCAACAACTTCTCCTTACCAAAAATAGTAAAAGAGCAATGATGTGGTCAAAAGAGTCTTGTTTGGACGCAGAGACTCTGTTACATCTCGCAGAGGCTCTAAGACCAAAAATTTCTAATAAAAGAAAGTTTAAGAGGAATTTTGACCAATCAAGGTTTTGATTTGGTTATTCTTGTAGGGCTGGACATATTTAAAAGTTGGTGTCCGAGAAAAGTGTTTTTGTTGATTAGATGTGCGAAGAGCTTACCTTACACTACAATTTTCTCGTTAATGATGGATTCTTTGGCTCCCCTTGAATAATCAACCTCTGTGATTAGATTCAAGGTCTCATTCTGCTCCCCCTTGACCTATGCTTGGATCAAATGGGATAAGCTTTGCACAAGACATAGATTAAGGAACCACAACAAAGATTGACAATAAGAGTAATGCAAACAAGATTACTGTAGATACAGAGACAAACTATGTAAGCAGAATTAAAGCTATACATGAAGAAAGGAAATATATACACCATAAGCTTTGTGCCAGGGCTCAGAGGTTCTGTGAAGCAACTCAAGTTGAGCATACCCAACTTACCAACAAGAAATGAGAATCTCTTTTCATCTATAGCTTTTGTGAATAGGTCAGCAAGTTGATAGTCTGTGGACACGAAATACATTTCTATTGTGCCCTGCTCTACATGATGCTTGAGAAAGTGATACCTGATATTGATGTGTTTTGTCTTAGAGTGTTGAACAGGATTGGCAGAGATCGTAATGGCGCTTTTTGAATCACAGAGGATGGAAATCTTGTCGATATCCAGACCATAGTCCCTAAGTTGAGTTATCATCCACAGAACTTGTGAGCAACAACTACATATTATGCTTCTGTCGTGGAAGTAGACACACAATTATGCTTCTTAGAAGTCCAACTAACAAGTTTTACTCCTAGGAATTGGAAACTCCCAGAGGTTCTTTTTCGGTCAAGCTTGCATCCTCCATAATTTGAATCTGTGTATGCCATAAGATCAAAGCCAGAGTTCTTTGGATACCAAAGGCCAAGATTCTTGGTGCTCTTTAGATATATAAAGATCATCTTAACAGCAAGAAGATGAGATTCTGTTGGGTTAGCTTGGAATCTTGCACAAAGACATGTGGCAAACATTATATATGGTCTACTAGCGGTTAAGTACAGAAGATACCCAATCATGCCTCTGTAAAGCTTGCACTCCACAGATTTACCCTCTAGATCTGCATAAATCTTTGATCCAGTGGCCATGGGGGTATTCATTGCTAAATAGTCAGAGAGTTTGTATTTTTTAAGTATGTCAGAGACATATTTGGATTGGTTTATGAAAATACCCTCTGTGGTTTGTTTGACTTGAAGCCCGAGGAAGAACGGTAGTTCACCCATCATGCTCATCTCAAACTCACTCTTCATTAATGACTCAAACTTTTTACAATAAGATTCATTTGTAAACCCAAAAATAATATCATCCACATATATTTGCACAAGTAGAATCTCACCTTTTCTCTTTTTAAAGAATACGGTAGTATCAGTTGTGCCTCTCTCAAAGTTGTTTTCAAGCAAGAAGTTAGAAAGCCTTTCATACCATGCTCTAGGGGCTTGTTTAAGTCCATACAGAGCCTTGTCCAGAAAATAGACATGGTTTGGCTACTTTGAGTTTTCAAACCCTGGTGGTTATTGGACATAGAATTCTTCTTGTATTTGTCCATTCATAAAGGCTGACTTGACATCCATTTGGTATACTTTAAAACCTCTAAGGGCAGCGAAGTCTAGGAATATCTTAATGGCTTCGAGTCGTGCAACAGGGGAAAAAGTTTCTTCGTAGTTAATCTCTTCTTCTTGGAAATATCCATTTGCCACCAGGTTTGCTTTATTCTGAATGACCACCCCATCTTTATCCTTCTTGTTTCTGAAGACCCATTTGGTTCCTATTGATGTTTTTCCTTTCAGCAGAGGCACTAAGGTCCACACCTTGTTGTGCTCAAACTGCAGAAGCTCTTCTTGCATAGCCTCTATCCAGTTTGGATCATCAAGGGCCTCAGAAACCTTTTTGGGCTCAATGATACTGACAAAGTTTGTAAAGAAACAAAATTTTGCAGTAGCAGAGCGTGTTTTGACTTTATCAGATGGGTCACCAATGATTTGGCTCTGTGGGTGACTTTTGGTCCATCTAGTCATTCTTGAAAGATGGTCACTGGATGCATCATTTTTTTACTTCTATAGAGATTATTTCAGGCTCTTGTACAACTTCTGTGATAGAAGGTTGGTCACTTGTGCTTTCCACAGGAGTAGACTGTTCTACTTGAGCTGAAGTAGAAACCTATGTGGAGCCTTGGTTAAAGTTATGTGATTGCTCTGGTGTTGACTCCTCTGAGATAGTGGGAAGAAGATCTTCAACTTGGTTGAGCGTGGAGACTTAGTTGTCATTGGTCTCTGCTTGCTCCCCCTTGACATTTGACCTACAAAAGTAGTTGAAGAGGGTGAAGTATTACTAGGACCAGTTAGGGATGTACCTGTTTGGTCCGTAGAGGCTTCGGATTCAGAGGCTCTATGATCATCTCCAGAGGGATCATCATCATGAAACATTTCCTAAAATAAATGTTGTAACTCATTTGCCCGAGTAGATGATTCACCAGAGTCTTGCAATTGAAGATTGAGTCCTGAGATAATTTGCTCAGAAATCACCTGAGAAGAGTCATCAAATGAAACATTAATACTCTAAAGTATAAGTTTTGATTTCAGCACATAGACTCTGTAAGCCTTAGAGGTCGCAGAATATCCAATGAACTTGGCTTCTTCAGCTTTGCGATCAAACTTTCTAATGTGTTCTATGTCGTTCAAGACAAAGCATCTGCAGCCAAAAACATGAAATAATTTTATATTTGGTTTTCTCTGGTTGACTAGATGGTAGGGGGTCTTTGAGTGCCTCTTCACAATCATAGATCTATTTTGAGTGAAACATGCAGTTGAAATTGCTTCTGCCCAAAAAAATCCTGAAGTGGTGAGCATAGTTCTTGCAGCCTCCCCAAGTGTTTTGTTCTTGCATTTAACAACACCATTTTGTTGTGGAGTCCTTGCAACAGAGAAGTTCTGTGATATTCCATCTTCTGAAAGATAGGCTTCAATGGTAGAGTTCTTGAACTCTGTGCCATTGTCACTTCTCAACTTTTAGACTTTGCTGTTATAAAGAACTTGTATTCTCTTCATAAGATTGATTAGTACTAAAGGAACATCAGACTTCTTTCTGAAATATTATACCCAAGTATATCGAGAGAATTCATCTATGAGTACAAGGATGTACTTCTTGCCACCTAGGCTCTGTACTAAAATTGGACCGTAGAGGTCAACATGAAGCAGAGGCCTAGTACAATACACATCTGACTTGGACTTGTGGGAAACTCTTTTGAGTTTGCCCATTTCACAAGCAGAGCATAGATGATCTCTGTTAAACTTAATGTTGGGTAGACCACTTACCAGGTTTAGTTTAACAAGCTTGTCAAGAGTATGGAAGTTTAGATGACATAACATGTTATGCCCGAGCCAAGCCTCTTCGTTCTTGTTGCCCGACCCATCAGCAGTTCCCGCACGAGGACAGTCCTTCTTCACGTGATCTGGTTCCTTACACATAAAGCAGATTATTCCCTTGATGTAGCAGTCTCGGTGGGAGTGACCCAACCTCCTACATTTGAGACACGACGAAGGATTGGGATTACACTTACCCTCGTGTTTGACTCGGCATTCCTGGCACCATTTTGACTTCATACGATGGCCAACTTCCTTCTCATCACTACGGTCATTGTGTCCTTGGGGTGGACTCCACCGGTCCTCCCGTTTCCTCTTTTCTTTGATCTCTTCCTCTTCTTCATTACTCCGAGCATAGATATCTTTCATGATTTGCGATTCTTCTATTGCCTCTCGGAGGGTGGAGGCTTTAGAACTTTGGACCATCGCCTTCATATCGTCCAACAACATTTTCAAATAAGCCTTGACTCTATCCTTCTCGCTCGGGACGACATGTCCCACTATGTCCAGTTTCTCCATGAAGAGGTTGGAATAATCTCTTACTGACATGTTTCCTTTCTTAAGGCGGTTTCATGAAAGACTTGGTAACATTCCACCAAGTAAGATCCCGACCCCTCATCATGTGAGAGGCGAATTTCACCTTCTTTCCCTCCTCACACTCGCTAGCGTCAACTGGTTGTTCCATTTCTTGTATCTAATTCATGCACACTACTGGGTTATCAGTTCGTGAAAACTCTGGCGGCTTGCTGCACAGGAAATTCTTGTATGAGCAGGTTCTTATACCATGACCCATATTAGCAATAATATTGTCCTCCATTCGGATTACATTCCTGATGTCACTGGGATCTCTCTCCTCGTGCCTGGAGGCTACCTCTTGCCTCCGGTCGTTGGCATTTCTGTCTTCCAACAATTTCATTATTCTTTCTTCTTGCCGCTCTATTTGGGAGGGGTGTTGTTAGAGCATGAATTATGTTGGATACAAGATCATGAAGACTAAAGTCAAAGTTCAAGAAGTCAATGCTGAGAAAGTCAACTCTCATTAAAAGTCAAAGTTGTTTTGTAATAAAGTCAAAGTCAAATCCTTTGTATTTTGTTTCCTTGTATTTTAGTAGTTGGTATAAATAGTTTGTTTTTCTTGTATTTTGTTAGATGACTAGTTGAGAAAAACGTATCCAGAGAGAATTCTAGAGTGAGAAAGAGGAGTCTAGAGAGAGAAAGTCAAGAACAGAGTTGTAAATCATTTGATATTGTGAATTGAATCAAACAGGTAGTTAATCATATCTTGTTTTGTTGATTTGATTGTGATTAGAATCTAGAAACAGGACACACAATTGGTATCAGAGCAGATCCGATTTTGAAATCAGATCAAGAATTGGTTCGACACTGTGTTCTTGAGCCAAGAATCGATTTCTGAGTTTTAGTACGAATTTGGAGTTGAAATTGATTAGGTTTTGTTTGATAAGTGAAATCGATCGAGTCTGTATGGTTTAATTCGATAATTGCACTGTAATCGTTTGATAATTTTGAGTTTGTTGAGTTTTTGAGTTTTTCGAAGTTGAACACTGTATTTTTCGATTGTTTTTGTAAATTCAGTATTGTAATTGTGTTTAGTATGGCTTCGTGAAGAAATTGTACAAGTTTCAGATTTAGAAATCAAGTTTATTTGATTTTTGATCGATCAGATCAAGAACACGCATGAAAAAGTGAAGAACACGCAAGATCTTCAAAACGCGCAAGTTCATCAGGAAGAACGCGCAAGTAGAAGGAAAATGGTTTTTGGACAAAACGCGCAGAGGGTTATCTGCGAGTTCTAGAAACGCGCAGATCGAAGTCTGCAAGTTTGAAGATTGGGGAAAATTTTCTAAGTATTGAAACACGCACGTAGACCTTAGCGAGTTCTACAAACACGCAAGTCTTTGCTTGCGAGTTTCTTCAGAATAGTAATCTGCGAGTTTGTTCGATCTGCGAGTTTGTTCAAACGCACAAGTAGTGCTTTGCGAGTTCAGGAAACGCGCACGTCTCTATTAGCGAGTTTCTTCGTGAATAGTGGTTTACGAGTTTAGGCGTCTGCAAGTTTCAAGTCCTTTTTAGTGATCTGCGAGTTTCCATACTTAGAATATTTTCTGAGAATTTTTCAAAACTGTAATATGGCCTTTAATAGTGAAATTAAAGACTTGCTAAGTCTGCGTAGGGGGGGCAAAAATTTTTTGTGATCAAAATTTCTGAATTCGTATTTCAAGATTTTTATATCTTTGTGATTTCATATTGGACTAACGATCAGTTTCTAGTTTCTTATTGCATATCTTTTCTAAACAGGTTCATACAAGATGACTTCCAAAGACGCTCTTTCTATTGGTACGGATGTCAAGCCCCCGGTTCTATTTAAAGGGGAATATGAGCAGTGGAAGGATAAATTTCTAGATTTTGTGGATAGACATACAAATGGGGAAAACATCTTACTGTCAATTACTGAAGGACCCATGGTTCCACCTACTGTTCAGATACCTGATGACGATTCATCTGACAGTGAGGATGGTGATGTAGATAGAGAAAAAAAGATGAGAACAGTTCCAATGGATTTTACACAGTATTCTGAGGAGCAGAAAAGCCGATTTAAAGCAGATAAACAAGCAAGGTCCTTACTTCTTCAAAGCATTCCGAATGAGATATACATCAAGATTGATAGTTACAAGGCAAATGCTAAGAATATGTGGGATCAACTGCAAAAGATGATGATGGGATCCAAGGTCGGGAATCAAATGAAAGTGGCTAACTGCATTAACAGTTATAAAGAGTTTAAAGCCAAAGAGAATGAAAGCTTGGAAGATACTTATGAGCGTTTTGTCTTGCTTCTGAATGAGTTGACAAAGAATAAGTTGAAAAAGAAGAAGTTAGAAAACAATGTCAAGTTCCTGAGCATTCTGCAACCTGAGTGGAAAAAGCACACTCGTCGCATGAAACAGATGAAGGATCTAAATGACATACCATTGCATGAGGTATACGAGACTTTGCGACAGAATGAAGAAGAAGTAGAAGAGAAAAGAAGTGAGAAGAAGAAAACAGAAAAAGTTGCAGACCCCATTGCACTAGTGGCCGGAGAGAAGGAGAAAGAAAAGAAAGAGAAGAAGAAAAAGAAGAAAGTTAATATCAGTTCTGAATCAGAATCTGAATCTGATGGAGATGACGGAGAAAGTCTCAAGCAAGCAATGCTATTACTGACCCGAGCATTCCAAAAGAAATTTTACAAGAAGCCGGGATCCAATTCTCAGAGATACTCTGTCAGGATCTAATTCTTAACAAGAATAATGAACTCGGAAACAATATTTAAGGAGTTGCGGAATAACACTTTAATTTTCAACAATCAATGAAATAGTGAATCAGAAATCACAATCTTGTAAACTTTATTGAGAGATTAAAGCTACAAGTTTTCAAACAAAACCTCAATATTGATTAACAGGCTCACCAATACGAATTCTACTTTTCTAGAACTAGGGTTCTAAACCTTGAGGTTAATTCTCTCTATGAAAACAAAAATTCAGAATATTGTCTATGAAACAATTCAGACTAATTCTATACATATACTAAAGATAAAAGATAATTACAAAATATAAAAGATCTTCAGTATATTCTTCCATAGTTATCTCCAAGCTTTCCATGAATATCTTCAATCAATACAGCTGTCTTCATTGCCATACGAAGTCTTCATCTCATAAGCATCAATATCTTCATGAGCAATATTAATACACAGCAGCATTAACACTCTGAGCAGTATTAAGATCAGCAGTACTAACTACTAGCAGTATTAACTTTGCTTAGCAGTAGTAACTTCTTCAAGCAGTATTAATCTGTCTCAGCAGTAGTAACTTTTCTCAGAAGTAGTAACCATGTTGTGCTAGCAGCATTAACCATACTTGAATAATTCTTCAATACCTAACATACTCTTCGTCAAGCTCCAAGAACCATGAGCACCGAGAAAGGGTAGAAGGAAACAGATTTGTAGAGAAGAAACCAGAAGAAAAGAAGAGGTTTGTGAATGACTACATCGGTACTGAAAAGAAGACTGCTAATGATCTGATCAAATGCTACAACTGTGGCAAGTTCGGACATTATGCAAAAGAATGTCGGAAGCCAAAGGTTCGCAACTCAGAGTATTATCAGAATAAATTGCTCTTGGCCAAGCAACAAGAAGTTGGCAGAGCATTAATGGCTGAAGATGAATACTGGTTGGATCATTCTGATCAAGAGGAAGAAACTGAGAAGGAAGAAACTGCTCATCTATGCTTAATGGGAAAAGAGGTCAAATATGATGATTCAGATGATGATGCGGCTGATGAGGTAATAAACTTAACTGAAAAACATTTCATAACCAAAATGGAAGCCATGATGGTTGAGCTTCATGACCTTCAAACTAAACTGAAAAAGGAAAAAGACAGAGTTGCTAAGAAGACTGCTAATGATCTGATCAAATGCTACAACTGTGGCAAGTTCGGACATTATGCAAAAGAATGTCGGAAGCCAAAGGTTCGTAACTCAGAGTATTATCAGAATAAATTGCTCTTGGCCAAGAAACAAGAAGCTGGCAGAGCATTAATGGCTGAAGATGAATACTGGTTGGATCATTCTGATCAAGAGGAAGAAACTGAGAAGGAAGAAACTGCTCATCTATGCTTAATAGGAAAAGAGGTCAAATATGATGATTCAGATGATGATGCGGCTGATGAGGTAATAAACTTAACTGAAAAACATTTCATAACCAAAATGGAAGCCATGATGGTTGAGCTTCATGACCTTCAAACTAAACTGAAAAAGGAAAAAGACAGAGTTGCTAAAAGAAACAACAAGATCTTTGAGCTTAATAAGTCTGTTATTGGGAAGAAATATCTAATATATTCTTTACGTAAGTCTGCTTCTGATTCTAAACTTCAAGTAGATTGTCTTGAAAAGAAGATTTCTGATTTTGAAGTTAAAATTTCTAAGTCTGAGTTAGAAAAGAAAGAATCTGCACTAACTGTTTATAAATTGCAGGATGAAAACAAGCTCTTAAATAAGAAGGTAAATGGTCTGGAAGCCAAACTTTATGCAAGAGGCCAAACAGATCAAACTATTTTTCTCAATGCACCTAACGAAGAGACTGATGTTAAAGAAAAATGAGGAGTTGGTTTTGAAAACCCCCATTACTTAAAGAAAGCCATCAGAAAAAAAAACCAACAATATATAATTTTGATTTTCTTGCTGTTGCTGGTAAACATACTCATTTAAAACCCAAATTTGTTACCAAATTACCAGAAGAAGTTGAGGCCAAAGAAACTGAAAATAGAAAGAATGTTAAGAAAATGCAACTACCGTTTAACTATGCAAAGTTAAATGATAGTTATCTTTCTGAAACACCAAAATTTCTTTCAAACGACTATTTTGCTAGTTATTCCATTTCTGAGATGAAGGCAAAACCTACAACTGCAAAACTTTATGTTCCTCCACTTGTTCTGGAAAGCAAAATAGTTGAGCTTGAAAATATTTTATCAGATGAAAGAATTTTGGTAGATATTGAACAAAGTGTATTTTCTACAGTTTTAAAGAACACAGTTTTTCAATCTAAATCTACAAAGTGTTCTAAAGTTTCTAAGGCACCTCAAACTTCTACTGATAACTTTGATGACTTATTTGCGTCTGCAAATGATTTTCTAAATTCTGATGATGGGTGCATAGATGAAATTGATATGTTTGACTTCAATGCTTCACTTCCGGATCATTCTACTTTTCTTATAAATGGAGAAGATTTACCAAGTGTTCATGAAAAGGGTGAATCATCAACTAAGGTTGGTGAATCAGTTTCTGGGAATGCTGATTATTATACTAATGGTAAGAAACATAAGAAACAGCGTTCACAGAAAAGGAACAACACTGGTAAGCACAAGAAAAGCCAATCTCAGAAATCTGCTTTTCCTAATAAATCTCAATCTTCTGTTTCAGATTTAAGAAAGAAAAGGTCGAAAGAAAGAACAGAATGGCGACCAAAAAGGAAGAATGATGAGACAGCTGAATCAATTTATGATAATTCATGTAATAGATATGATAGTAGTGATACTAATGTAGTTGGTCAACTTGCTTCTTCTAAACAAAACCTTGTAACTTCTTACAAGCGTTATTCAATAAAGCAATTGATTCAATTATCTCCTGCTACTACTAAATCTTATTATTATCAGAGAAATGATTTTGCTTATTATCATACTTCTACTGATTGGTTTGGATCTTATCATATTTATTCTTCAAAACCAAATGTTGTCAAAGTTTTTCAAAGGAACAGAGGGTCCATTTTTAAATGGACACCAAAATCTTGTGCTAATCTGTTAGGACCCGTTTTTAAATGGGTACCTAAAATTGTTATTTCCTGATTTCTCTTGCAGACTCGGCATATGTGGTACTTGGATAGTGGTTGTTCCAAGCATATGACTGGGCAGAAAGCTTTATTGTCTAATTATATAGAGAAATTCAACGGCAATGTCAGATTTGGGAACGACCAATTTTCACCAATCTTAGGATATGGTGATATCATTCAAGATAACATAACGATTAGGAAGGTGAGCTATGTCGAAGGCTTAGGGCACAACTTGTTCAGCATCGGTCAATTCTGCTATAAAGGTAAGAGATGTTCGGTTCGTACTGAAGACGGCAATGAACTCTTAGTCGGCAATCGAAAGACAAATCTCTACACCATTAATCTTTCCAAGGTTCAGAATGACAGTCACGTTTGCTTATTGACAAAAGCTTCGATGCAACAAAGTTGGCTTTGGCACAGACGACTATCACACCTGAATTTTCGTTATATCAACAAGTTGGTCAAAGATAAGTTGGTAAAAGGACTTCCTGAGCTGAGATATGAGAAAGAACACTTGTGTGCTACATGCGAAAAGGGTAAGATGAAGAGAGTTGCTCATAAACCGAAGCCTGAACCAAGCACCAGTTCTCCACTAGAGTTGTTGCATATGGATTTATGTGGTCCGATGAGAACACAAAGCTTAGGCGGAAAGAGATATGTGTTGGTTATTGTGGACAATTATTCAAGATACACGTGGGTCAAATTTTTACGATCAAAAGATGAGACGCCCGAAGTTCTCATTACCTTCTTAAAGACGACCCAGGTAAATATGCAGAGACAAGTCAAGCTTCTTCGAACTGATAACGGCACAGAGTTCAAAAACAAAACAGTTGAAGAATATCTCGAATCGGTAGGGATATCACATCAATACTCTGCTGCACGTACACCTGAACAGAATGGAGTAGTCGAAGGCGAAATTGAACGCTAGTCGAGGTCGCTCGTACTATGCTTAGCCAATCGGACTTACCTCTATTTCTGTGGGCAGAAGTTGTGTCAACTGCATGTCATACTCAGAATCGATCCATGATACACCGCCGTTTTCAAAAGACTCCATATGAGTTGATCAACAACAGAACACCGACAATCAAGTATTTTCATATATTTGGATGTAAGTGTTTCGTGCTTAACGATAGAGAGAATCTGAACAAATTCAGTGCTAAGGCGAACGAAGGCATCTTCATTGGCTACTCTTCAACATCTGCAGCATATCGTGTCTATCTTAAGAATTCAAAGACAGTCGTTGAGAGCGTCAATGTAACATTCGATGAAGAAATGGCTTCTGAACAACTCAGTTCAGAACTCGTGATCACTGGAGTATTAGCTTCTGGACAGATCAGTCCAGAACCTGTTTCTATAAAGAACAATTCGGATAATGCTTCTACTTCACTTTCACATTTATCTGATTTAGATTTGTTATTTGAATTCTTTTATGATGAGTTTCTAGGATCTAATTTGCCTAAATCTGTTGTGACTGACAGGTCTGAAGACAAAAGTTGCAATCATCTAGTCACTTCAGGAGTTATAACTGAAATTGTTTCCCCCGTTCAGTCAGAAACTCACATTCTAAAATCTACTCCTACAGTTAAAGATGTACAATTAACTGCTGAGCCAGAAGTAACTGTATCAGTTGGGTGTGATACACTGTCTACTCAACAGCCAGAGTCTGTTGTTCCAACTGATGCTTCTGCACCAGAAATTTCAACTGCAAACCCCCCTCCAACTATTCAAACTGAAGAGCCTGATAGTGGATTTAAAGATGATAATTATGATCAATCAGTATCTAATCCACTCCCTCATGAGCATCGCTGGATCAAAGAGCGTCCTTTTCACCAAGTAATTGGAGATCTAAACAAGCCAGTGCAAACTAGGTCATCGACCTTGAATCAATGTATACATGACTCATTCCTCAGCAAGATAGAGCCCACACGTGTATCAGAGGCTTTAGCTGATTCGGATTGGGTATCTGTTATGCAAGAAGAATTAAATCAGTTTGAAGCCCTGAAGGTCTGGAGATTAGTTCTAAAACCGGAAGGAAAATCCGTAATTGGCACTAAATGGGTATTCAAGAATAAAAAGGATGAAGATGATATTGTCATAAGAAATAAAGCAAGACTTGTTGCCAAAGGTTACCGGCAAGAGGAAGGCATAGACTATGATGAGACATATGCTCCAGTAGCATGTATAGAGTCAATCCGCATGTTTCTAGCCTACGCAGATCACAAGAATTTCACAGTCTACCAGATGGACGTGAAAATGGCCTTTCTGAATGGCATTCTTAAGGAGGAAGTATATGTGTCTCAACCAGAAGGGTTCGTAAATCCAAATAAGCCAGATCATGTCTACATCTTGGATAAAGCCCTGTATGGTTTGAAACAAGCTCCTCGCGCATGGTATGATGTTCTATCTAAATTCTTGGTCAAGTCAGGTTTTTCCAAAGGTAAAATCGATACCACTTTGTTCATCAAAAAAGAAAAAGCCGATATCATCCTTATTCAAATATATGTTGATGATATAATATTTGGTTCTACAAATTCTAAATACTGCAAAAACTTTTCTAACCTCATGGTGTCACGTTTTCAAATGAGTATGATGGGAGAGATGAATTTCTTTCGCGGATTACAAGTTAAACAGTTTTCAACAGGGATTTTAATTAACCAATCTAAGTACATTTTGGATATTCTTCGGAAATTTAAAATGGAAAATTGTAAACCAATTGGAACCCCGATGGCACCAGGTACTAAGATTAGCACTGATCCTTCGGGTAAAAGTGTTGATGTTAGGACTTATAGAGGTATGATAGGATCGTTAATGTATCTTACTTCAAGTAGGCCAGATATTATGTTTTCAACATGCTTATGTTCTAGATATCAGGCTGCTCCTAAAGAATCCCATTTGGCTGCTGTCAAAAGGATTTTTAGGTATCTGAAGGGGACTGCAGATCTTGGTCTGTGGTATCCTAAGGATACTGGGTTTCAACTGACTGCCTATTCAAATGCAGATCATGCAGGTTGCATGTTGGACAGAAAGAGTACTTCAGGTCACATTCAATTTCTTGGAGATAAGCTCGTTAGCTGGGCATCAAAGAAACAATTATGCGTTTCCACATCGACTGCTGAAGCAGAGTGTGAAGCTGCTGCCAGTTGCTGCTCTCAGGTTTTGTGGATGAGAACACAGCTGCGAGACTATGGATTCAAGTTTGATAAAATACCGATCTATTGTGACTCGAAGAGTGCAATCGCGATATCTTCTAATCCTGTCCAGCATACGAAAACCAAACACATTGACGTCAGGTATCATTTTATCAAAGATAATATAGAAAAAGGAACAATTGAACTTTATTTTGTAAAAACAGATTATCAGCTTGCAGATTTATTTACCAAACCCTTGGATGAAAAGAGATTTAATTTTGTTGTCTCTAAGCTTGGTATACTAAATCTTAAGACATAATCGGTTGTTACCTAATAAAGTTAAGTATTGTTATTTTTCATCATTTTCTTTATCATTATTTCTGAAAGATATCTGCACTTTACAAGTTCGTTCATGATCTCAGGGGGAGAGTGAGATGCACTTTAAGATGATCTACATTCTTTTGAGGGGGAGCATATCTAATTTCTGCATTTTACTTAACTAACAAATTTTTATGATGCATGATTTTAGGGGGAGCATATAAGTCATATCAAAAGGAGTAAGACTATGATTTCTGATTATTTCAGATCAAAACTCGTACTTTAAACTGTTTTACTGCTTTATGTCTTTTAATTTTGAATATTTTTTTGTGAATAAAAGTTGCTTTGACATGACTTTGAGACTTGTGCAGAATGAGAGAAAGCTATCAAGATCATATCTTTATGACTTCAGCTGACTTCATGAGATTTAAGACTGCATAGAAAGGTTAAAATGCTTATCTTATTCTCATATATGATTGAAAGAAGGACGACTTTCAATCATATGAAAACATATTCTTAAATGTTCAAATCACTTCCCGATTCTTAAAAAGATTTCATGAATTGGATGTGTGATTTTAACTGTTTTCATTTTTATTTTGAGCTTCAATGATTAATAAACCGTGTGTTTCCAAAGATAAATACTTGCGTATTGTCTTTTCTACATACTTTCAAGTATTCACACACATCGGTTTAATTTTTGTTCAAATTGTTCTTACCATGTCTCATATTGAAACATATTTTCGATGGTAAGAAACCCCGCTTGTATTCAAATAATCTTTGAGCGTCATTTCATTTCGAAACGTTCATTTCAAGTATGTCTGTATTTTGATTCGTATGGACAATATTCATTATTCTTGACCATAAGCATTAACTGATATATCATTTCATTTCTGATCATTTTCATACAATGTCAGATTTTCAAACAAGTCTTTTGCATTCATATCTATTCATTCAATATACTTGTTTGAAAATACTTTAATGTCTAAAAATGCTCATATTTTCATGATTATATCTCTGAGCATATTCACATCTGACATTTGTATATGAGCTTTAACTGATAAATCTAAATTATCTGAGCAACACATGATTTCTAGGACAATATGGGTTCTTTGTGCTAGGAATAAACTGAACTTCTATGGAATCACGTTAACCAGTGATTTCTACCCAAGAATTTAATCTATAGAGATTGAGTGTGAGGAGTCTAAAAGAAATGAGTGTGAGTTGTGTGTTGAAGGAAAATGGAAATGAGAGTTTGGTTAGAAGTGAGCTTATTGTTCAAAAGAAAGAGGGTGAGAGATCAAAGTAAAAGAATATCAGACTCTGCACCAACTACTTTCTGAGCCGGACAGCCACATTACTAGCGTTTCACAATCCTTTGGTGAACGTTATTGAAACAGGCAACTAGCCCATGCCAACTCTTGTTCAAAACCCCACCAGCCACTCATTTTCTTGTCAAAAAGAAAATGTTTCAAATTTTCAAGGGGACGCAACACATATGCTATCTGGTTTTCATTTGAAAAATCTGGATATTGAAAAAGAAGGAAGTCTGCCCCACCTTCGCACTTCAATCATGCACTTACAACCTGTATTTATCTACTGTTGTCTCAGTGGTTTACACTATGTTGAGCCTTTATAAAAATCAATTAATCGTGCTTAATTCTTTCTACACTTGCACGAACACATAAAGAATTTGTTTCTTTGTCATAACATTCATAGAAATTGCCTTTGTGGTGTTTCGATGATTGGATGGAAGCCCTGGGGGAGTGAACATCAAAAAGCTCCTTTATATTGTGTATTCGTTACACACAATGACTTTGTGTTACTGACAGGCATTTTAACTGATTCATTTGTTGATTCAGGTGTTACATTCCTATTTTGTCTAGATTTGAAAAGATCTGGATGAATACATTGTTTGAATTGGCAAAGAATCAGAGGCTCGTAAACAAATCAGTGGTCAGACTGGATACAGACATTTCTTACTGAAAGTTTTGATGATATTGATGCTCATTTCATCAAAAAGGGGGAGATGGTACAAGAAATGTTAAAGTTGTTAAAGTTTTGGGAGATGTGTTTTTTAAAAGAAATGTCCAAGTCAGAAGATTCAAAGTAAAGATTTGAAGAAGATCACAGAATTTCTAATGATGTGCTGATTTTGAGGAAATTTTATTTGAAGATTATTTGCTAAAGCAATCCGAGCTGAATATGATGATAATTTCTTTCTGAAGTCTGAAAGAATTGTGATATTACTTAAGAGATTGTTGAAGATCTTGTTTATTATATTTGGGGAGATTGTTATATTTTTCGAAGACAGACTTGGGAAGATTACAATGTTAAAGGGAGAGATTGCATCTGACAGAGCTGAAAAGAGAAGACTGAATTGTAAGATCTTTTAACAGTGATCTTGAATCCAAAGGGGGAGATTGTTAGAGCATGAATTATGTTGGATACAAGATCATGAAGACTAAAGTCAAAGTTCAAGAAGTCAATGCTGAGAAAGTCAACTCTCATTAAAAGTCAAAGTTGTTTTGTAATAAAGTCAAAGTCAAATCCTTTGTATTTTGTTTCCTTGTATTTTAGTTGTTGGTTTAAATAGTTTGTTTTTCTTGTATTTTGTTAGATGACTAGTTGAGAAAAACGTATCCAGAGAGAATTCTAGAGTGAGAAAGAGGAGTCTAGAGAGAGAAAGTCAAGAACAGAGTTGTAAATCATTTGATATTGTGAATTGAATCAAACAGGTAGTTAATCATATCTTGTTTTGTTGATTTGATTGTGATTAGAATCTAGAAACAAGACACACAGGTGTTCTAACTTGTCTTTTGGTAATCCAAATTCACATCTTCCGTTGGTGCAATCTTAGCCTAAGAGTGTGTGATTAGGCTTGGACTTCAGGTGAATTTATCTTACTATTTTGGCAAATGATCACTTCTATTTATGTTGAAGTTGTTTTACATCTTGAATTTGTGTTACATATTTTATATGCAAGATTTGAGTATTGTAAAGTATGAGTCCATTATATGGGTGTGTGTGTAATGTTGTCATGATCAATAGAAGGTGTGTACCCGAATAGAGCACATGAATTTGTTTTATGTACTCATAATAAAGGCGGGTGTGTAGACTAGTGGTTTAGTCACAGGTGTGTGTGACCCTAAGTATGTACGACCGTTGCAACGTGTGTCGATGTGTTTAATTACACTAGTGTGGCAATTTGTTGTTTTCTATTATGTTCTTAAACCATTGTTTACTGTGTGAATTATCGTGTTCAAGGGAATTCACTAGACCTTTGATCTAACCCTCACTTTTATGAATCTCAGCAGTAGTACTTTATTTTTCGTTGCAACTTATGAGATGGATTTGGAATTATAGACTTTTATTCAGTATTCTTCCCGGTTTGGCAATGGTTATTTTATGTCTATTTTGGGTTTGTGGTTGTTACATATTTGTTCCATATATTTTTTTTAAATATGTGTAGTTTCACCAAAATCATAAGAATATCAAATACTTATTTTCAACACAAGATCCCTATTTCCTTTTATCAAATCATTAATTTCATGGTTTCTAGAACGGCTTGAAGTTAAATAATCACTACTACAAATTATACTTTTATAATGGTTGTTTTGGGCTTTATACGCGGTTTTGGAACCGCGTATATCGCGGGTGCTTGTAAAAGTATCGGGCTTTTATATGCGGTTCCAAAACCGCGTATAAAACTCAACTTTTATACACGGTTTCAAAACCGTTTAGAAAAGTAATATTAACCGCGTATAAAAGCACTGTTCTAAAAAACTCGCCGCACAGCCACCATGGCGCGCCATGGCACCAAGGCTTGTGTCTCACGCCACGTTAAGCTCGTGGCACGCCATGGCCTAATGCGCAGTTTTTGTAATGCAATATTTGGTATTTTTTATGTTTTTAATGTCTTATTTGCGGGTTTTTAATATATATAACCTAATTTAACTTGTTTATTACTATTGACTCATTGAATAACAAGCCAAAACATATGTTTTTATATAAAATATTATATATAAATTAGAAATTTGACGCCATAAGTCAAGCTTTGAAAACGCCAAGGCTTCGCCATGGCTCCTAAGGCTTGAGGCTTGGCCTCACCGCCACGCCTCACGCCATTTAGAACCTTGTATAAAAGTGACAATCTTACACGGTTTTAGATGAAACCGTTTAAAAAATCCCTTCTAACCGTTTATAAAAGTATTTATCTTACACGGTTTAAAAAATCTCTGCTAACCGTTTATAAAAGTCTATATCTTACATGGTTTTTTGCTAAAACTGTTTACAATTGTATTAATTTTTCACGGTTTTCATAACAAAACCGCGTATAAATGTAACCATTAATAAAAAAAAACTGCACACATTTGTACACGGTTCTTTTACTAAAACCGCGTATAATGAGTTATATTTTTATTTTTAATATTTTCCTCGATTTTGTTCACTACAAAAAAGGACCCTATCAATGACGGAATATTCCGTCGCTAAAAGTCAGTTTCGTCGCTAATCCGTCGCTGAAAGTCCGTCGCTTAATATGTGGTAGGTAATGCTTATCAGCGACGGATTAACAACGGAAATCAACGACGGATTAGCAACGGCTACTATTCAGTGACGGATCAACGACGGATTATACTAGCGACGGATTTAGCGACGGATTTAGCGACGGATTTAGCGACAGAAATTATTAACGACGGCCACTTTTAGCTACGGATTTCCATCACTAATTCCGTCGCTAATTTAAAAAAAATTAAAAAAAATAAATTGAAAAATCAGCATTTCCTGTATTTTATACAAATAACCTCTTCCCAATCTGTACAAGCTTCTTCCAAAGCATATTATATATATATATATATATATATATATATATATATATATATATATACTAGTTGGGTGCCCGCGCAATGCGGCGGGACGCAAATTCGTCTAGATGTATTCAAGGGAACACGTGAAATCCATCTAAACAAGGAATATAAAGGCACCAAATGTGTTAAGAATTTGCCGGCTGCAACCACACACGTGTATGCAGAAGCAGAAGCAGAACCAGAAGTCCAGCACTGTCTGGAGTGTTAAAGTTGGACCCATCCACGTTTACAGGGGCATATTCTTCTTCTCGTAATACCTATGTAAGAAAAAGACAGGAAAAGTGAGATTTTTCCATACATAGTGTATTATCTTTGAGTAACAAGTATCATTTATTTCATTCTCGCTTACTACGTACAATAAAGTTTGATCAGTTGTTGAATCCTTCGATTAGTAGTTAAAGTGAATGAGCTAGAATGTTCTTATAGAGAGCCCAAATGACAAAGTAGACATTGAGTCTCAAAAGCACAGTTACCCCAGGTCAAGAAATGGGACAGAAATCGAGTCTAAAACAAGACATTAATGGAAGTGCATTTAATTCCCTTCTAAACCGCGATAAGATATACCAGATCAATTCCCTTCTAAACCGCGCAATTAATGGAAATGCATTTAATTAAAAATGATCAACTCTACCTATATATATAATTTCCCCCATCTTTAAATTCTAATAAAGATAGGACATGAAATCTAATAAAGTTATATATATAATTGTTAAATAATTAACCAATAACTCTCAATGATGGCAATTACTAGCTGCCAGAATGGGGATTTTTGGATGATAGGAAGGCAAAAGCATAATGTGACAACTAAAAGTCATATCCAAAAATAACAATAACAACAAATACGTGATGTATTATTAGTTGTTGCCATCAACTGGGAAATAACTTGTGCACCAACCACATTTGCAAACATTGTGGCAGATTCTCTGTGATCCTCTGTAATTCCAACATACAACATATCGTCCAGCCTTTTCTGCAGGAAACCACCATTGCAAGGTAAGGGAAAACATCACCGAGTAATACGGATGAAAAATTTTTGGGGGCAACATATAGCATCTTTATCATTACCTTTGCAACCTTAAGCACATGTTTTCCAAGAACTAACACACTGGCGCAGTTCATGTGCCCCTCTAATATTAGAATTATTCGTCAAACCTGCAAGGCTGCAACCTTTACCAAAAACAATTAACCATAACAAAAGCTTTTGTTGCCAGTCTATAAATGCTCCTTTTAAGTTAAAAATTTATAACTTTGGCATGAGACTGATTAAATGGTGAAGATTTAGACAAATGCATTAGACTTCGTCTTAATTGAATTGTCACCAACAAAAGTAAAATTCAAATGTGACCCATTTCAGCGATTATTAGACTTCTATATCAGTAACATGATTAAGCTCAATCTACTTGGCTGACAAATTTTCATATAGTTCATTGTGAACAAGGTCCAGAGCTACAGGGTAATGAATGTATTCATGTAACGGCATAACAAATAATAAGGTTATATATATCATTGCCATAAACATAAGTTGCAAGTGTTTACTGAAAAGAGCATAAAAAAGTTGCAAGTGTTTACATAGATCAACTGAAGTAGTAGAATCATCTATGACAAATAATCAATATGGAAGAACTTTGGAAATCCAGATCAAAAGCCAATCTTTTAATCTTTTAAATACATGGAAAAGGAAGCCAAACCCTGCCCTTGACATCATATTTTGTTATAGATTTTTGTATAAGAAATGAGTACAACTGTTAGATTTATATAATTACTCAGTCTCACACATCTCATCTTATTAAGATCAATGTCACCCCTTCCCAACTTTGTTGAGGGTCTTCCCTCTATCTACATTCACATGTGGTACAAAAACTCAACCTTTTTCAAATACACAACAAATCAGAAAACAGTCAATAAATTGCCAAGGCTAGTTATTTTCGTGATAAATGTTTAAACATACATATCCGCGAGAATAAATCCTCCCTCATCCAAGGAACCAGATACTTCCAATTCCAAAACCTAATATTTTCGTAACACAATCCATACTATATGTAGTTTCTAAAGTAAATATGGTACCTGTCAACAGACAGCAAGTTCTTCAATCAGCTCCTGTGTAGAATTTGAGAATTAAGACCAAAGGTGCAGAAAGTGTTGACACTGTGTTTGAACGTGCAGGTCTGCAAAAGGAAAAATTCGAAGAAATAACTAGCTGTTCAGCTGCTTCTCGTATTCTAGAAAAAAAATCGAAGAAAAATAACAGGTTGTGCAGGTCAATATGTGCTTCTGTTGATGCATTTGACAATCGAAGAAAAAAGTCGATTTCAACAATCGATGGTACCTGAGATTTCAACAACAATCAACTTCACATTTATTCAACTGTCGATTTCAACAATCGATGTCAACTGTACCATCGATTTCAACTGTTGATGTCGATTTCAACAATCGATTTCAACAATCGACATAAGAAGAAGTCGATTTCACATAAGAAGAAGTCGAAGAAGTCGATTGGTACCTGAGATTTCACATAATAAACCCTAAACATTCGAGACGGACAGAAATCGAACCTGAGATAGAGAGCCCATTGAGCAGAAATCGAACGAGGCATTGAGCATAAATCGAACAAAGATAGAGAAATCGAGCCATTGAGAAGAAATACAAGCAAATGAGAAGTCGAACCTGGGTTGGTCTCGTGAGGATGGAGAAGCCGAACGTGAAGATGGAGAAGTCGACTTTTTGTTTATTTGGGTTAGGGTCTAATAAATTAGGTGAAATAGGAAAAGTAAAAGTATAAGAAAAAGAAAAAGAAAAAGAGGGAAAGGATATTTAAAATTTTGGGATTTTAGGAGGGAAATAAGGAACACTAAAATCTATATCTATATCTATACTATATTATAAAGTACGGATAAAAAACTCTTAAATACAAATTATTAGGCATAAGGTACCATCATTTTATGCAATATTTTAAAAATCTCTTAATTTACAAGTATCAAAGCACAATATACATATTACTACTGCAGGTTTCTAACACCCACCAATTTGGTATGTGCAGGACCTTCCTTTTAGGCAGACCTTTCCATGTATCACTATTAATTAATATATTATATTACTATAATATAATTTTGTTTTAATTATATTATTAAATATGTAATTAAAATATATAAGATAATCATTGAAATATAACAAAATACTTAATTTTTTTATATAAAAAATATTATATTATTAAGCCTAAATTAAACAAATTTATAAAAAAAAAACATTATCACTTTCTCAAAACCATCCAAAATCGTACTGTAAATCGACAAAAAAATAAAATGAAACATTAAAATTGTGATATATTTCGATGCATTGCGCGAGTACGCTTCTAGTTTTTAATAATAAGACTTTTAGTTGTCTTTAAGAAATATGAAAATTTTTATTAGTCTTTTTTTAAGCTTGAGATTTTCTTTTGTCTAACATATAATTAATTAAGTCTAAAACAATTATCTTATATTTTTTTAAATCTTTTTAAAATTCAAGTTTACAACTTATTTTGTCTTGATGGTCGTATTAGACTCAATAGTTATTCATAAACTGTATTGGATATTCATGGATTTTGATGGTTCTTAATGTATCGAGTCGAGATTAGACTAGAACCACCACTAATGAGATACACTGAATCGATTTTCTTATAAAGTGAGGGATGGGGTTTGTGGGCTTCCTATATGTTTGTATTGGGTTTTAGGGAATTATGGACTTCCTATATGTTTGTAATGGCCTTGAGGCCTTCTATGACTGTTAATTAACCATATTGGGCCATTATGGGCTTCCTATATGTTTTTATTGGGCGTTGGGGGTTTGGTGACTCTTAATGAATTGTATTAAAGCCCAATAGATCCATTAAGGCCCGATGAAACCCTTTAAAGTCTGTTAGATCCATTAAGGCCCAATTAAACCCTTTAAAGTCCAATAGAACCCTTTAAAGCTTGATAGATCCATTAAGGCCCAATGAAACCCTTTAAAGCCTAGTATAACCCTTTAAAGCCCGATGGATCCATTAAGGCCTAATGAAACCCTTTAAAATCCAATGAAAACCTTTAAAGCCCGATAGATCCACTAAGGCCCAATGAAACCCTTTAAAGCCCAATAGAACCCTTTAAAGTCCGATATATACATTAAGGCCCAATGAAACTCTTTAAAGGTCAATAAAACCGATTAAAGCCCAATATAATTAATTAAAGCCCAATAGATCCTTTAATGCCCAATTAAACCCTTTAAAGTCCAATGAAAGTCTTTAAAGTCCGATAGATACATTAAGGCCCATTGAAACCCTTTAAAGCCCAATGAAACCCTTTAAAGCCCAAAAAAACCCCTTAAATCCCGATAGATCCATTAAGACTCAATGAAACTCTTTAAAACAAAAAATAACCTTTTAAAGCCCGATAGATCCATTAAGACCCAATGAAACTTTTTAAAGACCAATATAACCGATTAATAAAGTCTTGTAGAATTAATTAAAGCCCTATAGATCCATTAAGGCCCAATGAAGCCCTCTAAAGTCCAATGAAACCATTTAAAGCCCAATGGATACCTTTAAACCCCTATAGATCCATTAAGGCCAATGAAACTCTTTAAAGCCCAATAGAACCCCTTAAAGCCCGATAGCTTCATTAAGGCCCATTGAAACCCTTTATAGCACCAATAGAGCCATTTAAAGCCCGATATATTCATTAATGCCTAATGACACCGTTTAAAGCCCAATAAAACCCCATATAGGTCCAATAAAACCTTTAAACCAGATATATCCATTAAGGTCCAATAGAACCTTTAAACCCAATACACATGCATACAACACATATATACATCATATGCGATTACCAAACAACACACACATTATCTATACATTCATATCAACATGTATACACATATAGAACACTATACATAGATCCATCGTGGTTTAGCAAACATGTATACATACATACACACACACACATATATATACACATATAACACAAATCCATGGATATATATATATATATAACACATACACATACACATACACATGCATACATATAACACAAACGTGATAAAATAAGAAAAATAAAAAATTTCGTCGCTAATCCGTCACTAATTAGCGACGGATTAGTGACGGATTCTAAGTTCCGTCGCTAATCCGTCGCTAATTAGTGACGGATTAGCGACGAAATCTATTTAAAAAATAAATAAAAAAGAAAATCCACGTGTTCGTCGCTAATCCGTCGCTAATTAGTGACGGATTAGCGACGGACACGTGGGTTTTCTTTTTTATTTATTTTTTAAATAGATTCCGTTGCTAATCCGTCACTAATCCGTCACTAATTAGTGACGGAAATTTCCGTCACTGATTTTCGTCACTGATACCCCTTTTTCTAGTAGTGGTACCATCCATTATTCCAAATGTTGGTGAAGTTGCATTATATCGATATGCTAAATTTCCAAATACGATTCATATTCGAATAATGGAACATTTCAAACACAATTCCAAATACAAAAATCAGCTAGACGCATAAATGTAGCATCTCGAAGTAACCATTAATTAACCATTAAACTTTAAAAATCATCAACGTAAACGTAATATCTCAAAGTAACCAAACATTCTATTATTTTTCATCGTATAATAAGTCTAATAATTCTTAAAACAACCCCCCCCCCCTAATTCATTACCACATTTTACTCTCTTTCATACGCTTCAAAGTGAACGATCTCGCAATATTGCAAGCAATCTCTTCTACTTGTGTAATTGTGAAATGATCCGTGGTTGTCCATGTGTCCTATAAATAAATTTGAAAGTAGGTGTTATTATAATTAAAGTGTTTTTTACAATATATAAATAAAATTTAAGAAACACGTACCTTGAGAGAGGAGGCATATTGTTCATGCATTACAAATTGGAAGATTTGCTTCACTACATAGTAACCACACTCCCAACCATCTTGTTGTTGATTATATTAAAGTGTAAAAAAATTAGTGATTAAACATATTAAAGTACGAAATAAATTATTGGGATATATAAATTATACCTTGTTTAATCTCCATGTAACCGAAGTGTTGGCTTGAGAAGACCATGTGGCATGATTATACTTTGCAATGGCCCTAAATGAAAAGTAACAAAACATTTGTGTTAATAGTCGATTACTATATAAATAAACATCAATAGTATACTAAAGCAACACATTACTTACATGCCAATTAGGTATTTGATCTTGTAAGTTTCGGCTGTCTTTCCGTTTGTCATCATCGAATCTAATACATAGACCAAGCTACATCTAGGCCTAATGATTAGTAGCGACCAATGGTGCCTAAAAATGTTCAAAATGGTAACTTAAAGTGTAAAATGTATATTATTATTATTATTATAATAGTAAGATATATAAGTATATATCTTACCCCTGTGAGTATGGTGCCAAAAAAAACTCCTTTTTCTTTTCGGGGCATAATCGTTGCCAAAATTTTGTTTGTGACACGAATATCATCCCATCCAATTTCAATTGCATTTATTGCCTCGGTGCTATAAACGCACACTTGTTCCTTGAATTTTGAGATACTATCTTGTGTAAATCCCTGAAAACATTAAAATATGATAAATATATTGGATATTGTGAATATGCATACCTTCTTAATTGATAAGACATATATATATATAAATATCGACTTACGCTAGATACCAAGCGATGATATTCTGGTCGAGCCACCCATTCGTCATTAATAACTTCAAGTCATCGTACTCGACCCCTATGTGCATAGACGTATGGCCAAGGACCCCTACCTCGACCAGAACCGTAACCCCAGTCGTCGGAAATTCTTTGCTAGAATGTAGGCGTTGAAATAACTCCTTCATCACGAGCGGTCGATCCTGCATTAATTTGGGCAACGGCTTGGTCTTCTTAACTATTTTTTTATTTTTCTGTGGCCCGGATGCAGTGACTACTCTCTTCGAATGTGCCTCGTCATCTTTTTGTACCTACATTAATATTCCATTTGATTGAAAATTCAATACTGTTAGGGAGATGAAACATGCATAGACTTAAGGGTTGAGCGAATACGTGAGGGTGGATAGGCACAGTCGTGGGTGTCACTTGGGAGGCGGTCACAACCTTGTTTGAATGGGCCACACCTTCCTTTTGTACGTGAGGCAGAATAAGCTCACTCGTTGGTGGGGCAGATGTCACCGATTTATTGGCAGTGGCCTATTAAGAAAACAACAATAATGTTAGTAAACATGACATGTATTGGAAAAATCTTACTGTAATCTAACATAAAAAGTAAAGCACATGACATGTATATACCTATCGCAACACCACATAACGTATCTCCCACTGGATGAAGTTCTTTTTTTTTGGTAAAGGAGTATCCCAGACCACTTTGGGCCCGGACTAATCTCCTGGAAAACAGGCCTATGGCCTACGGGCATTCATCCCGTGGCCACAATGTTGTGAGTGGGGCTCGAACCTGAGCAACAGCTATGAAGTCCCCAGGCTCTTACCACCACGCCACAACCTTGTTGTTCCACTGGATGAAGTTCCCAATAGCTTGACCTAGTTTTTCAATATCAACATTTGGCATGGGCACCGGGAGGTCATACTCTTCACATCCATCCATAACCATGTCAACTTGAACCTTCATGAACCCCTCCTCCAACGGATTACCATGAAGAACGTCCGTCGATAAAGGATAGGCCAACCCCTTAGCAACTAGTATTTTGGGACCCCTGCACTGGAAAACTAAATCGCAATTTGTAGCTTCCTGAAAACGAAACACATAAACATCATAATTTTAAAAAAATAATTCATTTCAAACTTCTAAAATTGTAATCAAGCTCCCAAATTTCCTGAATTATGTCGTAATACGAGTCTTTGGTGATCCTCGACCTAGCATCATTGTTCGATCTAGAGAACTCTGTCGTTGTGGCTATTAGTGTCACCCCGCTATTTTACAATGTACTTTTGTCATCTTATTTTATGGTGTAGAACGTGTATCCATTAATGTCGTATCCTTGGAATGTTGACACAACATGTACAGGACCATACGTCAAATGTTCCACAACTTGATCAACTTTTTCTCCCCCATAATTTTGTTTCACTCTTTCTTTCAACCAGGTTGCAAATATTCTGTTATGCTCAGTAACGACCCATTTATCGCTCTTCAATGGGTTCATTTCGTGCAACATTGCCATGTGCTCATTTACGTAGGGAGCAATTGCGGTTAGGTTCTGTAACACGAAAAAAATGTGCATTATGTAACTCAGCATGTTCTGGAGTGATAAACTTTTTACCAATCGTTCCAACCCCTCCAAGCCTACCTTCATGTCGAGATTGCGGGATTCCAATATTTTTTACACCGGCCAGATAGTCTGTACATAAATCAATCACCTCCTCGGAAGCATATCCTTCAACAATGCTTCCTTCGGGTCGAGATCGGTTCCTTACATACCCCTTTAGAAAACCCATATATCTCTCGAATGGATACATGTACCGTAGGAAGACAGGACTGCAAAACTTTCTTTCTTCAACAATGTGAGACACCAGGTGTACCATCACATCGAAAAATGAGGGCGGGAAGTACATCTCAAGTTGGCATAGAGTGATGATAATACCTTTTTGCCATGAATCCAACACCTATGGATCGATCACTTTCGAATGAATCATGTTAAAGAACAAGTAAAGCTTAGTAATTGTGTGTCGGATGTGGTCTGGTAATATACCATGAATTGCAATTGGAATCATGTGTGTCATCAAAACATGACAATCATGCGACTTCATACCAAGCAATTTCAAGTCCTTCATCGACACTAGCTACTTAATGTTCGCAGAATATCCAGATGGAACTTTGATATCATGCAAGCACTGACAGTGACGGTCCACAATACTATGATCAAGTTCTTATCGACAATAACAATAACAAGATTACCAACCTGTTTGATTAATATTCAATGATTACAAGGTTTGGTGATTTCGGTTTAAAGCTCTCTTGATGTTCTCTCTCTGATTTACACCGTGAGTGTGTGTGTAATATGTGATCTGATACTTGACTTCTCAAACACACTAACAATATAATATCTAAACATAGATATTATAAAATAAACTAATATCTAACTTAATATCTAAATAACTAATATCTAGATATTTAATCTAATAATAAAATACTAAAAACAATACTTTGACATTTTATTACAAACGACATTAGACTAATATTTAAGAGTCGACTTTCCGGCTTTAGCTTCAGATTGCGATCTTCAGATTGGATGATCTTGAATCCAATGAGACTGTGCTCTAACAATCTCCCCCTTTGGATCAAGATCATTACTAAAAAGATTTATCAATTCAGTCTTCTTTTTCAGCTCAGAAGATACAATCTATAATAATCTCCAGGTTTAGATCAGAATTCTTTAGCAAAGTATCTTCAAAGAAAATTTCTCTAAAATCAGCATGTCTTCAGAATACTTTGATCTCTTGCATTTCTTGGTTAGCTTATCTCTTCTTCAATGTCTCTTGAGACACAACTTGTAATGGACATTTCTTCAGACTTTAGGTTCTCCCCCTTTTGATGAAAAGAGCAACGCTTTCATCAAAACTGGCAACAAGAAATGTCTTCCACTTGGAGCTTTTGATCCGTCGATTCAAAAAGATATGCATCCAGATTTTTGCAAATCCAAACAAAATAATCGTGTAACACCTGAATCAACTAATGAATCAGTTAACATGCCTGTCAGTAACACTAAGTCACTGTGTGTAACGAATACACATTGTAAATGAGCTTTTTGATGTTCACTCCCCCAGGGCTTCCATTCAATCATCGAAACACCACAAAGGTAATTTCTATAAACGTTATAACAAAGAAACTAATTCCTTGTGTGTTCGTGCATGTGATAGAAAGAATTTAGCACAGATGATTGCTTATAGGCTCAAAATTGTGTAAACCACTGAGACAACAGTAAGTTAAACATAGACTCAATGTGCATGATTGAAGTGCGAAGGTGGGGCAGACTTCCTTCTTTTCAATATCCAGATTTTCCAAATGAAAATCAGATAACAAATGTGTTGCTTCCCCTTTGAAAATGTGAAACACTTTCCTGTTGAGAAGAAAATGAGTAGTTGGTGAGGTTTGATCAAGAGTTGGCATGGGCTAGTTGCTTGTTTCAATAATGTTCACGAAAAATTGTGAAACACTAGTAATATGGCTGCCCGACTCAGAAAAAGTTGGTACAGAGTTCTGATATTCTTTTAACTCTGTTCTCACACCCTCTTTCTTTTAAACATTTAGCTTACTCTAACCAAACTTTCTTTCTTTCTTTGTTTGACACACTCATTTCTTTTCGAATTCTCACACTCAATCACTATGGATTAACTTCTTGGGTAGAAATCACTGGTTAAGGTGATTCCATTGAAGTTGTGTTAAGTCCTAGCACAATGAAATCATGTTTTCCTATGATGTACATGATGCTCAATATGGTTTAACTATTTCAGTTAAAGCACAATGTAGATCTTGAAAACATTTAAAAGTCACACTTCCAATTCATGAAATCGGTTTAAGATTCTGGAAGTGGTTTGAACATTTAAGAACAATGTTTTCTATGATTGAAAGTTGTCCACTTTTCAACCATATATGAGATGAAGATAAAGGATTATACCTTTACGTGTGATCTTACATCTCATGAAGCTAAGCTTAAATTCATAAAGATATGATCTTGTAAGCATCTCTCAAAAACTGCAAAAGTCTTATGTCATAGTCAAAGCTAAATTATTCACTGAAAATGAAAATGAAAATGAGAAAAAGCAGTAAAACGATTAAAGTATGAGTTCTGATCATAAATAATCAGAATTCATTTCCATACTCCTTTGACTTGAAGAGCTCCCCCTAAAATCATGCATTACAAAAATTTGGCATAAAAGGTAAATGCAAAAATTAGGTAGACTTCTCCTCAATACTATTGACCATGTATGAGTTTCTTCTCATACTCCCCCTTGGATCATGAACAGAATATTTGAATAGCAGATATCATTCAGAAATAAGAATGAAGAAATGATGAAAAAGTATACAATTAGGAAACTTTGATAGGTAACTATTGATTATGTCTTAAGATTTAGCATACCAAGCTTAGAGACAAGAAAATGGAATCTCTTTTCGTCCAAGGGTTTGGTAAACAAATCTGCAAGCTGATAATCATTTTTTACAAAGAAAAGTTCAATTGTGCCTTTTTCGATATGATCTTTGATAAAATGATACCTGACATCTATATGTTTTGTCTTGGTGTGCTGAACAGGATTCGCCGTTATCGCGATGGCGCTCTTTGAGTCACAGTAGATCGGGATTTTGTTGAAGTGAAAACCATAGTCATGCAGTTGTGTTCTCATCCATAAGACCTGAGAACAGCAGCTAGCAGCAGCTACATATTCTGCTTCGGTCGTTGAAGTTGAAACACAAAGTTGTTTCTTCGATGCCCAACTTACGAGTTTATCACCGAGGAACTGTATATGACCTGACGTGCTCTTCCTGTCTAGCATATAACCAACATGATCTGCATCTGTATATGTTGTTAGTTCAAAGCTAGTATCTTTAGGATACCACAGACCAAGATCTGCAGTCCCCTTCAGATACCTAAAAATGCGCTTAACTGCAGACACATGGGATTCTTTAGGATTAGCCTGATATCGAGCACATAAGCATGTTGAAAACATTATATCTGGCCTACTAGAAGTAAGATACATCAAAGAACCTATCATCCCTCTATAAGTCCTAACATCAACAACCTTTCCAGAAGGATCGGTGCCAATCTTAGTACCTGGTGCCATTGGGGTACCAATCGGTTTAGAATTTTCCATTTTGAACTTCCGAAGAATTTCAAGAATGTATTTAGATTGATTGATAAAAATCCCCGTCGAAAATTGTTTGACTTGTAATCCGAGAAAGAAATTCATCTCTCCCATCATATTCATCTGAAATCTTGACACCATAAGGTTTGAAAAATTCTTACAGTACTTAGGATTTGTAGAGCCAAAAATAATATCATCCATATAGATTTGAATAAGAATGATATCGGCTTTCTCCTTTTTAATTAACAAAGTGGTATCTACCGTACCTTTTGTAAAACCAGACTTGACTACAAATTGAGATAGGACATCATACCAGGCGCGAGGAGCTTGTTTTAGTCCATAGAGTGCTTTGTCGAGAATGTAGACATGATTCGGTTTCTCTTGATTGACAAAGCCTTCTGGTTGCGAGACGTAGACTTCTTCTTTGAGTAATCCATTTAGAAATGTTGTCTTCACGTCCATTTGAAAGACCGTGAAGTTCTTGTGGGCAGCGTAGGCCAAAAACATTCGAATTGCCTCTAAACGCGCCACAGGAGCATAAGTCTAGTCGTAGTCTATTCCTTCCTATTGCCTATATCCTTTGGCTACAAGTATTGCCTTGTTTCTGATAACGGTACCATCTTCGTCTTTCTTGATTTTGAAAACCCATTTCGTACCTATAATGGTTTTACCTTGAGGTTTGGGTACGAGTCTCCAGACTTTAAGTGTGTCGAACTGATTCAGCTCTTCTTGCATTGTAGTCAACCAGTCTGAATCGGCAAGAGCCTCGGATACACGAGATGGCTCGATTTTGCTCAGAAAGGATTCATGCATACACAAATTCATTGAAGCTAACCTAGTTTGCACCGGTTTGGTTGGATCACCAATGATTTGGCTTATCGGGTGCTCTTTGGTCCATTTGTGTTCATGAGGGAGTGGATTATATGAATATATATATCAATATTATCATTTAAGAATCCACTTGTACCTTCTTCAGGTTGTTCAGGAGGAATGATGGTTGCAGTTGAAGTAGTAGTTGCAGAAGGCTCAGTAGGTACAGCTTGGAGAGGCTGTAGATCAGTCCGTACAGAACATCCCACTGATGCAGCAACTTCTGTCTCTTCATTATTTGTCACAGCTTCAACTGTTGGAGTCGGCATTTGAACCTGAATTTCTTGTTGAATCGGTGAGACAGATTCAGTAGATATATCTGAACTGGTTGGATGAGTAGTCATTGAGTCTTCCATCCTGTCAACCACAACATATTTCTTTACATTAGATCCAAGAAATTCATCATAAAACAGTTCAAATAATAAATCTAAATAAGATAAATGATTAGTAGACGTTGATGCTTCATCTGATTTGTTTGCTTGAGCCGCAGGTTCTAGACTGATTTGCCCAGAAGCTAGTACGCCTGTTATCACGGGTTCTAAACTGTGTTGTTCAGAAGCCATATCTTCATCAAATGTGACGTTGACGCTCTCTAATACTGTCTTTGACTTCTTCAGATATACACGGAATAACCAATGAAGATGCCTTCGTCCGCCTTGGCGCTAAACTTGTTCAGACTCTCTCTATCGTTTAGAACGAAACACTTACACCTAAATATATGGAAATATTTGATTGTCGGTGTTCGGTTGTTGATTAACGCATAAGGAGTCTTCTTGAATTTGCGGTGTATCATGGATCGATTCTGAGTGTAACACGCAGTCGATATAGATTTAACCCACAGAAATAGAGGTAAGTCAGATTGACTTAGCATAGTACGAGCAGCCTTGACTAGCGTACGATTTCTTCTTTCGACCACTCCATTTTGTTGAGGCGTACGAGCAACAGAGTATTAATGTGATATCCCGACTGATTCGAGATATTCTTAAACTGTTTTGTTCTTGAACTCTGTGTCGTTGTCTGTTCTTAGAAGCTTGACCGGTTTCTGCAAATTCACCTGGGTCGTCTTCAGGAATGTGATGAGAACATCAGATGTCTCATCTTTTGAACGTAGAAACTTGACCCAAGTGTATCGTGAATAATCGTCCACGATAACTAGTATGTACTTCTTTCCGCCTAGACTTTGCGTTCGCATCGGACCACAGAGATCCATATGCAACAACTCTAACGGAGAGCTTGTACTCGATTCAGGCTTTCGTTTATGAGGATCTCTCTTCATCTTTCCCTTTTCACATGATGCACAAAGGTGTTCTTTTTCATACTTCAGCTCTGGAAGTCCTTTGACTAGCTTTCCACTGACCAGCTTGTTGATGTACCGAAAGTTAAGGTGAGAGAGCCGTCGATGCCATAGCCAACTTTTCTGCATCAAGGCTTTAGAGAGTAGACACACCTGCTTGTCAGTCTGGACGTTTGATAAATTGATGGTGTAAAGGTCGGAATTTTGAGTGCCGACCAAGAGTTCCTGGCCTTCTTCAGTGTGAACAGAACACCTCTTGGCTTTGAAATTGACCTCTAAGCCTTTGTCACAGAACTCGCCTATACTGAACAGGTTGTGTCTTAAGCCTTCAACATAGCTCACCTTCTTGATCGTGACTTTGTCATGTACCATATCACCATAACCCAGAATTGGTGAAAACGGGTCGTTCCCAAATCTAACCGTCCCACAATATTTATCTGTATAATTGAACAACATCCCTTTCTGCCCTGTCATATGCTTGGAACACCCGCTATCCAAGTACCACATATGACGGGTCTGCACAAAAGAAATTACAGAACAAGGGGTTTAGGTACCCACTTAAAGATGGATCCTACAGTGTTAGCACATGTTTTAGGCACCCATTGAAATTTGGGTCCTTTTTGCTTTTCAGAATCAAATGAAGAATATGAATGATAAGAATGAACATTATAAGTGCCATACCAAACATCAGAGTCTTGACAAGAAGCATAAACATGTTTATCATAATATGAAGACTTTCTAGCAGATAAAGATAACTGGAATAATTGTTTCATAGAATATTGTTTGCGAGAAACAACTAGTTTTGGTTTCAAAATAGCAACATCAACAATTAAAACATCTTTACTAGGCGAATTCTTATTACAATCAACAGTACAAAAAGATTTATCAGTCTTGTCAGTCTCCTGTTTTGGTTTCCATTGAGATTTAACTCCTGGCGATTTCTTGCTCAGATCTGAAACAGTTGAAACTTGTGAGTTAGACTTTTGAGCAACAACTGAATGCTTCTTCTTTGGGTTACTAGTAGTGATTTGTTTCTGTGAATGCTAAGATTTAATCTTGCCTTTAGCATTCTTAGTGTTCACAGAAACTGATTTATCAACTTTCGTTGATTTTGCACCTTTCTTGGGGATACTGGATTTTCCCAAGGGTTTCACAACAAAAGATGTGTTAAGTCTGATTTTGTAGTAATCATTGTAATTATTAACCTAGTCTAAACTGTGCTTAAATGTTCTTATATGTATTATTAAGGCTAGGGGTATTTAAATCCCCTTAGGCCTTTGTTCTTTGTAACTTTGGAACCTTACATTTGAATATCAGATTACTTTGAGTGCTCCTACTCTCTCTCTCTCTACTTTCTCTCTCTAGAGATTTTGTGATCTTGGAATTTCAATTGGTATCAGAGCCTTCTTGTTAGGGTTAAATATATGTTAAATAGAAGTTCAGGGTATATTTTGTCAAGTTAACAATAGTTATTAGCTTGTTGGGCCTAAAAGCCCATAAGCCCATTAGGCCTGTAAGCCTAAGTATATAAAGGCGTTTCTAGTTCATATTTCAGGTTACTTAAGTCATTTATTAGATTGCTAGTCCATAGGTTTACATACCCTTATCAGAAATTCTCTCTGTAAACCTGTAACCCTTTGATTGCACTGTACTGGGATCTATAATTGGTATCAGAGCAAAGAGACTAAAGGTTTGATCTAGAAAAGGTTTGTCTAAAACCCTATAATCAATTTTGTGTTAATCGTTTTTTATCTGCTTTAATCGATTTCTGTTCATGTGGTTTATCGATCTATTTGATTTCTGACAATCTGGGTTGATTTGTTTTATCGGTCGATTGATTTCTGAAAAGGTTATTATTGGTCTAATATCTTGTTTAATTGAGTTTATCGGTTCTTCTGGGTTTAAGTTTTTATCGATCGAAGGTTACTGTTGATTTTGTGGTTTATCGATCTGTTCGATTTCAATTTTCTGGGTTTTGATTTCGGTCGAATTCCAGAGAATTCTTCGTGTTCTTCGGTGGTATTCTTCGAGTTTATCGGGCTTGTTTGTTTATCGGTGCTTGTATTTATCGGTCTATCTATTAATTAGTCTTAATCTGTTATTTGACCGATAGACATCATTTGACCAGGAAGGTGTAATTATCGGTCATTGTGTTAGACCGATACATTGTGTTTTCCGGTCTTTGCTTCGACCGAAACTTAGCCACTATCGGTCTTGTGTTCGACCGATACACTGATTCGATCGGTACCCTGATTACCGATCTTTGTCCTTTGACCGGTAAGTTGTTAATACCGGTCCTTTTGGTTCGACCGATACGTTGTTAATACCGGTCCTTTGATTGACCGGTACATTGTCAACACCGGTCCTTTGTTTGACCGATACTCTGTCAATACCGGTCCTTTGCTTGACCGGTACCCAGTTCGACCGGATTTTTGCTAGACCGGATCCTTGTCCTATTCTGCTTTTTTTTATTACTATTATTATTGTGTTTGGATCATCCTGCTTGTCTCATGATCGTTACAGTGCTTTTAAGTTAAGAGATTTAAGATGAATTCAAGAGACGCGTTAGCTATTGGTTCGGATCAGAAGCCCCCGGTTTTCTATCGAGGGAAATATCCTCAGTGGCACGATCGCTTCATGAACTTCATTGAATCGAAACCAAACTATGAAGCCATTTACAAGTGTCTGACAGAGGGGCCGCAAGACTGGCCAATGAAAGTTGTACCAGGAAACACAGAAGAAGGTCGACCTGCACGCAATGTTCCAAAATCTGTCAGTGACTTTACAAATCAAGAAAAGGATTTGTATTATGCTGAAAAGCAAGCAAAGACATATCTTCTACAAAGTCTACCCAACAACATCTATGCTTGCATCGACAGTTATAAGGAGTCTGCAAAGAAAATGTGGGACCAGATTGAGAAGATGATGATGGGGAGCCACATCAACAATTAGCTCAAGGTGACAAACTGCATCACCATATATGATGGCTTCAAAGCCAGAAAAGGCGAGACGCTGACATAAACCTATGAAAGATTCAACATGCTTCTGAATGATCTCCAGAAGAACAAGATCACGAAGATGAACACTGAGAACAACATCAAGTTCATGAACAACCTCCAGCCTGAATGGAAACCGTTCATTTCTCATATTCGTCATACTCAGACCCTGGAGAAGCTTTATCTACATGAACTTTATGAAATGCTGCTCCAGGACGAAGATGAAGTTATGGAACTAATGGGGAATCAGAAAGTTGAAGAAAAACTGGTAGTTGATCCGTTAGCACTCGTATCTAAGAAAAGAGTGAAGTCTGTCAGTCGTTCGTCTGAAAAGAAGCTAGTGCAAAGTTTCTGAACCCGAAGATCCTGATAGTGATTCGGATCCTGAACTCACTAAGATGAAAGAAGCTATGGTATTCTTGACTCAACAATTCCAGAAAAGGAAGTTCTTTAACAAGTCTTCCAACAAGCAAAGGTTTTCCACTCGCCGTGACCATCAAGAGAAGTTTGAAGGTAAGAAACGTGTTGAAGATGGAAAGAAGTCTGACAAGAGACACGAAGAAAAGCCAAAAGATGAGCCGATCAGATGCTACAACTGTGGTCGGTTAGGCCACTTTGCCAAGGATTGTCGCAAGCCTGTTGTGCGCAATTCCAATTATTACAGAGCCAAGCTTCTACTGGCCAAAGAGAAAGAAGCAGGTAAGGCTCTCATGGCTGAAGATGACTACTGGCTACAAGTCTCTGATGAAGAACCTGAAGATGCCGAAGCACACTTGTGTTTCATGGGCAAGCATTCATCACCTTCTGACACTGATGATGAAGATCAAAACTCTCCATGTCAGGTATGTGCTCCTTATCACGAAGCTTTAATTGATCAGATGCAACTTTCCATGAATAAACTAGACTCTTTTAAGCTACTCATAAAAGAAAAAGAACAACTCATCTCATCTCTAGAAAAACGAGTTGTTGCACAGTCTGAATGTATTGAAAATCAAAGTTTAGAAATCTCAAGCAATCTGTGCACAATTTCTAATTTAAAAGAAGAGTGTGAGAGTTGTTCAAAAGAATCACAAGATCTAAAGACCAAAGTAGATGATCTGACCAGTGAGCTACGCATGTCCGAGAATGAGAAAGTTGATATTGTGTCTCAAAACGTGGCTTATAAAAATGAAAATCAAAGATTATCTAATCAGTTAAAGGAGATCGAAAAGAAGCTTTATAGAATTGGTCAATCTCATCAAACGCTAAATCTAATTGCACCAAAGGAACCCAAGTATGCGAATACGGGTATCGGTTACGATAACCCATATTATCTGAAAAAGGCCCTATCCAAAGTTCCTACGATTTATGCGTCTGAATTTCTTGGAATAGACAAGACATTTCCAGAATACAAGATCAATTGGACCAAACCAATTGAGGATGAGGACTGGGAAGAGGATAAATTGAGAAGGGAGAACTCTACTAAAATGAAACTTCCTTTTGTTTATGATTCATTAAATGCATCTTACAACGAAGAAAAACCTTGTTTCCTATCAAATGACTATTTTAGAAGTTATACTCAAGCTGAACTTGATGCTAAAACAGTTAAAACTGAGGAGGAATCTCTAGATCATAAAGTTTATGTTCCACCTCTGATTTTAGAAAAGAAAATTGTTCAGCTAGAAACGTCATTTGAACAGGAGAGGGACAATTTTCAAAAGGAAAAAAAGACCTTTTATCTCAAATTGAGTGCCTCACTTCCAATAAAGAGGAATCTGTGTCCGACAAGGAAAGAGAATACTTTCAGGCAGAAATAAAGAAGTTAAACTCACAAGTGTCTGCCTTGGCAGTAGATCATCTGAAGGAACAATTTCACAAGGCTGAGCCTCAAGCTAAGCCTACAATTCTCCAAAGTGAGAAACCTACCCTGTCTGACAATTCTTATCTTGCCTCCGACACATCTTCCAGTAAAGCCTTTTTGGGTGACTCGTCACCAAATCTTTCAAATAAAGGAAAAGAGCCTCATGTTTTAGAAACGGATCATTGTTCTAATTTTAAACATGCTTCCGCCTATGATCCACTTCAAACAAATTCTTCCGATGTCCTAAATTCCTCAAGCGATAAGGTCCTTTCTGATGAGGAAATGGAATTTTCAGCATTCTTGAATTCCGAGGTGTGTCTAGACAGTGATTTGACCCAATTTGATTTTAATCCGTCTCTACCAAGTCACGTTGATTTTCTAAACTCTTCTTGTGAGCCTCCGGTAAAATTTTATAAGGGTGAATGTTCCACATCCGCCCCACAAAAACCTTTTGTGAACGATTCTTCAAAGTCAAAATTCAAAAAACGTTCACAAAAGAAGAAAAAGACCGGTCGCTCCAAAAGACAACAATCTTCAAGTTTCACATCTTCTGACTATAAGTTTAACGGTCTTTCAGATACTTTTGGTCGGCGCAAAGAAGTAAGATATGCTTGGGTAGCTAAGAAGTCTAAAGAGAGCACGGCAACAACAGAATTAGTTGATCCAAGTTTAAAATCTAGGAAAAACAATAACAATCATGATGTTTTTAATTATAAACCTTTAGTTGAATGTAATGGAACTTTACCTTTAAAAGTTTATTCTATTCCTCATTTACTTCAACTGTCTCATGATTGTATTTGTTGCTCTTATTGTGGATCGAATGAGTTTGTTGATCGTCGTTATGCATCTGATTGGTTTGGCTCGTATCATGTTGATAATTATCATTCTCAGTTTGATATTACCCGTCATAGGAAAAGACCCAAGTCTAAACGGGCATCCAAAACGGGTGTTAAATCTAACCCCAAATGACCCATTTACGAATGGGTACCTAAAAAGAAATAACTTGTTTTGCAGGACGGTCATGTGTAGTATCTAGATTCAGGCTGCTCCAAGCACATGACCGGAAGAAAGGAGCTACTCACAAACTTCACCGAGAAGTTTTGTGGGAATGTACGGTTTGGGAACGATCATTATTCTCCCATCAGGGGTTACGGAGATATCGTCAAGGATAATCTCACGATTAAGAAAGTGTCCTATGTCGAAGGCCTTGGTCACAATCTCTTCAGCATCGGTCAATTCTGCGACAAGGATCTAGAGGTCACTTTCAAAGCCAAGCGGTGCAACATTCGCACTGAAGACGGAAAAGAAATCCTTGTTGGAACGCGTCGCTCCAACCTCTACACGATTGACCTCTCATCTCTGAAAGCAGATAAGGAAGTTTATTTAATGTCTAAAGCCTCTGCCGAACAAAGATGGTTATGGCATCGTAGACTCTCGCACCTGAACTTCAAGACTATCAACAAGTTGGTGTTCGGTAGTCACGTCAAGGGCATGCCTGATCTTAAGTTCGAAAAAGATCATTTGTGTGCCGCCTGCGAAATGGGCAAAATGAAGAAGGCTTCTCACAAGCCTAAAGTCACTCCTAGTACTTCACGGTCCCTTGAACTCATTCACATGGATTTATGTGGACCGATGCGCGTCCAAAGCATCAATCATAAGAAGTATGTCCTGGTGATGGTTGACGATTTCTCTCGCTACACATGGGTCCGATTCCTCCGATCAAAGGATGAAACTCACGAATTGATTATCTCTCTCCTGAAGAGTATTCAAGTCAGTCTCAACCTATCAGTCCAGACCATAAGGACGGATAACGGCATAAAGTTCAAGAATCAAGTGCTCACCGGTTACTTGACTTCAGTGGGCATAACGCATACTTTCTCAGCTGCTCGCACTCCTCAGAAAAACGGGGTAGTAGAGCGCCGGAATCGAACTCTTGTCGAAGCAGTTCGCACGATGTTATCTCAGTCCAAGCTACCGCTATTTTTATGGGCAGAAGCAGTTGCAACCGCTTGCTACACTCAAAACCTCACTATCATCAACAAGCAGTTCAACAAGACACCGTACGAGATCATCAACAAACGCATCCCCAATATCAACTATTTTCATGCATTCGGGTGCACATGCTTCGTACTGAATGACAGGGATGATCTCGGAAAATTCATCCCCAAAGCGGACGAAGGAGTGTTCATTGGATATTCCCAGCACGCCAAAGCTTACCGTGTCTACATCAAACGAACGAAGACCGTCGTTGAGAGTGTGAACGTGACTTTTGACGAGGCCGCTGATATGGCTTCTGAATACCTCAGTTCAGAACCCGCTTTAACTGGTGTGTTAGCTTCTGGACAAGTTCGTTGAGAAGCTACACAATCTCCAGTAGATCCAAATCATGCGTCTACGTCAAGAGCACACCTTTCTGATTTGGATTTACTATTTGAGTATTTCTATGATGACTTATTTAATATTAAGTCTAATACTATGTCTTGTAACAGGAATGCTCCTCAAGCACCAGAAGAAACACAAGTCACTGGTCCAACCGACTCCGGTGGCCCATCCTCGCCTGGTGCTCCATCATCTACTGACAATGATTCTGCATTCCCGAGCTCGAGTGATCCTCCTCCTATCCAAGATCCTACTGTCGCACCGGCAATAGTAGGCCCTCCTGAACCGACACCTGTGGAAGGCACTCCTGAAGTTCCCATTCCGGCAATCCCGGATTCTTCTTCACCTGCATCTCCTGCTGAGTCGTGCTCTGCTGCACTCTCGAATCCAACTAAGGAACTTCAACCTCACAGGCCGTCATCACTCGAAGCAATTCAGGATTTTCCCCCCGGTGGTTATGTGGACACCGATACTTCTCAACAGACATATCAACCTCTTCCATACACCACCAAATGGACTAGAGCTCACCCCCTTCATCAGATCATTGGTGATCCCAAGACGCCTGTTCAGACTCGATCTACTACTGCGAACGATTGCTTATTTTCTTCGTTCCTCAGCCGTATCGAACCTTCCACCGTCTCCGAAGCGTTGAATGATCCAGACTGGGTGATCGCTATGCAAGAGGAACTCAACCAATTTGAGAGCCTCAAAGTGTGGCGCCTTGTTCCCCGGCCAAAGAACAAGACGGTGATTGGGACGAAATGGATTTTCAAGAACAAGAAGGATGAAAATGGAATCTGTTGATCCAAACTCTCTCAGTGATTTGATAACGACCCTCTTTTATACTTAGTGAAAATTACGTTATTATATGTATTAGTGTTTTATCATCAGCGATCAGACTGAGTCTGTTCAGTTATCGCTGATGACCTTTCTGTAAACATTAATATGTATGTGTTTCACTTTCAGCGATCAAACTGAGTCTGTTCAGTCATCACTGATCGTTTCCTATGTAACACAGTTAACGTAATCCCTGAAGACAAGTCTCGCGTCAACATAGTTCATAGCTGAATCGAAGACGAAGCCACTGAACAATAGATAAGTCTACTAGTGACCTGATGCGGATATCAGCGAAGATCAGACATCTACTTACGCGAAGAAGCCTGAGGAAAAGCTTCAGCGATAGCTGAACTTCTTTATCTCTGGAATAAGAGATACTCAGCGATCAACGATCACAAAGCTTATGCCTCAAGTTTTCTTTTGTCTTACCTTGCACAACCAGTACGATGTGTCAGAACGGACACGTCTCTGCCACAAATCGTACACCAACTCTGTCAACTACACTGTTCATAAAGCGGCCAAAAGCATGTCTCCAAAAGTGAGACTACCAAAGCCAATCTATGAATGCCACGTGTAAAGTACCCTGCCATGCATTTAATGCATAGGGTATAAATAGGAAGCTCACCCCTTCATCTGAAGGTGTGCTCAATCCTTGAACTCCAAAATAGAAACCCTTGTTTTCTATCTCTCTAAAAATCCCCCATTCTCTGAATTTCTTGTGCAACCATCTTAGTGTTTCTTAAGTTTGTTTAGATTGAGTCTGTCTTAATCTTATTCCGCAACAAACATGTAAATTGTATTTTGATTTATCAATAAACAATTTATTAAACTTTAATTTCTGTGTTTGTATTCAACCCCCCCCCCCTTCTACAAACTTGTTAAGCACCTTCGGGACCAACAGAATCATTGTCCGGAACAAAGCACGTCTAGTGGCTAAAGGATATCGCCATCAAGAAGGTATAGATTACGAGGAGACGTTTGCACCGGTTGCACGCATTGAAGCTATTCGCATGTTCCTCGCCTACGCCACCCACAAGAATTTCATCGTCTTTCAAATGGATGTGAAATCTGCGTTCTTGAACGGCGTTCTCAAAGAGGAAGTGTATGTCTCGCAACCCGAAGGCTTCGTGAGTTCTGAATCTCCGAATCACGTTTATTTTCTTGACAAGGCCTTATACGGTCTTAAGCAAGTGCCACGAGCCTGGTATGACGCTCTCTCATCCTTTTTGATTAAATCTGGTTTCTCTAAAGGTAAGATTGATACTACCCTGTTTATTAAAAGAGAAAAGAAAGATATCATTCTTGTACAGATTTATGTTGATGACATAATCTTTGGCTCCACAAACCCCAAGTATTGTCAGAACTTTTCAGCCTTAATGAGTAAACATTTTCAAATGAGCATGATGGGGCAAATGAATTTTTTCCTGGGTCTTCAAGTAAAACAATTAGTAACAGGAGTTTTCATTAATCAATCTAAGTACATCTCAGATATTCTTCGGAAATACCAGATAGAAAACTCTTCACCTATGAAAACCCCCATGTCTACTAGCTTAAAGCTACACTCCGATCCTGATGAAAAGGATGTGAATGCTACAACTTATAGAGGTATGATAGGCTCTCTGATGTACTTAACGGCTAGCCATCCTGACATTATGTTCTCGACATTTTTATGTGCAAGATTTCAATAGAAACCTAAAGAGTCTCACTTAGCTGCGGTTAAGCGTATTATCCGTTATTTAAAAGGTACTGCTGATCTTGGTTTGTGGTACCCAAAAGAGACAGGTTTTGAATTAATAGCCTACTCGGACGCTGATCATGCTGGAAACATGCTGGACCGGAAAAGCACATCGGGTCATGTCCAATTCTTGGGTGATCATCTTGTCAGCTGGGCGTCGAAGAAGCAAAACTGCGTGTCCACCTCGACCGCCGAGGCCGAATATGTAGCAGCCGCCAGTTGCTGCTCGCAAGTCATCTGGATGCGCACCCAGCTGAAAGACTACGACTTTAACTTCTCTAGGATCCCCATTTACTATGACTCCAAGAGCGCCATTGCAATATCCAACAATCCAGTCCAGCACACAAAGACGAAGCACATTGATGTGCGTTATCACTTCATAAAAGACCACGTGGAACGAGGTACCATCGAACTCTACTTTGTTAATACAGAGCATCAGTTAGCAGACCTGTTCACAAAAGCCTTGGATGAAAAACTCTTTTCTTATCTTGTGTCCAAGCTAGGTATGCTAAATCTGAAAGTTTGATCCTTACACAGCCCTCAACGAGTTTCGTTCAATAACGAATGACTGTGTCTAATGCTCCAGTGACCTGTTTCTGGTTGCTCCGATCCACACTCCTTGGTTGTTGCATTTTACTCGTTAAGTTCTGTGTCAATTTCAAACTTCTGTATCAATAAAGTAGATTTCGTTTGTGTCGTTTTTTTTTCTCTCGTGTGTTTTTCTTTTCTTCGTGGGGTTTTCGTGGTTATTTTGCAGCTCATTCGTTTGATCTCTGAAAGTTTAAGTCGATTGTGGTGATTTTTTTTCGAAGATATCCGTGTGTTCAGGGGGAGCACGATCGCACGCTGTTTGGTAAGGTTCTATAGTCCTCTATTCGAGGGGGAGCAGGTAAGTTTCTCATGTATCTCGTCGAGGGGGAGCATTTTTCTCGAAAAACATTCATTGTTTGAGGGGGAGCAAATTTTCTTTTCTTTCCTTAAGAGTAATTTTTTTTATATACAAACAGAAAAATACAAAAATATTTTCCTTTATGTATTTATCATTTTGAAAAATCCAAAAATATTTGTTTTAGTGTTTAAAGTTTTTTAAAAAGTTTTGTTTGGACCGACCCATATCAGGTACCGGCCCATTCTTCCTCGACCCGACCCATCTCATTCTCCGGGCGAACCTATCCATTTAACCGGGGTATTTAAAACCCCGGTCTTCTTCAACCTTCTCCATCACTCTTAATTCTCTCTCTTTTCTCAATCGCTCTCGTCTCTCGCTATCGATCTCGACCGACGTTTCATCTCTCTCTCTCTCTCTCGCTTTCTCGCTCACTCTCGATTCCTCTGCTTCGATCGACATCAGGTAAGATTCTCTACTATCTCTCTCGTTTATCTCGATCTGGGTTATTGGATGTACTCATCAGTTTGAGTTTCGACTTAATTAGGTTTACGTATCTTTTGGGGGCTGTTTGATTTTTATCGGTCGATCGGGATAACACCGGTCGATTAGTGTACATCGGTCCAGTGCGTTCCTTGGTTTTAGACCTAGATTTTATCGGTCAAATAACCCTACCGGTCGAATGTCCATATCGGTCAAATGGCTATACCGGTCTAATGTCCATACCGGTCGAACCGGTCGAATCCTTTCCCGGTCGAAGACCTTTACCGGTCTAAGACCCTTTCGGTCGAATGCCTTTACCGGTCTAAGACCCTTTCGGTCGAATGCTCTTACCAGTCCAACACTCTTCCGGTCGAATGTCCATACCGATCGATTACCTCTACCAGTCGAAGCTTTACCCCGGTCCTTTTGGTATTCTTAACTGCACGGTATTGTGAGGTTGCTATCTGTGCATAACTCTACATTTCTAGGATGTAAGATTGTGAGATGAATCTGTGAGCTGATCGTTTCTATGTGGTAGTGCGCGAATTGGTCACGGACCCTACTTCACGAATTAGGGTTTGTTTTTCCAATAAACTGGAGTTAGTATAGGTTGTGGTTGACACCATAGCCATGTAACTCCAACGCCATCTTGTTTTCAATATATCTGAGTACTAACTGATTAACTCTCAACAGGTATAATGGCGCAAAACCCACCCCCTGTGATTAATCCAATCGTCGATGCCGAACTGATTCCCGAGGATCAGTTCATTCAGCTCACACCAAACAACTATCATCTGGATGTAACCCAACCTGCCATTCAATATCAGGTCATCATCGAGATCCTCAGTGGGCATCCTCTATCATATGCTCTATCGGAGACAGCGGAAGTGCCGCTATTATACCTACAACAGTTCTGGAAATCTCTACATGCCTTGGAGGCCGACGGTGAATTCCATCTGGAAGGCCGAATTGATCACACACCTGTGCTCCTCACTTGTGATCTTTTCCGACAATTTCTTCATCTGCCAACCGCCGGTTCAGTCCAGGGGTGAAATAGCTTTGACCCGCTCGTATCGGACGCCACTCTATGCGCTGACCTCTTGTCCCTAGGATACGGCGCAGATCTACGTCTACCATCAAGTTTCAACCGCAAGTACCTTTCCACTATATGGTACACCATGTTCACCTACCTCAATCGATGTCTTTCGGCTATCACGAAAGGCATCGACCAGACGAGTATACACATTCTACGACTATTCCACTCAGTGGCATTCCATCGCCTCGCGGATTTCGCCGATTTCCTATGGTATGACCTTGTTCAGAAAGTTCGGTCGAACGCAATGAAGAGACAACACTTCATTCCTTATATGAGGTTTCTCCAGCTGATCATTCGAAGCTACATGAATCTGTATCCCGAGATACCTCGCCGTTCCACGCACCCTACTTGTCCGCATCACCCGACTCGCAAGATTCCAGCTCGCCCAAATCCAGAAGGTATCGTCGCCCGACAATCCCAGTCAGGTTTCTGGCCTATGCTCGTCCTTTGGCACTGAGTGTTATAGCATATAGGCACACACACAATCTTCCAGCTCCTATGGTCCAACCAGAACCGGTAGGACCTCCTCAGGGAGCACGACCTGAGAGGCGTGAGGGTCCGCGTCCCCGTACGAGAGGTGGTAGAGTTCGGATAGCTGGGGCTTCCGGACCGGGTGTGACGAGCGAAATCGTTGTGAGGGGAACTAGAGAGGGCAGTGCCATTGGATCGAGACAAGACAGTACTTCATGACGATCACCTACCCCACCACGGGAGACATCTCCGATGGTAGAAGAGGACACAACTACTGAATCCGCCAAAGTTCAGTCCTCTTCTGCCAATGCATCGGAAGAGGAAACATCTGCTGAAACTGCAACCGAGTCTGCGGAGGAAACAGGTACATCCGACTCTCAGTCGGAAGCTGCCACCGACTCTGAGGAGGCAGCAGATCAATCCAGCAGTCAATCGGAACCAACCACCAACGTATCGGAATCAAATGAAGAGTCCTATGACTCGGATGGTGACGATAATCAGCCCTCACCTGGAGAAACAAGGAGAGCGGAGGGAGATTCAGTTGAAAATTTAGAGGTGAGTAGAGAGAAGGAAAGAAGGACCAAGATGCATCATGAGCGTACACGAGTGACGGGGCAACCATAAACGGTTGTACCCCCGCTAGCCACATCCACCCAGGTAGCCACATCTACTATCCAGTCTCATGTGTTGAGACAGGATATTGAAGAAGCCGCCGTGGACCTAGCGGTGCAACTGCACACCCCACCCAGCCACTCCGCCATCTCTCAACAGATGGTGGTTTCATCTTCACACAGGGATATAGCACAAAAGCTACCGGTCTCTCACTTAGAGAGCTCCGGTATTGAAACAAGAGAACAACCCCCGTTCTCGACTTCTTTCGGTGCACAAAGTCTAGAGACGTTTGATATAATTTCTCCTATTCCTAGGACACGGGTTCCTTTCTCGGCTACTGCTGAAGGCCTTCGTGGCCCAGCCGGAACACCTATAGTAACTCCAACTTCGGTTGGTTTACGAGGATTGAGTAGAAGTCCTACCACAGCTATCATCTCGCCAGCTGTGAACGTAGGTGGCTCGACTTCTACAATCGTAGCTACAACTGGAAGTCTGAGTGACCCAATAGTTACCCCAACTGAGTTCGTCTCAAGGGAATATGTGGACGGCGCCCTAAAGGCTGTCAAAACCATGATGAGAGAGGAGGTAGATTCTCTGAAATGTATGATCAAAGGCAAAGGTCCTGCAACTAAGCCTGAACCACTACCTCCTACACCACCACCTTTCATTCCTGCTACCGAGATGTCAATCGAGGACCTAAAATCCATACTCCTTGCCAAGCTTCTTGCCTAATCTCAAACAGAACCCTCCCAGGATGCTGATCTTCTATCGCTTCTACGTGCTCAAGCATCCACACCTACCCCACCACCCCCCCAACCCATCATATCTCCAGAAGCCTTCCAACTCCAACAAGCCATGCTTCAGTCTCTACAGCAAACCGTAGCTGTATTTACTGAACGCCTATCAGTAGTGGAAGACACCTGTCGTGGCCAGGCAGACAGGCTCAAGCACCGGCATGATGATCAAGATGATCCTGATCACCATGAGGGGGAGAAGCGCCAACGCCTAACAGAGCCGGAGATACAGACTGTGGAAACAGCTCAAGTGGGAACGAAACAGGGTTCGGGTTCTGGTACTCGATCAGAAGGGCAGGGACAGGAACGAGAACATTGTATGGATTTAGTGTTGTATGATATTCCAAGGGTTGAAAAGCCTGAGGAATTTGATGAAGGTTCTCCGATTGTACCTGAAGACTGGGCGTTAATTCTTGATCCTTATGAAATTTTTGAACCGACAGAAGAATGTGCCAACACTGAACGAGCGCTGGTAGTCAAGAAAGCCGAAATAGATGAGATTCTTCATCCGGATTATCAGCCACACGATCAGACTTCTGTTGCGGTTCCACTTTTGACTTATTCTGTTGATAACCCTGATCTTCCTGAATCAAATATTCCCGTTAGATCTCCTCCAGCGTCACCAGTTATGGAAACAAAAAGTACTCCACCAGTTCGTCCGTCCAAGTGGGAAAGAGTCAGAATCAAAGTTCCTTTCCTTGAAGAAAGCCAAAAGAAGATCTTTGCCCACAGGATTCGTTCATATGACGAAGTTGTACTTCATGGTCTACAGTCTGTGAAAAACATAGAAAAGCAGCGTGAGCTTGTATTCGTGTATAAGAAGTTTCAAGGCAAGCACTCCAAGACAAAGCTTAGGATTACATCAGTTGACCGTATTCAATCTGCCTTCTTTATGAAAGTAAAGTATTCAGACTTCATGGTAACGAGAGAAGATGGTCAGAAGTATTGTTTTTCTGAAGCTGACTTTCCGTGCCTTGAACCACAAGATCTGTTGTTCATTCTTCGAGACTTAAAGACCAGAACAATCAGACCCGGGGAAGTCATTGATGCACTCGAGACTGTAAAGAGGTATATGAAGTGTGTGGTGAAACTTGCCTCGGTGGAAGACTTTCAGATCGGGTTAGAAAGCGACCAGCCAAAGATAAATCTGCTCAAGCCTGATTTGAAGATTCCGTCTGATGCCCAGAGTGTACCTGCATTTACTGTGATAAAGCTTCCAGAGTTTGGTATGTCATATGTGAACAACAAAGGTGTTCTACGCTTTATCCGATTCGATCAAATTGCCAGATTCTGTGATGGTACGTTAATGCTGCTGAAAGACAAGTTGAAGCATGCACTTGACCAAGATGAAAAGGGGATTCAGCCTTTGGATCCTAAATACAAGCCACTTGTACTTGAAGCACTGGGTGTAATTGAAGAGCGACTGGAGTACAGGACTCAAATTCGATATTTCGAGATCAACTTTGGGTTTCGAAAGATTTATGTTCCAAACTGGCGTGATTTTCAACTTCTATTTAAAGGGGGAGATTGTTAGGGTTAAATATATGTTAAATAGAAGTTCAGGGTATATTTTGTCAAGTTAACAATAGTTATTAGCTTGTTGGGCCTAAAAGCCCATAAGCCCATTAGGCCTGTAAGCCTAAGTATATAAAAGCGTTTCTAGTTCATATTTCAGGTTACTCAAGTCATTTATTAGATTGCTAGTCCATAGGTTTACATACCCTTATCAGAAATTCTCTCTATAAACCTGTAACCCTTTTATTGCACTGTACTGGGATCTACACTTCTGAATCTTGAGAGGACTGAGAGATTGTGTTTTAGATTCTGAATTTGTGAATTGAAGCATAAAACTCGATCGATTTTCTTGATTTTTTCAAGAAAATCTCGTTTTTTGCTTTTTCATCAAATTTGGATAGGTTTCAGGACTATTTTTGTTGAATTTGTATTCGTTAGTTTCGTTTTGAGTATTCGATCATAGTTGATTCATATCATTTTGCATGAAAAACAGGTTTTGATCGTTGATTTTGAGTTTTAAAAAGGTTCTGGAAAACTCGTTCACATACTGTTTCATTCAAGTTTTTGAGATATTGTTGTTTTTAATCAAATTTGTTGTTGGAAATGTGTTAAAAAGATGTTTTAGATAATCAATGTGTGATTTTCTTGGTATAATTTCAAAGTTTCAATCGATTTTGCGAAAATTTCTTGATTTCTTCATTTTGCGCAAGTTCATGTAGGTTTTCGCATGTTCTTATTATTTTGCGCAAGATTCATACTACTTTGCACAAGTTCTTTTTGTGTTCTAATCCTTGTGTAGTATTTAAGGTTCTCACTTTGGGCTGATTACGAAAAGCATAGTTTACGTATCAAGTGCTATCCGAAAAACAAAGTTCTCATATCTTGTGCTTTTCGATAAAAGCTCAGTTCGCGTATCATCAAGCTTCCGAAAAGCTCACTTTTCGTATCCTTCTATGTACGCAAAGCTTAGTTTGCGTATCCTTCTTCTTGCGCAAAGTCTAGTTTGCGCATCCTTCTTGTTCCGAAAGACCTGGTTCTCGCATCACTCTTCATACGCAAAGCTCATTTGCGGATATCTCTTGTTACGCAAACCTTCTGTTTGCGTGTGTTCCAGACTTAGAAATTTTTCTGAATTTTCTGATTTTCTCAAAGATGTCTTTGCAAGCTCAAGTGTACAAGAATGACCTGATGATGTCATTGGGGTCTGACACACGTCCTCCTGTACTGATTAACGAGAATGAATTTGAACAGTGGCAGGACCGATTCATCAACTTCATAGAGAGACAACCGAATGGGGATAACATGATGAAATCTCTGAATGAGGGTCCTATGGAGAGGCTGATGGAAGTAATTCCAGCTACTGCTACTACTCCAGCTACAACAGTTGAAAAAGCTTTAAGAGAGTATGAAGCTGATGAGATCTTAAGATATCAAGTTGATAGTCAGGCAAAATCGAATCTGATTCTCGCACTGCCAAACTCCATTTACAACAGAATTGATTATTTCAAGCATAATCCTAGGCTTATGTGGACACAATTGGAAAATATCATGCTTGGTACAGTTGTGTCAACTCAACTGCGTCAAACCAGATACATGAATAATTTTGAAGAATTCAAGGCAAAAGACGGAGAAAGTCTAAAGAGCATATTTGACAGATTTTGGGCAGTCATCAATGATCTGTACAAAATCAAAATTACCAAGACTGAATTGGAGGCCAATCTGAAGTTTCTGAATGCACTCCAACCTGAATGGAGCAAATCTTGTCATCGGATGAGGAATGATGTCAGGATATCCACAATGCCCATTCAAAAATTGTATGAAATTCTGATGACAGATGAATCTATGGTGTTGGAAAAGAAGGCAAAGTTGGATAAGAAGAATAAGCCTAAGCCAGTGGATCCAATTGCTCTTCTGGCTAGCCAACTTGCTGAACAAGCTTTGACAGAAGATGCTTATGATGGTTCCACAGAAGATGATGGTGAAGCTTTGGAGAAAGCAATGATACTTCTATCACAACACTATCAGAAAAAGTTTAAGCGTAGAACAGGATCCAACAATCTCCGTTTCACTTCCGGCTCTAAGAAGGTTGAACCTGGTGCATCATCAAAGACATATACTCCAAAGTATGAGCCTGCAAAAGTGGTTGAGCCTAAAAAGGAAGAGAAAAATATTATGAACTGCTTCAACTGTGGCAAACCGGGGCACATAGCTAAGGAATGTAGAGTGAAGGTGGTAAATGATTCAACTTTCTACAGAAAGAAGATGGAACTGGCTGAGAAGAGAGAAAATGGAACTATTCTGATGGCTGAAAAGGAGTACTGGTTGGATCATTCAGATAACGAGGCTGAGAATGAAGAGACTGCAGCTATGTGCTTCATAGGGGATGACAAAAGTGATGATGAAGAAGATGATACCTCCTCTGATGATTCTGAGGTAATTTTTGAGTTTCATGTTAACTTTGTTTCTTCTCAATTGAACGTTATTGTCAATGCTTTACATGATTTTCGTTCCAAGTTCATATCTGAAAAGCTTGATAATCAAGAGAAGTCTGTTTTGATTGAAAAATTGAAAATTTCTCTGAAAGATGAAAAGACTATTTTAAAAGATACAAAAGAGAAATTTCAAAAGCAGTTGGATGATTTAGAAAATTCAAATCAGACTTATCGTGATTCTTTGACTGAACTGACCTCTTCAAATAAAAAACTGTCTGATAAAATAATTGATTTAGAAAAGAAATTATATAAGAGAGATCAAACTGAGCAGACCATTTATATGAATAAACCAAGGAGTGATGATGATATAAAAGAAAAGTGGGGACTTGGTTTTGACAATCCGCATCTTTTAAAATTTGCTAAAACAGAAGTTCCTACTTTATATGAATATGATCATTTAGGTCTTGCAAGATATGCACCTCAGTTTAAATTCTTTTGGACTAGTGAAAAGCAAACTTCAGAAGATGAAAATGAGAAAAGGATGAAAAATAAGAGGATGGAAATGCCATTTGTTTATACTTCTGAAAATGCCAAGTATTTTCCTAAGAAAACGAAAAAGTTCAGAAATTCCAAAAATGTTTTAAATGACAATTCTTCCAATAAATCTTCATTATCAACTGATTTTGTTGATATATATGCTAATAACACTATTAAGGAAAATGTATCTCCTGTTTCTTATGATTCTAGGAAATTGTTAGGTCCCAAGGCTTGAGCTTCCCAGGAGGTCACCCATCCTAGGATTGCTCTCGCCCGAGCACGCTTAACTTGTTAGGATCAAGCGCTTACCACTACACCAAAAGCAATTGCTGGTGGTGAAGGCGCAACTTTATTTCCTTAAACCATGGTAGCGCAAAGCCCCGTACTAAGAGACAGGCGGACATGAGGGGCTGCACCACTTTCGTGGAGCCAGCGGGTCGGGCTGTTAGTCCCGGCCAGTTACGTACTCCCGAGTCGAAGGTGAGGGCGCTGGATGCTTGTGGCATTCCCAGCAAATGTTAGGATTTCTCCTCAACAATCCCCCCCCCAGCATTTGCACACTGGGAGACTCGAACCCGCGACCTCGCTCTGATACCAATTGTTAGGTCCCAAGGCTTGAGCTTCCCAGGAGGTCACCCATCCTAGGATTGCTCTCGCCCGAGCACGCTTAACTTGTTAGGATCAAGCGCTTACCACTACACCAAGCTCTTGATCCTAACAAGTTAAGCGTGCTCGGGCGAGAGCAATCCTAGGATGGGTGACCTCCTGGGAAGCTCAAGCCTTGGGACCTAACAGAAATATATTCCCCCATTAGTGTTAGAAGATAAGATAGTTGATCTTGAAGATAAGATAGTTGGTCTGGAAGATAAATTGGAAGAACAAAGTCTTCAAACTGATTTAGAAAACGATTTATTCCTTTTTATAATGAAAACAAGTTTTGAAGACAAAATTTCTTCTGGATTTTCTATAGATTCTAAGGAACATACTCAAGTTTCTAAAAACAGTGTGCATTTGCGCAACCAGATACGCAAATCGACACTTTGCGCAAACCGTTGATCACGCAAAGTTCAGTTTGCGCAACCAATGCGTTGCGCAAACGTCCTCCTGACTTGTGCATTTTTCAAAATTCTCACTCCAAGGCTAGTTTTTCAATGTCAAATGCTCAGTCCGATTTCTTAGAAAAAGTCTCCTCTTCTAACTCAATTATTGATGATTCTTTAACGCTAAATATTCAATATTATAAAAAGAAGCGTAAAAGAAGAAGGTCAAAGAAGTCAAGGAAACATGATAGTGTCTTGTCTGAAAATTCTAATTCTTCTGATTTTTTTGTTTCAGATAGGACTGTGAAGAAGTCACCAAAGCTGATATGGAGGGTAAAGCGGAAATCAGTAGAATCTGAACTATTAGAGGATACTTGTGTAGTGAATCTTTGTGACAATGATACTTTTGCTCATTGTAATAAACATACAAAATATTCAATTCCGCAAATTCACATTGCAAAGCATATCTCTTCTTCTTCTAGTTCTGATTCTGATGATTATGTTTCTTTCTCTATTGATGATTGCTTTCATGAGTGTTTGAATAATAAATCTTTGAAAAATAAAAGACACAAATCTAACAAGAAGAGACCCATAAGCATATGGGTACCTAAAACTGTGTAGTTTCTGTATGTGCAGCTTAGTCAATTATGGTATCTGGACTCGGGGTGTTCCAAACACATGACTGGCAACAAATCACTTCTGTCCAATTTTAAAGAAAAATGTTGCAGTCGTGTTAAGTTTGGAAACTGTGAGACTGCTCCGATTCTTGGTTATGGTGATCTAGTTCAAGGAAATATAACAGTCAAGAGAGTCAACTACGTTGAAGGTCTAAGCCACAACTTATTCAGCATCGGACAGTTCTGTGATAAAGATGTTGAAGTCAACTTCAAGTCTAAAAGAGTTGCTGTAAAGAATGACAGTGGCAAGGACTTATTGATTGGAAAGAGAAGATCAAATTTGTATACAATTGATCTTTCCAAAGTTAAGATCCCTTCAGATATATGTTTGCTATCTAAAGCCTATGTTCATGAAAGTTGGATTTGGCATCGTCGACTAGCTCATCGCAACTTCAAGTATATGGATCGCCTGGTCAAGAATGATTCAGTGAGAGGTCTTCCAGTTCTCTGTTTTCAGAAAGACCACCTCTGTCAGGATTGTGAGAAAGGAAAGATGAAGAAAGCTCCTCACAAGCCAAAGCCTGAACCCTGTACTTCAGACATACTTGACTTACTGCATGTTGATTTACGCGGACCAATGAAGACAAAGAGTATAGGTAAGAAAAGATATGTTTTGGTGGTTGTTGATGATTACTCAAGATATACATGGGTGAAGTTTCTCAAGTCAAAAGACGAGACTCCAGAAGTTCTTATCAACCTCATCAAAGCAATTCAGACTAATAAGCAAAAGCAAGTCAAGGTTGTCAGATCAGACAATGGCACTGAATTCAAGAACAGTACTCTTCAAGCTTTCTACGAGGATCAAGGTATACAACAACAGTTTTATGCTGCCAGAACACCGCAACAGAATGGGGTTGTTGAAAGAAGAAACATAACGCTTGTTGAGGCTGCCAGATCAATGATTGCTTATTCAGGTCTTCCTTTGTCTCATTGGGCTGAAGCTGTTTCAACTGCTTGTCATACTCAGAACCGATCGATTTTACATCGCCGATTCAACAAAACACCATATGAGCTGATGAACGGTATCAAACCGAATGTCAAATATTTCAAGTCTTTTGGGTGTAAGTGTTATGTTCTGAATGATAGAGAAAATCTGAACAAGTTTAGTCCGAAGGCAGATAAGGGTATTTTTCTGGGTTATTCTTCTAACTCTGCTGCTTACAGAGTCTTTCTGATCTCAGCAAGAAAAGTGATAGAGAGTGTAAATGTCAAATTTGACGAAGCTGCTGATTTGGTTTCTGGTCAACCAGGCACAAAACCCGTTCTTACTGAAAATTCAGCTTCTGAATAACTCAGTTCAGAACCTTCGCCACAACCGTCAAATCAGGATTCTTCTACTACCTTGCTTAATCTTTCTGATCTTGATTTTCTGTTTGAAAATTTTTATGATGATGTGCCTAGATCTAACTCTGAAAATGTCTCCAATGTTTTAAATCAGGAAACTGAGAACACATCTTCTCCCAATTCCGCTGCATCTATCTCCGAAACTGTTGTTGTTCCAGTTCATCCTGTTGATCAGACACAATCAGAAACTGAGCCTATTCATGAAGAATCTATTAAAGAAGAATTTGTACAAGAACAACCTGTACAAGAGGAATCAATTCAGGAAGAAGAACAAACTGTTGATATTCAACCTAATCTTCCAGAATCTGATACAGAAGTTGTTGAGCTACCTCCTCCTCCAGTTGAAACTGTTTCTATCTCTTCAACTGACTTAGAAGCTCCTGAACCTTCCTCTCAACAATTAGAAGTGTTTCAAGATGTAATTGATCCTCTCCCTCATACAACAAAACGGACAAGATCTCATCCAATTCATCAAATTTTGGAGATCCTCAAGCTAGTGTGTCTACACGTTCCAGGATGGCCACTTCCAACAAATGTCTCTTCACTTGCTTTCTAAGCAAGATTGAACCAACCAAAGTTTTTGAAGCATTGGAGGATCCGGATTGGATTATAGCTATGCAAGAGGAGCTCAATCAATTTGACGCTCTCAAACTTTGGAAACTTGTACCACGACCGAAAGGAAAGAGCATAATTGGAACAAAGTGGATATTCAAGAACAAGAAAGACAAAGATGGTATCATTATTCGGAACAAAGCAAGATTGGTAGCCAAGGGATATCGACAAGAAGAAGGAATTGACTACGATGAAACATTCGCGCTGGTCGCTCGACTTGAAGCTATTCGTATGTTTCTCGCTTTTGCTGCTTATCGCAATTTTACCGTGTATCAGATGGACGTGAAGACAACCTTCCTCAACGGAAAATTGAAAGAAGAAGTCTATGTATCTCAACCAGAGGGGTTTGTTGACAAAGACCGTCCTGATCACGTATACTTTCTCGATAAAGCACTATATGGCCTGAAACAAGCATCGAGGGCATGGTATGATGAGATGTCAGCCTTCTTGATCAAATCTGGCTTTACCAAATGATCCATCGATACCACTATTTTCATTTATAGATCAAACTTGGATATCTTCGTGGTTCAAATTTACGTAGATGATATAATATTTGGTGCTACTAATAAATCTTTATGTACATGGTTTTCTGATCTTATGACTTCCAGATTTCAGATGAGCATGATGGGAGAAATCAATTTCTTCCTCGGCATACAAGTGAAGCAGCTTCCAGATGGAATCTTCATCAATCAGTCAAAGTATGTATTTGACATCTTGAAGAAATTTAAGATGGACAAATCTACTTCAATCGACACGCCTATGGCTCATGGTGCCAAAATCGGACTTGATCCAGATGGAAAAGTTGTGGATCAAAAGACTTATCGAGGAATGATCGGATCATTAATGTATCTCACAGCAAGTCGCCCAGATATTATGTTCTCTACTTGTCTATGTGCCAGATTTCAAGCCAAACCTAAGGAATCCCATCTGTTGGCAGTCAAGCGCATATTTTGATATATCAAGGGAACTCCATATTTAGGTTTATGGTATCCTAAGAGTTCTGACTATAAATTGATTGCTTATTCTGATGCAGATTTTGGTGGAAATCAGTTGGATCGGAAGAGTACTTCAGGTCATCTTTAATTTTTGGGTGATAGACTGATAAGTTGGGCGTCGAAGAAGCAAAACTGTGTTTCAATCTCGACTGCAGAGGCATAATACGTCGCCGTAGCTAGTTGTTGCGCTCAAGTGCTTTGGATGAAAACACAACTACGAGTTTACGGGATGCTGTACAAAACCGTACCTATCTACTGTGACAGCAAGTCCGCAATTGCCATTTCAGTCAATCCTGTCCAGCACACAAAGACCAAACATATAGACATGCGGTACCATTTCATAAAGCATCATGTGGAAGAAGGTACTATTGAATTATATTTTGTACCAACTGAATATCAACTTGCTGATATCTTTACAAAATCTCTTGATGAAAAACGTTTTAACTTTCTGCTTTCAAAACTCGGTATGTTGAATTTAAAAGTTTAAATCTTTACAAATGTATTCTATAAAGTAAACGCTTTACAGATTTTCTTTTAGTTGAATAAAATGTGTGTCGAGGATAAATTTTCAAGTTACTTTGTTATATTAAAGTTTTTATATGGTCAAATTTCAAGTCTTACAAATATCGAAAGGTCAGTAACATGTTTGAAGCTTTTGAAAATGTTTTAAAGATATGTGAGTCGGCATGTGTATAGTTTACTTTGCTTGAACATCTTAAATGATCAGAATTGTAGATTGTAATGAAAATATGGGCTAAGCGATTCGATATAGATCTAAGTGATTGAGATGAATTATTCTAAATATATAAAATACAGAAATCTCTGAGTTTGAAAGTTTGTATCTGTGGCCTTTCTGGTTTGGGAAAGTAAGTTCTGTGGGATGCTCGTCATCTGGTCCCCTAAGGTCAATTGATCTAGGAGTGATCAAACCCAAACCCTTCTATAGAATCAGATCGAAAGTCATGTTCTACTGGTATGAATGGGTTTAGAATGTGTCGATGTAGCCTTTCTGATCCGGGAAAGTAAGTTCCAAGGGGTGCTTGACACCTAGTCCCCTAAGGCCAACTGGTCTGGGAGCGGCTAACCCAAATCCTGCAATAGGGTCAGATAGAAAGTTACGTTAACGACATGTTCTTTACTTACCGAACTCTTTGATTAAAAGATGCCAAAGTGCACAACGCTTAAAAGATGCCAAAGAGCACACTCCTGTGAAGATGCCAATGTGCACACTGCTACAAGATGCCAATGAGCACACATCTCTTGATACTTGGTGATATGTTTTGAATTGCGATAAACCTGTAAATTTGTGAAAATCTTAATTCTTGATGATTTAGTGTATGTACATGCAAAGTTCCCTATTACATGTTTAGAATTGCATTTTTCTTAAAGCTAATAGAAGTTCGCATGCGAGCACACTAAATAGATAGCTGGAAGTTTTTGAAATTGCACATGTCTTAACTTGATATGCAATGAAACTTGTTCTTGTATCCAACAACATATGCTTGATTTCAACTGCTTGATAAATCTGTGAAATTTTTCCTGAGTAGACTTTAATTTGTTTAGTGTTTAAAATTATATATGTTCAGTTGTTTCAAAATTTATATTCAGTATATTTTTCTTTTTACTCTGATGTCTTAATGTTTGTGTATTCGTATATTTTTTCAACTGGTCTGTGCATTTTTCGAGGGGGAGAGACAATCTACAAAGTATATCTGAACTATTCAATGTTTGAGGGGGAGTAAGTAAAATACTTCGTGTACTGATCAGAATTTCATCAGGTAAGTATTTCCTGACATTTCTACACATTTGCTATACAGATATGTCAAAGATTGTGCATTTGTGTAGGGGGAGTAAAAGGTATTCAGATAATATAGGTAATATTTTTTTTAATATTTTTTCTTTTAGGTAAATTTTTTTTAGAATAATTTTTTTTTAGTTTTAGTTTATGTTTTATTTTGCTTAGTTTTAGTAGACTTGGTTTAAATAGCTTTTACTATTCATTTTCTTTTTCCCACTTACTATTGTGTTCTCTCTGACCATCGGACTTCCTCTCTCCGTGCGCCGATTTTCTCTTGTGATTTCAGTGTTCTTCATCGATCAGGTATGTGTTCTTATTTTGTTATTAGTTTTTTAGATTGTTTAGTTTAGTATTACTTTGTTTGATTTCGATTTTGTTCGTTCGATTTCTTTTCTGGGCATTTTTCGCGTTTTTACTGTTCATCGTATCTGATTCTTCAGATTCGAGCTTATTTGCTCAAAATCGAGTATTGGGTTTTGTTTAGATTCGTTTTTCGAACCTCAGGTATGTTTTCTTTCACTCTGATTTAGTGTTTTCTAGCTTTAATTTTGTTATTTGTGTTTTGCGTTGTTAGAACTCACGAAAACTAGGGTTTTCGTACCAAGTATGGTGACCCGCAAAGTGTACTTTGCGCAACCAATAGGAAACGCAAAGTTCAGTTTGCGTATCCCGTTGGTCACGTAAAGTGTACTTTGCGTCTCATACTTGATACGCAAACCTTGATGTTTTCGTGTTATTTCGTTTAGTTTAGTTTGCGTATCATTAAGGACACGCAAAGTCTACTTTGCGTAACCTCTTTGACACGCAAACCTTCTTTTGTGTTGTTGTTTCATGTTTCGTTTGCGTAGGGTTTTCGTATCAAGTGGTTGTACGCAAAGTGTACTTTGCGCAACCAACAGGACACGCAAAGTCCAGTTTGCGTATCCAGTTGGACACGCAAAGTGTACTTTGCGTATCACACTTAATACGCAAACCTCGGAGTTCTTGTGTTGTTTTTGTGTAGGTTTGTTTGTGTAACTCTTAGGACACGCAAAGTCCACTTTGCGTATCTTACTTGATACGCAAACCTTGTGTTTTTGTGTTAACCAGACTTAAAAATTTATTTCTATTTTCAGTTTTTCTTATTTTGTCTAATTCTTCTTCATTTTTGTTTTCCAGGTCTAAATGTCTTCTAAAACCAATACTGATCCCATGATCCAAGACGAGAATGTCATTCTCGAGGATCCATCTGATCAAGCATCACATGAGACGCCGATGTCGTCTGTTCCTTCAGTAGGGGCCAATCTATCTGCATCTCGCCGAACGCCGAATGATGTTTTTCCGATGATGTTATACATTCGGCCATACAAGCCGAACAATTACTTTGTGGATTTTGACATAATCAAGATCCATCCGGTGATTCGAGCGATTCTTAGAGGTCATCCACTTGCACAGGCTCTTTCTTCATGTGCTGAAGTTCCGGAAGTTTACATTCAGCGGGCCTGGCATACAATTACCAAGAACGAGCTTGCACGTCCGCACCGATTTGATCTACGAATTGATCAGTATGATTCTTTTCTATCATACAAGCGTCTACGTCTTATTCTCGAGCTACCTGAGCCCAATTCCAGACCAGGCCGAACTTCATATGACAGCTTTACGTCTGAAGAGGAAGTTTTTGAAGGAACTAGAAATCTTGGCTATGTTGGTACATTGAACAGAGTTCGTGATTTTGATAAATCTAATCTTCCTCCAGTTTGGTATGCTCTCTACTCTGTTATTATCAGGTGCCTTACATCAAAACATTCTGGCACAGATAGTGCAAGTCTACTTTATCTCCGATTGTTCCATGCAGTCGTCTATGACTTGCATGTTGACTTCACTTATATTTTCTGGACCGAACTCTCGGTGGTGGTGCATGACAAGCTTACCAACAAGAAACGCAAGTTTATTCCATTCATCATATTCTTGAAGTTGATCATTCGAAGTATACTGAGAAGCAATTCAGCTATTCCACGTAGATTATCTTGGCCGCAGGTTCCAGACACCGAAATGCTCTATATACAGAAACAGAAGCAGTCATTCAACTACTCCATGACCATTCTGTATGCTCTAATAGCCAACTACGCTGATATGACCGATGATAGCGTCATTGAGTATTGCATGGAGAATGACTTTATGCAAGCTGAACAAGATGAGCCATCCCATGACACACAAGCTGCTGCCGATCAAGAAGTTGAAATTGAAGTAGCTGTTGCTGATAAAGGGATTGAAATGGAAAATGATGTTGAGAAAGAAGTTGGAGTAGCTGCAGAACAAGAAGCTGTTGCAACTCAACAAATTGATGATGTTATTGCTGATATTGATCCTGAAGCTAGTCCTACTGCTACTATTCACATTGAGGATGATGTTGATGATGATGATACTGCTGCTGATGCTGATGTTAGTGCTGATAAAGATGAAGATACAAATGCTGCTGATGATACTCATGATGATAAGAGTGATAATGATGATGATGATGATGGTGATGATGGTGATAATGCTGATCAACCAAGTCTTCGGGTTTATTCAAGGCAATCTAAGGAACCAGTAATAGATGTGTCAAAAGAGGTTGTATCTGAAAATGAATCCGTATCTATCAATCCTTCAGCTACTCGTCTTCAAGTGGATGAATTGGATATTGTTTTTGCTTAAGCCTCAGCACAGATACAGAGTCAAGTTCCAGCAACTTCACTTGCGACTATTCAGTCTACAACCGTTTCAGCTGTAGAGCTTTCTTCTGTTCAAGCTCGGGTTTCTTCTGAGAAATTCTCTACTCTGAATGAGATGATTCAAAAGATGAGTGAGCAGTTTGAAGAGCACAAGCAAGTAGAAATTCAGAAATTGCGTGCTTTCTTCAAGGGTAAAATGCCGGAAATTGATACATCCTCTATCCCTGAAGTGATTCCGTTCAGACGCCCGTCTGGGGTTGTGATTAGAGAACCGTCTTATGCAGTTCCATCATCTGCTCCTGCTATTATGTCTATTCCATTATCTACACCGTTTACGCAGTCGGCTGGTGTATCTTCTTATACACGTATTCCTGTCTCTACTTCAAGTACTCCAGTTTCCGATCTTCCAATTTCAGAGTTGATCAATCTTCTTTATGTGCGTCTACTCTCTATGTCACCGCCTGAACATCAAGATCACGATTTGATCTCTCTTCTACGGAATTTCCATCCTACTCCGCCTCCAGTTCCTACTTCTGATTCTGAGAGAATTTCTGCGTTATCTAAAGAGTTCCATGCTTTCCGATATGAAGTTCAAACCAGTTTTTCTGATCTCAAAACTTTCATGACTCAAGCCTTCTCTGAGCTATCTAACAGGTTTGATATTCATGAACAGGTTGCAGGCCTGTCTCTTAAACGCCGACATGACCAAGATGATCCAGATCATCAAGGCCATGAGGGGGAGATAGTTAAGAGAGCGAGAGTGGAAGGATCTTCTTCAGCTAGAGAAGATAATAATCAAGAATATGTGGCTGGTGATTCAAGGAATGTTGACAATGTTCAAGACTGTAACATTCAAGATTTAGTGAATGTTATGATTGAATCTGCTAATTTATCTTCTATGCCAAACTCGTTGAATATCTCTGAGCAAAATATTGCTAATAACATGAAAATTGTCGTGTATGTGGATCCAGATGTTACATCAAGGGCTCATGAGATAGAAGATTCAGAGGCTGCAAACTATAGGAGATCATTCTTTGCGAATTTCATAGAGATAAATTCAGATGATGATGACGATGTCAGATTTGAGAAGATCTTCCATGTTAAAGAAGAGGATTGTGACGACATAGTCATTATTTCTTATTCTGAAGATGATTCTATGTTTATGGATGCTAAGGATGAAGAAGAAGCAAACATGTTGTATAGAGATCTTCCTTCTCAAGATGAAGTTCCTGAATCTATTCCTGAAGCCTCTCAAGTTCCTGAATCTGCTCCAGTTATTTCTACTCCTGTTGTTAGTACTGCTCCGACTACCTCTGCTCCTTCAGGTACATTTGAAGTAGGTCAGTCGTCTAGAGCACAAACTGATGTTCCTTCTGAATCTGTGGTTCCCCCGAATATTCAAGAAGAAGGACCAGTCTTGACCAGACAGCAGAGGCAAAGAAATCTTCAACATCGGTATATGGCATCAAGACTGAGAACTGCTTTTCTAGAAGATTTTCAGAGAAGTATTTTTGTTTCTAGAAGAAGGCCGATAAACATTTATGCAATACTTGGTGTTGAGAAGGAGTCAGAGACATATCAGTATGAATATTTGATGCTCATCAAGTGCCAGTGCAAAAGAAATGATCTCGTTTCTTCTCCACACTTGATTGTTCGAGTTATCAGTGTTACGATCAACAAGTTAGTTAATCTCTGGTATCCGGAATTCGAAGTTGAAAGAAGATATTGCAAGATATATATTTTTTCAGACGCAGATTTCACTGATCTTTCTATTGATGACATTGAGTTTCTCTATGATCATTTAAGGAATCTTTATCATAGAACTCAGGATGTTTCTCAAGCTCTGTTTGCTATCAAAAGGTTCATTCGACGGCAAATCAGATTCTTCAGAGTGTTTGATTTTCAAATGGCTGTTGAAAGCTATCAGCCAGTTGTAAATCTTCTAAGGCCTAATCGAAGCTTTCCAGACTTAGATTCTCATTCTTTATTCACCATAGTTCAAGATCCATACGGAGTTGTCTACAAGAATGGATCAAGTCAAAAATGCTTTCTCAGATTTGAAGAAATTGCTCATTACTCTGATGGAACCTTAAATGTGATCAAGCTTCAGTTGGAACAACGTCTAAAAGATGCTCAAAGAAGATTTTTAGAAACAAGAAGTGATACATTTTTGTTTGAAAATGATGAAATTCGTCTTATCAAGAGGACATTAGATACTATTCAAGAGAGATTGAATTTCCGATCCACTCTGCGACGCCTGGAAGTTTCAGTTGGAATGAATAGACTTCGTCAAAGAGAGGAGCGTCAATGATTACTAAGGGGGAGATTGTTAAGTCTGATTTTGTAGTAATCATTGTAATTGTTAACCTAGTCTAAACTGTGCTTAAATGTTCTTATCTGTATTGTTAAGGCTAGGGGTATTTAAGTCCCCTTAGGCCTTTGTTCTTTGTAACTTTGGAACCTTACATTTGAATATCAGATTACTTTGAGTGCTCCTACTCTCTCTCTCTACTTTCTCTCTCTAGAGATTTTGTGATCTTGGAATTTCAAGATGAATGGTTAGGAAGTTTCGCATTAAAGTCAAATTGATCAAAACAACCATCCAAACCACCATCAGAGTTTAGAAAATCAAACCCTCCATCAGTTAGACCAAAACTATCATTAGATTTTGAAGCATTAGAAGGAACATCATTTTTAAACACAGTTGAAAAAACTTTTTGTTCAATATTAATCAAAAGTCTTTCATCTGTTAAAGAATTCTCAAGTTCAGAAATTTTACTTTCCAGAACGAGAGGAGGGACATATAGTTTACCTTTAATAGGATTCACCTCCATTTCTTTTACAGAATAACTCTGAAAAAAGTCATTTGAAAGAGTTTTCTTTTGATATATAGGATCATCATTATAACTATTATTCAGCTTCACATAACGAAATGGAAATTGGACTTTAGTTGTGTTCTTTCGTTTTTCCGTTTCCTTGGCTTCATCCTCTTTTGACAATCCAGTCCAGAAAACTTGAAGCTCAGGGATTCTTCGAGGTAGTTTTAAAAATGTAAGATCATAAAGTGCAGTCACTTCAGATTTACCCTTTTTAAGGTAGTGAGGATTCTCATATCCGAGTCCCCATTTCATTATTTCCTCTTTGGGTTTGTAGAGATGAATAGTTTGTTCAGTTTGACCCAATTTGTATAACTTCTCTTCCAAACTTTTTAATTTAGCAAGTAAATAAACGTTTTCTTTGGAAGTTGAAGAATGCAATTTTGTAAGCTCGAAGAAATCAAACTCACTCTTTCTCAATTTAGTCTTTGTTTCAGTAACTTCTTGAAGAATTATGGTATGTTCTTTGGCGTTGGTGTCAATGTTTTTGTGTAAGGTCTCAATCAATACTTTCTTCTCAGCAACAGTATTGCTAAGTTTCTGTATTGATTGGTTTTGTTCAAGAATGACACCCTTTTCTCGCTTAAGCTTCGACTCTAACTCTTCGAGTTTAGTCAACATGGCATGCATTAGATTTAAGAATTCTGAATGAGTTAAATCACATACCTCATTTTCCTCATCATCAGAATCAGCTTCAACTTCTGATTCTAGATTTCCCATGAAGCATAGATGTGCTTTCTCATCCTTCTCTTCATCCTCATCTTCTTCGTCAGAGTGATCAAGCCAGTACTCATCTTCTGTCATTAATGCCTTTCCAGCCTCTTGTTTCTTGGCTAGAAGCATTTTGTTTTTGTAGTAGTCTGAGTTTCTGAATTTGGGCCTTCGGCAGTCTCTGGCAAAGTGACCTATTTTGCCACAGTTGTAGCACGTTGGAGGTTCTGACTGACTGGATCCTTCAGCTTTAAACCTTCTTTCTTCGGGCTTCTTCTCCTCTATTCTCTTTCCTTCAAATCTATTTCCTTCAACCCTCTCCTTGTGAATATAGTTGTTCGGACCAGAAGAATATCTCTGACTGTTTGAGCTTGGCTTTTTGTAGAATTTCTTCTGAAAAGCCTTAGTCAACATAAGCATTGCCTGCTTTAGTTGTTCACAGTCGTCCGAGTCAGAGTTCGCTTCAGCTTCGACCTCATCTGATTCATACATAAGCATCTTCTTCTTCTTCTTTTTCACAACAAGAGCAACTGAGTCATCAATTGTCTTCCCATTCTGCCTCTTTTCATCCAGTATTTCATCCACCTCTTCTTCATTTTGTTTGAGGGTTTCATACACCTCATGAAGTGGAATCTCGATTAGATCCTTGATCTGCTTCATTTATCTGGCAAACCTCTTCCACTCAGGCTGGAGAATGCTGAGGAATTTTACGTTTAGCTATATCTGAGATTTAGTGACCTTGTTCTTGCTTAATTCGTTCAGCAAGGTCACAAACCTGTCGTAAGTTTCTTCTAGAGATTCTCCAACTCGGCCTTTGAATTCTTCATAGTTGTTTAGACAGTTTTAGCTGGTTCCCAACCTTTGAACCTAGCATCATCTTCTCTAGCTGATCCCACATCTGTTTGCCAGAGGCTTTATAGCTGTCTATCTTCACTTATATTTCATTTGGAATGCCTTAAAGAATATAAGACTTTGATAATCTATCACCTTTCGCTCTCTTGAAGTTATCACCTTCGAGCTCTTCATACTTAAGTTCAATCTCTGTCACCACAGTTCCCTCCGTACGAGTCGTAAAAACTGGTGCCATAACTCCCTCTTCTATAGATTTCCTGATGAATACTCCCAAATCATGTCTTTCAATAAAGTTCATGAACCGATCCTTCCACTGTTCATACTCTCCCCTGAAGAGTACTGGTGGTTTAGAGTCAGTTCCGATTGCTAGGGCTTCTCTTGAAGTCATTCTGATTGAATAAGGCTAAGTTTGGAATTGGCGCAAAAAGGGTTTTGCGTGAGGTGAGGGTTGCGAGAAACAGAACTTTGCGCGATGAGAAGGTAGCGCAAACTTTAGTTAGACTGGAATGTGTTTTGCGCTAGACGTTAGTGGCGCAAATTTAAATTTTGCGCTAGAAGATGCTGGCGCAAAAGTGACTTAGCGCGAACTGAAGGTTTGCGCGTGAAGTCGTTGGCGTGAACTGAGGTTTTGCACAAGTTGAAGGTCGTGCGAGTTGAGGATTGCGTGAGCAGTTGTTGGCGCGAATTGAGGTTTGCGCGAGACGTTGGTCGCGTGATAACTTCGCTATTTAACAGGTTTTTACCCTCCTAATCATAAGTTTACGACTCGTCATGAAGTAATAATTGGTATTTTGGACTAATAATTTGTGCAAGTTGTGTAGAGACATACGCGATATCAAATGGGAAAACAAATGCTTATTTATATACCATTTTGATATCCCGGGTGAAAACGATATCGAACCAAGCAATCGAGCGAAGGAAGAGGCCACTATTCACACGCGACAATGACCATGCGACAATGGCCTGGTCATTGTCGCTGGTCAAAGTCGCACAACATGTACCGCAGGTGGTTGTCTATCGGCGACATTGACCATGTGACTATGACATGGTCATAGTCGCTGGTCATAGTCGCGAGTGTGGTCTGTCAGTATAAAAAGCTGCAGGAAGTTAAGGTTTAAGGTATCTCGGATTTCTTGGAGGCTAGGAGCTAGGAGAGTTATTCTGAGCCATTTTGGGAGCAAGAAAGAAGACTTACATTGATTTGGAAGGTGGAAACAACAATTGGAGCTTAATATTGGTAGTGTGTATCAATTATTGAGGAATCTTTATCATTATACTTATATTTTGTTGAGAAACAATGTATTTGGGTGTTGTTATATTTTTCTCTATGGTTTTATTTGTTGCTAATAACATGAACTAAACCTTTTGAGGTTAGGGGAATGATGGATTTTAGTTTTAATCCGTTGAATATATGATTTTGCATTTATTGAGTTAATACACTTGTTGGTTGAAGTTTGTCTATATTATTCTTATTATTTATGAGATTGGCCATCTTATTCATCTTTTGGTTGTATTCCCTCTTGAGTAATAGGTTTTATAACTTGATAAAAGTTAGATAAACCTAGGGTGAGATTTTGGGATAGAGATATACCAAGTAAATCCTAGTTTTTGTTATGATTATGTGCTTAATGAATTGAATGCTTCTTTTTATCGATCGAGAGATGGTAATAGATATTGCATGATTTATTCTTGCTATTACTCGAAAGAGAGTAGTGAATACATTTGAATTCATTAAATCCAACCTTATGTATTAACTCATTGAATGTGTATCATGTATTTGTTGGTGAGATCTAAATGAAATCCGACCCCTAGCGTTTTCCTAATCATATAAGTATTATCTTCGTGGTACTTGAATCATTTATTGAATAGTATTTCTAGATCTATTTCATGTTCTCTAGATAACTCCTATCAGCAGTTAGCTGATACAAACCAACCTTTTGATTCAGTCTAATTAATAGTTGATATAGTCTTGTGGTAATTAACACCAAGTTCTTACGGTTCGATATTCGTACTTTCGTACGTATTACTTGATTCGACACCGTACACTTGCGGTGAGATTAGGGGGGGGGGGGTGTAAACCTGCCTATCAAGTTTTTGGCGCCGTTGCCGGGGAACTTGTTTTGTTTTAATATCACTATATTCTATAAAGATTATTAGATTAGATATTTCTTTATTTTTCAGTTTTATTTTTATTATAATTCTTTTGGGATTTAAGACTTGTGTTGTTGATTGTAGGATTCCTTTTGGTTTATGCCAAGAAGGAGACTATTCAGAAATCTTGAACTGTTAGATCCAGAGATCGAAAGGACCGCACGACAACTTCGTCGAGAGGCAAGAGTTCAGAATCGGAGAACTATGGGGGACTACAACGGAGATGGAGAGAATCCGAACAACAATAATAACAACAATAATAACAGCAATGTTAATAATAATCCACCACCACCACCTAGAATTCCCATGAGGAATTATGCAACACCAGCGGCGATGGTGGGATTAAGGGGAGTACAAGCACCGGCGGTTACCGCCAATTCTTTTGAAATTAAACATGGAACTATTCAGCTTCTTCAAGCTCATCAGTTCGGGGGAGGACCAACTGAAGATCCTCACAGTCACCTCCGTTCCTTTGAAAAAATATGCAACACTTTCAAATGGAACGAGGTGTCTGAAGATGCAATTAAGCTGAGATGTTTCCCTTTTTCTCTTCGTGATAGAGCAGCTATGTGGGAAGAGAACTTGCCGCCGAATTCGATCAACACGTGGCCAGAAATGGTAGCAGCGTACTTGAATAAGTTTTTCCCTTCCGGTCGGACCGCTCAGTTGCTGGCCGAGATTACTCATTTTGCACAATGGGATCAAGAATCCCTATATGAGGCTTGGGAGCGGTATAAAGGCATGCTAAAGAAATGTCCCCATCATAGCTTACACGGATGGGTGGTCATTCAGACATTCTTTGGGGGACTACACCCCCAATTTAAAAACGACATCACCGCTCCTGCTGGGGGTGCCCTAATGAATAAAACCTATGAAGAGGCGTGGGAGTTAATTGAAAATCTCGCTGAACATAGCTATGCCACACCAAGGGCAGACGTTCGGAGATTAGCACAGGTCCAAGATAATGATGAACTGAGGCAAATTAAGGCACAACTGTCTGTAATTACCAACCAGCTAAAGGGTACCACCATTCCGAACCAGCCACCAAATGACGGAATGATGGATCATTATACACCGTTTGAACCATCCGAGCAAGTGCATTTTCTGCAAAACCGTAACCGTCCGAGAAATGATCCTTTCTCCAACACCTACAATGAAGGTTGGAGGAAGCATCCTAATTTTTCGTGGAGCCAACCACAATACGGCTCAAAAGAAACTACGGGGAATCAACAAGGTTACGGTAATAGCTCTAATTTTACTTCTTCATCTAATTCTAACAATGCATATCGTCATCCAGGACATACCAAAAGGCGACAAGATGAAGGGCAAACCTCCGAGAAGAAAACAGAGCTGGAAGAAATGATGATGAAGTTCATGACGAAAATGGACTCTACCGTGAGTACAGTCAAAGCCACTACTGACCAAAACACTGCCTCAATCCAAATTTTAGAGAGGCAGGTGGGACAAATAGCAGAAGCATTGCAATCGAGAAACAAGGGGCAGTTTCCCAGTCAGACAGAGAAGCAACCAAGAGCAGATTGTAATGCGATTCAATTATGAAGCGGAAAAGAGTTGAGCAATACTGCAGCAAGTGAACCAGTGGTAGAGGAAAGAAAAGAGCCCGAAGTGGTAGAAGAGGAGGAAGATGAAGAGAGAGTAGATGAAAGTATAGAAATGGATAAGCCGGAGAAAAGGGAAGAGAAGAAGGAGCCGGAACGAGCAAAAGATCAGGCGCCGGTCAAACCTGTAGCACCAAAAGTGCCATATCCTAACCGTCTAAAAGCTCACAGGGATGATTTAAATTTTGCTAAATTTTTAGAAGTGTTTAAAAAACTGCATATTAATATCCCTTTTGCAGATGCACTGGCACATATGCCATCTTATGTGAAGTTTTTGAAGGATATCCTCTCGAACAAGAGGAAATTAGAGGAACAAGCCACAGTTGAACTTACTGAAGAGTGCAGTGCTATTATATAGCACAAGCTTCCCCCAAAGCTCAAGGATCCAGGGAGTTTTACTATCCCTTTTAATATTGGAAACTCTGAATTTAGTAAAGCTTTATGTGATCTTGGTGCAAGTATTAATTTGATGCCTTTGTCAATTTTCAGGAAACTGGGACTTGGAGAGGTGCAACCAACGAACATCACGCTACAACTTGCCGATCGATCCATTAAATACCCGTACGGAGTGATGGAGGATGAGCTCATCAAAGTAGATAAATTCTACTTTCTAGTAGATTTCGTGGTCCTCGACATGGATGAAGACAAGGAGATACCACTAATCCTTGGGAGACCATTTTTAGCCACAGAAGGAGCTTTGATAGATGTGAAGGGTGGCAAACTGACACTTCGGGTTGGGGAAGAAGAAGTTGTGTTCAATGTATTTCGAGCATCCAAACACAAGACAACATCAAACGAATGCCATCGAGTAGATGTCATGGAAGTTATAATCTGAGAAGAAGGTAATGTGGTGGTTTCTGACGACACACTACAAAATGCTCTTACCGGTGCTGATTCAAATGAAGAGAGTGAAAGTGTAATGCAGTTGAACGCATTACCGAACTTCAAAGGGCATCGGAGACAAACAGTTGAGGATTTGGGAACACCGCTCCCAAAGTCTCAACCATCCTCACAAGTTCCTCCTCAGCTGGAACTAAAGCAGTTACCTTCACATTTGGAGTATGCATACTTGGGTGATAAGGAAACACTACCGGTAATCATTTCAGCCCAGTTGACAGCAGAAAACAAGGACAACTTACTTCGAATCCTTCCAGAGCATCAGACAGCCATCGGGTGGATGATAGCCGACCTTAAAGGCTTGGGCCCGACTTTTTGCACGCACCGCATCAACTTAGAAGAGGGACATCGATCGGTGATTCAACCCCAAAGAAGGTTGAATCCGAATATGAAGGAGGTAGTGCGGAAGGAAATTCTTAAACTTCTTGATGCTGGAATCATCTATCCGGTCCCGGATAGTCCATGGGTTAGTCCGGTTCAGGTTGTGCCAAAGAAAGGAGGAATTACAGTCGTCCGAAACAACAATAATGAACTTATCCCCTCACGGACTGTCATTGGATGGAGAGTCTGTATCGATTACCGGAAGCTAAATGATGCCACAAGGAAAGATCATTTTCCTCTTCCATTTATTGATTAGATGTTGGAACGATTAGCGGGACACGAATATTATTGCTTCCTAGACGGATATTCCGGGTACAATCAGATACCCATCGCACCCGAAGATCAAGACAAAACGACATTTACATGTCCGTTTGGAACGTTTGCTTACTGTAGGATGCCGTTTGGGTTGTGTAATGCCCCAGCTACTTTCCAACGATGCTTGATGGCAATCTTTTCAGATATGGTTGAAAGGACGATAGAGATCTTCATGGACGACTTCTCGGTATTTGGACCATCCTTCGACACTTGTTTGGCTCATTTGGAAGCAGTTCTGCAAAGATGCAAGGAAACGAGTTTAGTGCTGAATTGGGAAAAGTGTCACTTCATGGTGACTGAAGGGATTGTGCTCGGCCACAAAGTATCAAAAGAGGGCATTGAAGTGGATAAAGCCAAAGTTGCAGTCATAGAAAACTACCGTACCCGAATTCAGTCAAGGGCGTTCGGAGCTTCTTGGGACACGCTGGATTTTACCGGCGCTTTATTAAAGATTTTTCTAAGATTACTAAGCCTTTATGTTCCTTATTACTTAAGGATGATAAATTTGAATTCTCTGATGAGTGTATTTCTGCCTTTGACAGGTTAAAAAAGGAGCTCACTTCAGCACCAATCCTGACAGCACCCGACTGGAACCTTCCGTTTGTCTTGATGTGTGATGCAAGTGACACCGCCGTTGGTGTCGTGTTGGGGCAAAAGAAAGATAAGAGATTACATGTCATCTACTATGCAAGCAAGAAACTGGATGAAGCTCAAATCAACTATGCTACTACCAAGAAAGAGCTTCTGGCTGTTGTTTATGCGTGTGAAAAGTTCAGATCTTACCTGGTAGGTGCAAAGGTAATAGTTTACACAGACCACTCGGCACTTAAATATTTGATGACCAAGAAGGATGCGAAACCCAGGCTTATTCGTTGGGTACTGTTACTCCAAGAATTTGATTTGGAGATCCTGGATAAAAAAGGCTCGGAGAATACGGTAGCCGATCACCTTTCTAGACTCGAAGATAATGGAATAAAAGACGAATCTATCATTAATGATTCGTTTCCAGATGAGCAGTTACTGAAGGTCAATCATTCAGAGCCTTGGTATGTGGATTTGGTGAATTATTTGGTAGGAGCGGTTGTTCCATACAATATGAATTCCCATTAAAAGAAGAAGTTCTTTTTGGATGCAAAAAGGTATTATTGGGACGATCCATATCTCTACAAGTTATGTGCCGATGGCATGATCCGCGGATGTGTTCCAAATGAAGAGAAATCTGACATCATTAATCACTGCCATACTTTAGAATGTGGCGGCCACTTCAGCACGGACCGAACAGTCGCGAAAAGTCTTCAATCGGGTTTCTTTTGGCCGTCTATGTTTAAGGAGACACGAGAGTTCATCTCTCAATGTGATCGCTGTCAACGAGTGGGAAACATGACCAAAAGAGATGAAATGCCCATGAGAATCTTCATGGAAGTCGAGCTTTTCGATGTATGGGGGATCGACTTCATGGGCCCATTCCCGAATTCAGGCCGTAATGAGTACATTTTAGTAGCCGTGGATTACGTCTCCAAGTGGGTTGAAGCGATCGCAACTCCAACTAATGACTCAAAAGTGGTGATTAAATTCTTGCAGAAGAATATCTTCTCTCGGTTTGGGGTTCCAAGGGCGTTGATTAGTGACGGGGGGAGTCATTTTTGCAACCGTTACTTAGAAGTAGTGTTGAAAAAGTACTCTGTCAAGCATAAAGTAACCACACCTTATCATCCGCAGGCTAACGGTTTAGCCGAGGTTTCCAATCGGGAACTTAAGCAGATTTTGGAAAAGACTGCTAGCGCTTCACGTAAAGATTGGTCATCTAAGCTAGATGACGCACTTTGGGCGTATCGGACGGCATATAAGACTCCACTTGGAACTACTCCATATCGGATCGTGTTTGGAAAGTCATGCCATCTACCAGTTGAGCTCGAGCATAAGGCGTATTGGGCAATCAAGCAGCTCAACATGAACTTAAAGGATGTTGGTCAACGCCGATTCTTGCAATTAAACGAGCTTGAAGAGATTAGACAAGATGCTTTCGAAAACGCCGTGATTTACAAGGAGCGTACGAAAAGATTCCATGACAGGCATCTCCATATAAAGGTAATTGTTCCTGGTATGCAAGTATTATTATTCAACTCACGGTTGTGTTTATTTCCAGGGAAGCTAAAATCCAAGTGGTCGGGTCCCTTCACGGTCAAGGAGGTATTCCCGTATGGAGCAGTTGAGCTGCAAGGACAAGATGGGTACACTTTCAAAGTGAACGGACAGCGGGTGAAACCCTACATAGCAGGTGAGCCGATGGAAAAATCAAGCATATACCTTGACATGCCAAAAGAGTAATTGGAGAATGAGGTCGTGCCACGACACTAAATAAGGTGCTGGGTGGGAGGCAACCCACCGAGGTTAGTTTTGATTTTTGGTTAATCGTTAGCTTTCATAACTCACCAGAAACTCAGCTTTGTTCTCAGTATTAATTGTTCCTGAAATCTGTCATTTTAGCCTCAAGAAACAGTAATCTGGAACCAACACGCGACAATGACACGCGACAATGACATGGTCATTGTCGCCAATGTCAAAGTCGCACAAACAAGGATACCCACGGTACAGAGTCAGCGACAATGACCATGTCATTGTCGCATGTGTCAAAGTCGCACAAACATGAGCACTCACGGTACATAGTATGCGACTATGACCCGCGACTTTGCCCTGGGCATTGTCGCGGTGTCAATGTCTCCGATGGGTTTAGGGTTTTAAAACCCTTTGTTCGATTCCAACCTCCACACGCACACACAGATAACAGTCCAGAGGCGATTTTGACACTGTTCTTGGGCGATTTTGGCGATTTCTTGAGCTCTCCTCTCATCTCTCGATTTCTACTCCATTTTTGTTGATCATTTGTGACTCTACACCTCTCAAGTAAGTAATCTTTCTCTCTCTCACTCCCATTTCACCTACATTATTGGGATTGCAAGGTTAGGTCACCATTTTCTTCCATGTTCAAATTTTTGAGAAATTATGCAAGGATTTAGGTTTGGAGTTGTTTATTATCATTTAAATGCATCATTTATCTCCACATTGTACATATCTTGCACCAATTCACCATGGATTGAAGCTAGGGCACAATTTTGACTTTATGCTTATATGCCTTTGAATTTGTGAATTTGGGTGATTTTGCTAGTTTAATAGAACCTTCCAAGTTCTTGCAAACAAGTTTACCTAAAATTTTCTATTGTCATGCTTTTTGAGTCAAGTGTGTTACGATGCAGTTTGTGCTCAATTGTATAAATTCTCATATGCATGCTTCTTGTGACTTCATTTCTCACATTGAGTTGCTACATAGTTTTTATCATCTTGGTATAGCTTAATGTGGTTGTTTAATCTTGCTTAGTTGTTGGTTTGGTATTATGCACATGACACATGATTTTAATCATGACATTCAACTTGTTCTGGGTATTTGTTGTATGCTTAACTAGATGATTTTGGTGTTGGTATTACTTTGACTAAGAGTAATCTAAGTCGGGATACACATTACCATTTGTTTGTAAACAAATTACTCGTCGCCTAATTCTCCATTTTTTTTGTAGGTTCCCAACATGGTACGCAACAATTTCCTTTGACGGGACCGATTCGAGCTCTTTCACAGATTGGATGAGGATGAGCGGTTGGAGTTGGCGAGCGCGCCAAACGCACATTTTGGCGACAGACATGATCAGATTAGTACGCGCGGATTTTGGCCAGAGAGGGGCATCGCACTCGAGGGGCTTGAGTCTACCACCATTCCGGGCACCATCCCTGCTCGGGGGTGGGAGCACTATATCCGCACACCATCGAGATACCACCCGGGATTGGTGCGCGAATTTTATGCCGCCATGGATCCTGAAGTTTTCCGCACTGAGGGGATTGTTTGGGTTAGAAACACTCAGGTGGAGATTTCAGCATCCGCCATTAATGAGTATCTACACATCCCGACTGTCCCCGATGAGGTAGCCAGTGACTTTGATTACCATGGTGGCATGCCTATCGACGTTGTACGCCACCGATCTACTGGTGACTTATCCGCGAGCCTACGTCGCGACGGATTGGACATGTGGGGCCACGCAGATGAAAATATGAACCATGGTGACCTACATCCGGACGCGGCATTTTGGACTGTCTTCCTAAAATGCAGCCTACTGCCATCCAGCCACCGTACCAATGTCTCGGTGGAAACTGCCCAGATCCTCTTTGCCATCCAACACAATTATGTGTTTGATGTCGACCACATTATCTTCAACTAGATTCTCAAATTTGGTTGTGAGATGCGCAGTCTCATCTATTTCCCATGTCTTATCACCTACTTCTGTAGGAGGGCTGGCATAGCGGCAGCTTTTGATGAGGGTGCACTTGTAGCACCTACGTCGGATATAGGCAAGAAAGCCTATAATCATTTCTGCACGCATCACAGTCTTCCCAATCTTCCTACAGAAGGCCGCCGATACAGAAACAGGGGACGTGGGGCAGCTGCACAGCATCAAGATGAGGACCGACAGGGTGCTGCGGGTAGGGGTGCTGGACTACCACCACCTCCGATTGGTAGACGGCAGGATGTGCTGCCATCCTTGGATAGGCTCAATCAAGATGTGGAGCGATTGAGCGAGAGTCACCAGAGGACCAGCGAAGAGGTGCGGCAGATCAACCGGCGTCTTGGTCGGGTTATAGATGGGCGACAGTACAGCGTCACATATCAGCGCCGATCTAGAGACCCCGGCATCGGACCATCATCATCGCGGCATCATGAAGAAGATGACGACTGACTGGTTTGTTTTCTTTTTCATTTGGTAATATTATCTCTCCGTAGTGTATATATTTTTCTTACACTTTCAAGGTGATGTTTAAATTATACAGAACTGAGTGTGTAACTAATGGGGCACATTGGGGACAATGTGTCTCAAAGGTTTGGAGTTGTTGTTTTGATCTTTTTAGTGGGATGACTTGTATGAACTGTTATTTTAATCATTAGAAATGCATGGGTTGTATATAATGCTTAGTTAATCAGAATGAATATATGTGTTGATAATTATTGGTTAAGTGAATTGGAAAAACTTTTCTTGACATACATACTGTTGTTGAGTCATGTTTGTAGAGAGATAGTGTAGTTGTGTATGTTAATTGTGGACATTAGTAGAGACCACCCTAGTGAGATTTTGAGCTTTAATGCCTTCAATTTTGAGTGATGCTTCAACTTTGTTCACCATCTTGATACACGTTTCAATTCTTTCAATTTGATAGTTCGATCTCATTTGTTTTTGCATTGAGTAGTACAGATTGGTCTTTAAATTTTAACATATGTATTACTTGTGAATCATGTGGACTTTGAGAAACGATATCGGGTTTTTTGTGCAATTTCTGTTGGTCTATCATTTCTAGCCTCTCTTTCTCTACCCTTTTGTTGATATGTGATCCCGTAACCATGTTGTAGCCGTGATTTAATCCTAAATACTTTGACTTAGCCGGATACACTAACCTACCCTGTAGTCTAAGTGCATCATGGATTGAGAAATATGGCAAATAGCGTCAGAACAATTCTGGGGGTGAATCGATAAAAGCGATGAAAGAGTTCTAAAAAAAATAAATAAATAAAGTTGACATGTAGTCATGATTGATGGAAGTCTTGCTTTGGATGTGTGGTTGTGTAAAAGAAGAAGAGAATGTGAAGCTACCATTAGTTTTGATGCACTTAGGACTAAGAAAACCATGACCATTCTGTATATTCCTTATTTTTAACCCATTCTACATCCCCTTAAGCCCCGATTGATCTTTTGGAAAGAGTAATTTGCAAATAATACATGTGTAATTTATATCTTACTACTCAACTCCTTTCATGAGATATTGTTTGATCATTACGTGTTTCTCTTCTATCACATGCGGATGAACTTGCAAATTTGTTGTATATTAACTCTCCCGCATGTGTTTGTGATGAGTGTGAACCTAGGACTCAAGTGTTAAGAGTATCCCGTGAGGTTAGGGTCGAAGCGAAATCCTCCACTAGTTATGCACATGATGAAATTGATCTTAGCAAACATTTGCTTGATAATAGTTTATGTTAATATTAGTTTTGTCCAAACTCAATTACCCATGAAACTAGGAAACTCATGTTGGTTCTCATTAATTTTGTATTGGTATTCCCTCATTTTTATTATTGAAGTTGATTTTTCATATAGTTCCCTTTCGAAAACCCATCACCTTGGTAAGCTTGCTTGTCGTTTCATTATTATATTTCCTTTCGCCAATTTTTGCTTGAGGACAAGCAAAAGCTAGGTTTGGAGTTGTTGATAACTTCGTTATTTAACAGGTTTTTACCCTCCTAATCATAAGTTTACGGCTCGTCCTGAAGTAATAATTGGTATTTTGGACTAATAATTTGTGCAAGTTGTGTAGAGACTAGGAGCTAGGAGAGCTATTCTGAGCCATTTTGGGAGCAAGAAAGAAGACTTACATTGATTTGGAAGGTGGAAACAACAATTGGAGCTTAATATTGGTAGTGTGTATCAATTATTGAGGAATCTTTATCATTATACTTATATTTTGTTGAGAAACAATGTATTTGGGTGTTGTTATATTTTTCTCTATGGTTTTATTTGCTGCTAATAACATGAACTAAACCTTTTGGGGTTAGGGGAATGATGGATTTTAGTTTTAATCCGTTGAATATATGATTTTGCATTTATTGGGTTAATACACTTGTTGGTTGAAGTTTGTCTATATTATTCTTATTATTTATGAGATTGGCCATCTTATTCATCTTTTGGTTGTATTCCCTCTTGAGAAATAGGTTTTATAACTTGATAAAAGTTAGGTAAACCTAGGGTGAGATTTTGGGATAGAGATATACCAAGTAAATCCTAGTTTTTGTTATGATTTTATGCTTAATGAATTGAATGCTTCTTTTTATCGATCGAGAGATGGTAATAGATATTTCATGATTTATTCTTGCTATTACTCGAGAGAGAGTAGTGAATACATTTGAATTCATTAAATTCAACCTTATGTATTAACTCATTGAATGTGTATCATGTATTTGTTGGTGAGATCTAAATGAAATCCGACCGCTAGCCTTTTCCTAATCATATAAGTATTATCTTCGTGGTACTTGAATCATTTATTGAATAGTATTTCTAGATCTATTTCATGTTCTCTAGATAAATTCTATCAGCAGTTAGCTGATACAAACCAACCTTTTGATTCAGTCTAATTAATAGTTGATATAGTCTTGTGGTAATTAACACTAAGTTCTTACGGTTCGATACTCGTACTTCCGTACGTATTACTTGATTCGACACCGTACACTTGCGGTGAGATTAGCGGGGGGTGTAAACCTGCCTATCATCGCGCAATCTGAGGTTTGCGCGATGAGTAGATGGCGCAAAAATGGCTATGAACTGGCGCAAATGTGAACTTTCGCGAGTTCGTCCCTGTACTTCGAAAAATCGATCTGTTTGATTTAAATAACCCTGTTTTTCCACGATTAGCAGTCCCAAATTGTAATAAAATGACCACTAACCTATCTAGAACAGATTGTAACCCTGTGATCTCGAAAACAAACACTTTTAGAAAATCCAATCGATGGAACAATGCAGTTCTAAAACTCGACTTTCAGACACAAAATTCACAAAATTGGATTCGATATTAGTGCTATACTGAAATTAAAGTATAACAACTCGATCTAGCACCCTATTCGATCACAACCTGATCGATTTCAACTCCTAAAACACACTAAAACTCGAGAATGATTTTGAAATGAAGAACACAGAGTCGTTCTTTGTAAAACTTGATTTGAATCTATTTTCAGGCTCTGATACCAATTGACGGTCCACAATACTATGATCAAGTTCTTATCGACAATAACAATAACAAGATTACCAACCTGTTTGATTAATATTCAACGATTACAAGGTTTGGTGATTTCGGTTTAAAGCTCTCTTGATGTTCTCTCTCTGATTTACACCGTGAGTGTGTGTGTGATATGTGATCTGATACTTGACTTCTCAAACACACTAACAATATAATATCTAAACATAGATATTATAAAATAAACTAATATCTAACTTAAAATCTAAATAACTAATATCTAGATGTTTAATCTAATAATAAAATACTAAAAACAATACTTTGACATTTTATTACAAACGACATTAGACTAATATTTAAGAGTCGGCTTTCCGGCTTTAGCTTCAGATTGCGATCTTCAGATTGGATGATCTTGAATCCAATGAGACTGTGCTCTAACAGATAGAATCTGGTTTTCTCAACCTTCGACAATGTATAGCAAGCTGGTGGCAAGTATGCACGTTTTCCATTATCAACAGGAGCAAGCTCTGATCGGATCCCCATTTCCACCATGTCTTTTTGAACTTTCACCCCATCTTTTAATTTTCCTGGAATGTTCAACAATAGACCTATCAAGCTGTCACAAACATTTTTCTCAATATGCATTACATCAAGACAGTGTCGCACACTCAGATGCTCCCAGTATGGTAGATCCCAAAAAATAGACTTCTTCTTCTAAATATTTTTTGGATGAGTTGGACGACCTTTTCCGAACACAATGTCTAGATGCTTAACTCGAGAATATATAGTTCGTCCATTCAACGTTTTCCTTGCTACTCCATGCTCGGTTTTCCCATCAAATAATGACTTCAGTTTACGGTATTGGTGGCTCTTCGGAAGAGACCTTCGATGGCCCATGTACACATGTTTCCCACAATTTCTCAACCTCAGAGCATGTGTGTCATCTTCACAAATAGGACATGCCTTTTCTCCCTTTGTCCTGTAACCTGACAAAATCCCATAACCGGGAAATCGTTTATGGTGAAAAAAATCATGGCTCGTAGCTGAAAATGTTCCTTCCCGTACGCATCATACACTTCGATGCCTGGACTCCATAGTTCTTTCAAGTCTTCAATTAACGGAGCCAAATATATATCAATGTCGTTCCCAGGTTGTTTGGGACCCTGAATTAGTAATGACATCATGATGTATTTACGTTTCATGCATAACCATGGTGGAAGATTGTAAATGCATAGAAGAACCGACCAAGTACTGTGACGACTGCTCATGCTTCCGAATGGATTTATTCCGTCAGAGCTAAGACCAAACCGAATATTCCTAATTTCATCACCAAAATCTTCAAAGATGTTGTCGATATTCCTCTATTGAGGAGAATCCGCTACATGTCTAATCTTCCCATCTTTTTTACGATCTTCAGCATGCCAATGCAACAACTTTGCATCTTTGGCGTTTGCAAATAATCGTTTCAATCTTGGTACGATTGGCAAATACCACAACATTTTAGCGGGAGGACCATCCTTTTGTTTCACATCACTATTGTTTTTCGTTCGGTTCTTTCGCTAATACCTCGATGTACCACATATATGACACTCATTTAGATCTGCATTCCTATACAACATGCAATCATTCGGACATGCATGTATTCTCTCTATTTCCAATCCCATCGGACACATCAGTTTTTTCGCTTTGTATATCGAAACAGGTAATTTCTTATCATCGAGAAGCATTTCATGCAAAATCTCTAGCAAACTAGTAAAACTTTTGTCACTCCAACCGTTGCTTGCTTTTAAATTAAACAGTTTCAACATAGTTGAAAGTTTGGTAAACTTTGAACAACCAACATACAACGTTTTTTGGAGTCGATAAACAATTGTTCAAATTTGTCATAATCCTTATCGGCAATAGTATCCTCCACATCATGTAACATCGCATCTAAGTTATCACGGTTATCATTATCTGATTCATAGTTATCATCGGTGTCATTACAATCTTGATCGACCGTGTAACTACAATTACCAAAATCCTCGCCATGTTGAATCCAACAGGTATATCGTTCCATAAACCCACGTACAATAAGATGTTCTTTAATTAAACTATGATCACTATATTTACAAAAAATTCTACAATCCTGACAAGGACACCAAATTTCAGTTTCTCCATTGTTCACCCGATTATTCTCAACAACCTCCATAAACTGATCAAGACGAGACAAATATTCCTTTGTAGCTCGTGGTATTTGGTACATCCAATCATAACGATCCACCTGCAATATCGAAATAAAGTATTAATTGTAAGTGCATGTATGACATGATATCAAAAGGCTATAGGTGGCCATCCTAACCCACTTTTTGAATATTTGGTCTCATATGTGAATGCTTATAACAGATTGATTACTTAAGAAAAATCCGACAGCATTTCCCCACAACTCCCCAAATATGTGTATAATAAAAACACATATTCGTAGGAGTAATGAGAAACGTCTACCAAATTTTTCTTAAATAAACAATCCGTTATATGCATTCACATCCTAAATGAGACAAATATTCAAAAAGCAGCCCCAAATAGGGGACTATCCGAAATTAATCTCTATTAGATCAAAATTCGGACGGGCGACCTTAAAGGCATCAAATGCATGAACTTGTATAATAAATGCATGCAAGTTAAATTTTTAGCAATCATGTGCAAAATTAATATAATTAATGTGTAGTATAGTATAATACCTTATCAGTGTTGTCGGTAATTGATCAGTCCAGTCTAATCGGTACGTGCGCCTATACGAAAAGCAAAGCTGCTAAGATCACATATATATATATAATTAAGATTACTTAAAAACATGATGTTAATGCATATAATAGTAATAATTAATGAACTATATGGTTAAGATTATCATCATACCTTAATTTTTGTGAAGAATAATACCAAAAACCATCAAAAAAGGCCCAAAAATGGTCAAAAAAAGTGTTTTTTTCGAGCATGAGCAATAATGTGTCAAAAAACGGCGTCACCTTTATGTTATTTACAGGTAAATCCTAGTAAGCCCTTTTATATGCGGTTTTTAATAAACAATCGCGTATAAAAGTGTTACTTTTATACGCGGTTTTTTACTTTTATACGCGGTTTTAAATAGACAACCGCGTATAAAAGGGTATGACATTTATACGCGGTTTTTTTTTTTTTTTTTTTTGGTAAAGGAGTATCCCAGACCACTTTGGGCCCGGACTAATCTCCTGGAAAACAGGCCTATAGCCCGCGGGCATTCATCCCGTGGCCACAATGCTGGAGTGGGGCTCGAACCCGGACAACCGCTATAAAGTCCCCAAGCTCTTATACACGGTTGTTTGTACTTTTATACGTGGTTTTTGTACTTTTATACGCGGTTTTTAATAAACAACCACGTATAAAAGGTTTACATTTTTCCGCGGTTGTTTGTACTTTTATATGCGGTTGTGTATTAAAAACCACGTATAAAGGTTACCTTTTATACGCGGTTATTTATTAAAAACCGCGTACAAAAGTGTTACTTTTATACGCGGTTTATTGCTAAAAACCGCGTATAAATGTAGCTTTTACGCACGGTTTTGTTAGCAATAACCGCGTACAAAAGTGACCCTTTCGTACGCGGTTTTTCCGATGCAACCGTTTGTAATTGTCGAGTACTTTTTTTATACGGTTTTTAATCTAGAACCGTGTATAAAACCATATTTTTAGCAACGGTTCAAATTGAACCGTGTAAAAAGGTTCCAGATTCGTCCTTTATACGCGATTTTTGTAAAAACAACAAAAACCATGTATAATTAGGTGCGTATAAAAGTCATATTTGTAGTAGTGAATATCGAACACAACATTAATATTTAATACACCAAGGTAGTCCTAATAATTCAATCATATATAAACATCAATCTTTAGTCGAACCCAACCCTTAATTCATATAATTGGCCCAACAAATTTTATTAAATGGATTTAATTGATAAGTAGAGAAGTCCTAAATCCATAAAACCAACCCAAACCGAAATGGTAGGATCGAGGAGGGTAGGATGTAGGCAGATCTCATCTCTATCTGACGAGACAGAGAGTTGTTTCTATAGAAGACCTTCGACTTGCATAATATAAAAAAGAAACATATCTAGAAAGTACAATGATAGGCCATATATAAGCATCAAAGTTACAAAAGAATGTAAAGAGTCTAACAAGATAATAAAAACATACTACACATACACAGAAACTCTATATCTCTAACACAAAAGCCACCAAACTATTAGAAGAACCCCCACCCCACAAAGCAACATTACTACTTGCAATTTGACTACCCTAATGAGCAATCTACAAGTACTTATATCTGAGCTAGATCGGACTACAACCTCCATAATCCTGTCATAAATGCTCATCCCACGTCTTACTCGGCCTGTCTCGCCTCCTAAGAAACTCTCACGTTACAGGCTAATATATTTGACGGTTTCCTTTCCTATTTATTACAATTTTATTCATAGACAAAATTCCGAATCATTTTCTTCTCGAGTCGTTGGAGGAGAAAACTTCCTATGAGGCTCTAGATCACCCCCTTGATCGTGACACACTTACAAATATGCCCAAACCACCTCAATCCATCTATGACCAAAATGGATTATATCTATTTTCAAATAATAACAGTCATTCATTGTTGGCCCAAAACAATTAGGAAACATGGTCAACCCACCTCATCCCAGCCTTTAAGCCCAAACAATAATGAAAACGGCCCAACCCTTAATCTGATTTTGGTGCGTCTATTTTACCAGAATACATCCGCTCCTGTGATTTTTTTCTTAATTATTTCATACTGGATATAAAAGGTTTGAGCTCTGAGCCCGCTCGGATTAGGTTTAGAGATGGTTAAATATTGGTTCCGGTCTCGGTTTTAAATTAGATACTTCAAAACCGAGTCGGCAGGTCCTAAATCTTTTATATAACATTATTTAAAAAAGTGCCCAATAAACACAAGCATCCTATATATTAAAATAAAAGTGATTAATTAATATTACATTTTAACTAAAATTATATTAATTCAAATAACACAAATTATATATATATATATATATATATATATATATTAATTTAGAAAAAAAATAGTTAATTAATTTGTTAATAATTAATAATAATTTGTTAACTTTAATATAAAACGAAAACTGAAAAGTAGCAAATTGGTGGGCCAATCCAATTTGCCGGTCCTCAAAACCCACTGCATATTTGCCGATTAAACTTTTTTTTGGTAAAGTGTATCCCGGGCCTTTGGCCTAGACTAATCCCTTGACACTTAGGGTCTTCGGCTCAGCTGCTAAAGCGTGCAGCCTTGAGATTATCCTCAGTGGCCACAAGTGCTGCGGGTGAGATTTGTGGCGTCCTATAAATTCAATTTTGTTGCAGTGGTTGCTGCATATTACCATATATACATTCAAACATGTTCTTCAAATATATCATAAAGTTCAAGCTTTCTACTTATGAAATTTAAAGATCGTTTACCAATGCTAATCGAATAAGTGGTTAGAGTTGTCACTTTCATTTACCTTCAATCAAAATGACATAATAAGATTGTCGGTTAGCATCTCTTACTCGATAAGAGTCACCATCATCAGTTACCAACTAAAATTTTCGATCCTTGACATACTCACCTCAACTTACTCGGTAAACAATTAGTAAACTCCCCTTAACCTATTGGACTTCTATCTTTCATGTAATGGCACTTTTAGAGTGTTCAATTCCATAAAAAGTTTTATTTTAAGGAAAATCACATTTAAAAGGAAAATATTTTCATTCAATTGTTATTTTGAATAATATATTTTCAAATTTCATGTTTACTTCTATAATTTAAAAAATAATTTCCTTAAGGGCATGTTTGGTTTGTCGGAATGGATTGGAATTTGAGTGATTTGAATTTCAAGTCCATTCCAATCTCGTGTTTATTTTGTAGAATTATCCAGATTTGAAATCCTAGGATTTCTTTGAAATCCCTCCAACATAGGATTTTAAAATTCTAAGGGGGTGGCTAGGATTTGGTAGGATTCTTATATAATAACGTTTAAAAATATGTTAAAAACACTTGTTTTTAATAATCAGTTAAATAAAAGGTAATTTCATTATTTTTATATTTTTAATTTTTTCAATGATTTTTTTTATATATAATTGAATTTAAATTCATTTCAACCCCACAAACCAAACACACAAAATGATTTTAAATCCTCTCAAATTCAAATCCCTATATGAAATCTAATCCATTCCAATCTATTCCGATAAACCAAATGCGTCCTAAGAGATTTTATTTAAAGTATAGATATTTAAACGTGATTCTTAAATATATGTTTCCTAAATTAAGAATGAAATAATAGTACAAGATTTTTAGACATAATTAGCAAAAGGCAGGGTTAGAGCATCTCTAACAACTTTGCTAAAATAGAAAAAATATGTTTTTCTTCTCTAAACTTCTCCAATAGTTTTGCTATTTTGTTTGCTATAATAGAAAAAACTTGAAAATTTTCTAATCTTAGAGAATTCTCTCAAACTTGATGGTAGGAGAGATTAATGATTATTTTATTTAATCCCACCAATAAGATTCAATTTTTATCATTTTATTTTAAGTTTTTTTTTTAAGAAAGTGTATTGAATGATAAATTAGATAGTATTATAATAATATAAGTTGTTTTAAAATCTCTAAAATAGCAAATATGTTGTAAAATTGAATGTAATATATTTTATAGATTTTCACTTTTAATTCTTTATTTTATAAAAATTATAGGAAAACTGTTGAAATGCTCTTAGATTGGTTTCTTTTTTAGTATTTTTTATGAACATGACATGTATTTAATAAAATCGGCAATAAATTATTGATCGAATTTTTTTACAAATTAAGAGAAAAACTACAAATCTTGTATGAAATTGGTGAGATAAGGTATAATAAAATACATGATCTATATTTGTTCTTAATGATAAATTAAATTTTACGTATTTTATTCATTAATTAATATTTAAAATTGGTTATAAGTTCTTTTTTCTACTTTTATTTTATCATATAATAACATTTTAGACATTTTAATAATAATTAAACATTTTACTCAAAGTATATGTCAAATCAAATATTTTTCTGAACATAAATCCAACAATAAGTATGGAATTACACAACTTATGAGGTTTAATATTTATATCGTAAATGGTAAACAAGATTTAGAAAAATAACCTTAGAAAATGTCAACAACTGTAGAGATCTTTATATTAAAAAAAAATATATCTAATAGAATATTACTAGAAAAATGATTTAGTCCACAGAATTTTCCGTCAGGGGTGTTTGGGATTGCTTATTTAAAATAACTTATACTTATTTTGAAAAGTGCTTATCAACTTATGTGGTGTTAAACCGGAGATTTCTAAAAAGTGTTTGAATTAGCTTATTGTGGTGCTAAATCGTAATAAACTAATAAGTTGTTATTTAAAGGAGTTTGGGATTGCTTATACATATAAAAGAACCCAAAAAGTCATAAGCACTTTTGAAATAAGTTGATAAGTTAGAACAAAATGACTTATAAAAAATGGCTTTTCAACGGTTTGGCACCGCTATAAGCTCTTTTCTTTTCTTTCGATCCAAACACTCAAAAGGACTTATCTCCGGTGCCAAATCGCAATAAGCTAAAAATCCCCTCAAATAAGCAATCCCAAACACCCCCTTAATTAAATTCAAAAATATCATCAGTAAAATTAGCAGCATCGGTAACCCGCCAATAAATCGAATTACCGGCAAGGCTTTTGACGACAACTCGATTCTACCGGTAACTCATAGCTTTTACTTAGCGGATAGTGTTTTGTAGTAGAATTATAGAGAGATAATTTGAAAAGATTGTCTAACGATCAATCAGTCGTTAAGTATGAATTAATCGGATAAAAACAACAACTATAATAAACATATATTCACATTTTCTCAAGAATCTTTTGACATTTTATCGTTCCCGGAAAATCAAGAAACTTGCATTCAACAAGTTTCAACCGATCAGTTTCATCCATCACTTTGAACCCAAACGATTCCGTCCAAGTCCTCACCTTTTCTGGAACCGCCGGCAACACAATCCTCTCAACCCCCAAATCTTTCATCATCCTTTCAATCTCATCCATCAAAATCCGGCACATCCCCATTTTCCGGTACCGGAATCTTGTAGCAACAAGTGGTATCTCCGCCGCTTTACAACCGTGAACACGCACCGTAACCACCGTAATCATCTCCTCATCTCTCTCCAAAACCGCCGTGAAAAACCCATTAAAATTCCACCTTTTTGAAGACCTACTAAAGATGATATCTTCGACCACATCACCATCGGATCTCGGATGTTTCAAGGGTTTGAAACATTCATGCATCACGTCTAACGCAACGTTCAGTTTACCGTAAGTTTCAGTACGTAAATTCATGTCGTTTTCATCGTTATCAAGCTTCAATAAGCTCCAATTTAGGTTATCCACAGTTGCCGGAATCGTTTTTCCGGCGATACCCATTAAGCCGGAAAATATTCGTTCACAATTCTCCGAACAGAACCAGTTAACAGTATCAGAAGATATTAAAACCCCTTTCTTTTTCAGGCAATCAGTATGGAAACTGTGCTCACATTGTTTACACTTAATCTGGCTATATTCATTAGTGAATAAACTAATCTGACCACGGCTATCTTCATTAGTGAATAAACTAATCTGATCTTGAAGACAAATTTGACAACAACAAGAAGGGCAAAACCAGTAATCTGAATCAGGAACTCCATTTAATCCAATGCAAGATGCATGAAAAGAAGATGTACACGAATCGCATAACACCAAATCGCCCCCATCGTTGCAAAACGAGCAGAAATCGTCTTGGCCGGTCTCGCGATCGCACGATTTTGTCGATTTCGGTTTGTTTTCGTGTGTTAATCGAGTTTGGCAATCGAGAAGTGACCTTCCGTCGTCTAGAAATATGTTGGCTGCGGGTCTACGATATGTACTTCCCGCATGAGCTTCGAATTTACTTAGCAAAAAGAAGTCACCACAACAATTACATTGAATACCCTCTTCGTAAACTCGTCCTTTCGCCATTACTCGACCGTCTTTTCTGCTACGATACGCCACTTTCGAACCCCGTAACACGATTTTCCGTTCGATTAGCAGCGAAAGTACGCACCTTCGGCGGGTAGACAAATCCGCCACCTTTCGTATCCGTTTCTCGGGCCTTTTCTTGCCAGAATATTCCATCAATCGCTTGATCGTTTTTCCGGGCCGATCAGTACTCAGAAAACCCTCATTTTTGTCATCTTCAACAATACCCAAATCATCATTACTATTCACACCAGATTCTTCTCTTTTTTGTTGGAAATAAGAAGCTTCCACATCTTGAATTCGAATCCTTTTTCGGGGCCTAATGTTACTCAAAAACTCATCCTCCTTCTCTAATTTCGTTTTCTTTTCAGTAAAGATTTCAGTCCTCGAACTACCGGATTCAAGATCATGATCATCTTGAATTCGAATCCTTTTTCGGGGCTGATTGTTACTCAAAAACTCATCGTTCTTCTCTAATTTCGCTTTCTTTTCCTTACAGATTTCAGTCTTCGAACAACCCGATTCAAGATCAAGATCATCTTGAATTCGAACCCTTTTTCCGGGACGATTGTTACTCAAAAACTCATCATTCTTCTCTAATTTCGTTTTCTTTTCCGTAAAACTTTCTTTCTTGGAACTACCCAAATCAAGATCATGATCATCTTGATGTTGATATTCTTGGTGGTTAATGAGATCTTGACAGGCTGATCGGAGGGAACAGTAGGTTTTACCGGCCGGAGAACGGTACCGGAGTTCTCGACGGCCGGGTTTCTTACAGACGTAGAAGAAAGACCAACCGATTGCAGAAAGATGCTTTTTGGCTTTCAATATCAAATCTTTGATGTTCTTGCTTCTGCCTACTTGAAGCCCACATGAATAGTAATTCATTACGGCTTCTGGGACGTATTCGGGCTCATACTCCACGAACTCCATTGAAATCATGAAACGGAGATTGAAGGTAGAGTGGAGGATTGGGGAGGTAAAGCATGGTTTTCAGAGACGATTAGGGTTCAATGGAATGTATTGCCGCTGTTAGGGTTTATGAAGAAGATTTACGTGAATATTTGATATTCAACCCATAAAAGTTTTAGAATGTCCATTTTAAGTCCCTCAAGTTTTCAGCAATTAATATAATAGTCCTTTAACATTAGAATGGTACTTAACGGTATATGGGATATTGTTAAAATCTGACGACCTTAAATATTCGAACCACAAAGAATGATGTAAGTCATGAGATCATTATCAAGGAGAAAATTCATGATTTAAGAGGCAGATGGGGTGAAATCTGAATTTGAATGAGACATTATTTATATATTGCCTACCTTACTGTTGGAACAATTTGGTTCAAAAAAGTAAGTATTTGAACAAAAAACACGTATGTAGGTCCTGTGATCATTATTCAGGAGTAGATCGGATATCCTAGAAAAAGATAATTTACATATTAATTCGAGTAAAACTAATCATCCTTATTATCGTTCTTACTGGGTAAGATTCTGAACGCTTATCATATTAATCCGATAAGATAAATAACTAATAAGTGGTTAATAAATAAACATTTTGGTGCCGTTTGTTTTCTAAGAGGTCTAAAGTCTGAAATCTTATTTTAGTTATGATTAATAAGAGGTTGTATGTAAAAAGTTCTGAATAATTCAGACTTAAGAGTCATTAAGAGGGTTTTTTTTTTAAAACAAACAACCCCTTAGTAAATGATCCTATATGATATATCAAGTTGTAAAGGAATAGTGATTTCTGATGTATGTTTGCCCCTTTTGTTTTTTTTGAGGTTTGTTTGTGACAATAAAATATAAACAAAAGCCAAAATTAAAAAAAAAAATACATTCTTCTACAACACTTTTACCACAATAAAATTTTATATTCTCTCTCCAAAATGAAATTCATTGTTATAAATTTTGGAAGCTGCTAATATGGAAAATATTCTCCATTTTGGAGATAAATTTGGCAAATATGTTGGAGCTTAATTTCATTTTAAATCTTTAAAATCTTTATTTTTCTTATTATAAATTATATTATTTTTGTTGATTTTTCTTTTCATTCCAAAATAACATACATGGTTTTAAATATATGTAATTATTTTATTTTTTAATCAATAAAAAAATAATATTACCTTTAATTACATTCTTGTAGCAGCCATCGCTTCGGATCGAGTCGAGTATCAGGTGGCTCGACTCAACTCGTTAATATATCGAGTCGAGTGTTGACCGAGTAGCTCGCGAGTTGTCTCGTCTCATTTACACTCCTAGCAGTCACCGCTTCAGATCCTGCTCCTCTTCAAAATGATCATAGGCCGGAACGATCTATGATAGCTATTAACTAGTAAGTAAACTCGTGGCTAAAATGAGTCTTGGTTCTACCTACCGGCAAGAATTTTTCGACTTGATTTTCCATCTCATAATTAAGGATAAAATAAGAAAGTAGACATTTATTAGTACTTTTGAAAGTGCACAATTATTTTAGAACAAACTAAAATGACACTACAAAATAAATAGGCTTCACTGATGGATTTGTGGCAGATTAATCCGTCGGTGATTGAAAATCCACTTATCACCAGCCACACTTTCTTGTGCAATGAGATCCGAACCGGTGTTGGCTTTTTTCAACGGATTTTTTCTTTGATGAAACCTTTTGTTCTGTAGTGTAGATGTAGACGCCTATTTTAAGATGGAGAGAGTAATATTTAACAATCTATTAGAAATTATGTAATCAACTTTGGTTTAACATAAAGGGCAAATTGCATGAACAAGTAACGTATTTTGTCTTAATTCCTGTTTTGGGTAACGTACTTTTAAAACATCCGTTTTGGTACCTATGATGTAAAGTTTCAAACATTTAAGTACCTGAGTAACCGGTTTAAGCATACCATGTTGATGTGGCAAGTATTGTGGCATCCAACTCAATATTATTTGCTTATGTGGTTACTAATATGGATTTTTAATCTAAAATTAGTTTTAAATTTATTAATTTTATAAATGTATATTTTATAATTATTTGTAAATTATATATTTATAAAATTGAAATGTCAAGATTAAAGATAAATTTAAAACTACTATTAGATTAAAATTCTATGTCACTATCCACGTCAACAAATAATATTGAGTTGGAGGTCACATCACTCGCCACATCAGCATGGTAATTGGTTAATGTTTAAATCAATTACTCAGGTATTTAAATGTTTGAAAGTTCACATCTTAGGTACCAAAACGGATGTTTTGAAAGTACGTTACCCAAAACAGGAATTAAGACAAAGTACGTTACATTTTCATGCAATTTTTCCTAACATAAAATATGAAGGCATATCATTGTGACACTTTCCTAACATCACGCTTCATGACAACCACAATCCATTGCCTTTCACAAACTCATCAAATAACGTCATTTTATATATCATTTTACTGAAATTAATGCTTACATAATCATCTAGTTTTTATTGTACGTATAATTAAATACGCATATATGCTTTTAGCCTTTTATATGCAAAACGGATCGGATGAAGGTATGATCATTTTTTATTAGTTTGTTTAATTACATAAAGTAGCAAACGAGTTATCAATTATGTATACACACTCTTAGGTGTTGTTCGGTTCGTTTTCTGTTAAAACCTGAATGGATATAGATGTCTGTCTGGATATAGTTGTCTGTATGTTAACAGAAAAGTTGTTGTTCGGTTAGTATGCTGGATAAACAGTCTGAATGTCAGAAATGACCATTTTACCCCCAGTCTTTATTTTTGTCTGAATAAAATAGTTGTTTGATAAAAATATGGAATAAATGACTTATAATTATTAAAAAAATAAATTTAAAATTTTTCTAAATAAAAACAACTTGATAAAACATAATAATATGAATTCAATGTTGCAAGCAAAACAACATTAATAAGTATTTATAATAGGAACAAGTCAACATCATAAGTTTGGATACATTTAAAAATTTCAAACATTTCAAAATAGTTCATTTGCAATTTGATCACGCAAATTAGCCATATATTGTGTGCTATTAGCACCCCATTGTGATCCATCTATTTCCGCTTCTCCACTTCCAACGTCTTCTTCTTCATTGGTGAAAATGGTGTCTTAATTGCACTCCATAAAAAGTTGATCTTGGATATTACATTTTCTTATAAAGTTATGTATCGCAAAGCAAGCAATGACCACATTTCTTTGTTTTGTAAATGGAAAAGGAGTCATTTGCTTCAAGATTGGGAATCTAGCTTTCAAGACACCATAGGCACGCTCAATGACATTTCGAAGTTGTGCATGCGCATGATTGAACTTCTCTTCTTTAGTTAAAGCACGTCTGCGTCGATAATCTGCTAACCAATACCTTGTGTTACGATACGGAGCTAAAAATCCACGAGCATTGGAATATGCAGCATCACAAAGATAATATTTATCTGCAATCGATATTTGATTAGGCAAACATGCAAACATCATTCCAAGTTAAACGAGGTTGATATAATTAAGAATGTATACCTTGAGGTGGAAAAGGGAAACCAGAATTTGGGTTAAATGCAACTTCAGTTAGCACTCTAGAATCGTGCACTATGCCTTCCCATCCGGCCCAAACAAATGTGAATATCATATTGAAATCACAAATGCCTAGTACATTTTGGTAGCATCGACCTCCTCATCTTCCTCTATATGCAGTTTGATGACTAGCAGGCACTACTGCATGTATGAGAGTCCCGTCTAGTGCACCAATTGCACCCTTCATTGATGAAAAAACGTTTAAAATGTCAAATATTTTTCGTATAAAAAACTATGAAAAACTATGAAAACAATGTATACCGGAAATATTTCTCTCAAACGACTTTGTTGACTTGACATAATCTCCGTGTTTGTTTCAGACGCTGCCGGACATACAATTTCTCTTGAAAACTTCATCATTCCTCGTAGAACTTCATGAAAACAACTATGGACAGTGTCGGTGGAATGTTGAAATCTTCGCTTAATCACTCTATAACGTTCATTGTGTCTAATCATTGTAAAAAACATAGCTAATTTCTCCTCGACACTTACAACTCTACCATCTTTTACCCAACCCCTTTGTTTAAAGTGATTGCATAGTAATATATATGTTTCACGAGACATACGCATCAAATCTTGACATTGCAAACTAGATCCATGTAGCAATTCTTGTGTATATGCACGTCCACTCATAATCGAAATGTTATCACGTACCCTCTCGATTCTCGTTGAAGAATTCATTTTTCGTCTTAGATACCAAAATAATAGAATTACGAACAAACGTTCTTCCTTGTACGTCAACATATCTATAAATCCCAAAAATAATCGTAAATCACTTGCACACACCATTTATAAAAATGCAAAAATAATCGTAAATCACTACTTGCACACACCATTTATAAAAATGCAAAAATAATCGTAAATCACTACTTGCACACACCATTTATAAAAATGCAAAAATAAGCATAACACAATTTGATAACATAAAGTCAAATATCATATAAGTAACCATTCCAAATACATCAATGGCTAAAATCATCAACAAAAGAGCCATTGGAAATGTCATGAGCATCAACAAAAAAGCCATTGGAAATGTATCATCATAAACATCAACAAAAAACAAGCACAATCATAAACATCAATGGCCAAAATACTCTAGAAACCGACAACCCCCTACTTGTAGTCTTGTTTATCTCCAACCGTCTTAACCCAATCAACCGCAAACTCGGGTGGTATCATCAACCAAGGCTCTCTATTCTCCTTGTCACCAAGAAGAGCCATTGCAATACGGTACAATGCACCATCTTTTGGCCATCCAAGTTCATTGAGTTTTTGAAGACAAACCATGTAGGAAGGAGGCTCAACACCATCGAGGTTCGCGTGTTTTACGGCCAAAGCTTTTAAAACCAACAAAATCTCCTCATCTATGTCAGATTGGGTAACTTTTCGCTTGTTAGTTCTCACTTTAGTACGAGCTGAAGATACGGGAGTCGAGGATGTGGGTTGGGAATTGGAGATCTCCACTTCCTCATTGTTGGAAACAAAGAAAGGCTCGACCGAAGGCTCGGGATCATTTGATAGCGGTCCAAAGCTTCCAACACCCGTGGAAACACCGCCTTCAAACAATTGCGTACACAACTCAGGGAATGGAAGGTTAGTTGTCCTTAACGATTCAACATATTTATTTGACTGTGTTAAAAAAGGAATTATAAGTAACCAAGTAAACTAATTTGAAATAGAAGGGAAATGTTATAATAAAAAGTGACTTGAATCTCAAGTTCCCATTGCTCGGGTGTCAAATTAAACGAGTTCGTTGAAGGATCGTACACATTTCCCGTCTTATTTTTAAGCTTCAACCACGCCCCATATTTCCCCTTTAAATAGTCATAGTGATTACGCATTTGCTTTCTATCAACTTCAAAGTTGTGGGTCTCTTTCAAAGTTTCAAAAACTTTCTTCCAGGACATCGATTTTAGGCTTCCACCTTCCTTTCCATTCAATGCTATTTCAAGGATACAAGTTTCTAAAAACGTTTTCACAACAACTATGTTTTTTCCAGCTTATCCTAGTCCTTTTAGGTTGATGTGAATCGGCTGTTTGTTCCATACCTAATGATCTATAGATCAAAAACTCATAAACTCAGAACATTGAAAAAACTTATGCTACATTTCAATACATTTCAGAAAAAACAACATATACATTTCAACATATACATTGCAGAAGAAAATTCCCAAAAATATGCAAATGTAAATATGTATATCAAAGATTTACCATATAAGGCTATGAACCAAAACCAACACAGGCAAATAATTATCAGGATGCTCAAGGATGTGAGAACATAGTGGAGAAACATGAATAAATTAACAGATATATGGAGATAACGACTACAACCAGATTAACAGATAATGACTACAACCAGATTTTAGATTATAGACCAGTTTCTAACAACAAGTCTGTGAAAAGAACAAGTCTGTGAAAAGAAGTTTCTAACAAGTTTCTAACAACAAGTCTAACAAGTTTCTAACAACCAGATTAACAAATAATGACTACAACCAGATTTTAGATTATAGACCAGTTTCTAACAACAAGTCTGTGAAAAGAACAAGTATGTGTGTTGGTCCCGAAGGTGCTTAACAAGTTTGTAGAAGGGGGGGTTGAATACAAACAGAGAAATTTAAAGTTTAATAAATTGTTTATTGATAAATCAAACACAATTTACAAGTTTGTTGCGGAATAAGATTAAGACAGACTCAATCTAAACAAACTTAAGAAACACTAAGATGGTTGCACAAGAATTTCAGAGAATGGGGGACTAAGGAATATAGAAAACAAAGGTTTCTATTTGGAGTTCAAGGATTGAGCACACCCTCAGATGGAGGGGTGAACTTCCTATTTATACCCTATGCATTAAATGCATGGCAGGGCACTTTACACGTGGCGTTCACTGATTGGCTTTGGAAGTCTGACTTTGGGAGACATGCTTTCGGCCGGATCATGAACAGTGTAGTTGACAGAGTTGTTGTACGAATTGTGGCAGAGGCATGTCTGTTCTGACACATCGTACTGAGTTGTGCAAGGTAAGACAAAGGAAACTTGAGGTATAAGCTTTGTGATTATTCGATCGCTGAATATCTCTTTCTTCAGAGATATCAAGAGTTCAGCGATCGCTGAAGCTTTCCTTATGTTCCTTCGCGTATAAGTAGAGTTGTCTTTGCTTCACTGATATCCGCATCAGGTCATTAGTAGACTTCTCTTTGTTCAGCAGCTTCGTCTTCGATTCAGCTATGAACATCAGTTGACGCGAGACTTGTCTTCAGGGATTATGTTACTGTTTACATCAGAACTATCTGCGATAACTGAACAGACTCAGTTTGATCACTGATAGTGAAACACTAATACATATTAAATGTTTATAAGAAAGACTATCAACGATAACTGAACATACTCAGTCTGATCGCTGATGGTGAAACACTAATACATATTAAACGTAATTTTCACTAAGTACAGAAAAGGGTCGTTATCAAATCACTGAGAGAGTTTGGATCAACAATCTCCCCCTATTTGATAATGACAAAGTAACTAAAGAAAATTACTTTATAATTCAAAATGATGGAATAATCAGGACTCATAACATACATGTCCCAATTACTATTTTGAGGGATCTTTTACAGTACTGATAGAGTTAAGTACTTCACTGAAATTTTCATTAATCCAAGAAAAGAATTACAAGGTATGAAAATTACAAGTACAAGTGATGTACTAACTACTGTAAGTTTAAACTAATAGATTACAAGAAAACTAATCTATCAGCTATCTAAAGAGGGTTTAGGAGGATTGATCAAATACTCAGGTATATCTTCTCCTTTTTGCTTTCGCTCTAAAGATTCTTTGCTAATGATCACCTTGATTTGCTCCAGCAGGAGAGAGATCACACCATGAGCACATGAGATCCTTGAGAAGACCGAGGGGACAGATAGGGATTTCAGATATTCTTTGAAATCTGAGCTGTTCCTCGTCATCTCTGAAGAAGATTCCAAAAGGTTCTTCAAGTACTTGTCCCGCAACATATGGTCCACCAGGAGGAAGAGATAGATCCAGAACTGAAAGATCAGGAGGAGGACCGAACAGAGCTTCTCTTGAAAATTTGATGGAGGTTTCATTCCTGATCACCGCGACATTTTCAGAGGAGGAGGAGACAAGCTTTCTTCTGATCTGCTTTGGTTTAGAAGGAAGAGCAGACGACACCTTTAATATTGCAGCGACTCTGTTGATGAGAGCATCATTTATCCCTTCAACATAGCCTCTGTAGATTGACTTTGATTTCTTCAGTGCGTCTTTGAACTCAAGCCATTCCATATAGCCGAGGCTTTCCAGCTTTGAAACAAACATTGCCTTGCAGCTTCCATCCTCTCTGGTAATCTCCATAGTGACAGAAACTTTGTCCTTCTTCTTTCTTCCAGAGATAGCAACTGGAACAATCTTCATTGGGTCAGAGCGATAGTCGAGTTTATGTTTGCACCAATCGACTGAGCTATCTCTGACCACTAGAGCTTTAGAGCGTTCCTCTTCAATTTCTTTCAACAGAGCAGCCTGGACTTCAACTGGTTTCTTCTTCAGTTTCTTGTCTTTGACTTGAGAAGACTGAATTTTGAGAGCCAGAGTGGCATCTCTTTGACAGTCAGCGATCAGCTTCTCAGCCCTGACGGATTCTTCAATTTCATCTTCAGTCAGGAACTCTAGATCTGTTGATTGAGAGGGGATCTTCAGTCGTTGACTCTCCAGATGAGAGATCATCTTTGTTCTTTTCTTCATCTCTTCCTCTGACCAATGAAGTGGTCTAGAGGGCCTCCGTGGGTGTTGCAGGGACTCATCTTCTTTATCCTCTTCATCAATCTCTCTTACAGAGATTGGGATTATCTTTTCATCAGCTTCAGCAGCTGGGATTATTTGGAGCTCTTTACCCTTAAGCAGGGGAGAGAACTGTCTGGTCAGAAAATGAAAAATGTTAGTTTATTTTTAGAGAAGAAGAGAGATAAAGGCTTAGAAAGAAACAGGGGTGGGATTTTTATAGAAGGATAAGGGAACGAGAGAAAGGCATACCTGAGAAGGATTCTCCTCAGATAGTGAAGTCATCTTCAGGCTTCCCTCAGCAGTAGCACATTTGCTTTGGGAAGGGGTTCCTGAAGATGTTCCATGGCTCCCCCTACTTTGATAACTTCTTTCGAAGCTATCGCTGATGAAGTGACGGCTGAAGAACACCATAGAGATTGATCTTCTTCATCGTCATCATCATCATCTTGATGAGGTTCTTCCTCTTGATCTTCAAGATCAAGGGCTTCATCTTCATCGTCCTCCTCTTCCTCTTCATCGATTAACTCATCGATGGTAGGAGGGGCTTTTTCAGCAGCTATCTCCCCCTCAACCTGAGAGGGAGTTTCCTTCTAGCAGCAACCTCAAACTCCATATTTTCTTCAGCTGCCTTCTCCCCCTCTTTGTCATTATCATTGAGGGAGAAATCTTTGGAAGGAGATGAAGCTTTTGCAGCGGCCAACACCTGAACTTCAGCCTCCAAACTGTCCAGACGGCCTTCAATCGTAGGAAGATCTGACGTAGCATGATGAATGAACTCCACAACAATGTCCAGTGAGGTACGATCGTTCTCTGTGAATGAGGGAGTAGGAGTCGGAGCTGGTGTCTTCAGGTGAGTCAGGATTTGCTGAAGAAGGACTTCACAGGAATCAACCTTTGTAGCCAGGGCTGCAAAATGTTGTTGTGAGTCTTCCCTGACTTTGGCAATCGCTTCTTGGAGAGTAGCGATTTGAGAAACGTCAGCTTTAGAGGCACATTGAGCTGTGAGCGTCTGCAGTGCTTCACCAGCGGTATAAACAGCGATGGTGGTGTTGTTGAGAGAGGCAGTCAGAGACTCTACCTTTGCACTCAAACTGTTGACATTGGTGTCAACAGTCGCCAAACTAGGACCTGAAATATAAGTTAGTTTTTGAGAAACAGGCTTATATAGTGAGTTGGGAGTAGTGTTTAAGGTTATAGGGGTACCTGAATTATCAAACATTTTGTAGAATTGCAAAGATTCCTCAAAAGATTGATGTTCAGGTCCTATGGGTCCAAACTGTGGTTGAGTAGAAATAGATGGAGGGTTAGAGATCAAAGAAATAGAAGGACTAGAGATGGGGATAGAAGAATTAGGGATAGGGGTAGTTACCTCAAGTTGTTGTTGAACTGAGATTGTAGGTTGTGTCACTGTTGTTGTGACAACGACCGAGATCGCTGGCACGGTTGAAGTGGGTATCACTGAGGATGTGGAGGAGAGACCCACGAATGCATCCAAGGAAGTTTGTTGATAAACATCCTTAGGTATAGAGCTAGATGTAGATTTCTCCTTGGTCACCTTGGCCTTCTTCGAAGGACCAAGGGAGCCAGTTGATGGTCGTTTGGAAGGGGTAGCGGCAGGGATAGCAGAAGAAGGAACCTCCTGCGTGGCCGCTGAAGACGAAGAAGTGAGGAGAGATAGTTGGGAGCGAAGTTCAGAGATACTTACCTCGTTGGGAAGCGGCTTGACCTCCAGAGAGCGCTGACCCACTTTGGGAAAAGAAGCATCAGAATTGGTGGGGTAAGTAGCAGGGTATAGAAACTTCAGGTACGCACAGATGAAGCGTACATAGGGAATCTTAGGATCACTCTCGGTCTTCTCTATCTTTGACCTCAGATCGTCAAAGATAGCTGTTGCGTAGTCGAAATTTCTTCCGGCGATCACTGAGTAAGTCATTTGGACCTGAATCTTCCTGGCCTGGTCCAGTGACCCACTCTTCCCACTTATACACTGAATGAAGTGAGAGAAGATGTTCCATAGTATTCCATAGCATGAGCGCCTTCTTCACCAGAGTCAGCTTCTTGTTTGGTATTGTCGTTCTTGGCTTGGGTTCCCAAGAGTATTCCATAGCATCCAGGAATTGGATGAGTTCAGCATCAGTGGGTAAGGCGTCGAATCCATTCCTGGGTTTGGCGGGAAATCACAGAGCTTTCCTCAGCCCTAAGGCTGTCATCATCCCAGTTCCAAGTTCAGTGCTGAAGGAGATAGCAGGAACTAGTTCACCTTTTTTGTTGGTGAGAGAGGTCTCTTCAGCGGTAAACCAGAATTGTTGGAGAAGAGCTTTGGAAGGTGTGGGATCCACAGTGATAACATAGGCAATGCAGGATTGCTTCAGAAATTTTGCGGCTTCCACCAGATGTGGGTATTTGACACCATCAAAGTCAAGACGAGCAAGATGATTGTTTTTGGGAAGCTCAGAATCAGCGATGGCGAACTTGACGTTCTTAGAGGCGACAAGTGCAGATTGAGACATTCTGAATATGAATAGATAGAAGAATAGACGAAAAATTTTAGTCTAAAAATAAAGAAGGTTTTCCCAGTTTCTATTTTAGGAAAGAAACATAGAAAAATCAACATATTTGAAGATTAAAAGGTGTTCTTAATATAAGATATAAGAACAAGAAAAAAAACCAAAGATTTTGAATGAAGATAATCAAAAGAAAATGGTTTTGAATGAATAAAATAAAAAAGAAAGATGATTTTATGAAAAAGAATCTTATAAACCCATAATAGAAGTCCATAAATGGAGTATTATGTAAAAAGATTTAGAAGTAGAATAAGAAGAAGATCAAGAATAACCTGTTGATCTTGAAGGAGATTATGCAAATGCTTGAGAATGCTAGAATTCTTTTGTGAGAGTTTTCTTGCTTGAAAGTATTTCCAGAAAGCGTAAAATGATAAGAATGGAAAAACATTCTTTTTATACGTGAGAGAAGGAGAGAGAGTGTGAGAGGCGGGAAAACAAATGTTTATCATGACATGGACACGTCCCACGAAGTTGATTGGATGGAAGGGAAACGGACGAACGTGTCAGAAAAAGGCATGTCGTGGATTGTCGGTTCAAATGACGTCATAGAAGAGAGAGAGACTGTTCATTTGTTCATTTTGAAATTATCGCTGAAGAAAAGTCAACGATTGATTTTTCTTTTTGAAGGTATCCCTGATGGTAAAGTTAGGGATGGATTTTCTTTTAAGAAGGATCACTGACTAGAAATATCAGTGATAATTTTATTTTTCAAAAAGCTTTTAATCATTTGAAGTGATAGTGCTTGGAATACACCTATAGACGTGTGCTAATTAAACCTCAAAGCAAGTATACAATGAGATCTAATATCGTCTTTCAAGTAATAAAATGGTAAGAACCAAGTATCGTTCCACAGAGATTGGAGTAAAAGTAGATTAAAAAGTAAGAGAAAGAAATGACTTCAGATGGCGATTTTGAAGACTTGATTTGGTTTGGTTTGTCACTTGATTAGATTAACAGAATAATAAAGCAAGCACGGGTGTAAGACATTTAGGTGAGATTTAAACACAAATTCCAGCAGACTTATGCTACAACCATAACTAGATCCACCATCTATTTTGAGGGTATTCCTCTCGGACTTCAATATTCACACTACTGTTTAGAGTCGACTAAACACATCTCTGTGCAGCCTCCAACTATTTATAGTGTAGAATAAAGTCCTCAAAATATATGGACGATCAAATCTCTTTGTATCTAAAACCGCTCTCTCGAGCCGATTCCCATATCATCCAAGTTGACGTGTTCGAAGGGGCTTATCTCTAAGTCCTCTACACTTTAACACTAATGACTAGCGATCAACTTGTCGAGAATAAATCAGTTTATAAATAAAAAGCAACTCTCTCAAGTCTACTTCTTATATCATTGAAACTGACGTGCTTTTGGTAGCTTATCTCTAAGTCAACCGCACTTTAACACTTTAGCAAGTGATCAGTTTGTCAAGAAGTGTCATTGAACTTTATAAAACTTGAAATGAAATGATGGAACATTGTTATTACGAAACAACGTCCACCTTTCTTTGGTTTAAAATCTCACCCTTTTATCTCACACCCGAGCTAAATAAAATTAGCTACTCATATTTAAAGACATAAAGCGATAAATGACGAAAAATAAAAACATAAATGTAAATGACATAAATTAAATGACGGAATATAAATGACAAAAATTAAAATGACGGAAATATAAATTACAACAAATATAAAAGACTTGAATATAAATTGCAAGTAAAGTAAAGAACTAAGTAAAGAATACTAGAAATAATAAAGCATAAAAGACAAGGGATGATGACTTCAAAAGATTACTTGGAATTAATAAAGTAACTAAAATCACAAGGTTATTGATGCCAACCTTTGATTTTCACTAAGATGAGAGAGAATTAGATGGATTATGGACTCCTAAATTACAACCCCAAGCTCCCCTTTTATAACCAAGGGGAGTGGCACAAAAGGTAATTACCACTAAATAAAGTACTTAAAGTACAAAGACATATTATCCAAAGGTTAATATCCAAAAGACAATAAGGACAAGTGTTTTATCCAAAGGTTAACATCCAAAAGACAATAAAGTGTTTATCCACAAATTATATATCAGCCAAATATTAGTCTATAAGTGTTTAGCTCCAAGAAACAAGAAAAGAGAAAATAATGAACTAAAATGACTCAAATGTTGGGATTAGAAGGTAAAAGCTATGCTAAAAAGAAAAGAAAAAGAGCATAATGGCACTAAATAATTAGTGTCATCACAACCCCAAACTTGAAATATTGCTTGTCCCCAAGCAATTAAGACACAAAAAGAGAGTAAAAGAAAAGAGAAAAAAATTTGACTCAAGTGATAAGATTTGCAAGATGGATGCATTAAGTGCACACATGTAGATGATTAACCCAAACATACATGGCATAGCCCTTCATAAATCCAAAATTTCCATGATTTCTATCTACCATGAGTATGAACCATATGCTAGTAAGATTTTCTTTTTGTTATGGTACTCACATCTCACAATTAAGATCAAAAGGACTTTTAATGAACTGGATCACTCTTTTTGGCTTTTTCTTATGCTCACTTTGCCTCTTATTTTCACCTTTTGCATCATTTTTCAAAAAATTTTTTTGGCACTTTTGTGCTTTTTTCTTTGGTGAATGCAATGCACTTAGCCCCTATGGGACTTTTTTAGTGCTTAAGTCCAAACATGGCAGATTTGAAGAGCTATGCTCTTTTTATGCGTTTATGCTTTTGCCATGGTGGACTTTCCCAACCCCAAACTTTGAAATTTACAATGTCCTCATTGTAATAGCATGAAAGTGTATGGATATTATGGAGTGGGTACAAGTGGCTAGTGTAGAGTATCAAAAGATGGCCTAAATCATTTCCTATGTGAGATGTGGACCAAATTGCGTCCCAAGTAAAATAATCCTAGTTCTAGCAAGCACTACAAAGTGAGATATAGACCATGAATGTATGAATTTATTGTGGATATGTATGCATGCTCAAGATGATCACCAATGCCCATTTGCAAGAAAATAAAACCTAGAAAACAGCAAAGACACATCCCAGACTTGAAAATTAAAAACGAACAGTAAAAATTGGATCTAAAGGGTAATGAGTAGAACCTGTCCTACTCCATTGGAGTAGGCTGTGAATCCTTCGGTGGTGGTGTAGCAGCAGAAGTGCCCTCCACGCCCTCTCTGTACGCCTTTAACAGTTGCCTCAATTCTTCATTCTCGGCACACAACCTGATGTTTTCCTCCTTGATCGCTTTCCGATTTCTTCCCTGCTTCTTGATTTTTCTGCCAAACTTTTCAACCAGCACAACCTCAACCCTCTTGAAGTCTTCCCTCCCCTTCTTGCATTCTTTCTTCTACAATCAAAGCTGCAAAACAAGTGGTGTCTTAAATGCAGTTCTGTATGCCCATAAAACATCGTCTAGTTTAAAGGCCCAATCTTTTCTGTTTGGCTTGACCACCTTTTCAAGAATTCCCTTTATTTCTCTGTTAGAGAGCTCAGCTAAACCATTGGTTTGTGGGTGGTATGCAGTGGCAATCCTGTGATTAACATTGTACTTTTTTAAAACTTCTTGTAACATTTTGTTCACAAAGTGGGTACCCTCATCACTGATCAGTGCCCTGGGGGTACCAAACCTTATAAAAATTTGCTTTTGAAGAAACTTAATCACAGTTTTTGCATCATTTGAGACACATGCCACTGCCTCTACCCATTTGGATACATAATCAACAACAACCAGTATGTATTGGCATTGGTTTGATGGGGGAAATGGTCCCATGAAGTCTATTCCCCAAACATCAAATAACTCAACTTCCAAGATCCCATTTAGTGGCATTTCATTCCTTTGAGAAATGGAACCACTCCTTTGGCATTCATTGCATCTTTGTGCTAAACTGTGGGAATCTTTGAAGAGAGTTGGCCAATAGAATCCTGATTGTAACACTTTGGCTGCTGTCCTTTGGCCTCCAAAATGGCCTCCATACTCAGATTGGTGGCAATGCTGCAGAATTGCTACAACCTCAGTTTCTGGTATGCATCTTCTCAAGATCTGATCTGTACCAAGTTTAAACAAGAAAGGGTCATCCCATAAATAAGATTTGGCATCATGGAGAAATTTCTTGAACATTTGGCCAGAATAATCAGAAGGTCGTATGCCACAAGCCAAGTAATTTGCCATGTCAGCAAACCATGGTAGCTCAGAGTGTTGTAACATTAGAATTCTCTCATCAGGGAAGGTCTCAATGATGTCTCCTTCTCCTTTGTCCTCACTAGGTTTTTCTAACCTCGACAAATGGTCTGCTACTTGGTTGTCTACTCCCTTCCTATCCACAATTTCTAGGTCAAACTCTTGCAACAACAAAATCCATCTTATCAACCTAGGCTTAGCATCTTTCTTTGAAATCAAATACCTAATGGCAGCATGGTCAGTGTGAACAGTAACTTTTGTGCCCATCAAGTATGATCTAAACTTCTCAAATGCAAAGACCACAGCCAACAATTCTTTTTCTGTTGTTGTGTAGTTAATTTGAGCTTCATTCAAAGTCTTACTTGCATAATAAATTGAATGAAAAACCTTTTCTTTTCTTTGACCCAAAACTGCACCTACAGCCTAATCACTGGCATCACACATGATTTCAAAAGGTTTGTTCCAATCTGGAGTGACAACCACTGGTGCAGTTACCAAAGCTTTCTTCAAAATGTTGAATGCATCTCTACATTCTTCATTAAAATCGAATTTTTGATCATGCTGTAAAAGTAAACACAAAGGTTTGGATATCTTTGAAAAATCTTTGATAAACCTTCTGTAAAAACCATCATGGCCAAGAAAGCTTCTGATTCCTTTAACAGTGATTGGCTCAGGTAGCTTTTCAACAATTTCAATTTTAGCTTTGTCTACCTCAATTCCTCTTTTTGAAATTACATGTCCCAGAACAATCCCTTCCTTAACCATGAAATGACATTTTTCCCAATTTAGGACTAAATCAGTTTCTTCACACCTTTCAAGACTCTTTTTCAAATTTTCTAAGCAATGATCAGATGATGAGCCATATACAGAAAAGTCATCCATAAAAATTTCTATGGAGTTTTCAATCTGTCAGGATCGAATTCTCAACAAGAATTAATTCTCAGAAACAATATCAAAGAAGTTTGCGGAATAACACTTTGATATTTAATCAAAACAGTAAATCAAAACAGTAGATATGAAGAACAAACTGTAAACTTGTATTGAATGCTTTGAAGTTTACAAGATTACACACTCAACCTCAATATTGATGAACAGGCTCACCAATACGAATTCTACTTCTCTAGAATTAGGATCTATGCCTTGAGGTTGATTTTCTCTCTAATAGAATGAAGAAAACAAAAGTTAACTCATTATTCTAAACTATACAATATATATACTGAATACAAAGATAATTACAATCAATAAAATATCTTCAGTATATCTTCCATGTATATCTCTAAGCTTCCATGTATATCCTTTCATGCGAATCTTCATCATATAATCAGTATTAATCTTCAGCAGCATTAAATTCCTTCTAGCAGCATTAACTACTAAGCAACACTAACCACTAGCAGTACTAACTAGCTAAGCAGTACTAACTTTGTTCAAGCAGCACTAACTTTGACTAGCAGTATTAATAGTACTAGCAGTAGTAACACTCAGCAGTATTAACCTTTAAGTCTTCTAGCAGTAGTAACTTTGAACTAGCAGCATTAACCATACTTAATGAATTCTTCAGTTCCCAACAATCTCCCCCTAACTTGACTTTTAGGAAGAGAAGTCAAGTTCCTCAAATGCTTCCAAAATCTTCATTGATCTACTCCAATGTTAGGATCCAGTCCCATGCTCTGATTAATAGTTCTTTGAATTAAATACTTTGCCATTTCTGAATTTGGTGCACAACTCAACTTCTTGTTTAACATGGCATGAAGCTTAAGATTTGTATGCTTGTAGACCCTATCCACCAAGTAGTACTCCATGTGGAAAGTATCCAATGCTAGTTCATAGACTCCACTCCTTTCATAGAGAGTCCATCCTCTAACAGTTTTGAACACATCTCTGATTAAGTGCTTCACTGCTTCTGGATTGAATAACATGCACAAGTATTCCATGACCAACTTCACTATAGGTAACCCTGGAGCTGTCAACTGATCTGCATACATTTTCATCCCCACTTCAAACATTTCTTCCAAATCAGATCTTGAACACTCTCTGACAATTTTGTTCCAGGTGCTGTATACTTCATACTTCTCATCATTTCTTTTCAATCTGATGTATTCTTTGCCATCCACCTCCATAATATCCCAATGGATAACTTCAGGAGGTTTAAATCCAACAGGTTCAACTGAAATAGGCTTTGGAATTTTATCCATTACCACCATGTACATGTTTACATCTGAACTCTGTGGTATTTCTTCCTGAGTTTTAGCTTCATTCTGAGGTGCCTCTTCTTCTTCAGTAACCTTTTGCTCTTCTTCTACTCTAGGCTTCTTTACACTTTTCTTTCTTTTAGCCATCATTTTGGTTCTTTTCAGAGTCTTTTGAACCTGCACTAAAGTAGCTTCCTTCTTCTTTTCTTCCTTGTTCTCTGCCTTTTCTTTGATAGGAGTTCCCTCTTCACTTTCAGGGAATGGTTGATGCATATTAACATCATGTCTCTCATTTGCCTTCTTTTCAAACTCCACTCTATCCTTTTCGTTGTTCTTCAGCTTCTCCATTTCTTTCTCATATAGATCCTTGATTTGATCAAAATTCATCTTCACAAACATTTCTTTCTTTACCCCAATTGCACTTCTCAAGAAAGTTATCATTTTGTTTCTTTCCTGAGTGGCAAGGTAAGTTTGTGAAGGTCTTCTCTTCTTTGTACTTGATCTGGCCATCATAGCCTTTCTCAAGGTTATTGCTCTTTGCTTGGCTTTCTCTGTTTCCAACCCTTTCTGAAATGCTTCATTTAGTTCATTGGCTAGTGCTCTGGCTATCTCTCTGTCTTTCTCAACCTGTTCTTTCTCTGCTTGATCTAACTCTTGTTGCAGTTTCTTTGCTAATTCTTCATCTGACTCAATCATCTTTTGCTTTTTAGATGGTTGATCAGATTCTATCATCTTTTCTTTCCCTTTTCTTTTTACATCTGCAACCATGTCTTTCTGTTCTGATTTCTTGTCTCCCCCTTCATTTATGACCACTCCCTTTGCTTTGGGAGTGTCATTCTTTGCTTTTACCAGCATCTCTGATTTCTTGTCTCCCCCTTCATTTATGACCACTCCCTTTGCTTTAGGAGTGTCATTCTTTGCTTTTACCAGCATCTCTGCTACTTCAACCTCTGTTGGTGTTAACTCTGGTACTGCTGCTTGTGAAGTTTCAGCAGCACTAACAGTTTCTGCTGCTTGTTTTGGCTTAGCAGTAGTAACAGTTTCTGCTGCTGGGGTTGTTTCTGCTGCTGCTTTTTCTTCAACAAATTCAGCCCTTTCTTCAACAAACTCCCCCTCAAACTGTTGATCTATCTGTTCTGAGCTAGAATTCTCCCCCTTTTTGGAAGCATGTTTCTTATGTGACCTCTTCTTTAAAACAAGCTGTTTTCTCCTCTGCTTATGCACCAACCTTGTCACCATTTTCTTTAATTTTGCAATCTGGATTTGTTGTGACAGGATGACCAACTTCATCTCTTCAATTTCTTTGCCTTGTTTGAGAACATCTTGATTGATGTTCCCCATTGTTTCCATCAATTCATAGTAAGTATATCTGTCCTCACCCTCTCCAGAAGTGTTACCCTCTTTTGAAGGATCATTGGATCTTTTTGCAGTGGAAGTCTTCTGCCTAGCAGAAGCACTATCCACCCCTGTGGTTTCTTGGCACCAAGGACCTTCAAATGATTGCTCATTCAAAGTTGCCATGGGGGAGGTCTTATTGATGTTACCACTTTCCTCCTCTGTGCTAGCAGGAGTAGTAGCAGCCTCATCACCCATATGCTCTACCTCCTCCTCAGAGAGCACCTCCTTTGGGTTGGGAGACACCCTTGTGGATTCCCTTTGAATATTCTCTACTGGAGAATGCTCCAATAGAGGGCTTAAAGGCTTGGGGGATGATGGTACAAGAAGGGAAGGAGCCTTCTTTACCTGTTTCCTCTTGTAAGTTTGGGTGATAGGAGAGGTTGGTTTTTCAAGAAGGGACTGGGGAATAGATTTTGAGAGGGAAGGTTGGGATTGGCTAGCAGTGGGTTGGTCTAATGGGGGCCTTGACCCTGCTGCCATACCTTCATTGGTTTGGGACACCACCATCATTGTAGAGAACAATGGGGTGTCAACTCCTTCAGAGTCCCCAGCAGATCTTCTCATATTTGAGAAAACCTTGCCTTTAGGGGGTTTTGGTACATAAATTCCATCAGAATGAGGAATATCCGTCAATTCATGGTTGATAACTGCTTGAACAAACCTGGGATACATATAAAAGCTCTTTTTGTTTCCCATGTTTGAGACAAGATCATTGAAAATCATTTGTGAAAAGTTGTACCTTCTGGCAGTGTCCAAACAGACCAAAGCATAAGCAATGGGACTGCTGAACTCACTCCATCCTGTGGTCTTTTTAGAAATGCAGTGCATCAAGGTATGAACAAGAAAACGCCATTGAGGTGAGAATTTAGCTTTTGAGAACTTAAAAACACCCAATGGGCCTCTATATCCCATTCTTGTCAGAGTAGAAAACAGTTCATCATTAGGGATAGAAGTTATACCAGAGGCATCGTCTAGACGTAGACTGATGCGAACTATCTCTTCAGTAACTGTCAATGGATTGCCACATACTGTCGTCTTGATCATTCACACACCATTCTCAGTAACAATGGTGGCATGTGCCCAGAATTGCCTCTGATGCTCTATAAAGATAGTTGGAGACATAGTGATAGCATGGGCAATGTGGCTAGACTTCAGAAAGTCGACTATCTGATGAAAGCCTTCTGCTTGTTTTGGCTTTTGGAGCATTGCGATTTCATTGTGCTCGTCAATGAACGCCATTGATGCCATTGACCTTGAAGATTCTTGCCTGAAAACTTTGAACTTTGAGAGAGAAAGGGTTTAGAGCGCAGGTGAATAGTATGCAGAGAGTCGTTATAAGCTTTTAGGCGGGCAAAGAGTATTTATAGTATTCGGAACATAAGCAGTATTAACCTAGAGCAGTATTAACTACTAGCAGTATTAACTGAAAGCAGTATTAACTACTAGCAGTATTAACTGAAAGCAGTATTAACTACTAGCAGTATTAACTGAAAGCAGTATTAACTGAAAGCAGTATTAACTACTAGCAGTATTAACTGAAAGCAGTATTAACTACTAGCAGTATTAACCACTAGCAGTATTAATTGAAAGCAGTATTAACCACTAGCAGTATTAACTGAAAGCAGTATTAACCACTAGCAGTATTAACTGAAAGCAGTATTAACTACTAGCAGTATTAACTGAAAGCAGTATTAACTACTAGCAGTATTAACTACTCTTACACTTTTTGACACCATCCTTTTTCTCTTACTACTTTGTTCATCCCCTGATCCTTTTCTTCTTGATCCTTCATGATCATTATTCCCTCTGGAGTATTTCTAACTTTAACCTTCTGCTGGATCAAAAGTAACATGTCCTTCATCAAATCTTTTAAGGAATTTGAAGGCAGTCCATGTTCCTTGTTATGTGCCAAGAGCAACCATTTTCTTCATTCAGAATGCTCTTCCTCTTGAGCTTTTGATTGCCCTGCACACTTGATAAATCAGTTAGTCTTGGTGGGAACCCAAGCCAAAGTGGTCTTGGGTTGTCCTTTCTCATCAATATAATCTGTTAGTTTAGTCTGGATGAGTTGTTTAGGAATCTCATGACTGGAATACTTTGTCAAGATTATAGGTTTGGCTGCATTACTACTAGAAGCAGCACTAGCCTTGTTAGCAGCACTAACTTGGTTAGCAGTACTAATCAAGTTAGCAGCACTATTCTTGTTAGCAGTACTATCTGGGATAGCAGTACTAACAGGTTTCTTTGCAATTGGAACCCAAACTTGAACAAGGTTGTTTGCTTTCTTTGTCTTTAAGTTACTCCTTTGTTTATTTGAAGTATTTTTCTTAGTTTTAGCAAACTTGTTTTGAACATGAGACTTTTTAGGTGCTCTGTTCTCAGCCATTTGATTCCTTCCTTGCTTCCTATAACCAAAGGAGTTTTGAGTTTGTCTTTGAAAATTAACTCTTTGGTTGATAGGATTGAAATAACAGTATTTGGCAACATGATTAAGCTTTCCACAGATAAAACAAGGTTTTGGTCTATTGATTTTACTCAGATCAACCCCTTGTTTTTGTGCCCACTGATTATTCCAGTTTCTCTGATTTCCCCTTGGTTTATCATGTTTTTGGGGCTCAGATTTATTACAAGAACACTGTTTACAAGGGACAGGATTCACAACTGTGGTTTGCTTATAATGGATCTTCTCAGACTTTCCCTCAGTCTTTTCTATGTCCTTAGACTTGATCCAAGCCTTTCCACATCCCTCATTGGTGATAATGTGATTTTCTAGAAGAATCTCACCACTCACAGTGTTCTTCTTACTCTTATCATTAGAGTTCTCTTCTTCAGAGTCTGTTTCAACCACCACTTTGTCTAATGGATCTACCTTAGTGGCTTCATCAGACAATTCCTTCCTATTCTTGGTCTCTAGCAAGTCTGATATAGGAGGGATGTAATTGTTGTTATATGGTGGTGGTGTGGTGTTATAGCCTATTCCTCTTCTAAGTTTGTCATGGATTTGAGTTTGGAGCAAAGAGTCCATTGCTTTAGAAGCATTGGAAAATTTCTCAATATCCAGCTTGGCTTTCTCAAACTCACTTTTTATCTTCTCATTCTCCTCTTCTTTCTGTTTAAGCTTAGACTCATACTGATCTTTCTCCCACTTCCAGTAGTTTGAGTCATAAGAGTGTTGAAGCTCATTGGCTTGGAAACTCTTGATCTGTTCCTCAAAACTCTCAACAATTCTTACATAGTCTTTTATATCTCTCTCTAATCTTTTAAGGTCATCACTCATTGTCTGGTTGTGATCCCTGTACCTTTTAACAGTTTCCATACAAGTTTTAGAGCAAAGATTAGACATTACCTCTGTGGGGATTTCTGTGCTTGAAGAATCTGAAACTTTAGCCATTGATGATTTCTGATTTCAAGGAAGAATGATGATTTCAGGTTTCTGAGAATACTAGCTCTGATACCACTTGTCAGGATCGAATTCTCAACAAGAATTAATTCTCAGAAACAATATCAAAGAAGTTTGCGGAATAACACTTTGATATTTAATCAAAACAGTAAATCAAAACAGTAGATATGAAGAACAAACTGTAAACTTGTATTGAATGCTTTGAAGTTTACAAGATTACACACTCAACCTCAATATTGATGAACAGGCTCACCAATACGAATTCTACTTCTCTAGAATTAGGATCTATGCCTTGAGGTTGATTTTCTCTCTAATAGAATGAAGAAAACAAAAGTTAACTCATTATTCTAAACTATACAATATATATATACTGAATACAAAGATAATTACAATCAATAAAATATCTTCAGTATATCTTCCATGTATATCTCTAAGCTTCCATGTATATCCTTTCATGCGAATCTTCATCATATAATCAGTATTAATCTTCAGCAGCATTAAATTCCTTCTAGCAGCATTAACTACTAAGCAGCACTAACCACTAGCAGTACTAACTAGCTAAGCAGTACTAACTTTGTTCAAGCAGCACTAACTTTGACTAGCAGTATTAATAGTACTAGCAGTAGTAACACTCAGCAGTATTAACCTTTAAGTCTTCTAGCAGTAGTAACTTTGAACTAGCAACATTAACTATACTTAATGAATTCTTCAGTTCCCAACACAATCATATCAGAAAATATGGACATCATGCATCTTTGAAAGGTTGCAGGTGCATTGCAAAGTCCAAATGGCATCCTCCTAAAAGCAAAAGTACCATAGGGACATGTGAAGGTGGTCTTTTCCTGGTCCTCTGGTGATATGGCTATCTGGTTATATCCTGAGTATCCATCCAAGAAATAGTAATATTCTTTTCCGGATAACCTGTCCAGCATTTGGTCAATGAAAGGTAATGGAAAGTGGTCTTTTTGGGTAGCATTATTGAGTTTCCGGTAGTCCATGCAAATTCTCCATCTAGATACTACTCTAGTTGGGATGAGTTCATTTTTATCATTGGGGATGACTGTGATCCCTCCTTTCTTTGGAACACACTGGACTGGGCTAACCCAAGAACTACTGGCTATTGGGAAAATAATTCCTGCATCTAACCATTTCAAAATTTCCTTTTTCACTACCTCTTTCATGACAGGGTTCAGCCTTCTTTGTGGTTCAATTGATGTGAAGTTCTTATCTTCTAGAATGATCTTATGCTGACAAATGGAAGGACTAATCCCTTTCAAGTCATCAATGGTCCACCCTATGGCTTTGGTGTGTGACTTCAACATATCCACAAGTTGTTTTTCTTGATGCAAATTTAGGGTAGATGATATGATGACATGCAATTTGTTCTCTTCCCCTAGAAAAGCATATTTCAAGTGAGATGGGAGTTGTTTCAACTCCAGGTCAGGTGGTGATATGACAGATGGTGTAAAGTTCTTTTGGTCATTCTGCTCCAATGGTTCAAACTTTGCAGCATAAACTGGGGCAGTTTCATCTTCCACTATGTCTCTATCTAAGTCATCCTCAAAATCATAATCATTATCAATCTTACAAACCCTCCTAACTCCTTCTTCATGGCACAATGATTCAATCACACTTAAGTTTGAACACTCCTCAACATCATCAGGATATTTTAAAGAATTGAAAACATTGAATGTGACTTTTTGGTCTTGGAGTCTCATGGTCAGTTCTCCTTTCTAGACATCTATCAAAGTTCTTCCGGTGGCTAGAAAAGGTCTTCCTAAGAGAATAGGAATATCTTTATCAGCCTCAAAATCCAAGATGATAAAATCTGCCGGAAATATGAACTTGTCAACCTGTACTAGAACATCCTCAATTTTTCCCTTAGGATAAGCTATGGTCTTGTCAGCCAACTGAAGTGTAACTGTGGTAGGTCTGGCTTCTCCTATTCCTAAGTTGTTGAAAACAGATAAGGGCATGAGGTTGATGCTAGCTCCCAAATCACAAAATGCTTTTCCAATTTCTTTCCCACCTATTGAACAAGGAATGGTAAAACTCCCTCGGTCTTTTAGCTTAGGGGGTATTCTATTGGTCAAGAGTGCACTACATCCTTCAGTAAGAGCAACAGTTTCATATTCATTCAACTTCTTTTTCTTACTTAGGATGTCTTTGAGGAATTTGGCATAACTGGGCATCTACTCAATTGCTTCAACAAGGGGTATGTTGATATGCAATTCTTTAAACACATCCAAAAATTTCTTAAATTGCAGTTCTTCCTTTTGATTCCTTAACCTTTGGGGGTAAGGTACATAAGGAGGAACTGGTTTTATGGTAGCTTTGTTTGAATGTGTTGAACAGGAGGGGTCCTTCATGGCTTTTGTCTCACTCTCTTGTGGTTTGGTTGGAAAACTACTTTCTTCTGACTTTTTAGGGGCATCCTTTGGAGGATAGTCAGATCTAGAAGGGATGGGACTGGCTACATCAGACTCTTGGTTTCCTGGTGTCTTGGGTGGTCTTTCAGAAACAGGTGTCAGTACTGTAGGATTGGGTTCTGACCTTATGGTTTTTTCAAATTCGGATTTAGTCATTGGTCCAAACTCTTTTTGTATTGTCTTTGTTAATTCCTTACCACTCCTAAGTATCATAGCCTTCACATGTTCTTTTCCTGGGGCTCTTGGGACTTCTGTGTCACTAGGTAACATGCCACTAGCCCTATTGTTCTGATTAAGTGCAATTTGACTTACTTGTGTTTCCAAATTTCTGATGGCTGCACTCTGTTAATTAAAAAGAGCTTGATTTTGGCTCAAAAGTTGCTGTTGAGCTTGTGATTGAGCCACAAGGCTTTTTATCATAGCTTCTAAAGAAGATGATTGTTCAGCCTGTGGAGGTGGTTTGCTTTGAAAATGCTGTTGGTTATTTTGAAAATTCCTGTTCTGATGATGTTGTGAACTTTGGTTATGCTGATGTTGAGAACCTTGGTTTTGATGATGTGAACTACTAGAATGATGTTGTGTTTGAAAATTTTGAGTTTCTTGTGGCTTAGGAGCTGGCTGATTTAGACATGGACTGTTCTAGGAAAAATTTGGATGTTGCCTCCAACTCGCATTGTAGTTGTTGCCATAGGGAGCATTCCTGTTTTGAACATAGTTTACTGATTCAGAGTTTTGAGGACAATGTTCATAGGAATGTTCCCCACCACAACAAACACATTGAACAGAAAGAACTGACTGGATTGATGTAGCAGCAACTTGTTGTGTTCCTTGGTTTGAAGATATGTTTTTGAGCATTGAAGCCATGGAAGCAAGTTGTGCAGTTAATGCAGTATATGCATCCACATCATGAATCCCAGCAGTTTTCTTTTGCGGTTGAGCACGTGGATCAGCCCAATGTCCATTGTTTGTGGAAATTTTTTCAAGAATTTCATACCCGTCATTGTAGGTATTGGCTGTAAAGGCCCCTCCTGATGTCGCGTTGAGCATTTGTTTTTCCATGGGGTTTAACCCATTGTAAAACGTCTCGAGTTGAATACAGTAGGGAATGCCATGGTGAGGGCATTTTCTTAACAACTCTTTAAACCTTTCCCAAGCATCGGGAATTGCCTCATCGTCCATTTGTTTAAACATGCAAATTTCGTTTCTGGACTTAGCATTGCGGGTAGGTGGAAAATACTTTCTCAAAAATCTTTCAGCCATGTTGCTCCATGATGGCACAGAGCCAGGTGCCAAAGAATTAAACCAAGACTTTGCCCGATCCCTTAGAGAAAAAGGAAACAAAGTGAGTCTCAAGGCATCGTTAGATACCCTAGGGATCAGGAATGCATCAGTGATCTCCATAAAAGATTTTAAATGAGAATGTGGATCTTCCGATGGCATTCCGGCAAATTATCCGTTTGTTTGCAACATTTGAAACATGATGGGTTTTAGCTCAAAATGGAGGGTGTTAATATGGGGTCTAATTATTCCTGAATTTAATTGCTCAAAATCTGGAATAGCATAGTCCATAATTTTTCCCTCTTTGGAGTTTGCAAGATTAATTATGTTTGGAACTTCATTTCTTATTTCATTGGTGCCTTGAGATTCAACATCATCATCAACATGGTTATGATTATTTCCTTGATGTGGCGGATTTTGGTGAAAAGGGTGCTCCGGTGGGTTTCCAAAAATTGGAGGTGCATCATGGAATATTGGTGGTGGTCTCGGATTTTCTAAAAGTGGTGGTGGTCTAGGTCCTCTATTTTCAAATCCGGGTGGTGGTGGTTCAATAATTGGAGGGTCTAAAATTAATGCGATTCTTTGCGTTCTTCTCCTATTACGAAACGTTTGTTCAATTTCCGGGTCTAGTTCGAACAACACCCCACGTGGTATTCTTGGCATACACCAAACAAAATGCGATTCAAACGGTGGTAGAAAAATCAAATCTTTTTAAAACTTTTTAAAACTTTTAGCGTGCCAATCCCCGGCAACGGCGCCAAAAACTTGATAGTGCTTGGAATACACCTATAGACGTGTGCTAATTAAACCTCAAAGCAAGTATACAATGAGATCTAATATCGTCTTTCAAGTAATAAAATGGTAAGAACCAAGTATCGTCCCACAGAGATTGGAGTAAAAGTAGATTAAAAAGTAAGAGAAAGAAATGACTTCAGATGGCGATTTTGAAGACTTGATTTGGTTTGGTTTGTCACTTGATTAGATTAACAGAATAATAAAGCAAGCACGGGTGTAAGACATTTAGGTGAGATTTAAACACAAATTCCAGCAGACTTATGCTACAACCATAACTAGATCCACCATCTATTTTGAGGGTATTCCTCTCGGACTTCAATATTCACACTACTGTTTAGAGTCGACTAAACACATCTCTGTGCAGCCTCCAACTATTTATAGTGTAGAATAAAGTCCTCAAAATATATGGATGATCAAATCTCTTTGTATCTAAAACCGCTCTCTCGAGCCGATTCCCATATCATCCAAGTTGACGTGTTCGAAGGGGCTTATCTCTAAGTCCTCTACACTTTAACACTAATGACTAGCGATCAACTTGTCGAGAATAAATCAGTTTATAAATAAAAAGCAACTCTCTCAAGTCTACTTCTTATATCATTGAAACTTGCGTGCTTTTGGTAGCTTATCTCTAAGTCAACCGCACTTTAACACTTTAGCAAGTGATCAGTTTGTCAAGAAGTGTCATTGAACTTTATAAAACTTGAAATGAAATGATGGAACATTGTTATTACGAAACAACGTCCACCTTTCTTTGGTTTAAAATCTCACCCTTTTATCTCACACCCGAGCTAAATAAAATTAGCTACTCATATTTAAAGACATAAAGCGATAAATGACGAAAAATAAAAACATAAATGTAAATGACATAAATTAAATGACGGAATATAAATGACAAAAATTAAAATGACGGAAATATTAATTACAACAAATATAAAAGACTTGAATATAAATTGCAAGTAAAGTAAAGAACTAAGTAAAGAATACTAGAAATAATAAAGCATAAAAGACAAGGGATGATGACTTCAAAAGATTACTTGGAATTAATAAAGTAACTAAAATCACAAGGTTATTGATGCCAACCTTTGATTTTCACTAAGATGAGAGAGAATTAGATGGATTATGGACTCCTAAATTACAACCCCAAGCTCCCCTTTTATAACCAAGGGGAGTGGCACAAAAGGTAATTACCACTAAATAAAGTACTTAAAGTACAAAGACATATTATCCAAAGGTTAATATCCAAAAGACAATAAGGACAAGTGTTTTATCCAAAGGTTAACATCCAAAATACAATAAAGGGTTTATCCACAAATTATATATCAGCCAAATATTAGTCTAGAAGGTTCCCAAAAGTCAGATTCAAAACTCAAAAAGGTCTTCCCACAAAAAGCTCCTCCTAGCTTATCCATTAAGCTCCCCATACGGCTGCTGTAAGGATGCTGCAGCATGCTACACTTATAAATCTGCCCAAAAATACACCAATTAGCTTATCCAAATGCAATAAAACAAGTTCTTCATATCTTTAGCTCCAAGAAACAAGAAAAGAGAAAATAATGAACTAAAATGACTCAAATGTTGGGATTAGAAGGTAAAAGCTATGCTAAAAAGAAAAGAAAAAGAGCATAATGGCACTAAATAATTAGTGTCATCACAACCCCAAACTTGAAATATTGCTTGTCCCCAAGCAATTAAGACACAAAAAGAGAGTAAAAGAAAAGAGAAAAAAATTTGACTCAAGTGATAAGATTTGCAAGATGGATGCATTAAGTGCACACATGTAGATGATTAACCCAAACATACATGGCATAGCCCTTCATAAATCCAAAATTTCCATGATTTCTATCTACCATGAGTATGAACCATATGCTAGTAAGATTTTCTTTTTGTTATGGTACTCACATCTCACAATTAAGATCAAAAGGACTTTTAATGAACTGGATCACTCTTTTTGGCTTTTTCTTATGCTCACTTTGCCTCTTATTTTCACCTTTTGCATCATTTTTCAAAAAAATTTTTTGGCACTTTTGTGCTTTTTTCTTTGGTGAATGCAATGCACTTAGCCCCTATGGGACTTTTTTAGTGCTTAAGTCCAAACATGGCAGATTTGAAGAGCTATGCTCTTTTTATGCGTTTATGCTTTTGCCATGGTGGACTTTCCCAACCCCAAACTTTGAAATTTACAATGTCCTCATTGTAATAGCATGAAAGTGTATGGATATTATGGAGTGGGTGCAAGTGGCTAGTGTAGAGTATCAAAAGATGGCCTAAATCATTTCCTATGTGAGATGTGGACCAAATTGCGTCCCAAGTAAAATAATCCTAGTTCTAGCAAGCACTACAAAGTGAGATATAGACCATGAATGTATGAATTTATTGTGGATATGTATGCATGCTCAAGATGATCACCAATGCCCATTTGCAAGAAAATAAAACCTAGAAAACAGCAAAGACACATCCCAGACTTGAAAATTAAAAACGAACAGTAAAAATTGGAGCTAAAGGGTAATGAGTAGAACCTGTCCTACTCCATTGGAGTAGGCTGTGAATCCTTCGGTGGTGGTGTAGCAGCAGAAGTGCCCTCCACGCCCTCTCTGTACGCCTTTAACAGTTGCCTCAATTCTTCATTCTCGGCACACAACCTGATGTTTTCCTCCTTGATCGCTTTCCGATTTCTTCCCTGCTTCTTGATTTTTCTGCCAAACTTTTCAACCAGCACAACCTCAACCCTCTTGAAGTCTTCCCTCCCCTTCTTGCATTCTTTCTTCTACAATCAAAGCTGCAAAACAAGTGGTGTCTTAAATGCAGTTCTGTATGCCCATAAAACATCGTCTAGTTTAAAGGCCCAATCTTTTCTGTTTGGCTTGACCACCTTTTCAAGAATTCCCTTTATTTCTCTGTTAGAGAGCTCAGCTAAACCATTGGTTTGTGGGTGGTATGCAGTGGCAATCCTGTGATTAACATTGTACTTTTTTAAAACTTCTTGTAACATTTTGTTCACAAAGTGGGTACCCTCATCACTGATCAGTGCCCTGGGGGTACCAAACCTTATAAAAATTTGCTTTTGAAGAAACTTAATCACAGTTTTTGCATCATTTGAGACACATGCCACTGCCTCTACCCATTTGGATACATAATCAACAACAACCAGTATGTATTGGCATTGGTTTGATGGGGGAAATGGTCCCATGAAGTCTATTCCCCAAACATCAAATAACTCAACTTCCAAGATCCCATTTAGTGGCATTTCATTCCTTTGAGAAATGGAACCACTCCTTTGGCATTCATTGCATCTTTGTGCTAAACTGTGGGAATCTTTGAAGAGAGTTGGCCAATAGAATCCTGATTGTAACACTTTGGCTGCTGTCCTTTGGCCTCCAAAATGGCCTCCATACTCAGATTGGTGGCAATGCTGCAGAATTGCTACAACCTCAGTTTCTGGTATGCATCTTCTCAAGATCTGATCTGTACCAAGTTTAAACAAGAAAGGGTCATCCCATAAATAAGATTAGAAGGTAAAAGCTATGCTAAAAAGAAAAGAAAAAGAGCATAATGGCACTAAATAATTAGTGTCATCACAACCCCAAACTTGAAATATTGCTTGTCCCCAAGCAATTAAGACACAAAAAGAGAGTAAAAGAAAAGAGAAAAAAATTTGACTCAAGTGATAAGATTTGCAAGATGGATGCATTAAGTGCACACATGTAGATGATCAACCCAAACATCACCGTTGATCACATGATCTCTGATAAAATGATATCTGATCTCTATGTGTTTCGTCTTTGAATGTAGCACTGGATTATTCGCTATAGCGATACCACTAGTGCTGTCGCAATAGATTGGAATCTTTGATAGCTGAAGGTCATAGTCTAATAGTTGATTTCTCATCCATAAGATCTGAGAACAACAGCTTCCAGCGGCTACGTATTCAGCTTCAACTGTGGAAGTGGACACTGAATTTTGCTTCTTGCTTGTCCAGCTTACCAGCTTTCCTCCTAGGAATTGACATCCACCAGTGGTACTCTTTCTGTCAAGTTTACAACCTGCAAAATCACTATCAGAATAACCAGTTAGATCGAACCCTGAGTCTTTGGATACCAAAGACCGAGGTTAGGAGTTCCTTTCAGATATCTGAAAATTCGCTTGACAGCGATTAGATGTGATTCCTTGGGTTCAGATTGATAGCGTGTACATAAACAAGTAGAATACATGATGTCAGGTCGGCTCGCTGTAAGATACAGCAGGGAGCCTATCATTCCTCTATAGGCAGTGACATTAACAGGTTTTCCAGATGGATCTTTGTTAAGAGTCAGGGGAGGCGCCATAGGAGTTTTCATCGCTGAAGTTTGTGTAAGATCAAACTTCTTCAGCATGTATTTAACATACTTACCTTGGCTGATAAAAGTACCTTTGTCAGATTGTTTAATCTGAAGACCAAGAAAATATGTCAGCTCACCCATCATACTCATTTTGTATTCTTTCTTCATTCTTTCAGCGAAGCGAGTACACAGAGATGGGTTAGTAGAACCAAATATGATGTCATCAACATATATTTGTACAAGAATAATATGACCTTTTATCTTTCTGAAAAACAATGTATTATCAATTTTCCCACATTCAAATTTTTCAGAGATAAGAAAAGATGAGAGTGTGTCATACCAAGCACGAGGGGCTTGTTTTAGACCATAGAGAGCCTTATCCAATTTATAAACATAATTTGGATACTTAGGGTCATAGAACCCTGGAGGTTGTTCTACATAGACTTCTTCATTCAGCTTCCATTTAGAAATGCTGATTTTACATCCATTTGATAAACGATGAAGTCTTTATACACTGCATAAGCTAAGAATAGTCGAATTGCTTCGAGCCTAGCCACAGAGGCAAAGGTTTCATCATAGTCTATGCCTTCCTCTTGTCTGTATCCCTGAGCAACAAGTCGAGCCTTGTTGCGGGTTACAATTCCATGTTCATCTAACTTGTTTCTAAACACCCATTTGGTGCCTATAACAGTTTTATCAGATGGTCTAGGAACGAGATTCTAAACTTTGTTACGAGTAAACTCAGTCAGCTCTTCTTGCATAGCGCTGACTCAGTTTGGATCTCTGAGGGCATCATCAGTCTTCTTTGGTTCTATTAAAGAAAGAAAGTTAACAAAGAGACAGATATTACCTGAACTTCGTCGTGTCTGAATACCTGCATCGGGATCACCAAGAATTTGATCTATTGGGTGATCTCTGGTCCATCGCTAAGCAGGAGCATGATCGCTTTCCTCAGATGTTGGATCAACAATTGGGATGTTTACTGATGAGGACGTTTGAGGTTCATCAGCAATTAACTGTTGAGTAGTGGATAGACTATTGTTATCAGAGAGGTTTTCAGACGAAGGAAGATCTGATGGTAGTAGTGTGTTAAGAGGTTCAGCTGAAACCCATGATTTGGATTCAGCGTTAGGATGTATGATGTTTGGATCATCATCAGCAGTAGGTGGATCTGTGTGCTGATGGTTTGAAAAGAAGGGTTCTGTTTCTCTGTAATGAGAAAACATCAAAGCATTTAGCTCTTCATTGTCAGTGATTGGTTTAGAGTTCGCTGAGCGAGTTTCATTAAACGTGACATGAATTGTTTCTTCCACAGTTTGTCTTCGCTTGTTGAAAACTCTGTAGGCTTTGGAGATGGAGGAATATCCTAGAAATATTCCATCATCAGCTTTTGGGTCGAACTTTCCAAGCTGATCTTTGTTGTTTAAGATAAAGCACTGACAACCAAAGATATGAAGAAAGCTGATAGAGGGCTTTCTTCCATGAAAAAGTTCATAAGCTGTCTTTCCAAATCGCTTTACTATCAGCGATCTGTTTTGAGTAAAACATGCAGTATTTACAGCTTCGGCCCAAAATTGTGTAGGGAGGTGAGAATCGTTGAGCATTGATCTAGCAGCTTCAATGATCGTTCTGTTTCTTCTTTCAGCGACTCCGTTTTGCTGAGGTGTTCTTACTGAGGAGAAATTATGAGAAATTCCCTTGTTCTCAAAGAAATTGTTCAGAGAACTGTTTTTAAATTCAGTTCCATGATCACTTCTTATTGAACGAACAGTAAGATTATTCATCACTTCCATTTTTTTAACAAAAGATATTAGTTCTTCTGGAGTATCACTCTTACAGCGAAGAAAGATAACCCAGGTATAGCGAGAGAATTCATCTACAATGACAAGTGTATATTTCTTTCCAGCTATTGATTGGATATTGACAGGGCCAAACAGATCCATATGTAAGAGCTGAAGAGGACTTGTCACTGAGGAAACTTGTTTAGATTTGAAACTAGCTTTTGTTTGTTTTCCTTTTTCACATGCTGAGCAGAGAGATTCTTTAGCATATGAGTGTTGAGGAAGACCAAAAACTAGTTCCTTAGATGAGAGAGAATTCAAGGTTTTGAAGTTTAGATGAGAGAGCCTTTTGTGCCATAGCCAGTTGACATCAGAAGAGGCCTTAGAGAGAAAACATAAGTTTTCAGTGGTAGTAGAGTCCATATCTATTACATAAACATTTTCTCTACGATAACCACTGAGAGCAAGTTTTCCTTTCTCATTCACCACTGAACATGCTTTCTTAGAAAAGCGAACTTCATAGTCTTTGTCACATAGCTGACTGATGCTTAGAAGATTGTGCTTCAGTCCATCTACATAAGCGACTCTTCTAAAGGTAGTTGTTTCATTGCTGAGAACACCAAACCCTCGGGTATATCCTTTTCCATTTCCACCAAAGGTCACAGAGGGACCTTTCTCTTCCTCGTATTCAGTGAGCAAGTCTTTTTGTCCAGTCATATGACGAGAACATCCACTATCGAGATACCAGATGCCCTTTGATCCCTGCACACATAAGGAAGATTAAGCGTTGTTTGGTACCCACTTTTCAATGGGTCCTTTTGGGTTAGTGGAGATGTAAGTTTCAGTAATCTTCACAGCAGATGAAGATTCATCTTCAGTGGTAATCTTCACTTTGGTTAATTTCTTAACCTTAGTGGTATTCTTCACCTTGGTCGATTTTTCAGCTTTAGTGACCTTTTCAGCCTTGGAGGCATTCATCTTCACTTTAGTTGATTTATCAGCTTTAGTGGCAGTTGGACATTTACTTGCAATATGGTAAGTAAAACCACAGTGATAACATTTTCTATATTTGAAAATGGTTTTAGGACCAGAAGTAGAAGGTTTTGCAAGTTTAAGATGAGCAGGGCCAGGTCCAAGAATGCTTTTCTCATGAGATCTGGGAGGAATTTTCATTTCTTCAAATCTCGTGGGTTTAAGGTCAATCTTTAGCTTTGGAGGACAGAGATCGAAGATTTCTATCACAGAGCTAGAGGATTGATTCACTGAAGGTTTAGAAGGAACTTTCAGCTTTGCTTTCTTGGTAGCCTTCTGAGGACGAAGAACGGATTTTCCTTTATCCGTAGACTTAGAGCCTTTGGATTTTTCCTCAAGATAGAATTGATTATAATAAGTGTCAAAGAAAGAAGTGACAAACGTTCCAAACTTAAGCGTGGAACTTTCTTCTTTAGTTTCATCCTGTGGTTTCCAAAAACCAAAACCAGTTCTATCACTTTCAGGAATTTGGGCATTTATTATCTCAGAGATCTTTGTTGATGATTTGCACCATTTTTCAACATGAGCCTTTTCTACTTTTAGAGCAGCGATGACTTGTTCGCGTTCAATGCTGATGATTTCATTTATAATGACTTGATCTTTCAACTTTTCTTCTAAAAGAGTTAGTTCACTGATCTTTTCATGACATTTTTCTAGCTCTTGAGTTAAATGAACATTTTTGTTCTCAGCTTGAGTTTTGTCGTTTAGAGCATTATAAGGATCAATCGTCAGCACATCAACAGCGCGACTTCTCTCAGCTTCAGGCAGAGAGGGATTAGTAGAGATAGATACCTGAGATAATATGTAACTCATGGAAGGTTCAGATGCTTCTTCCACATCTTCTTTAATCTCAGCCATGAGGCAAAGTTAGCGACTTCTTCTTCATCAGAACTTGATTCTTCTGATTCAGCCCAGTTGTGTTCTTCAGCGATGAGACCTTTACCTTTTCGCTTGTAGCTTTTCAGCTTTTGATATTTGTTCTTCAGCTTTAGGTATTTGTCATCACTGGATCTTCTAGAGGTAGAAGGCTTGAAGACCTTTTTAGACCTGCACTCACTAGCAAAGTGTCCAATTTTTTCACAGTTATAACAAGTGGCAGTAGCCTTATCAACAGGAGTTGATTTTGGCTTTTCAGTGAGAGAGAGAGGCTTATTTCATCGGAAATTGCTCTTTCTTGCAAATCTCTTAAAAGAGTTTGTCAAGAGTGCTAAGGACTCATTGAACTCTGAAAGATCAGGGTCTGATAGATCCTCAGATTCAGAATCTAACTTAGTGATAGTGAGAGTAGATCGCTGAGATGGTATTATCTCTGAAGAGACTAAAGCAGCAGGAATGCTTTTGGAGTCTTTAGAATCTTTTACAAGATTCTTCTTTAAGAGATTCGATTGCTCATAGTTGAGCAATATTCCATACAGAGTGCTGAGAGAAAGAGAGTTTAAGTCTTTTGTCAGCTTAAGACATATTGAATAACTGTCCCAGCTTTAAGGAAGACATTCTAAGAATTTTGTTAGGACCTTAGAATTAGAATAGGTCCTACCAACGGTTCTTAGATCAATGATTAAGCAGTTAAACCGCTGATGAACGTCAGAGAGAGATTCATTCTTACCAGCGATGAAACTTTCATACTGTCTTACGAAGTTAATCTTTCGAGTCTCTTGGATTTCAGTGGTGCCCTCATATTGAACACATATGGTTTCCCACATTTCTTTAGAAGTTTTCAGATGCATGATGGAATGAAGAACTTCATCAGGCAGAGCCATTGAGATAATGGTCTTTGCTCTTGCATCTATACCTACCTTCTTTTTGTCTTCATCACTCCACTGTCTTATTTCCTTAACGACATAGCATTTAGGGACAGCTTCAGTGGTGGCAGTAGCAGGAACTGCAGCTATAATTCTATCAGGTTCATAGGGTCCATTTTCTATATACTCAGGTATAGTAGGATCAGCACCTTCAAGAAATAGCATCATTCGATTTTTCCATAGAGAAAAGTTATCTCTGCTAAATCGAGGAGGTTTAGAGAGTGAACCATTATCATAGTAGTTAGTGTTTGTGTTAAGTGCCATTTAGAACAACAAGGAAGAGAATAAAGCAAGATCTTGTTTATCAAATTAAACAGTCTGCTCTGATACCACTTGTTGGTCCCGAAGGTGCTTAACAAGTTTGTAGAAGGGGGGGGTTGAATACAAACAGAGAAATTTAAAGTTTAATAAATTGTTTATTGATAAATCAAACACAATTTACAAGTTTGTTGCGGAATAAGATTAAGACAGACTCAATCTAAACAAACTTAAGAAACACTAAGATGGTTGCACAAGAATTTCAGAGAATGGGGGATTAAGGAATATAGAAAACAAAGGTTTCTATTTGGAGTTCAAGGATTGAGCACACCCTAATATGGAGGGGTGAACTTCCTATTTATACCCTATGCATTAAATGCATGGCAGGGCACTTTACACGTGGCGTTCACTGATTGGCTTTGGAAGTCTGACTTTGGGAGACATGCTTTCGGCCGGATCATGAACAGTGTAGTTGACAGAGTTGTTGTACGAATTGTGGCAGAGGCATGTCCGTTCTGACACATCGTACTGAGTTGTGCAAGGTAAGACAAAGGAAACTTGAGGTATAAGCTTTGTGATCATTCGATCACTGAATATCTCTTTCTTCAGAGATATCAAGAGTTCAGCGATCGCTGAAGCTTTCCTTATATTCCTTCGCGTATAAGTAGAGTTGTCTTTGCTTCACTGATATCCGCATCAGGTCATTAGTAGACTTCTCTTTGTTCAGCAACTTCGTCTTCGATTCAACTATGAACATCAGTTGACGCGAGACTTGTCTTCAGGGATTACGTTACTGTTTACATCAGAACTATCAGCGATAACTGAACAGACTCAGTTTGATCACTGATAGTGAAACACTAATACATATTAAATATTTATAAGAAAGACTATCAGCGATAACTGAACAGAGTCAGTCTGATCGCTGATGGTGAAACACTAATACATATTAAACGTAATTTTCACTAAGTACAGAAAAGGGTTGTTATTAAATCACAGAGAGAGTTTGGATCAACATTGTGAAAAAAACAAGTTTCTAATAACAAGTTTCTAACAACAAGTCTGTGAAAAGAACAAGCTTGTGAAAAGAAAAAAAAACAAGTTTCTAATAACAAGTTTCTAACAACAAGTCTGTGAAAAGAAAAAACTTATGTTACTATATCGACTACTGTGACCCACAAAATCGACTACTGTGACCTCCAAATCGATGCCACCATGACCACAAAATCGATGGAAAAGAGAGATCGATGGGTTTAAACCTCAATATATAACATGTTTCTAAATGTCGATTTCACCAAATCGATGGGTTTAAACCTAAAAAATCGATGTCAACATGGTGGATTTCAGATCGATGGAGAGGAAAAGAGAGATCGATGAGCAAAAGTTAGATGTTCCATTACCTGGAGCGGAAAAGAGAGATCGATGTAGAGATGTTCCAGAACCTGCTGCTTCAATCGATGGAAGGTCTGATATCTTCCAGTATGTTGTTTCTTCAATCGATGGAGTACCTGCAATCGATGGAGTGCTATCGATGGAGAGGCTGTGTTTTAAAAGGGCAGGTTAGGTTAATTTTATTAAATGTGAGTAGTTGGGAGTTGAAGGGTAGATGAGGAAATTAAAAGATATTAAAGGGATGAGTGTAAATGACTTTATTTTGGTAGCTGATTCGGTCAGCTACTAGCTGTCCCATTAAGCCACTACCGAACACTCAGATATGGCTGACCGAATCAGCCATATCCCTTATTCAGCTCATTAAGCTGCTACCGAACAGGCCCTTACAGTAATATCTGTTAGATATATATGTATTAAATTTGAATAAAATTAGATAAAATAAATGATAATTTAAGGAGGGGGGGGGGGGGGGGGGAAGAGAGAACAATTTGATTTTTATAAAATCGTTATGTTTTAAAAATTAAAAAAAATTATATAATTAATGCCATACTAAAAATACAAATAATGGAAAAATCCGATGACGATGAATAGCTTGGATGATTTAACCCCTAAACCACAAATCAAAGTGCAATGGCGATTTAGGAAAAAAATTCAAATTGAACTCTTTGGTAGCAAGTGACCAAACTGGTCAAATCAGACCACAAAAAGGCGATTTGGTCTGACCGACTTGGACGGTTTGGACCTCTTAGACTTTAAACTTAAAAAATCATAACATCTATATTCAAAATAAATTTCTACCAATATAACGTTAGTAAAAAAAATAGAATAACTAATTATAAAAGATACCTATCCCTATAACCAAAAAAACATTAAGCAAGTTGAAAAAAAGGTTAAACAAATCCACTCACAAATCACAATAATTGGTATTTTGGACAAAAATTGAGAAATTCGAAAGACAATTTAGAGATTTGGATTTGATTTTTGACGGAGTTCGGAATTTTGCCAATTTAGATGACACTGTCAATTGAGAAATGAAAACCAAAAACATAATGTATGTTGCGAACTTTTTTTAAATGTGCCATAAAGTTGAGGCTATAACATTAAAACTAAGGGGTCGTTTACCAAACACTTACCCGGTAAGTGCTTATCAAGTCATATAACCTTATCGATGAACATGACAAGGACCATGAATCTTACCCGGTAAGAACAACGACAAGGTCCAAGAGTCTTACCCGGTAAGTGATGGTTACGACTCTTACCTGGTTAGCGCTTACCGGATGAATTATTACGTACAATGTTGTTTTTCATGTACTAAAATCTTAACGGGTAAGGAAAGTGATAGTGTTGAATTTACCGGTAAGCGCTTACCGGGTAAGTGATTGGGTAAACGACCCCTAAATATAATTAATATATGTATCTTTTTGACGGTCGTTCAGTCCAAACCACTAAAAATACGTTCAATTCGCAGACCAGATCAAACGAACGGTTTGACTTTTTTCAAACTGGATCAAACCGACAAACTACACAAACCACCAAAAACGTTCCTGTTTAACTTTGTTCGGTCGAAAAAATAAAAAAGTCTAATAAATTTGTTGTTATAAAAGATTGATAAGCTAGCTGATGACTGATAAGCTAAGCTGGTAGCTGATAAGCTAGCTTATAAAAAAGTCACGTTTGGCAAAAACTAGCTTATAATCATTTAAATTACCAAAAAGAACATTAATTATTTATTTATAATTAAAAGTTAATATATAATAATGAATATTAATGAGGGGCATAATTGGAATATTTGCAAAAAGCTCCTCATAAGCTACTCAAAATAGCTTATCAATAAGTTAACTTATAAGCTAGCTTATGATCATCCAAACATGTACCCAAAAAATAAGCTAGCTTATTTTTGCCAAACAATGCCAAAGTAAAAAATTTGGTTTGATTTTTCTGAAGTGTTATACATGGATAACTCTTCCCATATTTATAAAAGATCCATTTTTGCCCCTGGGTTCCCTTGCTAAATTACAAAACTAACCCGCATTCTTCGTTTTCTACAAGTCTTCTTCCTCCTCACGACCGGCAGCCTTCTTCTCGCCGGCACAGCTGCAGGTACCACCTCTCTCTCTCTCTCTCTCTCTCTCTTTTATCTTAATCACACACGCACACATAGAGCTTAGAATCACACGAACAGATTGATTGGATTAGTATTATTCTTTTTCATCAAATTAGGGATTTTGAGAAACGCAACAATTTCACTTGCATTGATACGTGTATGAGGTTAGGTCTTTTCTTCGAAGTCGCATGATTCGAAGCTTTATAAATTGGTAATCGAGAATTAATTAATCTGTGTTGCTATTTTCCAGCAAACAAAACTTTTCCTAAGATTTCAATCAACTTAAGCATTTTCACTATTGAACCTAGGGATATTGTGAGATTGATCTGTACTATTGATCAGATAGATTATTCGTATGTGAAAAACCTTGGAATTTATCATTTGTGTCTAAGTGGTAGTGTGAATATTTTCTTTTCCATCCCTATGTTTTGGTGGTATGAATGAGATCGATTTCAGTTATTGTCCAATTTGGAATGCAATAGTTTGATAGGGTGAGCTCCTTGCTAGTTTTGTTAACATATTCAGATCATTTCAAGGATCCATGATTTTTGTTTATGGGAATCAACGCATTCACGATTCCCCTCTTTCTGTTATATAAATAAGAGAATACCTGCATTGAGTTTATTATTTTGACTGTTTCTTCCATTACCCCTATATTATCTTATGTTTTGGATGTGTGTTCATGTTAGCTGCCAAATAGAATACAGGCAGAGAACAAGGATTTAACAGTCAGCAATGCCGAGGGTTACAACACTGTTGCTAAAGGGTAAGAGGGCTTTGCAAGATCTAGAACTGCTCAAAGTCTTGCAATCAGAGATTAGACATGAGCTTTCTGATGATCCTTACAAGGTACAACTATTTCTATTCTCGGTTCACATTTATACATGTTGTAAACTAGTTTCTGCCATGAATTGATTTGAATTTACAGTGATTTTGTTCTAATTAGCATAAAACACTGCTCTCTAATGACTACCTTCTTTCGCTACTTGTAGAAATGATTAGTTCTTGATTGACTGAAGATTTATGATTGTTTGAGTCATGCATATATAAGAAATTATAAAGAGTTATTGTAATTTCTAAACTTTTTGTTAATTGTTGATGATATATATGTTGCATTTTATGACATATAGCCGAGTTATAGTGTGCCACCATGTCAACCAGTGCACTCCTATCATATCAACATCCATAGCATTGCAGTGTGGAGAAATCTTAGCTAAGTCCTAGTTTGCCACAATTGTGGAAATCAAATAAGCTTAAACTCTATAACGGGGTTGCTGGATCACATCTACTCTGTAAATTCTTTAACAAGTATAAAGCTTCAATTCAACATGTATTATATGGGGCTATTCACATTGTTTGGTAGTTGTGATTGAAATAGAAGTATGTAAAGATTATCGGGAGCGGTTAGAACATTAACATTTTGAAGCTTTGCTTGTTTATATCATATTTTATCTTTTCATTTGCAGTTTTTTGAATTTCCTTAGACCATTGGTCAGTTGCATGCACTGATGTATCTGAAAGTCCTAGTAGTCTATCTACTTCAAACATAAAGTAAAAAAAGCAGGAAAATGAAATGGTGTGGAAGTATAAACCATAACTTGCCTATTGTTCTATAATGGGTGGTATGGGAAAGATCACATTCGGAGACAAATTGGCATATATATAGCAAGAGGAAGCGGGTTTGCATCTTTTTTTTTGTTGGAGCCTAAAGTAAGAGACCCCGTACCAGAAAATTTTCTGGTGGACTCGTAAAAAAAATCTTAACTGTTAAGTGTTAATGAAAGAAAATAGAGAATGCTACTAAAGTAATTTCCTGCATTTTCCGAAATGGGATGGAGAAGAGAAGAAAATAGAAGTTGATTATGAGAGAACTGATCCTGAAAAAGAGAGAGAGAGAGAGAGAAGTGAGAATGTAGAGAACTGGTTTAAAACAAGATTTCTGCAGGTTGAGCCATTGAAGATAAGGTTTACCCATGGTGTGATACTAGTATGAAATATTACTTCATTTAACTTTTATAAAAAATGATTAGAGTACTGATGGTGGTGGGCTGGTGGTGCCACACCATAACAGGCAAGCTTTGGTTACGACAAGAAATTATCATTATATACATATGTGCAAGTCAAAAATTAAATTTAGGCCATCAATCAGTTTAAAGAGGAGATAACCCATCAATGAACTTGTAGGAATCTTTAACTAACTAATGATATGCTTGCACATTATCTGTAATTGTCGTATGGGGTGTCATGCATGCAGACTGGCTCTTTTAAAGATTGGAAACTAATTAATGCATTCATTCGCTCACCATGGATGTGAATTCAGAATGAAATTGGATCCTTGGGAGATTTTGTGGTGGATTGGGATTCACCTCATTCCAAAGACGTAATTATGCGGAAAACTTGTGGGTCTGGTGAGGAGCTTGCTATTTCTGCATTGCTAGGTGAGGAAACCTTTCTAGGAGATAATTGTTATCCCAAGGAAGCTGAGATGAAGGTGTGCATCAAGAAGGCTGGATTGAGCTCTATACTGCAATTTGATTGTAAAGTTTTAGACAACGGCCAAGATAAGATTGACTTCCATCTTCAAAATGCCTATTATCTGAAGTCACCTACCAATTTGGGCTCTTCAGCGTACAGAGGTCCCGTGTTCTGGTACATTTCTGTTGCTTTCATGAAAAATTTTCGCCCAACTTCTATTTTTTTTGGTTGTACAATGGCAAAATAGATAAAATGTCATTGTACTTTCACAGTTCTTTTTTCCAATTACATGCTTATACTATCATAATTGTATCAATTACATCATTTTGTCTAAAATCATATTACGTAACATAAATGATCAATTAATGGTTGTGATGTTGAGATTATCTCTATTAGAATATTTTTCCGTTCGTCCTCTTTCCCCAAATTGACTATTTGTGTTAGATAATTTGATTGAATAGATGAAAAATGATGTAATTGATATTCCTGTGAAAGTATTAAGTATGCCCCTAATTAAAAAAATGTTTTGAATATGTAACATTTAAAAAATGGGATATAATTTATTGTTTCACATATGTGTCAAATGCCAACCTAGTATATAGTCAACGGTCTATTTTACTAGAACAAGAAACCTAAGGATTATACAGTTCTATTTGTTTCTTCTCTTCTACATCTTTTTTTTGCTGTTAAATCCTGTGCCACCGTTTTACTTTTGGAAAGAGGCCACCATTTATTTTTTCTCACTCCTTTGATGGTGATTGTTCCGGATTAATGTGTAACTGTTATGTTGGCATCAGTTCCTTCGAGTCACTGACTATTTCTCAGTCTGAAATCATGCATTGTTACATGTTTCAATAGTCTAGATTTGGGACCTCATTTCTTCCCACTTGAAACCATCAATGATCTCTCAAATTTCATGTGACCCATAAAGTTTAGATACTTGTGCTCCTTTCAAACCCTTAAAACCTTGCTTACTGAGCATACTAAGAAGGTATTAGCAGAGTGATTTCCCTCTAAAGTTGTAAATACAGGCACATGTGAAAACAACATGTATGTATATTCATAGGCTAAACCAAACAAAACGGATCCAGTATATCCTGCTTGCCGATTTTTTTCTGAAAAAAGAAACGGGAGCTCATGTAAAAAAGTGTGCAAACATGCAAAAAGAAGAGAGGGAACAGGTTCAGCAGTTTGGCTAAAAGTGAGAAAAACGCCTTAGAACCAACTAGGCCAATAGAGATGAATTTTCATCTCTCTTTCACTAAAGGACCCTTGTGTATCCCAATTATATATTCCATGAACTCGTGGTCAATTGTTGAAAGATATGGTCAAAGATGGATGGGATGTGCACCTTGCTGTGCCCCCACAGAACTACACCCGAAAAATCTGATATGGGTATTCAAGAAGTGAAAAAAAAAGCACCCCTCCTTCCTAGACACATGTACATTCTGTAGAAAACTAGAAGGTGAAACTTGACATTTTAGATCTTACAGTTTTCCTACCCAACTCAAGATATGCAATCCTTTTCTTAGGAATTGTTACACACCTAGAACCATACCAAGGACTTGAAATATTTTACCGTTTGTCTATTGATCATCTTTGGTAAATCACTAGGTACCAAGGATGCAATTGCTACACAGTCAAGGAGGTTGTTAAGCCAATTTGGTGGTTTTGATGGACCAGATGCATATCATGGGCATTTTCGTACTTTCTTGAGCCTTCAAATCAGCTTTCCTTGTTTTGATGATTTGACAAAACATCCCTTCGTACTAAGGAGCTACATACTCTTGTAGATAATGATTACAAGTATACATAAATACATATATAAACCCAAACATCGTCCAACATTATATTGTTGAGTGATTGATATATTTAGGGGTGGGTTTAGGGAGAGAACACTAGAAAAGGGAGAACAGGGGAGCCCATCTGAACCATCCATCTAATTTTAATTCAACGGTTGTTAATAACATGGGCAGTTACGTTTTGCCAAAACTAAATCCATGACTACAGGGCGGTTACATTCGAATCTGATCCATCTATTTTTTAGATCCAATGGTTGATAATGGTTCCCTTGTTCACCTTTTTTGAGGTTCTCTCGAGAACCTCCCTCAATATATGTAACCACTGTACTATGCTTGCAGCTGTTGCAAAAATCCCAAAAAACATCATACTTCAAAAACTTGTACAATGGTTTTTGAAAGCTAAAGTGGAAATGGTTATGATCTTGTTGAGGGTATGTACTCATGTTTTTCTTCTAAAACTGTGTTACTTTTTAGAAGTTTTAACTATTTAATGGGCCATATAATTTTTAATTTTAAATATTGAATTTTTTAATTTCTGGATTCAAATTCGAATTTGGTTTATTTTTCCTTATTTTCTGCAGGAGCTTGGACCCTGCTTTGCAACTAGAGCTGAAGCAGTACCTAATCTCCAGAGGAATAGGGGAAAGTCTCACCAGTTTTCTCCTCTTCCACCTACATAAGAAGGAGCAGAATCAGTACATAAAGTGGTTGCAGAAGTTGGAAACCATGGTGGCACAAAACTGACTGATTCTCTGGTCTAACTGCATTCCGGTAAGAAAAAACATGTAACTTCATGAATTTCCGCTAGTGTTTCTTCTTTCACCAAACGACTCTTAGAGTATAATTTTAAATCCCAAGACTTGGAAGGTTTAACATGGACTGGTTTATTTGACCTATGGTAAAAGCATGAACTTTCTGGCCTTAGATTATGAAATTTGCAGGCTATCTAATATTCTTTGGTTAGTGCTAGCCGATATCAATCGGCTCCTACGGTCCCTATTGTGATGAATAAATAACCAGGCATCTAGGGTGCGTTTGGTATTGCAGACGAGTCTGGACTTGACTGGACGGAACAGGACAGGATTGGATGGGCGAGTGATGTAGGTGGGTGAAATAATTGTATAAGGTTTTAGGGTTTTAATTTGACATGGGTAGTTTAGTAATTTACCAATCTTGTCCCATCTCCCTGATTTTTGTCCTGTCTATTTTGGTGGTGCAAAAATGTAGTTGTCTCTCACTCTGTCATGTCCTATTAAGTGTCGCACCAAACGTGGGTGACAAGTTTTTAATCTGTCTCATCTTATTCCGCATACCAAATTCACCCCTAGGGATGATTGTATGTCGCACCAAACCGAATGATGGTTGGTACGAAATTGTTGAATGTGTATGTTGTTGTTATAGGAATGAGTTTTCTTCTACACTTGTTACCATATTTTCTGACCACATCTTTTGTAGGACTTCACAATGGTGCAAAAGTAAACCAAATCAATACCAAGGCGCATTCTTTATTCTCACACTTTTCATAAGGCACGATCTTATGGAAACAACCACTTTACTTCTTGAATAGATGTCAAGTCTGCATAAATCCCACATCATACCTCACATCTGGGTGGGATATGAGTTTCTTTGATTTGGTTTATATTTTTTGTTGTGATCATTTATTTTGGGACAGTGAAGGTGATGCCATGTTGATTGTTTGTTATAAGCATGTAAAATGTGGGTAATTTACTATTGTAGTCGTTGTCATTGTAGCTTGTAACCCTCCTACGATTGATATCATGGTTCATGTGTGGCCTTAATCATTCATATGTGGCCTTAATCATTCATGGGGGTCGTGTTGACTATTGAGGATTGACTCAACTACTTGAGTTTGCACAATAAAAGTTTATTATTGAATGCTAAGATAAGTAAATATTGGTGAATTTATTACTAAGTATTCATGAATATATTCAAGTATAAATATAAATTAGGGGTTCGTTTGGTTTGTTTTTGTTACGATATACAAGTTGGAAGATTTCTTGGCCAACGTTGTAGCTTGTTTCTTGTTGATTATTAGCCAATTTTGTATACTCTTCATTGTACTCACTTTCTCGTCTTGTCGATATTGATTGTCAAATAACTTAATTATTCATGTATACATGCCTATATTCATATGTGAATAACATTGTTACTTTGTGTGTTTCTATGTTTATTCATATATGAATACATCATATATATATATATAGAGAGAGAGAGAGAGAGAGAGATCCATTTGTTAGTTGTTACTGTACCTTGCATGATCTTCCATTAAGGGGGTGTCTGGGATGGGATTGCTTATCTAAAACAACTTATGTTTTTATATAAAAGTGTTTATTAACTCATGTGGTGTCAAACTGAAGTTTTATAAAAAGTGTTTGGATTAGGTTATGGTGGTACGGTGTGTGTGATTGCTTATACATGTAAAATAACCAAAAAACTTATAAGTTGTTTCAAATAAGTTAACAAGTTAGATTGGAATGACTTATTAAAAACTCTTTATCATCAGTGACAAAAAACTATAAGTAGTTTTTTGTCTCCATCCAATCACTGAAAATTGCTTATTAGAAGTGACAAAACGTAACAAGTCAATAAACACTTTAAATAACCCCCAAACACCCCTAAATACTGAAGACTTTTATGGGTTGGTTCAATTAATTTGGCCATCAGATTATGCAACTGTCGGCTACGAATCAAAAAAGATTAAGAAACTTTATAGGGTCTTCTAGTGATGTATTTTTAAACGTTTAGTAGGGGTACGTTATTATGCAACATTTTACATGGTGTAACCCATGTAACCCCTCTATCCATCACTCATTCTATTTTTACATTTTTTAATTAAAAAGTGAAAATAAAATGAGTGGTGGATATAGGGGTTGCATAAGGTTGCATCATGTAAAAGTGTTGCATTTGAACACCCCTCACGTTTAGAGATTGTTTGTTTTTTAAAAAAAATCTCTTAATGACTCTTAAGTCTGAATCGTTCAGATATTTTTACACATCACCTCTTATTAATCATAACTAAATTAAAACTTCAGACTTTAGACCTCTTAAAAAACAAACGACACCTTAGTATTCTCTTCTTTCTAGTGATGTATTCTTAAACGTAGAATAATAATTTGTCATAATGATGTATTCTTAAACTTTATAGGTTCTTCTTTCACCCTCCTCGTCACAAAAGAAAATAGCATTATAATTTCTTATTTAAATTATCAAAAACCGGCTTCATAAAACTTAGGTCCCGTTTGGTTTGCAGAATTGGATTGGATTTGTAAAGATTTAGATTTAAATTTTATTCCAATTTCATGTTTGGTTTAAATGATTTCATGGATTTGAAATCTCGGGATTTCATTGAAATCCTACAAACATAGGGTTTTGAAATTTCTTGGGGTTGGTTGGTATTTCATGAGATTTCGTATGATCTGTATGTAATAATATTTTAAAATATATTAAAAACATTTGTTTTGTAATAGTCAATCAATAAAAAGGTAATTTGATTATTTTTAATTTGCTTTTATAAATTATTTATAAGGAATGAATCTAAATTTTATTCCAAATTTTACAAACTAAACACACCCAAAGATTATAAATCTTTTTAAATCCAAATCCTTCCAATTCTAAATCCTTAAACAAAATCCAAATCCTTCAAAACCATTCCGTCAAACATAGCATCCCCTTAGGGCGCGTTTGGTTTACGGGGTTGGAATGGAATGGATTGGATTTCAAGGAGGGATTTGGATTTGGGGGAATTTGAAATCCCTTTATGTGTTTGGTTTGTAGGATTTGGATTTGGATTGAGTTTTTTTTTATAAAGAATTTATTTTTATTGGTAAATGTCGAATTTGAATCGATACAATTTGGAGTATGGATCACGCTTTATAATCCATCGAATTTGGATTTCAAATCCAGGCCCAATGCCAAGGATTTCCAAATCCATCATATGAGAGATTTTAAAATGGTCCACGGATTTGAAATCCAATCAACGAAATCTTTTCCTGCAAACCAAACGCAGGATTGAAATGGATTTGAAATCCAAATCTCTCCAAATCCATTCCAATCCCGCAAACCAAACGCGCCCTTAGGATCCGTTTGGCTTGCAGGAATGGAATGGATTTGGAAAGATTTGATTTCAAATCTATTCAAATCTCGTGTTTGGTTTGCAGGATTGTTTGGATTGAAATCTTTCAAACATATGATTTTGAAATTCCATGAGGATGGTTGGGATTTCACGGGATTTGTATATAATAATGTTTAAAACTATGTTAAAAACATTTGTTTTCTAATAATCAATTAATAAAAAAGTAATTTAATTATTTTTATAATTTTTTAATATTTTTTTATATAAATAATGGAATTCAATTCCATTCCAAATCCTACAAACCAAACACACCAAATATTCCAAATCCCTTCAATTCCAAATCCTTCCACGAAATCAAAATCCCTCAAAACCATTCCATCTAACCAAACGCCCCCTTACTGTTTGAAGAAATTTATGTGAATCCGGTTACCTTCGATCAAGGTGGTGATCAATGGAGACGGTTCTACTCATCGTGGATGTATAGGAGTTGAAAACATATGTCGGGCGGTGTGAAAAATCCTAAAAAAATAAAAATGGGGAATCAATGGATATGATTAAATGAGTGGTTAAAAAATTTATTTTTAAATTAATGTGAACATAATGTGAACTCAAAAACACCAAAAATAAAAACCAAAAAAACTACAAATCCCTAAAAACATTTTATAAGAACTTGGACACACATTGTGAACAATATCACTAATCAAATTTGAACATCCACTAAGTATCTCTGGTCAACCCAAAACCCAAAACTTAATATTACGATGTGATCCATTATTATATATATTGTTTCAATTAAACAATTTGACCACCCGTTTTCATTATACAATGTGATAGAACAACACCAAGACGAAAAAACCAAAAAAAATACAGATACCTAAATATATTGTGTAAGAACTTGGATACAAACAATTAATTAATGCTTTTATGGTGAGTTACCGATTTCCAATTTCTAGCGGAATAAAATCAATTAAATGTTTTTATGAGTTGTATTTTTTATTACTAAATTACCATTTTATATTTATTTAATAAATAGTATAATTATCTTAAATGAGTGGTTCAATTTGGATTTCACATATCTCACATATTATATGGTTCTCATTTGATTAAGCATACACACACACACTTATATATATATATATATATATATATATATATATATATATATATATATATATATATATATGTGTGTGTGTGTGTGTGGGTGAGTTCAAATGAAAACTCATTTTTCATTGTGCACGTAAGGACCAATCTTAGCCATGATCAAACTTATAAAACTAATCAATGGTTAAAACATAATAAGATTAAATGAGAAGTGATTAGAGACAAAACTGGAAATTTGAATTAACACCTAGCTTATTTGACTTTTTATTTTCGTTTTTAATTAAAAACTTTTATCTCCTTAAAGTTTAAAATAAACTATCTTAAAAATTACTAATATTTTAATTAAAAAAATTACATCAAGAAAACGAAAATTTCGTGCTCTTCGATATGACATTCATCTCGATATAGTTTTTTTTTTTTTTCATTTTAACCGTTTTTTATGTGAAATGTTATATATGTGTTATATTCATTATGAATATGTATGCACGTCCCCGCGTGTCCACATTCAGTATGAATAACAAAAATGAACGTTCATTCACTATTCATGATGAATAATACACAAATACATGAGTCATGTATTATTCATCATGAATCGTGTATTATTCACCCTGAATCTTGTATTATTCACCCTGAATGATACATTATTCATGATGGATAATATATGAATGACCCGTGAAGGTGTGGGCACGTGACACACTCTCTTTTGTTTCCCGATTCACAACCGAAATTTCGTTTAATTCATTATGAATATGTATGCACATCACTGGGTGTACCACATTCAGTATGAATAACAAATTTGAACATTCATTCATTATTCATGATGAATAATACAATATTCAGGATGTATTATACAACATTTACGATGACTAATACACGAATTCATGAATCGTGTATTATTCACCCTGAATACTGTATTATTTATCTTGAATGATACATTATTCATGATGAATAATTAATGAATGACCCGTGAAAGTGTGGAGACGTGGTGTGCTCTTTTTTGTTCTCCGGTTCACTCAATAGGTTCTCGATTCGTCTCGATGGGTGTTAGGTTACGGTGATGAAGAACGCGATGTCTTACGACGTTGAAAAAGTGTTGAAGAAGGTGATGTCGAGTTACGGACTTACAGTGTCGAGGTGTTGTACACATTTGCACGTACATAAATATTCATAATGAATATAACACATATATAGGATTTCAAGTAAAAAACGGTTAAAACAACAAAACAAAAAACTATATCGAGATGGATGTCATATCGAAGAACACGAAATTCTCGTTTTTTTGATGTAATTTGTTTGATTAAAATATTAATAATTTTTAAGATAATTTATTTTAAATTTTAAGTGGGTAAAAGTTTTTAATTAAAAAAAAGTCAAATATGGTAGGTGTGAGTTCAAATTATCTTCCATTTTTACCCCTAATCTAATTTTAATTAAAAGTCTATTTAATATGATTTGTTGGATCAATAGAGATGGAGGGGTCAGGATTCATCCTCACGTGCACAATGAAAATTGAGTTTTCATTTGAACTTTTCTATATATAGGAAGGATATTTTGCAACCCATAAAAATGTTGCAACCCTTGCAACCCACATCTTAACCGTTGGATTCATGATCGACGGTTATTTTATTTTTATTTTTCTATTTTTTTTGATTAAAAAAATTGGGCCCCATATCTATTGTAACCGTCGATCATGAATCCGACTGTTAAGATGTGAGTTACAAGGTTTGCAACTTTTTTAAAGATTGCAAATTAAACAACCCCTATATATATATATATATATATATATATATATATATATATATATATATATATATATATATATATATATATACGATAATCAAATGAGAACCACAAATATGTTACAAACCTGTGAGAACCGATATAAAAATATTTTTTTACTTGATTTTTTTTCATCAAAACCTATGATTTAAAATATTGTTTCATATATGTTTTTTTTCACCTTGTGAAAAGATTACACGTGAAAATTAAATTTTGATTCACCTAGTGAAATGAAAAATACACGTCAAAAATATTCATGTGGTGAAACAAATACATGTGAAACTATCATATTATGAAACAAATATATGTGAAGCAATATCTTAAATCCAAGCATTTGGTGAAAATATATCATGTAAAAGAATATTTTTATATCAGTTCTCACATGTTTGTAACATATTTGTAGTTCTTATTTGATTTAGCCCCTATATAAGCCGATAATCAAATGATTACCACCCTATATATATATATATATATATATATATATTGGGTTCTCAAATGATTACCACCCTATATATATAGGGATGTTTTTATGTTAACCCATTAAATGTTGTTAACTTTACAAACCATGTTTGACCAATAAGAATTCATTTTCAATCATGGTTAGTTTAAACATTTACAATAAATGTGTAAGGATATCATAGGAATTTCATCAGTCTGATTTTGATGACCATATTAATGAGCAGTTACAAAACAACATGCTTCATGATTGTAGTTGTACTTCTGTTTCAAATTTTACACTAGATGCTTGTTGGGTTTGGCTAATTATTTTAAGAAACATGGATTATCGACGTGAGTAACAACAGTCACCCCATTTTGTTGAACGATTCTATGAAATCCGGGAGTTTGAACGATGTCCATGGTGAATGTAACACCTTGAATTTTCAATGTATAATTTATATTGTTAAGACTTCTAGTATTCCTTATTTTGAATCGTATTTATTGCGTTAACCGTTAACCGTATGCATCGCGCGAAATAGCCAAGCTTGAGTGTTAAGACTTGATTTTGGAAGTGAAACTCAGTGACTTGCGCGGGTTCTTTCGCGGCTTGGAAAGCCACGACCTAAGCCGCGTAATTCACTGTATGTTGTCAATCTCAGGGACACGCGCGGGCTACGCCGCGGCCTCATGTCGCGGCCAAAGTTGCAGGAAAACACCTGCAGGTATTATAGACGGGTTTTTCCCCTTTTTCGTCATTTACTTCTCATCTACCTTTTTTTCTTCTCTCTCAAAAACCCCTCCCTCTTCAAGAACCGAAATTAGGGTTTCACCAAACCCTATCTACCTCATTTATTGCTAAGAGTTAGGTGCATCATCCAAGGAGTCAAGCTTGAAGCATAAAACCATCATCTCCATTGTCATCTTCTTCAAGAAATCAAACTAGGGTTTTGGGTTTTCATCAAAAACCCACTTGGTGAGTTCATACCCCTTTCTTAAACTTTATACATGTCAAAACATAACATTTTGGAACTCCTAAACTTCTCCTTGTTTATATTTATGTTTGAATAACTTTGACCTAACTTTGTATTTTGGAGATTTAGGGATTTCTATCTTTTTTTCAACTAAAATGAGGGGTTTCACCTGAAGTGTAAAATAACTTTATGTGCATATTTACGAATGAGAATGCCTGGATTCTAATTGATATGGTTTATTCAAATAAACTCCTTTGGAAAATAATTATTACTAAGAACTATATGTTTGATTATAGTTAGTCACAAATGAAATTGTGACAAGTCTAGACTATTACTAATGGATCCATAGTATTGAGTCGGCTTTGTTTGGGATATTTTCCCCATTTGTAGCTAGTTGAGACATTGGGTCCTCGGAGGCATTTTGGTACGGTTATGTGGGACCAGTTACTAGCCATGGGCCGTAAATGTGATCCTAGTGAATGAGTATGACTTGGTTCCTCGGGTGCCCTCCCCCACATCAGAGTACGAACCGACGTTGTTCGTGGCCATGGTTCCAAGTATTGAGCTCACAACTCGGAAAGTGGCTTACTTTTATGTTCCGCCACGATCCTTGGAATTAGGGTCTCCCCCATCATCGCAAAATGTATCCATTTGACCGAAAGGTCACTATGTGTTGTTATTTCATATGAAACTCATCTATATGAAAATGATTTATTATCCTTGCAAACTAAAATTATTTCCAAATCTTTATATACAAATTATACGTTCTCACTAGGCTTTAAGCCTAACACTTTTTCTCAAATGATGTGTATAATAGGTTCCCTTAGCGGTGGGTTGTCGAAGGTTTGAGTGACAAACGTGGGCTTTTGAGTCACTTTTGAGATGATAGATATTTTGGGAGTATTGGCGTTATAAGCAACTTTATTATTTTGGGATTTGGGTTGACAACCATTGTAATCTAGATATAAGTTATTTAGATTAGTTTGTTGTCAATTACTATATTCATTTGCAGGTTTTTTGGAAACGCTATATTGCATTATCCCCTTTTGGGTGGTTTACTCCATTTATGAACGTCATATTGCCAAATTTTCAATTTCTAAATTTACTCTAAATTTTAGGGTGTTACAGTGAAGCCGATGTATATCATTGTTCGTCAATGATAACAACAATGACGGATATATTTGATGGAACACGACTTAATTACAAATAGAATGAACAAATATGAACCACATATAATAGAATGAACAAATATGAACCACATATAATTGAAGAGTGAACAAATATGATCCACATATAATTGAAGAGTGAACAAATATGAAACTAAAATTACCAATTGTGTGTTCATTAGTGAAAGAGGTGTCTACAATTTCAAATTGTTTTTGGGTTACTTTAATGGTTAATGTGTTGATAAGTGCACAATGATTCATATTCTCTAAACAAACATGAGTGAACATCAAATTCCCTCTATTGTGAACGTACGTGACAAGTAGTGAACCAGATAGCGTACCACGATCCATGTGTTAGGAGAAGATGTGTTCCCATAGTGAACCTTCATGTAATTGAACATGAGTGGACAATTACATACAAATGAATAAACTTAAAATTCCTACATACAATGGTATTTTAACCAAAGTTGAATGAATCCACAATTTTTTTTCAAATAATAACATTTTGGTAAGACCCCAATGATACATATCAAATGAATGAACATGGATGAACATCAAATTTATTCATGTTATGAATAGATGTGAACTTATAGAGAAGTAGATAGTTAACCATCAATAGCCATATGTTCTGAACATATGTGAACATAAAATGAACATTCGTTTATTTGAGCATGGGTGATCAATTATAATAAAAATGAAGAAACACCAAGTCATAAACTTTCTACAAAACCTAAGTTTAATGCTTCTACAAATTTTTTCAAAACATAACTTTTTATATATGAAGCTAAAATGAAGATAATTGCAGAATTTAATGATGATATGAACAAATTTCACACATTTGTCTACTTGATGATGTTTTTTAGTCAAATTTTTTTACCACATAATTTTTTTTACTGGATGTCCAAAGTTTGGGATCTTCACTTTAACTCTCATCTTGACCTTCTCATCCTTACTTCGTTACGCATTTGTTGGTTCTGCGTCGACATCTACGAGATTGTCCATTTTGTTTTTGAAATTCGAGAAGGAAGTTTTAAGAGCTATTCTTTCACTCTTCTTCCTCACTGAACAATGTAACATAATGGTCGTTATATATATACATATATATTGTCAATTTCAAAAACCCTAGAATATGAACTTCTTTACCTCGTAATCAGTTCCTAGCGATAAGATCTCCTCCCCAATCGGCTATTGATATGAACCGATTATTTCACCAGGTTTAACTACCCTAGTATCGGAGACTAAAATCGAAGCTTGATTCCTGGGAATCCGATGACGGTTTCGATTCTACAACATAGTGTCAGTTTCAATTATTTGAGAGAGAAATTAACGGAGGCATGATAAGGGTAAAGGATGTCGTTGTGTGATTTTCCTCAATTGACCCTGATCAATAATGTTCACACATTGAAAATTCTATTGGTCTTCAATTAATGGGCTTTATGGGAATTATTATCTCAACCGTACATTTTCAAGATCAATGGATATGATCGGTTCATAAGTTTAATACCAAAAATTGGGTTAATAAAATAACTGGCCCATATATATATATATATATATATATATATATATATATATATATATATATATAGGGTCATTCAAGGGAGAACTCGGTTATCTGTGGTAAGCGTGAGATCCAATCTTAACCACAAATGAGAGGATAAATTAGGAAAATAATAATTTTAGTAATTTTAATTAAAATTTTAATTAAAGGGTATGTTAGGTATTTTAAAATTTTCTTATCTCCTCTCTCCAGCGAACATTATTCCGTTGACCATATGATGCACATTGTGATACCTTTTGTAAACATTGGAAATAATGAAAATAAATAAGAAATGTTGTGATATCCTTTGTAAAACAACGAAGACACACAACTTATCACATGTAACACACAACTTATCACATGTACCATAGTTTATCACATGTAACACACTGTGATCTCATTGTTTATCATATATATGTACTACAGTTTAAAACAACGAAGACACACAGTTTATCATATGTACCACAGTTTATCACATGTAATACACTGTGATCCCATTGTGAGACCAATTGTGATATCAACCATGACACCACCGAGAGAAGGATAAGAGAGAGGTGCAAATCGTAGCCTCTCATGAGTATCACCGCCTTTGTATACCATCTGGGTTTGCAACTACTTCAACCATCACTGCTCTGTATACCATCTGGATCTGCAACTGCCTCAGTATACCATCTTCTTTTGCAACTGCTTCAGATCTTGTTTTGCAAATGCTTCAAGCATCTGGTTCATCGTCTTGAAGCAAAAAAGTAGAGGAAACAAAGAAGGGGTGAAACCACAGACACCAAATCGGCAGGACATCCCATCTCCCTCCCGCCGGCAAGGACCAAACCGTCGGAGAAGATGGACGCCTTAGATTCGGTGGACCAAATCGTCTGCAAGGACGACCCAAATCGCCGACAAGGATGCCACATATCCGATGAACCAAATCGCCTGAGAAGATGGACACCACAATTCGCCGACAAAAACCAAACACATCCTCCCTCTTTCCCTTCTCTTCTTGTGTGAGCTGCCCAAACACCGATGTAAAGAGAGATGAATATATTGCGGCTGGAACATTTTAGGGTTTTAAGTATGAGCTGTCAAAAATAATACAAATTACAAATTTACCCTTTATTTTATTTAGTAAATAACATTAATTATTTAAAATGATTGACTCATATTGGATCTCACGGTTATCACAAACTATACAATTTTCATTTGATTAGACCCCTATATATATATATATATATATATGAGAAATAGAGAAGTAGAGAAGTAATCTTAGCCATTCATCTGGTCAACATTTACAGCTTTGACCGCGAAGCACCGGATAATTCCTTGTGTGGTCTATAGAAGGTAGAGGGGTAATTTCGTAAAATACACGGGATGAGTTCATATATGAATCTGTATGAATCACAAAGATTCATATATGAATCTGTTAATTAGTTCAACTGATTCATATATGAATCTTTGTGATTCATACAGATTCATATATGAATCACAAAGATTCATATATGAATCTGTTAGTTAGTTCAACTGATTCATATATGAATCGCAAAGGTTCATATATGAATCAGTTAAAAGAGTTTAGTTGTGAATTGCACTGGTTCATATATGAATATATAGTTCATATGTGAATTATACATGTTCATATATGAACACAGCCCGTGTGTTTTGTAAAATTTACGAAATTGTCCTTCTATTTTTGGGATAGCCGCAACTTTTGACCGGTCAAAGCTGCGGCTTTGACCGGTCAAAGCCGCAACTTTTGACCGGTCAAAGCCGCAATATTTGACTAGTCAAATCCGATCTTGACCATATGAATGGCTAAGATTACTTCTCGATTTCTCATATATTTACCATTTCTCAAATGAACCAAACACTATATATATATATATATATAGTTTGGTTAAAATGACACATTAAAGGGTTAATATGCAAGAATGTGAGGATTAATTAATCCACCTCTCATTTAACTTTATCCAGATGATGTGGCACCGCATTTGATCTTATATAGATGACGTGTTTTTAGTAGGAATGGCAACGGGCCGGGTTCGGGCCGGTTATTGGTATCCCCGTCCCCGAAACCGATAACCAAAACCGTCCCCGAAACCGCCCCGATCCCCGTCGGGGATCTTATCGGGGATCCCCGTTGGGTCCCCGCGGTTTCCCCGATCCCCGTTGGGGAACCCGTTAAGGTTAAAAATCGTATTTCCCCATTGGGTTTTCCCGTTCACCGTTGGTTATACCCGAACCCGAAACCGGCCCGGATTTTTTTTTACAAAATGTTAATTGTCACAACTAAAAATAAATTACAATTTTTATGAACATAAGTCTAAATGCCTAAAAAATGTCTTAAATTACGATATAAAAGTAAATAAAATTCATATATCATCCAACTAACATTACGGTTTCACGATTAAACAAATAAAATAAACTTTTTCGGGAGGCTTGTTTGGGGAGTTGAGATAAAATGGATTAAAAGATTTTAAATTTTAATATAATGTTTGTAATTTTCTTTTAATGATATTATATATATATATATATAATTTAACATATATATATATATGTAAATACATTAATATTTATATATATACACATATCGGGCCGGGCCGGGCCGGTGATCACCGTCCCCGCCCCCGTCCCCGTCCCCGTCCCCGTCCCCGATAAAATCCCCGAATATATCCCCGATCCCCGCCCCGTCCCCGATAAGAAGTCTCCGAACCCGGCCCGAAAATTTCGGTTTTCGGTTTTCACCATCGGTTTCGGTTATTTTTGCCATCCCTAGTTTTTAGTTCCTTCGTTAAAACCAAAAAGGTATTGAAGTAATTTGAAACCATATATATATTCAAAACCTTATCTATATTCAAATTTAAATTTCGAAATTATTTCAATCATCTATCAGTAATATTTAGGGGCTATTTACCCAAATGCTTACCCGGTAAACGCTTACCAATAAAACTCGACACACAAACTTGCTTTATCGGGTAAAATTTTAATCATCACGATGGTATCTTATACAACAATTTACCCGGTAAGTGCTTACCCGGGTAAGAGTTGTTACTCTCTCTTACTGGGTAAGACTCTTCATCGTTATCCTCGCTCTTACCGGATAAGATCCTATCATCTTGTCATGTTCATCCACTATAGTAAATTCCCCGGTAAACACTTACCGGGTAAGCATTTTGTAAACGGCCCCTTAAATACATCTTGCATTTCATCAAATTCCTTTATTAACTATATAACATTTTATATGCATTAATGAATGTATAAGTTTTCTGGTTCACAATTTTTTTATGGTTCACACATGAACCGTCATATATATATATATATATAATCAAATGAAAACCGTAAATACGTTACAACCCAAGAAAATCAATTAGAACCATTTGATTAGTGTTTGATCAACTTCTCGTTTGATCTTCCATTTATATATATATATATATATGTGTGTGTGTGTTTGTGTGTGTATATATATACAGAGGATTGTGTTCCAGTGAGAACTCCTCCTTATCGTGAGACTATGAGAGGCCTCTCATGTAACACCCTTAGATTTATAAGATAATAGACAATTTAAAACTTCCCAATATCCTTCAAATTGAACAACTTTAATAACATAAAACTTAAAGTTTACAAAAGAAGGAAGACAAGGTATGCATAAGAGTCTAAGCGGACAATCTAATCCTTGATAGAATTAGAATAAGTCAGGGGTTACTAAAACCGTCAAGTCTGCTATCTTCAAAAACTAGGCGATGCATGTAAAGCCATCCTACTGGAACTTCTATAATGCTCCAGACGCCACTCGGTTCCCACTCAGACCTGATATACATGTCGATAAGAAAAAATATTAAGTTTAACGCCTAATGAGTTAAAGCAGGTTATCATATAAACATAAATCGATAAAATCGAATAATTTCCTTTAAATAACAACTCTCTATTTAAAACTCAAGTCATTAAAGAGAACATCTTTCTAAAACTCTTGTTCCCAAATCAAGTACTTGTTTTACAATGTCAACCAATATTCAAACTCACCCAAAATTTGTGTAAGAAGCATACTCTAAAACATAATGTAACACCCTCAAATTTGTTAAGAGCAACTAATGAAAATTTTCGATATAACATCAAATAAATCAATACATCATCCTACAAATCAAAACTCATTACGCTCCAAATAAGAAATTCGGTAAATAACCTCAACACATACAAACTCCATTAATACACAAGGACTAAACCACAGTCGGGTGCTACATAATCCCCAAACGCAAGTTGCTCTAAATGCGAAAGACTTCACTAAGATATCCACTCCTCGAGCACACAATAAACACTCTTCGCTTCATAGTGACACTAGGACTATTCCCAATCGGAACCTGTTGCACATGCCGACAAATAAAAAAGTTAGGCTAACGCCTAGTGAGTTCAAGAGTTTTCAACATGAATAAAGATATCGTTGAAAAGAAGTAATGCAATTTAAATCATAATCTCTCAATTTGATATGTCTCAAATATGAAAACGACTCGTTTTCCAATAATATGCATTTTAGGCAAAGAAACACCAATATAAACGTTTTCCAATCCAAACTACTTCAAGGACGAAGATCCCAATATAAAACGTTCTTTCGTAAATTAAATTCAACCCAAAACTCACTCAAAATGTGAATAGAAATTGAACTCCCAATTTATGAAATGTGGATAAAACTTTATATCCCGAAACACCCAAAAACACGGGTAGGGCATAATACTCAACCCAGAAATCATGGATAAGATCCATATATACAAAACGTCACCGAAAACTTGGATAATAAAACTCAATACCTAAAACAACACCTTTTGGTGACGGGGGAGACCCGAATTCCATCGAATGTGGCGGACACACAAAGTTAGGCCACTTATCAATGTTCTTGAGATTCACATAGAGCCATGGATCCCCGTATACGGCTCCCAACCGAGCAACCACCGCAAGATACTCAAATGTCTATAGTGTCTACTCGACCTCTAGATGAGTGTCACCACAAAAGTCACAAGTCCCCGTATCCGGCTCACCATGGGCACCACCGCAAGACTTAGCTCCGTATACGACTCTACAGAGCACCACCGCAAGCTTCCATAAAAACATGACTTGGGGACCACTCACTCGACTTCAAACGCGGACACTAAATTCAACGATGAGTAACCAGACTGGATTACAAACGGGCATCGAGTTAAACCACCCACGATTTATACCTAGAGCCCTTCAATAAAGGTTACACGGTTATCGAGTTCAACCACCCACGATCTATACCTCGAGCTCCCGTTAGCCATAAACAATTTCTAGTCCCAAAATAGGGATACAGTCCCCAACTAAACCAACTGACTGACTCATATGCCTATGGATCCAATGCATTACAGTCTAAACGTTACATGACTCAAATGAATGAACTAACACATTCAAACATGTAACTCTCAAATAAGATGCAACTAAGTACACCATACGTTCCAGGCTCCTTAACGAGCTACCAAAACTGAACAAATGTTCCAAAGACTCAACCGAGTACAAATCAAGCCCTAAAAGGCTTAATAAACGTTTGGCTAAAACACGAGAGCCAATATGGTTATATAAACCAAGTTATATTTTTCCCTAAAATCTTTGTTTCTCAAATCACCATTGGCCTTCGGCCCAAAACCCAAAAAGGATTATTATTTTCTAAAATGTTCCCAAGGTCAGGAATGACTCATCCCAAGGACTCACACACTCTTACTTTCAAAACGGCCCGTTATATGAATGATGCATAAAACTCAACAAACACTAAAAGTGCATTTTGACCAAATAGCTATTTATGCAATAAATCTTCAAAACACATTCATCTATGACATATTTAACAAAATGCTCAAAAATCTCAAATGTGGGTGTTTTACAAGGTTTATAAAATCAAACACCTCAAATAATCAAAACCCATCAAATAACTCAACAAGTGATAATTTCATTTAAAACACATAACACTTTAAAATGGACATTTTTGGCATGTACAACGTTTTCACAAATCAACTTGAACTCACCTTGCTAGGTTAAGTTAAACCTAGGTTTCCAAACCCAACCATTAGCCTCCAATGGTGTAGACTCCACCATTTCCAAGCCCTCTTCAACAATAAGCTAGGGTTTCCAAATAACCCATTTCTTCATGTCTAGCATAAACCATCAATAGATAAAACTTTTAGATCTACAAATATCCTTATATCAAAACTTGAAATATTCAAGGAAACTTATCACTTTAGGGTATTTAGGCTCTCCAGCCAAAACCAACCAAAGGAACCCATTATCTCTTCGAATCCAAGCTTCCAAATACCAAACCTTCACACTTCCTTAGGATTAATCCACCATGGATGCTCCAAATCTCACATAGGAGTTCCCCAAAATCGCCCTAATGAGAGGAGATAAATGGAGATGGAGGTAGAAATGAGAAAAACCCTAAGAATTGGGTTTAAATCGCTCAGACCGTCCCTGCGGCCTTGGTTGCGACCCCAAGTCGCGGGCCAAGCCGCGCGTGTCTTCTAGCTACGAAACGTCAGTGACTTACACGGGTTTGGTCGCGGCTTGTGTAACACCCTAAAAATAGGGATAACAAAAATCCGAAAAACGGACATGCGGTATTTAAAAGTGCCAAAGCAAGAGCCTCCCAAAAATAGGGAAAATACACAAACCTGTTAAAATACAATCGTAATTAAACGGATAATAAATAACAACCAACTAATCTAATTTCTATAACCAGAAAAGAGATTACAATCAAGAGTAAGTCCAAAAGCGATATTCCCAAATCTCTCACCCAAGCACTACGCCAACTTAGGACCGATGCCGCTAAAACCTGAGATACACATCGACACCAAACAAATGTTAGGCCAAAAAGCCTAGTGAGTTGAACAATAGTAAGCATGCATGAACAGTCACATTTCTTATCAACAGTTAACCATAGTTCAACAAATGTGGAGTCAATAGGGGAGACCCATAGCACCAATCAAGCCCCACCCAAGAGTCGATTTACCTTGATGCCCTTAACAAGGAACACCCCAAAGGCCCGACACACCCGAAGACTATCACTAAGAAAATTCCCCGAATGGCGGAGGTCTAGGCACATACCATCACAGTGGCGCCCAAGACTATATCCTCCTAGTGTACTGACTTGGTTCGTCCACATAACATTTATAAGGGGTCCTTTAGGTATATTTCAACCCACATAATTCAATACCAACTACGGGTATAATATTACCACCTTATCCTAGTGATGTCTAACAAAAGACCCAATGTAAATCATGCTCATCATGCATATAAACATATCACCAAAATGGTGTTCCAACTAGAATCATCATAATACCCATATATGCATACATTTAACATATCAAGGTACCCACATTATGTATCTATGAGGCAAATCCCAAATAATGATACATATAACAATAATCATGGCAAATCACCCTTATATATACATCCTCCAACTATTTTCATGAAGAAATCCCCAAACATTTGAACATATAGAGATAAAGTAACAAATAGGAGATTATGATGTGTATCTAGTTTTAACAAAGGTTTAGTAAACTCACCTTGCTAGATTTAGACTAAATCTAGATTTTACCCACTTAGAGCTTTCCTTGAAGAAACTTGGTTCTTCAAACCAAATCTTCCAAAACCTAGATCCACAAGGTTCCAACCATAAATATACATAATCAACCACAAAGAATCGTTTCCCAAACCATGTACATGGATACCTCAACTAATACCGAAACCCTAACTTCCATAATCGAATAGAATAGAAGATTACCTTAACCCAAGCTTGAATTCACCAACGAAAACACTTATAGTTCACCAAAATTATTACAAACCTTCAATATATGAAAGGGAGAACAGAGGGTGGATGAAACCCTAGAAAACTTTGGGGAAGAAGATGAATAGGGAGAGATGAGAAGCTTACCACCACAAAATGCTCTAGAATACTTCAATAAACTTCCAATATCTTGCTTTATCCTTGAAGATCTCTCAAAAACGAAACCGTAGCAAGTTGAATCACCAAAATCGGAGTTGAAATGAGAGAGATATGAAGAAATGAAGTTTGGGGCTGAAAATCGCGATTTTAACACTCTGATACACCCAGGCGATTGTGCCAGGCTATAGTGACAATGTCACAATCGCTGGGCACAATCGCTGAGATTGTATCGAGAGTTTTCGGGCTCTGGCAACCACGACAGGCGATTGTGACACTGTCACAATCGCCGGGCATTATAGCCTAGCACGTACCGAAACTGTTTTGGTCATAACTTCTTCGTTATAGCTCCGTTTTCGCTCCGGAAATAACCTTTGGTCTCGTAATTGAATCCTTTATCCATCAAGACTATAAAACCAAGGATTCAAGCCCAAAATCAAACATCTTATTTTTCCTTAATATATCGGTTTTTGTATAAACTTGAAATGATACCTTTCGAAAATCGGGGTGTTACAGCTTGAGGCCGCTGGCCAAACCGAGTGTGTCGCCTGTAGTGATTCCTCACGTATTGTGTTAAACCGTTCCCCGACCGTTTCTCTCGGCCGGCCGCCGACCGTTTCCTTGGCCGATCATTAACCGCTTCTTTAGGAAACTGCGGGTGGTACAATCCTCCCAACCTTAAAGAGATTTCATCCTCGAAATCTGACACTGACCAACAACTAAATGTCGCCTTTACCGAGACCAATTGGTTCTCTATCCAAAAGGAATGCCTCCACGATATCTTGCCTCATATATGAACCCGATTACATCCCGGTTAAGGTTGCCGTTGGATTTCTCACAACAAATCGCCATGCACCCGATCTCAACGTTCGGTTATACCTTACCGATGACTGAATGCACATCGAGTCCTTATTTAATCATTTTCCTAACGTTAAGATCCCGATTTCCTCCCAACCTTAGGTTGTTCATAATACCTCGAGAGTAACTTATGGCCTTAACTACCCATTTCCACCAATGGGTACCCCAAAGCGAACTTTACTCTTAGATGCCTCTAATCGTCTTTCATTGAATGGCGTCACATTCCTGTCTTGCCTTCAAGAATGCCACAACCTTTGTAGAAAGGTCCAACCACAGCTTGACCTTACTCCTTTCATTTTCAAGTATCCACAATCATGACGACTTTACCCAAGGTGAAGGAACCCGTATAACATTGCTGAGTTGATCACCCGTTGCTGTTACAGAAACGATACTTCCAATCCTGACACATCAAGGTCTCCTTAATTATCGATTTGTACTTAAAGTCTCCCTCGACATTCTTACCAAATTCCTCCAAATATCATCACCACCAAGGATTTATCGTCCTTTCCTTGACGAAATTCCTGACATTAGGTTGGTTCGATCTAACAAAATCTTAAATCCGTTCCTCAATGCTTACACAGGCACGGTCTCTGCGAGGGCTCCCAAAACTTCCATACATCAAAGCATTGGTATGATGTTTCCTCTAGAACGTACGATTACACTCTACAGGTAGTCAATTATCTCAAACTCTATGGTTGCACAATTCCCATAATGCATTCAAGCATCGGTTGCCAAATCAGCGAAAACCTTGTTGATTACCGAATTACTAATGATTGATCCCTAATTGTCAGTCTCTAATATCCTTAAGGTTGCCACTTAACTTGCAGGCGCACCAAATTCAACGAAAGTGCACTGAAGCACCCCAATGAGTATTGTCCTCAAAATCGAGTGTCGACACTTATCCTCTAAAATGGCTATACTGTAAACGTGGGTATTCTACCCCATATTCCATTATAGACTTGCACTACCGAATTAAAGTTGACACCTGATAGGGCACTAAAATTCCAATCTTACATCTTTAGCAAACGAACCACAATATTCCCTTATTTTCGAAGTCTTGCCCGGGTGGCACACTTGCAACACATGCCAGACGTTGAACAATTAACCCAACAACTCATGTCCCACCATAATCAAGCAAGCACACAATGCTTTAACCCAAAGATTTACCAAAACTGAAAGATCACAACTTAAATAATTGGGAGAATACATAGATCTAATACCTCAATTATTCGTGCGTGGTCCGGTTCACAAAACTGAAATCCAAATTCAAAACTGACCACAAGTCGTAGCATCTGACACTTCAATCCTCAAGGACACCCCTAGTCCTTAATAACAAGTCCCTTTACCAAGTGGGTTTAAAACTATGGCTCTAATGAGTTCAAGGTTTTTCAACGATAAGGCTCAACAAGTATGCCAATTTATTATTTTCAAAGATATGCCAATCATAAAATCTTTATAATCAATTTTACACATGCTAAAGGTCTTCAGCACAACTAGGAAATCGTTTGAAGTGACCGTAATTGTTACACACGTAAAACCAATCAATATAACGCATCTTTGTTGACCAATAGCAAGAACAACAACCAATGAATGTGATTAAAATGTAACATTAATACGGGCCATCTCGGTCCCAACATATGATTACTCACGCTACGGTGTAATTTATTTCGTGCACTAAATAGTGTACGACAAAATACTTGTAGAAAACTCAAAATAGAATTTATATGTTATCAAGTTCCCAAAGTTTTCTCTCTTTAGCCACAACACGACATGGCAAACCTTGCATGCGTCAATTTATTTCACAAAACTAGTAAAATGGTAGGTGCATGCACTTTGGTCAAAACATAAAATAATTTATGTCAGTTTCAAGTTCAAAGCCAAATAACAATATCCTCTCATCGTTCTAAAACGTTGGCTAAAACACCGTGACGGAAATTCCAAATAAAAATATGCATGCATGCTATGTGTAACCAAACTGCTCACATAAAACTCAAGGGGAAAACGATACAACTGGACGTCATTAAAATTTCCACATCAAATCAACAAAACCCCATAAAATAAAATTCTCAATAAACATCAAACATCAAAATATTGGAAGGTAACTATTCGTCCAAAACCTTAACATATGTGGAGGAGATCCAATGTTAAAGCCATAAGTCGCAATTACATGTCGAAGACTCTAAACAACATCAAAATACGGACACCACAATATCCGAAAAAATAGCGTTGGACAGTAATGAGAATAAAGAAAGTCTCAGCAAAGTCTGCAACCTCATGCATTCAAATAGTTTTATGCATGTTAAAATCATGGTTTAAAAACCCTGTGTGTGCTAAACATCCTTCCAAAATTTCGTTATAAAAGTTCACATGATGATTTCAGAAACATGAGAAATAGTTGATGCAATTCATGTTAGAATAAAATTTTGTGCATGAATTTGATCGGCACTCAGCGTCTCGAAACTACGCGCCTCAGTTTCCCCAGACTAAAGATCCTCAATTTCTAGGCACACTATTGTCACCCTGATACTCAAACATCTTAGGACATTAATCCAAGGGTTCCATAGGTTCACCTTAAAACTTCTCCTCGAATAACATCGATTCCAAGTCTATGGTTCTAATCCAACCAATCATTCCGACCCTAAACGGTCCACTTAAAGCAATCATCATGCTTACTGTCACTCCAGGTGACGAACGCTAAAACCAACAGCCCCTTCTAACGGCTACCCACTTAGAAACTTCTCCACTACCCCAACGGTCGTCACATCATAGTAGTCCAAGTATACACATGTAACTTTTAGGTTCTCCATAACACTGGCCAGGTGTAATTATGAACGTACTGCACATGATCGTCCTTGCTACCCTCGACGTGATTCCCGTTCCTAGCGACTCCATAAATCTCAAAACATCCTATCTTAAAGTGCCTATTGGTGAAATTCTCTCTCAATCACTTAAAAGAACACTAGTTTGAGTCTAGTATTCCAGATCAGCACCTAATTCTCTCAAACTTAAGCTCTGATACCAACTTGTAACACCCTCAAATTTGGTAAGAGCAACTAATGGAAATTTTCGATATAACATCAAAGAAATCAACACATCATCCTACAAATCAAAACTCATTATGCTCCAAATAAGAAAATCGATAAATAACCTCAACACATACAAACTTCATTAATACACAAGGACTAAACCATAGTCGGGTGCTACTTAATCCCTAAACGCAAGTTGCTCTAAATGCGGAAGACTTCACTAAGATATCCACTCCTCGAGCACACTACAAGCACTCTTCGCTTCATAGTGACACTAGGACTATTCCCAACCGGAACCTGTTGCACATGCCGAAAAATAAAAAAGTTAGGCTAACGCCCAGTGAGTTTAAGAGTTTTCAACATGAATAAAGATATCGTTGAAAATAAGTAATGCAATTTAAATCATAATCTTTCAATTTGATATGTCTCAAATATGAAAACAACTCGTTTTCCAATAATATGCATTTTAGGCAAAGAAACACCAATATAAACGTTTTCCAATCCAAACTACTTCAAGGACGAAGATCCCAATATAAAACGTTCTTTCGTAAATTAAATTCAACCCAAAACTCACTCAAAATGTGAATAGAAATTGAACTCCCAATTTATGAAATGCGGATAAAACTTTATATCCCGAAACACTCAAAAACACGGGTGGGGCATAATACTCAACCCAGAAATCATGGATAAGATTCATATATACAAAACATCACCGAAAACTTGGATAATAAAACTCAATACCTAAAACAACACCTTTCGGTGACGGGGAGACCCGAATTCCATCGAATGTGGTGGGCACACAAAGTTAGGCCACTTATCAATGTTCTCGAGCTTCACATAGAGCCATGGATCCCCGTATACGGCTCCCAACCGAGCAACCACCGCAAGATACCCAAATGTCTCTAGTGTCTACTCGACCTCTAGATGAGTGTCACCACTCGCCACAAAAGCCACAAGTCCCCGTATCCGGCTCAACATGGGCACCACCGCAAGACTTAGCTCCGTATACGGCTCTACAGAGCACCACCGCAAGCTTCCATAAAAACATGACTTGGGGACCACTCACTAGACTTCAAATGCGGACACTAATTTCCACGATGAGTAACCAGACTGGATTACAAACAGGCATCGAGTTCAACCACCCACGATCTATACATAGAGCCCTTCAATAAAGGTTACACGGTTATCGAGTTCAACCAACCACGATCTATACCTCGAGCTCCCGTTAGCCATAAACAATTTCTAGTCCTAAAACGGGGATACAGTCCCCAACTAAACCAACTGACTGACTCATACGCCTATGGATCCAATGCATTACAGTCTAAACGTTACATGACTCAAATGAATGAACTAACGCATTCAAACATGTAACTCTCAAATAAGATGCAACTAAGTACACCATACGTTCCAGGCTCCTTAACGGGCTACCAAAACTGAACAAATGTTCCAAAGACTCAACCGAGTACAAATCAAGCCCTAAGAGGCTTAATAGACGTTTGGCTAAAACACTAGAGCCAATATGGTTATATAAACCAAGTTATATTTCTCCAAAATCTTTGTTTCTCAAATCACCATTGGCCTTCGGCCCAAAACCCAAAAAGGATTATTATTTTCTAAAATGTTCCCAAGGTCGGGAATGACTCATCCCAAGGACTCACACACTCTTACTTTCAAAACGTCCCGTTATATGAATGATGCATAAAACCCAGAAAACACTAAAAGTGCATTTTGACCAAATATCCATTTATGCAATAAATCTTCAAAACACATTAATCTATGACACATTTAACAAAATGCTCAAAAATCTCAAATGTGGGTGTTTTACAAGGTTTATAAAATCAAACACCTCAAATAATCAAAACCCATCAAATAACTCAACAAGTGATAGTTTCATGTAAAACACATAACACTTTAAAATGGACATTTTTGGCATGTACAACATTTTCACAAATCAACTTGAACTCACTTTGCTAGGTTAAGTTAAACCTAGGTTTCCAAACCCAACCATTAGTCTCCAATGGTGTAGACTCCGCCATTTCCAAGCCCTCTTCAACAATAAGCTAGAGTTTCCAAATAACCCATTTCTTCATGTTTAGCATAAACCATCAACAGATAAAACTTTTAGATCTACAGAGATCCTCATATCAAAAATTGAAATATTCAAGGAAACTTACCACTTTAGGGTATTTAGGCTCTCCAGCCAAAACCAACAAAAGGAACCCATTATCTTTTCGAATCCAAGCTTCCAAATACCAATCTTCACACTTCCTTAGGATTAATCGACCATGGATGCTCCAAATCTCACATAGGAGTTCCCCAAAATCGCCCTAATGAGAGGAGAGAAATGGAGATAGAGGTAGAAATGAGAGAAACCCTAAGAATTAGGTTTAAATCGTTCAGACCGTCCCCGTGGCCTTGGCCGCTACCCCAAGTCGCGGGCCAAGCCGCACGTGTCTTCTAGCTATCAAACCTCAGTGACTTACGCAGCTTTGGTCAAGGCTTGAGGTCGCGGGACAAACCGCGCGTGTCGCCTGTAGTGCCTCCTCGCGTCTTGTATTAAATCGTTCCACGATCGTTTCTCTCGGCTGGCCGCCAACCGTTTCCTTGGCTGATCATTAACCGCTTCTTTTGGAAATTGAGAGTGTTACACTTAAAATTTCATTACAGTATTCTTCCATAACCTTCTTCATGAAGGTGGCCCATGTCATCTTTGCTAACACGGCTTCCCCTATGGTTGCGGTGTGGACGTCCCACCATATTAAAGCCGCACCCCGAAGCATTTGGGAACCAAAATTCACCTTCTGATTCTCATCACATCCACAAGCCCTGAAGGCCTTCTCAATTTCCCTCAACCATTTCATGCAAGCTACGGGATCATCGACCCCGACGAACTCTGGCGGTTTACACCCCATGAAGGACTTATATGAGCAACCCTTTTCAGTTTGTCCTGTCTCTAAGACCACCACTTCCTCAGTACGATTCTCGCCCCCGGTACCACCCGAGCCAGCTACCGCGTTCTCTGCCACCACCTCTGGTCTCCGAAGACTGGCATCTCTGTCTTCTAACATTTTCAGGAATGCTTCTTGTTGTTTTTCCATGGCCGATGTTACCATTTGCATAACACTGGCCACCATGTCAGCTTGCGAGTTTGCATCCTGAATGACCGGATTTGTGGATGCTAGTTCCACTCTAGGTATGATTTCCTCTGGTCCGGTAAATATCGGCGGCATGCCGGGAGGAACCACATTTGCCACTCGAACCACGGGGTTCGGGTTAGATGAAATATCCTCAGGTATCTCTCCCTCGTTCAGTGGGCGACTCCGAGTATTTACCATTTCGGATCTGCCACACAAGAAGTAAGGAAATGGAAATAAGCAACACTAAAATACACAAGAAATATACTCGTACGGTCCATTGATCATCATAATCATAGTAATTCAAGTACGTTCACGTAATCATATATTCATAACAACAGTAGCTAATTGAAATTATGAACATACACTACATAAAAATTCTCGCTACCACAACGACGTAGTTTCTGTCGACTCTAGGGTCGTCCCATCTTAGAAATTCTACCCAAAGCTCACAGTTCATAGCTTAATAGTCTCAGCTTAAGTCTAGGCATTATGTCTACATACCTAGTTCACTTAAACTAAAGCTCTGATACCAACTTGTAACACGCTGAAAATTTGGGTAAAATAAAAAACTTAAAATTTCTGCAATATAACGCCTAAAATAAGGCGAATCCAAAACCTGTAAACGTGCTGAGTAAAACCCAACAGAGTCGGGGTAGTTCAAAAATGAAGTAGTGGAATAAATAAGACATATACATGACAACCTATTCAATCTAGACTAATTAGCAATTAGATTAAAGTGGGTGTCACAATGACTTCAAAACGCTCTTTATCTTTTTCCCAAAAATGCCCGGTCCAAGGAGGAATCCTAGGTGCGATCCCGACAGATCAAGACATCCTACTCGCACCGCTAACGGAACCTGTGAACCATTCAAATATAAACACAAGTGTTAGAACGAAGCCTATTGGTTGTTATGCCGATACCAATTATAATGTAAACAAGAACAACAATTAAATGTTACCGGCTCCCAATGCATTGAGGTCAATGCCAAACCTCCCAATCGGGACATTGTAAACTCCTGTACAATTAATACACAAATATCTTCCATATAAAGCGGGGTAACCCGCGATCTAGATTGGATTTCACCGTCCAACCCGGTTCTAGTTCCCATGCCACGCCGGACATCACAATCCTCAAACCCTCTCTGCCTCTAGTGCTTACCCCGTCGGGTTACACCTCAAGGTCTTACAGGCAAGGGTGTCTATCCAATCTAGCCGAGTGTACAACTAAGGGACTTGCGCCCCCTATTGTCTACTCAAAATTCCCAACGGCAATAACCATGCAATAATCATGCATACCATCTAAATCCTCGTGCACAAGGAAATAGACATAAGACTTCCCATATAAACCATGGGCAAGTAGGATAACAACTTTCATGCAAGCATATACTTGACAAATAACATAATCATGCTCGATACATATTTCTCATAATAAACTAAAACTCCTTTAGCCACATACAAGTTCCCAATAATAGTTTGACTCCAACTGCTGATAAGAATATATGCCCTTGATAGTAACCTTTAGAAGTGTAGCCATTTATTCTAATCCATATTTCATCCATTAATTTACTTGAATGAATCCTTACAAGATATTTGGACCCTCACACTCACTTCACAATTATTTACTTCAAGACATACCAAAACCCTAGATTTTTGGGTTAACATCCAATACCACATAAAGCACAAATAAGCAAGTAATGGAGCATGAGTAAATGTTTATGAGTAAGAAAACTTACTTAGAGGTTAAATGAACAAACCCTAGAAGTGAGGAATGAATGGGATTGAGACTTCCACCCTTTGATCTTGAAAGAGTAACTCCTATGAACTCAAAACCCTAAGGATCATTAACCATTAATGATTTACCCACCTAACAATTAATGAAGAGAGAAAGGGAAGAGTGTGTGTGAAAATCGCACCTTTAGCGTGTGAAAACGTCTTCAAGGAGCTGCAACTTCAAATAATGAACTAAACCCTAAAAATGGCATTAAATGAGAGTTTGGTCGTCTGGACACCGCGCGCGATAGTGCCCACGCGATAGTGCCCTTGGCACAATCGCGGGCACAGTCGCGGCAACTGTACCGAGACCTCCCCCACTCTCGCGACCTTGACATTGCGATTGTGACCATGGCACTATCGCCGGTCACAATCGCGTCATGTGTACCGTGGTCTCACACTCCCTCGTGATATTCCCGATGCGATAGTGACATTGTCACTATCGCGGGCACAGTCGCCGAGACCCCTTCCAACTCTGAAATCCGACGATTCGACCCGTTTTCACCCAGATTCAAAAACCATGAATGAGAACTCTTAAACAAAAACTTAAATAATTATTTTACAAAGAGGTCTAAAATTCGGGGTGTTACACATACTTCATTTACTATTCACTCTGCATACAGAAGGATGGCATGAAGCAACAAATGTCTACATCATGTCATAACGCTGAAATGAAGAGTACAAAGATACATGGACCAAGAAATAAAAATGAAGACATGCATTGAAGTTGCATTGGTGCATTTAATGCATGGACTAATATAAAAAGCGGTGTCTAGATCTATGAAACTTACCCCGTTTGAAGAATAGCTAAGTGCTTATACTTTCATATCGGCGCTATGATATCTGAAGACTATCTTAGTTACTCAAATTTGAAAGAGTGCCTTATTCTCTTACTCTTTCAGTATTAGCAAATTTGTGACCAATTAGATTGTTTAGAATCATAGGTCTTACCTTCCAAGCTTCCATAATAAATATGTAATTTATGTTTTAATAAAATATAAAGTTAAAAGTGAAATTTTGTTGTCTTTGTATTCACCCTCCGGGACCCTTCAGCAAATAATAATAATAATAATAATAATAATAATAATAAATAATAATAATAATCCGTGTAAGTCTTTTTATTCCAGGACCGATAGTAGTAATATTAATAATTATTATTCTAATGAATATTCAGATTTTCAGCGGATATTTAGATTCTCATGGATTTCCGGCAGAATATTCAGTCGGTATTTTAATTTATTGAAATTTCTAAAAAAGACAGTTTTTTTCAAATTTTAAAATTAGAAAAAATATTTCCGACTGACAGATTCGTTGCTGATCCACTGGTATTTCAAAATTTTTAAGAATAGTTTAAAAACAGGCAGGTTTTTAATTCCAAAATAAAAAAATGTTTCCGGCAACAAATCCGCCGCTTAGCCGCTGGAAACCAAAACGCGTTTTTTTAACCAAACACCCCACATACAACTTCAGCCTCAAACTCCAACACAAAAACACAGCCTCCACAACAACGATTTGGACCTCCACGCCGACGATTCGACCTCCTTTCCAATCCGGCGACCTCCCCACACTTCGGCGACCTCCCTCCACCCCCATTCTAGATCCGACGATTTCTTCCTCCCCTTTGCTTTTTGGTATAAAATCCTCTTTTCCTCTCTTTTATATGTTTTTGTGTATATAAATGTACGCATGTGTATCATGTGTATGTAAATATTTAAATATGTGTGTATGCATTTATGTATGAACATATATGTATATATGTAAGTAAATTGATAGGGAAATTTTTAGGAAATTATATTCAAATTGTTTGATGTATATCTATGAATGTATGTTTGTGTATCATGTGTAACACCCTCAAATTTGGAAATATCGACTAATTAAAAAAATTCAATAATACATCAAACAAAGGATCAATCCTTTTTTGTGAACCAATACTTGAATTTCCTCGAATATCAAATCTAGAATAATATCAACAATTGATAAACCAAGCCTCACATAAAAGACTAGGTCAAAGTTGGGTGCTACTAAAACCCAATAACAATCGTTATCTCCAAATGCGGAAGATGTTACCGAAAAGCTATATCCTTCTCGTGTCTCTAAGTTGCACGCAATACATCATAGTGTTGCTAGCACGATTCCAAACAATGAGTTGATGCACATGCCGACAAAAAAAAATGTTAGGCGTAACGCCTAGTAAGTTCAAGCAATTTTCATTATATTTATAAAATAATACAATTGTGCTTATTTAAAACATAATTTCTCAAACCAAATGTATTTATTGTAAAAACATCTTTCCAAAACCCACTATTTTCGTGATGAAAACTCTAAATCAAAATACCCATTAAAGTGAATTCAAAACTCAATACTCACTCCAAAAAGTAAATAAGGTTTAATGTCCAAATATTGTAAATATGGATAAAAACTCTATTATCCAGAATCATGATTGTCACGTGTTCATGCAAAGACTGCTCCCTGAGGGATGATATCGAATCCGATATGGGAAGCTACCACTGAGTTGGGCGCACTCTTTCGTACAATATGATTGAAAGTGTTACACATTGACGACTTGCTTCAATTGCAAACAACTATAGTTGAAACTATCTGGATGTTGGAAAGAGTATTCCTACCAGGTTTATTTGATTTCATGGAACACCTTGTACATCTGGAACATGAGACACTAGTTGGGTGTCCGGTTCAATATAGATGGATGTATCTCAATGAGAGACATGTACGATCCTTGAAAAGGACAATGAGAAACAAAACAACGGTAGAAGGGTCGATTGTGGAGACATATTTGGTTAACAAACTATCTATTGCTCGTTGTATTTTGAATCAACGGTAGAGACGCGGCTAAACCGTGAGCCTCATAATTTTTCCCCTGAATATGATCTTTCGACCAATGGTTAATCATATTTAACACCCCGTGTCGTCCATTATATGATAAGGCCGGTAATCTAGAAGATGAAGATATACACAAGCCTCACACATACATCTTGCTTAGTTATGAAGAAGTCTTCCCTCTTATATACATGTTCAATGATTTGATTAGACTTAACGAACCGTATATTGATGAGACGAGGCTCGATAGACGCATAAGTGAACAATTTGTTGGCTGGTTTGAGAGCTACGCAAGTGTATACATATTATAATTATTAGTCATTTTTATATATTTTTAATAAGATATTACAAATTACATTATTATTTGTTATTATAGGTTATGTATGTGTCCGACTCTACTACCGATCATCTGAAAGTTTTGGCAACTAGACCGACCCGTTATGTTTTGAGACACTCGTGTTTTTTTTCCAAATGCTTACAAGTTTCACACGCAAACTCACAATACCGGTCACACCACGTATAACAGTGGAGTATGCGTGAGAGGCTCCTATTACTCAGAGTATGAGTCTAACTACTATGGATTATTGGATTAAATCCTAGAAATTGAGTATCATGGATATGGACTCGGCCGTTGTGTTGTTCCACTATTCAGATGCAAAAAGTTTGATACAGTTAACGGAGTTCGAGTTGACCCAAAACATAATCTCGTTGACATCAAACCCAGATCAAGACTTCGTTCAAGTGACCCTTTTATCATAACATCACAAGCTAAACAAGTCTATTATGTACCATATTTATCTAACACACTAAAAGATTGGCGGTATGTGTTGAAAACAAAGCCTAGAGGAGTTTATGAGTTAGAGTCCAAAGTACTGTCAGATGAAAATGTAGACGAGGAACAATTTTTCCAAGAAAATGATAGAATAACATCCATAGGTAGAAATGAAGACGTAGAACCGTAGATGAACCGATGTGTCTTGTCATAGAGGAAAAGACATGGAAATTTCCAATGATTGCCGCGATACCTGGTATGTTAACAAGAGTAGTGATGAAGAAGAAGAATTTGAAATAGTGACTTAGAGGACGAAGAATCTGACTGTCTGATCACTCCTGAGATGATTAAATACTTGGTTAATTTTAATCTTAGTAAACTTTGTCTAGGTGTTTTTAATATTTATTGGTAAGCATATATAGTTGTTTATTTGTTATATTTATGAATTTGGAGACAAAATGTTTGTGTTTGGCTTATGGTATAGGGTGAAATCTAACATTGTGTTGCGTACTTGCATTATTGTTGAATGTTTTCTAACGTTGTTTTTTAAACTTGCTACAATGTTGCGCACTTGGTCTAGATGAGGTAGGGGGCGTTTCTACTCCCTGTAGCCGGGGGATAGGAGCCTCTAGAAGTTCTTCGGTACAAGCAAAGGAACTTGAGTCTGGAAATGCCTATAATATCACCAATCCGCAACAATTTCCGGCACAAATGACAAAGATCGGGGTAAACCACAAAGAGTGAGTGTTATATTAACTAATTGATCAAATTAACTGTTTTGGGGTATTGATACTAATTCAATTTATTATACAGCTTTGACAAACCCCATGTCATCCGCCATATGAACCAGATAAACCAGTCCATGGTTGATGGGCCATATAACTTGGACGGATATCATTATGGATGTTAGGGCCCGAATGTGGAGCATTTTCAGGTTTGAAGGATGTATTTAACTTGTTATAGTTTTGAACTTAAAAAATCAACTAACATTTTACGTACAAGGTTTCTATTATTGTGATTCGACGTTGGAAAACCAGATGCTCCAGATATGGGAAACTAAAAGTATGAAGAACTACAATGACGGTATGAGTGCCGCTAAGAGAAAAGAAGGTGAAAAGGCCACATGCTAATCTATTCCTTATGAAAGAAGATGACCTTCATAGGGATATGATCTATTGAAGGACTCCCCTCCCCACCCCCATCCCTCGGCTTGGCTCTCTCCTCTGAGGCGAGATGAGCAATCGCTGGAACAATCCCCATTGGAAGGGCATATCCAAGAGGGCTAAAGAGAACTGGATGTCTGAGGTGGATAACAAATATCCAGACACATCGGTGGATTAAACTTGTTCTCAGAGCATGGTGCTCGCCTTGTAAGTCCTTAAACCGATTACTTTAGTAGCTTGATTTTTAATGTGTTACAATTAACACATGTTCCTATGATCTTTTACTTTGACGAGATCAAGAAAAGGCGTGCCACCGACCGCTGTAGACCTGTTCAATCATACTCATAGGAATAGGTCGAATACAGAGTCATCCTCTTCGGATAGAAGATCACTAGGAGATTACGTGACTTCGAGGTATGGTCGGGTAAGTGTAGAATACCTACAACTTTATAATTGTTTAACTTTAATTACAAATCTCTATCTAGTTTGGGTTGTCATTTGTTGGGAAAACATTAGGATTGTTTAAGTTAAAATGTTAGTATATATATATATATCTGGTTTGGGTTGCCATTTATTGGGCGAACATTAGGATTGTTTTAGTCTAAATGCCAGTATATGTATATCTACATTAGTTTGGGTTGCCATTTTGTTGAGCAAACATTAAGATTGGTTTTATTAGAATGTTTGTATATTCCTCAATCTAGTTTGGGTTGCCATTTTTTGGGCAAACATTAGGAATGCTTTTATTTGGAAACGTTCCATTTACAACCGTTATGTTGTCGAAATTGACTTATAGTATTTTTTTTAAATCACAGGGTGACTATTCAACCAAGCTCACCCAAAAGTATGGCAATGATGCCTCCTCCTATCCCCTAGTTGATACATATCTATGGCAGCAGGCGGTTAGGAAAGCAAGAAAGGTCGACTATTCGGCTTTTGGAACAACAATGATCCCAATTTGGTCTTGAACGGGACACCCACTCATGGAAACCTGAATGATGTATCGTCTTCAGATGCCCAGGTGTGTACCTTATTTCTTTTGATGTTTATCTATTTCGTTTATAATTCTATTAAAAATTCTAACATTGTTTTGTAGTATAAATAATTAGAGAGCCATCTTGAGGAGGTGCTCCAACGAGAAGAGGCCCGCAAGAAGGAGCATGAGAAGGTGATGGATTTGGTGAGGAAGTCTAACCGGTCTCAATAGTTTCTGCCGACCCTGTCGCCAGAGTCTTGATATATTTGGTTACATGTTTATGAACTCTTGTCCCACCGAATATCGAATGCTTCCTCTGCTTTCAGCAAAAATCCCAAAAGCCTATTCTCGAGGCACTATTTCGTCGTATGTTGGTTCCTAAATAGTGTTCTATATAAGATTCAACCTACTAAACTACACAGATCAGAATATGTGTGTGTGAGTGGAAGCTAGTAATAGTGTAGTAGAGAGGAATAAAATGGTAGTAGACACACAAGAATTAACTAAAGCAATCAACAAACAAGTATATAGTTCACTGAGCCAAATGCTTCACTGATATTCAAAGGTTTCACCAAGAACACGCATTGTTATGTGTAAAATGCTCTCAGGAAAATACACAATGCTCTCTCAGGTGTATGTGTGTACTTGTATGCGTATTTTACAAAACAGGAGGTGCTCCCCTGATATAGGACGAGGAGCACACAAATAGTACAAGACAAAGGCTGACATTCCACAAAAGGAATGCCACCTGGAAAATTAAACAACGTGGGACGCGCACAAATGATCCTGAGAATCTTCGTACAGCAGGCTCACGTGTTCTGCACGTGATCTTTTCTGGAACCTTTGTCTGGTAATCTTCAAGTCTTCCATCTCTAGAGGTTAGCCATCACAGAGGCTCTGGGAGGGATCACAGAGGCTCTGTAGTCTGAGTCGAATATTCAGGTTGTGATCTTCTCGGTAGATGGTCGATAGAGTCTTCTGAGCTTGGAGCTTCTGTGGTGAACTTGGTGAAGCAACATTCTTCTGTGGTTCTACACTTAGCCTATTTTTCAATACTTCTATACATGTAGGTTAGAGCTAACATCGTACTTTAATTTCGTTGATCAAACAATTTGTATTTATTCCGCCCGAACAATTGTATTGGGCTTTAATTAATTTATGATATTTGATTTCCATTTTTTAGCAGTTTTTTATATTTACAGGATTTAAAAATTTTAAATCAATAAAAACGAAAAAACAATATTTAAAAAATTCAATTAAAAACAATATTTAAAAAAATAATTACCGGCGGATATTTACCAAAAGGCGGATTTTCCGTCTGTAAGTAAATCAATTTTTTTATTAAATAATTTGATTTCTTAATAAAAGAATAAAATAGTTAAATTACTTAAATTATCGGCGGATAATCCGCCGGAAATCCGTTGGTAATTTAAACCCATAATTAACAAAAAAATGATTAAGCCAAAAAATATGAAAACTGGGGCGGATTACCGGCAGATTTGCCCGCCGGCATTAGGAATCCGCCGATAATTCCACCGATGAAGAAAGTTTTCGGTGAAGGCCTTTCCAACCGGCAAATCCACTGGTAATTCACCAGTACTGGCGTTTTCTTCTGATGGAATCAGAAAAGGCCATGTGTTTAGTAGTAGTGCATGGAAGTTCACCTGCGATAACTATAGGCTATTTTATGGTTGCCCATGAGATTAGTCAATATGACCGAAAACCGTAATTACCCCCAATGAAAAAATGTAAATTGTAAGGCTTTGTTTTATAAAGTTTGCTCAAATTGAGATCTGCATGAACTTTCTAAACTGTAATATAGATGAAACCCTTTGTTGTATGTTCATCTTTTTGTTGTGTAAAGTAAATTAATGTTGGCATATATCATTTTTTACCAATAAAATTTTGCAGTTTGTCTTCAGTTTGGAAAATGTGATGTTAGGCTTAAGACTATTGGAAGCATTGTAAGGGGTGTTTGGGATTGATTATTTAAAATAACTTATGCTTTTTTTTCTTAAAGTGTTTATCAACTTATGTAGTGACAAAAATGAGTCTTATAAAAGGTGTTTGTATTAGTTTATTGTGGTACCAAAACGTAATAAGCTAATAAGTTATTATTTAGAGGTGTTTGAGATTACATGTAAAATAACCAAAAAAATCGTAAGTTGTTTCAAATAAGTTGATAAGTCAGTATGGATTAATTTATTAAAAAACAACTTATATGCGGTGACAAAAAAGTCATAAGCAGTTTTTCCCCCAATCCAAACACTAGAAATAACTTATCTGTGTTGACAAAATAAAATAAACAGATAAGTCATTTAAATAAGAAATCCCAAACACCCCCTAAGAGTATTTTCAATAGATTCTTTAAAATAGAGAAAATGGAGATTTGGAGTAAGTTTTTTTGCTGCAATAGATTTTTCAAAAAATTTCTTTAAAATAGAGAAAGTAGGGAGAGGATGTAAAATTCTTCAGATTTAAAGACTCACAAAAAATGATTACCATGATGGAGAAACATTTTTTTATTATATTTCAACCAATAAAAAAACTTTGAAATTAAATGTTTTAAAAGAAAGAAAATATTTTATTAAATTTATGAAATATTTTAAAATATAAGAAATGTTGTAATATCTAAAATGAAGAATCAACTATAGTTAAATGTAATTTCATTTTAATGAATTTTTAAAGATTTTGTTAGAGATGCTATAATAAGTTTGGCAATTGCTTTTCAGAAAACAAAAGGTTTGGCAATCTTTTACTCCAAATGGTCGTTTGTTATTTAATTTATCTTTTTTTTTAGCACATAAAATAAACAATAATTAAGTTTTTACCATAGAGACGACTTAATTTAGACAGTCTAATCTTTAATCATACTCATTACATTTAAATTAATTAAGGGAGTAAAATGCATATAAATTAATGTAATTAATAAAATAATATATATATATATATTTAACTACAATCATGCTCAAGACATTAACAAATATATATATATATATATATATATATATATTATTTTAATTTTTTTCTAGTTTTTGAATAAAACAAAGAGTGAATTACATAAATGGTCCTTCGTGAATGCCTGTATTTCACTTTTCGTCCCTCCAGTTCTGAAAGTACATTGGTGGTCCCTAAAAACGAGTTTTGGAGCCCAAATTCGTCCCTCACGCTAACGCCATTTGAAAAGTTCCGTTAGAGCAGCCATGTGCCCCTCACGTGAGGGGCATTTTAGTCTTTTTACCTATCATCTTCTTCCCTAACTATTTTCTCCACACATCAAGAACCCTAAATTCTTTCATTGAATACTAAACCCAGAAAGTTCAAACATTTATTACAAAAAATAAATAAAAGATAAACAACAATTAGTTAAAAATCATCATCTTCTTTCTTTGATTCTCTAGCCCACCTGCACCATCTATTTCCTTGAATTTATAGCCCACCTCATTTCTCATCCAAAATTGATAATCATGAAGCCCTCAGATCTAGAAATCTCGAAACCATTCTCCCACACATCGTGAAACCATCCCCCACACAACAACCTACGAGACTGTTGAAAACCAGAAAAAACCCACGAGACTGTTGAATCGATGAAAACCAGAAAGACCGATGCTTCGATGAATCGGTGAAAACAGAAACCATGAGACCGATGCTTCGCTGAATCGATGAAAACAAAACTGATGCTCCTATTGAATCGACTTCCAACAAGAAAACCAACGAGACCGATGCTTTGATTGAAGATTTCCAGAAACCACGAGACTGATGAATCGATGAAAACCAGAAACCACGAGGATGATGCTTCGGTGAGGTTCTTTGATTTGATTGTAGGGATTTAGATTAAACTACCATTTTTGGAGCCCAGATTCGTTGAATGGGTTTTTTCTTGTGTTTGATTGTAGGGATTTAGAGTAAAAAAATGGGTTTTTTTTCTTGTGTTTGATTGTAGGGATTTAGAGTTAAAAAATGGGTTTTTCTTGTGTTTGAATCTGAGTTTTTTTTTTTTTTTTTGTGTTTGATTTATGTTTGAATCAGGTCATAACCTTGAATATCTATTTGATTTGGGTTTTTTTCTTGTGTTTGAATCTGATATTTTCCATTTATGGATTTGATTGCTAATTTCATTGTGTTCTTGATTTCATCAATATTAGGTTTTGCATTTTTGGGTTTGAGCATTTAGTGGGATTGGGTTTGTTATTTCGATTTGGATTTGGATTTCATGTATGGTTCGTAATTTGATTTTGAAATCTAGATATGTTTATGGTTTAAATTTGATTTCTTGAGATGATGGTGGTGGAGGTGGAAGGTGGTGACAATGGTTGGTGTTCTTGTTGAGGAAGAAGATGGAGGAGAATATAGGTAAAAAGACTAAAATGTCCTTCACGTGAGGGGCACATGGATGCTCTAACGGAACTTTTCAAACGACGTTAGCGTGAGGGACGATTTGGGCTCCAAAACTCGCTTTTAGGGACCACCAATGTATTTTCAGAATTGGAGGGACGAAAAGTGAAATCCAGGCATTCACGAGGGACCATTATGTAATTCACTCTAAAACAAAATAAAAGCATGACATGATGTATATATGTGTACAATAAAATAACATTAAAAAAAATTAAGAGCTCCTTATAAGGAATGAATATAAATAAATAAATAAATAAATAAATAAATATATATATATATAGGTCCCCTTCATTTGCTAACCAAACCATTGGTGTTAACCATGCTAACCAATTATTAACCAATCAAAATTGAGTATTCTTTTTGGTAGATGTACATGTCTCATAATAAATAAAATGGTAAAATTGGTATTTTATATTAATATCCATATTCCTATTTTCTTTCCTTATTTCTCTCATATTTAATCATGGAATCCTCATTATTTTATTTCCTTATTTTCTCTTATTTAATCATGGTAGTTATTTAATTCTTTTTTTGTAATTCTTTTTTGACAACAATTTTTTAAAATTTTGAAGAAGATACACGATTTTTGTCTATAACTTATTGCATAATGTGTAGAAGTGCACATAAACCGTGCACAAGTGCATAAGTGCAAAATGTACATAAACTATGCATAAGTGCACAAAGTATAGAAATGCAGAAGTGCATACTATGCAGAAGTTCAAAATGTTGATAAGTATAGAAAATCAAAAGTGCATCTTTTGAATGTGCAGAAGTTCATACCGTGCAGAGTGTGCATATGTGCAGAAGTGCATAATGTGCATATGTGCAAAACTATGATTGTCCAGAAGTGCACACGGTGCATAATTGCAGAATGTGCACAAGTGCAAATATTAATTATTACATTTAGACCCTTATGTGCACTTATGCACATTGTTTCGCTCTGTTCGAACTCTGATAGATTTAAAAAACAATGGTTTCAAAATCGAACTTTAGATATGTTCAACCCCAAATCGAACTTCAGATCTGTAACCCCAAAATCGATATTCGGTAGAGAACGGAGTTTCACCAGGGGGTCGAAGAGAGAGAGAGAGAGAGATCTGAAACCCCAAAATCGAACTTCGGTAGTGAACATGCTTCCATATCTTGCCACCCGTGTGTCGATAAACAGTTTCGGGTTCTCGGTTTTGTAAGCGGATATGAGCTGTAGCGTCTCTCCGATAAATAGTAACCCCACGTTTACCGGCGGCATACGATTTTCCGGCGACTGGCGGTGGTGGTTGTTCGGAAGAGAAGGAAGGTGATGGTGGAGAGAGAGAGAGAGAGAGAGAGAGAGCGATGAGAAGAGAGAGAAAGATGTAACAGTCCATTGATTTTTCTCTCAATCTATTTTGAAGGTAATCCCTAATTTATCTCCTTGTTTTTTGGTAACACATGGTGTTTCCTTATACTTAAAAATGTTCTTTTTTTTTACTTTTTTACCCTTATGCTCATATGCAAAAAAAATTCCAAACCGTCTAAATATTAATAATTAAATTGAAAATCTGATTTATTATGCACCATAGATGTTAACAATCAACGGATGAGATTGGTTAGCACGGTTAACACCAATGGGTTGGTTAGCAAATGAATGGGCCTCTCTCTCTCTCTCTCTCTCTCTCTCTCTCTCTCTATATATATATATATATATATATATATATATATATATATATATATAAAGAGCCAATGTAGGAACTAGGAATTGTATATACTTGGAGTGAAGTTTTTTCATAGTTGACTCCATACATTAATTAAATAGCCAATGCAATGCAAGGAGTGTATTAGAGATGCTCTAAGAGCCTCCAAGCCACTAGGATCAACATGGTCATCTTGGTTGTTTCTTGTTACGTTGTAACAATGTTGCAAATTTCTGTTTTTTACCAAGTAGGTAAGCCCTATATATATATACATACATACATACATACATACATACATACATACATACATACATAGGCAAACGACTCAGCTCAGAAAATTGGACATTAACATTTATATATAAGAAAAATAACTCGCCAAACGACTCCATTTTAAAATCTCAAGCAAGTCAAGTACAAAATCAAGTTTGCGGAAACAATCTATTACACAGATCAAATTAAAACAAACTAAATCTAGCAAGCTAAAATAATGACTTCCTTCTAATCCAAGGCTCCATTATGACATCTTCTCCTTTCCCATACTCGAGCCTTCTACCCCGTGCCTTCCTCAAAATATATTTAGTTTTGAAAAGTGAGGGTTAGACCGGGAGGTCTAGTGGGTTCCATCTGGTAACAAACATTCGTGCCACAATGATATAAAAATGATTTATAAGTATTTAGAAACCAGTTTCAACATTAAAACAATAACGCATGAACTACGCATGTTAATGGCACACACACTAGGGTCACGTATACTCGTGACAACGTGTCTGGCTCACACTGCCTTTAATTGGGACACCCCTCCATTGGCATAAACGGGACCCCCCCCGGTATGAGCACTTGAGGGACATACCCCCGACTTAAACCATAACATGCCCATTCTCAAATATATGCATACATAACAAGTATCTTTCATAACAAAGTAAAACTAGAAGTTTAATAGACATCTCATGCGATAAATTACATATGTCAACCACAATTTCAGTTAGAAAGACTCATCTGTTGTCTTTGGTTAACTCTTCCTTACTTACGCTTCCGACCGTTAAACTGAATACCTCAAATTAAATTCAAAAGAATGATAAGTCACCCGATCATCCCTTGTGACTTACTCTTAACTCCTTTAAGATGCCTTCCAACTAATCTCAAACTTATCTAGAGAAACTAATGAATACCCGCGAATAAAACCCATAACTTCCAAAAAACAACTCCTCGATACCAATAGTCCGGTCCTGGACATACCAGATACTCCATTCGGATTACCCCTGTATCCAGGTTCGACTCGTCCGGGGGGGGGGGGGGGTTGCATCATCTGGGTTCTAGGTCCCGGTCACACCCTGGTTCCATTTACCTGGGTTTTTTCCCGTGTCCGGGTTTTCTCCATGACCGGGTTTCAACATAACCAGACATGGCCTCGCCCGGATTCAACATTCACCCCAGTTTCGGCCACTGCCCAGGTACTATCCCTCCGGGTTTAAGCGATTCCCGTGGAAGCGAAATGATACAAATAGAAACCTCAAATCTTAGATTTTAATCCATTCCAACTCAACTTTAAACTTCTAATTCGATGGGGTTGTAAGCCAAAACCTTTCCTTAACATCATACAACATCAATAAAACAAACATCAATGAATCTATCAAATGCTTAACTCTATAACCCCCAAAACTCAACTAGGCTAGATTTCAACAATACAAACAGAGATAGAGTAATAGAGTTTACCTTGAAGAAGAATAGGAGTAGAAATCTCTTGCAAATCCAGTCGTTCTTCTTGATTTCTCCTCTAAAAGCAGACTCCCAAATCTCACACCGTTCTCCTAGCATCCATAACTGAAAATGGTTAGGAGATAAGGTTTATTCATTTTCCTAATAATTACAATTTAATCCTTCAGCTTTAGGCTTCCAACAAAATCCAACTAAACATCCAAGTTCTTTAAAATTAAGATCTCGGTTATTACAATATCTCCCCCTCAAAAGAATTTCTTCCCTGGAATTCCATCGTCGAATAATCTCGGATATTGGGACCTCATGTCCGCTTCTACCTCCAAAGTTGCCTCTTGCCCCTTATGATAATGCCATTAAACCTTCACACGGCAGATCTCTTTGGTCCTTAGTCTCTTAACTTTACTGTCCAAGATGGACACCGGTTCCTCTACGTAATTCAACTTTTCATCTACACAAACGTCATCTAACGGCACGACCATGTTTGCTTCAGCTAAAAACTTCCTCAAATTCGATACATTTGCACAATTTCTGGGCCCGCCAGTTGCCTTTATCCTACTTCATTCCAACACAGCGGTATCCTACACTTGCGTCCGTATACGCCTCAAATGGTGCTACCTGGATGTTAGCGTGATAACTATTGTTGTATGAGAACTCGATCAACAGTAAGTGAACTTCCCATTAGCCCTTAAAATCAATCACGCACGCTCGAAGCATATCTTCCAATGTTTGTATAGTCCTTTCACTCTAGTCATCTGTTTGATGATGATAGGCAGTGCTCAACTTGAGTTGTGAGCCCAACTCCCTTTGAAAACTCCTCCAATATGACGATGTGAAACTACTGTCACGATCCGAAACTATAGACGATGGCACTCCATGTCTCGATACAATCTCGTCTATATACAACCTTGCCAACTTCTCCAATGGGTACGACTCTCTAATCAGTAGGAAGTGATCTAACCTGGTGAGACGATCCACTATCACCCAATGGTATCAAAACCCTTCGGTGTGCGTGACAACTCCATGGCAAAGTCTATAGTGATCTCATCCCACTTCCACAGCGGTATATCCAAGGATTGTAGTTCCTCGTACGGTCGTTGGTGTTCCGCCCTGACTTTGAAGCACGTCAAACACCGTTCAACGAAATGAGCGATACTTTCTTCATCCCTGGCCACCAATAAAACTGTCTTAAATCCCAGAACATCTTATTAGTTCCCGGGTGTACCGAGTAACGAGACTTATGCGCTTCTTCTAACACACTCTTTCGTTGATCTCCCAACTTAGGATCCCACACACGGTTTTCTAGGCACCTTAGTATGTTACTGTTAACTCCTAACGAGGCTACTAACCCCACAATCCTTTCACCTTTTATATTTTCTTCCAACAACGCTTCCTCTTGGAACTTCTTAATCTCATCAAGGAGGTTGGATGTTGCTTCGACTCGAAAGGCTACTACCTTGGTCGAATCCCCTTTTTCCTTATGACTTAACGTGTCAGCTACAACATTCGCTTTACCCGAATGGTAAAGGATCTTACAGTCTTAATCACTCAACAACTTCATCCATCTCCTTTGTCTTATATTCAACTCTTTCTGATTGAACAGGTGCTGGAGACTCTTGTGGTCAGTGAAAATCTGGCACTTAATGCCATATAAATAGTGTCTCCAAATCTTTAAGGCGAATACTACCGCCGCTATCTCCAGATCATGGGTAGGATAATTCTTCTCGTGATCTTTCAATTGACGAGACGCATAGGCAATCACCTTTCCATCCTGCATCAGCACACACCCTAGCCCCAAGTTATAAGCATCGTTATAGATCACAAATCCTTCGGAACCATTGGGCAGGGACAGGATTGGTGTGCTACTCAAACGTTCCTTCAATTTATAAAAAACAGTTTCTTGAGCTTCGACCCATACAATCTTAACATTCTTCTTAGTTAATGTAGTTAACGACGTAGCTAGCTGGGAAAAGTCTTGAATGAACTTCCGATAGTAACCCGCTAAACCAAGGAAACTTCTTACCTCTGACGGTGACCTCGACGGTTCCCTATTCTTAATGGCTTCTATCTTAGTGAGTCTACCTTGATCTCATCCTTTGACACCACATGTCCTAAGAACTAGACTTCCCTCAACCAAAAGTCACATTTCGAAAACTTAGAATATAATTTCTCACGCTTTAACAACTCTAACACTAAACGAATGCTTTTTCTTGATCACTCTGAAATTGGGAGTAAATTAGGATGTCATCTATGAAAACGATCACACACTTATCCAAAAGTCAACTACATACACGGTTTATCAAATCCGTGAATACTGTCGGGGAATTCGTCAGGCCAAAAGGCATCACTAAAAACTCATAGTGTATGTATCTCGTGCTGAAGGCCATCTTTGGTATGTCTTTTTCCCTTACCTTCAGTTGATGGTAACTAGACCTCAGATCTATATGTGAGAAGAAGCTCTCCCCTTGCAGCTGATCGAAGAGATCTTCGATCCTTAGAAGTGGATATTTGTTCTTGACCGTCACCTTCTTGAGTTCTCGGTTGTCTATGCACACGTGCATGGACCAGTCCTTCTTCTTAAAAAAAAGTACAGGCGCTCCCCAAGGTGATGAACTAGGGTGTATAAAACACTTGTCGAGTAATTCCTGCAATTGCGTCATCATATCCTTCATCTCTGTCGGTGCTAAACGGTAGGGTACACGCGCTATTGGTGCCTCCCCGGGCACCAATTTAATCCTAAACTCTACCTAGCGATCTGGGGACAAACTTGTCAGGTCCTCCAAAAACACCTCAGGATACTCGTTTACTATTGGCACATCCTCCACTCCTTTCTTCTCTTTCTTAGCATCCAACAAATATGTTAAAAACCTAAGACATCCCTTCCCTAAACACTACCTAGCTTCCATCATGGAAATTAAACACAACTTCCTATCCCGCCAATCACCATAGATCATCGCTTCCTCTTTATCGGGTAAGGTGACGCGATCAACTTCTTATTGCACACTATGTTAGCATCATTAATTGTCAGCCAGTCCGTGCCTACAATCACATCAAACTCTCCTATGCCCATTGGATATAAACGTAACGCGAATAAATGGCCATCTATATCAATATTGAACCCCTCATAGACCTCCCCCACCGAGACTCGACTATCATCTGCTACCTCTAATTCAAACCCATAATTCAACTTCTTGGGTTTCACGTGCAAATTTCGCACCAAATTCGGCATCAAAAAAGAGCGGTAGCAAGAGTCGAGTCAATTAAAAATGTACCGGTCACTACATCTGGTTTCTCTACCGCCTCCTCCGACGTCATGTGGAACACCCTTGCCTTCGCTCGGGATGACTCCACTTTCTCCCCCCCTCCTTTTCCTCCATGACCACCACCTAAACCACCCATAGAACCCTTTCTCAGTTACGGATAATCTACTTTCATGTGATCTGGATAACCACATTGGTAACAGGACCTCGGGTTGGAGCAATCCCGAGCCATATGTCCCGTATTTTCGTACTTGTATCATCCATCCGTATTCATCAAGCATTCACCACGGTACACTCGGTTACACCTCCCACAAGGTTACTCTCCAAATTTTGGTACCACCCGCGGTTTGGGTTTGGTAACCTTGGACCTCTTTGCGTCATGACCGGGTTCTTCCCACTTCCTCTTGTCACTACTCCTATCAGACATTTGACGAACCTTCTCCTTCTCGGGTCATTTTGGCCGCCTTAATGGCTGCTTGAAAAGTAGTAGGATTTCGTGTTCAAACCAACACTCTGATATTACCCTTCAGCCGTAGATGTACCTCTCTATGCGATGCTCTTCAATTGGCACGTACAACTCGGCAAATCGAGCTTTCTCCAAAAACTTTTAGGTATACTCATGGACGGTCATTTTGCCTTGTTTTAATCCCAAGAACTCTTCCTCCAACCTCTTGACTGCCGCTAACGGGCAAAACTGTGCCTTAAACCTAGCAACAAAAGTTTCCCAAGCCATATCTCTTGTCGCCTTCGATCCCTTCCCACCTGTATCGGCATCCCACCAGAATATTGCATCCGATTTCAATATAGATAACGCAAACATCACTTTGTCAACTTCAATACACTTGCATGTGTCGAATACCAGCTCCATTTCTCTAACCCACGTCATAGCCACGCCTGGATCACATTCTCCTTTGAAATTAGGCGGCTTACAAGAGGAGAATGCTTTGTAGTTGCATCCCTTGGCCAATATTGATTTGTTTGCCACTAACGGAGTCGTTTGTGAATGACCGCCCACTTTGTTCATAGGGGGACTAGACATCTTAGTGCCCTCCCTACTCTCGCTCTTCTCGTTACTTCCTGATGCCGACTTCTCTTGATGTGCCAACAAGGCTTGCAGAGTTTCCTGTAACTTTCCCATCTCAGTAGCGAACGTCTCTTGGGTTACAAATTCTTGAGTACATCCCCGACCACGGCCTCTAGATTGACCCCTACCTCTCACAGTAGCTGAACTCTCCTGCTGAGATAATTCCTGCTCCGCAGGGATCTCTACATTCCTCGCCCGACGGCTACCATTCGTCGAATTTCGTCCCCGATTCCCCCCTTCGGGTCCATCCACTTGAGTGGAAGCCCTTTAGGGTGCTCTCCCTCGTCCTCTTCCACAACCCCTACCTCTACCACGAGTGGCCTCTTGCCTCGGAGGGTCCGTTGGTCCATCCAGAAGGACCTTATTCACTAGAATGGTCTCATCAACGGGCACTAATCTTCTCCTTAACAATCGCTCAGACATTTGCTTATTGAAATTGACATATAGGCACAAAAACATAACCAACGGTTCCAGCATAATAAGGCAAAATAAGCACATATATCTAACTGTAAATTCGCAATTACATTGGACAGATGTAATTCTAAATTTACCTTAGATGACAATCCTCACTACCCTATTAATTATGTCCCTGTTGAGGTCTCTCTAGGGCCTCCCTACTTCTCAGTTGTGTCTCTACTTCTACTGTTTAAGTTTAGGCCCATCTGGTCACCTAAATCCCTTAAACTATGGCTCTGATACCAACTATAACAACCCAACTCAGAAAATGAAACATTAACATTTATATATATATAAAAAAAAATAACTCGCCAAACGGCTCCACTTTAAAATCTCAAGCAAGTCAAGTACAAAATCAAGTTTGCGAAAACAACCTATTACACAACTAATATTAAAACAAACTAAGTCTAGCATGCTAAAATAACGACTTCCTTCTAATCCAAGGCTCCAAGGCTTCATGCTTACATCTTCTCCTTTCCCTTACCCGAGCCTTCTACCCTGTGCCTTCCTGAAAAGGGATTTAGTTTTTGAAAATCGAGGGTTAGACCGGGAGGTGTAGTGAGTTCCCTCTAGGAACAAACATTCATGCCACAATGACATATAAAAATTATTTATAAGCATTTAGAAACCAGTCTCAACATTAAAACAATAATGCATGAACTACGTATGTTAATGGCACACACATTGGGTCACGTATACTAGTGACAATGTGTTGTCTCACACTGCCTTTAACTAGGACACAACCCCCATTGGCATATACAGGACACCCCCCAGGTATGAGCACTTGCGGGACATACCCCCCGACTTGAACCATAACATGCCCATACTCAAATATATGCATACATAACAAGCATCTTTCATAACCATGTAAAACAAGCAGTTTAATAAACATCTCATGCGATAAATTACGTATGTCAACCACAATTTCAGTTAGAAAGACTCATCACTTGTCCTTGCTTAACTCTTCCTTACTTACGCTTCTGACCGTTAAATTGAATACCTACAATTAAATTTAAAAGAATGATAAGTCACCCGATCATCCCTTGTGACTTACTCTTAACTCCTTTAAGATGCCCTCCAACTCATCTCAAACTTATCTCAAGAAACTAATGAATACCCGCGAATAAAACCCACAACTTCTGAAAAACAACTCCCGAATACCCATAGTACTTGTCGCGGGAGTGGGGGGGGGGCTCGCCTCATCCTAGTTCTCGGTCCCGATCACACCCCGGTTCCATTTACCTGGGTTTTTCCCTGTAACACCCGGTATTTCGCAAAGTAAGTTTCCGTCCTCCGTTGATCTTTAATTCGTCTTCCAATTAGCATTTTGGGTGAAATATGGTGTACTTTCGAACCCTATATCGACCCATCCAAAAATCTTGAGTTTTGGAAATCTTTGGGCCTCGGTACAGTTGGCGCGAGAGTGACTCGCGATTGTGACATGTGTCACTATCGCGAGGTACAATCGTCGGGGATGTACCACCCGCGGTACATTCCGCGCGAGAGTGACTTGCGATAGTGACAATGTCACAATCGCTTGTCACTATCGCGAGAGAGGTCTGATGCTTAAATTGGACAGTTCCGAAACTAAATCATTTTATCTGATTTTTGAAGAGGCTAGGTTGTTTTCTCTCTGCAGTTCTTGGTAGGTTTCCAACCCCAAATCTTCCTTCTCATTTATTACTCCATCCAACTTCCTCCTCTTCATTATTGGTGTTGGTTTAGGTGATTCCAAGTGTTCTTGGTGAAGGATCTCAATCCTTTGTGCAAATCTCATCTCAATTTCTAGGGTTTGGTATTTAACCCAAGGTGAGTCATACTCCTTTTATAAAACCTTATACATATCAAAATACATGATTTTGACTTCTAATTATCTCCTTGTTTACATATTCATCATTTATGAGATTTTGACCTAACTTGGTATTTTGGGAGATTTTTAGAGTTTCTTACCATTTTGTGAAATGATGATATAATCCATGTTTGGATCTACAAAAATATGTTGTTGCAATATTTTGATGAGTAAATATTCAATTTATGGCTTTTAGCCAAATTCATATTTGAACTACCATGGGATTTTGGTTACATGAGAGTCCAAGAACACTGATTCTTTAGAGAGAGAAATTAGAGAGAGAGAGTAACTAGAGAGCGCAAAGTAACAAATCAGACTAATGTGTGTGTGTTTCTTACAAGAAACCAAGACCAAAGGGACTTAAATACCCTTGGTCAGATACAACACAGTATGATGCTAAACACAGTATTTGACCAAGCCCTATAAATACAATGATTACTATAAAATCAGACCTAACGATCTCCCCCTTAGTAATCATTGGCTCTTTGGTCTTCAAAAATTATCTTCTATAACAGCACTGACCAACAAAACGACTTTATGAAGCTTTCTAACTTTTTAAGAAAAAATTCATCTCAGCATCTTTCAGATTAAGTATGTCTTTGCTGCTTGAGCTCTAGACGATACACCTCTTTTTAATGATCTTGAATGAACTATGGTGTTCAGAGCAGGAACAGCAAAAGAATTAGTTGTAGCTGAGAGAATAGAATCTTTGAGCGAATCTTGATCAGCAGATAAACATTTGAGCTCTTTGTCTCTTTAAAATCTCCTTGACTTCTCTTATTTCTCCCCCTCATGACCTTGATGAACTGGTTCAACTAGGTCATGCCAATGTTGGAGACGAGACAACATAAGATCTGCAAAATCAAGGAAACAGAGAAAAACAGAGGAGGTTTGCGCTTCATGTTGGATGCGCAAACCGAAGTTTGCGTCTCATGCTGGAAGCGCAAAACTGACTTAGAAAAAAAATTACCTTTTGAAACCCTTTGACTCCCCCTACACAAATGCACTAGATATGACAATTCAAATTAGCATTCATATAAAGAAAATCAGATACTCCCCCTCAAAACCAGATATAATCTTTGAAAAATATTTTCTTTGTTCGCTCCACCTTGAATAATGCATAAACCCATTAGAATATATTTATGAGAACACAAAGAACAAATATTAATGTATAAAGAAAAATATACTGAATATAAATTTTGAAACGACTAAACATATAAAATTTTAAACACTAAACAAATAAAATTCTACAGAGTAAAATATTACAAATTTATCAATCATTTGAAATAAAACATATGTTATAGGATACAAGAACAAGTTTCATTGCATATCAAGTTAAGACATGTTCAGTTTCAAAAACTTCCAGCAATCTATTCAGTGTGCTCACATGTGAATCTTCGATTAGCTTCAAGAAAATGCAATTCTAAAAATATTTATAGAGAAATTTGCATGTACTCACACTAAGCCATCAAGAATTAAGATATTCATAAAATTACAGATTTATCGCAACTCAAACATATCACCAAGTATCATGAGATGTGTGCTCATTGGCATCTTTTAGCATTGTGCACATTGGCATCTTAACATGTGTGTGCTCTTTGGCATCTTTTAAGTGCGTGCACTTTGGCATCTTTTGATCAAAAAGTTTATTAAGTAAAGAACATGTCGTAAACGTAACTTTCTATCTGACCCTATTGCATGATTTGGGTCAGCCACTCCCAGACCAGCTGGCCTTAGGGGACTAGGTGTCAAGCACCCCTTGGAACTTACTTTCCCGGATCAGAAAGGCTACATCGACATATTCTAAACCCATTCATACCAGTAAAACATGACTTTCGATCTGATTCTATAGAAGGATTTCTGTTCGATCACTCCCAGACCAAATGACCTTAGGGGACCAGATGTCGAGCATCCCACGGAACTTACTTTCCCAAACCAGAAAGGCCACAGGTACAAACTTTTAAACTTAGAGATTTCTGTATTTTATGAAATTATAATTCATCTCAATCACTCAGGTCAACATCTAAGTGCTTAGCCCATATTTTCATTCCGATCTATAATTCTGATTAATTAGGTAGTCTAAGCAAAGTAAACTATAAAAATTCCGAATCACACAACTTTAAAGCAGTAATAAAAGTTTCAAACATGTTGCTGACTTTTCGACTTTTGTAAGATTTGAAATTTGATCATATAAAAACTTTAATATAAACAAAAGAACTTGAAAATTTATCCTAGACACATATTTTATTCAAAAGAAATAAAAAAATGTAAAACTTTTACTTTATAGACTAAAATTTGTAAAGATTTAAACTTTTAATTGATATTTAGTCAGAACAAAATAAAATTCAACTATCTCATCTTTTACATTTTGTAAAATAAATTTGTGACTCATATTAAAAGAAAATTTTGGGTAATACAAATTCATGAGATAGATAAACAAGCTCAGATTCTTAAAACATTGAGAAAAACTGAAATAACATCATATACAGAGATATATGCAGCGGAAATAAAATTGATGTACTCACAGTATCTCATTTAGTCAGAAGCTTAAAAGCTTTGAAGAACGAGTTCTAAACTGATTTGTTTAGAAGTCGTAGTCTATGAAGTACGGGTCCTGAGCTGAAGTACTCAGAAGCCAAAGATCTATTACTCCCCCTTAACATGTGATGCCTGCAACTTTGAATCAGATACAGATTTGGGTACCCACTTAAATTTGGGCCCATGTTTGTTAGTTGCAGTTCTTATGGGGAAACAATAAGCAGATTTGATATGAGAAGCACGATAAAGATAATCAGAAAAATATGCACAATCATCAGAAGAAAAAGCATAATCATCAGAACTAGAATCTGAGGAAGAACATGAGACATTTTTTGAAATTCGAATCATTTGCTTTATAGAGTATTTTGAAATTTTAGTACAGTTAGCAAATGAATCACTGTTATAAAGTTTGTCTACACATTTATCCCCATCAACAATAGGTTCATCAGATTTCCGCCTCGCTCTCCAGATTTGCTTCTTTGACTTGCTCACAGTCCTATCTGAAAGAATAGAATCGGAAGAATTAGAACAGTCAAAAATAACTGTATCTCGTTTCTTCGACTTCTTTGACCGTCTTCTTTTACGCTTAGGTTTATAATATTGATCATTTAGCGTAAAAGAATCATCAAGAATTTTAGACGAAATATTTATATCAGAAGAAATAAATTTATCCAAGCAACCAATCTGATCAACTAATAAATCTGAATTTGCCTCGGAGTCTGAAGAAATTTGAGAAAAGATTTTAAAATTAGAAACTTCCTTTTTATTTTCCTTAGAATCAGAAGATAGGCTAGAAATAGAATCTGATTTTTGAGAAAATAAATTTTCTTCAAGACTAGACGTCATGAAAGAAAGAATAATATCAGATTCAATTTTCTTCAAAATATTTTGATCTTCTAACTGATCCTCAAGATCTATGATTTTTCCTTCTAATACTAACGGATGAGTATATTTCTTTGAATCATAAATGATTGGAGAAATATTTCCTTTATCAGAATCAGGGGCATAAGAAGGAACAAAATCATCAGACACTGAAGATTTGACGGGAGATATATCAATTAATCCTTTTCGACTTCTTCTTGATTTATCAGGAAAATATTTTGCATTTTCAGACGTATAAACAAAAGGAATTTCATTTTTCTTGTTATTTATCCTTTTCTCATTTTCGAGATCTAACACTTCCTTTTCACTAGTCCAATGAAATTTGAACTGTGGACCATAATGTGCAAGAGTTAGATAGTCGTATTTATATAAAGTGGGAACTTCGTCTATCACTTTGTTTAAACAATGAGGATTGTCAAAACCAAGTCCCCATCTTTGTTTTAAAGCCTCTTCACTCCTCGGTTTGTTCATAAAAATTGTTTGTTCAGATTGGTCTCTTAGATAAAGTTTTTCTTCTAACTTAATTATTTTATCTAAACATTCATCTTTTAAATTAGTCATAGCCGTCAAAGATTCAAGATAAGTCTTATTTGAATTTTCCAAATCATCCAATTTCTTTTGAAAGATGTCTTCTGTATTTTCTAAAATAGATTTTTCATCTTTCAAAGAAATTTTCAGTTTGTCAATCAAATCTGACTTTTCAGAATTTAAATTCTTTTCAGATAAAAACTTAGAGCGAAAATCAGACAAAGCATTAATTATGATATTCATCTGAGAGGTAATGAAATTAAAATCAAATTCAGAATATACCTCATCCTCATCAGTTTCAGAATCGTCTGACTGATCATCACCGATTAAGCACATTTGAGCGATCTCGACGTTTGAAGCTTCATCATCGGAATAATCCAGCCAGAATTCTTCCTCAGCCAGCAAAGCAGATCCATTATCTCTTTTCTCGGCCAGTTCCATTTTCTTTCTATAGTATGCCGAATCTCTGACCACCTTTGCTCTACACTCATTTGACATGTGACCCGGCTTTCCGCAATTGTAGCAAGTAACAGTCTTTGGCTCAGGCACTTTGACTTTAGAACCGGAAGTGGAACGAGAAGAGTTATAACCCGATCGTGGTTGGAACTTTTTCTGGTAATGCTGAGAGAGAAGGATCATAGCTTTCTGCAAAGCCTCACCATCATCTTCAGTTGATCCGGTGTAAGCGTTATCAGACAACGCTTGTTCAGTTAATTGCTTTGAGAGGAGAGCAACCAGGTCTACTGATTTCTTCTTTTTCTCAAATTTTGCCTTCTTCTCTATCACCAAGCTCTCATCAGTTAGCAAAATCTTGAACATCTCTTGGATCTGCATAGAAAAGATTCTGACATCGTTCCTCAATCTGTGGCATGATTTATTCCATTCTGGTTGCAATATGTTGAGAAACTTCAGATTTGTCTCAAGCTCAGTCTTTTCAACCTTAATCTTCCAAAGATCATTGATGACGGCACAAAAACGATCAAACACAACTTTCAGTGACTCCCCATCCTTGGCTTTGAATTCTTCAAAATTATTCATGTATCGCGTATGCCTGAGTTGAGTAGCTACTGAAGAACCAAGCATAATCTTCTTAAGCTGTTGCCACATCAGATTAGGATGAGTTTTGAAACAGTCAATCCTGTTGTATACAGAGTTTGGCAAGGCCAGCATTAGATTTGCTTTAATATCCCGATCAGCTTGATATGCAGTCAACTCATCTTGTGAATACTCTTTAGTAGGCTTATACATTCCAGAAGCCAATTTGGGTCTATCAAACGGTCCTTCAGATAAAATTGTCATCATGTCATTTCCATTCTTTTGTCGTTCAATGAAGTTTAGGAACCGATCTTGCCACTGTGTAAATTCATTTTCGTCTATTAGCACTGGAGGTCGATTTTCTGAACCCAGAGACATCATGAGGTCACTCGTGTAGAACTTAGCTTGAAAAGCAAACTTTGAAGAATCCATAGATGTCACAAAAAAAAAATTCCAGACACTTTTTTTTAATCTAAGTCAGGGAGACGCGCAAACTGAAGTTTTGCGTTTGCTTAGAGAAACGCAAGATGACACTTTGCGTTTGTGAAGAGAAACCAAAACTGAGACTTTACGGGTGAAGGAGGGTGTGCAAAGTTAACTTTGCGTGTGTAGAGGGAAACGCAAAGTAGACTTTGCGGGTGAAGGAGGGAACGCAAACTTCACTTTGCGTTTGTAGTAGGAAACGCAAATCAGACTTTGCGTTTGAAGCTAGATGCGAAAACCTGAAAAACAAGATCAAGATTAGTAGAACATGCAATTCAACTAAATGAATGAAACGCAAAGCAACATGATGACACGCAAAGTAATATGAATGACACACAAAGTAATATGAATGAGGCGCAAAGTAACAAAATCAAGAAATGTTTCGTAAGATCAATTAAAACCTTGAAATTAAACCAACTAAAACACACATATATGATCGAAAACAACTTTTAAACAAGTTTCAAACAACAAATTCGATTAAAAAAACACTAAAACTCAAATTCGGTTGACGAAACAGTACGTAAACGAGTTTTTCCAGAAAACATCAATTTCACAAAATCAGACTTCAAAACATGATTATTTTGAAAATTGTTGTGAATAACAAATGATCTACAATCAAATATGAATTCAACAAAACAAAATTCAAGCAAATTGAACCACAAACATATCCAAATTTGATGAAAAATCAAGAAAACGAGATTTTCTTGAAAACTTCAAGAAAATCGATCAAATTTTCGATTTAATTCACCAATTCAGATACAGAAAATGCAATCTCTCAATTCTCTCAAGATTCAGTTGGCTCTGATACCAATTGAGAGTCCAAGAACACTGATTCTTTAGAGAGAGTAACTAGAGAGCGCAAAGTAACAAATCAGATTAATGTGCGTGTGTTTCTTACAACAAACCAAGACCAAAGGGACTTAAATACCCTTGGTCAGATACAACACAGTATGACGCTAAACACAGTATTTGACCAAGCCCTATAAATACAATGATTACTATAAAATCAGACCTAACATTACAAAAGGTTATCTTGTGAAAGAGAAATAAATGGTTTTGATCTTGAAGAAATCCTTATTTCAATTGGATGGTTTTTACACTTGAAAGGTGTATTTGGAAAGAAATACTGTGAAAGATGAGATGTTAGCCTTATGTGTATATTTGGCTTGTGATTCTTATCAGCAGTTAACCATTGGAAAGTGATTTGGAAGCTAATTGGTTTTTATGAACTATATGTTTGATTATAGTTGGTCACAAATGTAATTGTGACAAGTCTAGACTATTACACATGGATCCATAGGTATTGAGTTGACTTATTATTTGGGGGTAATTCCCGTATGTAGCTAGTTGAAACATTGAACCCTAGAGAGGCATTTTGGTACGGTTATGTGGGACCGGTTACTAGTCGTGGGTCATAAATGTAAATCCTAGCGAATGAGCATGACTTGGATCATCGGACACTACCCCCTACATTTGTAATTGGACAGGCATGTTCACGGCATTGATCCTTGTATGGTGAGCTCAAAACTCAGAAAGTGGCTTACTTTGTGTTTCGTCACAATCCTTGGATTCGGGTTTACACCCGTCGTCGCAAGATGAGGTCTGGACCGGAAGGTCACTATGTGCATATCAAACCATTTACAAATACGTTGATGAAAACAATTTATTGATATTTCAATGGAATTTCTTACTATTATTCATATAAACTGTGTGATCTCACTAGGCTTTAAGCCTAACACTTTTTCGAAAATGATGTGTATAACAGGTTCCCTTAGCGGCGGGTCATCAAGGGGTTGAGTGAAGAGTTCGGTCTCTTGAGGAAATTTATGATTGATAGTTATTGTGGAGACTTGGTGTTTAAACCACTTTATTATTTTGGTATTGGGTTGTCAACCTATGTAATCTAGATAGGTTTGATTTGGTTTGGTTTCTTGTCATTTCATCGTACACCTTTACAGGTTCTGTGAGTGTTCATGATTTACCCATTATTTGGGTGGTTTGCCCAATTTATAGACGTTATATTGCCGAATTTTCAATTTTTAAATTACGCCAATTTTTAGGGTGTTACAAGTTGGTATCAGAGCTCTAGTTTAAGTGAATTAGGCATGAATGTAAGATGTCTAGACTTAGATTGAGTATGTTAGGCAATGATTTGTGAGTTGGGTAGAATTTCTAAGATGGGTTAGTCTTAGAGTCGACGGAAATTATGTTCATCAAGCTTTGTAATGATGGTAACGAGAACCCTTATGTGTTATATGTTCATAATCTCACTTAGCTAATGTTATTATGAGGATATTTTACGTAAGTGTGCTTGGTTTGCTAACGTTATGATAATTGGTAAATGTGGTCGTACGTTTCCTTGTTTATAGCTGTATAGTCTTATCTTACCTATGTTCTCGCGTGTGTGTGGCAGACTATGGTTAATACGCGTAATCGGACAGAAGGGCAGGATACGACGGCATCGACGGCTGATCAACCGAGAGTAACGAATAACGATTTTCCCCCACCTATTGTAAACGCGTTGGGTGGAGGACCGGAGTTCATACCTCGACGTAACTTGGTTGCAACTCAACCGATCATGGAAGAGGTAACTCCGGAAACTAGAATGATGGAGCGGATGATGCAAGCAATGAATGAAGCTATGGCTCAACAGCAAGAGGCATTCCTGAAGCTCTTGGATGACCGGGACACTAATCACCGTATGCCTGAGACGGTAGCTGAAAATGTGATTGTGGCGGGATCCGGAGGTTCGAAACCCGTTGTCCCATCTAATGAAACTCCTCCTTCCAATTTAAGGCAACCGCCTAAGACTTGTACCTTCAAGGCATTCCTTGGATGCCGACCACCAGAATTTAAGGGCACGGACGACCCGGTGGCATGCATGAACTGGATTAGAGAGATGGAGCGGGCTTTTCGATCAAGCGAATGCGGGGAGCACCAAAAAGCAGTATTTGGGTCTCAAATGCTTAGAGGGGCGGCCCTCACATGGTGGAATGTATATTCCACTTCTGTTGAGGCCACCATATTGGCCCAACTAAGCTGGGAAACATTCAAGAAGAAGGTTATGGAAGAATTTTGCAACGAGCGAGCTATGGACCGAATCATCGATGAATTTGGGAGTTTGAAAAGGGGGAATTTGTTGGTGAAAGATTACAACAAACTGTTTTTGGATAAGCTGGGTTTGGTGGGACACCTAGTCTCCACCGAGAGAGAGAAGATCAAGGCATACATCAAGGGTTTGCCTACAAAAATGATGAATATGGTTCGAGTGTCCAAGGCCTCTACTCTTCGGGAGGCAATAGAAGAAGCACAACTAATAGAAGACTCTTACGGCCCGAATAAGGTGGAGAGTAGCGGAGTGGTCGAGAAAAGAAGGTGGGAAGGCAATTCCGGACCACCTAAAAGAAATCGACCTTTCGATGGGAACCGAAATTTCAACAACCGACAGGAGACACGTTGGTGTCAAAGATGTAAGAGAAAGCATCAAGGCAACTGTAATCCTTTTTTCACTGCTTGTGTCAAGTGCGTTAATACTGATCATCTTACTAAAGATTTTCCGATCAGAGGAATAGTCTGTTATGAGTGCAGAACGTCGGGACATTTTCGAAAGGATTGTCCGAAGTTGAAGGTGGGGAATGCCCCGGAGAAGAAAGAGAACCCTCCTAGAGTTTCTGGTCGAGCTTTCTAGATGACGGCCGATGAGGCTAAGGCATCCGCTGATGTGGTGTCGGGTACGTTTCTCCTAAACTCCGTACCTGCTCGTGTGCTATTCGATTCGGGTGCCAATTTCTCTTTCATATATGATTCCTTTTGTGAAAAACTTTCCATGCCCACTAATAGTCTAGAGAATGCTTTAGTGGTAGAAATAGCTAATGGTAGTGGAGTGTTAATCCATGATGTTTTGAAGGATTGTACCCTTGGTATCGAAGGAAAGGAATTCTTGATCAGTTTAATGCCAATGGTCATTGGCGGATTTGATGTAGTGGTCGGCATGGACTGGTTGGCGGAAAACCATGCCAAAATTCTATGCTCCAAGAAACTAATCCTACTACCTACATCGGATGGTGACATGGTGGTAGTTTATGGCGAAAGAAGGAAAGGTGACATGGCGGTTATCACCATGGCCAAGGCACGAAGGTGTTTGGTGAAAGGATATTCGTCCTTTCTAGCTTATATGATAGACGCGAAACTCGAGAAGAAGAAGCTCGAGGACGTGAAAGTGGTGCGCGAATTTTCCGATGTTTTTCCGGAGGATTTGCCCGGTTTACCACCCGATCGTCAAGTAGAGTTCCGGATTGATCTTATACCGGGGGAGGCTCCAATTGCGCGGGCTCCTTACCGGTTAGCACCATCGGAGATGCAAGAAATGATGGCGCAACTCCAAGAACTTTTAGAGAAGGGATTTATAAGGCCGAGCTCGTAGCCTTGGGGAGCTCCGGTCTTGTTTGTCAAGAAGAAAGATGACACAATGAGAATGTGCATCGATTATCGTGAACTGAATAAGGCCACGGTAAAGAATAAGTATCCACTCCCGAGAATCGACGACTTGTTCGATCAACTTCAAGGAGCGGGTTGTTTCTCGAAAATCGATTTACGTTCGGGATATCACCAAGTGAAGGTTAAAGGAGAAGACATTTCGAAGACGGCTTTTAGAACGCGTTACGGTCATTACGAATTTCTTGTGATGTCGTTTGGCCTAACTAACGCACCGACGGTGTTTATGGATTTGATTAATAGAGTATGCCGACCATTCCTCGACAATTAGGTCATTGTATTCATTGATGACATACTCGTGTACTCCAAGAGCGAGTCAGAACATGAACAACACCTACGCGAAGTTCTAGAAGTATTAAGAAAGGAGAGGTTGTATGCCAAATTTTCCAAGTGTGATTTTTGGCGTGAAGAGGTGCAGTTTCTGGGTCACGTAGTCACTCGGGACGGAGTGAAGGTGGACCCCTCTAAAATAGAAGTAATGATGAATTGGGAACCTCCCAAGAGTCCATCCGAAATCCGAAGCTTTTTGGGTTTGGCGGGTTACTATCGGAGATTCATACAAGACTTCTCCAAGATCGCATCTTCCTTGACAGCCTTGACTAGGAAGAATGTGAAGTTTGATTGGACTGAAATGCAAGAGAAGGCGTTCCGGACTTTACAGAAGAAGTTGTGTGAAGCCCCAATCTTGTCATTACCTGAAGGGTCGGAAGACTTCGTTGTCTATAGTGATGCTTCGAAAATGGGTTTGGGTTGTGTATTGATGCAAAGGGGCAAAGTAATCGCTTACGCATCGAGACAAATCAAATTCACGAAAAGAATTATCCTACCCATGATCTAGAGTTGGCGGCAGTGGTTTTCGCTTTGAAACTTTGGCGACACTACCTCTACGGCACGAAATGTACTCTCTACATGGATCATAAGAGTTTGAAGTACGTCTTTGATCAAAAAGAGTTGAACATGAGACAAAGGTGGTGGCTCGAGTTACTCAAAGACAATGATTGTGAGTTAATTTACCATCCCGGTAAGGCAAACGTAGTGGCCGATGCTTTGAGTCGGAAGGAATATAGCGGGAGTATTCGGGCTACCCTTTCAAGAATTGAGATAGTGTCAAGTCTTATCGAGAGGATCAATACATCTCAAGTGGAAGCCTTGTTGGAGAAGAATCTCAAGGAAGAATTCATGACGAAACAACGTTTACTCTTAACGGAAGATAGCCGTGGAGTTAAATTGTTCAATGGCCGTGTGAAGGTGCCCAAGATTGGGGGCAACCGGGAACTTCTCCTTGAAGATGCACACAAATCCAAATATTCCATTCACCCGGGTAGTACAAAAATGTACCGGGATTTGAATCTACACTATTGGTGTCCAGTGATGAAGCTTAACGTAGCACGTTACGTAGAGCGTTGTGTAACATGTTTGCAAGTGAAGGCTGAACATCAACGACCATACGGAAGTCTCCAATCCTTGGAGATCCCCGAATGGAAATGGGAACACATTACCATGGACTTTGTGACTAAGTTACCGAAAACTCTTCGTGGTCATGATACCATATGGGTGATAGTTGACCGATTGACCAAGAGCGCTCATTTCTTGGCTATGCGTGAAACCTTACCGATGGACAAGTTAGCAAAACTCTACATCGATAAGTTAGTCTCAAGACATGGAGTACCTTTGTCGATCGTGTCGGATCGCGACAGTCGGTTCACTTCGAACTTTTGGGATGGTTTTCAGAAGGAACTTGGTACGCGAGTGAAACTGAGTACGGCTTACCATCCACAAACCGACGGTCAAAGCGAGAGAACGATCCAAACACTCGAAGACATGTTAAGATCTTGTGTCATTGATTTTGGGGGTAGTTGGGACTCTCACCTACCTTTGGTGGAGTTCGCTTACAACAATAGCTACCACTCAGCATTGGAATGGCACCTTTTGAGGCATTGTATGGGCGGAAGTGTCGAACTCTCGTGTGTTGGTTAGAAGCGAGAGAGAAACAATTTGCCGGACCCGAAATTGTGCAAGAGACGACTGATAAAGTCAAAGGCATTCGGGAAAGATTAAAAGCGGCTCAAGATCGGCAAAAGAGTTATGCCGATAAGAAGAGACGACCGATGGAATTCCAAGTGGGCGACCGCGTGATGCTAAAAGTATCTCCTTGGAAGGGCATTATTCGGTTCGGAAAACGTGGGAAGTTTAGTCCTCGTTTCATTGGACCTTTCAAAGTGCTTAAACGGGTTGGTTTGCAAGCGTACCAATTGGAACTACCATCGGAGTTAAATAGAATCCACAACACGTTCCATATATGTTACCTTCGAAAAAGTTTGGCGGATGGGGAAAGTGTCATTCCTCTCTCCGAGTTAAGAGTGGACGAGGGTAACCAATGTGTGGAAGAACCAGACGCCATCTTAGAAAGTAAGTCTAAGAAATTGCATCACAAGGAGGTCACTATGGTCAAGGTGCAATGGAAGCATCATCGTGGAGCCAATGTGACGTGGGAAGCCGAGGAGGACATGAAGCAAAGATACCCTCACTTGTTCGTGTAACTAAGATTTCGAGGACGAAATCATTTCCAAGTTGGGGAGGATTGTAACACCCGGTATTTCGCAAAGTAAGTTTCCGTCCTCCGTTGATCTTTAATTCGTCTTCCAATTAGCATTTTGGGTGAAATATGGTGTACTTTCGAACCCTAGATCGACCCATGCGAAAATCTCGAGTTTTGGAAATTTTTGGGCCTCGGTACAGTTGGCGCGAGAGTGACTCGCGATTGTGACATGTGTCACTATCGCGAGGCACAATCGCCGGGGATGTACCACCCACGATACATTCCGCGCGAGAGTGACTTGCGATAGTGACAATGTCACAATCGCTTGTCACTATCGCGAGAGAGGTCTGATGCTTAAATTGGACAGTTTCGAAACTAAATCATTTTATCTTATTTTTGAAGAGGCTAGGTTGTTTTCTCTCTGCAGTTCTTGGTAAGTTTCCAACCCCAAATCTTCCTTCTCATTTATTACTCCATCCAACTTCCTCCTCTTCATTATTGGTGTTGGTTTAGGTGATTCCAAGTGGTCTTGGTGAAGGATCTCAATCCTTTGTGCAAATCTCATCTCAATTTCTAGGTTTTGGTATTTAACCCAAGGTGAGTCATACTCCTTTTATAAAACCTTATACACATCAAAATACATGATTTTGACTTCTAATTATCTCCTTGTTTACATATTCATCATTTATGAGATTTTGACCTAACTTGGTATTTTGGGAGATTTTTAGAGTTTCTTACCATTTTGTGAAATGATGATATAATCCATGTTTGGATCTACAAAAATATGTTGTTGTAATATTTTGATGAGTAAATATTCAATTTATGGCTTTTAGCCAAATTCATATTTGAACTACCATGGGATTTTGGTTACAAAAGGTTATCTTGTGAAAGAGAAATAAATGGTTTTGATCTTGAAGAAATCCTTATTTCAATTGGATGGTTTTTACACTTGAAAGGTGTATTTGGAAAGAAATACTGTGAAAGATGAGATGTTAGCCTTATGTATATATTTGGCTTGTGATTCTTATCAGCAGTTAACCATTGGAAAGTGATTTGGAAACTAAATGGTTTTTATGAACTATATGTTTGATTATAGTTGGTCACAAATGTAATTGTGACAAGTCTAGACTATTACACATGGATCCATAGGTATTGAGTTGACTTATTATTTGGGGGTAATTCCCGTATGTAGCTAGTTGAAACATTGGACCCTAGAGAGGCATTTTGGTACGGTTATGTGGGACCGGTTACTAGTCGTGGGTCGTAAATGTAAATCCTAGCGAATGAGCATGACTTGGATCATCGGACGCTACCCCCCACATTTGTAATTGGACAGGCATGTTCACGGCATTGATCCTTGTATGGTGAGCTCAAAACTCAGAAAGTGGCTTACTTTGTGTTTCGTCACAATCCTTGGATTCGGGTTTACTCCCGTCGTTGCAAGATGAGGTCTGGACCGGAAGGTCACTATGTGCATATCAAACCATTTACAAATACGTTGATGAAAACAATTTATTGATATTTCAATGGAATTTCTGACTATTATTCATATAAACTGTGTGATCTCACTAGGCTTTAAGCCTAACACTTTTTCGAAAATGATGTGTATAACAGGTTCCCTTAGCGGCGGGTCATCAAGGGGTTGAGTGAAGAGTTCGGTCTCTTGAGGAAATTTATGATTGATAGTTATTATGGAGACTTGGTGTTTAAACCACTTTATTATTTTGGTATTGGGTTGTCAACCTATGTAATCTAGATAGGTTTGGTTTGGTTTGGTTTGGTTTGGTTTCTTGTCATTTCATCGTACACCTTTACAGGTTCTGTGAGTGTTCATGATTTACCCATTATTTGGGTGGTTTGCCCTATTTATAGACGTTATATTGCCGAATTTTCGATTTTTAAATTACCCCAATTTTTAGGGTGTTACATTCCCGGTGTCCGGGTTTCAACATAACCGGACGTGGCCTCGCCCAGATTCAACATATCCCCGGGTTTCGGCCACTACCCGGGTACTATCCCTCCGAGTTTAGGCGATTCCCAGGGAGGCGATCTGACACAAATAGAAACCTCAAATCTTAGATTTTAATCCATTCCAACTCAACTTTAAGCTTCTAATTCGATGGGGTTATAAGCCAAAACCTTTCCGTAACGTCATACAACATCAATAAACCAAACTTTCAATGAATCTATCAAATTCTTAACTCTATAACCTCCAAAACTCAACTAGGCTAGATTTCAACAATGCAAACAGAGATAGAGTAATAGAGTTTACCTTGAAGAAGATTAGGAGTATAAATCTCATGCAAATCCAGCCACCTTCTTGATTTCTCCTTCAAATGCGCACTCTCAAATCTCACACCGTTCTCTTAGGTTGCGTTTGGTTCGCAGAATGTGATGGAACCTGGTGGAATTGAAATGTTGAATTCCTTTGACCAGATTTCATTCCCTTGTTTGGTTCAGCTTTTTAATGGAATGGAATGTTTGAATTCCAACAAATTCCATAGATGGAGGATTTTAACATTCCATCATAAAAACAAATATTTCAATGGAACGGAATCTGATATTTTAAAAATTCTAAAGTTACCCTTTACCCCAAACTAAAACCCTGCTCTTTTATTACAGCCAACACCAAAATCCATCTCGTCTTCTCCATCAGACTATCGATCAGCTGGAAATCGATCTCAATCTGCATCGATCAGCTGGAAATCGATCTCAATCTGCAGCCATCAGACAGTCTCCTAATGATTCTCTCATCCTTCCAAGAGAAATCCTGGTTGTTGCACGATTACTATAGCACAACAACAAAGCCCTAAGGCAGCTTCTAGATTGCTCACTTTAAGACACACGGTTTAATCCTTTTGTGTAGTTATCCTCCGTTTTAGCTAGATCACCATTACTTTAAGCTTTTTTTCCCCTGATTCAAATCACCATGAGTGCTTCTACCTAACATGGCACTGATGCATAAAAATGAAAATATAAGACTATAAGGCAGAATCGCATACCTCAATCGCCATTTCTCACAGGCTTCCAACGCTATTTTGCTGGAAGATGAAGTTGTGATGGTTTTATGCTGAAAATACTTTTCATTTACTGGTTTTAAGTTATCTTTCTTTTCGCTTGATGATGTAAATAAATTAACTTTTTGGACCTTCCAAGGAAAAAAAAGCATTTTTTGTTTAAAAAAAATTAAAATAGTGAAAAAGGGCATTTTGGTCATTTATCAAAATTCCATTCCAATTCTGAAGCTACAATATGTGACAGACAGATTCCAATTCCTTTAACAGATTTCATTCCAATTATGTCAACCAAACACGTGGTCAAACCTGACAACATTCCATTTCAATTCCTTCAAAGTCAAATTCCTTTGATAAATTTCATTCCATCCAAAAACATTCTGTGAACCAAACGCCACCTTAGCCTCCATGATTGAAAATGGTTAGGAGATATGGTTATTAGGGTTTTAATCCCTTTTCTAATAATTACAATTTAGTCCTTGGGCTTTAGGCTTCCAACAAAATCCCACTAAACATCCATGTTCTTTAAAATTAAGATCGCGGTTAACACAAGGATCATGTGAGGAGTTGAGTTAATGGTGAAAAGCATGAGAAGTGGATCCGAACTGCTGATCTCTTTTAATCTCAAGCCCTCACATGAATTGTGGCTTAGAAGGGAATTGATCTGGTGCATCTTGGTGCATCTCATCCTAGTGTGCGTCCATTTCTCATCCAACGGTTGGTAACCACTTCTCACGCTTCTCACCCTTAACTTCACTTCTCACCGTAACCCAACCCTACATACATATATACATACATACATACATAATCAAATGAGAACCACAAAAAAAAAAGTTACAAATCCATAAAAATCGATCTTAAAAAAATTATATGCCTTATTTTATCAAAGACCATGATTTGTGTTATTATTATTTACATATGTTTGTATTAACATTGTGAATTACATGAGAAATTTTTTTTCTTCAAATTGTGAAACGAAAATACGCGTTAAATGGTTTTATATTGTGAAACTAACACATACGAAATGTGAAGCAATACCTCAAAAATCCTAGCCTTAGATTAAAAAAAGTCTTGTGAAACAATACGTTGAGATCGGCTCTCATGGGTTTGTAACTCTTTTGTGGTTCATTTAAGAACCTTAAGTATTTTGAGAACTCGGAAACAACTATTTCATATAGTATTCATGATGGGGAGCATGATAATATCCTCATGAATAATTTCAAGGTTATTAATCATTAATACTATATAAAATGGGTTGTTACCGAGTTCTCATAATATTTAAGATTATAAATGGAACTCTCTCTTTCTCTCTCTCTCTCTCTCTCTCTCTATATATATATATATATATATATATATATATATATATATATATAGAGAGAGAGAGAGAGAGAGAGGAAAGTTCAAATGAAAATCATTTTTTCATTGTGTATGTCAGGACAAATTTCAGCCACTCGATCTCTTTTGATCCAACAACTCATATTAAATAGAGTTTTTAATTTTAAAATGCTTAGTGGTAAAATTGGAAGAAAATTAAAACACACATCTACCATATTTGACTTTTTATTTTCTTTTTTAATTAAAAACTTTTTACTCAATTAAAGTTTAAAATAAATTATCTTAAAAATTACTAATATTTTAATCAAACAAATTACATCAAAAAAACGAGAATTTCGTGTTTTTCGATATGACATCCATCTCGATATAGTTTTTTTGTCGTTTTAACCGTTTTTTACGTGAAATTCTATATATGTGTTATATTCATTATGAATATTTATGTACGTTCAAGTTTGTACAACGCCTCGACACCGTAAGTATGTAACTCGACATCACATTCTTCAACGTCGTAAGGCATCACGTTTCTTCAGCACCGTAACCCAACACCGATCAAGACGAATCGAGAACCTATCGAGTAATTATGTTGTGAATCGGGGAACAAAAGAGAGTGTGTCACGTCTCCACATCTTCACAGGTCATTCATGTGTTATTTATCATGAATAATGTATCATTCAGGATGAATAATACAACATTCATAGTGAATAATTCACGATTCATGAATTCATGTATTATTCGTCATGAATGTTGTGTAATTCATCATGAATACTATATTATTCATCATGAATAATTAATGAACGTTCACATTTGTTATTCATACTGAATGTGGGACATTCGGGGATGCACATACATATTCGTAATGAATTAAACCAAATTTCGGTTGTGAATTGGGGAACAAAAGAGAGTGCGCCATGTGTCTACACCTTCACGGGTCATTCATATATTATTCATCATGAATAATGTATCATCCAGGATGAATAATACACGATTCATGATAAATAATACATGAATCATGGATTCGTGTATTATTCATCCTGAATATTGTAATATTCATCCTGAATACTGTATTATTCAGCATGAATAGTGAATGAAAGTTCACATTTGTTATTCATACTGAATGTGGACACCCGAGGACGTGCATGCATTCATAATGAATATAACACATATATAGAATTTCACGTAAAAAAATGGTTAATACGAAAAAATTCTGAATATTTTGTTATTCATCCTGCATACGGTATTATTCATCATGAATAGTGAATGAACGCTTATCTTTTTTATTCATACTGAATGTGGACACCCGAAGACGTGAATGCATATTTATAATGAATATAACACGTATATAGAATTTCACGTAAAAAACGGTTAAAACGAAGAAGAAAAAACTATATCGAGATGGATGTCATATCGAAGAGCATGAAATTCTCGTTTTTTTGATGTAATTTATTTGATTAAAATATTATTAATTTTTAAGATAAATTATTTTAAAGTCTAAGAGAGTAAACTTTTTTTAATTAAAAATAAAAAAAAAGTCAAAGAAGGTAAACGTTGATTCAAAATTACAATTTTGTCTTTAATCACTTTCCAATTAACATTATTATGTATTAATTAACCATTGATTAATTTTCTAAGTTTTGATCAATGGTTAAGATTTGTCCTTATGTGCACAATGAAATATGAGTTTTCATTTGAACTCACCTATATATACATATATGTATATATATATATATATATATATATATATATATATATATGTGTGTGTGTGTGTGTGTATATATATAGGGAAGTCTTCTTTTAAAAACCCATGAAATTGTGATAACCTTGAAAACTAGTACATCATGTACTATTTCATTTAAGACTATCATTTAGAATATTGATTAACATATACCTATTTCACAATGTGTTTATTTCACATGTATTTGTTTCACAATATGGCATGTTTGTGAAACAAAATTTACATGTAACAAAGTTTCACATTGTGTACCGGATGCATATGAAGCATACACATTGTGAACGCATATATATATATATATATATATAGGGGTTGGATATTTTGCAACCCAGTAAAAGGTTGCAACTCTTGCAACCCACATCTTAACCGTCGGATTAATGATCGACGGTTACAATAGATATGGGGTCCAATATTTTTAATTAAAAAAAACAAAAAAATAAAAATAAAATAACCGTCGATCATGAATCCAACGGTTAAGATGTGGGTTGCAAGGGTTGCAACCTTTTTCAGGGTTGCAAAATATCCCCACTATATATATATTCATCAATACATTAAATGTTAGCTTTAAATAGGAAAAAAAACATGTTAAACAATATCTTAAGATAAAAAAAAATTCACTATTATCACAATATATGAAGTTCTGATTTGATTACGGCTATATATATATACATATATATATATATATATATATATATATATATATATATATATATATATATATATACGCACATTGGTAGCATTCACCCACTAGAGAAAGCTAAAGAAAAGCATTAGTAAAGAAATTGATTCCTACGACAATCAAATAAACAAAACGAATTCAGTACATTAGGGGTATGATGTATGTAAACATTCCTCTACTCCACAAGGTAAAGTGTTGTGTTTAGGACAATCAAATATGTTACACAAAAGTTTATAATTCCCCCAATTAAAGAAATCTAGAAGAAAGTCATGCATTGATATGACAAAATAATACAATTCACCGATTTTTTAAATACAAAGATGTAATTAGGTCGATTCTTGAAGATTGCCTGAAATCTGAAACATTTATTGCATAAAGCCGAAAATAAAGGGTGGAGATTTTTGCCTTCCAACTGTCACGTGCAAGCGCTTAGAACGAGATATCCAAACCTTCAAATTTTTCTTTCACAATTTGATCTAGATTTTGGCTCATTTCAGTTGTGAGATGGTTGCTCCAATCTCCAACTATCCCTTTTCTAAAGAAAGCATGATTAGGCATATCATCACGCCAATTTCCATGCTTATTAACTTCCTTTAAATTTTTGAAACTGCATATCTTCACAATTTCTTCCACTGCACCTTCGGCTTCTTCCTTCTTTGTGAAAGGGCAGCCTAAGAACTCTGCTAGGCGCTTCACATTATTCATAGTATCCTTTTCCATGTTCTCGTATGTTAAAAATAGAATCCTTGTCGGGTGTTCTAAACTGGCGTTATAGTACGCCTTCACATGATCCCAATGAGGTCCGTATGGCATGACACCGTTACTAAACATTTCAAATGCTTCCTCAAACGTCATTATACCACGAGATTTGTCTCTCAACTTGTTTGTGAAATGAAATAGAGAGACCAAAACATCTTTTGGGTTTCTACACATATAAACTAGGCGACAACCAGAATCAAGAATGGATTGAGGCAACAAAGTGTAGGGTATATGAGTAGCAAAAAGACGTGGCTGCTGTGCATCGACATAAGTAGGTGTTTTTCTATAAATTTCAGGCTCAATGAAAGGTAAACATTTATGGGGGTTAAAGATGAGTTAAGAGAGAGCTATTTTTGTACCTGGTTCGATTCACCAAAGCGAACATGAGTGCCTTCATCCATGTTGTGCCAGATTTCGGAAGTGTGCATAAATAGATATCAGTTGGATGAGCTTTAAAAGTTTCTTGCAAAGCCATCGTCGTTTCAATTGAGTATACTCCCCCTGAAAGATGCCAAAAGCCATGGTACATGTACAAGCTTTCACTTATCCAACCTTTCTCCTTTGGAAATGTTGTTACTTGATCCTTGTATCTATCAAAAATGATGGCAAGATGGGCCTTTTCATATTCATTTTCTTCCATACTAGGTTCAGCTTCAAATGGAAGACGAAAACTATTAGGAATTGACATTTGCAGGATTGTGTCTGAAATGAAAGGAGTTTTTGAGTTTACATTCATGCATATCCCCACACACACACACCACATATATATATATACACGTATGTATATATATAACATTTTAATTTGACAAAAATCTGAGGATAGCCAAATTTCATATAATTTTTTTAAAGAACACGTAGAATGGACACAAAGTGATCTGATCTACATGTATAATACTTTAAAACAATAAATTTTTTGATTTTAACTTATTACAAAACACCAATTAATTTTGTATTTATAATTGTAGCCCTATCTTATTAGCACAGTTTTCAAAATTAATTATTGTCTTTCAATAATTGAAACATATAATATATATTTTTTCACTTACAAGATATGATATTTAATTTAATATAAAAAATTATTTTAATCATAACATGAAGAATAAAAATGTAATTTACACATCATTTTATTAAAGAATCTATTGCATATTTAACTAATAATAAATAAAAAAAATAAGTTATTATATATAGTGGTTTCATTTTATAAACCACCAAATTCTTACAAATTTTAGGAACACAGCTCATCCACTCATTAATTAAATATACGGCCTTAGATGAAGCGGTGACATCATCTATATCTATACTATATTATAAAAACGACATAAAAAACTCTTAATTACAAAATTTTAAGTACAAGTTACAATTAATTAAAGTCAATTATTTAATTTACAATTTTTAATGCTTTGGTACAAGCTTTTCAAGCACAGTATCTCACATAATCATCTATTTGTGGAATGAATACTCGTTTATTAATATAAATATTTGTTTTTCTGGTGGAGGATTTTATAAATTAGATTTTATATTAGCATAATCTATTTTAAATGTAGATTTTACATTTAAATCTATATTAATGAGATGTAATATAAAATCTTTTTTCTTCCGTATTTTTTTATATTACATCTCATAATGATTTTTCCATATTTTATTTTATAAAATATTTTTCCATATTTTATTTTATAAAATCTTTTTACATAATGAGATGTAATATAAAATCTTTTTTCTTCCGTATTTTTTTGCTAATATAAAATCTATTTTATTTTATAAAATCTACACGTATTTTATATTAGCATAATATAAAATCTACACGTATTTTTTTTATAATATAAAATCTACACGTATTTTATATTAGCATAATATAAAATCTACACGTATTTTTTTTGCTAATATAAAATCTACACGTATTTTTTTCACGAGCATTAAAAGAAGATAAAAGAAGATTGATATGAATTAAAAATAAAAAATAACGAGATACACTAATAAATTATCGTATTTTTTAAAATAAAAACATTCCACAATATTTTCCAAATTAACCAAGTGCAAAGAAAATAAAATAGAAACAATGTAGATATAAAAATATTCTTCCATATTTTTAATATATTTACATTTAAATGTAAAATCGAAAATGAAAATAAAAGATTTTAAAATATTCTCTACATTCACTATAAATATATATAGCTTCTCTATGTATCATCCGAGTACAAGAAGAAGACGAACAGTCGGGTGTCAATGGCGGAACCTGCAACTGAACAAAAGGTATTCCACTATATTTTTGTTTCTTTGAAAAACTTTTTTATAATTTATTTTATTTACTGATGATTTGTTTATATTTTTCAAAACCTACAATCATATTTTTCGAAGTAGGGGAATAATATATATATATATATATATATATATATATATACATATCTTTATTTTTATCGACTAATACTATGACATTGGTTTTGGTTATCGGAGTTGATAAGAAAATGTTAAATTGAAAGAAAGATGTGAATATATATATATATATATATATATATATATATATATATATGAGAAGATAATGCATTTTTGATAACTTATAGAGTTGATAATCTTATTTTTTTATGCGATAACAGTTACTATAATAGCTTAAGATGAACGATGCATTTATGACAAATTATAGACTTAATATTAATCATATTTTTATAAGAAAAAGTTACTATAATAGCTTGCTATTGGGATTTTTAATGGGATCTGTCTTGCAAGTTGAACAACTAATTTGTATATTTATAATTATTTCAATAATAGTGATATGTTGTGGGACATGTCGTTTGAGTTTTAAATAACATAATACAAAACTATTACCAATATTATTGCACAAACTCATAACAACAAACGATTAAGAATATTTGCAAGTTAATCACTTATGAAAATACATTCGTTTTTCACATTATATTTCATTAACTGTTAACAGAGAAATTACGTTTCATTTTAACTCGGTTCAATATTCCAACAAAAAATTTATCCTCCTGTGCAATGCACGAGCCCAACACTAATTGTAAATAAACTATCATTCCATTTCAATTTTCAATAGATTAAGGGGGCGTAAGGGTATTTTGGGTATTTACTAAATTACGATTACCTCGGTTTAATTGAAGCAACTGAGATTGACCGAAAGAAAATTCTAAATTTATCTCCCCGTTAAGTAAACCCTTTACGCTTAAACAATTACAGATTCAAGATAATCATTGAGAAGAAAACTAAGGAATCAAAACTTTCAAATCATGAATGGAAGAAATCAAGGTACAATCCCTTTGATTATGTTACCTTCTTATTATCATTCAATCGATTTACATTAGGTTTTCATCAATCCAGTTTGCAAACAAAGTGAACGAATAATGCTTAAAAATTCATTCTCGAAATTCAAAAATATTGCGGATTCACCGGTTGTATTAGACGATGATGACGACAACGACAATGCATCATGAAGAAGTAAACCATTAATAGTACAAAAGTTATAGATACGTAACGGATACAGGGAAAAAAATGATTTTTTCCATGCTTTCATTAATGTTGAGTTTCATAATGTTTCATTAGTTGTTAGACATTTTCTAAACATGCATTTGATGAAATGCACAAGCTAAAAGTGATAGTGTAATTTATTTCGATAATATTCATGAATTAAACTCACGAATATGCTTCAGGTATGAATTGTCTCATGAAATTAGGGGTGTAAATGAGATGAGACAACTCGCGAGCTACTCGAGATCGACTCGGTCAAAACTCGGTCAACACTCGACTCGAATAGGCTCGACTCGAACTCGAGCTCGACTCGACATACTAACGAGTCGAGTCGAGCGACCTGATACTCGACTCGATAAGCTCGTGAGATACTCGAATATTATATATATATATATATATATATATATATATATATATATATATACGTTCATTAATGTTCGTTTACGTTCGTTTACTTATAATAGTAATCTAAAGAACATATATTAAAGAAATAAACATTAAAATAATAATATAATTATTATTATATATATATATATATTTAATTATAATTATATAATTATAATTATTATTAAAGAATTACTAGCATTTTATTTAAAAAAAAGGTAATAACACCTATATGAATTGTGGATACCATTATTTAAATAAGAAATGTTCTCCTTTTGCTTAAAAACTCATCCCACATTGGTGGGACAATTCATCCAAGACTTTTGCATTCAACTATAAATAGGACTCACCCCCTTCCTTTCCCTTGTCAATCCATAGCCTTTGTGGCATAGCTTTTCTATTGTGCCTAGTGGCTTGAGCCCTTTGGCTTGAAGTTAAGCAAAAAAAAAAAATTGTTGGTACCTATGGAAGTGGGTGCAACTAGTTTGTTTACAATTTTAATCAAACAAACATAAACAAATAAAAACACACTGAATTTTTAAATGATTGAATACGAACACTAGTTCGAGTTTGAGCTTAAAATTAGTTTGAGTTTGAGCTTGAAACGAGTTCGAGCTTGAAACGAGTTCGAGCTTGAGCGAGCTTGAAACGAGTTCGAGCTCGAGTTCGAGCTTGGAAATTGGTTATCGAGTCGAGTTCGAGCTTGGATTTTCAATACTCGCGAGCTTTCGAGTCGAGTTCGAGCTTGAGAATTTTTTTCGAGTTCGAGTCGAGTTTACTGATACTCGAGCTCGACTCGCATCATTTACACCCCTACATGAAATTATCATTTTTTTTTGTTTATATTGTACACCAACTATAAACTAGGAGTAAGGATTGGTTCTTTCATGAACAAGACATTGATTAATTTAGTTGTTGTTTCATTTGTTGTTAACAACAATAAATGAACATTATCTACGAATTGGGATTCATGATTTGTTATTTGAATTCATGAACGACGGATCCTATTAGAGCATCTCCAACAGCTTCTGCAAAATGGAGAAAATGAAGATTTTAGACATTTTTGTGCTCCAACAGATTTTCCAAATCTTTCTCCAAAATGGAGAAAGTAGGAGAGAGGGTGTAATTTTCTCCAAATATGGAGAAGTCTCCAAAATCTCCAAAAATGATTACCTTGAGAGAGAAATTGTTTTTTTATTATATTCTACCAATAAGATGGGTATGAGAGATAAATAATATTTTATTAAATTATTCAATATTTTAATATTATAAGTAATGATTTCATCTGCAAAATGGAGAATCTGTTGAAGATGGATGTAAATTTTTATATAGATTTTGACTTTTAATTCTCCATTTTGGAAAAATTTTGAAGATGATGTTGGAGATGCTCTTATTTACACCTTTTTAGGATGTAAATTACATTGAAAAGACAAGTCAACTATTAATTTATGAGTGAATTGTGGATTTGGTCCCTATTGTTTAGTGATTTCTTTGACCATGGTCCTCATTTTATGTTTATTGTGGATTTGGTCCTTGTGGTATTCAATTTATTTTGGTCATGGTCCTTCTGACTAACACTTCCATTAACTTTGTTAAATCAAGGATCATTTTAGTCATTTTGCCTATTTTTTTGTCCTTTTTTGATAAGAAAAATATAAACAATATTTTTATACACACATGCACACACACATGTATATAAATATATATATATATATATATATATATATATAACGATATTAAAATAAATAAAATAAGAAATTATTTTATGATTTAATTGTTTAATTTTTTTTAAATTAATTATATTAAATATGATTTAATTTTATTATTTTATTGTAATTGTGGGAAAATATATATAGTTTTATTGTTTTAATCTAATTAAAATTTCAATTTAAACAAATCAGATCATAAAACTATATCTTATTTTATTTAGAGCGAATAAAATAAAATATGGTTTTATGATTTGATTTATTGAATTAAAATTTTAATTAAGTTAAAGACGATTTAATTATATTGTTTTTTTATTATCATTGTAACAAACAAACTTATTGATATTTTAACACAAAAAAATCATTAAAACCCGTTGAGAAATGAACTTTAATTTTATCATACTAAAAACAATATGAAAATTGATTTTGAGTTTTTGACTGAAAAACAATATGAAAATTGGAGCTTCTAATTTTAAAATGATAAAATTATAGTTCATTTTTCAACGGGTTAAAATATCAACAATAAGCTTGTTTGTTGCAATGATAGTAAAAGAACAATATAATTAAATCGTCTCTAACTTAATTAAAATTTTAATTCAATAAATCAAATCATAAAACCATATTTTATTTTATTCGATCTAAATAAATAAGATATAGTTTTATGATCTGATTTGTTTAAATTAAAATTTTAATTACATTAAAACAATAAAACTATATCTTTTTTCACAATTACAATAAAATAATAAAATTAAATCGTATTTAATATAATTAGTTTTAAAAAAAATTAAAAAATTAAATCACACAATAATGTCTTATTTTATTTATTTTAATATCATTATATATATATATATATATATATATATACATGTGTGTATACAAATATTGTTTATATTTTATTATCAAAAAAGGACAAAAAATAGGCAAAATGACTAAAATGGTCCTTGATTTAACAAAGTTAATGGAAGTGTTAGTCAGAAGGACTATGACCAAAATAAATTGAATACCACAAGAACCAAATCCACAATAAACATAGAATGAGGACCATAGTCAAAGAAATCACTAAACCACATAGACCAAATCTACGATTCACTCTTAATTTATTTATGAATAATTGTTATGCGTGTTATGTAAATAGTAAATTGCATTGAAATGATAAATCTGAAACCCTACCTTCTCCAAAATCCCCATTTTAGAGAAGTTGTTGGAGATGTTCTAACCTTTTTTTCTTTCTCCACATGCACAAATAACCATTCATTATTTATAAATTAATAAATAATAAATTAAACTATTAATAGTTTTTCTTTCAGTTAAAGAAAAAATTATTTATACGGCCGAAAAGCACACTACTAGTGTTTTTAATTACATAAAAAAAATTGATATCACCGATGTTCAATGTACATTTATGAAATTGTATAGACACGAATTATCAAAACGAATGAATCATTAATCGAATACTTATCAGGTTCAATAAATATGATTTCATATTATTTTTTTTTATAAATCAATTATAAAAAATAGAGGAACGTTATACTTTTATAAATTTCTTTTTATATAATTTTTATTCTTTTATAATTTACATTTTTACACAAACTCATTTTTTACAAATCTCGTTTTTATATAATAGTTTTGTTTCAAATATGATTGTGCAATTGCATGAGCTATTCCGTACATGACTCGAATAAATAAATACGAGCAATTGTTATCTAGTAATCGTACTCTGGATTTTATTTCACTTGATTGAGTTGTAGTATTTTTAGGTTTTTTATATTTTTTGTTAATTTATCAATTTAATTATTTTGTTTGATGATTTTTTTATATTAAATTAGTTTATTTTTATAGTTTTAAAAATAATATATAATTACATAGTTATGCTATTTTGATTGGTAGAAAATATAGGTAATACTAGTTAAGTAAAATAAAAAATCAAAAATAAATTGAAAAGTTTCTCATTTAATAGCTCAATATGATTAAAAAAACCAAAACTCTAAGAAAATAGATAAATGGTCATGAAGGTCTCTCATTCACTCTCTCTTCTATGCCTTCTTATATATATATAATATATATATTGATTGATGTTAGTTTACTATTATTTTTAGATAATGTAAAAGAGAAGAAAAAAAACTCAATAATAATATATGTTTGAATAATAATAATAATAAATAAATAAAACTTAGTGTTAGGGTGATTTGAATGTTAAATAGAAGTTCAGGGTTTATTCTGTAACTAGTGTTCGGTACCGCGCGTTGCGCGGTAGCGATAAGTTTTTAAAAAATATTAAAGTTAAATGGATCGGTGATCACATATTAGATGTTAAACAAATATAAATCGGTGATCACATACCCTCTTAACACTTAAATGCATCTAAAACCTTATTGATTTAGATTTCAGACTTTAGCACCACCTCTTATTGATTTAGACTTCAGACCTCTTAAAACACAAACGCCACCTTAGAGAAAAATTAAGAGACAAAGATATAGTTAAGAGAAATCCTATAGAAAAATTAGAGCCCTATAATTTTAATGAAATATGTAATAGATTTACAAGTACTTGTTACAATTCAAGATTTACAAGGTGAATTGAAAGAATTAAAAGGAGAGATAAAAGTTATAAAAGAAAGACTTTCTAATATAGAACATGCTAACAATAATAGGCCAACTCCAAATAATGAAAATATTAACAATAAAAGAGATGATAATGTTAAATGGAGTAAATTATCAAAGATGGCATGCTAGAGTAATAAAGATAATTATTAATAATGAATTTAATTTAACATTAACTGTTTTAATTGATAGCGGAGCAGATATGAATTGTATTCAAGAAGGGTTAGTACCCACTAAGTATTATGAGAAGTCCTCATAAAGATTATCAACAACTAATGGATCAAAACTACAAATAAATTATAAATTATATAATGTTCATATTTGTAATGATGGAGATTGTTATAAAACGTCTTTGATTCTAGTTAAAAATTTAAGTTCACAAATTATATTAGGAACTCCATTTACTATAAAAATACGTAAAATATTGTTAATGATAAAAGGTAACCTATTTATGTAAGATAACTCTACAAAAAATGATAGATTATAATAAATGTGACGTGATAAATAAAATGAAATTTATAAATATAAAGTAATTGTTATGAGTGTATATATATATATATATATATTGAATTACCTTTTATAAATAATTGTTAATGATAACATAACTATATAATGATATGTTATAATGAAATTGACCTGTTAAATAAAATTAAATATAAGATATTGATATTTCAATTATGTAATTCATAATGACTAATAAGTGTCATGAACATACTAATTAATGGTAACGGTCAGTTTTTTATGCAACATAAATAAGTGTCATGAACATACTAATTAACGGTAACGGTCAGTTTTTTATGCAACATAAATAAGTGAACTAAATGTTAATAAATGACTCTTCATAAGATAATTGTTTATTGATAACAGTAATTTATGTTTATAAGGCTCATTGGCTTATTCACTTAATATAAGTTTTCATTTATATACATTGTTAGTAATTCATATTTGCTTTTTAAATTATAAAATTATGTAAGGTTTGATTTATAAACATTGTTAGGTTAGAAAGAAAAAATAGTTTTTTCAATAAACATATTTGTTTAACTAATATAAATGAAGTAAATAAAAATAAAAATACATTGTTTTATCAAATGTTAAATAGACTTTTGGCCATTTATTAAAAAAATCAATATTAGACTTCAGACCTCTTAAAACACAAACGCCACATTAGTGAAAAATTAAGAGACAAAGATATTGTTAAGAGAAATCCTATAGAAAAATTAGAGCCCTATAATTTTAATGAAATATGTAATAGATTTACAAGTACTTGTTACTATTCAAGATTTACAAGGTGAATTGAAAGAATTAAAAGGAGAGATAAAAGTTATAAAAAAAAGACTTTCTAATATAGAACATGCTAACCCAACTCCAAATAATGAAAATATTAACAATAAAAGAGATGATAATGTTAAATGGAGTAAATTATCAAAGATGGCATGCTAGAGTAAAGATAATTATTAATAATGAATTTAATTTAACATTAACTGCTTTAATTGATAGCGGAGCATATATGAATTGTATTCAAGAAGGGTTAGTACCCACTAAGTATTATAAGAAGTCCTCACAAAGATTATCAACAGCTAATGGATCAAAACTACAAATAAATTATAAATTATATAATGTTCATATTTGTAATGACGGAGATTGTTATAAAACGTCTTTGATTCTAGTTGAAAATTTAAGTTCACAAATTATATTAGGAACTCCATTTACGATAAAAATACGTAAAATATTGTTAATGATAAAAGGTAACCTATTTATGTAAGATAACTCCATAAAAAATGATAGGTTATAATAAATGTGACGTGATAAATAAAATGAAATTTATAAATATAAAATAATTGTTATGAGTGTATATATATATATATATATATTGAATTACCTTTTATAAATAATTGTTAATGATAACATAACTATATAATGATATGTTATAATGAAATTGACCTGTTAAATAAAATTAAATATAAGATATTGATATTTCAATTATGTAATTCATAATGACTAATAAGTGTTATGAACATACTAATTAATGGTAACGGTCAGTTTTTTATGCAACATAAATAAGTGTCATGAACATACTAATTAACGGTAACGGTCAGTTTTTTATGTAACATAAATAAGTGAACTAAATGTTAATAAATGACTCTTCATAAGATAACTGTTTATTGATAACAGTAATTTATGTTTATAAGGCTCATTATCTAACTAAAAAATAAAAAACACCTATTGATTTATGAGCATTGTTAGATAACTAAAACCAGTAAAAATATATATTTGTGTATATATATATATATAAAAGAGTTTGATTTATAAACATTGTTATCTTATTAGAAAAAAAATATTAAAAACTATTATGTGAAATGCTTTTCATTTATTAAAAAAGTCAATATTAAGTAATATGTTTATAAGTTTTGATTTATAAGCATTGTTGGCTTATTCACTTAGGGGTTGTTTGTTTTTTTAAAAAACCTCTTAATGGCTCCTAATTCTAAATCGTTCAGACATTTTTACACAGCACCTCTTATTAATCATAACTAAAATAAGATTTCAGACTTTAGACCTCTTAAAAAACAAACGACACCTTAATATAAGTTTTCATTTATATACATTGTTAGTAATTCATATTTGCTTTTTAAATTATAAAATTATGTAAGGTTTGATTTATAAACATTGTTAGTTTAGAAAGAAAAAATAATTTTTTGAATAAACATATTTGTTTAACTAATATAAATTAAGTAAATAAAAATAAAAATACATTGTTTTATCAAATGTTAAATAGACTTTTGGCCATTTATTAAAAAAATCAATATTAAGAAAATATTAAGAAAAAGCTATAGTGAAAAATAAAAAATAAAATAAAAGGTGTGTACTCATTTAATGCATAATTGTATTTAAAAAAAATTCAAAACTCTAAGAAAATTTAAAGTCTCTCTCTCTATATATATATATTGATGTTAGGTTAGCAATTAATATAAAACTAGTGTTGGTCACCGCGCGTTGCGCGGTGGCGAGGATTATCTTTAATGGAATGTAATGTAAAATAATATTGTATTTTCAAAAGTGATTAATTTACATATATTGATAATAGTTTTTTTTGTTACAAAGGGTTTAAGATGCACCGGTAACAATTATGTTTTATGTTATTATAACCAAAATGACATGTCCCACAACCATATCACTATTATTGAAAATAGTATATATATGTCCAAATCAATTAATTAGTATGCAAGATGGACTATATACCAAGGTTCTAAAAAATGCGCCTTGGCGCCGCTATGGCGCCAAAGCGTGGCCTTGCCGCCACGTTTAATCCCTTGCCGTCGAGATAAGGCGTCGAGCTCGTTATGGCGCGCCATGTCCCGCCATGACGCGTTATCGCGTGACAAATATGTGTATTTTCGATTTTTCGAATTTGTGTACTTCGAAATTCTATTGGAATTTGCCCATTAATATCGATTATAATTTAAAAATTCTTTTGCTTATCGTTTTATATGAATTTAAAATGTTAATAACTTGATCATTATTGTTCAAGACACTGATTTAAACATACACAAACACATATATACATATAAATTATATACAGATTTGCCGCTTTAAACCACGCCATGGCCTCACCATAACTCATAATGCTTGAGGCTTGACCTCGCCGCTACGCCACGCCTCACGCCATTTAGAACCTTGCTATATACCATCCAATGTTGTGTTTCATTTTTTTCGGGTAAAATCTTATGTTGGTTATTTAAGCATATATCAGCTCTATCTAATAACCTACAAAACATAAACTAAAATAAGAAGGGCCGGAAAGTTAGTATCACATGACAATTATTATATTAACCTAAGTAATAGGAGAAGACCATATCAACATATTAAGATGATAAAGTAAGCAAAACCTGGATTGTATATAAATTTAGCTTAATCTTATCATTTTCTTTACAAAGATGTGATGGTTATATATACAAGCTTCAATCATGTGTTTAGGCAATTATTTGATTAACTAAGACATGAAACTAATACATCTTATAACAAACTAAACATATATTGACGAAAATCATTAGAAACTAATGATATTACTTTATTACAATGAAAATTATTAAAAACTACTTATCTTATTCGTATGGACGAATTTAAAGTCGTGAAATGATATCATCATAATGAGGAACGTTATAAACTAAAATTTGATGCTCTCTTAATATAAACAAATTTAAGGCAAATGCGTGTGGCAACTACTCATCAACACTATAAAAAAAAATAAGAGATCTTGGCAACAATCTTAAAAGCGTATGCTAATTTAGGATTCCTAACTATGCTCGACAACGGTCATGCAAGTTGCTCTACAAATGTTGCTAATTTGTTTTTTTAGAAGTTACGATTTTAATTGAAATCTCATTTAAGGTAACAAAGTGACGATTTTAATTTTGTAAGAAGTTTAATTAAAATATCATTTATTGTTTTGATAAAAATCATTTTATCATTATTCAAGTGAAATTTAAAAGTGAGCAAAACCGTGCTAATAATGTAAGCTCATGAGACATATGAAGAACTACATTACCAAAGCTGATAATGGATACTCCCCCATAAAAAAAATTAATATCAAGTGGGGTAGATGACCCACATATCAATTATGAAACTGATATAAACAAATACTATACTTGAACCAAGATTTAAGAAAATGTATGCTTATCTCATTGTTGGCCTTTTATGCTTATATTCACCTCCTACTTGCCACTTTCATTTCATCTGATGTGGGATGCAAACAATACATTGAGAAAACGTGGCTTGCATATTGCAAATAACAATATGAGAGAATAGAAAAATATGTACTTTCAAATTTTAAAGTTCATATTTTTCAATAATATATATTGATGTTTAAACATGTAGACTAAAAATAACTATTTTTATTAAAAATTGGGGGTTAAAATGGACATGCATGGCCAAATGACCATTTAGTTTTCAAAGGCTCATTCTCATCCTTTATATACATAACTATTCTATTAATATATCATTTTTCTTATCAACATAGGATACTCCAAATTTAACTACAATACACAATTTATGAATACTAAATTCTCATGGTGCCACCTCAAAACTCTCTCTCTATATATATATATATATAGATAGATATATTAATTGATGATATATTGATGTTTAAACATGTAGACTAAAAATAACTATTTTTTATTAAAAATTGGGGGTCAAAATGACATGAGTAGCCAAATGACCCTTTAGTTTTCAAAGGCTCATCCTCATCATTTATATACATAACTCTTCTATTGATATATCACTTTTCTTATCAATGTGGGACACTCCAAATTTAACTACAATCCACAATTTATAAATACTTTTTTCTCATGGTGCCACCTCAATTCTCTTTGGTTGTGGCTTTAATATATATAAAGATTGTTAACTTAATCAAAAAAAAATACAACATTACATATTTTTAATAAAAGTTTTGATTTATAAACATTGTTAGTTTAGCAATTAATATAAAATTGTTAACTTAATAAAAAAAAAATACAACATTACATATTTTTCATTTAATATAAGTTTTTATTTATAAACATTGTTAGATAGTAATAATATATGCTTATTAGATAAAAAGAAGGTATGTTTATTTGGAAAAAATGAAAAAGATTAGATAAATAAGAGTAATATTGAAAGTAATAAAGAAAATGAAAAGATTTAAACATTTAATGTGTGATTTTTATTTAAAAAAATTCAAAATTACCACAAAATTTTAAGGCATCAATGGAGGCTTCTACTTCACTCTCTCTCCTAGTCCTTCCTTTATATATACTAGTATGTCACCCGTGCGTTGCGCGGTAGCGAAAAATTATTTAAAAAAAATACTTGTCCGAGTTAAGATAAAATGTAATTAATTTTTCGATTAATAATTTATAAGATCCAAAGTAAAATGAAGAATATATTTCCATAAGTGGCACATTTTAATATATTGATAATCGTTTGTTGTTATAAAAAAATTTAAGATGTATCGGTTATAATTATTTTATGTTATTTTTTAGAACTCAAACCACATGTCAAACAACCATATCAATATTGTTGTTACAAAAGGTTCAACTAAAATAGTTAACCTTATGAGTTGCAACAATTTGACATCCTCTCCTCTTGTCAATATAAAATCACATGTTTCATAAAAAAATCAATCTTCTTATCTATATAGGATTACAAACCTCACCAAATTTCATACTTATATAAAACATTCATTCCTCATTTCTTATAGTCACCTAAAAATCTCCATTCTAGCGTTCTCTCATCCATGTGGGATGACTAAAACAACATCAAAATGCAAGATTTGGAAATACACGAATATTACAATACTAAGGGCCTCTTTGGAAACAACTTAATGAGCTTAATGAGCTCTTCAGCTTATTCGCTCAGCCATATCATGGTGTTTGGAAGTGGCTTAATGATTTGATGATGAACTTACCGAATAAGTTTTTTGAGGAGACCCTTATGCAGTCAGACATCATCTTTCCCATTCTACCCCTTTAAAAAACCAACCCTCCCTGGTTCTACCTTCCTAGTTCTCACATTGGTTTTAATTGAAAAAACAACCCTCCCTCGTTCACCCCATCGTCTCCTTGTTCCCTCCTCTCTGCTCCTCCCCTTCTCCGTCGACAGATCCACGTCTTCTTCCTTCCTGTCGTGGCCCTGGGTTTGAGAGGTAAATTGAAATTGATGATGGAAATCGACAACCCTCCCTGGTTCACCCCGTCGTCTCTTTTTTTACAGAGATCTTTTTTTTAAGTATGGATTTGGAAATCAATGATGGAAGTTCTCAAACCACTCATTTTGGTTCTTCATTTGAAGTTGTAGTAGTTCTAATCCCTTGTTAAAATTTGAGGTTTCAATCTGTCATGATATGGGGGACTTATCAGATCACTTTGACATGGATTTTCAGAAATCTTTTTTTTGAAGTATGGATTTTACAGTGATCTGTTTTGGTTTGGTGGTATTGTTCTTCAATGTGTTCTTTAATGAATTTTGTTTTCTTAACTTGCTAGTATTAGGAGATCAATAAACCAAATACAATATAAGGGTAAAATGGTCATTTTAATTGTTCAGACAGATTATTCAACACAACTAACAAACAACAATTTTATTAATCTATACAGACAACGTTATCAATACAGCTAACTTTACACATACATGACTTAACAAAAAAGCAAGCAAACAACCCCTAACTCAAATACCCTTGGTTATTTCTTTTGTACATATGAAAAAGAAAGATAAATATATAACAATGATTTATGTAAAGTTTTGTAAAAAACTTCTATCGTGGGGTTAGTTAAAAGATATTTTTAGCCAAATAAACATTTTAATTATCAAAGTCATCCTTCCTCCTTTTCTTATAACCATCTTAATTCTCAAATATAATATTTCTTAATTAATGTGGGATAAATAAAGCAATACCACAATGCAATATTTGAAAATATTCAATTCTCACAATGTCACCTCAAATACCCTTGTTTGTTCCTTTTATATGTAAAAAGATAGAGATAGAGAGATTTTGATATAATGAATTGTTTTATCATGTATTTTAAATAATATAGCAATGAAATTTTAAAAAAAATGTTCTATACTTTTATACTTGTTCATTCTTATACTATACTCACCTCCTTTCAAAGATATTTTATCCTCATTTCTTATACACCCTTATTTATTCCAATCTTTTAAGTTTTATCAATGTGGGACAACTTAAACTCAACCACAATCCATCATTTGAGAACACTCAATTCTCACAATACCATCTCAAATACCCTTGGTTGTTCCTTTTGTATATGTACATATAAAAATATAAAATTGTTCATTCTAATATCCACCTCCTTCCATTTTATCCTCTTCTAAAATATCACCCTACATTTATAGTTGTTCCTTTAATATATATTGAGAGATTTTGATATAAATTAATCATTGACTTTTTATGGTTGATTTTTCCTGTTGAATTTTATATGATAAGACCCTTTTAGATATATATATATATATATATATATATATATATATATAGAGAGAGAGAGAGAGAGAGATAGATTTTAAACTTTTGGGTTGGCCAAAATGAACCAACCTATTAGCTTCGAGAGTCAGCCAACAACGTAAGCTTAGAGGATCGGCTAAAATGAGCCAACCCCATAAGTTGCCACAAAGGCGTCTCAACCTCCATGTATATATCCACAATTCATTGTTAATCTTTTGTTTCTCCATTAATGTGAGATACTAAAAACTCAAAAACAATTCCTGAAATAGGGAAAACTTCATCCTTCCAAAAAAAATTGTCGGTTATCCTTTTAGATATATGTAGATATAAATTTTAAACTTTTGGGTTGGTCAAAATGAACCAACCTATTAACTTAAAGGGTCAACCAAAATAAGCTAAGAACATGCGTTTAAATGATCAACCAATATGAGTCTACCTCATGAGTTGCCACAAAGGCATCTCAACCTCCATTTATATATCCACAATTTATTTTCAATTTTTTGTCTTTCCATCAATGTGTGATACATAATAATCAACCACAACTCAAGAAATGGTGAATTCTAAATTATTAGGATGCCATCTCATTTTTTGTGGGTTTTTCTTTTAGATATATATAGATATATTGAAAGTAATAAAGAAAATGAAAAGATTTAAACATTTAATGTGTGATTTTCATTTAAAAAAAATTCAAAATTACCACAAAATTTTAAGGCCTCAATGGATGCTTCTAGGGGTGTTAACGAGTCGAGCTTTTAACGAGCTACTCGAGCTCGAGCTCGTTTATATCGAGCTCGAGCTAAGTATTTCTCGAGCTCGAGCCGATCTCGATCGCAAAATAATGATCGTTTAAATTAACGAGTCGAGCTCCATAAAGCCAACACTCGGCTCGGCTCGTTCGAGAACTCGATTAAGTTTTCGAGTCGAGTCGAGTCGAGCCCTCAAACGAGTCGAGTCGAGCCTACATGTGGTTTTCGAGTTATAGTTATTCATAAAACATTATGATTGAAACTGAATGTTTAAAATAAAAAAATTGATGCCAACAAGATTCGAAACCATGACCTAAAGTATAAATACACTTAACTCCTACCACTAATCTAAGTGGTTGTTTTGATTTAAACCTGCGATTTAGTCAATATAGTATGTAGTTATGTACGATTCGAATCTCCTAATTATTAAACATTTAAAAAGATCAGATAAGTAGATGACTATTCATATTCTCCAGACTCCAGAGGTTTCAAAGCGACGATAGAAAGTTGAAAAGATGCTTCTACTTCAGGACATCCACGGTTCCACCAGACCACCATTCAACTCGATTGAAGCTTCTCTTCAACCTTTGAACTCACATACGGTGATTCTCCTACTCTCTTCAACCATTGAACTTTACTGTCGACCTTCGTTTCAGGTTTGTCTTCGTTGATTAGCTTTCCAGGTTTGAATTTATTGAGATACTTAAACCCTAGATTTTGTTTAGACTGTTAATTGATTTGGGTTAATCGATTTGTATATGTGTTAATCGATTTTTGGTTATCGATTTGTATATGTATTTTTGGTTATCGATTTTTGGTTATCGATTTGTATATGTATTTTTGGTTATCGATTTTTGGTTATCAATTGAATAAAGTTGGTGTTGACTTCTAACTAAAATCAATTTCAATTTGATATTAGGAAGTGTTAGGTTAGATATCAAGTCTGAGTGTATCTTTTTTGGGGTTTGAAATGGTTCCATTCGTTGCAAGTTGCAACGACTAAATCCTTGATCATTGAGTGCTTGTTTATGTGTCACTGATGTATTTTTTTCTTTTGAATTTTGAGCTTTTGTTTGCCTGTGTTTGGCTGTATGTTTTAACCATTTAGATTAATATAGTGTAATATGTAGATTTCTGGGTCCAGTTTACATATGAAAGCCAATCATATTTTGTCCTCTTAAATGTTTAATGCGTAAGCTATTGATTTGTTTGTTTGACATACATGATATCCTCACTCTCACTGTCTTTACATTACTAACATGTATATGTCTCTGTGTTTTAGCCATATATAATCTGAACTGGATATCTTTTATTTTTAAGTCTATAACATATGATGTTTTATCACTCAGGCATCAAAGGTATATAGGGAAAGTAAAGAGTTTCATGAAGTTAGCAAAGAGTTATCTGTTATAGACTTATGTTATCTGTTATAAAAGAGTTATTGTTATAGACTTATGTTATCTGTTATAGACTTATGTTATGTGCTGAAAACATATTAATGAATAAAATTTTAATGAAACAATAATTTGATTTCTTGGACAGATTAATGGTTTTGTCAGAGGACCAAGTTCATGTAGCAGCTACTACAACTACTACAGCTGATGATTCCAACATTCAAGTTGAAATTGATTCAACTACAAACCAAAATGTGGAGGAGGAACATCAATTCAATAAAAGGAAAAGAGTAATGAAGTCTGAAGTTTGGAAAGATATGATTGAAGTGACGACAGATAAAGGGAGAAAGATACAATGCATACACTGTAAAGAACTTTTTGCTATAAGTTCTACGGCGACTACAACAACATTAAAAAGGCATTTGCAAGCTTGCAAAGCGAAGAGGATTGCTGTGAATAAACAACGATTGCTTAACTTTCAGCCGGTCTCTGATACAGGTGAGCTTCAAGAAACTTTTCTCCCAATTCTTAGTAATGGTAAATATGATCCGTCTATTACTAGAGAATTGATTGCTCATTGGGTTCTTATGCATGAACATCCTTTTACCATTGTTGAAGAAGAAGGTCTGAACTTAGTTTTCAAAAGTATGGTACCTCAGTTCGAAAAAATAAGTAGGCATACGGTGAAAAATGATTGTATGGTTGTTTATGAGCTTGAGAAAAAAAAATTAAAGAGTCTTTTAGAAGGGGTTAACAAAGTTAGTTTGACCACAGATTTATGGAAGTCTAAAAACCAAGATACTGAGTACATGGTCATTACATGCCATTTTGTTGATTCTGATTGGAAGTTACAGAAAAGAGTTTTGAGTTTTTTGCATATTCCTCCACCTAGACGTGGTATTGAAATTGCCGATTCTTTATTAAAATGTCTAAGGGAATGGGAAATAGAGGGCAAAGTTATGACTATCTCTGTAGATAATGCTTCAGCAAATGATTCTGCTATCAGAGTTTTAAAAGACCATTTTTCTAGGCTTGGGAAATTGTCTTGTGGGGGCAACTTTTTTCATGTTAGGTGTTGTGCGCATATTTTGAATCTTATGGTGCAAGATGGGTTGTCAGAAATCAAAGTTATCGTAGATAAGATTCGTGCTAGTGTGAACTTCGTAAAAGCTAGTGACTTGAGATTAAAAACATTTTCTCAAGTTGCAAAACAACTTCATTTGCCCGATAGGAAGCTCATTTTAGATTGTAAGACTAGATGGAATTCTACATTTAAAATGTTATCTACTGCAATCATATTCAAAGATGCATTTTCTATGTATGAAGTGAGGGATCCATCTTATACCTCTTGTCCTTCTGTTGATGATTGGGAAAAGGTTGGATGCATATGTGAGATTTTAGAAGCTTTTGATTCTTGTACCAATATAATTTCGGGAAGTGACTATCCAACTTCAAACTTATTTTTTGGGGAGGTATATTATATCAAACATATATTGGATAAGCGGTCCAATGATCCTCGTGATTTTGTTAGAAAAATGGTGGGAAGTATGAAAGTGAAGTTTGACAAATATTGGGGGGATTGTAACATGCTTATGTGTATTGCTAATGTTTTGGATCCTAGATGCAAGTTAGAAATGCTCAAGTATTCATTCCCAATGATTTATAATGAGGTGAACATGAAGGAGAATATGTTGAAGGTGAAAGATTTGTTGTATGCAATTTATGATGAGTATGATTCTTCATTGCGTGTAAGACATGAAACATCATCGATAGATTCATCAATCCTTTTGAGTCAAGAAGTCACCAATGAGTGTACTACTCAAAAACGAGGGTTCTCGGCATTTTATTCTCGTATGAAGCAAGTTGAAAGCTATGATTCGGGAAAATCTGATTTAGATGCATACTTAGAAGAGGGATGTTACCTTTGTGATGATGATTCAGCTACAACATTTAATATTCTTGATTGGTGGAGATCTCGTGAGACAAAATTTCGGATCTTGTCAAAGATGGCAGCTGAGATTCTAGCTATTCCTATCACAACGGTGGCATCTGAAGCTACTTTTAGCGCCGGAGGTCGAGTGATTGATAAATATCGTGCCTCGTTGAATCCGGAAACCGTACAAGCTTTGATTTGTGGAGGAGATTGGGTTCGTAGGCTTCATGGTGTTAAAAAGAAAAACAAGGTGATAATTTTAATATGTTCATTATTTATCGTTCTTTTAACTTTTCTCGAAATTAATTTGTTTACCTTTATTTGCAGAAGGAAAACCAATTACAAGAGATATGTTTGGTTGATGTTCTTGGTACATGAAGACCTTACTTGGTAGTATTTCTTTTTTATCTTTTTTTAGTAGTTAGAATGAAGATGGATGAACAGTGTTTATTTTCTAAAGTTGGTTTTTAAAATTCAGGTCTACTATTGCTGTTGTGCTCTTTCGCTGTGTTATTCGACTTCATCAAAGGTGGTATTCTCAGGTTAAAGACTTCATCAAAGACTTGAGGAGCTTTTCTTTTTTTGGTAGTATTTCCAGGCTAAAGATGGATTGATACTTTTTTTTGGATGACATCTAGAAGGTTTGACTAATGAGAGATTGTAATTTATTTTGAGACATTGTATTTCAATTTCTCTTTTCTTTGTTTTGGATATTGAAGTGCTATTTATCTTTTTATTTTCTTTGTGTTGAATTTTGAGTTGTTAAACGAGCTAATCGAGCTCGAGTTGTTAAACGAACTTGCCAAAACTTGAATTTAAATCGAGCTGTTAAACGAGCTAATCGAGCTCGAGGTCGAGTTGTTAATCGAGCTCATAAACGAGCTTAGAAAACTCGAAATTTTTGCCAAAATAAACGAGCTTAAACGAGCTTCGAGCTCAAGTTCGAACATTAAAAATAACAATCGAGTCGAGCTTGAACACAACTTGGGAGAATAATTCGAGCTCGAGCATAACATTACATTCACGAGCCGAGCTCAAACACTGCCTAACTCGAATCGACTCGACTCGTTAACACCCCTAGATGCTTCTTCTTCACTCTCTCTCCTAGTCCTTCCTTTATATATATATATATATATATATTGATGATTGTTGGCTTATTCACTTAATATAAGTTTTCATTTATATACATTGTTAGTAATTCATATTTGCTTTTTAAATTATAAAATTATGTAAGGTTTGATTTATAAACATTGTTAGTTTAGAAAGAAAAAATTATTTTTTCAATAAACATATTTGTGTAACTAATATAAATGAAGTAAATAAAAATAAAAATACATTGTTTTATCAAATGTTAAATAGACTTTTGGCCATTTATTAAAAAAATCAATATTAAGAAAATATTAAGTAAAAACTATAGTGACAAAATAAAAAATAAAATAGAAGGTGTGTACTCATTTAATGCATAATTGTATTTAAAAAAATTCAAAACTCTAAGAAAATTTAAAGTCTCTCTCTATATATATATATTGATGTTAGGTTAGCAATTAATATAAAATTGTTAACTTAATCAAAAAAAAAATACAACATTACATATTTTTAATAAAAAATTTGATTTATAAACATTGTTAGGTTAGCAATTAATATAAAATTGTTAACTTAATAAAAAAAAATACAACATTACATATTTTTCATTTAATATAAGTTTTTATTTATAAACATTGTTAGATAGTAATAATATGTGCTTATTAGATAAAAAGAAGGTATGTTTATTTGGAAAAAATGAAAAAGATTAGATAAATAAGAGTAATATTGAAAGTAATAAAGAAAATGAAAAGATTTAAACATTTAATGTGTGATTTTCATTTAAAAAAATTCAAAATTACCACAAAATTTCAAGGTATCAATGGAGGCTTCTACTTCACTCTCTCTCTCCTAGTCCTTCCTTTATATATATATATATATATATATATATATATATATATATATATATATATATATATATATATATATTGATTGATGTTAGGTTAGCAATTAATATAAAATTGTTAACTTAATCAAAAAAAATACAACATTACATATTTTTCATTTAATATAAGTTTTTATTTATAAACATTGTTAGATAGTAATAATATATGCTTATTAGATAAAAAGAAGGTATGTTTATTTGGAAAAAATGAAAAAGATTAGATAAATAAGAGTAATATTGAAAGTAATAAACAAAATGAAAAGATTTAAACATTTAAAGCGTGATTTTCATTTAAAAAAAATTCAAAATTACCACAAAATTTTAAGGCATCAATGGAGGCTTCTACTTCACTCTCTCTCTCTCCTAGTCCTTCCTTTATATATATATATTGATTGATTGTTAGTTTAGAAAGAAAAAATAATTTTTTCAATAAACATATTTGTTTAACTAATATAAATGAAGTAAATAAAACTAAAAATACATTGTTTTATCAAATGTTAAATAGACTTTTGGCCATTTATTAAAAAAATCAATATTAAGAAAATATTAAGTAAAAGATATAGTGAAAAATAAAAAATAAAATAAAAGGTGTGTACTCATTTAATGCATAATTTTATTTAAAAAAAAAATCAAAACTCTAAAAAAATTCTAAAGCCTCTATATATATATTGATGTTAGGTTAGCAATTAATATAAAATTGTTAACTTAATCAAAAAAAATACAACATTACATATTTTTAATAAAAGTTTTGATTTATAAACATTGTTAGGTTAGCAATTAATATAAAATTGTTAACTTAATCAAAAAAAATACAACATTACATATTTTTCATTTAATATAAGTTTTTTATTTATAAACATTGTTAGATTGTAAGACTCGGTTTAAAAATATATATAATTATTTCTTACCCGAAATGAACCGTAATTAAAACTAACAACCAAAGATAATTGAGGGGTTAAAACCGTTATATATCCAAACTCTTAATAATTATTAAAAGAAATAAGTAAATATTATATATATATATATATATATATATATATATATTACGTATAGATTTAAAAAAACAAAAAAACAAATCCATATTAATATATTAGAGTAAACTACAATCTATCGTCCCTGTGATTCAATATCAAACACCGCCATATCCTCTCTCTCTCTCTCTAAAACTTCAAACTCTCAACTTCTCTCTAAATTTCTATCAAATTCGTGAAGCAAATCAACGAAACAATTACATATTCGGAATCTACTCGTCGAACCCTTCTTAGAGGTATAAATTTCTTCTTAAGTTATTTAAGTTGGTAAGTTAGGGTAGTTGAAGTTGGTTGGTAGATTATGATTATATATTGTAAAGTTATAATCATTTACATGTATAGGAATGCTTGTTTTTGTCAAAATTACAAACGGGTAAAGTTTAGAATCAAAATGGTGATATTTGTATTTAGATTTTCAACTGCACACCAAGTGATCGGTTTAATGCCTAAGAGAATAAAAATTCATGATTAAGCTTAGGATGATAACCATTAAGTTTTATGTTATGCGAATGATAATAATTCGATGTTTAAATAGGCAATCGAACGAGTTAAAGTTCGTTGTGAGTCTCGGTTGATCGAGTGATACGTCTCAATTTGGTTAAGGTATGGATTTCAATTCTTTTGAATCGTGGGCAACTAATTGTTATAGTTGACCCTTCCTAAAGGTGGTTCACCACCTTGTAATTGATCAACCGAACGTGATCAACAAATGCGAAATTATACACACACATACACATTGATTTTGGTTTATTGAATCAATTGTTTGAACATTTTGATGTTTTATTAAAATGTGTCTCGTATGAGATTGTTTATGAAAATGTAAAGTATATAGATTATAATTTATGTGATCGCCATTTGGGTAAGTGGCATATGTTTAGTTTTCGTTGATTTTAGAATAACCCAATAAATGGGCACATTATTTGGGATGCCTTCTATGGCGGCTTTGTTGTCATAGCGTTCTGTAGATGACAGTCCACCAGAGTTAAGCCTATGTGGCTTACGTGAACCCACTCTGGGAGGACTTGGCTAACTTTGTTGGCGGCGGATGAATCGATTCTAGATTTTACCCACATAATATGTGACCGTGGTTAAATTCACGGGGGATCCGTTGTGTGTGCCCGCATGCCGACCCGGTTCGTGTGGTTTGGCCATCCACGAACACAACGACAGGAATTGACGGACGTTATTTATATTACGTTTTGAAATTAAAGTGTGAACTGTTCTTGAAATTATTGTCTTTGAAAATTACTGAACATCTCTTTTGTTATGAACTTGAGTTTCAAGAACTTTCATCGAATGAATTTTTAAGTCTTCCGCTTCGTTATTGATGTTTTCATTATTATTTACGAACTTATATTATAATCCATTCACTGAGTTATGTGCTCAGCCGTGTTTTTGTTTTCTGACACGGCAGGTTCGAAGTGAAGTTTACGGGGACGGGACTTGAGGTCGAGCGTGTTATTTTGGAGTTCTTAGAATCACTTTGTTTTATCTTTCTAAGTTTATAAAGACTTTTGAGGTATGATAGTTTGGATTGTAATATATGTTTGGAGTTTATTAGTAGCTCTGAATTTAGATATGTAATTATGTTAAGTCCCGTATGTGACATCACCCGTTCCGGACCACGGGGACGGGGGATGTTACAAATATGGTATCAGAGCATAGGTTACGACTTGTAGATTAAATAGGTTTGACCTGTGAAAATTGGGTAGACATTAGAATGGGTAGACTAGAATTTAATTCTATTTGCTGATTTTCAATCCGTAACTGTTTTGAATTCCGATCTTGATCTTGTTCTGTGTTAGAATGTCGAGACGTGGTCGCCCACGCAAATCCAGATGTTAACCTGGGTAACCCAAACCCCAATCCAGTGAGGGGTACAAGTGAGCCTAATATTGCTGATGTGGTTCGTCTGACCATGTCTAGTGTGATGTCTGGTTATGCTTTGTTTGATACAGGGGCAACACGCTCTGTTGTTTCTGAACAATTAGAATCCCGGTTAAAACCTTATGAACAAACCACCGAATGTCCAGTCGTAATATCTACCCCAATGGGTGGTTCAATCTGTGTGTTAACTCGATTCTCAAATTGTCCGTTAATTATTAGAGACCGCATACGGGAGGTCACTCTACTTCCAATGCATATGTCCCACTTTCAATTAATATTGGGGATGGACTGGTTGTCACACCACCATGCAACTATATACTGTAACGCCAAACAAATATTGTTTGGGGATGTTGACAAACCAGAGGCAATCTTCCAAGGAGGTACTCTAAAAGGAGATGTTAGCGCTTTAACTTCTATTACTGCGAAGCAGTATATTTGGCAAAGTAGCGAAAGTTTTCTAGCCTTGTTACAAGATCCCGAACAGGTATTCTCTATTTTGGCACCCGTACCTGTTGTTTCTGAATATCTTGATGTGTTTCCCAACGATCTACCGGGTATACCACCAGTCCGGGAAGTCGAATTTACCATCGATCTAGTTCCGGGAGCTTATCTTATTTCCAAGGCTCCCTACCGAATGGCTACAACTGAAATGAAGGAACTCAAAACTCAACTCGATGATTTATTAAAGAAAGGTTTCATTCGACCCAGTGTCTCACCCTGGGGAACTCTGGTTCTCTTTGTCAAAAAGAAAGACGGAACAATACGTCTTTGTATTGATTACCGAAAGCTTAATAAAGTAACGATCCGTAACAAGTATCCGTTGCCGAGAATCGACGATCTATTCGATCAATTACAAGGGGCACGATACTTTTCCAAAATTGATATTCGGTCCGGGTACCATCAACTTCGTATCCGAGATTGTGATATTTCAAAAAAAAAAAAACATTCAGAACTCGCTATGGGCGCTACGAATTTTTAGTAATGCCTTTCAGGCTAACTAATGCTCCAGTGGTCTTTATGGATCTTATGAATCGGGTTTTCAAAGATTATCTCGACGACTTTGTTATCGTGTTTATTGATGACATATTGATATACTCAAAGTCAAGAGAGCAACATGATCAACATCTTCACATTGTTTTGGAAACTCTTCGAACGAAAAATTTATACGCAAAACGTTCCAAATGTGAATTCTGGCTTGATCAAGTATCTTTTCTCGGACACGTAATCTCTGCGGAAGGTGTCAAAATCGATCCAACGAAAATTGAAACTGTCACTAAATGGCCTCGACCTACGAACGTATCTGAAGTTCGTGGTTTTCTGGGTCTGGCCGGTTATTATAGACGATTCGTTGAATGATTTTCTAAAATATCTCTACCATTAACCCGATTACTCCGAATAGGAGTCAATTTCAATTGGAGTTCCAAACAAGAAGCTAGTTTCGAGGAACTGAAAAATCGATTCGTTACCATAAAGGTCTCGGTTGTGTTCTTATGCAAAACGGTAGAGTGATTGCATATGCACGTCAATTAAAGCCTTATGAGATCAATTATCCGACCCACGATCTCGAATTGGCTGCGGTTATCTTCGCACACAAAATTTGGCGTCATTATTTGTACGGTGAGACATGTGAAGTTTTCACCAACCACAAGAGCCTTAAATATATATTTACTCAAAAGGAGTTAAATATGCGTCAACGGAGGTGGCTCGAACTTCTAAAGGATTACGATGTTCATATATAGTATCATCCGGGTAAGGCTAATGTAGTCGCTGACGCTTTAAGTCGTAAATCTGTGGGACAGGTTTCTTCTTTACTTGTTCCTACCGAGTTGGCTTTGGAGATCGAACGGTTCGGACTGGAAATCTATCCGAGTTCACAAACGGAAATTCTATCGAACCTGATGGTAGAACCGACTCTAATTTCTCGGATAAAAGAAGCCCAACAAGACGACGGTGAATTGTGGGTAAACTTCCAACAAGCAAAAGAGAATGTTAGTTCGGAATTCAGGATCGATGATGATCACGTGTTGTGGTTTCGGGATCTTCTTTGTGTTCCAAATAACTCGGAGCTTAAAGATCAGATTCTGACCGAAGCTCATAAATCTATGTTTTCCGTTCACCCGGGTACAACAAAAATGTATCGCGACTTACAGACCCATTACTGGTGGGTTGGAATGAAGCGAGGTATCACCGATTTTGTAGCTCGTTGTCTCACTTGTCAACAAGTTAAAAGTGAACATCAACGTCCGGGTGGTCTTCTCCAATCGCTGAACATCCCAGTATGGAAATGGGAACATGTAACTATGGATTTTGTAGTCGGACTACCCCGCACGACCTTGAAACACGATGCAATTTGGGTAGTGGTTGACCGACTGACAAAATCGGCTCATTTTCTTCCTATCCGACAAACTTGGTCAATTGATAAATTGACAGAAGTATTCCAACGTGAGATTGTACGTCTCCATGGCACTCCTGTATCGATTACCTCCGATCGAGACCCACGCTTTACATCTCGATTTTGGGAAGGTTTACATAAAGCATGGGGCACACGTTTGAATTTTAGTACAACCTTTCATCCGCAAACTGATGGGCAATCTGAACGTACGATTCAAACACTGGAGGATATGCTCCGAGCATGTGCGATGGAATGGCATGGAAGTTGGGATAGTTACTTGTATCTAATAGAGTTCTCCTATAATAGTAGTTGGCAGTCGAGTATCGGCATGGCCTCGTATGAAGCACTTTATGGACGAAAATGTCGAACACCGACTTGTTGGAATGAAGTTGGAGAAAGTATTCTCGAAGGTCCAGAATTGGTACAAGTTACTACCAAGAAGGTCGAAATTGCACGTCAAATGATGAAAGAGGCTCAGGCTCGTCAAAAGAGTTACGCCGACAAGCGACGTCGACCTATGAGTTCCAACCGGGAGATAAAGTTTTCTTAAAGGTTTCCCCAACTCGTGGCATCAAACGTTTCGGTCTCAAAGGAAATTTGAGCCCGAGATACATTGGTCCCTTTGAAATTCTGGAAAGGGTTGGCGTTGTGGCTTACCGGTTAGTCCTACCGTCGCAATTATCCCAAATACATAATGTGTTCCATGTCTCTTCACTTCTAGGGTACAACTATCATTCCTTACACTTCATTGAATATCTCTTGGAACACATAGAACCTGATCTTTCTTATCGCGAGGAACCTGAAGCGATTATTGATCGTGATGAGAGAGGTACACGAAAGAGAGTGATTCCTTTCGTAAAAGTTCTTTGGAAAAATCATTCTGAACGTGAGGCAACGTGGGAAACTGAGGAGCACATGCGACAAGTATACCGAATTCTTTAATCGATGTATATTTCCTGTCTAAATTCGATTTCGGGGACGAAATCTCTTTTAAGGGGGGGAATAATTGTAAGACTCGGTTTAAAAATATATATAATTATTTCTTACCCGAAATGAACCGTAATTAAAACTAACAACCAAAGATAATTGAGGGGTTAAAACCGTTATATATCCACTCTTAATAATTATTAAAAGAAATAAGTAAATATTATATATATATATATATATTACGTATATATTTAAAAAAAACAAAAAACAAATCCATATTAATATATTAGAGTAAACTACAATCTATCGTCCCTGTGATTCAATATCAAACACCGCCATATCCTCTCTCTCTCTCTCTAAAACTTCAAACTCTCAACTTCTCTCTAAATTTCTATCAAATTCGTGAAGCAAATCAACGAAACAATTACATATTCGGAATCTACTCGTCGAACCCTTCTTAGAGGTATAAATTTCTTCTTAAGTTATTTAAGTTGGTATGTTAGGGTAGTTGAAGTTGGTTGGTAGATTATGATTATATATTGTAAAGTTATAATCATTTACATGTATAGGAATGTTTGTTTTTGTCAAAATTACAAACGGGTAAAGTTTAGAATCAAAATGGTGATATTTGTATTTAGATTTTCAACTGCACACCAAGTGATCGGTTTAATGCCTAAGAGAATAAAAATTCATGATTAAGCTTAGGATGATAACCATTAAGTTTTATGTTATGCGAATGATAATAATTCGATGTTTAAATAGGCAATCGAACGAGTTAAAGTTCGTTGTGAGTCTCGGTTGATCGAGTGATACGTCTCAATTTGGTTAAGGTATGTATTTCAATTCTTTTGAATCGTGGGCAACTAATTGTTGTAGTTGACCCTTCCTAAAGGTGGTGGTGACCACCTTGTGATTGATCAACCGAACGTGATCAACAAATGCGAAATTATACACACACATACACATTGATTTTGGTTTATTGAATCAATTGTTTGAACATTTTGATGTTTTATTAAAATGTGTCTCGTATGAGATTGTTTATGAAAATGTAAAGTATATAGATTATAATTTATGTGATCGCCATTTGGGTAAGTGACATATGTTTAGTTTTCGTTGATTTTAGAATAACCCAATAAATTGGCACATTATTTGGGATGCCTTCTATGGCGGCTTTGTTGTCATAGCGTTCTGTATATGACGGTCCACCAGAGTTAAGCCTATGTGGCTTACGTGAACCCACTCTGGGAGGACTTGGCTAACTTTGTTGGCGGCGGATGAATCGATTCTAGATTTTACCCACAGAATATGTGACCGTGGTTAAATTCACGGGGGATCCGTTGTGTGTGCCCGCATGCCGACCCGGTTCGTGTGGTTTGGCCACCCACGAACACAACGACAGGAATTGACGGACGTTATTTATATTACGTTTTGAAATTAAAGTGTGAACTGTTCTTGAAATTATTGTCTTTGAAAATTACTAAACATCTTTTGTTATGAACTTGAGTTTCAAGAACTTTCATCGAATGAATTTTAAAGTCTTCCGCTTCGTTATTGATGTTTTCATTATTATTTACGAACTTATATTATAATCCATTCACTGAGTTATGTGCTCAGTCGTGTTTTTGTTTTCTGACACGGCAGGTTCGAAGTGAAGTTTACGGGGACGGGACTTGAGATCGAGCGTGTTATTTTGGAGTTTTTAGAATCACTTTGTTTTATCTTTCTAAGTTTATAAAGACTTTTGAGGTATGATAGTTTGGATTGTAATATATGTTTTGAGTTTATTAGTAGCTCTGAATTTAGATATGTAATTATGTTAAGTCCCGTATGTGACATCACCCGTTCCGGACCACGGGGACGGGGGATGTTACATAGATAGTAATAATATATGCTTATTAGATAAAAAGAAGGTATGTTTATTTGGAAAAAATGAAAAAGATTAGATAAATAAGAGTAATATTGAAAGTAATAAAGAAAATGAAAAGATTTAAACATTTAATGTGTGATTTTCATTTAAAAAAAATTCAAAATTACCACAAAATTTTAAGGCATCAATGGAGGCTACTACCATGGTCCTACAAAATAAAGAGACATACTACATTACTTACGAGATAATAAACAATATCAATATCTTAATGAAGGCATAAAAGGTCTAAGTCCTCAAATTTCCCAGGTCTAAAAACCTACACGATTTAAGTCTAGGCTAGGTATTCTAACCTAATTCCCTTAAACCTTTGGCTCTGATACCAACTTGTCATACCCCAAAAACCAAGGATATGACTACTAAACAAAATAGAATAAATATCCAAAACATGAAATAATTCAACTAAAAACACTTAGCAACGGAAGTCTAAACATAAACATAGTCTTCTAAAAAAAACGATCAACTAAAGGAATATTGCCACTGAAGTCGCCACGGGTCATTCTTAGACCTTCTCTTTACCCTTCGAGCTACTTGCTATGGTGCCCCCTGAGAGATGCATACTATAAACGTCATCTTTCGTTCACGGTTTTCTTACATGCTTTACAGAAATAAATAAGCTAAAAACATACTTTGAATTATAGAGATATGAAGATAAACATACAACTTGCATCATACACTTTAACACAAACATAACTATTTTGTCAAGCGTATAGGTGTTATCTCACCACGCTATTGGCCTACACCAAGGTTGCCGCGCTTATCGGGGCTATCTCCCCAAGCCACGACCAAATTAATACCGGTATGCTATTCTGGCAGTATCGTGCCCTAGTCCGTCAGAAAACCCGACAACTATCACATAACATCACATATCTCATATATTTCAATTAAAACTATCATAAAAAGCATGCAACTAAAAATACTGTAAAAACATAAATAACATGATTTAAAACTTTTGCGACATATTCGCATACTATGCATGCATCTCCGTGTTATAAATCACATGAACTCACCTGTTGCGTGCATGTAGGCTTTTAACCTCTTCTAACTTGCACCTACACAATTCATAAATTTTGTCTAAGAACACTTGCCAACAATTTCCTTATTGGCTCACTAAGATCGCTCGATCACACTACTAAATTTTACTGGATTGGTCGTTTTAGAGTCAACTCAACCTAACACCCACTAGACTTTACTTAGACTTTAAAAATAACATTTTTTTTTCGATAAGAAAATAATTTCTAAAAAAACAAACTATACTCCAAAAGAACACTTCCATACGTCTAGGTAATCTTTAAAAAAACCAAACGGATATTTTCACAAATTTACTATGTTAATGCTATTTTTAAATATCTAAAATTCTTAACAAAATTTGTAACATTTATCTTTGAAAAACCCGGAAATGCTCAATCAATCAAAGTATCCTTCATTGAAATAACTAACAATTAAATATATATGATAAAACGTAGTCTACTAATTAAACCCACTGGACCAACTTAATAATATCATATAAAAGAATTATCATCATCTATTAAGTTAACCCGAAAAATTTATAAAAGGATAAACATTTAACTTTGGGTTTAATAAAAATTATGGGCTAGAAAAGTAAAAAGAACAATGGCCCAAAGCAAATTTATTTACTTTAACTTAGGCCCAACAGAAAAATTATATCTTTACATATAAAGGCCCAACAGAACTATTAAAAGAGAAGCCCAGCTGTAAACTAAAAGGCTTCAGCCCAAATGTACATGGATCTGGTATATCCAGACCCGGATTTATGCCAGAACCCGACCCACGACGGGGCTGCACCATTGGTTACGTTTTTTTGCCAAAACTGACTCGATTCTTTGTCGTTTCCTCTCATTCTTTTTGCGTTAAATCCTTAAAAACAATTTACACTAAACATACAAATGAAAATCATAATTTTTAATGGACTAAGGGATTTTTTACCAAAAAACTATCAATAATCACGTTTTCGGCAAAATCGAATGTCTTACCGACTCTCTTACGACCTGAGGCTCATACCAACTATGAGGCTCATACCAACTATTATAATCATAAAATCGAATACTATGGAACAGAAAACTAGTATTAGGATCGATGGTATACCTCTAATTTGCCGAAAAACCTCGAGAAAACCCTATTCGCTTTGACGGCCGATTTCTCCTTCACCTCTCGACTTTTGCTACTGATTTCTTAGGGTTTATGAGCGACTATACATATATAATCAGTAGAAATTTCGAATTTGAGTTATCCCCTAACTACTAGAGATAATTTTGGGGATTAATCTCTATCCCAACTAAAAAACGTGGGTTTATCCCTAAAACAACCAAAATCCCCCTTTTTTTTGAAATAAATAATCATATTTCTATATGAACCCCTTACAATGCCCATCTCACACTTTAACCCCTTCAAAAACTTCTAATATAAATATACATAAATATATTTATATTTATCCTTAACACACATAAAAAAAAACTCCTAAAAGGTTTATTTATTTATTTTCTACTATAATAAACCAATTTATTGAAAGATCAAAATCCAAACTTTGGGGTGTTACAAATCTCTCCCCCTTACAAAAATTCCGTCCTCGGAATTTCAATCACTAAATAACTGAGGGAACTTTTCTCTCATTTCCGATTCTGACTCCCAAGTTTCTTCTGGACCCTTATGAAAACGCCAATGAACCCTGACTAGAGAAATTTCTTTGTTTCTAAGCCTCTTGATCTTTCTATCCATTACTCGCATTGGTTCCTCTTCGTAAAATAGCTTCTCGTCGACTTTCACGTCTTCCAAAGGTACCACTGATGCTTCGTCCGCTAAACATTTTCTCAGATTCGATACATGAAATGTATCGTGAATTCCTTGCAATCTTTCAGGTAGCTTTAGGCGATAGGCTACCTCTCCGACTCGCGCTACGACTTCAAATGGCCCAATGTATCGCGGACTTAATTTCCCTCTTTTGCCAAATCTCACTATTCCTTTCTAAGGAGAGATCTTTAATATAACTCGATCCCCCACTTGGAATTCTAGAGGCCTTCGCCTTTTATTCGCATAACTCCTCTGGAGGTCCTGAGCAATTTTTTAGCCTGTCTTTGATCTGCATTATCTTGTCTGTAGTCTCCTGAATGATTTCAGGTCCGGCAAACTGTTTTCCTCCCATTTCAGTCCAACAAACAGGTGTTCGACATTTTCTTCCATATAATGCCTCATGCGGAGCTGCTTGAATGCTCGTATGGTAACTGTTATTGTAGGCGAATTCAACGAGTGGAAGATGACTATCCCAATTTCCGCCAAAATCTATAACACACGCTCGCAACATATCCTCGAGCATTTGAATCGTCCTCTCACTCTGACCGTCTGTCTGGGGGTGGTATGTCGTACTCAAATTGAGACGGGTACCCAATTCTCGCTGCAAACTCCCCCAAAACTTAGAGGTGAATCTAGTGTCTCTATCTGACACAATCGACAAAGGTACCCCATGCCTTGCCACAACTTCGTAAACATAAAGTTGTGCCAATTTCTCCAACGAGTAGGACTCTTTAATTGGCAGGAAATGCGCGGATTTTGTTAACCGGTCAACTATCACCCAAATTGCATCATGTCCCCGGAGCGTTCTTGGCAACTTGGTAATAAAGTCCATAGTCACACGATCCCACTTCCAAACTGGAATCTCTAGCTGCTGCAATTGACCAGATGGCCTTTGATGCTCGGCCTTGACCTGCAAGCATGTCAAACACTTTTCTACATAACTGCTTATGGATCTTTTCATTCTCGGCCACCAGAATTCTCTCTTTAAATCCTTGTACATCTTGTCAGCACCCGGATGCACTGAATACTTAGATTTATGGGCTTCATCAAGGACAAATTCTCTAACATCGCCCACACAAGGAATCCATATTCTTCCTTTAAACTTCTGAATTCCATCCGGACCTTCTTCTAGAAATTTTGTTTGACCGACCATCCTTTCACTTCGAACATTTACTTCTTGGCATGCTTTTCTCTGTGCTTCTCGTACCATTTCCGTCAAATCATTTTTCACATCTAATCTCATTGCACGAACTCGAATCGGTTCCGATCTCTCCTTCCTACTTAGTGCGTCTGCCACTACATTGGCCTTGCCTGGATGATAGTGTATTTCACAATCATAGTCTTTCAGCAACTCCATCCACCTACGTTGACGCATGTTCAGCTCCTTCTGGTCAAACAGGTACTTCAAACTTTTGTGATCTGTAAAGATCTTGCACTTAGTGCCATACAGATAATGTCTCCATATCTTTAGTGCAAAAACTACAGCAGCTAGTTCCAAGTCATGTGTCGGATAACCCTTCTCGTGTTCTTTTAATTGTCTTGACGCATACGCAATTACTTTATCCCTTTGCATCAATACACATCCCAATCCTTGTTTTGATGCATCGCTAAATACCACAAAGTCCTCCGTTCCGTCTGGTAGGGACAAGATTGGTGCGCTGCTTAGCCTTTCCTTCAAGATCTGAAACGCTTCATCTTGCTTTGGTCCCCAAACAAACTTACAAGCTTTTCTGGTCAAAGAAGTCAACGGGGTGGCTATCCTGGAGAAATCCTGGATGAACCTTCTATAGTATCCAGCTAGGCCAAGAAAACTGCGAACTTCAGTAGGAGTCTTGGGGGGTTACCAACTTATTACTGCTTTGACCTTCGCCGAATCCACCTTGATACCTTCTGTGCTGACAACATGACCCAGGAACTGGACTTCTCGAATCCAAAATTCACATTTGGAAAACTTGGCATACAACTTCTCCCTTCTCAATAACTGCAGTACTTCTTGCAGGTGTCGGCTATGCTCTTCCTGACTTCTTGAGTATATGAGTATATCATCAATGAAGACAATCACGAACTTGTCTAAATAAGGTCTGCAAACCCTGTTCATAAGGTCCATAAAAGCTGCTGGAGCATTGGTGAGACGAAAAGGCATCACCAAAAACTCGTAATGACCATATCTAGTTCTGAAGGTTGTCTTTGGCACATCTTCCTCTCTAACCTTCAATTGATGATATCCCAACCGCAAATCTATTTTCGAGAAATAGCTGGCGCCTTGAAGTTGGTCGAAAAGATCATCTATGCGAGGCAAAGGGTACTTATTCTTTACCGTGACCTTGTTCAACTCACGGTAGTCGATACACATTCGCATCGACCCATCTTTCTTTTTCACAAAGAGGATTGGAGCTCCCCAAGGTGAAGAACTGGGGCGAATGAAACCCTTGTCTAAGAGCTCCTGCAATTGCTTCATCAATTCCTGCATCTCAGACGGAGCTAGATGGTATGGTGACTTTGCGATAGGTGCTGACCCAGGCATGAGATCGATTCTGAATTTCACCTGACGGTCGGGTGGTATCCCAGGCAAATCCTCTGGGAATACATCCGGGAACTCCTTTACTATCGGTACATTGCCAATAACCTTCTCTTGCTTGACATCTATTGCGTACGCGAGGAATGCTACACACCCTTTTCTTAAGCATTTTCTTGCCTTAAGCGTGGAAATAATGCCTATTGTGTCATTCTTTCTATCTCCATAAATATGAATTACATCACCATTGGGGGTTTGAACTTTAATCATCTTCTTATTACAAACAATTTGAGCTTGGTTCTCTGATAACCAATCCATTCCTAAGATCACGTCGAATTCTCCCAAAACCATAGGCATCAAGCTAACTTGCAATTCCTTACCGTCTATATTAATCGTGCATTCCTCAAAAATTTCGTCTATCTTTACATTCCATCCATCCGCTGTCTCTACTAAAAAGGCACTTCCTAGCTTCTTGGCTTTCTTATCAAGATAGTGACGAAAAGCAGTAGAAACAAAACTTTTATTGGCACCAGAATCAAAAAGAACATTTGCAAGCACGTTATTAACGAGGAACGTACCATATACAACATCTGGAATTTCTCGTGCCTCACCAACGGTCATCGTGTAAGCTCTCCCTTTCGGCTTGGGTATCTCGGTCTTTTCTCGTCCAACCTTTGCAGTATCATTTCCCGCTATCCTTAAATTACCCGACGAACCTTTTTGCAGTTGTGGGCAATTGGGTCTCAGATGCCCTGTCATTCCACATTCATAGCATTTTCTACTGTCATTGCATTCCTTCATTGTATGCCCTTCTTTTCCACATTTGAAGCAAGCGGTATTGCCTACCTTGCACTCCCCAGCATGCATTCAATGGCACTTCTTGCACCTCGGATACTCGGTACGACCCTTCTGCCTCTTAGGATTCACCTCAGGTTTACCACCACGTGCCCCTTTGCTATAACTTTCCCATTTCCGCTTTTGACGGCCTGCTTCCTCTTCTTTCCTTTTCTTTTCTTGTTCCCTCATACTTGCAGCATCCACCACTTCCTAAAATGTTGTCGGTTTCATAGACTGAACGAATTCTCGAATATTGGCTCTCAGACCCCAAATGTATCGCCCCAACTTCCTTTCCTCAGTACATACTTGGTGTTCTGCAAATCTGGCTTTCTGAATGAAAGTTGTGGTATATTCACGTATTGTCATCTTGCCTTGCTCTAATTGCATGAATTCTTCTTCCAACTGCTTGACTTCGTTTATTGGACAAAACTTTGCTATAAATAGGCCTTTGAAATCCTCCCAAGACTTATTTGTCGCGGTACCCGGGTTTCTTGAATCCCTTTCCATCTCCCACCAGAAGATAGCTTCAGATTTCAACATCCTTGTCGCATAGAGAACCTTGTCCTCCTCCGCACACTTGCTAGTTTCAAAAGTTACCTCCATCTCTTTGATCCACCTCATGGAGGCTATCGGGTCACTATCCCCTTGGAATTCAGGAGGTTTGCAAGTCAGAAAAGTCTTATAGCTACATCTTGTTCCTCCTTTATTTCCGACAGTTTCCTGAGCTCTTTCGTTGCGGTTCTGATTTCCTGCATTCCCTGCTCCGGCTGCCTGAGTCTGTATCTGAGCTAATATTCCAGGCAGAGCAGCCTGAAGGCTCCTTGATATCTCATCGTCTAGTTCTGCCCTTGTGATAGGTTCCACATTTTGACCTTGGCCTTGGCCTTCAGCTTGGCCTTGACCTTCAGCTTGGTCTTGACCCCTACCTCTTCTTCTCCCCGTTGCCGAACTTGCTTGAACTGAGGGCATGGGAATTTCAGCTCTCGTCCTTCCACCTCGGGGTCTTCCACGACCTCGGTTGGTTGTTGCAGTTCGTCGACCCACGGGGTTTGGTCGAGCATTTGGGTTTGGTTCCACTTCTTCTGAAGCCATCTCCTGAGTACGTCTCGACATTTTACTGCAATGGTAACATCACATTCTTTATAACATTCCAATAATGTAACTAGATACCTCTATCATGCCACGCAGTTATTTATTACAACTTGTAAAATTATTACGCCCAAAACCAAACACGCATAGAAAAATTCAATTACTATTAAACCATTCAAACCAATCATCCAAACAATCTTAAATAGAATCTAAGGACTGTACTAACTAAAAATATCCAACTAAATAATTCATCATAACTAAACAAAACAATCTCTATCTCTCATGGCTCCTCCTCCAGGAAATGTCGGTTATTCAACCATTCTCCAAATTGTTGAGTCAGACGACGGTGCCAAAACGATCCAACTGGCGGTTTCCGTCCATACCATTCTTTCAAAAATTCTGCAATCAAGCCAAAATACTTTTGGGCTACAACCCGATGGTAAAACCACCTATCTGCCACTTTGGTCCTCCAGGTTCTTGCTGCAAGGTGTTGGGCTCTCTCCAGTTGCTCACATCGATCTATCACTTCGACGACTTGACCTTCCAGCATTTCTAGTCTGACGTGCAAAGCTTGATTCCCTATATCGGTACTAGGAACTGGAGATGCAGGGCTATAGTCTACTGATGGTTTTGATTCCACAGTATTCAGCTTCTTGCTAGAGACTGGGTTCTAGCTAGGGTTCTTGTCTTCTGTTGGCTCAGTCTCCTCTTCACTCTGTCTCTCTACTAGAACTGCGCTCGGGCCTGGGCTCCGGTCACGTCTAGGGTTTCGCCGGTTATGAGAGCTGGCACTTCTATTACTAAAACGAGGCGTCAAACTCTTACTTTTAGACAGACTCCTCCTTGGTCCTAAGCCCATACCGGCCCCTCTTCCCCTGCCCCTACGAGCCGCTCCACGGTTAATCCTACGCGTATGGATAACAACTACCATGGTCCTACAAAAGAAAGAGACATATTACATTACTTACGAGATAATAAACAATATCAATATCTTAATGAAGGCATAAAAGGTCTAAGTCCTCAAATTTCCCAGGTCTAAAAACCTACACGGTTTAAGTCTAGGCTAAGTATTCTAACCTAATTCCCTTAAACCTTTGGCTCTGATACCAACTTGTCATACCCCAAAAACCAAGGATATGACTACTAAACAAAATAGAATAAATATCCAAAACATGAAATAATTCAACTAAAAACACTTAGCAGCGGAAGTCTAAACATAAACATAGTCTTCTAAAAAAAACGATCAACTAAAGGAATATTGCCACTGAAGTCGCCACGGGTCATTCTTAGACCTTCTCTTTACCCTTCGAGCTACTTGCTATGGTGCCCCCTGAGAGATGCATACTATAAACGTCATCTTTCGTTCACGGTTTTCTTACATGCTTTACAGAAATAAATAAGCTAAAAACATACTTTGAATTATAGAGATATGAAGATAAACATACAACTTGCATCATACACTTTAACACAAACATAACTATTCTGCCAAGCGTATAGGTGCTATCTCACCACGCTATTGGCATACACCAAGGTTGTCGCGCTTATCGGGGCTATCTCCCCAAGCCACGACCAAATTAATACCGGTATGCTATTCTGGCAGTATCCTGCCCTAGTCCGTCAGAAAATCCGACAACTATCACATAACATCACATATCTCATATATTTCAATTAAAACTATCATAAAAAGCATGCAACTAAAAATACTGTAAAAACATAAATAACATGATTTAAAACTTTTGCGACATATTCGCATACTATGCATGCATCTCCGTGTTATAAATCACATGAACTCACCTGTTGCGTGCGTGTAGGCTTTTAACCTCTTCTAACTTGCACCTACACAATTCATAAATTTTGTCTAAGAACACTTGCCAACAATTTCCTTATTGGCTCACTAAGATCGCTCGATCACACTACTAAATTTTACTGGATTGGTCGTTTTAGAGTCAACTCAACCTAACGCCCCACTAGACTTTACTTAGACTTTAAAAATAACATTTTTTTTTCGATAAGAAAATAATTTCTAAAAAAACAAACTATACTCCAAAAGAACACTTCCACACGTCTAGGTAATCTTTAAAAAAACCAAACGGATATTTTCACAAATTTACTATGTTAATGCTATTTTTAAATATCTAAATTTCTTAACAAAATTTGTAACATTTATCTTTGAAAAACCCGGAAATGCTCAATCAATCAAAGTATCCTTCATTGAAATAACTAACAATTAAATATATATGATAAAACGTAGTCTACTAATTAAACCCACTGGACCAACTTAATAATATCATATAAAAGAATTATCATCATCTATTAAGTTAACCCGAAAAATTTATAAAAGGATAAACATTTAACTTTGTGTTTAATAAAAATTATGGGCTAGAAAAGTAAAAAGAACAATGGCCCAAAGCAAATTTATTTACTTTAACTTAGGCCCAACAGAAAAATTATATCTTTACATATAAAGGCCCAACAGAACTATTAAAAGAGAAGCCCAGCTGTAAACTAAAAGGCTTCAGCCCAAATGTACATGGATCTGGTATATCTAGACCCGGATTTATGCCAGAACCCGACCCACGACGGGGCTGCACCATTGGTTACGTTTTTTTGCCAAAATTGACTCGATTCTTGGTCGTTTCCTCTCATTCTTTTTGCGTTAAATCCTTAAAAACAATTTACACTAAACATACAAATGAAAATCATAATTTTTAATGGACTAAGGGATTTTTTACCAAAAAACTATCAATAATCACGTTTTCGGCAAAATCGAATGTCTTACCGACTCTCTTACGACCTGAGGCTCATACCAACTATGAGGCTCATACCAACTATTATAATCATAAAATTGAATACTATGGAACAGAAAACTAGTATTAGGATCGATGGTATACCTCTAATTTGCCGAAAAACCTCGAGAAAACCCTATTCGCTTTGACGGCCGAATTCTCCTTCACCTCTCGACTTTTGCTACTGATTTCTTAGGGTTTATGAGCGACTATACATATATAATCAGTAGAAATTTCGAATTTGAGTTATCCCCTAACTATTAGAGATAATTTTGGGGATTAACCCCTATCCCAACTAAAAAACGTGGGTTTATCCCTAAAACAACCAAAATCCCCCTTTTTTTTGAAATAAATAATCATATTTCTATATGAACCCCTTACAATGCCCATCTCACACTTTAACCCCTTCAAAAACTTCTAATATAAATATACATAAATATATTTATATTTATCCTTAACACACATAAAAAAAAACTCCTAAAAGGTTTATTTATTTATTTTCTACTACAATAAACCAATTTATTGAAAGATCAAAATCCAAACTTTGGGGTGTTACAAAGAAGTTATGTTTATTTGGAAAAAATGAAAAAGATTAGATAAATAAGAGTAATATTGAAAGTAATAAAGAAAATGAAAAGATTTAAATATTTAATGTGTGATTTTCATTTAAAAAAAAATCAAAATTATCACAAAATTTTAAGGCCTCAAGGGGGGTCTTTGGGGAAAAGTCCAAAGTTTTGGGATAGTGGCTTATTACCCTAAATCACCTCCTCATTTGGGCTGTTGGCGGCTGAAAGTAGGAAGGAAACAATCATGAAGTTATTTTTTCAGAATCTTGGGTGTTGAGAGGTTTGAGACAGAAAACAATTTGGTGGGATCTGCAGTTAAGGTAATCTTATCCATATTCTTTCTTCCTTCTCCGTTTAGTAGCAAAATAGGAGTTAGTGAGTGATTCGTGAGATGTTAACATCGAATAATGTTTGGTCTGTATTGGTTGAGATTAATCAAGGGTTTGAAGAGTGTTAGGACTGAAAGTCCTGAGTGTTGAAAGTGGAATAAAGTATTTATAAGAATGCATAATGTAATTCATTAATAGTTGATTTATTAGATGGGCCTTAGCCCATAAGCCCATCTTTGTAAAGCCTGAGTATATAAAGGCTGTTTTAGTTTCATTTGTTAAGTTTCAGTCTCATAATTTCCAGATTACTAGTCAATAGGTTTACTTTCTCTGATCAGAAATCCTTTCTGTAAACCTGTAACCCTTTGATTTCATATTAATCATATGACTAATAGTTGTGGCTTAAATCTTATTCATCTTTGATAATATTTGTTGTTGATTGCACTGTACTGGGATCTACAATTGGTATCAGAGCAAAGAGACTAAAGGTTTGATCCAGAAAAAGGTTTGTCTAAAACCCTATAATCAATTATTTGTGTTAATCGCTTTTATCTGCTTTAATTGATTATCTGTTTATGAGTTCTATCTGTCGATCTGTTTGTTTTCTGGAAAAGTGTTTATCAGTCTGGGTCGATTGATATTTTTGTTAATAGATTACTGTTTATGTGTTTTATCGATCGATTTGTTTTGAAAAATCATTAAGATTTTATCGGTCTACTGTTTTTCTGGAAAATCAGTTTATCGGTCTTTTATCTTGTTTGATTGAGTTTATCGGTTCATCTGTGTTTATTGTTTATCGATCTGCTGATTTGAGTGTTTTGATTGTTTCATTTTGGTTATTGATCTTCAAACCTGCAAATCTTCATACGTGCTTTATTGATTTTCTGGGTTTGATCTTCATCGAACTCCAGATTCTTCGAGTTTATCGATTGTTGTTCTTCGATTTTATCGGCCGTATCTGTTGACTTTATCAATTGCTGTTATTCGACCGATAGATATTGGACCGATATCCTTCGACCGGGACTTTGTATCTACCGGTCCTTTGTTCGACCAACTCTTTGCTTCGACCGATACCCTGCATTACCGGTCAATCTACTTGACCGATATTAGTTCGACCTGTATTGACTTGACCGGTATTAGTTCGACCTGTATCCTTTGACCGATACATATCTCCGGTCCTTTGTTCGACCGGTTTTGATTCGACCGGTACAACCTTTGATTCGACCGGTATAGTTTTTACCGGACATTATTCATCCGGTCGACACTATTCATCCGGTCACTATTCATCCAGTCGACACTATTCATCCGATCACTATTCATCCGGTCGACACTATTCATCCAGTGCTCACTATTCTTCCGGTTAGTATTCATCCGGTCGACACTATTCATCCGGTAACTATTCATACCGGTCGACACTATTCATCCGGTCAATATTCATCCGGTACTATTCATACCGGTCGGTCACTATTCATCCGGTACTATTCATACCGGTCGGTCACTATTCATCCGGTACTATTCATAACGGTCGGTCACTATTCGACCGGTACCTTGCTCGACCGGGTCTTTTACCTATTTTATTTTATATATCATTTTTTTTGGATCATCCTGTTTGTCTTACGATCGCTATAGTGCAGTTAAGAATTAAATTTTATCCCGTTCAAGTTTCATCTCTCTTCAAAGCCGGAGCGAATACATTCTATTCAAACGATCAAAATGGTGTGCCCACCAATTCTGCGGTACAAAAGAGATTATGAACGGTGGAAAGCTAATTTTTTGTGTTTTGTAGATGAACATGAGGTGGGGCCCTATATCAGATTATCTTTGACTGAAGGAGAGATGCAATCCCAAATTCCCGCAGAAGCTTCGCCCGTGGAACAGGAAGAAAGAGAGAGGGCTAATAGCTTAGCTCGAAATTATATGACTAATAGTATTATGTGTGATTTTTTTCGTGACATTTTGAGGGAAATTATTGATCAAATAACTACTTACAAAATGACAGGAAAAGAGTTGTGGGATTGCACTGAATGGTTGATGCTAGGGCCAAGGGAATTGTTAAAAGGAAGAGAATTGGAAGCTGAAAACTCTGAGCTAAAAGGAAAGATTTCTATTTTGGAAGCTAAAACTCAGCAAAAAGTCTCTGTTGAAAGATATGAAGAAAAGATCTCTGAACTGAAAGATGCAAATTCCGATCTTCAAAAGCGAATATCTGATTTGGAGCAAAAGCATGCTAAAGATAAATCCGAGTTTGAGAAATCTTTCGCAAAGAAGTTCTCTGATTTTTCGAGAAAATGTGCTGATGAGAAGAAAGAAGTGGAGCTGAAAAGCATAAAACTTTCTCAGCAAGTTTCTGATTTTCAGAAAGTAATCTTCCTTGAAAGAGAAAAGTTTGCAAAAGAAAAGAAGGCCATTGAACAAAAGAATGTTGGTTCCTTCAAAGAAATATTCGGCCAGAGAAACAATGCTGAGAAGGGATTTGAGGAAGAGAGAAGCATGTTTGAGACTGAGATCAAAAAGCTTACTGCCAAGTTATCTGAACTATCTGAGAAGGCACTAAAAGAGCAGAAAACGAAGTCTGAATTCACGAAGAAAATTGACCTGCTTGTTAAAGAAAGAGACAACTTTGCTTCGACGATTAAAGTGCTTGAAAAGACTGTATCAAGTTCAAATCAGAAATATGTCTCTTCACAAAGGTCAGTTAAATCTTTTGATCAGATTCGTAAAACTAACCTTTTATATGATAGAAGTATAGATGGTTCAGGTACACATCAAAGAAGAAGGAGATACAAAGAAGAGGAACTGGTCTGGAAGAAGAAACCAGTTTATGATGAGCTGAAAGAAAAAGAATCATGTGTACATGCGTCTAATGCCAAAAAGAACAATGCGCGTAAAGGTAAACCTGATCATATCTACTCGAGAGATCAATTAATCAGGTTGTCAGGTAAGAAACACTATTGTTCTTATTGTCGTACACATGACCCTATTCACAAAACCAGAGATCATTTCTGGTATGGTTCTTATTCTATTTCCCCCACAAGAACTGCAACTAACATTCATGGACCCAAATACCAGTAGGTACCAAAGCCTAAAATTGATTCTGTGTTGCAGGCACCTACTGTCAAGGGGGAGTAGAAGAACTATGACTTCTAAGTAAATCATCTTAGAACCCGGACTTCAACGAAGTTTGGCTTCTGATCACATGACAGATCAGGACCCGTTCTTCAACGTTCAGACCTGGATATTTTGCAAATATCCAGGGGGAGCTTAAAAGACCTAAATCATACTATCATTATTTGAGGGGGAACTTAAAAGGTAAATATCTTCTACTCCTATATCTCTGATTGTTTGAAAGAATAACAACTTTTGAGCATGAAAAACGGTTTCTGAAATGTTCAAACCACTTCTGGTTCTCAAAAGTTTTTCTGAATTTAGAAGTGTGATTTTAAATGTTTTTCATTTTTGAGCTTTAATGTTTAATTGACTGTGTGTTTCCAAAGATCAATACTTGCGTATTATCTTGTCTATATACTGTAAAGTATTCATACACACCGGTTCAGTATTTCATTTGAATTTGTTATTACCATGTCTCATAACGAAACAATTTTTCGATGGTAATACCCTCGTTTGAAATTCAATATTGTTGAGCATCAATCATCATTTCCAAGTTTGTGCTTTCATTGCTAAATTGTTTATATTTGTTCATATAAACAAAATATCCATTTCTTTGATACCCTAACCATTTTATTTGATCTGATTGATACATTGTCAGATTCTCAAAACAATTCTCTTGATTTCATTCCATTCATTCAATATCTTTGTTTTGAGAAATCTTCAAAGTTCAATTGCTCAAATCTCATGAGCATACATTTTGACAATGTTATCATACATTTTTGTACTTAACTGTTCAAGTTAAACTGTTGAGCAAACCATTCTTTATAGGACTTACATGGGATTCGTGTGTGAGCTTAAACAGAACTTCCATGGATTCACGTAAACCTGTGTTTCCTACCCAGGAAGTAATCCTAGAGTGATTGAGGGGTGAGGGGTAAAAATCAAAGAGTGGGGGAGATAACTCATCTGGTTGAGTTTTTCTCATTATGTGGAGCGGAAAAATGAAAATGAGAGTTTGGTTAGAAGTGAGCATAATGTTAAATCAAAACTCTACACCAACCACTTTCTGAGCCGGGCAGCCACATCTTCTGATTGGTTCACATTCTTTGGTGACCATCATTGAAAATGCACCTAGCCCATGCCAACTCTTGCAATTACTCCACCAGCCACTCGTTTCTTTCTTAACAAAGAAATGATTCATTTTCTTTGGGGACGCAACATATCTGCTATCTAGTCTTCACTTGGAAGATTTAGATATTGAAAAAGAAGGAAAGTTGCCCCACCTTCGCACCTCGTTCATGCACATTGAGTCCGTGTAATATCTGTTACTGTCTCAACAGTTTACACAATTTGAGCCTGATCAAGCTAAGTAGCTTCAATCATTCATACACTTGCACGAGCACACAAGGAATGCGTTTTCTTGTCATAACATTCATAGAATATTCCTTTGTGGTTTTTCGATGATTGAATGGAAGCCCTGGGGAGTGAATATCACAAAAGCTCCTTTCCAATGTACATCCGTTGTACAAAGTGGCTCCGTGCTAATTACAGGCATACTAACTGTTTCATCTGTTGAATCAGGGTTACATTATTCATTATGTCTGAATTTGAAAAGATTCAGATATATACATTTCATGAATTGACAGAGAATCAGATCAACGGGCGGAGAATGTCAAATTATCATAATGGGGAGATCAAAGAATGTGTTGAAATTGAAGAGTTTTGATGATTATGATGTTCACAATCATCAAAAAGGGGGAGAGTTTTTCAAAGTTCAATTTCAAAGTTATTAAGAAAGAAAGTTATGTGAAAAGATTTGATGATTCGTGAAAGTTTGCTTTTCTGAAGACAGTCTAGAGATCAAAGAGATGAAGATATGAGTTCAATGTTGTTTCAATATTCAAAGATGAAGATTTCAAAGATTGTATTTCTTCTATCCCGTATCATATGGTGTTTGCTACAAGTTTGTTACTCATTCCTTCTACGAGCTGATTGAAACAAGTTCTTAAGCTGAAAGATTTATTCAACTCGCGGTTCAAAGACAAATTCTTTATTTTAAACTGAAGATGCACCGTGGAAAGTCACGTTACTCTCACGTTATCTTTCTTGTGTGCTGATCCGATGTGATTGAGTTTCTACAGTTAAAAGCTGCTTGATAGTGCGTTCAGTCGAGGCTACTGTACATTGAATCTGGTTACAAAGTTGAAACTATGAAGACCAAGAGCTTTATTCAAGGGGGAGCTTGGAAAGATATGAAGATATGCAACACCAAAGTTCTTCAAAGATTCAAGAGGGAAAGAAGATCAAACCTGAAGATTTAAAGAAGATCAATGTTTGAAGATTTCAAGAAGATAAATTATTTATTCAACTTTAGGGGGAGATTGTTAGGACTGAAAGTCCTGAGTGTTGAAAGTGGAATAAAGTATTTATAAGGGTGCATAATGTAATTCATTAATAGTTGATTTATTAGATGGGCCCAAGCCCATAAGCCCATCTTTGTAAAGCCTGAGTATATAAAGGTTGTTTTATTTTCATTTGTTAAGTTTCAGTCTCATAATTTCCAGATTACTAGTCAATAGGTTTACTTTCTCTGATCAGAAATCCTTTCTGTAAACCTGTAACCCTTTGATTTCATATTAATCATATGACTAGTAGTTGTGGCTTAAATCTTATTCATCTTTGATAATATTTGTTGTTGATTGCACTGTACTGGGACCTACAAAGAGATTGTTCTCAAATTGGGGGCGTGAGGTTTGGAACCGTATTTGGGATTCAAGGTAGGAGAAGGGAAGGGTTCTTGATGTCCCTCTCGAGATCACCCATCCCCGATCTCTTTGGGGTTTATCGAAGGAGGCATGGCCTCGGTTTGTTGTCGTCGCAAGACGCACCCAGGAAATTCCTCCATGGGCTCGCGTCGTCGCCTTCGGTAAACGGGGAATACCCGAGTTTAGCACCCGGGTGCAACCGGGTCTTTTATGCGGTCTTCACTCGGATGGATTTGAGCCAGACCCGAGCCTCTCTAATCCAACCGGGCGTGTAGAGTCGTGGGTGTAAACCCACACCCGCGTGGTCCATCGGGCTTGGGGCGGGTTTCGTTTTGGGATAGTCTAGTCCATAGAGAGATTTTATAAGGACTAGATTAATTTATTGGTTGACGTGATTCTGTACAATTCATCATTGTAGGAGCCTTCGGCATCTGAACTTTTGTGTGATACGTTTCTTGCAACCAGGGTGAGTTCCTGACTACACATTTTACTCACTTAAATTCGGTAATGTTTTAACTGCAGAAATGGGCTAACGAGAATATGATATTTTCCATCTTAACAGTAAACACATTTTATGTATACTGTGAGCTATTTCTTTTATGATTATGATTTGGATTTATATGTATAACATTTATGTGGGAATGCTTGTACGTGATGGGTAAATATTGTGGGAACACCTTGGTTCCTTGGATGAATGTGGTGAACCTTATGTGCGTGAAATCCGTTTTCTGCACATGAGGGGACGGGGAGTCTGCTTGGGCCCCGATCGTGGTAGTTTCAAGAGTAAAATGATGGATATCTCTCTGTTGGTAAACCTGAATTGGATATGAGTTATTGTGTCTGATCTAATATTATGTTAACTGATGTTTGTATTTGTTTTTCTACTATTGTTTGGAATTCACTAGACCTTGTGGTCTAACCCTCACTTTTCAACACTAAAACCCATTTTCAGGAAAGAGTGCTAGCGGTATTTCCTTAAAAGGAAAGGGCAAGGTTTAGAGGCATGGGAGCGTATTCCAGATAGAAGCATTATTTCCAGTACTAGAAGTTTGTTTATCCTAGAGGTTCTCGGTTGTAGTTGAGACTTCCGCTGTTAGACCTCGTTTATTTTTTTCGACCGTTTGTATTGGGACCCAATTTTGGGGATTTGTTATTTAAAGTTTGCTTGAACTTTTTGGGTTGTTACATTTGGTATCAGAGCCATAGTTTAAGAGATTTAGGTGACCGGAGAGGCCTAAACTTAAACTGTGAACCTAGGAACACAACCGAGATATAAGATGCCTTTAAGAATCCCACTTAAAGTGCTCTAATGATAAGGTAGCAAGGCCTGTCATGTAAGGTAAATTTGGGATTACACCTGGCCAGTGTAATTGCAAATTTACAGATACATGTATGTGCTTAAATGACCTTGCCATGCTAGGGTGGTTGAGTGTTTATTTGTATGGTGTTAGCAGTTTTTGTCATGTCGAGATGATCGATTAATGTGGTAGTACGGATTAAGTTATAATCTTGGAAGTGTTTGGCAAGGACTTGATTGGTTGAGTGAGAATGATTTTAGAGTAATTGTTGATACTTTTAGGAAGGAGTTGTGTTCGAAGTGTCGGTTAACCAACTAAAAGTAAAACTTTTGGGGTTCAATAAAGGAGTTGTTTAAGACTATGCTTGGCATTTTATGCTAAGTCTCATGTGTAAGTCAATGAGGTGATAACGGATTTACCATAATGATTAAGGATTTGTTTTGTGTTGATACTTTATATATATATATTGATGATTGTTAGGTTAGCAATTAATATAAAATTGTTAACTTAATAAAAAAAATACAACATTACATATTTTTCATTTAATATAAGTTTTTATTTATAAACATTGTTAGATAGTAATAATATATGCTTATTAGATAAAAAGAAGGTATGTTTATTTGGAAAAAATGAAAAAGATTAGATAAATAAGAGTAATATTGAAAGTAATAAAGAAAATGAAAAGATTTAAACATTTAATGTGTGATTTTCATTTAAAAAAAATTCAAAATTACCACAAAATTTTAAGGCCTCAATGGAAGCTTCTCCTTCACTCTCTCTCCTAGGCCCTCCTTTATATATATATATATATTGATGATTGTTAGGTTAGCAATTAATATAAAATTGTTAACTTAATAAAAAAAATACAACATTACATATTTTTCATTTAATATAAGTTTTTATTTATAAACATTGTTAGATAGTAATAATATATGCTTATTAGATAAAAAGAAGGTATGTTTATTTGGAAAAAATGAAAAAGATTAGATAAATAAGAGTAATATTGAAAGTAATAAAGAAAATGAAAAGATTTAAACATTTAATGTGTGATTTTCATTTAAAAAAAATTCAAAATTACCACAAAATTTTAAGGCCTCAATGGAGGCTTCTCCTTCACTCTCTCTCCTAGGCCCTCCTTTATATATATATTTCGGTCACCTAAATCCATTAAACTATGGCTCTGATACCAACTGTAACAACCCAACCAGCATAATCAAACAGATTAATTCTTAATATTAAAATACCAACATTTAATAATATTCCAAGCCGAAACGGTCCCCAAACTTACAATAGAAAATTAAGGTTTGCTGTAAACAACCTATACACAACTGAGATGAAAGAGTAAACTAAATGTTGGTCTTCTATCCGCCCGCTAGACCTTCTCTTTGCCCTTAGCCGCTTTGTCTAAAACACGATGGCCTGAAAAGATTTTTAATTTTGAAATAGCGAGGGTTAGACCATAGGTCTAGTGAGTTCCCTCTAACAGTTAAGCAACAAATTATACTTTCCAGAATTAGAAATAACATTTAATAATGGCACATGAATAAAACACGATACGGACCATATGACCGTCAAAGACGATGTGTCTAACTCGCACTGCCTTAATGTTGGGACACGCCCCCAACGACATAAACGGGTCACACTCCCCGGCACGAGTAGGTGGACCACACTCCCCGACTTAGGTCACGTAACCCACAAATAATGTATGCATACATTTAAACAACAACAATTTATAATACACTTGAGCAATTTAGTAAAAACATGCCATCATAAATAAATCAAAGTTTAAAAAAATAAACTTCACATGCTTTCATCATCAAAGGTTTAGTTTAGGAAAAACTCACTGCATATGGCACAACCTCTGCAAAAGATCTATACTATATATTAAAGGAATAACCCAATGTCAAAAATAATTGTGCATATTATGTGCAAACGGATGCCATCATCCATATGTTAATTCATATTAACATCAAAAAATCGCATTAATGTTGTAGAATCAGGATATGTATACCAAAACCTAACGGAAGATACATCGGTCTCATATCTCGTTCGTAACAACGATCGTTTTCACAACCTGGCTCGATTTAAAGATATCTCCATTCTCCAAGTCGTGATTCTCCGTTGAACATATGGATTGCCGATTTTAGACACAGAAACACACTACTACTGGATGATTGATTACACTTATCGGGTGAACAGAGAATTGAATGAAGATATGCAATTTAGATGAAAGTAAGTCCGAATTTGTTGAAAGATGTATTTGTTTTAACCAATCTTGTCATCAAAATTAATTTATTATGCTTGTTTTGTATTTTCAGGAAGTTGAGGGGCTAATTTGAATATTGCTTGATAGTTAAAATGTTGTTGGGATACGTTTCATTTTTCTGGAAAACAAAAGGGTAGCGGAGCAATTCTATATGAGTTGGAGGAGGACTTTTATGCAATAAGTGAAAAATATATATAGTCTTTTCAGCTGAAAAGTTTATAATCACATTTTTCAATTTACCTTTTCTCTGATATTTCTCTCTCGTCTTCTTCCTAAGAAATTTAGGGTTTGTTCATATTTTAGTCTTCAAATCTTTTGAAGATATTTTAGGTGTATATTCTGATTTCTGTATAAAAGTTTTGTAATACTTTTTCATTAATTGCAGCAAGGTATAAAGAGAGTTGTTGGAAATTGGGAGAGAGAGAAGGTTACCGGAAGTTTCGTTTCGGAGGTGAGGTTTTGGTTTTGTGTTCGGATTTGTTAGGTGAAGAACACGTTACATTGGGTGGAAACGGCAACCGTGCTGCGTGGCCATAAAACGCTTGGTATCCATGACCACCGATTGCTTTCCATAGATTGCTAAATTGAAAATTAATTAATTTTCTTTCCACCATAAACCAATTATCTGGATCTGCTTCTCCCGCATCTCGTACCTGGAGGGAGGTGAAAACTAAAATCAGTTAAATCAACCTACTAACCCTTAATCAAAAAACATGGAAAACCCCTTGATAAACACAGATATAGTGAGAGAAAGTTTGGATTTTGTTATGTGGGATTAAATGGGGTTTCAATGAATTTCAATACCCTGTTTGGAATTTGATTAAATGTGCCGAAATTGATTTAGGTATTCTCAGTGGTGACTCCATTCTTATCCTCCTTCCATAGAAATTTCTTCTTCTGGTTGTATAATTTATCGAACCCATTTTCATGTATGCAGATTTGTTCTTTTAGTGATCATTTTATTTCAATAAACATGGTTCCCCTTCACCTAATTTGCCATTTCAATTAGGTTTTGGTGGTGAGCAGGGAGTAGAGAGTCAAAGTTAGGGTTTAGGGAAGGAGACGATGGTCGTTTGGGAACGGTAAGACTCTTCACCAGTAATAGAGGAGACTTGAGGAGACTCTAGTCGGTTATGGAAGAGAAGACAAATGATGGAATCAAAAATCAGTAGAAAAACAGATTGATGAAGATAAAAGAAAAAGGGTTTCTTTGGACTAAGGAGAGGCCACGTCATTTGACGTGGTTTCTCTTTTAATAGATAGATGATTGTTAGGTTAGCAATTAATATAAAATTGTTAACCTAATCAAAAAAAAATACAACATTACATATTTTTCATTTAATATAAGTTTTTATTTATAAACATTGTTAGATAGTAATAATATATGCTTATTAGATAAAAAGAAGGTATGTTTATTTGGAAAAAATGAAAAAGATTAGATAAATAAGAGTAATATTGAAAGTAATAAAGAAAATGAAAAGATTTAAACATTTAATATGTGATTTTCATTTAAAAAAAATTCAAAATTACCACAAAATTTTAAAGCCTCAATGGAGGCTTCTCCTTCACTCTCTCTCATAGTCCTTCCTTTATATATATATATATATATATATATATATATATATATATATATATATATTGATGTTAGATAACTAAAACCAGTAAAAATATATATGTGTGTGTATATATATATATATATATAAAAGTTTGATTTACTCTAGTGAAGTAAAGTTTTGATTTATAAACATTGTTAACTTATTAGAAAAAAAAAATATTAAAAACTATTATGTGAAATGCTTTTCATTTATTAAAAAAGTCAATATTAAGTAATATGTTTATAAGTTTTGATTTATAAGCATTGTTGTCTTATTCACTTAATATAAGTTTTCATTTATATACATTGTTAGTAATTCATATTTGCTTTTTAAATTATAAAATTATGTAAGGTTTGATTTATAGACATTGTTGGATTAGAAAGAAAAAATAATTTTTTCAATAAACGTATTTGTTTAACTAATATAAATGAAGTAAATAAAAATAAAAATACATTGTTTTATCAAATGTTAAATAGACTTTTGGCCATTTATTAAAAAAATCAATATTAAGAAAATATTAAGTAAAAACTATAGTGAAAAATAAAAAATAAAATAAAAGGTGTACTCATTTAATGCATAATTTTATTTAAAAAAAATTCAAAACTCTAAGAAAATTTTAAAACCTCTTTGGAGGCCTCTCCTTCATTCTATTTCCTAGGCCCTCCTTTATATATATATATTGATGATTGTTGTCTTATTCACTTAATATAAGTTTTCATTTATATACATTGTTAGTAATTCATATTTGCTTTTTAAATTATAAAATTATGTAAGGTTTGATTTATAAACATTGTTAGATTAGAAAGAAAAAATAATTTTTTCAATAAACGTATTTGTTTAACTAATATAAATGAAGTAAATAAAAATAAAAATACATTGTTTTATCAAATGTTAAATAGACTTTTGGCCATTTATTAAAAAAATCAATATTAAGAAAATATTAAGTAAAAACTATAGTGAAAAATAAAAAATAAAATAAAAGGTGTGTACTCATTTAATGCATAATTTTATTTAAAAAAAATTCAAAACTCTAAGAAAATTCAAAAACCTCTTTGGAGCCTCTCCTTCATTCTCTTTCCTAGGCCCTCCTTTATATATATATTGATGATTGATTGCTGGTTTATTCACTTAATATAAGTTTTCATTTATATACATTGTTAGTAATTCATATTTGTTTTTTAAATTATAAAATTATGTAAGGTTTGATTCATAAACATTGTTAGATTAGAAAGAAAAAATATTTTTTTTCAATAAACGTATTTGTTTAACTAATATAAATGAAGTAAATAAAAATAAAAATACATTGTTTTATCAAATTAGATAAATACCAAAGAAGGCTTCTCATGGTGCCACCTCATCACTCTTGGGTTTACTTTTATATATATAAAGATATATTGATGATTGTTAGATTAGAAAGAAAAATAATTTTTTCAATAAACATATTTGTTTAACTAATATAAATTAAGTAAATAAAAATAAAAATACATTGTTTTATCAAATGTTAAATAGACTTTTGGTCATTTATTAAAAAAATCAATATTAAGAAAATATTAAGTAAAAGCTATAGTGAAAAATAAAAAATAAAATAAAAGGTGTGTACTCATTTAATGCATAATTTTATTTAAAAAAAATTTAAAACTCTAAGAAAATTCTAAAGCTTCTTTCGAGGCCTCTCCTTCACTTTCTCTCCTAGGCCCTCCTTTATATATATATATTGATGATTGTTAGATTAGAAAGAAAAAATAATTTTTTCAATAAACATATTTCTTTAACTAATATAAATTAAGTAAATAAAAATAAAAATACATTGTTTTATCAAATGTTAAATAGACTTTTGGTCATTTATTAAAAAAATCAATATTAAGAAAATATTAAGTAAAAAGCTATAGTGAAAAATTAAAAATAAAATAAAAGGTGTGTACTCATTTAATGCATAATTTTATTTAAAAAAAATTCAAAACCCTAAGAAAATTCGAAAGCCTCTTTGTAGGCCTCTCCTTCAATCTCTCTCCTAGGTCCTCCTTTATATATATATATATATATATATATATATATATTGATGTTAGATTAGAAAGAAAAAATAATTTTTTCAATAAACATATTTCTTTAACTAATATAAATGAAGTAAATAAAAATAAAAATACATTGTTTTATCAAATGTTAAATAGACTTTTGGCCATTTATTAAAAAAATCAATATTAAGAAAATATTAAGTAAAAGCTACAGTGAAAAATAAAAAATAAAATAAAAGGTGTGTACTCATTTAATGTATAATTTTATTTAAAAAAAATTCAAAACTCTAATATAATTATAAAGCCTCTTTGGAGGCCTCTCCTTCACTCTATCTCTTAGGCCCTCTTTTATATATATATATTGATGATATTGATTGATTGTTAGATTAGAAAGAAAAAATAATTTTTTCAATAAACATATTTGTTTAACTAATATAAATTAAGTAAATAAAAATAAAAATACATTGTTTTATCAAATGTTAAATAGACTTTTGGCCATTTATTAAAAAAATCAATATTAAGAAAATATTAAGTAAAAGCTACAGTTAAAAATAAAAAATAAAATAAAAGGTGTGTACTCATTTAATGCATAATTTTATTTAAAAAAATTCAAAACTCTAAGAAAATTCTAAAACCTCTTTGGAGGCCTCTCCTTCACTTTCTCTCCTAAGTCCTCCTTTATATATATACAGAATATTGGTTTTTTATATTTCATGAAAATTTTAAAGTTCAATACATATATTAATTGGTTTTTAAAATTTAAAAGTGAAAGTTAAATAAAAATAAACTTTTTTTTAATGATTTTTATATATCTTAAAATAAAAAATGAAATTTTTTAATAATTAATGATAGACATTTAATGTATGACTATTATTTAAAAAAATCAAAATTCTAGAAAATTAGATAAATACCAAGAAGGCTTCCCATGGTGTCACCTCATCACTTTTGGGGTTTACTCTTATATATATAAAGATTATTGTAATATATATATATTCTTAAAAAAATGATAGAATTGATTCTAATTTTATTCATTTATAAACATTTGTTAACTTATCAAGAAATAAAAAATTAAATAAATAGACTCATTTATCTTACTAAATATATAAAACAATACTCATTTAATAAAAGTTTTGATTTATAAGCATTGTTATCTTACTAAGAATGAAAATAGACTCATGTAATAATTTTTTTTTTTATTATCATTGTTAGCTTACTAAAAAATAATAAATAATAAATAAATTCATAAAATTATTTATTGTAATATATATATATATATATAGATATATATTGATGTAATATATATAGAATATTGGTTTTTTATATTTCATAAAAATTTTAAAGTTCAATACATATATTAATTGGTTTTTAAAAATTAAAAGTGAAAGTTAAATAAAAATAAAGTTATTTTTAATGATTTTTATATATCTTAAAATGAAAAATGAAAAGTTTTAATAATTAATAATAGACATTTAATGTTTGACTATTATTTAAAAATAAATCAAAATTCTAGAAAATTAGATAAATACCAAGGAAGTCTTCTCATGGTGTCACCTCATCACTCTTGGGTTTTACTTTTATATATATAAAGATATATTGATGATTGTTAGATTGGAAAGAAAAATAATTTTTTCAATAAACATATTTGTTTAACTAATATAAATTAAGTAAATAAAAATAAAAATACATTGTTTTATCAAATGTTAAATAGATTTTTGGTCATTTATTAAAAAAATCAATATTAAGAAAATATTAAGTAAAAGCTATAGTGAAAAATAAAAAATAAAATAAAAGGTGTGTACTCATTTAATGCATAATTTTATTTAAAAAAAAATCAAAACTCTAAGAAAATTCTAAAGCCTCTTTCGAGGCCTCTCTTTCACTTTCTCTCCTAGGCCCTCCTTATATATATATATATATATATATATATATATATATATATATATATATATATATATATATATATATATATATATTGATTGATGATTGTTAGATTAGAAAGAAAAAATAATTTTTTCAAAAACATATTTGTTTAACTAATATAAATTAAGTAAATAAAAATACATTGTTTTATCAAATGTTAAATAGACTTTTGGCCATTTATTAAAAAAATCAATATTAAGAAAATATTAAGTAAAAGCTATAGTGAAAAATAAAAAATAAAATAAAAGGTCTGTACTCATTTAATGCATAAATTTATTTAAAAAAAATTCAAAACTCTAATATAATTATAAAGCCTATTTGGAGGCCTCTCCTCCACTCTCTCTTCTAGGCCCTCTTTTATATATATATATATATATATATATATATTGATTGATTGTTAGATTAGAAAGAAAAAATAATTTTTTCAATAAACATATTTGTTTAACTAATATAAATTAAGTAAATAAAAATAAAAATACATTGTTTTATCAAATGTTAAATAGACTTTTGGCCATTTATTAAAAAAATCAATATTAAGAAAATATTAAGTAAAAGCTATAGTGAAAAATAAAAAATAAAATAAAAGGTGTGAACTCATTTAATGCATAATTTTATTTAAAAAAAATTTAAAACTCTAATATAATTATAAAGCCTATTTGGAGGCCTCTCCTTCACTCTCTCTTGTAGACCCTCTTTTATATATATATATATATATATATTGATTGATTGATTGTTAGATTAGAAAGAAAAAATAATTTTTTCAATAAACATATTTGTTTAACTAATATAAATTAAGTAAATAAAAATAAAAATACATTGTTTTATCAAATGTTAAATAGACTTTTGGCTATTTATTAAAAAAATGATATTAAGAAAATATTAAGTAAAAGCTATAGTGGAAAATAAAAAATAAAATAAAAGGTGTTTACTCATTTAATGCATAATTTTATTTAAAAAAAATTAAAAACTCTAAGAAAATTTTAAAGCCTTTTTGGAGGCCTCTCTTTCACTCTCTCTTTAGGCCCTCCTTTATATATATATATATATATATATATATATATATATATATATATATATATATATATATATATATATATATATATATTGATGAGTGTTAGATTAGAAAGAAAAAATAATTTTTTCAGTAAACATATTTGTTTAACTAATATAAATTAAGTAAATAAAAATAAAAATACATTGTTTTGTCAAATGTTAAATAGACTTTGGTCATTTATTAAAAAAATCAATATTAAGAAAATATTATGTAAAAGCTATAGTGAAAAATAAAAAATAAAATAAAAGGTGTGTACTCATTTAATGCATAATTTTAGTTAAAAAAAATTCAAAACTCTAAGAAAATTTTAAAGCCTATTTGGAGGTCTCTTCGTCACTCTCTCTCCAAGGCCCTCCTTTATATATATATATATATATATATATATTGATTAAATAGACTTTTGGCCATTTATTAAAAAAATCAATATTAAGAAAATATTAAGTAAAATCTATAGTGAAAAATAAAAAATAAAATAAAAGGTGTGTACTCATTTAATGCATAATTTTATTTAAAAAAAATTCAAAACCGTAAGAAAATTCTATAGCCTCTTTGGAGTCCTCTTATTCAATCTCTCTCCTAGGTCCTCCTTTATATATATATATATATATATATATATATATATATATATATATATATTGATGTTAGATTAGAAAGAAAAAATAATTTTTTCAATAAACATATTTCTTTAACTAATATAAATGAAGTAAATAAAAATAAAAATACATTGTTTTATCAAATGTTAAATAGACTTTTGGCCATTTATTAAAAAAATCAATATTAAGAAAATATTAAGTAAAAGCTACGGTGAAAAATAAAAAATAAAATAAAAGGTGTGTACTCATTTAATGCATAATTTTATTTAAAAAAAATTCAAAACTCTAAGAAAATTCTAAAGCCTTTTTGGAGGCCTATCATTCACTCTCTCTCCTAGGCCCTCCTTTATATATATATATATATATATATATATATATATATATATATATATATATTGATGATTGTTAGATTAGAAAGAAAAAATAATTTGTTCAATAAACATATTTGTTTAATTAATATAAATTAAGTAAATAAAAATAAAAATACATTGTTTTATCAAATGTTAAATAGACTTTTGGTCATTTATTAAAAAAATCAATATTAAGAAAATATTAAGTAAAAGCTATAGTGAAAAATTAAAAATAAAATAAAAGTGTGTACTTATTTAATGCATAATTTTATTTAAAAAAAATTTAAAACTCTAAGAAAATTCAAAAGCCTCTTTGGAGGCCTCTCCTTCAATCTCTCACCTAGGTCCTCCTTTATATATATATATATATATATTGATGTTAGATTAGAAAGAAAAAATAATTTTTTCAATAAACATATTTCTTTAACTAATATAAATGAAGTAAAATAAAAATAAAAATACATTGTTTTATCAAATGTTAAATAGACTTTTGACCATTTATTAAAAAAATCAATATTAAGAAAATATTAAGTAAAAGCTATAGTGAAAAATAAAAAATAAAATAAAAGGTGTGTACTCATTTAATGCATAATTTTATTTAAAAAAATTTCAAAACTCTAAGAAAAGTATAAATCCTCTTTGGAGGCCTCTTCTTCAATCTCTCTCCTAGGTCCTCTTTTATATATATATACTGATGTTAGATTAGAAAGAAAAAATAATTTTTTCAATAAACATATTTGTTTAACTAATATAAATTAAGTAAATAAAAATACATTGTTTTATCAAATGTTAAATAGACTTTTGGCCATTTATTAAAAAAATCAATATTAAGAAAATATTAAGTAAAAGCTATAGTGAAAAATAAAAAATAAAATAAAAGGTCTGTACTCATTTAATGCATAATTTTATTTAAAAAAAATTTCAAAACTCTAATATAATTATAAAGCCTATTTGGAGGTCTATCATTCACTCTCTCTTCTAGGCCCTCTTTTATATATATATATATATTGATTGATTGTTAGATTAGAAATAAAAAAAAAAAATTCAATAAACATATTTGTTTAACTAATATAAATTAAGTAAATAAAAATAAAAATACATTGTTTTATCAAATGTTAAATAGACTTTTGGCCATTTATTAAAAAAATCAATATTAAGTAAAAGCTATAGTGAAAAATAAAAAAGAAAATAAAAGGTGTGTACTCATTTAATGCATAATTTTATTTAAAAAAAATTCAAAACTCTAAGAAAATTATAAATCCTCTTTGGAGGCCTCTTCTTCAATCTCTCTCCTAGGTCCTCCTTTATATATATATACTGATGTTAGATTAGAAAGAAAAAATAATTTTTTCAATAAACATATTTGTTTAACTAATATAAATTAAGTAAATAAAAATACATTGTTTTATCAAATGTTAAATAGACTTTTGGCCATTTATTAAAAAAATCAATATTAAGAAAATATTAAGTAAAAGCTATAGTGAAAAATAAAAAATAAAATAAAAGGTCTGTACTCATTTAATGCATAAATTTATTTAAAAAAAATTCAAAACTCTAATATAATTATAAAACCTATTTGGAGGCCTCTCCTCCACTCTCTCTTCTAGGCCCTCTTTTATATATATATATATATATATATATATTGATTGATTGTTAGATTAGAAAGAAAAAATAATTTTTTCAATAAACATATTTGTTTAACTAATATAAATTAAGTAAATAAAAATAAAAATACATTGTTTTATCAAATGTTAAATAGACTTTTGGCCATTTATTAAAAAAATCAATATTAAGAAAATATTAAGTAAAAGCTATAGTGAAAAATAAAAAATAAAATAAAAGGTGTGAACTCATTTAATGCATAATTTTATTTATAAAAAATTCAAAACTCTAATATAATTATAAAGCCTATTTGGAGGCCTCTCCTTCACTCTCTCTTCTAGACCCTCTTATATATATATATATATATATATATATATATTGATTGATTGATTGTTAGATTAGAAAGAAAAAATAATTTTTTCAATAAACATATTTGTTTAACTAATATAAATTAAGTAAATAAAAATAAAAATACATTGTTTTATCAAATGTTAAATAGACTTTTGGCTATTTATTAAAAAAATGATATTAAGAAAATATTAAGTAAAATCTATAGTGGAAAATAAAAAATAAAATAAAAGGTGTTTACTCATTTAATGCATAATTTTATTTAAAAAAAATTCTAAACTCTAAGAAAATTATAAAGCCTTTTTGAAGGTCTCTCTTTCACTCTCTCTCCTAGCCCCTCCTTTATATATATATATATATATATATATATATATATATATATATATATATGTTGATGAGTGTTAAATTAGAAAGAAAAAATAATTTTTTCAGTAAACATATTTGTTTAACTAATATAAATTAAGTAAATAAAAATAAAAATACATTGTTTTATCAAATGTTAAATAGACTTTTGGTCATTTATTAATAAAATCAATATTAAGAAAATATTATGTAAAAGCTATAGTGAAAAATAAAAAATAAAATAAAAGGTGTGTACTCATTTAATGCATAATTTTAGTTAAAAAAAATTCAAAACTCTAAGAAAATTTTAAAGTCTATTTGGAGGTCTCTTCATCACTCTCTCTCCTAGGCCCTCATTTATATATATATATATATATATTGATTAAATAGACTTTTGGCCATTTATTAAAAAAATCAATATTAAGAAAATATTAAGTAAAATCTATAGTGAAAAATAAAAAATAAAATAAAAGGTGTGTACTCATTTAATGCATAATTTTATTTAAAAAAAATTCAAAACTGTAAGAAAATTCTATAGCCTCTTTGGAGGCCTCTTCTTCAATCTCTCTTCTAGGTCCTCCTTTATATACATATATATATATATATATATATATATTGATGTTAGATTAGGAAGAAAAAATAATTTTTTCAATAAACATATTTGTTTAACTAATATAAATGAAGTAATAAAAATAAAAATACATTGTTTTATCAAATGTTAAATAGACTTTTGGCCATTTATTAAAAAAATCAATATTAAGAAAATATTAAGTAAAAGCTACAGTGAAAAATAAAAAATAAAATAAAAGGTGTGTACTCATTTAATGCATAATTTTATTTAAAAAAAATTCAAAACTCTAAGAAAATTCTAAAACCTCTTTGGAGGCCTCTCATTCACTCTCTCTCCTAGGTCCTCCTTTATATATATATATATATGTATATATTGATGATTGTTAGATTAGAAAGAAAAAATAATTTGTTCAATAAACATATTTGTTTAATTAATATAAATTAAGTAAATAAAAATAAAAATACATTGTTTTATCAAATGTTAAATAGACTTTTGGTCATTTATTAAAAAAATCAATATTAAGAAAATATTAAGTAAAAGCTATAGTGAAAAATTAAAAATAAAATAAAAGGTGTGTACTCATTTAATACATAATTTTATTTAAAAAAAATTCAAAACTTTAAGAGAATTCGAAAGCCTATTTGGAGGTCTCTCCTTCACTCTCTATCCTAGGCCCTCCTTTATATATATATATATATATATATATATATATATATTGATATTGATGATTAAATAGACTTTTGGCCATTTATTAAAAAATCAATATTAGGAAAATATTAAGTAAAATCTATAGTGAAAAATAAAAAATAAAATAAAAGGTGTGTACTCATTTAATGCATAATTTTATTTAAAAAAAATTTAAAACTCTAAGAAAATTTTCTAAAGCCTCTTTCGAGGCCTCTCCTTCATTATCTCTCATAGGCCCTCCTTTATATATATATATATATGTATATATTGATGATTGTTAGATTAGAAAGAAAAAATAATTTTTTCAATAAACATATTTGTTTAATTAATATAAATTAAGTAAATAAATATAAAAATACATTGTTTTATCAAAGGTTAAATAAATTTTTGGCCATTTATTAAAAAAATCAATATTAAGAAAATATTAAGTAAAAGCTATAGTGAAAAATAAAAAATAAAATAAAAGGTGTGTACTTATTTAATGCATAATTTTATTTAAAAAAAATTCAAAACTCTAAGAAAATTCAAAAGCCTCTTTGGAAGCCTCTCCTTCAATCTCTCTCCTAGTTCCTCCTTTATATATATATATATATATATATATTGATGTTAGATTAGAAAGAAAAAATAGTTTTTTCAATAAACATATTTTTTTAACTAATATAAATGAAGTAAATAAAAATAAAAATACATTGTTTTATCAAATGTTAAATAGACTTTTGACCATTTATTAAAAAAATCAATATTAAGAAAATATTATGTAAAAGCTATAGTGAAAAATAAAAAATAAAATAAAAGGTGTGTACTCATTTAATGCATAATTTTAGTTAAAAAAAATTCAAAACTCTAAGAAAATTTTAAAGTTTATTTGGAGGTCTCTTCATCACTCTCTCTCCTAGGCCCTCATTTATATATATATATATATATATATTGATTAAATAGACTTTTGGCCATTTATTAAAAAAATCAATATTAAGAAAATATTAAGTAAAATCTATAGTGAAAAATAAAATAAAAGGTGTGTACTCATTTAATGCATAATTTTATTTAAAAAAAATTCAAAACTGTAAGAAAATTCTATAGCCTCTTTGGAGGCCTCTTCTTCAATCTCTCTTCTAGGTCCTCCTTTATATACATATATATATATATATTGATGTTAGATTAGGAAGAAAAAATAATTTTTTCAATAAACATATTTGTTTAACTAATATAAATGAAGTAATAAAAATAAAAATACATTGTTTTATCAAATGTTAAATAGACTTTTGGCCATTTATTAAAAAAATCAATATTAAGAAAATATTAAGTAAAAGCTACAGTGAAAAATAAAAAATAAAATAAAAGGTGTGTACTCATTTAATGCATAATTTTATTTAAAAAAAATTCAAAACTCTAAGAAAATTCTAAAGCCTCTTTGGAGGCCTCTCATTCACTCTCTCTCCTAGGTCCTCCTTTATATATATATATATATATATATATTGATGATTGTTAGATTAGAAAGAAAAAATAATTTGTTCAATAAACATATTTGTTTAATTAATATAAATTAAGTAAATAAAAATAAAAATACATTGTTTTATCAAATGTTAAATAGACTTTTGGTCATTTATTAAAAAAATCAATATTAAGAAAATATTAAGTAAAAGCTATAGTGAAAAATTAAAAATAAAATAAAAGGTGTGTACTCATTTAATACATAATTTTATTTAAAAAAAATTCAAAACTTTAAGAGAATTCGAAAGCCTCTTTGGAGGCCTCTCCTTCACTCTCTATCCTAGGCCCTCCTTTATATATATATATATATATATATATATATATATATATATATTGATATTGATGATTAAATAGACTTTTGGCCATTTATTAAAAAATCAATATTAGGAAAATATTAAGTAAAATCTATAGTGAAAAATAAAAAATAAAATAAAAGGTGTGTACTCATTTAATGCATAATTTTATTTAAAAAAAATTTAAAACTCTAAGAAAATTTTCTAAAGCCTCTTTCGAGGCCTCTCCTTCATTATCTCTCATAGGCCCTCCTTTATATATATATATATATGTATATATTGATGATTGTTAGATTAGAAAGAAAAAATAATTTTTTCAATAAACATATTTGTTTAATTAATATAAATTAAGTAAATAAATATAAAAATACATTGTTTTATCAAAGGTTAAATAAATTTTTGGCCATTTATTAAAAAAATCAATATTAAGAAAATATTAAGTAAAAGCTATAGTGAAAAATAAAAAATAAAATAAAAGGTGTGTACTTATTTAATGCATAATTTTATTTAAAAAAAATTCAAAACTCTAAGAAAATTCAAAAGCCTCTTTGGAAGCCTCTCCTTCAATCTCTCTCCTAGTTCCTCCTTTATATATATATATATATATATATATATATATATATATATATATATATATATATATTGATGTTAGATTAGAAAGAAAAAATAGTTTTTTCAATAAACATATTTTTTTAACTAATATAAATGAAGTAAATAAAAATAAAAATACATTGTTTTATCAAATGTTAAATAGACTTTTGACCATTTATTAAAAAAATCAATATTAAGAAAATATTATGTAAAAGCTATAGTGAAAAATAAAAAATAAAATAAAAGGTGTGTACTCATTTAATGCATAATTTTAGTTAAAAAAAATTCAAAACTCTAAGAAAATTTTAAAGTTTATTTGGAGGTCTCTTCATCACTCTCTCTCCTAGGCCCTCATTTATATATATATATATATATATATATTGATTAAATAGACTTTTGGCCATTTATTAAAAAAATCAATATTAAGAAAATATTAAGTAAAATCTATAGTGAAAAATAAAATAAAAGGTGTGTACTCATTTAATGCATAATTTTATTTAAAAAAAATTCAAAACTGTAAGAAAATTCTATAGCCTCTTTGGAGGCCTCTTCTTCAATCTCTCTTCTAGGTCCTCCTTTATATACATATATATATATATATATTGATGTTAGATTAGGAAGAAAAAATAATTTTTTCAATAAACATATTTGTTTAACTAATATAAATGAAGTAATAAAAATAAAAATACATTGTTTTATCAAATGTTAAATAGACTTTTGGCCATTTATTAAAAAAATCAATATTAAGAAAATATTAAGTAAAAGCTACAGTGAAAAATAAAAAATAAAATAAAAGGTGTGTACTCATTTAATGCATAATTTTATTTAAAAAAAATTCAAAACTCTAAGAAAATTCTAAAGCCTCTTTGGAGGCCTCTCATTCACTCTCTCTCCTAGGTCCTCCTTTATATATATATATATATATATATTGATGATTGTTAGATTAGAAAGAAAAAATAATTTGTTCAATAAACATATTTGTTTAATTAATATAAATTAAGTAAATAAAAATAAAAATACATTGTTTTATCAAATGTTAAATAGACTTTTGGTCATTTATTAAAAAAATCAATATTAAGAAAATATTAAGTAAAAGCTATAGTGAAAAATTAAAAATAAAATAAAAGGTGTGTACTCATTTAATACATAATTTTATTTAAAAAAAATTCAAAACTTTAAGAGAATTCGAAAGCCTCTTTGGAGGCCTCTCCTTCACTCTCTATCCTAGGCCCTCCTTTATATATATATATATATATATATATATATATATATATATATATATATATATATTGATATTGATGATTAAATAGACTTTTGGCCATTTATTAAAAAATCAATATTAGGAAAATATTAAGTAAAATCTATAGTGAAAAATAAAAAATAAAATAAAAGGTGTGTACTCATTTAATGCATAATTTTATTTAAAAAAAATTTAAAACTCTAAGAAAATTTTCTAAAGCCTCTTTCGAGGCCTCTCCTTCATTATCTCTCATAGGCCCTCCTTTATATATATATATATATGTATATATTGATGATTGTTAGATTAGAAAGAAAAAATAATTTTTTCAATAAACATATTTGTTTAATTAATATAAATTAAGTAAATAAATATAAAAATACATTGTTTTATCAAAGGTTAAATAAATTTTTGGCCATTTATTAAAAAAATCAATATTAAGAAAATATTAAGTAAAAGCTATAGTGAAAAATAAAAAATAAAATAAAAGGTGTGTACTTATTTAATGCATAATTTTATTTAAAAAAAATTCAAAACTCTAAGAAAATTCAAAAGCCTCTTTGGAAGCCTCTCCTTCAATCTCTCTCCTAGTTCCTCCTTTATATATATATATATATATATATATTGATGTTAGATTAGAAAGAAAAAATAGTTTTTTCAATAAACATATTTTTTTAACTAATATAAATGAAGTAAATAAAAATAAAAATACATTGTTTTATCAAATGTTAAATAGACTTTTGACCATTTATTAAAAAAATCAATATTAAGAAAATATTATGTAAAAGCTATAGTGAAAAATAAAAAATAAAATAAAAGGTGTGTACTCATTTAATGCATAATTTTAGTTAAAAAAAATTCAAAACTCTAAGAAAATTTTAAAGTTTATTTGGAGGTCTCTTCATCACTCTCTCTCCTAGGCCCTCATTTATATATATATATATATATATTGATTAAATAGACTTTTGGCCATTTATTAAAAAAATCAATATTAAGAAAATATTAAGTAAAATCTATAGTGAAAAATAAAATAAAAGGTGTGTACTCATTTAATGCATAATTTTATTTAAAAAAAATTCAAAACTGTAAGAAAATTCTATAGCCTCTTTGGAGGCCTCTTCTTCAATCTCTCTTCTAGGTCCTCCTTTATATACATATATATATATATATTGATGTTAGATTAGGAAGAAAAAATAATTTTTTCAATAAACATATTTGTTTAACTAATATAAATGAAGTAATAAAAATAAAAATACATTGTTTTATCAAATGTTAAATAGACTTTTGGCCATTTATTAAAAAAATCAATATTAAGAAAATATTAAGTAAAAGCTACAGTGAAAAATAAAAAATAAAATAAAAGGTGTGTACTCATTTAATGCATAATTTTATTTAAAAAAAATTCAAAACTCTAAGAAAATTCTAAAGCCTCTTTGGAGGCCTCTCATTCACTCTCTCTCCTAGGTCCTCCTTTATATATATATATATATATATTGATGATTGTTAGATTAGAAAGAAAAAATAATTTGTTCAATAAACATATTTGTTTAATTAATATAAATTAAGTAAATAAAAATAAAAATACATTGTTTTATCAAATGTTAAATAGACTTTTGGTCATTTATTAAAAAAATCAATATTAAGAAAATATTAAGTAAAAGCTATAGTGAAAAATTAAAAATAAAATAAAAGGTGTGTACTCATTTAATACATAATTTTATTTAAAAAAAATTCAAAACTTTAAGAGAATTCGAAAGCCTCTTTGGAGGCCTCTCCTTCACTCTCTATCCTAGGCCCTCCTTTATATATATATATATATATATATATATATATATATATATATATATATTGATATTGATGATTAAATAGACTTTTGGCCATTTATTAAAAAATCAATATTAGGAAAATATTAAGTAAAATCTATAGTGAAAAATAAAAAATAAAATAAAAGGTGTGTACTCATTTAATGCATAATTTTATTTAAAAAAAATTTAAAACTCTAAGAAAATTTTCTAAAGCCTCTTTCGAGGCCTCTCCTTCATTATCTCTCATAGGCCCTCCTTTATATATATATATATATATGTATATATTGATGATTGTTAGATTAGAAAGAAAAAATAATTTTTTCAATAAACATATTTGTTTAATTAATATAAATTAAGTAAATAAATATAAAAATACATTGTTTTATCAAAGGTTAAATAAATTTTTGGCCATTTATTAAAAAAATCAATATTAAGAAAATATTAAGTAAAAGCTATAGTGAAAAATAAAAAATAAAATAAAAGGTGTGTACTTATTTAATGCATAATTTTATTTAAAAAAAATTCAAAACTCTAAGAAAATTCAAAAGCCTCTTTGGAAGCCTCTCCTTCAATCTCTCTCCTAGTTCCTCCTTTATATATATATATATATATATATTGATGTTAGATTAGAAAGAAAAAATAGTTTTTTCAATAAACATATTTTTTTAACTAATATAAATGAAGTAAATAAAAATAAAAATACATTGTTTTATCAAATGTTAAATAGACTTTTGACCATTTATTAAAAAAATCAATATTAAGAAAATATTATGTAAAAGCTATAGTGAAAAATAAAAAATAAAATAAAAGGTGTGTACTCATTTAATGCATAATTTTAGTTAAAAAAAATTCAAAACTCTAAGAAAATTTTAAAGTTTATTTGGAGGTCTCTTCATCACTCTCTCTCCTAGGCCCTCATTTATATATATATATATATATATTGATTAAATAGACTTTTGGCCATTTATTAAAAAAATCAATATTAAGAAAATATTAAGTAAAATCTATAGTGAAAAATAAAATAAAAGGTGTGTACTCATTTAATGCATAATTTTATTTAAAAAAAATTCAAAACTGTAAGAAAATTCTATAGCCTCTTTGGAGGCCTCTTCTTCAATCTCTCTTCTAGGTCCTCCTTTATATACATATATATATATATATATTGATGTTAGATTAGGAAGAAAAAATAATTTTTTCAATAAACATATTTGTTTAACTAATATAAATGAAGTAATAAAAATAAAAATACATTGTTTTATCAAATGTTAAATAGACTTTTGGCCATTTATTAAAAAAATCAATATTAAGAAAATATTAAGTAAAAGCTACAGTGAAAAATAAAAAATAAAATAAAAGGTGTGTACTCATTTAATGCATAATTTTATTTAAAAAAAATTCAAAACTCTAAGAAAATTCTAAAGCCTCTTTGGAGGCCTCTCATTCACTCTCTCTCCTAGGTCCTCCTTTATATATATATATATATATATTGATGATTGTTAGATTAGAAAGAAAAAATAATTTGTTCAATAAACATATTTGTTTAATTAATATAAATTAAGTAAATAAAAATAAAAATACATTGTTTTATCAAATGTTAAATAGACTTTTGGTCATTTATTAAAAAAATCAATATTAAGAAAATATTAAGTAAAAGCTATAGTGAAAAATTAAAAATAAAATAAAAGGTGTGTACTCATTTAATACATAATTTTATTTAAAAAAAATTCAAAACTTTAAGAGAATTCGAAAGCCTCTTTGGAGGCCTCTCCTTCACTCTCTATCCTAGGCCCTCCTTTATATATATATATATATATATATATATATATATATATATATATATATATATATATATATATTGATATTGATGATTAAATAGACTTTTGGCCATTTATTAAAAAATCAATATTAGGAAAATATTAAGTAAAATCTATAGTGAAAAATAAAAAATAAAATAAAAGGTGTGTACTCATTTAATGCATAATTTTATTTAAAAAAAATTTAAAACTCTAAGAAAATTTTCTAAAGCCTCTTTCGAGGCCTCTCCTTCATTATCTCTCATAGGCCCTCCTTTATATATATATATATATGTATATATTGATGATTGTTAGATTAGAAAGAAAAAATAATTTTTTCAATAAACATATTTGTTTAATTAATATAAATTAAGTAAATAAATATAAAAATACATTGTTTTATCAAAGGTTAAATAAATTTTTGGCCATTTATTAAAAAAATCAATATTAAGAAAATATTAAGTAAAAGCTATAGTGAAAAATAAAAAATAAAATAAAAGGTGTGTACTTATTTAATGCATAATTTTATTTAAAAAAAATTCAAAACTCTAAGAAAATTCAAAAGCCTCTTTGGAAGCCTCTCCTTCAATCTCTCTCCTAGTTCCTCCTTTATATATATATATATATATATATATTGATGTTAGATTAGAAAGAAAAAATAGTTTTTTCAATAAACATATTTTTTTAACTAATATAAATGAAGTAAATAAAAATAAAAATACATTGTTTTATCAAATGTTAAATAGACTTTTGACCATTTATTAAAAAAATCAATATTAAGAAAATATTATGTAAAAGCTATAGTGAAAAATAAAAAATAAAATAAAAGGTGTGTACTCATTTAATGCATAATTTTAGTTAAAAAAAATTCAAAACTCTAAGAAAATTTTAAAGTTTATTTGGAGGTCTCTTCATCACTCTCTCTCCTAGGCCCTCATTTATATATATATATATATATATTGATTAAATAGACTTTTGGCCATTTATTAAAAAAATCAATATTAAGAAAATATTAAGTAAAATCTATAGTGAAAAATAAAATAAAAGGTGTGTACTCATTTAATGCATAATTTTATTTAAAAAAAATTCAAAACTGTAAGAAAATTCTATAGCCTCTTTGGAGGCCTCTTCTTCAATCTCTCTTCTAGGTCCTCCTTTATATACATATATATATATATATTGATGTTAGATTAGGAAGAAAAAATAATTTTTTCAATAAACATATTTGTTTAACTAATATAAATGAAGTAATAAAAATAAAAATACATTGTTTTATCAAATGTTAAATAGACTTTTGGCCATTTATTAAAAAAATCAATATTAAGAAAATATTAAGTAAAAGCTACAGTGAAAAATAAAAAATAAAATAAAAGGTGTGTACTCATTTAATGCATAATTTTATTTAAAAAAAATTCAAAACTCTAAGAAAATTCTAAAGCCTCTTTGGAGGCCTCTCATTCACTCTCTCTCCTAGGTCCTCCTTTATATATATATATATATATATATTGATGATTGTTAGATTAGAAAGAAAAAATAATTTGTTCAATAAACATATTTGTTTAATTAATATAAATTAAGTAAATAAAAATAAAAATACATTGTTTTATCAAATGTTAAATAGACTTTTGGTCATTTATTAAAAAAATCAATATTAAGAAAATATTAAGTAAAAGCTATAGTGAAAAATTAAAAATAAAATAAAAGGTGTGTACTCATTTAATACATAATTTTATTTAAAAAAAATTCAAAACTTTAAGAGAATTCGAAAGCCTCTTTGGAGGCCTCTCCTTCACTCTCTATCCTAGGCCCTCCTTTATATATATATATATATATATATATATATATATATATATATATATATATATATATATATATATTGATATTGATGATTAAATAGACTTTTGGCCATTTATTAAAAAATCAATATTAGGAAAATATTAAGTAAAATCTATAGTGAAAAATAAAAAATAAAATAAAAGGTGTGTACTCATTTAATGCATAATTTTATTTAAAAAAAATTTAAAACTCTAAGAAAATTTTCTAAAGCCTCTTTCGAGGCCTCTCCTTCATTATCTCTCATAGGCCCTCCTTTATATATATATATATATGTATATATTGATGATTGTTAGATTAGAAAGAAAAAATAATTTTTTCAATAAACATATTTGTTTAATTAATATAAATTAAGTAAATAAATATAAAAATACATTGTTTTATCAAAGGTTAAATAAATTTTTGGCCATTTATTAAAAAAATCAATATTAAGAAAATATTAAGTAAAAGCTATAGTGAAAAATAAAAAATAAAATAAAAGGTGTGTACTTATTTAATGCATAATTTTATTTAAAAAAAATTCAAAACTCTAAGAAAATTCAAAAGCCTCTTTGGAAGCCTCTCCTTCAATCTCTCTCCTAGTTCCTCCTTTATATATATATATATATATATATATTGATGTTAGATTAGAAAGAAAAAATAGTTTTTTCAATAAACATATTTTTTTAACTAATATAAATGAAGTAAATAAAAATAAAAATACATTGTTTTATCAAATGTTAAATAGACTTTTGACCATTTATTAAAAAAATCAATATTAAGAAAATATTATGTAAAAGCTATAGTGAAAAATAAAAAATAAAATAAAAGGTGTGTACTCATTTAATGCATAATTTTAGTTAAAAAAAATTCAAAACTCTAAGAAAATTTTAAAGTTTATTTGGAGGTCTCTTCATCACTCTCTCTCCTAGGCCCTCATTTATATATATATATATATATATTGATTAAATAGACTTTTGGCCATTTATTAAAAAAATCAATATTAAGAAAATATTAAGTAAAATCTATAGTGAAAAATAAAATAAAAGGTGTGTACTCATTTAATGCATAATTTTATTTAAAAAAAATTCAAAACTGTAAGAAAATTCTATAGCCTCTTTGGAGGCCTCTTCTTCAATCTCTCTTCTAGGTCCTCCTTTATATACATATATATATATATATTGATGTTAGATTAGGAAGAAAAAATAATTTTTTCAATAAACATATTTGTTTAACTAATATAAATGAAGTAATAAAAATAAAAATACATTGTTTTATCAAATGTTAAATAGACTTTTGGCCATTTATTAAAAAAATCAATATTAAGAAAATATTAAGTAAAAAAAGCTACAGTGAAAAATAAAAAATAAAATAAAAGGTGTGTACTCATTTAATGCATAATTTTATTTAAAAAAAATTCAAAACTCTAAGAAAATTCTAAAGCCTCTTTGGAGGCCTCTCATTCACTCTCTCTCCTAGGTCCTCCTTTATATATATATATATATATATATTGATGATTGTTAGATTAGAAAGAAAAAATAATTTGTTCAATAAACATATTTGTTTAATTAATATAAATTAAGTAAATAAAAATAAAAATACATTGTTTTATCAAATGTTAAATAGACTTTTGGTCATTTATTAAAAAAATCAATATTAAGAAAATATTAAGTAAAAGCTATAGTGAAAAATTAAAAATAAAATAAAAGGTGTGTACTCATTTAATACATAATTTTATTTAAAAAAAATTCAAAACTTTAAGAGAATTCGAAAGCCTCTTTGGAGGCCTCTCCTTCACTCTCTATCCTAGGCCCTCCTTTATATATATATATATATATATATATATATATATATATATATATATATTGATATTGATGATTAAATAGACTTTTGGCCATTTATTAAAAAATCAATATTAGGAAAATATTAAGTAAAATCTATAGTGAAAAATAAAAAATAAAATAAAAGGTGTGTACTCATTTAATGCATAATTTTATTTAAAAAAAATTTAAAACTCTAAGAAAATTTTCTAAAGCCTCTTTCGAGGCCTCTCCTTCATTATCTCTCATAGGCCCTCCTTTATATATATATATATATGTATATATTGATGATTGTTAGATTAGAAAGAAAAAATAATTTTTTCAATAAACATATTTGTTTAATTAATATAAATTAAGTAAATAAATATAAAAATACATTGTTTTATCAAAGGTTAAATAAATTTTTGGCCATTTATTAAAAAAATCAATATTAAGAAAATATTAAGTAAAAGCTATAGTGAAAAATAAAAAATAAAATAAAAGGTGTGTACTTATTTAATGCATAATTTTATTTAAAAAAAATTCAAAACTCTAAGAAAATTCAAAAGCCTCTTTGGAAGCCTCTCCTTCAATCTCTCTCCTAGTTCCTCCTTTATATATATATATATATATATATATTGATGTTAGATTAGAAAGAAAAAATAGTTTTTTCAATAAACATATTTTTTTAACTAATATAAATGAAGTAAATAAAAATAAAAATACATTGTTTTATCAAATGTTAAATAGACTTTTGACCATTTATTAAAAAAATCAATATTAAGAAAATATTATGTAAAAGCTATAGTGAAAAATAAAAAATAAAATAAAAGGTGTGTACTCATTTAATGCATAATTTTAGTTAAAAAAAATTCAAAACTCTAAGAAAATTTTAAAGTTTATTTGGAGGTCTCTTCATCACTCTCTCTCCTAGGCCCTCATTTATATATATATATATATATATTGATTAAATAGACTTTTGGCCATTTATTAAAAAAATCAATATTAAGAAAATATTAAGTAAAATCTATAGTGAAAAATAAAATAAAAGGTGTGTACTCATTTAATGCATAATTTTATTTAAAAAAAATTCAAAACTGTAAGAAAATTCTATAGCCTCTTTGGAGGCCTCTTCTTCAATCTCTCTTCTAGGTCCTCCTTTATATACATATATATATATATATTGATGTTAGATTAGGAAGAAAAAATAATTTTTTCAATAAACATATTTGTTTAACTAATATAAATGAAGTAATAAAAATAAAAATACATTGTTTTATCAAATGTTAAATAGACTTTTGGCCATTTATTAAAAAAATCAATATTAAGAAAATATTAAGTAAAAGCTACAGTGAAAAATAAAAAATAAAATAAAAGGTGTGTACTCATTTAATGCATAATTTTATTTAAAAAAAATTCAAAACTCTAAGAAAATTCTAAAGCCTCTTTGGAGGCCTCTCATTCACTCTCTCTCCTAGGTCCTCCTTTATATATATATATATATATTGATGATTGTTAGATTAGAAAGAAAAAATAATTTGTTCAATAAACATATTTGTTTAATTAATATAAATTAAGTAAATAAAAATAAAAATACATTGTTTTATCAAATGTTAAATAGACTTTTGGTCATTTATTAAAAAAATCAATATTAAGAAAATATTAAGTAAAAGCTATAGTGAAAAATTAAAAATAAAATAAAAGGTGTGTACTCATTTAATACATAATTTTATTTAAAAAAAATTCAAAACTTTAAGAGAATTCGAAAGCCTCTTTGGAGGCCTCTCCTTCACTCTCTATCCTAGGCCCTCCTATATATATATATATATATATATATATATATATATATATATATATATATATTGATATTGATGATTAAATAGACTTTTGGTCATTTATTAAAAAATCAATATTAGGAAAATATTAAGTAAAATCTATAGTGAAAAATAAAAAATAAAATAAAAGGTGTGTACTCATTTAATGCATAATTTTATTTAAAAAAAATTTAAAACTCTAAGAAAATTTTCTAAAGCCTCTTTCGAGGCCTCTCCTTCATTATCTCTCATAGGCCCTCCTTTATATATATATATATATATATGTATATATTGATGATTGTTAGATTAGAAAGAAAAAATAATTTTTTCAATAAACATATTTGTTTAATTAATATAAATTAAGTAAATAAATATAAAAATACATTGTTTTATCAAAGGTTAAATAAATTTTTGGCCATTTATTAAAAAAATCAATATTAAGAAAATATTAAGTAAAAGCTATAGTGAAAAATAAAAAATAAAATAAAAGGTGTGTACTTATTTAATGCATAATTTTATTTAAAAAAAATTCAAAACTCTAAGAAAATTCAAAAGCCTCTTTGGAGGCCTCTCCTTCAATCTCTCTCCTAGTTCCTCCTTTATATATATATATATATATATATATATATATATATATAGATGTTAGATTAGAAAGAAAAAATAGTTTTTTCAATAAACATATTTCTTTAACTAATATAAATGAAGTAAATAAAAATAAAAATACATTGTTTTATCAAATGTTAAATAGACTTTTGACCATTTATTAAAAAAATCAATATTAAGAAAATATTAAGTAAAAGCTATATTGAAAAATAAAAAATAAAATAAAAGGTGTGTACTCATTTAATGCATAATTTTATTTAAAAAAAATTCAAAACTCTAAGAAAATTCTAAAGCCTCTATATATATATATATTGATGTTAGGTTAGCAATTAATATAAAATTGATAACTTAATAAAAAAAATACAACATTACATATTTTTAATAAAAGTTTTGATTTATAAATATTGTTAGGTTAGCAATTAATATAAAATTGTTAACTTAATCAAAAAAAAATACAACATTACATATTTTTCATTTAATATAAGTTTTTATTTATAAACATTGTTAGATAGTAATAATATATGCTTATTAGATAAAAAGAAGGTATGTTTATTTGGAAAAAATGAAAAAGATTAGATAAATAAGAGTAATATTGAAAGTAATAAAGAAAATGAAAAGATTTAAACATTTAATGTGTGATTTTCATTTAAAAAAAATTCAAAATTACCACAAAATTTTAAGGCGTCAATGGAGGCTTCTCCTTCACCCTCTCTCCTAGTCCTTCCTTTATATATATACTAGAATGAGAACCGCGCGATGCGTGGTAGTGTAATGATTTTTTGGTACTAATATGTAAATTGATGATCTTGCATGTACTATTTTTATATTTTGAAGAGGAGGTAACTCTGTTTATTTTATTAATAAAGAAACAAATACATGGACATATGGACAGAAAACAACTAAGATAAACCAAAACAACCTATGGAAATCGTGCGATACACGGTGGTGTAAGAACTTTTGGTATTAATATGTAAATTGTACATATAAAAAATTATAAATATTAAAATATTACAATCAATAAATCATATTGTAAATAAAAGTGGTTGAATCAACCTTTATACCACAAAAAATAACCAAACCAAAGTGATTAAAATATTTAAAGAAACAACCAAGATATACCAAAACAACCTTTGTAGATCTCTATGCATAAGGTTCAACTTTGTTAGGAGTCGAAACCTCATCTTCCGCGTTCACTTAATCCCCAATCATCCATCTCTTATATCCAAAAAATTAACCTTTAGTGGTAGAAAATATCCATATTTCTTTGCAGCATACACCATCTTTCAAAAGAAAAAAGAACATCTCAAATTAATGACTACACCATGCTCTAAAGAAACTAAAATCGCTCGTGTTTGTTTTTTACATTGATATGCATGCAAGACCAACAACTATTGTTGCCATTTTGTAAGAACAACATATGATAGCAAAATGTATATTTTCCTCTCGGAAAATATAGAAGTACATTTCCAAGAGACTGAAAAAAGATATAAATTCGTAGAGATAACTTGTTCAAACACACTGCAAGTATATGTCTACATATTATCTTCTGCATCCCAACACTGAGAGCTCAACATGGTCTTCATGTGAAACATAACAATCTAAGAGCCAAGTTCACTTGAAAAGTTGCATTCAACAGCTAATAACTACGAAATATTGATAAACAAACAATTGTAATGCGATGCATATAAAAAAATACACTGCAGTTCATATATTAGTATTAGTACTTGAAGAATTCATAATCTTATTATATGAAAATACATCTTTCTATGTTGAAAAGCAAACAAATTCACCCACCCAAGTCCCTCAAGAAACTCAAAGTCACAACAAAGACCATAAAACTTGATTGGTATTCATTGGGCCAAAGGCCATTTGGTAATAAGCTAGAAATATAATTTGAACCCAATTTCACATGGAGACTATAATCATTAAAAGCTATGCCCCTTAAATGCATTAAGAGCCATTAAGAGATTTTTTTTAAACAAACAACCCCTAAGTGTGTATTTTTCATTTCTCATAAAGTTATTGGAATATGTTTCTGAACCAGAAATAAGGAAAACATTAATACGGAAAACAATTTTTGCAAATTATCAAATAACAACAACATTGAATGGTTACTGAAGCTAATTGCTCTTGCACATCACACAAATCTTTTTTTCGTTCATGAATACAGAGGTTATAAACCACATATCTATAAACTTGTTGATAAAAACTTCTTTGGTCAAATGAATAGGACAACCAAGAGAAATCGGCCAACTTTTTTCTTCAAAATTCAATTGTTTTAGGCGTTTTGACTATTGCCATGTGTGGATCTATACAGGATTGGATGTTCTCTTTAGAGCACCATTTATTTAATTTGTTCAAATATATCGTAACTTCGAACTTGAATCCTAGGTCCAAAGGGGTCATTGATCTAGCCCATTCAGAGGATGAAATCTACTAAAATTCAGCTAAGCGTTCTTAAGAGGCTGTCAGTTGAATATTCCACATCTAATTAATTTCAAATCGATCATAACATACAATAAACATAATGAATTCAAATAAGCACAAAAACTTAACTGAATAAAAATAAATTGCAAAAGTAGATCCGGGGAATCAGATCCCAAGCATCTGAATTAGACCACAAGGATAACCAATTAATTCTACAACTACACATATTCATACTCCATCATATCTGATCATAAACATATCTAATTCTTGCCTTGGACAAAAAATTTGTACAAATTGTGATCAACAAAAACTAAAACAAAATTATATGGCTTACAAAGAAGAAAAATCACCTTAAAAATTACAGCAGTGTGATCGTAAGCATAAAATTACAATTGCAACAATTATTAGTTCTTTAAAAAACAAAAGTTAACATTTAAGCTAAGAAACGAAAATTTATCACACACACAAAGCAAGTTGAGAAAACCCAAAAGATTCTTCGATTTTGCATGACTAACCTTAGAAAGTTGAAATAGTTTAACAATGAAATTAGTGTGAGAGGAAACTAAACATTGTGTATGTCAATAACTATCTGCAGTTGATGTCAAGAATCCTGAATTGGATGAGAAAATAAGTCTATTGGAGAGGCTTGTTTGATTAGTAATTGGATGTCTTAAAATACCATCGATAACACATAATAAGAGGGGAAAAGAGAGATCTGAAACTCGGAGTTGGGAGATGGAGAGTTGATATTTGAGTTGGAGCCAATTCTGGACTAAAACCCTCAACATATTGATTCTTCCTTTTCCTGGAAGTAGATTCTCAACTTGTTCATCAGATTTCACAGATCTTGAGCCTACACACAAAAGGGGGATCCCAGATTATTATCAAAGAAATTACTCAAATTTTAAAAGGGTTATCAGACCCAATAGCAATCGGTAGACAGCAAGCCATACCAGCAATGAAATAGAATCCAAAGAGGGTTATCAGACCTGCCCTCTTCTCAAACCCCAAAAAAAAGGAACTAAAACTTTAGTTTTGAAATTAATTTCATTTTTTTACCAAACAAACATGAAAAAAAAAATAACAAATCATATGGATGAGAAAGTCGATACCAACAATCTTCAGACGGAGGTCGTGAGCAGGGAGAAAGTAGAGCAATTGATAATACCTTCATTCTAAATTACATGAGCATTGGAATTACACAATATTAGGCTAGCTCAGTATAATAAAAAAATTAACATCAAAACATTCTTTTCAAGAGTTATAATCATTTTAACACAGCACATCTTAAACTTAATCCAACTTTTTTTCATCCAAAAACAGCCGATTCCTCACAAAAATTGAAAGGAAAAAAACTGCAGGAATTAAATTAATTAGTAAGAAAGGGAATATATACATATATAGATACGTACCAAGCACCTTCGAAGTCGAATGATTCAGAGAAAAGAGAGGCAATTGTTCCTGCTTCGACAAACACAAAGACCATATCTTCTCCTCCTCCTCCTCGATCTCTTCGATGGTCGTGAGCAGGGAGAAAGTATAGGAGGGAGAAGGTATAGGAGGCAATGTGAAACCAGGTCGTGAGAAGGGGGAGGCGATGATAAACGAGGTCTTTTTTTTACCAAACAAACATGGAAAAAAAAATAAAGGTCGTGAGCAGGGAGAAAGTATAGGAGGGAGAAGGTAGAGCAGGTCGTGAGAAGGGGGAGGCGATGAAACCTGGGAAACAGGAAATGTGAGAAGGCGGGACTGTTACAAATCAGCAGGGAGAAGATAGGACGCTTTGAAAATAGATGAGGAAAAATCTGATTGAAGGAGAAATGAGATAAAAGGTTTCCTGGCTATAGGAGAGGCCACGTCACTGGACATGGTTTCTCCTTTAATATATATAAGATAAGATATAAGATATAAGATATATACTAGGTAAATGCACCGTGCATTGCGCGGTGTATACAAATGTTATGTATATAAATACGACATTTTTTTTTAATTTATGAACTTATTATATTTGAATTTTTGTGTTAGGAAATATGTAACCAAATTAAGATAAAGCATAATTTGATAATAAAATGTAATATAAGACGATGAATGTATTCAAGTATTTTTATACAAACTATTTTCACTTATATTCTTTCATACTTTTTTAAATTTTTTTGTTGCAAAATAACGATTCAAAATTTGTACAAAAATGATTGGTCACAGGTGTATCTTAATATTACATATTATGGTGGCACCGCGCAATATGTGGTGACGAAATTTGTTTTGTTAGAAAATAGGTAACCAAATTACTATGAAACGTAACTCGTAAATTGACAACTAATATAATGAATCGTAATATATTTTATTGTTTATTGGAAGCATTTTTAAAAAGCCATAAGTGAATCTAATTTTTTTTTCATTTATAGGAATTGTTTCCCCTAAACAAAGAGATTTAGTACAAAATTTTATTTTGTGTAAAAGTAATAATGTTTCAATATCAAAATTAAATATTTACAAAAATGGTTAACATTAAGTGTATATACACAATATTAAACATTATGTGCAAAATTGACCTTCCCAATTTAGTTTATACACCTTGTTTTGCTACATAATTTATTAAAATGGTTCTTGTATATTGTATAACCTCAAAACAACCACATTTTTATCTAACCAAATCATAAAATAAAAGCCTTCACATTCAAATTATAAAGCTATCTCTTCTATTTTATATAACCAAATAGCCAAACTTAACCCGATAAATAAGAGACATGAAATAATTAAGAATGAATGATGTTGTAAATGGAATAAAATGATTATATGATTTATGATCATGTAAAGTAAAAATGGCCTATTTGAAAATTGAGGAATGATTTATTTATTCTCAATTTGTATGTATAAATAATATGTAGTTTCCTTGTATGTAACCATAACAATTCTATGAATTTATAATAAACAACAGTGGCTACAAATTTAGAACAAATAATTCAGTTGAATTTCAATGCTAAAATAATTTTCATACATGGAAGTGCTAAATTTATAATGCAACTTTTCCTTGTTTCGCTTGTAAAGAGAAGGTTTTTTGTAAGACCCCATTTAAAAAAAACGTGTAATTATTCTTACCCGAATTTAACCGTAATTAAAATGACAAATCAAAGATAGTTGAGGGGTTAAAACTGTAATTTAACTTAACTTCTATTAATATTATATATATATAATGTAAAAAAAAACAACAAACATGAAATCAAATCCATAAGTCATCGTCCCTTCCATCTCATATCACACCGTCATTCTCAATTTCATTTTCTCTCTCTAAACTTTCATACTTCTCTCTAAAATTTTCTCTCAATTCTTAAAGTTAATCAAAGAAATAATTACATATTTGGAATCTACGCGACGAACCATTCCTAGAGGTATAAATTTCTTCTTAAGTTATTTAAGTTTGTAAGTTTGGGTAGTTGAAGTTGGTTGGTAGGTTATGAATTCATATTGCAAAGTTATGATTAAATATATGTTTAGAAATGCTTAGGTTTGTCAAAATTACAAAAGGGTAAAGTTTAGAATCAAAATGGTGATATTTGTATTTAGATTTTTAACCGCACACCAAGTGTTCGGTTTAATGTATAAGAGAATAAAAATTCATGATTAAACTTAAGATGATAGCCTTTAAGTTTTATGTTATGCGAGTAATAGTAATTTATGGTTTAAATAGGCAATCGATCGGGTTAAGCTTCGTCATGAGTCTCGGTCGATCGCGTGATACGTCTCAATTTGGTTAAGGTATGGATTTCATTTCTTTTGAATCGTGGGCAACTATTTGTTGTAGTTGACCCTTCCTAAAGGTGATTCACCACCTTGTGATTGATCAACCAAACGTGATCAACAAATACGAAATTGTACACACACATACACATTGGTTTTGGTTTTATTGAATCAATTGTTTGAACATTTTGATGTTTTATTAAAATGTGTCTCGTATGAGATTGTTTATGAAAAATGTGAAGTATATAGATTATAATTTTTGTGATCGCCATTTGGGTAAGTGGCATATGTTTAGTTTTCATTGATTTTAGAAGAACCCAATAAATGGGCACATTATTTGGGATGCCTTCTATGGCGGCTTGGTTGTCATACCGTCCTGCAGATGACGGTCCACCAGAGTTAAGCCTATGTGGCTTACGTGAACCCACTCTGGGGGGACTTGGCTAACTTTGTTGGCTCCAGGGCGGATGAATCGATTCTAGAACTTTACCCACAAAATATGTGACCGTGGTTAAATTCACGGGGGACTCGTTGTGTGTGCCCGCATGCCGACCCAGTTCGTGTGGCTGATCACCCCACGAACACGACTGGAATTGAAAAAACTTTATTTATATTACGTTTTGAAGTTAAAGTGTGAAATGTTCTTGAGATTATTGCTTTTGATTATATTATCAAACGTTTCTCTTGATTTAAATGAACTATAAACTTTAGTCTCAAGAACTTTCTTCGAATCAAATTTTTATGTCTTCTGCTTCGTTATTGATGTTTTCATTATTATTTACGAATTTATATTATAATCCATTCACTGAGCCCTGTGCTCAGCCGTGTTTTTGTTTTCTGACACGGCAGGTTCGAAGTGACGTTTACGGGGACGGGAATTGAGATCGAGCGTAAAATTTTGGAGTTCTTAGACTCACATTATTATATAAATGTTCTAAGTTTATAAACACTTTTTGAAGTGTAAGATTTTGGATTGTAATATATGTTTGGAGTTTATTAGTAGCTCTGATTTAGTTGTGTAATTATGTTAAGTCCCGTTCGTGACATCACCCGTTCCGGACCACGGGAACGGGGGATGTTACAAATATGGTATCAGGGCATAGGTATCGACTTGTAGATTAAATAGGCTTGACCTGTGAGGATTGGGTACATATTAGAATGGGTAGAGTAGAATTTAACTCTATTTATTGATTATCAATCTGTAGGTGCTTTGAATTCTGATTTTGATATTGTACTGTGTTAGAATGTCGAGACGTGGTCACCCACGCAAATCCAGATCTCAAATTGAGGGTAACCCCAACCCCAACCCAGTAAGGGGTACAAGTGAGCCTAATATTGCTGATGTGGTTCGTCTGACCATGTCTAGTGTCATATATGTTTATGTTTTGTTTGATACCGGGGCAACACACTCTGTTGTTTCTGAACAATTAGAATCACAGTTAAAACCTTATGTATAAACAACCGAATTTCCAGTGGTGATATCTATCCCAATGGGTGGTTCAATCTGTGTGTTAACTCGATTTTCAAATTGTCCGTTATTTATTGGAGACCGCATACGGGAGGTCACTCTACTTCCAATGCATATGTCCCACTTTCAATTAATATTGGGTATGGACTGGTTGACACACCACCGTGCAACTATAGACTATAGTGCCAAATAAATATTATGTGGGGATATTGACAAAGCAGAGGCAATCTTCCAAGGAGGTACTCCAAAAGAAGATGTTAGTGCTTTAAACTCTATTACTGTGAAGCAGTATACTTGGCAAAGTAACGAAGGTTTTTTGGCCTCGTTATAAGATCCCGAACAGGTAATCCCTATTTCTGTACCATACCTGTTGTTTCCGAATATCTTGATGTGTTTCCCGACGATCTACTGGGTATACCACCAGTCCGGGAAGTCGAATTTACCATTGATTTAGTCCCGGGAGATTCTTCTATTTCCAAGGCTCCCTAGCGAATGGCTCCAATTGAAATGAAGGAACTCAAAACTCAACTTGATGATTTCTTGAAGAAAGGTTTCATTAGACCTAGTGTCTCACCCTAGGGAACTCTGGTTCTCTTTGTCAAAAATAAAGACGGTACAATGCGTCTTTGTATTGATTATCGGAAGCTTAATAAAGTAACGATTCGTAACAAGTATCTGTTGCCGAGAATCGACGATTTGTTCGATCAATTACAAGGGGCACGATACTTTTCCAAAATTGATCTTCGGTCTGGGTACCATCAACTTCGTATCCGAGATTGTGATATTCCGAAAACCGCATTCTGAACTCGCTATGGGCACTACGAATTCTTAGTAATACCTTTCGAGCTAACTAATGCTCCAGCGGTCTTTATGGATCTAATGAATCGGTTTTTCAAAGATTATCTCGACGACTTTGTTATCGTGTTTATTGATGACATATTGATATACTCAAAGTCAAGAGAGCAACATAATCAACATCTTCACATTGATTTGGAAACTCTTCGAACGAAAAAGTTATACGCAAAATGTTCCAAATGTGAATTTTGGCTTGATCAAGTATCTTTTCTAGGACACGTAATCTCTGCAGAAGGTGTTAAAGTCGATCCAACGAAAATTGAAACTGTCACTAAATGGCCTCGACCTATGAATGTATCTAAAGTTCGTGCTTTTCTGGGTCTGGTTGGTTATTATAGACGATTCGTTGAAGGATTTTCTAAAATATCTTTACCATTAACCCGATTACTCCAAAAAGGAGTCAAATTCAATTGGGGTTCCGAACAAGAATCTAGTTTCGAGGAACTGTAGCATCGATTGGTTACCGTGTCTGTTCTTGTATTACCATCTGGCACCGATGGTTTTCAAGTTTACATTGATGCTTCAAAGAAAGGTCTCAGTTGTGTTCTTATGCAAAACGGTAGAGTGATCGCATATGCATCACGTCAATTAAAGCCTTATGAGGTCAATTATCCTACTCATGATCTTGAATTGGTTGTGGTTATCTTCACACTCAAGATTTGGCGTCATTATTTATACGGTGATACATGTGAAGTTTTCACCGACCACAAGAGCCTTAAATATATATTTACTCAAAAAGAAATAAATATGCGCTAGCGAAGGTGGCTCGAACTTCTAAAGGATTATGATGTTGATATACAGTATCATCTGGATAAGACTAATGTAGTCGCCGACGCCTTAAGTCGTAAAGCCGTGGAACATGTTTCTTCTTTACTTGTTCCTACAAAGTAGGATTTGGAAATTGAACGGTTCGGACTGGAAATCTATCCGAGTTCGCAAATGGAAATTATATCGAATCTAATGGTAGAACCGGCTCTAATTTCTCGGATCAAAGAAGCCCAACAAGAAGACAGTGAATTATGGGCAAACTTCCCGCAAGCACAAGAGAATGTTAGTTCGGAATTCAGGATCGATAATGATCACGTGTTGTGGTTTCGGGATCGTCTTTGTGTTCCGAATAACTCGGAGCTTAAAGATCAGATGCTGACCGAAGCTCATAAATCTATGTTTTATGTTCACCCGGGTACAACAAAAATGTATCGCGACTTACAGAAGCATTACTGGTGGGTTGGAATGAAGCGAGATATCGCCGACTTTGTATCTCGTTGTCTCACTGGTCAACAAGTTAAAAGCGAACATCAACGTCCGGGTAATCTTCTCCAATCGCTGAACATTCCCGTAAGGAAATGGGAACATGTAACTATGGATTTTGTAGTCGGACTACCCCGCACGACCTTGAAACACGATGCAATTTGGGTAGTGGTTAACCGACTGACGAAATCAACTCATTTTCTTCCTATCTGACAAACTTGGTCAATTGATAATTTGATAGAAGTATTCCAACGTGAGATTATACGTCTCCATGGCACTCCTGTATCGATTACCTCCGATCGAGACCCACGCTTTACATCTCGATTTTGGGAAGGTTTACATAAAGCTTGGGGCATACTTTTGAATTTTAGTACAACCTTACATCCGCAAACTGATGGGCAATCTGAACGTACGATTTAAACATTGAAGGATATGCTCCGACCATGTGTGTTGGAATGGCATAGAAGTTGGGATAGTTACTTGTACCTAATAGAGTTCTCCTATAATAATAGCTAGCACTCGAGTTTCGGCATGGCCTCGTATGAAGCTCTTTATGGCCAAAAATGTCGAACACCGACTTGTTGGAATGAAGTTGGAGAACGTATTCTCGAAGGTCCAGAATTGGTACAAGTTACTACCGAGAAGGTCGAAATTGCACGTCAAATGATGAAAGAGGCTCAGGATCGTCAAAAGAGTTACACCGACAAGCGACGACGACCTATCGAGTTCCAACCGGGAGATAAAGTTTTCTTAAAGGTTTCCCCAACTCGTGGCATCAGACGTTTTGGTCTCAAAGGAAAGTTGAGCCCGACATACATTAATCCCTTCGGAATTCTTGAAGGGGTTGGAGTTGTGTCTTATCGATTAACTTTACCCCCGCAATTATCTCACGTACAAAACGTATTCATGTCTCTTCACTCTGAGGGTGAAACTATCATTCCTTACACGTCATTGAATATCCCTTGGAACACATAGAACCTGATCTTTCTTATCACGAGGAACCTGAAGCGATTATTGATCGTGATGAGAGAGGTACACGAAAGAGAGTGATTCCTTTCGTAAAAGTTCTATGGAAAAATCATTCTGAACGTGAGGCGACGTGGGAAACTGAGGAGCACATGGGACGGGAGTACCCCGAGTTCTTTAATCAATATAAGTTTCCTGTCTAAATTCGATTTCGAGGACGAAATCTCTTTTAAGGGGGGGAATAATTGTGAGACCCCGTTTAAAAAAAACGTGTAATTATTCTTACCCGAATTTAACCGTAATTAAAATGACAAATCAAAGATAGTTGAGGGGTTAAAACTGTAATTTAACTTAACTTCTATTAATATTATATATATATATATATATAATGTAAAAAAAACAACAAACATGAAACCAAATCCATAAGTCATCGTCCCTTCCATCTCATATCACACCGCCATTCTCAATTTCATTTTCTCTCTCTAAACTTTCATACTTCTCTCTAAAATTTTCTCTCAATTCTTAAAGTTAATCAAAGAAATAATTACATATTTGGAATCTACGCGACGAACCATTCCTAGAGGTATAAATTTCTTCTTAAGTTATTTAAGTTTGTAAGTTTGGGTAGTTGAAGTTGGTTGGTAGGTTATGAATTCATATTGCAAAGTTATGATTAAATATATGTTTAGAAATGCTTAGGTTTGTCAAAATTACAAAAGGGTAAAGTTTAGAATCAAAATGGTGATATTTGTATTTAGATTTTTAACCGCACACCAAGTGTTCGGTTTAATGTATAAGAGAATAAAAATTCATGATTAAACTTAAGATGATAGCCTTTAAGTTTTATGTTATGCGAGTAATAGTAATTTATGGTTTAAATAGGCAATCGATCGGGTTAAGCTTCGTCGTGAGTCTCGGTCGATCGCGTGATACGTCTCAATTTGGTTAAGGTATGGATTTCATTTCTTTTGAATCGTGGGCAACTATTTGTTGTAGTTGACCCTTCCTAAAGGTGGTTCACCACCTTGTGATTGATCAACCAAACGTGATCAACAAATACGAAATTGTACACACACATACACATTGGTTTTGGTTTTATTGAATCAATTGTTTGAACATTTTGATGTTTTATTAAAATGTGTCTCGTATGAGATTGTTTATGAAAAATGTGAACTATATAGATTATAATTTCTGTGATCGCCATTTGGGTAAGTGGCATATGTTTAGTTTTCATTGATTTTAGAGGAACCCAATAAATGGGCACATTATTTAGGATGCCTTCTATGGCGGCTTTGTTGTCATAGCGTCCTGCAGATGACAGTCCACCAGAGTTAAGCCTATCTGGCTTACGTGAACCCACTCTGGGGGGACTTGGCTAACTTTGTTGGCTCCAGGGCGGATGAATCGATTCTAGAACTTTACCCACAGAATATGTGACCGTGGTTAAATTCACGGGGGACTCGTTGTGTGTGCCCGCATGCCGACCCAGTTCGTGTGGCTGATCACCCCACGAACACGACTGGAATTGACGGACTTTATTTATATTACGTTTTGAAGTTAAAGTGTGAAATGTTCTTGAGATTATTGCTTTTGATTATATTATCAAACGTTTCTCTTGATTTAAATGAACTATGAACTTTAGTCTCAAGAACTTTCTTCGAATCAAATTTTTATGTCTTCTGCTTCGTTATTGATGTTTTCATTATTATTTACGAATTTATATTATAATCCATTCACTGAGCCCTGTGCTCAGCCGTGTTTTTGTTTTCTGACACGGCAGGTTCGAAGTGACGTTTACGGGGACGGGAATTGAGATCGAGCGTGAAATTTTGGAGTTCTTAGACTCACATTATTATATAAATGTTCTAAGTTTATAAACACTTTTTGAAGTGTAAGATTTTGGATTGTAATATATGTTTGGAGTTTATTAGTAACTCTGATTTAGTTGTGTAATTATGTTAAGTCCCGTTCGTGACATCACCCGTTCCGGACCACGGGAACGGGGGATGTTACATTTTTCGTAGCGCTCCATCCATATATATATATATATATATATATATATATATATATATATATATATATATATGTGAAGATGGATACACTCAACGATTATAGATGTTAGCGGAGAATACCAAAATATCGAATATTTCATGGCAGTTAAATGAATGATTACATTTTTGAAGATTTGATAATGATGCCCAAGTATTTGAATACTAAATATGCATGCATCAAGAGTAAAAGGAGAGCGTTTTACATATTTACCTTTAATAAGAATGGAACTCTTGAGCAGCCAAAACATAATCCATCAAAATTCCAACAAAAGTAAAACCAATATATCAAGAACATCAAAAGTAAAACCAGATAAAGAGGAAGAAATTAAGAGATGAATAGTGTGAGAACTTGAGAGGGTGTACATTTTTCATACGGACCTGTAAGTTTTAAAAAAAATGCAAACTTGAATTGTCAGATAGTCACACTCACAAATAGTACCATAAAGTGAATTTCAAAGTAACTATACATGAATATAACAATATTATTTCAACCGATAAAAAGTCACTCAAGGAGGAATAGCATATGGATATGGAGTAACATAGAAAAATTCAAACCATTCCTTGAATAGAATCAAATGATGAATTGGAGAGTTTTTTTAGGGATCTGGAACATCAGATAGAAAAATAAGGATGGGGTTTTAGGTAAATCGATGAACGTGAAATGTACAATGTAATATTGACGATGATTTATATACATTGGAACCAAACAATTTTAAGTTTAGTCTGGCCATGAAGCTTCCTCAATATCTCGAATTCATGAACAACTTTAGGGTATTTGGTATACAAAATAGGGAAGGCATGACTTTGATGACATATATTTCAAGGAATAAATAGAGAAGAAAACGGAAGGGTGAGAATTCAAGAAGATGGGAAGGAGGAATAATAAGTTAGTCATTATGACATTAATTAATTTTATAAATGCAAGATTAAATATAATTTTACCAAATACCCCTGATTCATAGTAGAACTTTCATTTTCTTATATAGGATAGAAAAGTCTTTAACAAATGAATTATTCTTTAAAATAAAAAATTCTAGAAAATACATATGAAGAATGCTACTCTAAGAATGTGACACATCATTACATGTGGTTCTTCTTTTTATATATATAAATGATATATATTTAGTTATTACCAATTACCTTAAATATTTTATATATGTAAATTGATTACTATAATGATTTTTTACATTTAAACTAAAAGTGACAATTATGTACATATTGATCTTTTAATTGTGCCATTTAGTTATATAACAAAAATACATTTTTTTAATGAGAATCACTTGGGTTGTGGCGCACTGGTAAACCTTTTGGGGGATGTAGTGGAAGATCTCATCTACCCAGGGTTCAAATCCAGGTGCTGCCAAAGCCCTTGTGGCCATGGAGGTTCACCTGCGATGACTCCAGGCCATTCATGGTTGCCCGGTGATTAGTCGGTGCGCGTAAACTGGCCCGAAAACCCACGGTTACCAAGAAAAAAGATACATAATGAGTAATGGGTGTTATGTATAATTGTATATATTAATTAATAGTAAAAGTCATTTATGGTACTTAACAAAAAATGTAAATTAAATGTAATTAAATCGACATAGTTGATTGCATCAATACAAATTATAACATAAATTTATTTATTTATAAACATTGTGATGCTAGTAAAAAAAAATTAATAAAAACGAAATAAACTGTTTTAATAAAAAATTTAATTTATAAATATTCTCACCTTACTAATGAAAAAAAATAGACCGACACATTTAATAAAAGTTTTAAAATTTAAGCATTGTTAGTTTACAAAGATTACAAAAAAATTAAATAAAAGTTAATGGTTGCCCGGTGATTAGTCGGTGCGCGTAAGCTGACCCGAAAACCCACGGTTACCAAGAAAAAAGATACATAATGAGTAATGGGTGTTATGTATAATTGTATATATTAATTAATAGTAAACGTCATTTATGGTACTTAACAAAAAATGTAAATTAAATGTAATTAAATTGACATAATTGATTGCATCAATACAAATTATAACATAAATTTATTTATTTATAAACATTGTGATGCTAGTAAAAAAAAATAGAATAAAAACGAAATAAACTGTTTTAATAAAATTTTTAATTTATAAATATTCTCACCTTACTAATGAAAAAAAATAGACCTACACATTTAATAAAAGTTTTAAAATTTAAACATTGTTAGTTTACAAAGATTACAAAAAAAATAAATAAAAGTTAACCAATTTAATAAATGTTCTGATTTATAAGCATTGTTAGCATAACTAAAAAAAATTACAAAACTTAAATAAAAGTTTTCAATTATAAGCATTGTTAACAAAACTCATTGCATTAATTTTTTGTACTTTTCTTTGTAAGATAACAATCAATATATATTAATGTAAATTTTAATTTATATATAAAAAGTAAATAAATATAAGTTTTGATTTATAAACATTGTTAGCTTATTCACTTAATATAAGTTTTCATTTATATTGATTGTTAGGTTAGTAATTCATATTTACTTATAAAATTATAAAATTATGAATTATGTAAGTTTTGATTTATAAACATTGTTAGGTTAGTAAGAAAAAATAAGGTGATTAAATTCAAAATAATTTTTTTTTCAATAAACATATTTGGTTAACTAATATAAATGAAGTAAATAAAAATAAAAATACATTGTTTTATCAAATGTTAAATAGACTTTTTGCTATTTATTAAAAAATTCAATATTAAGAAAATATTAAGTAAAAGCTATAGTGAAAAAGAAAAAAGAAAATAGAAGGTGTGTACTCATTTAATGCATAATTTTATTTAAAAAAAAATTCAAAACTCTAAGAAAATTCTAAAGCCTCCTTGGAGGCCTCTCCTTCACTCTCTCTCCTAGGCCTTCTTTTATATATGTATATTGATTGATTGATTGATTGTTTCATAGTTATATTTAATTAGATAGGCCCAAGCCCATAAGCCCAATATCTTTGTAAGCCTAAGTATATAAAGGTTGTTTTAGATTCATTATCATTTTAGTCTCATAATTTTCAAATCTCTAGTCAATAGGTTTACTTTCTCTGACCAGATATTCTTTCTGTAAATCTAAACCCTTTGATTGAATATTAATCATATGACTAGAGGTTGTGGCTATACAATTGTTATTCATTGATATTATTTACTGTTAATTGCACTGTACTGGGATCTACAATTGGTATCAGAGCAAAGAGACTGAAGGTTTGATCCAAAAAGGTTTGTCTAAAACCCTTTTAATCAAATATTTGCTTAATATCTTCTATCGTGTTTGTCTGATTTCTCGTATTGCTTCTGCTATCTGTTAATCGAACTGCTGAAATTCAATATTTTATCGGTCGATTGTTTGTTGGAAAATCAGTAAGTATATCGGTCTGTGTTCTTAAAATCAAAACTTTATCGGTCAATTTTCTGGAAAATCAGGTTATCTAGTCGGTAAGTTGATTGATTTCTTGGATTTTTTTTGGGTTGAAAAATCGATCTGCGATTTGTTGTTTGATCGATTGAAGTTTCTGGGTCGATCGATTTCAAGTTCTTCGAGTTTATCGGTCTGAATTCATCGAGTTTATCGGGCATTAGTCTTATCTGCTATCGGTTCTGTGCTTATCTGTTCGATATCCTGTCGACCGGCCCTATCGACTGGTACCCTGCTTTACCGGTTCATCCTACTGACCGATACCTAGTCTCGACCGGATCACCTTGGTGACCGGTAAGTTGTTGACCGATATATTGCTTGACCGATATTTGTTCGACCTATACTTGTTCGATCGATAAGTCCTTGACCGATACTCTCTGTCGACCGGTACTCTTGTCGACCGGTACTCTCTGTCGACCGGTACCCTGTTGACCGGTACCCTTTGTTGACCGGACCTTCGTTCGACCGGACCTCTGCTCGACCGGGTCCTTGCTTCAACCGGACCCTTGTTCGACCGGGTCCTTGCTCGACCGGGTCCTTGTCCTATTCTGCTTATTATTATAGATATATTGTTTTTGGATCATCCTGCTTGTCTCACGATCGTTACAGTGCTATTTAAGTTTTAAAGTTTAATATGAATTCAAGAGACGCCTTAGCTATCGGTTCGGATCAAAAACCCCCGGTGCTTTATCGGGGAGAATACCCTCAGTGGCACGATCGCTTCATGAATTTTATCGAAGCGAAATCAAACTACGAGGATATATACAAGTGTCTGTCAGAGGGACCGCAAGAATGGCCAATGAAAGTCATACCTGGAAATCCAGATGAAGGTCAACCAGAACGTCGTGTGCGGAAAACTATCAGTGAGTTTCTCCCTCAAGAAAAGACCATGTATGAGGCTGAAAAGCAAGCAAAGACGTATCTTATACAAAGCCTACCCAACGACATCTATGCTTGCATCGACAGTTACAAGGAGTTTGCGAAGAAAATGTGGGACCATATTGAGAAAATGATGATGGTGAGCCACATAAACAATCATTTGAAGGTGACAAATTGCATCACCCGATATGATGGCTTCAAAGCCAGAAAAGGCGAGACTCTCACAGAAACCTATGAACGGTTCAACATGCTTCTGAATGATCTCCAGAAAGATAAGATTACGAAGACGAACACCGAGAACAACATCAAGTTTATGAACAACCTCCAGCCTGAATGGAAGCCGTTCGTCTCTCATATCCGTCATACTCAGACCTTGTAGAAGCTTTATCTACATGAACTTTATGAAATGCTGCTCCAGGATGAAGAGGAAGTTATGGAGTTGATTGGGAATCAGAAAGCAGATGAAAAACCGATAGTTGATCCGTTAGCACTTGTATCAGATAAAAGAGGAAAATCTGTCAGCCGCTCGTCTGAAAAGGAGCCAGTGCAAAGTGATTCTGAACCCGAAGATCCTGACAGTGATTCGGATCCATAATACACTAAGATGAAAGAAGCGATGTTATTCTTGACTCAAGCATTCCAGAAGAGAAAGTTCTTTAACAAGTCTTCAAACAAGCAAAGATTCTCCACTCGCCGTGATACTAAAGAAAAGTCTGAAGGGAAGAAACGTGTTGAAGAAGGAAGGAAGTCTGAAAAGAGACATGAAGAAAAGCCAAAAGAGGAGCCGATCAAATGCTATAACTGTGGTCGGTTAGGTCATTTTGCCAAGGATTGTCGCAAGCCTGTCGTGCGAAACTCAGATTATTACAGAGCCAAGTTGCTGCTGGCCAAAGAAAAGGAAGCAGGTAAGGCTCTCATGGCTGAAGATGACTACTGGCTGCAAGTATCTGATGAAGAACCTGAGAATGCTGAAGCACACTTGTGTTTCATGGGCAAGCATTCATCACCGTATGACACTGATGATGAAGATCGTAATTCTCCATGTCAGGTATGTGCTCCTTACCAAGAAGCTTTACTTGATCAGATGCAACTCGCTATGCATAAACTAGACTTTTACAAGCTACTCATAAAAGAAAAAGAACAACTCATCTCATCTCTATAAAAACGAGTTTCTTCACAGTCTAAATGTATTGAAAATCAAAGCTTAGAAATTGCTAGCAACCTGTGCATCATTTCAAATTTAAAAGAAGAGTGTGAGTGTTGTTCACAAGAATCACAAGAGCTAAAGACCAAAGTAGATAATCTTACTTATGAGCTTCGTATGTCAGAAAATGAGAAAATTGATATTGTGACTCAAAGCGTGGCTTACAAAAATGAAAACCAAAGATTATCTAATCAATTAAAGGATCTTGAACGAAACTTTATAAACTTGGTCAATCTCATCAAACGCTGAATCTAATTGCACCAAAAGAACCCAAGTATGCGGATACGGGTATCGGTTACGATAACCCCTATTATCTGAAAAAGGCCTTATCCAAAGTTCCTACGTTATATGCGTTCGAATTTTTTGGATTAGACAAGACCTATCCAGAATACAAAATCAATTGGACCAAACCACTTGATGATGAGGAAATGGAAGAGGATAATTTGCGAAGGGAGAACTCTACTAAAATGAAACTTCCTTTTGTTTATGACTCTTTAAATGCGTCTTACAACGAAGAAAAACCTTGTTTCCTATCAAATGACTATTTTAGAAGCTACACTCAAGCTGAAATTGATGCTAAAACAGTTCAAACTGAGGAGGAACCTCTGGACCATAAAGTTTATGTTCCACCTCTGATTTTAGAAAAGAAAATTGTTCAGCTAGAAACGTCATTTGAACAGGAGAGGGACAGTTTTCAAAAGGAAAAACAAGAGCTTTTATCCCAAATTGAGTGCCTCAATTCCAATAAAGAGGAAACTGTCTCAGATAAGGAAAAAGAATACTTTCAAACAGAAATAAAGAAGTTAAATTCACAACTGGCTGCTTTGGCAGCAGATCGTTTGAAAGAGCAACTTCACAAGGGTGAGCCTCAAGCTAAGCCTACAATTATCCAAAGTGAGAAAACTCATCCGTCTGAAAATTGTTATCCTGCCTCCGACACATCTTCCTGTAAAGCCTTTTTGGGTGACTCGTCACCAAATCTTTCAAATAAAGGAAAAGAGCCTCAAGTTTTAGAAACGGATCATTGTTCTGATTTTACACATGCTTCCGCCTATGATCCGCTTCAAACATATTCTTCTGATGTCCTAAATTCGTCAAGTGATAAGGCTCCTTCTGATGAGGAAATGGAATTTTCAGCATTCTTGAATTCTGAGGTGTGCCTAGATAGTCAGTTAGACCAATTTGATTTTAATCCGCCTTTACCAAGTCACGTTGACTTTATACATTCTACTTGTGAGCCTCCGGTACAATTTTATAAGGGTGAATGTTCCACATCCGCCTCACAAAAACCTTCTGTGAATAATTCTTCAAAATCTAAATCTAAAAAGCGTTCACAAAAGTAGAACAAGACCGGTCGCTCTAAAAAGAAACAATCTTCAAATTTCAAATCTTCTGACTATGGGTTTAACGGCATTTCAGATACTTTTGGTCGACGCAAAGAGGTCAAATATGCGTGGGTAGCTAAGAAGTCTAAGGAAAGCATGGCGACGCCAGAATTAGTTAATCCAATTTTAAAGTCTAGGAAAAACAATAATATTCATGATGTTTTTAATTCTAAACCTTTGGTTGAATGTAATGGATTTTTACCTTTAAAAGTTTATTCAATTCCGCAATTACTTCAACTGTCCAATTCTTCTTCTAAGTTTGATGTTTACCGTCATAGAAAAAGACCCAAATCTAAACGGGCATCCCAGCCGGGTGTTAAGTCTAACCCCAAAGGACCCATTTATGAATGGGTACCTAAAAAGAAATAATTTGTTTTGTAGGACGGTCATCTGTGGTATTTAGATTCAGGCTGCTCCAAGCACACGACCGGAAGAAGGGAGCTTCTCACAAACTTCACCGAGAAGTTTTGTGGAAATGTTCGTTTTGGGAATGACCACTATTCTCCTATTATGGGTTATGGTGATATCGTTAAGGAGAATCTCACGATCAAGAAAGTGTCCTATGTCGAAGGTCTTGGTCACAACTTGTTCAGCATCGGTCAATTCTGCGATAAGAATCTAGAGGTCACATTCAAATCAAAAAGGTGCAGCGTTCGGAGTGAAGATGGCAAAGAAATTCTTGCTGGAACGCGTCGCACAAATCTCTACACGATTGATCTCTCGTCTCTGAAAGCAGATAAGGAAGTTTGTTTTATGTCCAAAGCCTCAGCTGAACAAAACTGGTTATGGCATCGTAGACTCTCACACCTGAACTTCAAGACTATCAATAAGTTGGTGCTCGGTGGACACGTGAAGGGAATGCCGGATCTTAAGTTTGAAAAAGATCACCTGTGTGCCGCCTGTGAAATGGGCAAGATGAAGAAGGCTTCTCACAAGCCTAAAGCCGTTCCAAGTACTTCTCGGTCCCTTGAACTCATCCATATGGATTTATGTGGACCGATGCGCATTCAGAGTATCAATCACAAGAAGTATGTCCTAGTGATGGTTGATGACTTTTCTCGCTATACGTGGGTTAGATTCCTTTTTAAAGAGGATGAAACCCCTGAACTGATAATCACTCTCCTGAAGAGTGTTCAAGTCAGTCTCAACCAATCAGTTCAGACAATTCGGACGGATAACATCACTGAGTTCAAGAATCAAGTGCTCACAGGTTACCTGACTTCAGTGGGCATCTCCCATACCTTCTCAGCTTCTCGTACTCCTCAGCAAAACGGGGTAGTTGAGTGTCGGAATCGAACTCTAGTTGAAGTCGCGCGCACAATGTTATCTCAGTCCAAGCTCCCGCTTTATCTATGGGCAGAAGCAGTTGCTACCGCTTGCTACACTCAAAACCGTACTATCATCAACAAGCGGTTCAACAAGACTCCATACGAGATCATCAACAAACGCATCCCGAATATCAACTACTTCCATGCATTCGGATGCACGTTCTTCGTACTGAACGATAAGGACGATCTCTGTAAATTCAGCCCAAAAGCGTACGAAGGAGTGTTCATCGGATATTCTCAGCAAGCCAAAGCCTACCGAGTCTACAAAAAACGGACAAAGACCGTCGTCGAGAGTGTAAACTTGACTTTTGACGAGGCCGCTGATATGGCTTCTGAACACCTCAGTTCAGAACCCGCTTTAACTGGTGTGTTAACTTCTGGACAATTACATTCAGGAGCTACACAATCTCCAGTAGATCCAAATCAAGCGTCTACGTCAAGAGCACATATTTCTGATTTGGATTTACTTTTTGAACATTTCTATGATGACTTATTCAATACTATGCCTAATGTTATATCTTCTAACAGGAATGATGCTCAAGTACCGGAAGTGACACAAGTCACTGGACCATCCGACTCAGGTGACCCTACCTCGCCTGATGTTTCCCCCGCTACTGTCTGCGCATCAGCGTCACCAAGCTCGAGTGAACCCCCTCTGATCAACCAAGTTCCTACTGAAGCACCGGCACATGTAGGACCTCCTGAACCGACCCCTGTTGAAGGTGCTCCCGAAGTTTCTTTTCCAGCAATCCCGGATCCTGTCTTAGATGCATCACCAGCTGAGTCGTCCTCTGCTACACACTCGACTCCAACTAAGGAGCTTCCACCTCACAAGCCGTCATCACTTGAAGCAGTTCAGGGTTTACCCCCCGATGGTTATGTGGAGTCCGATACTTCTCAACAGACATATCAACCTCTTCCACACGCCACCAAGTGGACTCGAGCTCACCCCCTTCATCAGATCATCGGTGATCCCAAGACACCTGTTCAGACTCGATCCACCACCGCGAATGACTGCTTATTTTCTTCGTTCCTCAGCCGTATCGAACCTTCCACCGTCTCCGAAGCGTTAAATGATCCAGACTGGGTGATCGCTATGCAAGAGGAACTCAATCAATTTGAGAGCCTCAAAGTGTGGCGCCTTGTTCCCCGACCAAAGAATAAGACGGTGATTGGGACGAAGTGGATATTCAAGAACAAGAAGGACGAAAATGCAATAATAGTCCGGAATAAAGAGCGTCTGGTTGCTAAAGGATATCGCCAGCAAGAAGGTATAGATTACGATGAGACGTTCGCACCGGTTGCCCGAATTGAAGCGATTCGCATGTTCCTTGCCTACGCCGCTCACAAGAATTTCATTGTCTTCCAAATGGATGTGAAATCCGCATTTTTGAATGGCGTCCTCAAGGAAGAAGTTTATGTCTTGCAACCCGAAGGCTTCGTGAGTCCTGACAATCCTAATTATGTCTACTTTCTTGACAAGGCCTTATACAGTCTTAAGCAAGCGCCGCGAGCCTGGTATGATGCTCTCTCATCCTTCTTAGTTAAATTTGGTTTCTCTAAAGGTAAGATCGACACTACTCTATTTATTAAAAGAGAAAAGCGCGATATTATTCTTGTACAGATTTATGTCGATGATATAATCTTTGGCTCCACAAACCCCAAGTACTGTCAGAACTTCTCAGCTCTCATGAGTAAACATTTTCAAATGAGCATGATGGGGAAAATGAATTTTTTCCTAGGTCTTCAAGTTAAACAATTAGCAACAGGAATTTTCATTAATCAATCTAAGTACATCTCGTATATTCTTCGGAAATACCAGATGGAAAATTCTTCACCTATGAAAACCCCCATGTCTACTAGTACAAAGCTACACTCCGATCCTGACGGAAAGGATGTAAATGCTAAAACTTATAGAGGTATGATAGGTTCTCTGATGTACTTGACGGCTAACCGGCTAGACATTATGTTCTCGACGTTCTTGTGTGCAAGATTTCAGTCGAAACCTAAAGAGTCTCACTTAGCTGGAGTTAAACGTATTTTTCGTTACTTAAAAGGTACTGCTGATCTTGGTTTGTGGTACCCGAAAGAGACAGGTTTTGAATTGACAGCCTATTCCGACGCTGACCATGCCGGAAATATGTTGGACCGGAAAAGCACGTCGGGACATGTCCAGTTCTTGGGAGATCGTTTTGTCAGCGGGGCTTCGAAGAAGCAAAACTGCGTGTCCACCTCGACCGCCGAGGCCGTATATGTAGCGGCCGCCAGTTGCTACTCGCAAGTAATTTGGATGCGCACCCAGATGAAAGACTATGGCTTTCACTACTCGAAGATTCCCATCTACTGTGACTCGAAGAGCGCCATTGCCATATCCAGCAATCCCGTCCAACACACGAAGACGAAGCACATTGATGTGCGCTACCATTTCATCAAAGACCATGTGGAAAGAGGTATCATCGAACTCTACTTTGTTAATACAGAGCATCAATTAGCAGACCTGTTTACTAAAGCCTTGGACGAAAAACGTTTCAATTATCTTGTGTCCAAGCTAGGTATGCTAAATCTGAAAGTTTGATCCCCTCACAGACCTGTCCGAGTCTTATTCAATAACGAATGACTGTGACTTAATACCCCAGTGACTTGTCTCTGGATGTTCATAGCCACACTCATTGGTTCTTGCATTTTACTCGTTAAGTTCTGTGCCAATTTCAAGGGGGAGCGGCATTCGACTCTGTGCGTAAGTGATTCCTATTTTGAGGGGGAGCCGGATCATGTTTTCCTCGATCCTTAGGTGTCGTTTATTTTTTTTAGGTTTACATTTTTTTTTCTTTTCCTTAGGATTATTTTTTTGCTCTCTCTTAGTTTTGATCTTCCGTTTTTTTTTTAGTTTTTGTTAGGATAGTTTTTTTTTAATTTATTTGCTTATTTTTTTTCTTATTTAATAAATAAAAATAAAAATATATCTTATTTTGTTTTTAAGTTTGGACCGGCCCAAAAGGAATACCGATCCATAATCGGTTCTCGGCCCAACTCGGCTCCGGCCCAATCGTCCTTGGCCCTTCCCCGGCTTCGGCCCAAACTGGCCCAAAATGGTTCACGACCGGGTTGTTTAAAACCCCGGGACTCTTCGTTTCCCTCTTTCATTCTCTCATCTCGATCTCTCACATCTCTCTCAGTCTCTAAATCGCTCTCGACCGGCATTTGTTTCCTCGACAGCAGTCGATCGATCGATCTAACTCTCTCTCTCGTTTTCGATCGAACACAGGTTTATCTTCCTCACTCTCTTATCTCTCTCGCCAATCCCCGGTCGGTGTTAAACCCTAATCCGGTTGACGCTAATCGCCACCCCCCGGTCCCGTCGTCGGTGCCCCTAATCGCCCTACGGCCGCCGTGGTTCAGATCGACACTAAGTCGACTAAAGGGTGTGTCAATCAATTGTGGTTGGGTTTGTATTGAATCGATTGCATTCAGGGGATGTAATCACCGGTCGACTTATGTCGACACCGGTCGATTGAGTTTAATACCGGTCGAGTTGAATTTCATTTGTTTTCGGTTGATTGGTGTCTCTCAAATCGTTAAAATAGTTCTAGTTAGACTGGGATTGTGCTAGATATTGGATTATTGATCTGGGTTCTTTTTTGAATAGATAACATCGATTATTCTGTTGTGTTGAATCTGTTTTCTGTGGAGTAAATACCGGTCGACCGGGGTAATACCGGTCGATTAGGTTGATACCGGTCGATTGGTTGATACCGGTCGATTGGTTGATACCGGTCATTTCCTTACCGGTCCATACACCATACCTGTCTGTCTTCGACCCCGGTCGTTCCTTTTATTGGTCAATACATATACCGGTCGGTGACCTATACCGGTCGGTGACCTACCGGTCGATTTCTTTACCCCGGTCCATGCTTGATACCGGTCGGTTTTGGTCTTTCTGTTTCAAACTATTTATGGGTGGATTTTGTTTTGCATATATGCTTCCTTGTTCTAATTGTTGAGTATGTGCTACGTGCGAGAGTTGGGTTCTCAGAAACTTCACTGGTTGAATTAATCTATGAGAAACCTGGATATCGACCCTAGTTTATGGATTAGGGTTGGTATTGCTAAACAACCTGGAGTTTGTATGGTCCTGGTTTTAAACCATTACCATTTAACTCCAAAGTTATCCTATTTAAAATGTACCTAAGGACTAACTGTTATACCTTAACAGGTACAATGGCGCAAAATCCGAATCTGGCTATTGACCCAATAGCCGATGCCGAACTGATTCCCGAGGATCAGTTCCTTTCACTCACACCCAACAACTTCCATCTCGACGTCACCCAACCTGCTATACAATATCAGGTGGTAATCGAGATACTCATCCGACATCCTCTCTCATACGCCCTTATAGAGACAGCTGAAGTCCTAATCATATACCTACAGCAGTTCTGGCGTTCCCTAACTCCTCTGGAGGCCGACGATGTTTTTCAGTTGGAAGGTCGAATTGACCACACGCCGGTACTGCTCACCCGAGATGTCTTTCGACAGTTTCTCAATCTGCTGACCGCCGCGTCATTTCCAGGGAGAGACAACTATGACCGGATCGTACCGGATGCCACTCTCTGCTCCGACATCCTGTCCCTAGGCTACGGAGCGAATCTACGCCTCCCTTCCGGGTTCAACCGAAAGCACCTCACTACTATATGGTACACGCTATTCACGTACCTAAATCGGTGCCTTTCAGCTATCATGAAAGGCATCGAACAAACGAGTATCAACATCCTTCGCATATTTCATGCCGTGGCATTCCATCGCCATGCCGACTACGCCGACTTTATTTGGTGCAAGCTAGTGCACAAGTTACGAGCCAATGCTACAAAAAGACAGAACTTTATACCGTTCATGAGATTTCTCCAGCTTGTTATCCACAGCTTCATGGACCTCTACCCTGACATTGCGCGCCGATCTTCGCACCCGACCTGTCCACAAAACCCGACTCACAAAATACCGACTCGTCCTGATCCTGAAGGTCTAGTCGCTATAGTCATTCCAGAAGTGTTGCTGGACTACGCTCGTCCTACGGCGCTGAGTGTTATAGCATATAGGCACACACACAACCTCGCCCCTATGGTCCGTCCAGAACCGGAAGGACCTGCCCAGGGAGCAAGACCTGAGAGGCGTGAGGGTCCACGTCCATGTACGAGAGGCGGTAGTGTCCAGACAGCTGGGGCTTCCGGACAGGGTGTGATGAGAGAAAATATAGTGAGGGGAACTGGAGTGGGCAACACCATTCGACGAAGCCAAGCCAGTACTTCCCGACGATCACCGACACCGCCACGGATAGCCTCCCCGACGGTGGAAGAGGACACCGCTACTGAAACCGCTCAAGTTCAATCCTCTTCTGCCACCGAATCTTAACAGGTAACAACTGCTGAAACCGCTAACGTATCTGAAGAGGAAACAACTGCTGAAACCGCTACTGAGTCTGAGGAGGCAGCTGACCAATCTAGCAGTCAGTCGGAACCCGCCACCAATGCATCGGAGTCAAATGATGAGTCTTCTGACTCTGATGATGATGATGATGAACCCTCATCTGGAGAGACAAGGAGAGCGGAGGGAGTTATAGACGAAGATGATATTGCAGTGATCAGATAGAGGGAAAGAAAGAGAAAATTTGATATTGAACGAACACGAGTGATGGGGCAACCATCAATGGTTGTACCCCCTAGCCAAATCCAGCCAGGTAGCCACATCTGCTACCGAGTCTCATGTGTTGAGACAGGGTATTGAAGAAGACGTCGTGGACCTAGCGACGCAAATGCACACCCCCCATCCACTCTGCCATCTCTCAACAGATGGTGGTTTCAAGTTCACACGGGGATTTAGCACATACGCTACCGGTCTCTCGCTTGGAGAGTTCCGGTATTGAAACAAGAGAACAACAACCCCCGTTCTCGACTTCTTCGGGTGCACTCAGTCTAGAGCCATTTGATGTCATCTATCCTATTCCTAGGACACAAATACCTTTTTCGGCTACTGCTGGAGGCCTTAGTGGCCCAACCGGAACACCTATAGTAATTCCGACTTCGGTTGGTTTACGAGGATTAGGTGGAAGTCCTACCACAGCTATCCTCATGCCAGCTGAACGTAGGCGGTTCGACTTCTACAGTCGTAACCAGAATTGGAAGTCTAAGTGACTCAGGTGTTACTCACCCTGAGTTCGTCTCAAGGGAATTCATGGACGACGCCCTAAAGGCTGTCCACACCGTTATGCGTTCCGAACTGAGGGAGGAGGTAGACGCGCTGAAAAGACTAATCAAAGGCAAAGGTCCAGCGACCGAGCCTGCACCGTTACCTCCTACACCACATCCCTCTGCTGCTGATTTATCTATCGATGAACTGAAATCCGTACTCCTTGCCAAACTCCTTGCCCAAATTTCATATAGAACCTACCCAGGATGCCGATCTCCTATCACTCTTACGTGCCTAAGCATCCACACCTACCCCACCACCTCAACCCACTGTATCTCTAGAAGCCTTCCAGCAACAACAAGCCATGCTTCAGTCTTTGTAGCAAACCGTGGTTGTATTGACTGAACGCCTATCATCCGTGGAAGACACCTGCCGAAGCCAGGCAGAGAGGCTCAAGCGCCAACATGATGATCAGGATGATCCTGATCACCATGAGGGGGAGAAGCGCCGACGTCTATCCGAGCCAGAGACACAGATAGTGGAATCAGTACAGGTGGAGACAGAAAGGGCTTCGGGTTCTGGTACGCAACCAGAAGGGCAAGAACAGGAAAGGGAACAGGGTATGGATTTGGTCCTTTACGAAACTCCAACGGTTGAAAAGCCTGAGGAAATAGATTAAGGTTCACCGATAGTTCTTGAAGACTGGGCGTTGATTGTCGATCTGTATGATATTTCTGACCCGACAGAAGAATATGCCAACACTGAAAGAGCGCTGGTAGTCATGCAAGCCGAAATTGATGAGATTCTTCATCCAGATTATCATCCAGATGTTCAACCTTCTATCGCGGTACCGCTTTTGACCTATCCTGCTGATCACCCTGATCTTCATCAGTCAGATATTCCCGTTAGATCTCCTCCAGATTCACCAGTTACGAGAACAGAATGTACTCCGCCAGTTCGTCCGTCCAAGTGGGAAAGAGTCAGAATCAAAGTTCCATTTATGGAAGAAAGCCAGAAGAAAATCTTTGCCCACTGGATTCGTAAATATGATGAAGTCGTGCTTCATGGTCTACAGTCGATAAAAAGCCAGGAAAAGCAGCATGAGATCATTTTTGTTTATAATTACTTTCAAGACAAGTACACCAAGACAAAGCTCAGAATTACATCAGTCGATCGGATTCAATCTAGTTTCTTCATGGATGTGAAGTATTCAGATTTCATGGTAACTAGAGAAGATGGTCAGAAGTATTATTTTTCTGAAGCTGATTTTCCGCGTCTTGAACCTAGAGATCTGATGTTCCTGCTTAGAGATTTAAAGACCAGAACTAACAGACCAGGGGAAGTTGTCGATGCACTCGAGACAATCAAGATATATATGAAGTGTGCGATGAAGCTTGCCTCAGTGGAAAATTTTCAGATCAGGTTAGAAAGCGACCAGCCGAAGATTAACTTGCTTAAGCCTGATTTGAAGATTCCTTCTGAAGCCCAGAATGTACCAGCGTTTACTTTTATAAAGCTTCCAGAGTTCGGCATGACTCACGTAAACAACAAAGGTGTTATGCGTTTCATTCGATTCAGTCAGATTGCCAGATTCTGCGACGGTACGTTGATGTTGCTGAAAGACAAGTTGAAGCGTGCAATTGATCACGATGAAAAAGGGGTTCAACCTTTGGATCCTAAATACAAGCCAATTGTTCTTGAAGCACTGGTGTAATTGAAGAGCGGCTGGAGTACATAACGCAAATGAGATACTTCGAGATCATTTTTGGTTTTCGAATGATATATGTTCCAAACTGCCGCGATTATCAACTTCTATTTAAAGGGGAAGATTGTTAGGGTGATTTGAATGTTAAATAGAAGTTCAGGGTTTATTCTGTAATTGTTTCATAGTTTTATTTAATTAGATGGGCCCAAGCCCATAAGCCCAATATCTTTGTAAGCCTAAGTATATAAAGGCTGGTTTAGATTCATTATCATTTTAGTCTCATAATTTTCAGATCTCTAGTCAATAGGTTTACTTTATCTGACCAGATATTCTTTCTGTAAATCTAAACCCTTTGATTGAATATTAATCATATGACTAGAGGTTGTGGCTATACAATTGTTATTCATTGATATTATTTACTGTTGATTGCACTGTACTGGGATCTACACTTAGCAATTTTATTTAATTGTAACTAAAAAAGTGAGATATACTATTTTGATTGTTAAAAAATATAGGCAATAATAGTTAAGTAAAATCAAAAAATAAAAAATAAATTGAAAAGTTTCTCATTAATAGGTCAATATAATTAAAAAAAAATCAAAACTCTAAGAAATAGATAAATGGTCATGGAGGCCTCTCATTCACTCTCTCTCATATGTCTTCTTTTTTATATATATATATATTGACTGTTAGCTTACTATTATTTTTAGATAATGTAAAAGAGAAGAAAAAAACTCAATAATAATATATGTTTGAATAATAATGATAAATAAATAAAACTTAACAATTTTATTTAATTAGAACTAAAATGTGAGATATACTATTTTGATTGGTAGAAAAAAAAGGTAATACTAGTTTAGTAAAATAAAAAATCGAAAATAAATTGAAAAGTTTCTCATTTAATAGGTCAATATAATTAAAAAAAAATCAAAACTCTAAGAAAATAGATAAATGGCTATGCAGGTCTCTCATTCACTATCTCTCATATGCCTTCTTATATATATATATATATATATATATATATATATATATATTGATTGATGTTAGCTTACTATTATTTTTAGATAATATAAAAAGAAGAAAAAACTCAATAATAATATATGTTTGAATAATAATAATAATAATAGTAATAATAATAAATAAATAAAACTTAACAATTTTATTTAAATGTAACTAAAAATGTGAGATATATACTATTTTGATTGGTAGACAATATAGGCAATAATAGTTAAGTAAAATAAAAAATCAAAAAGAAATTGAAAAGTTTCTCATTTAATAAGTCAATATAATTAAAAAAAATCAAAACTATAAGAAAATAGATAAATGGCCATGGAGACCCCTCTCTCCTATGTCTTCTTATATATATATATATATATATATATATATATATAGATATATAGATGATGTGAGGGTTCAAAATACAAAGTGCATTGCTCAAATGGAAATCGGGTAGGTCACTAGAGTGCCAAAATGGAAAAATCTACCCAAAACTTGATCGGATGATCTAAATGGTGATGTAAAGGTTGGAACACCTTTGAATAAGTAAATATGAAGTGCTAGAAGTGACGGAAGTCGAAAAGGTCGCGTAGATTGTATTTTATGCAAGTTTTACAAAACACGTTATTTCGGTAAACTACACGCACAAAACTCAAACGAGAGGTGTTTGATGAGATATTAAGCTTTGGAACTAAGTTTTGGACCTATTAGGAGTTGTTGGAAGTGTCGGGAAACTTTTACGGGATTCCGAGCTTAAAATAAAAAAAATGACGAAATTGCAAAGGAAAGCATAACATCCACAAATATGAAAAACTGCTTTTATTGGTAGATCTTTTCTGAAATATTTTTGTTGGAAGTTGTTCGTTATCTCGTTACGAACGTGTAGGCGAAAACCTCATCGAAAACGGAGTTCCGAGCGAAAAGTTATGATGGAATTTGGGTGAAATAAGCTTAATGCATGTGTAAGATAAGTGTAGAAATCATGAAATGATGCTTGGATTATGATTATATTTTAGTTAATTCATTGATTCCATGGTTGATTTGCAAGAAGATGGAAGGAAAAAGTGAGTTTTCACTAAGAACACAAGTTGACTTTTTCCTATACAAAGTTGGATTTTGATGAAATTGGTAGGAATGGATAAATGAACCATGGTTTCTTGTTGATTTTACCTTGATGATGATAAGTTTAAGTTAACATCTGAATTTGGTTAGGATTGGAATGGAATTGGATACTTAATTGCACAAAAGTGTGATTTTTTTTCGAGTTTGAAATCATGTTACAACACTGTTTTAGAAAAGTCGTATAAAATCATAGAAAAATCATAAAAATATGAGGTCAGTGGCATTTGAAAGCTAGGATTGTTTACCTTGTTTTGTATTCAGACATCGAAATCTAATTCCAACTTTAAGGTGGGTAAAAAGTGTCATTTATTCTGTGCTGTAAAGCTGAATTTTGACAGCCTTGTGCTGTTGTGTTGTAAAATTCGTAGAAAATTGTAGAAAAATCCTAAAACTCTGTATAAATATACTGGAAAGTTAGGATAAAGGGTTACAATCCATCTTTATAAGTAATTTGATGATTTGGAGTTTAAGATGGGCAAAACAGGTCTGCAAGTAGGTGTTGTATAGTAAAAACAAAGTAGAATGCTTGAATTAAAAAGGGTTAAGTTTGTGTTATTATTGTGCATTTCTAATGGGACTCTATATATGAACTTCAGGTGTAATTTAAGCATAATTTAAGGTCTTGGAAGTGATTTCCAACCATTGAACAGAAGTTGGGATTCAACCTTTCGGTTTGGCTTTCGGTTTGGTTAACCGAATTCAATTAACAACACTGTGAGTTTATGTGGACATATGCGTTACTTTGTGGTTATACATGCTTATGTGCTTTATTGTTCATCCATGAATCATTCTAGATCTTGGATATCCTCTTGAATTGTCATATTGCTTGTATTGATCTTGTGATGCGTTTTGGGCGCCGATTATCGATATTCCATGGAGTCCGATGAGACAATCGGAGGGGCTGCCGTACTCACTGCCCAGTGGGAGTCAGGGGGTGAGTATAGGACTTTGGCACAATCCGGGAGATAAAGGACGGATTTGGTGTCAAGTCTTATGTTTATGTAAAAGTTAATTGGCATGGAACTTACATGATCTCGAAAAATAATGTTGGTTTCATTGATGTTTTTTTTGTGATTCCCTCGTTGAAAGTGCGTTTTATGTATATGATTTCATATGGTATAACTAAGTTGTTTCATTGTTGTTATGTAAATTTGTTTTCGAGCCCTTCTTCATTTCCTAGTATGTACGCTTGTGTACTACATTGTAACCACATATTTCCACATGAATTCATTAAGCTTTATAGCTTACCTTTTTGTGGTTATTAACTTTTCAGGGCAAGTCGACAAAGGTAAGAACAAGGTCGGTTGATCGGTAGGGAGTGAAGCGTGAAGCTTACTTTTGGTTTAGGTACTTATATATTAAACTTTTGGGATTGTATATAGTTAGAACATTTCCGGGTAGATATGTCCCCGATGGTTATGTTATGGTTTGTTATGTAATTATTAAGCCTTAAATTATGTATTTTGGGTTGTATATTGTTATCCCGTAATCTGAGGTTTTTGAAACTAAATTAATTTAACGGTGATTCGGTAAGTGTTTGTTATGTAACCTGGGTGTTACACACACACACACACACATATATATATATATATATATATATATTGATGTTAGTTTACTATTATTTTTAGATAATATATGTTTGAATAATAATAATAAAAAATAAATAAATAAATAAAACTTAACAATTTTATTTAATTGTAACTAAAGATGTGAGATATATTATTTTGATTGATAGAAAATATAGGTAATACTAGTTAAGTAAAATAAAAAATCAAAATAAATTGAAAAGTTTCTCATTTAATAGATCAATATAATTAAGAAAAAAAATCAAAACTCTAAGAAAATAGATAAATGGCCATGGAGGCCTCTCATTCACTCTCTCTACTATGCCTTCTTTTATATATATACACTAGGTAATAACACCGCGCTTACGCGGTGAATTATAAATATTTTATAAGACTATGAACAAAATATGTATAAAAAAATATGGATTATGCATAACACAATTCTTCTTATACACCTTCTGAGGTTTTTGAAACTAAATTAATTTAACGGTGATTCGGTAAGTGTTTGTTATGTAACCGTGGTGTTACAAATATGGTATCAGAGCAGTAGTTTAAGTGATCTAGGTATCTATAACGGTATCTAGACTTAAACTAGGCGTTGATGTTATATAGTAACTAAGCGATGATTGATACGGGATATGGATCATTAGGAGAGACCCAAGTTGGGTAAGGGACCATAAATAGGATGTTGTTTAATGCTTTATATGTTTTGATACTCTTCATATGTGTACATCTTTTTAGGACGATGTCTGATGGTGATGCTGCTAGCCACACTCCATCAAACCCCGATGTCAGAGAAAATGATCCCGACCTTAACGTGAATGAGGATGATACACCCTTGTCTCCCCGTGGTGAACGATTAATGAAACGACTCACGACATTTGTTCAACAAACTTTTGAACAATATAAGCATGATACAGGAAAGGGTAAAGAGAAAGAGATGGGTGATCCCTCAAACCCCAAATCTGAACGGGTCTCGTTTAAAAGCTTTCGTAGTAGTGGCGCTACAGATTTCACCGGACTGTCTGATCCGGTAACCGCAGTTCAATGGATCCAAAACACCGAAAAGGTGTTCCGAATTTCCCGAGTGTTGAATGAAGATAAAGTGAATTATGCCAGTGCAATGTTAACAGAGCGTGCACTCACATGGTGGGATGCAACTTTTGAATCCCTTACTGAAAAGAAACGTGAAAGCTTGACTTGGGAGTCTTTCAAGACTCATTTCTTTGAGCAATTCTGCTCGATCGACTTGCAACAGAGGCTTGAGAAAGAATTCTTGGAACTCAAACAAGGGAACATGTCTATAACTGAGTATGAGACTCAATTTAATCGAAAGGCACGTTTTGCCTTACGATTTTTATCTTCCGAACATGAACGAATAAAGCATTTTGTCGATGGTTTGAGACGAGAAATCCGGGAGTTTGTTGCTAACCACGACATTCCAAGTTTCAATAAAGCTGTGGAGTACGCTCGTCGCTATGAACATGATTTAACTATACTTGATGAACCAAATTTCCAGTTGAAACGACAATGAAATGAAAGAACGTTCTCGTTACCGACCCACAATTCTTCACCCCAAGACGAGCACAGACTCAAACCACTTCGTGTGCTCCTTCACAGGCTTATACACTCCAGGTATAAATCGTAAATATTATAGTTAAATAATATGAACTGTTGAACTTAACATAACTTTATTGCAGTCGAATGCGCCACAAAATTGTCAGAAATGTGGTAAGCTTCATTCGGGACGATGTAACGCTGAACCGAAGACTCTTAGATGCTTTTGTTGTGGCAATGTGGGCCATATCCGTACTGGATGTCTGCGTCGGGAGGACGCATGTTATTCGTATGGAGTATTGGGGCACAAACAGAGAAATTGCCCTCGAGTCAAACGAGAAGAAAGTAAAGCAGCAATTCAGCGACCGACGACAACCGGGTCTTCCGTTCAAAAGGAGGAGGTACCCAAAGCACGAGCTCAAGCTTTCCAGATTACCGTAGAGGAAGCTCACAATGAACCGGACGTTGTTATTGGTATTTTTCTTGTGAATTCCTGACCTGCGCGTATTTTATTTGATTATGGAGCAACTAACTCCTTCGTATCGCATTATTATACTCGTTTCTGGATTCTGTGCCTTATATGCTTGATAAACCATTCACTGTCGATACGGCTAACGGGGGTGTTCTAGTTGCCGATAAAGTATATAAAGATTGTGTGTTAATTCTTGACGACTATGAGTTCTCAATAGATCTGATCCCGATGAATATTCATGGCTTTGATATTGTTATTGGGATGGATTGGTTAACTAGAAACCGCGTTGACATCATATGCTCTCACCGAATGATTCGAATACCGAAGGACGACAGAGATTACCTATATGTATACGGTGAACGACGTGTAGGAGATGTAAAGGTAATCTATATGCTCAAGGCCCGACGATATCTAACGAAAGGATATTCCTCTTTTATGGCCTATGTTTTAGATTCATCCAAAGAGGAGAAGAAGACGGTGAAGGATGTGCCAATCGTATGTGAGTTTTCATATGTATATCCCGATGACTTGCCAGGGTTGCCACCGGACAAACAAGTAGAGTTTCGGATTGATTTAGTACCCGGTGCCGCTCCTATCGCTAAGACACCCTATCGTCTTGCACAGGTGGAAATGAAAGAAATGATGAGCCAAATACAAGAGTTGTTGGACAAGGGATTCATTCGACCAAGCACTTCACTCTGGGGTGCTCCGGTATTGTTCGTAAAGAAGAAAGATGGTTCCTTCCAAATGTGTATTGATTACCGGGATCTGACTAAGGTAACCATCAAGAATAAATACCCTCTTCCACGAATTGATGATCTATTTGATCAATTACATGGTGCAAGTTATTTTTCCAAGATTGATTTAAGATCAGGATATCATCAACTTAAGGTACGTGAGCAGGATGTGCCTAAGACATCTTTTCGCACACGGTATAGACATTATGAATTCCTTGTCATGCCGTTTGGACTTACGAATGCACCTGCAACATTCATGGATTTAATGAATCGAGTGTGTCGCCCGATGCTTGATAAATCTGTTATTGTCTTTATTGACGATATCTTGGTATATTCTAAGACCGAGGCCGATCATGCCGTGCACCTTAGAGAAATGTTGGAGTTGCTGAGAAATGAACGATTATATGCCAAGTTCTCGAAATGTGAATTCTAGCTCCATCAGGTACAATTCTTGGGGCATACGATATCTTGCGATGGTGTTTCCGTGGATCCATCGAAGATCGAGGCAATACAGAAATGGGAACAACCTAAGAATGCCTCAGAAGTACGTAGTTTTCTCGGTTTGGCGGGTTACTATCGACGATTTATACGAGATTTCTCGAAAATCACCGTACGCCTCACTTTTCTCACCCGTAAGGATGTGAAATTTGTTTGGAACGAGGACCAGGAAAACGCATTCCAGACTTTGAAGGACTGTTTGACGCACGCACCGGTACTTTCCTTACCTGAAGGCAGCGATGATTTCATAGTATACAGTGACGCGTCAAAGCTAGGATTGGGTTGTGTATTGATGCAACGGGGTAAGGTAATCGCATATGCTTCGCGACAGCTAAAAGAATATGAGAAAAACTACGCAACCCATGATCTTGAGCTAGCAACGATTGTCTTTGCTTTGAAACTTTGGCGTCATTATCTGTATGGCACGAAATGCCAATTGTACACTGATCACAAGAGTTTGAAATATCTTTTTGACCAACAAACCTTGAATATGCGTCAACAATGGGCCATGGAGTTGATTAAAGATTACGACTGTGAGATACTCTACCATCCGTGTAAAGCCAACGTAGTGGCAGATGCGTTAAGTAGGAAGGCGTATATCGGATCTATGTGTTACGCTATCACTCATATCTCAGTGGAGTCTACTCTTATCAATGACTTACAAAGATGACAGACTGAGGCTTTGAAGCCGGAACATGTCAAGTCTGAACGCATGGTGGGTTGTTTAGATTCTTTAACTGACGATAACCGTGGACTTAAAGTCTTCAAGACCCGAATCTGGGTACCGAGAGTCGGAGGCTTACGGGAGACTATCTTGGCGGAGGCACATAAGTCGAGATTATCCGTTCATCCGGGAAGTACGAAGATGTACCATGACTTGCGTATCGATTAGTGGTGGCCGGGAATGAAAGTTGATATCTGTCGTTACGTTGAAAAGTGCATCACATGTTTGCAGGTAAAAGCCGAACATCAGAAGCCATACGGAAGTCTACAACCACTCGATATACCTGTATGGAAATGGGAAGAACTGACTATGGAGTTGGTAACAAAACTACCAAAGACCTCTCGACAGCACGATAGCATTTGGGTTATCGTGGACCGATTGACAATGAGCGCACATTTCCTTCCTGTTCGGGAGTCATATACAATGGATCGGTGGGCACAACTTTATATTGACGAGATTATTGCTCGACATGGAGTACCCTTGAAGGTAATCTCAGATCGTGATTCACGTTTCACTTCTAACTTTTGGTCCGGTCTACAGCGCGAATTGGGAACGCGAATTGCATTTAGTACCGCGTATCATCCACAGACTGATGGACAATCAGAGCGTACGATCCAAAAACTCGAAGATATGTTACGAGCTTGTGTACTTGAGTTTGGCAGAAGCTGGGATACTCACTTTCCCTTAGTTGAATTCTCATACAATAACAACTATCACTCGACGATCCGAATGGCTCCTTTCGAGGATCTGTACGGACGTAAGTGTCGTACGCCTCTTTGTTGGCGGGAAACGGGAGAGAAGACTCTAGCTGGTCCAGAATTAGTCCAGATCACCCACTACAAGATTCAAGTTATACGGGAAAGAGTGAAAGCTGCTCAGGATCGACAGAAATCTTATGAAGATTGTCGCCGAAGACCCATCGAGTTTTCAGTCGGAGACCTCGTCATGCTAAAAGTCTCCCCATGGAAAGGTATTTTACGATTTAAAAAGCACGGTAAACTCAGTCCCCGTTTCATCGGACCGTTCAAGATATTGGAGCGTATTGGAAAGCAAGCGTATCGACTTGAGTTGCCAGAAGAACTCACGGGTATCCATGATGTTTTTCATGTTGGTTATCTAAGGAAATGTCTGGGTAAACACGATGAGGTGGTGCCATTAATGGAAGTTAAAATAGACGAGAAACTAAGATGTGTTGAAGAACCCGAGGCTATCTTAAATGAACGAACAGTGAATCTGCGCAACAAGATCGTGGAACTGGTGTTGGTTAAGTGGAAGCATCACCGTGGGCCAAATTGGACTTGGGAGAATAAAGCAGAAATGATGGCGAAGTACCCAACCCTGTTCGAGCAACGATGATTCCGAGGACGGAATCTTCAAAAGGAGGAGGTATTTGTAACATTCACTCTCCTAAATATGCTTCACTAGTGAGTCTAAATATGTATTATATGATAAAGCATGCTTTATGTGTTAATATTGTAAAAAGATAATTTGCTAAGATGTTAAGTGTGCTAGTGAGCTATAAGTAGAGCCCATTTTTGGAATGAGATATAGGAAATAATATTGGTGCTAACACCTTACAAAAAAAATAATTAGATGATGTGAGGGTTCAAAATACAAAGTGCATTGCTCAAATGGAAATCGGGTAGGTCACTAGAGTGCCAAAATGGAAAAACTCTACCCAAAACTTGATCGGATGATCTAAATGGTGATGTAAAGGTTGGAACACCTTTGAATAAGTAAATATGAAGTGCTAGAAGTGACGGAAGTCGAAAAGGTCGTGTAGATTGTATTTTATGCAAGTTTAACAAAATACGTTGTTATTTCGGTAAACTACACGCACAAAACTCAAACGAGAGGTGTTTGATGAGATGTTAAGCTTTGGAACTAAGTTTTGGACCTATTAGGAGTTGTTGGAAATGTCGGAAAACTTTTACGGGATTCCGAGCTTAAAATAAAAAAAATGACGAAATTGCAAAGGAAAGCATAACATCCACAAATATGAAAAACTGCTTTTATTGGTAGATCTTTTCTGAAATATTTTTGTTGGAAGTTGTTCGTTATCTCGTTACGAACGTGTAGGCAAAAACCTCATCGAAAACGGAGTTCCGAGCGAAAAGTTATGATGGAATTTGGGTGAAATAAGCTTAATGCATGTGTAAGATAAGTGTAGAAATCATGAAATGATGCTTGGATTATGATTATATTTTAGTTAATTCATTGGTTCCATGGTTGATTTGCAAGAAGATGGAAGGAAAAAGTGAGTTTTCACTAAGAACACAAGTTGACCTTTTCCTATACAAAGTTGGATTTTGATGAAATTGGTAGAAATGGATGAATGAACCATGGTTTCTTGTTGATGTTACCTTGATGATGATAAGTTTAAGTTAACATCTGAATTTGGTTAGGATTGGAATGGAATTGGATACTTAATTGCACAAAAGTGTGATTTTTTTCGAGTTTGAAATCATGTTACAACACTGTTTTAGAAAAGTCGTATAAAATCATAGAAACATCAGAAAAATATGAGGTCAGTGGAATTTGAAAGCTAGGATTGTCTACCTTGTTTTGTATGCAGACATCGAAATCTAATTCCAACTTTAAGGTGGGTAAAAGGTGTCATTTATTCTGTGCTGTAAAGCTGAATTTTGACAGCCTTGTGCTGTTGTGTTGTAAAATTCGTAGAAAATTGTAGAAAAATCCTAAAACTCTGTATAAATAGGATCTGGAAAGTTAGGATAAAGGGGTACAATCCATATTTAGAAGTAATTTGATGATTTGGAGTTTAAGATGGGCAAAACAGGTCTGCAAGTAGGTGCTGTATAGTAAAAACAAAGTAGAATGCTTGAATTAAAAAGGGTTAAGTTTGTGTTATTATTGTGCATTGCTAATGGGACTCTATATATGAACTTCAGGTGTAATTTAAGCATAATTGAAGGTCTTGGAAGTGTTTTCCAACCATTGAACAGAAGTTGGGATTCAACCTTTCGGTTTGGTTAACCGAATTCAATTAACAACACTGTGAGTTTATGTGGACATATGCGTTACTTTGTGGTTATACATGCTTATGTGCTTTATTGTTCATCCATGAATCATGCTAGATCTTGGATATCCTCTTGAATTGTCATATTGCTTGTATTGATCTTGTGATGTGTTTTGGGCGCCGATTGTCGATATTCCATGGAGTCCGGTGAGACAATCGGAGAGGCTGCCGTACTCACTGCCCAGTGGGAGTCAGGGGGTGAGTATAGGACTTTGGCACAATCCGGGAGATGAAGGACGGATTTGGTGTCAAGTCTTATGTTTGTGTAAAAGTTAATTGGCATGTAACTTACATGATCTCGAAAAATAATGTTGGTTTCATTGATGTTTTCTTTGTGATTCCCTCGTTGAAAGTGCGTTTTATGTATATGATTTCATATGGTATAACTAAGTTGTTTCATTGTTGTTATGTAATTTTGTTTTGGAGCCCTTCTTCATTTCCTAGTATGTACGCTTGTGTACTACATTGTAACCACATATTTCCACATGAATTCACTAAGCTTTATAGCTTACCTTTTTGTGGTTATTAACTTTTCAGGGCAAGTCGACAAAGGTAAGAACAAGGTCGGTTGATCGGTAGGGAGTGAAGCGTGAAGCTTACTTTTGGTTTAGGTACTTATATATTAAACTTTTGGGATTGTATATAGTTAGAACATTTCCGGGTAGATATGTCCCCGATGGTTATGTTATGGTTTGTTATGTAATTATTAAACCTTAAATTATGTATTTTGGGTTGTATATTGTTATCCCGTAATCTGAGGTTTTTGAAACTAAATTAATTTAACAGTGATTCGGTAAGTGTTTGTTATGTAACCGGGGTGTTACATATATATATATATATATATATATATATTGATGTTAGTTTACTATTATTTTTAGATAATATATGTTTGAATAATAATAATAAAAAATAAATAAATAAATAAAACTTAACAATTTTATTTAATTGTAACTAAAGATGTGAGATATATTATTTTGATTGATAGAAAATATAGGTAATACTAGTTAAGTAAAATAAAAAATAAAAAATAAATTGAAAAATTTATCATTTAATAGGTCAATATAATTAAAAAAAATCAAAACTCTAAGAAAATAGATAAATGGTCATGGAGGCCTCTTATTCACTCTCTCTACTATGTCTTCTTTTATATATATATATATACTAGGTAATAACACCGCGCTTGCGCGGTGAATTATAAATATTTTATAAGACTATGAACAAAATATGTATACAAAAATATGGATTATGCATAACACAATACTTCTTATACACCTTATGATTTTTATCAATAGTCTCATACAGTTTTTTTATATTCAAGTCAATTACAAAGTATTAATTTAATTATACCTTATGTATAAAACCGTGTTCAATAATCATATTTATTGTATAAGACATTTGTTATCTACAACAATGCATAATTTTAGTGGATGTAATTTGTAATGAAGGATACAAAATTCACCGGGATGGCATACTGATAAGAAATGATAATAAATTCAAAATACTAAAAGTGAAAAAATAAATGATGAATAAATATATCTTGCAATGACGTTGTTATTGAAAAATTTAAAATTTTCTAAAAACCTAAAAAGAGGTGGCATATGTGCAATTTGACATAAAAACCAATCAATCAAACAAATATAAAATGTCAAGACACTCGTACCATTTATATATTGGTTGATTGTAATAAGTATTCATTTATATATATTGATGAATCATAATTAAAAAGATGAAAGATTTTTGGATTGATTAGAATTATTAGTTATTCATAATTATTACAAATACAGTATAATATTCCACTACATAATATTTCATTTAAAATAAAAGATATTATATTGATTTGAATTTAATTTAACTAGTATGTCACCCGCGCGTTGCGTGGTAGCGAGAAAATATTTAAAAAAAAATACTTGTCCGAGTTAAGATAAAATGTAATTAATTTTTCGGTTAATAATTTATAAGATCCAAATTAAAATGAAGGATGTATTTCCATAAGTGGTACATTCTAATATATTGATAATCGTTTGTTGTTATGAAAAAGTTTAAGATGTATCGGTTATAATATTTTATGTTATGCTTTTTAGAACTCAAACCACATGTCAAACAACCATATCAATTTTGTTGTTACGAAAGGTTCGACTAAAATTAGCTAACCTTATGAGTTGCAACAATTTGACATGCTCTCATTTTGTCAATATAAAATCACACGTTTCATAAAAAAATAATCTTATTATCTATATAGGATTACAAACCTCACCAAATTTCATATTTATATAAAACATTCATTCCTCATTTATTATAGTCACCTAAAAATATACATTCTAACGTTCTCTCATCCATGTGGGATGACTAAAACAACATCAAAATGCAAGATTTGGGAATACATGAATATTACAATACTAACTCAAATATCTTTGGTTATTTCTTTTGTACATATAAAAAAGAAAGATAAAGATATAACAAAGATTTATGAAAAGTTTTGTAAAAAATTTCTATTGAGGGGTTAGTTAGAGCATCTCCAAGAGCATTGTTAATTTTTTTCTAAAATAGGGAATGGAAAGTCAAAATCTCTAAAAATATTTTCTTCCAACTCCAACAACTTTTCTATTTTAGAGAACCAATCATTATTTATATTATTATAATATTCCCTAATTTATCATCCCAATACACTTTTTAAAAAAAATTAAATAAAATTTTAAAACTTCAATCTTATTGGTTGGATTGAATAAAATAATATTTTCTCTCTCTAATTTAGAGATTATAGAGAATTCTCTATATTTAGAGATTTTTTGTTCTTTTTCTATTTTAGCAAACCATATAACAAAGCTGTTGGAGAGAAATAACAAAGAAAAAACAATTTTTTTCTATTTTAGCAATGCTGTTGGAGATGCTCTTAAAAGATATTTTTAGCCAAGTAAACATTTTAATCATCAAAGTCATCCCTCCTCTTTTTCTTATAACCATCTTAATTCTCAAATATAATATTTCTTAATCAATGTGGGATAACTAAAGCAATACCACAATGCAATATTTGAGAATATTCAATTTTCACAATGTCACCTCAAATACTCTTGGTTGTTCCTTTTATATATATATAAAGATAAAGATTGAGAGATTTTGATATAATGAATTGTTTTATCATGTATTTTAAATAATATATCAATGCAATTTTCAAAAAAATGTTCTATACTTTTATACTTGTTCATTCTTATACTATACCCACCTCCTTTCAAAGATATTTTATCCTCATTTATTATACACTCTTATTTGTTTCAATATTTTAACTTTTATCAATGTGGGACAACTTAAACTGAACCACAATCCATCATTTGAGAACACTCAATTCTCACAATACCATCTCAAATACCCTTGGTTGTTCGTTTTGTATATGTACATATAAAAATATAAAATTGTTCATTCTGATATCCACTTCATTCCATTTTATCCTCTTCTAAAATATCACCCTACACTTATGGTTGTTCCTTTAATATATATTGAGAGGTTTTGATATAAATTAATCATTGACTTTTTATGATCGATTTTTCCTGTTGAATTTTATAAAATAAGACCCTTTTAGATATATATATATATATATATATATATATATATATATAAAGAGAGAGAGAGAGAGAGAGATTTTAAACTTTTGGGTTGGCCAAAATGAGCCAACCTATTAGCTTCGAGGGTCGGCCAAAATAAGCCAACAACGTAAGCTTAGAAGATCGGCTAGAATGAGTCAACCCCATAAGTTGCCACAAAGGCATCTCAACCTCCATGTATACATCCACAATTCATTGTCAATCTTTTGTTTCTCCACCAATGTCGGATACTAAAAACTCAAAAACAATTCATGAAATGGGGAAAACTTCATCCTTTCAAAAAAAAAAATTATCGGTTTTCCTTTTAGATATATGTAGCTATAAATTTTAAACTTTTGGGTTGGCCAAAATGAGCCAACCTATTAGCTTAAAGAGTCAACCAAAATTAGCTAAGAACATCAGTTTAAATGATCAACCAAAATGAGTTAACCTCATGAGTTGCCACAAAGGCATCTCAACGACTCAACCTCCATTTATATATCCACAATTCATTTTCAATCTTTTGTCTTTCCATCAATGTGGGATACATAAGAATCAACCACAATTCAAGAAATGGTAAATTCTCAATTCTTAGGATGTCACCTCATATTTTGGGGGTTTTCCTTTTAGATATATATAGATATAGATATATATTAAGATAAATAGAAATGAAAACCTTTCATGGTGCCACCTCATCACTCTTAGGTTTTTCTTTTATATATATAAAGATTTGTAACCTTACTAAATATATATATATATATAAATATATATATATATATATATATATATATACTCATTTAACAAAACTTTTGATATGTAAAATCGTTAAACTTTGTCAAAATCATTTTAAAATAAATGAAAATGATTAATATGAACTTAACTCAACCATTAAACTTGGGTTTAGCTATATTTAGCTAAACACCATTTAACATTATTTCAACATTAATTTATCTCTTATATACACATCTTCATCTTTCAATTTTCTATCTTTCAACTAATGTGGGACAACCTTAACAACATAATGTTTCATCTCTTCACCAAGGCCAACATTTTTAAGTAAAAAAAAATTCAAAATTATGAAAATTTAGATAAATAGAAATGAAGACCTCTCATGGTGCCACCTCATCACTTTTAGGTTTTTCTTTTATATATATAAAGATATATATGAATATGTTTTTTTCAATATGAATAAAATATTATATTAATAAATAAGAGTGTCGTTAATTTCATATTTAAAGATATTTAAAAACATAAATAAAATATTTTATTAATGAATAAGAGTATTATTATTTAATATTTAGAAATATTAAAAAATTAAAGAGAAAATGAAAGGTTGCTCATTTATTAGCATTTTTTTATTAAAAAATAATTCAAAAACATGAGAAAAAAGATAACAGTGAATCAAGGCTTCTCAAAAATCCACATCATCTCTCCATGGTTTTGCTTTAATATATATATAGATATAGATAGATATATAGTTTAATTTTAATGTAAACCAAAAGAAAAAATTAAATGCGTCTTATAGATATTAATAATTGTAGTAAATATATATTTATTTTTATTTATATATATTGTTTCATAGTCTTCTTTTATTTGTATTATTAAATTCATTTAATAAAAGTTTTAATTTATAACCATTGTTACATTACTTGTAGTTTTTGATAAAAATAGTTTATTAAGTGATATAACATAATTGATTGTCATTAATATTGAATAAAACATTTTTACCTTACAAAAAATATAAAAACAATTAAATAAAAAATAAATATTTAATAAAAGTTTTGATTTATAAGATTACTGGCTTATTAAGAAAAAAGGTTTATTTATAAATATGTTGATTTATTCAATTAAGTTAGGGATAATTTAAATAAAAAAAATATTTGAAATTTAAAATAATAAAATAAAACTAATTAAATTATTGTTTTAAATAATTGTTATTAAAAATAAAATAAAATTTAAGGCAAATAAATTAGATTTTTAGATTCATTTAATTAAAGTTTTAATTTATAACAATTGTTACATTACTTTCAGTTTTTGATTAAAATAGTTTATTTAGTGATATAACATAATTGAGTGTCATCAATATTGAAGAAAAAAAAAACAATTTTACCTTATTAAAAATATAAAAAAATATTAAATAAAAAATAAATAGACTTATTTAATAAAAGTTTTGATGTAAATAAAAAATATTTGGAATTTAAAATAAGAAAACAAAAATAATTAAATAATTGTTATTAAAAATAAAATAAAAGTTAATCGGGGTGTTGATGAAAGATTGTACAATAAAAGAGCGGCATCATCAAGTTGGATTTTGATGAAATTGGTAGAAATGGATGAATGAACCATGGTTTCTTGTTGATGTTACCTTGATGATGATAAGTTTAAGTTAACATCTTTAGTTTGTAAGGGTGGTAAATGTTATTGTATAAAAGATTGTACAATAAAAGAGCGGCATCGAACCAACGAACGACTACCACGAACACACGCACACACAAACACGCACACCTCCCCCGCGGTATCGAGCATCCATATCGGCAGCCCACTAATCCGCCGCTGTCCCGGCCCAGCTTACGCTGAACCTAGAGTCCAACCATAGTCTAAGACTGGGCTGGGAGGGCGGCCCAGTGAACGACTGGACCGGCCCAAAGACTGGGTACTCCTCATGCCCTCAAATTGACTCCCCTTGGATTCGAACTCGGGTAGATTGAGATACCATCCACAATCCACCCCAGGATGTTACCGCCCTTGGGAAAGCCAACTGAGCTAGACATGATTTGTATATATATATATATATATATATATTTATGTTGGCTTATTAATGATTTTTTTTCATTTATAAATATTGTTGGTTTATTCAATTAAGTTAGGGATATTGTAAATAAAAAAATATTTGAAATTTAAAATAATAAACAAAAATAATTAAATAATTGTTATTAAAAATAAAATAAAATTTAAGGTAAATAAATTAGATTTTTAGTTATATTAATAATTTTTATTTTGATTAAAATGAAAAAAATGAAAAGTCATTGCATTTAATGTGAGAAAACTATTTAAAAATAATTCAAAAATAGGAGAAAAAAAATAAATGGTCATGGAGGCCTCTCCTTAACTCTCTCTCTTAATCCCTCTTTTATATATATATATATATATATATATATATATATATATATTGATATTGATTGTTGGCTTATTAAGAAAAAAAATTTATTTATAAATATTGTTGGTTTATTCAATTAAGTTAGGGATATTGTAAATAAAAAAATATTTGAAATTTAAAATAATAAAACAAAAATAATTAAATAATTGTTATTAAAAATAAAATAAATTTTAAGGTAAATAAATTAGATTTTTAGTTATATTAATAATTTTTATTTTGATTAAAATGAAAAAAAAATAATGAAAAGTCATTGCATTTAATGTGAGAAGACTATTTAAAAATAATTCAAAAATAGGAGGAAAAAAAATAAATGGCCATAGAGGCATCTCCTTAACTCTCTCTCCTAATCCTTCTTTTATATATATATATATTGATATTGATTGTTGGCTTATTAAGAAAAAAAAATTATTTATAAATATTGTTGGTTTATTCAATTAAGTTAGGGATATTGTAAATAAAAAAATATTTGAAATTTAAAATAATAAAAAAAAAATAATTAAATAATTGTTATTAAAAATAAAATAAATTTTAAGGTAAATAAATTAGATTTTTAGTTATATTAATAATTTTTATTTTGATTAAAATGAAAAGTCATTGCATTTAATGTGAGAAGACTATTTAAAAATAATTCAAAAATAGGAGAAAAAAAATAAATGGCCATGGAGGTCTCTGCTTAACTCTCTCCTAATCCTTCTTTTATATATATACTAGGTAAATGCACCACGCGATGCGCGGTGTATACAAATGTTATGTATGTAAATACGACAAATTTTGTTAATTTATGAACTTATTATATTTAAACTTATCTATTATGTAGCAGTAGAAATAAATGTTGGTCGAATTGAAAAGTAATCAAACCAACAAAATCTATTTTGTTAAATTCAAACAATATTGTAAATCAAGCATAGACATTTAGAGGTTTGTTGTTGAAGATCATCATAAACATATCTTGTACTTAGTTGAAAGTGGTCGGTAATTGTCTTTGCTCTCAATAATCTTTGACAACATAGAACACCTCTGCTCAATAGATGACGAAACCTTACACAAAGTTCTTATGCACAGATGCATGCATTAAGCTTTCCTGTAAAAAATTGTGGATAACAAATTAGACAAATGGGAATAGATATGCCATGCACTCAATGATTTCATCATACATTCTCATCGATTAGAATAATGTCTAAACTAATTGATTCTCCCCATTTCTTCGTGTTTAGACATTCCCACACATTATACAAATTCAAATTTTATAATGTAGTCATCGTGATCATTTTTCAAGTCTTTTAACAAAGAATATCCCATGACATTAAAATCAAATAACAAAATAATGGTTCAAACAATGGAAGTAGTTAATTTTCTACAACCTTAATATAGAGAAAAATTGAAACACAACTATAAGGTATATAAATAATAAATTGATAGTAAATCATAATTGTTATTTAATTACATTCAGTTGTCATAAGTATTTTATTTATATATTGATAGGTTATAATAAGTTTTTCCATCAATAATTTTCAACTATTTAATATTAACGTTTTATATATAATAATAAGTGTAAATAATAATGTGTAATCATTGTCATGTAAATAATATTATGTATAATAGTTCTTGTGAGTCTTTTGTAAATAGTAATAAATGAAAACGTTCAAAACAAATTATTAAATAATTGAAACATTGATTCCATCATCAAATTAATTGTTACATTTACTAAAATAATAAAAAGACTAAATAAAAAATAAACATTTTTATTTAAAAATGCAAATAAACATCAAAATATACGTGAAAATAGAAAATAAAATAATAAAAAACAATTTGTGTTTTAAATAATAGTTTTCATTTACAACCATTGTTACTTTAATAAAATAAAATAAATAAAAAATAAATATATTTACTTAATAAAGTTTTGATTTATAATCATTGTTAGATTACTAAAAAAATATGACATTAAATAAAAAAATACTATATTTAAATATTTTTCATTTCATATAAGTTTTGATTTATAAACATTTTTAGCTTAGCAAATAATATAAACATTGTTAGCTTATTCAATAAAACAAAAAAAAAATACTATATTAAATATTTTTCATTTAATAAAAGTTTTGATTTATAAACATTGTTAGGTTCACAATTAATATAAAATTGTTAACTTAATCAAAAAAAAAAAAATAATGCATTACATATTTTTCGTATAATATAAGTTTTTATTTATAAACATTGTTAGATAGTAAAAATATATGATTGTTAGATAAAAAAATGTAAATAAACATGTATTATATGTTTTAAAGCCTCTTTGGAGGTCTCTCATTCACTCTCTATTCTCTTCCTTCTTTTATATATATATATTGATTGATTGTTAGGTTAGTAAGAAAATAAGATGATTAAATTCAAAAGATTTTTTTTTTCAAATAAACATATATGTTTAAATAATATAAACGAAGTAAATAAAAATAAAAATACATTGTTTTAGCAAATGTTAAATAAAGTTTTGACCATTTATTAAAAAAATTAATAAATAAAAAGATTATATTAGTAAAAACAAATAGTGAAAAATAATAAAAAAAATAAAAGGTTGTACTCATTTAATGCACCATTTTATTTTATAAAAATCAAAACTCTAAGAAATTTTAAAGTCTCATTGGAGGCCTCTTCTTCCCTCTCTCTCGTCTTCCTTCTTATATATATATATATATATATAGAGATTTATTACTATTATTTTTGGATAATGTAAAAAAGAAGAAAAACTCAATAAGGGGAGCATGACAGTGAAAGAGTACACCCGACAATTCATGGAGAAGTTAGGTCTAGTGGGGCATGTGGTCCTGATTGAAAAAGAAAAGATTAAGGCCTCTCTTAAGGGCCTACCGGCGGACATGATGTTTGTGGTCTACAACTCTAAAGCCTCTAACGTACGCGAGACAATCGAAGAAGTGCGAATCATGGAAGACATCTACGCTAGGAGCAAAGAAGGGAGACCGGTTGTGGGAGACAAGAGAAGGTGGGAAAGCAACCCCGAGCATCTCAAGAGGTCGAGACCCTTCAACGAGGGAAGAAGCTTTGATAACTGCCGAGAGGCACGGTAGTGCCCAAGATGTCAAAGCAAGCACCACGACAACTGTAACTCCAACCCCACCTCTTGTGTCAAATGTGGGAAGTCTGACCATACTACCAAAGACTTCCCGGTGAAGGGAATCGTTTGTTTTGAATGCAAGATGCCGGGACATTTCCGAAAGAACTGTCCGAAGTGGAAGACGGGGGGTACCCCGAAGAAGAAGGAGAACCCACCTAGGGTTCCAGGTCGAGCTTTTCAGATGACGGCCGATGAGGCCAAGGCATCCACCGATGTGGTATCGGGTACATTTCTCCTAAACCCCATACTTGCTCGTGTGCTTTTTGATTCGGGTGCCAGTTTCTCTTTTGTATCCGATGTTTTCTGTCGTAAACTTGCCATGCCCACTAGTAGTTTAGAAGATGCTGTAGTGGTAGAAATAGCGAATGGTGGTCAAGTAGTGATTAACGATGTTTTTAGGGGTTGCACACTTAATGTTGAAGGAATTCTCAATCGGCCTAATACCCATGTTTATCGGCGGGTTCGATGTAGTGGTTGGAATGGATTGGATATCGGAGAACCAAGCCAAGATTGTGTGCTCCATGAAGTTGATTCACCTACCCATTTCGAGTAGTGAGAAGGTGGTGATCTATGAAGAAAGAAGGAAGGGTGATGTAGCGATTATCACCATGTCTAAAGCACAAAAATGCTTAGTAAAGGGATGCTCATCCTTTCTAGCATACGTGATAGATGCCAAGCTTGAGAATAAGAAACTTGGGGATGTGAAGGTGGTACGTGAGTTTTGCGACGTCTTCTTGGACGACTTTCCCGGTTTGCCACTCAATCGTCAAGTAGAGTTTCAGATTGATCTTGTTCCGGGAGTGGCTTCGATTGCTCGAGCCCCTTACTGGTTGGCGCCATATGAAAGGCAAGAAATGATGGCTCAACACCAAGAGCTTTTAGAGAAGGGTTTTATAAGACCGAGCTCGTCACCTTGGGGAGCTCCGATCTGGTTTGTCAAGAAGAAGGATGGTACCATGAAAATGTGTATCAACTAGCATGAACTGAATAAGGCGACAATGAAGAATAAGTATCCGATCCCGAGGATCGACGATCTATTCAATCAACTGCAATGAGAAGGTTTCTTTTCGAAGATCGATTTATGTTCAAGATACCACCAAGTGAGGGTGAACGGGGATGACATCCCGAATATGGCTTTTAGGACGCTTTACCGTCATTACGAGTTCCTAGTAATGTCATTTGGCCTAACTAACGCACCGGCGGTGTTCATGGATTTGATGAATACAATGTGCCGACCATTCTTTGACAAGTTGGTCATCGTGTTCATTGATGAAATACTTGTATACTCCAAAATCGAAGCGTAACACGAGCAACACCTTCGTGAAGTCCTAGAAGTGTTGAAGAAGGAGAGGTTGTATGCCAAGTTCTCCAAATGCGACTTTTGGCTGGAGGAGGTTCAATTTTTGGGCCATGTTGTCACTCGAGACGGAGTGAAGGTGGACACCTCTAAATTTGAAGCGATGATGAATTGGAAACCTCCCAAGAGTCCGTCGAAAATATGAAGCTTTTTGGGTTTAGATGGATATTACCGGAGATTTATCCAAGACTTCTCCAAAATTGCCTCCGCCTTGACCATTTTAACCAAGAAGAATGTGTAGTTTGTTTGGGTCGAGGCGCAAGAGAAGGCGTTCCGGACCTTATAAAAGAAGTTGTACGAATCTCCAATTTTATCTCTACCTGAAAGATCGAAAGACACTTCGTGGTTTATAGTGACGCGTCAAAGGTGGGTCTAGGGTGTGTCTTGATGAAAAGAGGTAAGGTGATCGCTTACTCATAGAGACAACTCAAAGCTCATGAGAAGAACTATCCTACCCATGATTTGGAGTTGGCGGCGGTAGTGTTCGCCTTGAAGTTATGGCGACACTATCTCTATGGCACGAAATGTACAGTCTACACGGATCACAAGATTTTTAAATACATCTTTGATCAAAAAGAGTTGAACATGAGACAAAGACGGTGGCTCAAGCTACTTAAGGATTATAATTGCGAGTTGCTCTGCCACCCCGGTAAGTCGAACGTGGTAGGTGATGCGTTGAGTCGGAAGGGCTATAGTAGAAGCATTCGGGCTACCCTTTCGATAATCGAATTGGTGTCAAGCCTCATTGATAGAGACAGTCGGTTCACATCAAATTTTTGTGCCAAACTACAGAAGGAGTTCGACACAAGACTGAATCTGATCACGGCTTACCATCCTCAAACGAATGGTGAAAGCGACAGGACAATCCAGACGCTCGAGGATATGTTGAGGTCGTGTGTTATAGATTTTGGAGGGAGTTGGGATTCACACCTACCTTTGGTGGAATTCGCTTATAATAACAGTTACCATTCCAGTATCGGGATGGCACAATTCGAGGCTTTGTATGGGCGAAAGTGTAGAACTCCGGTTCGCTGGCTTGAAGCGGGCAAGAAACAATTCGCCGGACCGGAAATAGTTCAAGAGACGGCGGACAAAGTTAAAGAAATTCGAGAAAGATTGAAGGAGGCTCAAGATTGACAGAAGAGTTACGCGGACAAGAAGAGAAGACCGGTCGAGTTTAAAGTGGGCGATCGTGTCATGTTGAAAGTATCCTCATGGAAAGGGATTATCTGGTTTGGGAAACGTGGAAAGCTCAGTCCTCGTTTCCTAGGACCTTTTGTAAATCTGGAAAAGTTTGGACTTCAAGCGTACCGGTTAGATCTACCACCGGAAATGGATGGAATACATCCTACCTTCCACGTGTGTTACCTTCGGAAGTGCCTGGACGAAGAGGAGGGTGTGATTCCCCTGATGGAAATACAGTTAGATAATGGGAATTGTTGCGTGGAAGAGCCAGAAGCAATACTAGAGTAAAAAACGAAGAGATTGCGACATAAGGATGTAGTCATGGTCAAAGTGCAATGGAAACACCATCATGGTGATAACGTCACGTGGGAGTCCGAGGAGGACATGAAAAAGCCTTATCCCTGATTATTTAATCTAGGATGAGATTTCGGGGACAAAATCTAAATTAGGTTGTGAGGATTGTAACGCCCGGAATTTCAGGTAAGTTCTAAGACTTCTTTAACCTTCATATTATGTGCTAAGTGAAGTAGAATGTACTTGTTTAATTGCTATTTTTTTTCAAGTATTTAATGGTGTTAATTGAATGCTTAATCGTGTGAAGAAACAGTTCAAAACAGTGGGCCGGTGATGGTCGGCGACAGTGTCGGCGATAATAACATTGTCAAAATCGCCATGGCAAGGTCACCAGGGGGGGTACATATGGTACAACCCCGGAGATAGTGACCTCACGATTGTGACATGGCACTCTAGCATGTCACAATCGCCGAACATGTACCGAAAGGTACTAGAGTCCCGCGATAGTGCCCCGACGACTATGCCATTGGCACAATCGTCGGGCATAGTCGCCCGTGTCGTGCCTGGGTTATAAATACAACCCTAATCGATTTTTCAGCCACTTTTCTCCTCCTCCTCATATCTCAGCCTATTTCTAGGGTTTGTGGAGCCTCTTTGGTTCTCTCAAACTCTGTCCTCATAAATTTCTAAAGCAAGAGTCGTTGGGAGCCATTAATACAATTTTAAAGACTTCACTAGAGCATTATTGTGGTTCTCTTGGGCAAGACTTCACCTTCTCCACCTACCAAGCTAGCACACCAAAGTTTCTAGGTTACCAAAGTTTCTAGGTTTCCTACTAAAAACCTAGATAGTGAGTTCTAAACCCTTTGTTAAAACTAGATACACATCCTATTTCATTATCTATTATTGTCATTATTTGAAATATTTAGTTTTGATACTTGATTTCTTGCGGGTTTTCTTTATGTGTAAGACTATGCCCCGTTATGCTTATGGGTGAGCTTCCCTACCATGGTGTTGAGTCTCCTTGACTATGGATAGAAGGGAAATATGTTTGTATGCGTTAATCTTGGATAATGGTCTCCATAAAGGGTTTGACCTAATTTTTAGAAGTTGGATTATTTGATGCTTACATGGTAATAAATAGCTTGTTATGGCTTGATGGAATACATATCACGATATGGGAATGATTTATTACTTGAGTCACCATAAGGTGGGATTTTAACCACATGATTGGTATTATGTTCATATTAGTCTTATTATGGATAATGTGTAAATTATGAACAGTATGGTTAATATGGTACCCATGGTTGGTATTGAGTTTGTTCATGTGCATTACGTGCCTTGAAACCTACTAATAATGATGTTGGACGAACCAAGTCAGTAGACACTAGGAGGATATAGTCTTGGGTGCCACCATAATGGTATGTGCCTAGACCTCCGCCATTCGGGGTAATGCCATGGTTGAAGACCTCAGATATGCCGGGCCTTTTGGATGTCACTCCTGTTAGTTGGCATCAAGGTGTATCGACTATTTGGGTGGAACTTGATTGGTGTTGTGGGTCTCCCCCATTGACTCCACATTAAATGAACTGATTGTTAACTGCTGATAAGAATTGTGTCTTTAATTGGAATGTTGTTACTTGTGCAAACTCACTAGGCTTTTTGGCCTAACACTTGTTTGGTGTCAATGTGTATCTCAGGTTCTAGCGGTGCTGGTATTAAGAAGGTCTGTTGGATCCCATGTTTAATTTTATAAAAGTGATATAAACAATATTAACAATAAGAACAACGGAAGCAATATAGTTTAAATATCAAAGCAGATTCAACATCACAGTTCAATAATAATATGTATAAATCGTACTAGATCTTCTTTTGAATACTTTCCACTATAATAAAAGATGAATTAGATACAAGATCTATGAAAAGCACACTTTTGTCAATGGAGTGATGGTCCTATTTATAGGACCATAAAGTGAACAGTGTACTATCTTGACATAAGAAGCATGCTTGAACAGTGTCTTACCTAAAAGGTAAGCTCAAGATATGCTCGAACAGTGACATACTCTATAAAGTAAATTATCACTAATGACGTGTCATCTGTTCTTCTGTCAACACTTGTATAATTCTTCAGCATGATCTTCAGAGAGAGTGTCTGCAGAGTTCTGACATAGACCTCTGATGAAGCTACCTCTGATCTCTTCTCGGCTGAAGAGTCTATCTCTTATCTGACTTCAGTGGTAGACTTGGATTTCTTGGCAGCAGTCTCTGATTGTCTTCAGAGGAAGACTTGGGATATTTTCAATACTTTACTTTATATAATTGGAGCTAACAATCTCCCCCTAAGTATTGAAAATAAAAAAATTGCCAAAAAGTTAGAGACAAAAATTTAATCTAGAAAGCGAAGAGGAGTAAGTCATCCTCCTTAAATGTTACTTCTCAAATGATAGAAATTACAAGCAGAGAAGATAACAACAAAATAAATAAAAGAACAGAACTAACATCTATCACTAGATCAGATCCTATGGAACTTATTAATGAGCTCTCTGAAATTAATCAATGAGCTAATTTCCAAGTCTAGTTTCTCCAATAGGTCAGCTTTGTGTCGTTCTTCCTTTACATGTATCATTCTTAATATGCCTCTCAAAGTCTCATCTGAATATTTGGCCACCTCTGTAGCCAGGAAGATATTCTTGATAAGATTGACTCTGTAGACAAATCCCAGTGGCTCAGCGATTATTGAACCAGTCTTATATTTGTTTAGATCTGCAATTATCTCCACTGGTTCAGTAACTCCAAGTCTTGCTTCTCCCAAGTTTAGAGCAATCTGAAAATCAAGTCTGGCCCTTAGTTTGACATGAGCTTCCATAGCACGCCTGACTTCTATAGACCCATTCTGAATGCCCTTCCTCATTCATATTTTGTTGAGCAGTAGGCGTAGAGATGAGGCATATCATAAGGGTTTAGATTTATGAGATCATTGTCATTGAACTCATAAACCTTCCCATCAGAGCGAATCACCTCATAATATTTGTAGGTGATTTTGTTGTAGGCAAATGTCTTTTCAGAGACTTTGTTTATCTCTGTGATATGGAATTTTGAGAGAACACTTGCTCTTGGACTGGTCTTATCTCTGATAAATATCTGCTCATAGTCTTCCATGTTTTCCCTGATTCTTGGATTCAGAGGAAGAACTTGAGTATCTTCTAGACTGAACTTGCAGTAGAGATATCCGAAACGGTCCTCTATCGAAGTCTCTGGCTCAAAGGCAAGAAATGTTGGAGGTTGAGTGAACTTTGAGAGTGCCGGTATGCCAATGTTTGTCTTTTGAACAGGTACCTCTAGAGGGTCCTGTTCATCAACAACCATGGGGGGTTCTTCAGTAGATAGTTGTGGAGCTATCTCTGGTTCATTCCTTTGGATTTGAGGGGATTGAGGTGGGGTTTCGTTGATGGCAGAGGAGATTAGATTTTCTATTTTAGGAGTGTCTTCAGCTCTGTGCTCTATCTCTGATGCAGAAGTAAGATGAGTCTGAGAATTCTTGTAGACATATTCCTCAACATCAACTATCTCATCTGCTTTCTCCTTTTCCATGTTAGAAGCATCGTCTTCAGACTGTGACCCAAATGCATCCCTCATGATCATAGTTGGCCTTTCAGGTGATGAGAATGTGTCTTCAGAGCTGGAGAATTCAATTAATTGTTCATCTCCTTCTTCTTCATCCAGAGCACCTATAGTTTCTATAGTAGCATTTACTATCTGGATTATAGGTGCATCTGAAGTTGATGGTGCTAGAAATACCATAGGTATTGGAGACTTCGAGATGGTTTGATTGTCTTCAGCAGAGGTAGAGTTCCTCTCTGGTTCACTCTCTTATACTCCTTTATTTTTGTTCGTGGAGGGAGATGGAGCGGAGCCACTGGCTTTCGTAGCTTCAGATGATTGTCCTTGTGTTTTCCCTTGCATCTCCCCCTTATGGTGATCAGAGGCTCCATCAGCATCAGAGTCCTTTGAATCATCAAACCTTGGCTTCTTGGCTTCCCCACTGCAAGTGTCGTCATAAATGGATTTCTTCCTTTTGTACTTTGGGGATTCTGGCTCAACGAAACCTTTGCCTTTGTCGATCGTAACTTTCTTGATTGATTCAATGGCCTCTGAAGCAGCTTGAAGAGTATCAGAGACTTGATCGTCAGCATGAAACTTATGGACATCATGTGTAGCCTGAATCTTTTTCTGTGCGACCATGGAGATTTTGGAGGAGCAGGTCAGCATGCGGCTCATGATCCCATCTTTGAATGATATGAGATCACTTTTGGTGACAACGTCTTCAGCAGTTCTGGGAGGTGGAGGTGGAAGCTCTGAAACTGGTGCTTGATGTAGCAGTGAGGTACTGATAGTTGATTGATCAGTTTAGAGATAGAAGCCATTTGCTCTGAAGAAAGTGATAACCATTGTTTGGCCACTATCTCTGTTTTGAGATTCTGAACTTCAGACTGCAACTTCTCTGTATTTGAAGTGGATTAGGTGGTTGATGCAGAGATGGATTCTTTCAGATTATGCACTTCCCTCTTAAGGTCTGAAAGAGATGTAGTGCTGGAAGATTGGGCTCTGAGGTCGACAACCTATGATTTGAGTGCAACATTTTCCAGGGAGGACACAGTGCTCTGCTCCCATATCCGTCTTTCCAACCCCTTAATCCTATTGTTAGATTCGAGAAGTTGGGTCTTCAGAGTGGAAACCTCTACCTTGAACTTTTCATTTTCAGAGACAAGGGCAGAGGTCTCTGAGCCGTCAATTCTTTGAAGTTTATGCTCTTTCATGGAGCCTCTGATCTCGTCACTAAATCTTTCGAACTCTGACTTAGTGAGAAGATCAGAGATGGGTAACTTGACAACAACACATGTTGCCAATTTTTCCTCGAGTTCAGAGGAGCCTTCTTTCAGAGATGGTTTGAGATTATCAATGGAAGGACTTCCACTCTGTCCTTAATGTTCTGAAGAATCGTCTCTGAGTGTTCTGTTCATCTCCAGATGAATCTGAGTGTTCTGTCCACCTGAATCAACAAATGAATCGGTTAAGATGCCTGTGAGTAACACTAAGTCACTGTGTAACAAATACACAATATAAAGGAGATTTTTGATGTTCACTTCCCTAGGGCTTCCATCCAATCATCGAAACACCACAAAGGCTTTTTCTATGAACGTTATGATAAGAAAACAAATTCCTTGTGTGTTCGTGCAAGTGTAGAAAGAATTAAGCACGGATGATTGCTTTTAAGGCTCAAAATTGTGTAAACCACTGAGACAACAGTAGATAAACACAGACTCAATGTGCATGATTGAAGTGCGAAGGTGGTACAGGCTTCCTTTTTTTTTCAATATCCAGATTTTCCAAATGAAAATCAGATAGATAATATGCTGCGTCCCCAGAAAAATATGAAACATTTTCTTTTTGAGAAGAAAATGAATAGCTGGTGGGGTTTTTAGACAAGAGTTGGCATGGGCTAGTTGCCTGTTTCAATAATGTTCACCAAAGAATTGTGAAACATTAGTAATGTGGCTGCCCGGCTCAGAAAGTAGTTGGTGCAAAGTTTGATATTCTTTTACTCTGTTCTCTCACCCTCTTTATTTTTAATCAATAAGCTCACATCTAACCAAACTCTCTTTTCCATTTTACCTCAACACACAACCCACACTCATTTCTTTTTGACTCCTCACACTCAATCACTATGTATTAACTTCTTGGGTAGGAAACACTGGTTAACGTGAATCCATATAAGTTCATTTAAGTCCTAGCACAAAGAACCCATGTATTATCCTAAAATAGCATGATGTTGCTCAATATGGTTTAACTTGAACAGTTAAAGCTCAAATACAAGTCAAATATATTTATGCTCAGAATATAATCATGAAAATATGAGCATTTTAAACATTGAAGATATTTCAAAAAAGTAAATTGAATAAATAAACATGAATGCAAGAGACTTGTTTGAAATCTGACATTGTATGAAAATGATCAGAAATGAAATGATATAACAAATAAGGATTACGGTCAAGAATAATGAATATTGTCTATATGAAACAAAAATACAGACATTCTTGAAATGAACGCTTCGAAATGAAATGACGCTCAAAATTCATTTAAAAACAAGCGGGGTGTCTTACCATCGAAAATTATGTTTTAAATTTGAGACATGGTAAGAACATTTTGAACAATAAGTCAAACCGGTGTGTGTGAATACTTGAAAGTATATAGAAAAGACAATACGCAAGTATTTATCTTTGGAAACACACAGTTTGTAATCATGTAAGCAAAAATAAAATGAAAACATTTAAAATCACACTTCCAATTCATGAAATCTGTTTAAGAATCGGGAAATGGTTTGAACATTTAAGAAAAATGTTTTCTATGATTGAAAGTCGTCCTTCTTTCAACCATATATGATATTAAGATAAGAAATTAACCTTTTCGTGTAGTCTTAAATCTCATGAAGTCAAGCTTTAAGTCATAATGATATGATGTTGATAGCTTCTCTCATTCTGCAAAAGTCTCAAGGTCTTGTCAAAGCAACTTAATTCACAAAATTTATTCAAAAATTAAAAGACATAAAACAGTAAAACAATTAAAGTACGAGTTCTGATCTGAAATAATCAGAAATCATAGTCTTACTCCTTTGACTTGTATACTCCCCCTAACTTCATGCATCACAAAAATTTATCAGTTAAATTCTATAAACTCCCCTCAAAATAATATTGATCATCTTAAGTCCTTCTCACACTCCCCCTGAGATCATGAACAACATGTTAAAGTGCAGATATCCTTTCAGAAATAATGATAAAGAAATTATGACAAATTACAATAAAATAAACTTTAATAGGTAATGACAGATTAGACCTTAAGATTTAGCATACCAATCTTAGAGACAAGAAAATTAAATCTCTTTTCATCTAATAATTTGGTAAACAAATCTGCAAGTTGATAATCAGTCTTTACAAAATAAAGTTCTATTGTACCTTTTTCTACATTATCTTTTATAAAGTGATACCTGACATCAATGTGCTTGGTTTTTGTGTGCTGAACAGGATTAGCTGATATGGCGATAGCGCTCTTCGAGTCACAATAGATCGGAATCTTCTCATATTGATAGCCATAATCTCGCAGTTGTGTTCTCATCCACAAGACATGAGAACAACAGCTAGCAGCAACTACATATTATGTTTCGGTCGTTGAAGTGGAAACACATAATTGCTTCTTTGATGCCCAACTGACGAGTTTATCACCAAGGAATTGTATATGACCTGATGTGCTCTTCCTGTGTAGCATACAACCAATATGATCTGCATCTGAATAAGCTGTTAGTTCGAAGCTAGTATCTTTAGGATACCACAGATCAAGATCTGCAGTCCTCTTCAGATATCTAAAAATACGCTTTACTGCAGACAAATGAGATTCTTTAGGAGCAACCTGATATCTAGAACATAAGCATGTTGAAAACATTATATCCGACCTACTTGAAGTTAGATACATCAAAGAACCTATCATCCCTCTATAAATCCTAACATCGACAGCTATTCCCAAAGGATCAATGCCAATCTTAGTACCAGGTGCCATTGGGGTTCCAATCGGTTTACAATTTTCCATTTTAAACTTCCGAAGAATATCTAAAATGTATTTAGATTGATTGATGAAAATCCTCATTTTAAATTTTTTGACTTGTAATCCAAGAAAGAAATTCATCTCTCCCATCATACTCATCTGAAAACGTGACACCATGAGGTTTGAAAAATTCTTACAATATTTAGGATTAGTAGAGCCAAAAATAATATCATCAACATATATTTGAATTAGAATAATATCGGCTTTTTCCTTTTTAATGAATAAAGTAGTATCAACCGTACCTTTCGTAAAACCTGACTTGACCAAGAATTGTGATAAGACAACATACCAGGCGCAAGGAGCTTGTTTGAGTCCATAAAGTGCTTTGTCGATAATATATACATGATCCGGTTTCTATTTACTGACAAAGCCCTCTGGCTACGAGACGTAGACCTCCTCTTTTAGTATGCCGTTTAGAAACGCTGTCTTCACGTCCATTTGATAGACAGTGAAGTTCTTATGGGTTGCGTAAGCGAGGAACATACGAATTGCCTCGATACATGCCACTGGAGTATAGGTCTCGTCGTAGTCGATGCCTTCCTCTTGCCTATATCCCTTGGCAACAAGTCTAGCTTTATTCCAGATTACGATACCATCTTCATCCTTCTTATTCTTGAATACCCATTTTGTACCTATTATGATTTTTCCTTCAGATTTCGGTACTAGCCTCCAGACTTTAAGTGCTTCAAATTGATTCAGCTCTTCTTGCATCGCAGTAACCTAATATGAATCAGTAAGTGCCTCAGATACGCGAGTAGGCTCGATCTTTCCCAGAAAGGAACCATGCATACACTGATTTAATGTTCCAGACCTAGTTTGCACCGGCTTATGTAGATCTCCAATGATTTGGCTTATTGGGTGCTCTTTGGTCCACTTATGTTCATGAGGGAGTGGTTAGATGTAGATTGATCATGATTAGCGTCTAAGAATCCACTTTCAGTCGAAGTAGTAGGTACAGAAGTCACAGTTGGAACAGCAAATTCTGGCTGTTGAGTTGACAATGTTGCACAACCAATTGATAAAGATACTTCTGGTTCAGCAATATTTTCCACAACTTCAACCGTAGGAGCATTTGTTGGAAGTTGAGTTTCTGATTGAACTGGGGATTCACGTTCAGTTATGACTTCTGAAGTGACTGGATGTTGACAACTTGTTTCTTCAGACCTGTCAGTCGCGACAGATGTAGGCAATTTAGACCCTAGAAACTCATCATAAAATAATTCAAATAGTAAATCTAAATCAGATAAATGAGATGTAGATGATGAAGATCCACCTGATTGTGTCTTTGGAAGTACAGGTTCTGAACTGATGTGCCCAGAGGCTAACACGCTGGTTATCATGGGTTCTGGACTGAGTTGTTCAGAAACCATATCTTCATCAAATGTGATATTGACGCTTTCAACTACATTCTTTGATTTCTTCATGTAAACACGGTATGTTGCAGATGTTGAAGAATAACCAATGAAGATGCCTTCGTCTGCCTTAGCACTGAACTTGTTTATACTCTCTTTATCATTCAGTACAAAACACTTACAACCAAAAACATGAAAATATTTAATGGTTGGTATTCGGTTGTTGATCAAAGCATACAGAGTCTTTTGAAGTCTACGGTGTATCATGGACCGATTCTGAGTGTAGCATGCAGTTGACACAGCTTTTGCCCACAGAAATAGAGGTAATTCCGATTGGATAAGCATAGTGCGAGCGGCCTCGACTAGCGTCCTATTTCGCCTTTCGACTACTCCATTATGTTCAGGTGTACGAGCAGCAGAGTATTGATGTGATATCCCGACCGATTCGAGATATTCTTCAACTATTTTATTCTTGAACTCTGTGCCGTTGTCAGTTATGAGAAGCTTGACTTGTTTCTGCATATTCACTTGGGTTGTCTTCAAAAATGTAATGAGAACTTCGGGCGTCTCATCTTTTGAACATAGAAATTTGACCCACGTGTATCGTGAATAATCGTCCACAATAACCAACACGTATTTCTTTCCGCCTAAGCTTTGCGTTCGCATCGAACCACATAGATCCATATGCAACAACTCTAATGGAGAACTGGTGCTTGGTTCAGGCTTCGGTTTATGTGCGGCTGTCTTCATCTTACCCTTTTCACATGCTGCACACAAGTGTTCTTTCTTATATCTCAGCTCAGGAAGACCTTTTACTAACTTATCTTTGACCAACTTGTTGATATAACGAAAATTCAGGTGCGATAATCGTCTGTGCCATAGCCAACTTTGCTGCATCGAGGCTTTTGACAGTAAGCAAACCTGATTGTCATTCTGAACCTTTGAAAGATTAATGGTGTAGAGATTTGTCTTTCGATTTCCGATTAAGAGTTCTGTGTCGTCTTCAGTACGAACCGAACATTTCTTAGCTTTGAAATTTACCTCTAACCCTTTGTCGCAGAATTAACCAGTACTAAACAGGTTGTGCCCTAAGCCTTCGACATAGCTCACCTTCTTAATAATTATGTTGTCTTGAATGATGTCACCATATCCTAAGATTGGTGAAAATTGGTCGTTCCCAAAACGCACATTATCACTGAATTTCTCTGTATAATTAGACAATAAAGCTTTCTGCCCGGTCATATGCTTGGAACAACCGCTATCCAAGTACCACATATGCCGGGTCTGCAAGAGAAATCAGAAAACAACAGATTTAGGTACCCATTTAAACACGGGTCCTAACACATTAGCACAAGATTTTGGCATCCACTTGAATATGGATCCTCTTTTCGTTTAAAAACTTTTGAAAACATTTGATTTTGACGAATAAACATGATATGATCCAACCCATTCATTAGAATTATGATGATAAACAGAATCATTTTTCCGATAATTATAAGATTTAGTAGTAGATGGAGATAATTGGAACAATTGCTTTATTGAATATCTCTTGTAAGAAGTTACAAGGTTTTTATTAGGATAAGCAACAGAACCAATTACATCAGTAATACTACTATCAGATCTAGTATAAGAATTATCAGAAAATGATTCAGCTGTCTCATCATTCTTTCTTTTTGGTCGCCATTCAGTTCTTGCTTTAGACCTTTTCTTTCTTAAATTTGAAACAGAAGATTTAGATTTATTAGGAAAATCAGATTTCTGAGATTTGTTTTTCTTGCTTTTACCAGTGTTGTTCCGTTTCTGTGAGCGCTGATTCTTATGTTTCTTACCCTTAGCATAGTAATCAGTGTTCACAGAAACTGATTCACCAACCTTAGTTGATGATTCACCAATTTCAAAAACACTTGGTAAAGCTTTTCCATTTACAAGAAAAATAGAATAATAAGCCAAGATCACAAGATCTATAGAGAGAGAATCTAGAGAGAGAAAGTGTGCGCTCAAATGTAACAGTAAATTGAAAATATGAAAGTTCTTACAAGCAAACAAGCCAAGAGGACTTAAATACCTCAAGGCACTTACAAGATAGAAAAGAACAATAAGCACTGACAGATAAAGGAAATAAATACAATGATTACTATATAATCAGATCTAACAATCTCCCCCTTAGTAATCATTGGCACCGAGGTCTTAAAAAAAAATCTTCAAAAACAACATTAACCATCTAGGCGACTTTGAAGGATCATTGACGTTCTTCTCGTTGACGTAGTCTGTTCAGCCCAACTAACACTTCCAATCGTCGCAGAGTTGAACGAAGATTCAGTCTATCTTGAATAGTGACCAAAGATCTACGGATCAGACGAATTTCATCATTTTCAAAAAAATATGACTCTCTTCTTGTTTCCAAAAGCTTTCTTCTAGCCTCTTGTAGACGATTCTCCAACTGAAGTTTGATCACCTTTAGAGTTTCATCAGAGTAATATCCAATCTCATCAAATCGTAGAAAGCATTTTTCACTTGAGTTGTTCTTATATACTACTCCGTATGGATCTTCGATAATGGTGAATAACGGATAAGACTCTAGATTCTGCAAACTCCGGTTGGGCCTTTCAAGATTAACCACAGGCTGAAAGCTTTTGACGGCCATCTGGAAGTCAAAAACACGATAAAATCGGATCTGTCGTCGAATGAATTGTTTAATAACAAAAAGAGTTTGAGAAACATCCTGAGTCCGGTGATAAAGATTCCTGAAGTGATCATATAAGAATTCAACATCATCAATTGAAAGATCAGTGAAATCAGCCTCAGAAAAGTTGTACCGCTTGCAGTCTCTTCTTTCCACTTCAAGGTCTGGATACCAGATGTTCAAAAACTTATTAAATGTGACACTGAGAACTCGAACTATTAGATGAGGAGAAGCAACGGTGTTATTCTTTTTGCGCTGGCACTTGATAAACGCTAAATATTCATGCTGATAAGCTTCTGATTCTTTCTCTACTCCAAGTATGGCATATATATTGATTGTCCTTCTTCTAGAAATAAAGATGTTGCTTTGGATATCTTCAAGAAAAGTTGTTCTGAGTCTAGAAGCCATATATCTCTGCTGTAGATTTCTCTGCCTTTGCTGCCTAGTTAAAGCTTCTCCTTCTTCTAGAAGAGATGGAGGAATTACCGGTTCGGAAGAAGAAATATCTGCTTGAGCTCTAGATGACTGACCGACTTCAAATGCACTTGACAGAATATTGGTTGTCGAAGCAGAACTAGTTACTGGAGTAGATGAAGGTTGATCATCTTCTGAAATCTCACCTTGACTCGGAAGATCACCATATAGCAATTCAGCCTCTTTTGTATCTGATGCATCCATGAAAACAGTATCATCCTCTGTATCAAATAAGATGATGATATTGTTGCAATCTTCTTCTTTAACTTGAGCAACTTTCTCAAATCTAACTTCTTCATCATCATCTGAAGTTATCTCTATGAAGTTCGCGAAGAAAGATCTCATGTCATTTGCTGCTTCTGACTCTTCAACTTCATGATCTCTACCTGAGACATCTGGATCCACATAAACTACAATTTGCATATCATTAATATTTGCTTCACATATATTAAATTCATTATGCAAAGCAGTTACATCAGCATTGTCAACCATGACATTCACTAAATCTTGGATACTGCAATCTTGAACTGTATCAGCAGTCTTTTCTCTATCTCCAACCACTTCTTTTTGAACAACTTCTCGTGCTTCAGAAGACCCTTCTGTTCTTTGTCTCTTTACCATCTCCCCCTCATGGCCTTGATGATCGGGATCATCTTGGTCATGTCGGCGTTTAAGAGACGGGCCAGCCTCAGTCCTGCATGATTGCTCTAGATGATCAATCTTGTTAGATAGATCATAGAAAGCTTGTGACATAAAAGAACGAAGATCAGATAAGCTGGATCTAACTTCTGATCTGAATTCCTGAAATTCATGAGATAAAGCATTAATGCGATCAAAATCTGACGAGGAAGAAACTGGAGGCGGCGTTGGCTGGAAGTTCCTCAGCAGAGAGATCAAATCTTGATCTTGATGTTGTAGCGGAGACATAGATAGAAGACGCGCATAAAGAAGATCAGATAGCTCAGAAATTGGAGAATCATGAATAGAAGCCCTTGAAATATCCGCATACTGAGTGAATATTGACGGAAAAGGAAGAGATACAATCGGTGATGTAGATGAAGACACCGCAGAAGAAGGTTCCCGAAGAATCACCCCTGAAGGACGGCGGAAAAGAATCTCAGGAGGAATAACCGAAGTATCTATCTCTGGCATTTTCCCTTTGAAAAACGACTTCAGCTTGTTAATATCTTCTTCGTTTTGAGCATCCACCCTTTCTGAGAACTGACGAATTACCTCATTCAGAGTTGTAAATTTCTCCGAAGAGACACGTGCAGTAACCATAGAAAGCTCAACAACAGAAACAATGGTAGCAGTAACATCAACAGTAAAAGAAGCAGGAGCTTGACTCTGTGTTTGAGTGGAGATTTGAGCAAATGAGATATCCAGTTCATCAACGTTTAGACGGGCAACAGAAGGATCAATAGATACCGATTCATCTTCTGAAACATCTTCTGGGACAACAACCACTTCCGGTGTTCTTATTCTCCGTTCATACACTTTCATGTTGGGTTGATCGGCATCATCATCACCATCGTCTGAATCACTTGTTGTGTTTTCACCATCATCAGAAAGATCAGCATTTGTCGCATCATCATTAGCAATTCCAGTTTCATCAGGATTAGCATCTTCTCTAACATCAGCAGTAACAGTAGTGGCTTCAGCTTCAATAGCAGCAATGACAGATTCCACGTGATGAGTAGCAACGTCTTGTGGTGCTGCAGAAAGATCAAAATTTGTCTCTAGTGTATTTGCAACGGCAGTAACTATTTCATGAGTAGTTGCTTCAACTTGCTCTTCATGAGTACTACCAGCTGGAGTGCCATGAGAAGGTTCTTCCTGTTCAGCCTCTACAAATTCATTTTCTAAACAATAATCGATGACACTGTAATTGGTCAAGTCAACATAATTGGCAATAAGACAATAAGGAATGGTCATAGAAAAAGTGAAGGACTTCTTCTGTTTCTGAAGATAAAGCATCTCGGAATCCTGAACTTGCGGCCAAGATAATCTTCGTGGAATTGCCAGATTGCTTCGAAACATGCTTCTAATAATCAGCTTGAGAAACCTGATAAAAGGAATGAACTTTTGTCGCTTGTTGGTTAACTTGTCTTGCACTACTTCAGAAAGCTCGGTCCAGAAAATAATCGTATAGTCGACATGCAGGTCATAGACTACTGCATGGAACAGTCGAAGATAGTGAAGACTAGAACTATCCGTACCGGTATGTTTAGAAGTTAAGCACCTGTTGATGACAGAAAATAAAGAATACCAGACAGGAGGAAGATTAGACTTGTCAAAGTCTACAACCTTTTTCAGTGAACCAACATAGCCTAGTCGTTTGATGCCCTCAAAAACTTCCTCTTCGGATGGAAAGTTATCATACGTTGTCCTTCCAGGTCTAGAAGTAGGCTCAGGAAGCTCAAGAATCAACTGTAAACGCTTGTAAGAAATATATGAATCAAATTGATCAATTTTGAGATCAAATCGATGAGGACGTGCCAGTTCGTTCTTAGTGATGGTGTGCCAGACTTGCTGAACGTAGACTTCCGGAACATCAGCAACTGAACAGAGAGCTTGAGAGAGCGGATGTCCACGAAGAATGGAGCGTATGACAGGATGAATCTTGATGCGATCAAAGTCAACAAAGTAGTTGTTAGGCTTATAAGGCATGTACATGATGTTAGGGAACACATTATTTGGAGTTTGCCTAGATATAGAAAGATCAGCCCCAACAGACGGAACAGACGGCATAGGTGTATCATGAGATGCCTGATCAGCCGGATCCTCAGGAACGACATTCTCGTCTTGAATCATTGGATCAATATTTGTTCGAGAAGACATGATAACCTGAAACACAAAAACAAAACAAAGTTAAACATCCAACAGAAAACACGAAAAAAAAATTCCAAGTATGGTTTGCGGGTCCTTAAGGGAACACAAAGGAAGAAATGCGTGACCTGAAGGGAACGCATAGGAAGGAATGCGTGTCCTTAATGGAACGCAAAGCATACTTTGAAACATCGAAACATACAATGAGTTTGCGTGTCACTAAGGAGACGCAAGATAGACTTTGCGTGTTCTTAGTGAGACGTAAACTACACAAAGAACGAAACAAACAAACTAGAAGAATGCGGGTCACGGGTGAAACACATAGTTCACTATGCGGGTCTAAAGGGACACGTAAAGCGCACTTTGCGTTTCTTGTTAGAAACACAGAGTATACTTTACGGGTCTAGTAAGACACGCAAAGAACACTTTGCGGTTCTAACAGGACACGCAAAGTAGCCTTTGTGGGTCTCAAAGACTTGATCAAAAACCCTAGAACTCGTTTGTTCGAACCCGAAGACCACAAAACAAAAAAAACTAAGCACAAAACAACGAAATTAAACCAAAACAAAACATACCTGATTGTCGATTATAAGATCTAAACAAATCCCAATACGCAAATCGATCAAAAACAACTCGAATCTGATTAATGGTATTTAATCTGCTTTTGCTTATTTGTCTGAATGGTTTTGATGAGGTTGATGAGAATTTCGGGTGTCTCGTCTTTAGATTTGAGAAATTTCACCCATGTATATCTGGAGTAATCATCAACAACAACCAAAACATATTTCTTCTTACCAAAACTCTTTGTCTTCATTGGTCCGCACAAATCAACGTGAATTAGATCTAGGATATCCGCAGTGCAATGTTCAGGCTTAGGCTTATGAGATGCTTTCTTCATCTTTCCTTTCTTGCAGTCCTGACAGAGATGGTCTTTCTGGAAACGGAGGATCGGAAGACCTCTCACGGAATCATTCTTGACCAAGCGATCCATATATTTGAAATTGAGATGAGCTAGTCGTCGGTGCCACACCCAGCTTTCATGAATAGAGGCTTTTGATAGAAGACAAATATCTGATGGAACCTTTACTTCGGAAAGATTAATGGTATAAAGATTTGATCGTCTCTTTCCAACAAGTAAGTCCATTCCGCTATTATTCTTTACAGCAACTCTTTTAGACTTGAAACTGACTTCAAGATCTTTATCGCAGTACTTTCCGATGCTGAATAGATTGTGACTTAAACCTTCGACATAGCTTACTCTTTTGACAGTTAAATTACCTTGAACAAGATCACCATAACCAAGAATGGGAGCCGTCTCGCAGTTTCCAAATTTGACACGACCGCAACATTTTTCTTTAAAATTTGAAAGCAGAGATTTGTTGCCAGTCATGTGTTTGGAACACCCCGAATCCAGATACCATAATTGATTTAGCTGCACAATCAAAAATTACTCATATTTAGGTACCCATATGAATATGGGTCCCTTCTTGTTAGTCCTTTCCTTTTTCTTTTTCAAAAAATTATTTTTCCAAAACATCTGAGACTGATCAAATAAAGCATGAACATCATCACATATTAAGGAAGAAACACAATCATCAGAAACAGAATTAGAGAGACAATATGAGATATTCTTTGAAATTTGAAACATTTGCTCTACAGAATATTTTGTAGTTTTATTACAAAAGGCAAATGAGTCTTGTTTACAAAGAAGATCTACACACTTATCCTCTACAGAAACAAATTCTTCAGATCTCTGTTTCTTTAGCCAAACAGACTTTACAGACTTCTTCAAAGTCCTATCTGAAATAGAGGAATCAGAAAGGTTAGTATTTTCAGAAATATCAAACTCTTTCTTCTTTTTCTTCTTTGACCTTCTTCTTTTACGCTTTGATTTATAGAAATAATTATTTAACGTAAAAGTGTCATCAACAATTTCAGATATAACATTTGACTTAGAAGAGGAAGATTTATCAATAAAACCAAACTGATCAGTTAATTTATTTGGATAAACCTCAGAGCAAGAAACATCAGATGAACACAAAATGATGGAAGATTTGAGAAGACCAGAATTATTTTCTTTAAAACTCGATGTCATAAAAGGAAAAATAACATCGTTTTCAATTTTTCTCAAAATCTCTTGTTCTTCCATTTGTTCTTCTAGATCAAAGATTTGGCATTCTAATACTAATGGAGGTATATATCTCTTAGTATCATAAGGTACTGGAGATATATTGTCCTTATTAGGATTAGCTGCATTTAAATCAAAGAAGTCATTAGATATAGAAGATTTAGTAGAAGAAACAATGTTTAACTTTTGTCTTCTCTTCTTTACTTTTTCAGGAAAATATTTTGCATTTTCTTGAGTGTAAACAAAAGGAACTTTCATTCTCTTGTTGTTTATCCGTTTTTTATCTTCCTCAATTGTAGTTTCTTTAGCACTTGTCCAAAGAGGCTTGTATTGAGAACCATATTGTGAAAGACCAAGACAGTCGTAATCATAAAAATTGGGAATCTCAAATTTAGCTTTCTTTAAAAACTGAGGATTTTTAACTCCAAGACCCCAATTTTCTTTTAACGACTCATAGCTCCTTGGTTTATGCATATGAATTGTTTGTTCAGTTTGTTTTTGTTTATATAACTTTTCTTCTAATTCAATTATTTTATCCGAAAACTCTTGATTTAAAATTGACAATTCAGACAAAGAATCATGAGAAGTCTGATTTTCAATTTCTAAATCTTCTATTCTTTCTTGAAATTTCTCTTTTGTAAATTTTAAAATAGCTTTTTCATCTCTCAGAGAAATCTTCAATTTTTCAATTTGAACAGACTTTTCTTGATTTTCACATTTTTCGGATAGAAGCTTTGAACGAAAGTCATGTAAAGCATTTGTAATGACATTCATTTGCGATGAAATGAAACTAAAATCAAACTCAGATGGTACCTCAGATTCATCGGTTGAAGTCTCCTCATCCTCATCATCACTGTTGTCGTCTCCAATAAAACACATAGCAGCAGTCTCTATATTATCAGCTTCGTTGTCTGAGTGATCCAACCAGTATTCCTCCTCAGCCAACAAAATTGTTCCACTTGCTTTCTTCTCAGCTAAAGCTAATTTCTTCTTATAGAAATCAACATCTTTCACAATCTTCGTTCTGTACTCCTTTGAAATATGCCCGGGTTTGCCACAGTTGTAGCAAGTCACAACCTTCTTATCTTCTTTCTTTGGTTCAACTGCTGTAGCAGGCTCATATTTGGGAAAGAAAGGCTTTGATGTAGTATTGGGTTCTACCTTCTTTGATCCAGATGAGAAACGAAGATTGTTTGAACCTGACCGTTTCTGATATTTCTTTTGATAGTGCTGACTAAGAAGAATCATGGCTTTTTCCAATGCTTCGCCATCGTCATCTGTTGACCCGTCGTAAGTAGACTCAGTCAAGGCTTGCTCAGCCATTTGGCTAGCTAAAAGAGCGATTGGATCCACAGACTTTAGCTTCTGCTTATTCATCTTAGCTTTCTTCTTTAGAACCATGGCTTCATCAGACATAAGAATTTCAAACATTTCCTGAATGGGCATTTTGGAAATTCTTGGATCATTCCTCATCCGATGACAGGAATTTTCCCATTCAGGTTTGAGTGCATTGAGGAACTTCAGATTTGTCTCCAGCTCATTCTTTGTTACCTTGATCTTATACAGATCATTAATAACAGTCCAAAACCTGTCGAAGACACTTTTCAGACTTTCCCCATCCTTAGCCTTGAATTCTTCAAAGTTGTTCATGTATCTTGTCTGACGAAGCTGGGTAGACATTGCAGTACCAAGCATGATTTTCTCCAGTTGTGTCCACATCAGCATAGGATTATGTTTGAAACAATCGATTCTATTATAGATGGAATTTGGTAGAGCAAGAATCAAATTCGACTTGGCTTGATTGTCAGCTTGGTATCTTAAAAGTTCATCAGCCTCATATTCTCTCAGGGATTTTTCTACAGTAGTAGCTGGAGTGTTTCCAATAGCTGGTATCACTTTCATTAGCCTAACCATGGGACCTTCAGTCAAAGCTTTCATCATATTTTCCCCATTTGATTGCCTTTCGATGAAATTAATAAACCGGTCCTGCCATTGTTCAAATTCGTTCTCATTTATCAGAACATGTGGACGAGTATCAGACCCCAACGACATCATGAGGTCATTCTTGTAAAGTTGAGCTTGTAGAGACATTTTTGAAGAAATCTGGTATTAAAAAAATAACCAAGACTTGAAAACCCGCAAACCCAAGGTTTGCGTTTCTGGCTTGAATCACAGAAGAAACTTTTTGGGTCCTTGTAGACACGCAAGCAAGGACTTCTCGAGTGATAGGAGGAGCGCACACTGACTTTTACGAGTGACTTGAGATACGCAAATAAGGACTATGCGTGTTCTAAGAAATACGCACTTGATGCTTTGCGGGTCCAGAAAGAAACGCACTTAATGCAATGCGTGTTCAGGGAGACACGCAAGATATGCTACGCGTGTTCAACGGGGCACACACTTGATGTTATGCGTGTGCAGAATGACACGCACTTGGTGATATGCGTGTGTCGACAGATACGCAAGAGAGTTTTGCGTTTCCAAGAGAGAACCGATAACCTGAGAAAAACACTAACACTCAAAAGTTAGTTACACAATGAATATATGATAGAGGCGCATACTAATAAGATGAACACACAGGAATTCATGAAACACACGCAAACTTCAAAACCTATGAATAACATGCAAACTATAATAACAATCCGCACAATATATGAATAACACGCAAAGTAAGATGAATGACCCGCAAGATATCATGAACATACGCAAACTAACACTCGAAAATAAATCTGCAATATCAATCATAACAATGAAATTAAATCCAACCAAATTGCACACAATTGATCGAAAACAAATTTTTAATACAATCCTATTGACAATTTCGATCAAAACACTCCAAATCTCAAAAAAAAAAAAAAAAAAAAGAACAGAACACATAACTCGACTTTTTTTCAGAAAATATTCAAACTCAAAATCGAAGCTCCAAATCACGTTTTTATGCAAAACAACAAGAATCAAACTCGATCGACTATCTAAAATGAATCTAATAACATCAAATTCATAGCAATTCGATCACTAAATTGACTGAAATTGGTGAAAATCCAGAAAACGAGATTTTTCTTGAAAAACAAAAAAAAATCAATCAAATTTTCGAATTAACCACACAAATCAGGAACAAAAATACACTAAACTCAATCCTCTCAAGATCTTGAAGGCTCTGATACCAATTGATAAGCCAAGATCACAAGATCTGTAGAGAGAGAATCTAGAGAGAGAAAGTGTGCGCTCAAATGTAACAGTAAACTGAAAATATGAAAGTTCTTACAAGCAAACAAACCAAGAGGACGTAAATACCTCAAGGCACTTACAAGATAGAAAAGAACAATAAGCACTGACAGATAAAGGAAATAAATACAACTGAAGCATTGAAGTCAAACATATCAATTTCTTCTATACACCCTTCATCAGAATTGAGAAAATCATTTGCAGACGCAAATAAGTCATCAAAATTATCAGTCAAAGTATGACGTGCCATTGAACCTTTAGAACACTTTGAAGATTTAGATTGAAAAACTGTGTTCTTTAATACTATAGAAAATACACTTTGTTCAATACCTATCAAAAGTCTTTCATCAGATAAAATATTTTCAAGCTCAACTATTTTGCTTTCACGAATGAGTGAAGGAATATAAACTTTTGCAATTGCAGGTTTTGGCCTCCATCTCAGAAACGGAATAACTAGCAAAATAGTCGTTTGAAAGAACTTTTGGAGTTTCAGAAAGATAACTATCATTTAACTTTTCATAGTTAAAAGGTAGTTGCATTTTCTTAACATTCTTTCTATTTTCAGTTTCCTTGGCCTCAACTTCTTCTGATAATTTGGTAACAAATTTGGGTTTTAAATGAGTATGTTTACCAGCAACAGCAAGAAAATCAAAATTATATAGTGCTGGTTGTTTTCTGATGACTTTCTTTAAGTAATGGGGGTTGTCAAAACCAAGTCCCCATTTTTCCTTAACATCAGCCTCCTCATTAGGTGCATTAAGAAAAATAGTTTGATCTGTTTGGCCTGTTGCATAAAGTTTGGCTTCCAGACCATTTACCTTCTTATTTAAGCTCTTGTTCTCAACCTGCAATTTATGAACAAATAGTGCAGATTCTTTCTTTTCTAAATCAGACTTAGAAATTAAAGTTTCAAAATCAGAAATCTTCTTTTCAAAACAATTTATTTCAAGTTTAGAATCAGAAGCAAATTTGCCTAAAGAATCAATTAGATCTTTGTTTCCAATAACCGACTTATTAAGCTCAAATATCTTTTTGTTTCTTTTAGCAACTCTGTCTTTTTCCTTTTTCAGTTTTGTTTGAAGGTCTTGAAGCTCAATCATCATGGCTTCCATTTTGATTATGAAATCATTTTCAGTTAAGTTTATTACCTCATCAGCTGCTTCATCCTCTGAATCATCATATTTCATCTCTTTGCCCATTAAGCATAGGTGAGCAACTTCTTCTCTCTCTTCCTCCTCATCAGACTGATCCAACCAATATTCGTCTTCTGCCATTAATGCCTTGCCTGCCTCCTGTTGCTTGGCCAAGAGCAGTTTATTCTGATAGTATTCCGAGTTACGAACTTTTGGCTTCCGACAGTCTTTTGCATAATGCCCGATCTTGCCACAGTTGTAACATTTGATCAGATTATTACCTTTCTTTTCAGTACTGGTGTAGTCATTCACAAACTTTTTCTTTTCTTCTGGCTTTCTCTCACTAAATCTATTTCCTTCCACCCTTTCTCTATGCTCGTGGTTCTTTGAGCTTGATGAAAAGTATCTCTGAGAATTTGATCCCGGCTTCTTGTAGAACTCCTTTTGGAATTCTCGGGTCAGTAACAACATTACCTGCTTCAGATTCTCTCCATCATCTCCATCAGATTCAGATTCTGAATCAGAACTAGAAACCACTATCTTCTTCTTTTTCTTCTTCTCTCTCTTTTCTTTTTCTTTCTCTCTAGCCACCAATGCTATGGGATCGGGAACTTTCTCAACTTTCTTTTTCTCTGCTCTTTTCTCTTCCACTTCTTCTTCATTCCGACGTAATGTCTCATACACCTCATATAACGGAATGTCACTTAGATCCTTCATCTGTTTCATCCTGTGCGTATGCTTCTTCCATTCGGCTTGCATGATGCTTAAGAACTTAACATTGTTCTCAATCTGCTTCTTTTTCACTTTGTTCTTTGACAATTCATTCAGAAGCAGGAAAAACCGTTCATAAGTGTCTTCCAAGCTTTCATTCTCTTTTGCTTTAAATTCTTCGTAGTTGTTAATGCAGTTAGCTACTTTCAACTGATTTCCAACCTTCGATCCCATCATCATCTTCTGAAGTTGATCCCACATCTTCTTAGCATTGGCCTTGTAGTTGTCTATCTTGATGTATATCTCATTCGGAATACTTTGAAGAAGTAAGGATCTTGCTTGTTTATCTGCTTTAAAACGGCTTTTCTGCTCCTCAGAATATTGTGAAAAATCCATTGGAACAGTTCTCATCTTTTTCTCTTTGTCCTCATCATCATCCTCACTGTCAGATGAATCGTCATCAGGTATCTGGACAGTAGGTGGTACCATAGGACCCTCCATGATTGACAAAAGAATGTTTTCTCCATTTTTGTTTCGGTCCACAAAGGCAAGAAATCGATCCTTCCATTGTTCGTACTCCCCTTTGAATAAAACGGGAGGCTTGACATCTGTGCCGATAGAAATAGCGTCCTTTGAAGTCATCCTGTTTATCAAATATGCAATAAGAAACTTGAACTTGATCGTTAGTCCAAATGAAATCACACAAAAATATAAAAACTTGAAACTGACGCAAACACAGAAATTTGCTAAGAGAATCTAGCGCAAATGTCAATTTTGCGCTAAATGAAGCTGGCGCAAAGCAAACTTTACGCTACTCGAGGATGGCGCAAAAATTAATTTTGCGCTAAGTAAAGTTGGCGCAAAACACAATTTTCGCTAAGCACTAAATCACGAAAAACTCAGATATGCTCCAAGTGGGAATAGCGCAAAAGTAAGATATGCGTTAAGTGTGATTGGCGCAAAAGACACTTTGCGCTACTTGTTGATGGTGCAAAACTTAGAACATTCGCTTAGTGAGGATGGCGAGAAACTCCTCGTGTAGAATGTATATCTGGCGAAAAACTTTTGATGATCTGGTGCAAATTAATGATGAACTGGTGCAAATCATGATGAACTGGCACAAACCTTGATGAACTGGCGCAAACTTTGGATCTAGCGCAAAACTTCTAATTCGATCAAATTCAGTACCAAAAACCACTCTAAACTTCGAATTTCAACTCAAAAATTTGGCAATTTGATCACCTAAACATCTAGAACACATTACTATCAACTAATTTCGATCTAAAACATAAATCAATACAAATTGAATCTAACACAGTGCGTGAAACTCGTGAACTGGAAAACCACAAAAATTCAAAATTCGCAAACGATTACAGTGCAATTTGATACAAAACTTATACAAACTCGATCGAAATCACTAATCACACAAAACTTGATCGATTACAACTTCTAATTCGCACAAAAACCCAAAAAATTGATTCAAACTCTAAGAACACAAAGTCGAACTCATTTTCTTGATTTGATTTCAATTTGGATTTTCTCTGATACCAATTGTGTGTCCTGAATTCAAGATTCTTATCACAAACTAAACAAACAAATAAGAATGATTGCAATTACCTGTTTGATTCAATTCAAATTCAAACGATTACAAACTCTTTTCTTTACTTTCTCTCTCTAGACGATTCTTTCTCTCTCTACAACTCTCTCTGAATACGCTCAACTACTACCTCTTCTCTCTAGTTACATATCTATTAAAAGAAAAACAATCCTATTTATACCTATTACAAAATACAAAGGAAACAAAACAAATATAAGTAGCTTTGACTTTTTATTACAACAAGACTTTGACTTTCCATAAGAGTTGACTTTCATCTTTGACTTCCTCTCTCTTTGATCTTCAGTATTCTTGATCTTGTATCCAACATATTTCTGCTCTAACAGACTCACTCCCCTCTGAATCCTCAGAGCTAGTCCTTGAAGACTATGTCTCACTTTCTTCAGAGCTAGAAGAGCTACTCTCTTCCATAGCCGCTGAAGATGTCTCCTTTTCGTCCTCTATGACAGCCTCCTCAGATGCTCTATCATTTCTCTCTTCTTCGGTTTCTCTTAAAGGGGTACCTTCTGGTTCACCCCTTGGAGTGCTCTGAACTTCAGGGTCCTCTGATCCCTCTGAAGCAGATTCACTCTGACTCTCCCTTTCTGGTGTAGGACCTAAATGTGTTGGGGTTCCCAGAACTGGTTCTAGTCCTTGGGAAACATGGAGGTAAGAAGCTAGGGCAACAGAGTTAGGGTTTACCTGTTTCAGCATTAGTTGAAGAATTCCTCTCGCCCCTGGATATCCTTCTGGAAGAATAGTTGGCTTGAAGCTATTCATGATGTAAAAAGGGGTTTTGCTCTGATCGTCATAGGTTAGTATGTGAAGTCTGTCAATGGAAACCTTGATGATCAGTGTAAGGAATCGAGGAAAAGAAATTGAGGGTACTGTGGTTGAGGATTGAAGTTGCTCTAGATTTTGATTGGCTTGTATTGACATGAATAGTTATGAACATTCTTCATTTAAGCTTTTAAGGAAAAGAACATTGTTTTCTTCTTTTGTCCTCATAACTCCAAACTTTTTGCATTTATTGATGTGAATGTTGAATCTTGAGTATGTTTGGTGCAAGGTCTCTTCAGGTAGTGCATGAAAGTCATGACACTCATTAATGCAAAGATTTCTTCTGGTTTTCTGAGTTTGTAGGCCACCTTCAAGTTGGTCTAACAACTAATCCCATATCTCTTTTGCAGTTACACAAGAATCAAGTTCTTGGAAGATATCATTGGGAATGGCCATTATTAATAATCTAACAGCTTTGGAGTAATTTTCCATCATTTTGTTTCTTTATCAGTGAAGTTTGAAGTTTTCTTTCCATAGTATGCAGGTATTTGAGCAGCATCTGTTGTTGCAGGAACTCTTGGTACCAACACAATTGGTTGGTGAGATCCATCATTTACTGATCTTAAAAGATCCCTGTCCATACCTTCCAAAAAATTTACCATCCTTATTTTCCATTGGGGATATTCATCCCTTAGAAGTGTAGGAGGCTTAGTTAATGATCGAGCTGTATAAATGGCACTTATACTGGAATTTGCCACTGTGAAGAAGAGATGAAGATTTGAAGAACTTATGCTTTTCTAAGATCTTTTATCAACAAGTGAAAAAGTGAGTTACTTTCAAACCTGGAGCATATGGAGTTCTTTTGAATAAACCAAGGTTTATATGAACATGCACAAATTTTGAAAGCTTGAATCAGTAAGATATAAATCTATCCAAGTATGCAGATGTGATCTTTCTTTGTTTAGAAAACAAAGGAGGCTCTGATACCAATTGTCGGATCCCAGATTTAATCTTATAACAATGATATAAACAATAAGAACAACGGAAGCAATATAGTTTAAATATCAAAGGAGATTCAATATCACAATTCAATAATAATATGTATAAATCGTACTAGATCTTCTTTGGAATACTTTCCACTATATTAAAAGATGAACCAGATACAAGATCTATGAAAAGCACACTTTTGTCAATGGAGTGATGGTCCTATTTATAGGACCATGAAGTGAACAGTGTACTATCCTGACATAAGAAGCATGCTTAAATAGTGTCTTACCTAAAAGGTAAGCTCAAGACATGCTTGAACAGTGACCTACTCTATAAAGTAAATCTTATCACTAATGACGTGTCATCTGTTCTTCTGTCAACACTTGTATAATTCTTCAGCATGATCTTCAGAGAGAGTGTCTTCAGAGCTTTGACATAGACCTCTGATGAAGCTATCTCTGATCTCTTTTTCTTGGTAGGAGTCTTTGATTGTCTTCAGAGGAAGACTTGGGATATTTTCAATACTTTTACTTTACAGAATTGGAGCTAACAAGGTGTAGCCGGATAGAGCGAGCTTCGGGGAAGACTTTTGGGACACCATTCATTTATAGAAGACTTCTTTTGATGAAATCTGGATGACACCCGAATTGTAATCTTATTTCAAATGAAATTAGATTATTAGGTTGTTATTTTCCCTTTGTTCGAATTGTAATTCATACTTAAACAGGTGTTTATATTTTCTCCTTTTTGGGAGGCTCAATTGCTTTTGGCAAGTTTTATATACCATATTTCCATTTTCTGGAAATTTTTGTTATCCCTATTTTTAGGGTGTTACAAAAAGGTAGTCACTAAATGGTATTAATTAATCATATGATTGGAAGGGTTAGTGACAAAAATGATTGGAAGGGTTAGTGACAAAAATGATAGTCACTAAATTAATTAATGTGTTAGTGACTAAATGTAACACCCAGAATTTTGGTAATTCTAGTTCATGTCTTTTCCCTCCTAAGGAGTTTAATTCTTTGGCATGTTCCCCTTCCGTGTTGTGGATCGAGTTAGGGGTGTCTTAGACTCGAAAGGTCATTTTTCAGAGCTCGGGAAGGTCGAGGCGACAGTGCCCGCGACAGTGACAAAAGTCATTGTCCCCGTGTCATTCTCGCGAGGAAGGTTCCACCCGCGGTATACCAGGCGATAGTGCCATGCAAGAGTGATCAGGGTCACAATCTCTAGGAATAGTCGCCAGCGGGGGAGTGCTCGTGGTACACTCCAGGCGAGAGTGCCCTGGGAAAAATCGTCGGGCTCTATCGCAGTCGGCCCCTGGTCGTTTTAAAATGTCGAATTTCAGCGCCATTTCATTTGTTACACTTCTAACTCGTTTTATCTCTATCTCTAATCGAAACCTGTCCTCTTGAGGACGATTTTGGAGCATCCTAGACCACCATTTTGAAGATATAAGTGATCTTTCACCTCTTGGCTAATTTTGGGAGCAAGATGGAATTCCTCATCTCATCATCTATCTTTCTAGGGTTTTAAAGTTCCATCAAACCTCTCCAAACCATTTTTCCATTCTTTTGGTGATATAGGGTTTGAGGCTCATCAAGTTGCCCTAGAAGTGCAATACTGGGGGATTCAAGTGTTTTGACTAAGGTAATCTTCTCTGTTCCTTCTCCTAGGAAATTAGGGTTTTGTCATGTTCCTATTCTTTTCCTTTGTGTTAGAACTTGGTGTGATATGGAAGTATTTGTGGTTAAGGATCTTGTTGAAAGCTTGAGGTTATGTAACACCCCGATTTCTAAAAGCTATCGTTTCAAGTTAATACAGAAATCGGTAAGTTAAGGGAATAATAAGATATTTGATTTTGGGCTTGAATCCTTGATTTTATAGTCTTGATGGATAAAGGATTCAATTACGAGTCCAACGGTTCTTTCCGGAGCAAAAACGGAGCTATAACGAAGAAGTTATGACCAAAACGGTTTTCGGGGAAATCTTGGGCGGACTGGAGGGGGCGCATGGGCCGTGCGCTTCCCCTTCACAAAATGCACGGGTCGTGCGCGGGGGTCAGAAGGCTCGGGTTAAAACCTGATTCAGCCGCATTTCTCACCCAAAACTTCATTTCTTCATAACTTCTTCATCACAACTCCGATTTGGGTGATTCAGGTTGCTATGGTTTCATTTTTGAGAACTTTTTAAGGATATGGCAAGATATTGGAAGTCTATTGAAGTATACTAGAGTATTTTGTGGTGGTAAGCTTCTCATCTCTCCCTATTCATTTTCTTCCCCAAAGTTTTCTAGGGTTTCATCCACCCTTTGTTCTCCCTTTCATAGATTGAAGGTTTGTGATCATTTTGGTGAACTAGAGGTGTTTTGATTGGAGGATTCAAGTTTAGATTAAGGTAATATTCTATTCTTTTCATTTATGGAAGTTAGGATTTCGGTATCTATGGGGGTATTCATGTAGATGATTGGGGAAACGATTCTTTGTGGTTGATTATGTATATTTATGGTTGGAACCTTGTGAATCGAGGTTTTGGAAGATTTGGTTTGAAGAATCAAGTTCCTCAAGTTCTAAGTGGGTAAATCTAGATTTAGTCTAAATCTAGCAAGGTGAGTTTACTAAGCCTTTGTTAAAACTAGATACACATCATAATCTCCTATTTGTATTTTATCTCTATGTGTTCAAGTATTTGGGATTTCTTGATGAAAATAGTTGGGAATATGAATATTGGTGATATGCTATGTTTTATGTTATGAGTTCCATTATTTGGGTTTTTTCTCATGGATACATAATGTGGGTTCCTTGACATGTTAAAAGTATGTATGTATGAGCATTATGATGATTCTAGTTGGAACACTATCTTGGTGACATACTTATATATTTGTTGAGCATGATGGTCATTTGGGTATTTCGTTAGACTTCATGAGAATAGGATGGTAATATTATACCCGTAGTCGGTATTGAAATATGTTAAGTTGAAATACACCTAAAGGACCTCCTATAGACGTTATGTTGGACGAACCAAGTCAGTACACTAGGAGGATGTAGTTTTGGGCGCCACTGTGATGGTATGTGCCTAGACCTCCGCCATCCGGGGAATTTTCTTTGCGATAGTCTTCGGGTGTGCCGGGCCTTTCGGGTGTTCCTTGTTAAGGGCATCAAGGTATATCGACTCTTGGGTGGGATTTGATTGGTGCTTTGGGTCTCCCCTAATGACTCCACATGTATTGAACTCTGGTTAACTACTGATAAGAATTGTAACTGTTCATGCATGCTTATTATTGTTCAACTCACTAGGCTCTTTGGCCTAACACTTGTTTGGTGTCGATGTGTATCTCAGGTTTTTGCAACACCGGTTCTAAGCGGGCATAATGCTTGGGTGAGAGATTTGAGAATATTGCAATTGGACTTACTTTTGGTAGGAGAACCGTTGGGTTTATAAATGACACCCTTATTTGTAATCTCTTTTCTAGTTATGGAAATTAGATTAGTTGGTGGTTATTTATTGTCCGTTTATTTACGACTGTATTTAAACAGGTTTGTGTATTTTCTCATTGTTGGGAGGCTCTTGCTTTGGCAATTTTAAATGCCGCATGTCCGTTTTTCGGATTTTTGTTATCCCTATTTTTAGGGTGTTACAAGTTGGTATCAGAGCTCTAGTTTAAGTGAACTAGGCATGAAGGTAAGATGTCTAGACTTAGACTGAGTATGTTAAGCAATGATTGTGAGATGGGTAGAAATTTCTAAGATGGGTTAGTCTTAGAGTCGACGGAAACTATGGTTTTCAAGCGTTGTGGCGATGGTAACGAGAACCTTTATGTATTATATGTTCATAATCTCACCTAGCTAATGTTATTATGAGGATATTTATACGTGATGGTGCTTGAGGTGCCGTTACTGTGACAATTGGTAAGGTAGTAGTACGTTCTCTTGTATTTGGTTTATACTAACGTTATGATATTGTAGACGTAGTAGTACGTTTCCTTCATGTTCAATTCTGTTAATCTCTTTCTTATTCATCCTCGTGCTTGTATAGACTGCCTTAGTATGTCGACCGTTGGGGTGGTAAGAAAGTCTCTGAATGGGTAACTATTATAAAAAGTTGATGATTTTATTATTCGTTAATTGGAGTAACGGTAAGTATGGTGATTGCATGGTGATTGCATTAAGTGGACAGTTTCGAGTCGGATTGATTAGTTGGATTAGAACCATAGACTTTTGAATCGATGTATTCGAGGAGAAATTGTAAGGTGAACCTATGAAGTCCGTGGTTTTGCCTTAAGATGTTGAGCATCTGGATGACGATAGTGCAATTAGAGAAATCGAGGGGCGTGAGTTCAAGTTGATTTGTAAAAACGGTGTACATGCCAAAATATCCATTTTAAGGTGTTTATGTGTTTTACATGAAATTATCAAATGTTGGGTTAGTTGGTAATCTTTGATTATTTGAAGTATTTACCTTTATAAACTTTGTATAACACCACATTTGGGATTTTTGGACATTTTAATAAAGGGTCACAAATCAATGCGTTTTAACGTTTTATTGCATAAAACGATCTTTGGTCAAAGAAATATACTTTTGAATGGTTGTCGGTTTTTATGCATCATTCATGAAATGGAATGTTTTATGAAGCATTACTTGCATATTTATGTGAAATATTCGAAAGTATGTATATAGTCCCATTTTATGATTTTCATTCTTATCAGCAGTTAAATTTGGAGAGGCATATTTGAAAATAAATGAGTCTTTAGGACTTCGGTCCGGTTTAATAGCCCAATTGTGAAATACTAAGTATGATGGCGGTTAATGCGTATCAATTGAGAATTACATGTTCTGAGTGCGTTGGTCATTCAATTGGATCCATGTACTGTTTAGACTGTAATGCAGTGGATTCATATGTATATGAGTCGGTCTTTATTATTTAAAAAGAAAATGGGCTATTATTTATAAGTTACTTATTTTAAAGTGCTTGTGTTTTACATTAAATTGTTAACTACTGATAAGTTTTGGGTTATTTGGATATATTTAACTTTATAAACTTATGTAACACACATCTTTGTGATTTTTGGGCATTTTGATAAATAATTCATTTCGATATATATTTCTTTTACGATGTAATAAACAAATGGAAGTAATTTTATATAATTGCCATTTGGTGCATACGATTTTATAAACCGTTGGAAATTGCATATCATTGAACTATGAGTCATTTTGGCAACATGAAGAGAAAGAGTTCATTTGGAAAACATTTTGTTTCAACCAATGAGAAGTTTTGGTTATTTTGAAATGTTTAGTTTTATGAACATGTTGAGACACCTATTTTGGGATCTTTGGGTATTTTGGTAAATAAATGATATTGAGATGTTTCTTTGATGATTTTACATATATAATTGGAGTTCAATTGACGTAAGGGTCATTTTGTGTATTTAATTTTATGAACCTTTTCAGAAATGCATATTATTGTGTTATGAGGCATTTTGAAAACATAAGAGTATGAGTTCATTTGAAAAAAAAAATGGTTTGTCTCAACCAGTGATGAGATTTTGGGTTAATTATCTTTTGGGTCGTGGTGTTTGCATAATTGTGGTCAAACGTATTTCGATGTCTCTACTGGCTTTCATTGGATATTTATGTAAACTATTGGGTCGTTGACTCGGTTTTAACCAAATGGAGTCTTGAGGAAATTTGTCCGGCTTAAAAACAGTGGTGGAAATTTTATTGGCATCCAGTGGTATTATTTCCCTTTGAGTTTAGTGGGAGCAGTTTAGTTGCACATATCACGTATGCATATTTTATTGGAAATTTCCGTTATGGTATTTCAGCCAATATTTCAGAACGATGAGAGCATGTTTATATTTGGCTTTGAACTCGAAAACGACATAAATTATTTCATGTTTTAACCGGGTGCATACGCATATCATCAATCTACTAGTTTTGCGAAATAAACGGTCGCATGCAAGTTTTGTTGTGAAATCTTATTTCGTGCCACATTGTGACTAAAAGAGAGAAAACTTTAAGAGTTCGGTATTATGAGCATGTTGTCTCGGGTTTTGCAAACATTTTGTTTATACAGTTTGTAATTAAACTAAATTACTCTTGAAATTGCTCAAATCGCATGCATATGTCTTTACTAAATTTTGGGGAATAAACAGATGTACGCGAGTCACGATAGGAAGTTTTATTTCATGACATTTCTGGGTGAATTGCAGAAATTTTGAGGTTCAATTTTGTGAAAATTCCCTTATGTAGTTTTGTATGAAAGTCTTGTTATACACTATTTTAGTACGTAAAACTATCTCTCATTCATTACATAAATTATACTGTTGGTGGGAGTAATCATATGAAAGATTTATGGTATTTCGGATAGAACTTTTGGCCTGAACATATTTCAGTTACTGATTTTACTGATAGGAGTTTTCCGCAATGTATGAAATGAATTTCCGGGTTGCATGTCGTTGTAATTACAATTTTGGGTAAGTACGTTTTATTGGTGCGGCCTAAATTTGAAACGCAAATAATATATATATATATATATATATATATATATATATGTATATATTTATTTACTTACGTTCTCATTGTATTGCTACATTTGGGAAATGATTGGACGTATATAGGTCTTGTTGGAAATTTTATCTTCCGATGTTTTGTGTTAAAGTAAAAGATTTTAAAGTTGAAGTTGTGAAATCCTCTTTTGGGAGTTGTACAAACTTTTATTGCATACGTTATGGGACGGAAGTTATTTTTCATATGCATAGCATAAATTGATGCATACTAAGGCACTGGTAGTCCGTTTGAAAGTTTTGTTACACATCTTTCGATATCGTTTTATTAGCGTAAGTACTGATCAAAGGAGTTTTGAAAATGGTTTTATATGCGTGGCATTGGTGATCAAATTTTGAAACCTATCGAATGCACGATAGTGTATTTTCACACACGTTTAATTGTTATAAAATTTATGTATTTGAGAGTTTTATAAATTTTAAATTGGCATAATAATGTGAAAAACCTTGAACTCATTGGGCTATAGGTGTAATCCCCCTCGTGTTAGAAGTCGATATTAAGGATTAAAAGAGTCCTTGGAGTTTGAGGCGTTAGACATGTGCTTTCTCCCAGTTAGTTAAGTAACGATCTTTATGCTTCGTTAAACTTACGGATTAAAATCGTGTTCGGTTGTTTGGGTATGGTTGGTTTTGGAATTGTGGGATTTAGATACGACGGCATGTTATGTGTCGGTGGTGTACTATATTGTTGGGTATTCGTGAATAATGATGATGTTATGGTTGACTGGTAAGGATGTTGGATTTGGGTGACTATTTCCAAGAGTAGGTGTCAACTTTGAATCGACCTTACTAATCGGGAAGGAAATATTTGGTAGTATACCCACGGTTGCAGAATGGTCATTCTGAGAATAGGCGTCGACACTCTATTTTGAGGACAATAATTGTTGGTGTGCTTCAATGTATTTCCGTTAAGATCTGGTGCGTCTGTAGGACGAGTGGTAAACCTAAGGAAATTAAATATTGTTAATTAAGAAATCAACGACTGGTATTCGGATAATTGTCAGGATTTTCGTTGATTTGGAAATCGATGCTTGAGTGCATGGTGGGAGTTTAGTATTAATGTTTATTGGAGACATTTGGTGAGAATGTCGAGGTGGACTTTAAGTACAAATCGATTATTGAAGAGACCTCGTATTTAGAAGTATCTAAGGGAAATGTTTGCTTTGGGGTATTCTTGGTGGAAATGATTGAATAAGGCCGTAAGTTACTCTTGAGGTAATATGAGCAACATAAGTTTGGGAGGCAACCGAGAGTTTATGGTTAAGAAAATGATCAGGAGAGGACTTGATGTTCATTCCGTCGTCGGTGAGTTATGTCGAACCTTGAGATTGAATTGTGATGGCTATTTACGAGAAGTACAGTAACAACCTCGACCGAGATGTAATCGGGTTCGTATACGAGGTAAGGTTTCGTTAAGGCATGTTTATAGGAAATCAATCGATCTTTCCAAGTGCGTTGTTGAGTGATTGGTGGTGCCAGATTTCGAGGATGAAATCTCTTTTAAGGTTGGGAGGATTGTAACACCCCGATTTCTAAAAGCTATCGTTTCAAGTTAATACAGAAATTGGTAAGTTAAGGGAAAAATAAGATATTTGATTTTGGGCTTGAATCCTTGATTTTATAGTCTTGATGGATAAAGGATTCAATTACGAGTCCAACGGTTCTTTCCGGAGCAAAAACGGAGCTATAACGAAGAAGTTATGACCAAAACGGTTTTCGGGGAAATCTTGGGCGGACTGGAGGGGGCGCACGGGCCGTACGCTTCCCCTTCACAAAAACGCACGGGCCGTGCGCGGGGGTCAGAAGGCTCGGGTTAAAACCTGATTCAGCCGCATTTCTCACCCAAAACTTCATTTCTTCATAACTTCTTCATCACAACTCCGATTTGGGTGATTCAAGTGGCTATGGTTTCGTTTTTTAGAGATTTTCAAGGATATTGGAAGTCTATTGAAGTATACTATAGTATTTTGTGGTGGTAAGCTTCTCATCTCTCCCTATTCATCTTCTTCCCCAAAGTTTTCTAGGGTTTCATCCACCCTTTGTTCTCCCTTTCATAGATTGAAGGTTTGTGATCATTTTGGTGAACTAGAGGTGTTTTGATTGGAGGATTCAAGTTTGGATTAAGGTAATATTCTATTCTCTTCATTTATGGAAGTTAGGATTTCGGTATCTATGGGGGTATTCATGTAGAAGGTTGGGGAAACGATTCTTTGTGGTTGATTATGTATATTTATGGTTGGAACCTTGTGAATCTAGGTTTTGGAAGATTTGGTTTGAAGAATCAAGTTACTCAAGTTCTAAGTGGGTAAATCTAGATTTATTCTAAATCTAGCAAGGTGAGTTTACTAAACCTTTGTTAAAACTAGATACACATCATAATCTCCTATTTGTATTTTATCGCTATGTGTTCAAGTATTTGGGATTTCTTGATGAAAATAGTTGGGAATATGAATATTGGTGATATGCTATGTTTTATGTTATGAGTGCCATTATTTGGGGCTTTTCTCATGGATACATAATGTGGGTACCTTGACATGTTAAAAGTATGTATGTATGAGCATTATGAAGATTCTAGTTGGAACACTATCTTGGTGACATACTTATATGTTTGTTGAGCATGATGGTCATTTGGGTATTTCGTTAGACTTCATGAGAATAGGATGGTAATATTATACCCGTAGTCGGTATTGAAATATGTTGGGTTGAAATACACCTAAAGGACCTCCTATAGACGTTATGTTGGACGAACCAAGTCAGTACACTAGGAGGATGTAGTCTTGGGCGCCACTGTGATGGTATGTGCCTAGACCTCCGCCATCCGTGGAATTTTCTTTGCGATAGTCTTCGGGTGTGTCGGGCCTTTCGGGTGTTCCTTGTTAAGGGCATCAAGGTATATCGACTCTTGGGTGGGATTTGATTGGTGCTTTGGGTCTCCCCTAATGACTCCACATGTATTGAACTCTGGTTATCTGCTGATAAGAATTGTAACTGTTCATGCATGCTTATTATTGTTCAACTCACTAGGCTCTTTGGCCTAACACTTGTTTGGTGTCGATGTGTATCTCAGGTTTTTGCGACACCGGTTCTAAGCGGGCATAGTGCTTGGGTGAGAGATTTGAGAATATTGCAATTGGACTTACTTTTGGTAGGAGAACCTTTAGGTTTATAAATGACATCCTTATTTGTAATCTATTTTCTAGTTATGGAAATTAGATTAGTTGGTGGTTATTTATTGTCCGTTTATTTACGACTGTATTTAAACAGGTTTGTGTATTTTCCCATTGTTGGGAGGCTCTTGCTTTGGCAATTTTAAATGCCGCATGTCCGTTTTTTGGATTTTTGTTATCCCTATTTTTAGGGTGTTACAGGTTAGGACTTTGAAGGTTTCAAGTCTTCATCCAAGGAGCTAAAGCTTTGGGGGTAAAAACTCAGATTTAGTCTAAATCTAGCAATGTGAGTTCTAGTTTCTTTATAAAACTATATACATGTCAAAATATAAATGTTTTGGGTTTTAAACATACAATTATGTGCTCACTTGATATACAAATGGGTTTTGATGGTTTTGGGATTCTTGAGCATATTGGGTTGTTAAATGTTTATAAATAATTTATAAAGTGATATTGGACGTTTTGGCCACCAAAGTGGATGTTGATCCATTAGTAAACATTATATGGAGTTTTTGAAGGATATGAATAACATAATTTGTTGCTTTCTAAATGTGAAATTTGGGGTTACAAATGGGTCTTGATGGATTGATTTTAAGAGTTGGAAACTTATGGGTAATTATTTGATTACGACTTATTTGGTGATTTTTCCAAACTAACGAGTTTTGAATGTTGGAACTTAATGGCTTTTACTTGGGTTATTGGGAACGATCATTCTTGACCTTATGAATATTGGTTAATTGTAAACCTTATTTTTTGACCTTCGGCCAACCATACTTTGGAAAGTGTCATTTTTGGAAAAGTTGAACTTTGGCTCATGTAGCCATAATAGGTTTATTATTTTGGCAACGTCTTACGATACCTTATGGCTTTTTTATCACTCAAATGATTTTTGGGACGTCGTCCGGTTTAAATGGCTCTATGGAGCATTTTATGGAAAGGTAACTATTATAGAAATGTTGGTTATTACATGTTTGAATGAATTAGTTCATTCATTTGGAGTCATGTAATGTTTAGACTATAATACAATGGATCCATAGGCATATGAGTCGTTATGTTCATCATGGAGTCTTTGATGTCCATGTTTGAGTCTAGTGTGTGGTCTCCAAGTCCTGTTGTTATGTAAGATTGCGGTGGTGCTCTGCAGAGCCGTATACAGATCTAAGTCTTGCGGTGGTGCCCATGGTGAGCCAGATACGGGGACTTGTGACTTTTGTGGTGACATTCATCTATAGGTCGAGTAGACTAGGGTCATTTGGGTATCTTGCAGTGATTGCTCAAAGGAGCCGTATACGGGGATCCATGACCATGGTAAATCTCGTGAACGTTGATAAGTGGCTTAACTTTATGTTCCGCCACATTCGATGGAATTCGGGTCTCCCCCGTCATCGAAATGTGTTATTTTCGGGTATTCCCTTACCCACACCTCCGGTGTTGAAACGCACCATTTATTTATACAAATAGCTTTGATAAAATATTTCATGGGTGCGTTTTGGGAGAAATTAAATGGTGTTTAATTATTTAAAAAGGTGTATTTGGCATGGGTAGAGACGTTATATGGTAGTAAAACCCTTATATCTGATGTTTCAAGTATGGATGCTTTTAGAGTGCGTTATTGGTTTTAAAACGTCTTATTGATTATATATGATCAAACTGCTTCACCTCACTAGGCGTTAAGCCTAATACTTCTTCTTATCGACATGTATATCAGATCTTAGATGGATCTGAGTGGCGAGTGAAGCCGGGTAGAAGTTCCGGTAGGATGACTCTAGTGACGTCATCCGGTTTGAGAAGATAGCGGACTTGGTGATTGTAGTAACACCCGTCAGACTTTGTTTTCGTTTGTGGGACTAGATAGTTCTGTTAGAACTCTGATACATGTTGATGTGTTTCTTCCTTTGTAACATTAGATTTTCATGTTCCAAGTTATGTAATTAAGGGATTTTTGAAAATTTTAAATTGTCTGCTATTTTCCATTTTTAGTGGTGCTACACTAAATATAGTTGTCATAAATGGTATTTAATAATTAAATAATTCTAGTGAGTTATGAAGGTTAGTAACCAAAAGAATAGTAGTCACTAAGCTAGAAAGCTTAGTGACTAAAAATGGTGGTCATTAATTTAAAATATAATAACCAAAAAAATGGTACTCATTCATCTTAGACATGGAAGGGTTAGTGACAAAAAATATGGCTGTCACAAATTGAAAGTACTACTGACCAAAAATAGTGGTCACTAAGTGATATTCATTAGTTGTAGAGTTGGAAGAGTTAGTGACAAAAAGTGGTGTTGGTCACTAACTTGAAAGTATTAGTGACGAAAAAAGTGGTCACTAAGTGGTATTCATTAGTTGTAGAGTTGGAAGAGTTAGTGACAAAAAATGGTTGTCACTAAATTGGAAGTGTTTGTGAATCAAAAATAGTGGTCACTAAGTGATATTCTTTAGTTGTAAATTGAAAGAGTTAGGGACTAAAAAATGGTGGTCACTAGATTAAAAGTATTAGTGACGAAAAGATAGTGGTCACTAAGAGAGTGTTTGAATTAAATTTACTATTAACAGTTAAAATGTAAAACAAATTAAAAGTGTAGGGTGTAGGATTGCCAAATCTGTAAACTTAAAAACAAAAATTATGTGGATCCTATATGGGTTTTGACCCGGCCTAATAACCCGACTATATAAACCACGACCTACATTGTTTTCTCAATCGGATCACATCTACATTTGCTCTTAACCCGATCCAAACCATAAACGAACACTCATATCATCTTCAAAGCAGAGAGTGAAAGAGAGGAAGAAAATGATTCAAATCGACAAGTTTGATCCAATGCCCGCAAAGAAGAAGAAAACCGAGTTCATTCAGGTTTTCAATCACCACTTTTGTCTCAATATTTTGTTCTCATATTTAAATAAATATCTCTTTTTACGCACAAAGAAATTTAAGGTTAGAATTGTTATTTTTAACCTAGAATTCAAATCCAAAACATGTCCCTTTCTCATCACAAATTGAAATTTATACCACTACGATCGTCCGCCCAAATCTGTGACCTATAGTTAGTTTTCTATATTTGAATTTGTTCTATCATGATAAATGCATCAACTCACTGAGTTATCGGATTAGAATGTCATATTTAGTAACAACTGAAAATAGAAGAGCATCCTATACATGTTATTTTTGCAATAAAAAGATCATCTTTCCATTTTGATCCTCTAACATTTCAATCTTTCATTTCGTAATTGATTCATCAAGGATTTGCATAAAGAATGACCATGCGTTGCTGGAATGTGTTGCGGCAATGCTAGAAAATGTCTTAAGATCACACTTCTCTCCAAAAATATATGCTGCATCATTTTCTAATTTACTCGTTGAAATAGTTGATTTTATGTTATGTGAGGGCTAAAAATAAAAAACACCAGGACAATTTGTTTTGGTAATTTGAGTTTTCCACCACGAACCCTTGTGTACCATAACTGTTGTAGAAAGCTTCATTATATTTTAGTTGCCTTTGTGTATGTGCAAATGAAACTGGTTGTTTGATATATTTGATAAGTTTTCAAGCAATAAGTCACAGTTTTTTGCAAGTTTTATAGGTAAAGCTGAAAAATATATTGGAGATTGGTATAAGGGAAGGTCCCAATCTTGAGTGGTGCAAGTGTAGTTTGTAGTTCCAAATAGAAACATGGAGAGAAGTATGCTCGAGCTATGGCAGAAGCTTCTGGTTTGCCTCTGATGAATTTTAAGTTTATTCATGTTGTATGTTTTCTTCATGATTTTCTGTTCTAATCCTTAATCTTTGTCAATACAAGTTCTAAAAAAAACCATTTCTTCCATATTTGTTTGCATTTTTTTTCTGGCAAACTTATAATGCATCAACTTTGAACACATTTTAGATCTATGTTTCCAAGATCATTTCACCAGGTTTTATGTTCCCAACGATTTTTTCAAACTTTCATGCTTTGAGCCAAGAGGCTTTCTTGCGATCAAGACCCTATACTTATCCATTCTAGTTTCCAGATTCAATATCCTCTCTTTCTCCATCCCTGTTTATGCCCAACTTGGAAATTGATAAAAACAACTGTGTTTTTCAGGTATGATTTCCTATTTTTCGCCTTACATGTTGCTTCTCGAAATCCACTATGTTTTGCTCGAGGAAAGAGCGAGGAATCAAATGGCAAAGAACAAAATATGGCTGCTTGGCTCGTCTCTGTCAACACCCTCAAGATCCAGCCCTTCAACTTCCCCACTCTTGGTATCCGATTTCTATAAATAAGAGATATTTGAATTAATAACTTCATTGAATTTTTGTTATTTGATTGATTTCGGTCCCTATGATGCTAGATTGAATATCAAATGTTTCGAACGAATAAATAAAAAATTGAACTTGATTGATTCAGGGCCTTATGATGGTAGAGTAAGGATGAAAGTTGTGGGTATCTACGACAGTGATGTTCACTATCTCAAGGTCTCTCATCATCCCTTTTTATCTTTTCTTAAGAAATTAGGGATTCATATTATTACGCCACTCTCTTGACCCTTTCAGTTTTAGGAGTAATACAAGAACCCTTGTTATCTTTGTTTAGTGTTATCTTTCATTTTCTTCAAATTTTATTTATATTGAATAAAATACGAATCTACACATGAATAGATTCCATATTTGTTTTACGTGTGATTTGTTAGGATGCATCATTTGTTTTAACAATATAAGGGTTTCTATCTAATATTCAGGTTTTGGCTGTAGCCTTCGGATATCCCGATCAACAAGAGAATCCTCTCTTTGAATTATGGACCCATTTTCTTTGCTTTTTGATTGATAGATTATATGGGTAGAAATAATAATTGATGTAATTGATTCCAGATAGTAATGAGGGATACAAATTGCAGGTTTTAGTTCTAAGTATCATGGTAAATCAATTCTTAATGTGAATCTCAAATAAACACATATTTCTTGTTCTAAAAAAACATATACTAAAAATGTATGCATATAAACTTATTCTAATCAACTTGGTTAGTTTCTTTATTTAAAAAGTTCATGGGGTTTCAACCCTTTTCTAGTAAAAGATTGATAATCATATTAAGGTTCAAAACAAATAGCATAAACTTAAAATTCATAGGTGATAAATCGGTAAAAGTATCCGTCCAAAATAATCCTTTTAGATTTCGAATGAAAAAGTTTAAATGCTTGCGAAATGGAAAGCAAAAAAGTAACTAGGTAGATGTTTGCAGACATTAAGATATGTAGATTTTGTAGTAGAAGAACCAATGGTTATTGGACATGATTGTACTGGGGTGACAGAAGAAGTTGGGAGTGAAGGCACTAGACCTTAGGAATCAATATCAGGATATCATAGAGCGACTTATCTAAATTTAGCAGCTAATCTATGATCTTTATAATGTATGGGTTGCATATGTTATGAATCAAGGTAATTAGATTGGTTTACTTTTCTGTGTATCAATATCTCGTTTCAATTGCATTGCTATGTTATTGCTTTTATCCTTTTGTCCCTCAATCTCTTATTGCTTTCATCCTTTGGTAATGTTTTACTCATGTAATGACTCAAGCCCAGTTTACAAAAAAAATCCTATTGGTACACTCTTCTCTTTCATTTAGGTATTTGAAGGCAAAATCAATGTTTTTTCTTGAATTTACACCACCGATCATATTATAAATTAGGAAGTTCAGTATTGTGTGATTACAATTTACACAAGATTATAGATCACTTTCTCACAATAGAGCAAAAGGTATACAAATTGATATATTTCAAGTTCAAATCTTGATCTTGTAAATTTCTTTTTGTAGGTATTTGTTTCTTATGTGATACGGGTCAATTTGATGGTCAGTAGGTGCAACACTTAGATATGCACATGTTGCACAACAAACGAGTAATTGATTACATGTTTCATAACTACATCTAAGGTAGAATTAAACACTAAATATTGATGGCTAAAACAGTGATGAACAATGGTAATACATGTCACTGTTGAAGATGTGTATGTGTTACACAAGTTGTAGTGTGAGGAGAACACCGTCATCTTCCTCATAAACAACGGTGAAATAGAGATCCATGAAAAGCATTTAGATCCGACTTAACTATTTTGTTTTTGTTTTGTTTTTGATCAAAGAATTTTATTTTGTGCCAATATAATTAATATTTTAGATTTTCATTGTTATAAATCAGTAGGTTTTATTTTTAATGAAATAAAAAGTATAGTAGAAATTAGTGACTAATTTTTTTCTTCACATTTTATAATTAATGACCACTTTTTTTTTGTCACTAACAACTATTAACGCCAGTTACCACATTTTTGGTCACTAATGGATGCTAACGGACTTTAACGTAGCCGTTATCTTGAACTCAATGAATGACCTATTTTGTGGTGGTCACTAACTTGGTCACTAGTTTAATCAAGTTAGTGACGACTTTCACCGTTTAGTGACGATATTTAGTGATCAAATTAGTCGTTACAAACACAGTGACCACTCTATTTTTGTCAAGTGACCATTTTCGTATTTGGTCACTTACACAAATTAGTGACGGACCTTTAGTGACAAAAAGTGACCACCCAATTTTTGGTCACTAAAATGCATCACTGACCAACTTTGTGTTGTTAGTGACCAATTTTGTGTTGTTAGTGACCAATTTTTTTTCTGTCACTGAATAACAATTTTCTTATAATGTCTTCATGCTAGATTTTTATGGGTAATAATCATTTGTCTTGTAGCATTTCTTTTAACAAAACAAATATATTGGTTTGGAATAGATGATAATATGATATTAGTTTGACATAATTAAAAACCATTAAGAAAACTCATGAATGATAGAAAATATTAAGAACCAACTATTTCTAATGAATATTTTAAGAATTACAGGACCAAATATTCATTATAAATATTTATCATGTTATTACTTGTAAATAGTTGGGTTTTCATGTTTTCAAAATTTAAACAATTTTCAAATAAATTTGTTTCTATATACATATTATATAATTGAAGAAATATTAATGAAGATTATGAATTTTGGTGTAGATAAAAAAAAACAATTAAAAATATTGTTTGTTCACCACTATTTTACATACATAAACTTATGAGCAAATTACATGATTGGTCCCTATGGTTTATGTGTCTTAACACTCTGGGTCCCTACTTTAAAATATCTATGGATTGTATCCTCGTGGTTTGCATTTTATAATGCATTGGGTCCCTAAAACTAACTTTACCCAAAAAACTCTAGAGGGATATTTTAGTCATTTAATTTTTTATTTATTTTCTATTAAAATCACATGAACAATAATGTAATTTACTTTGTTATATGTTCACCACCACCACCACCACCACAAAAATACAATACACAGATCCTAAATCAGATTTAAACACAATACATAGATCTTAAATCATATCCAAACCCAAAACCTTTAACATTTATTCAAAAACTTTAACAAAACTTCATATTTATATACATAAGAATAACAAATTACATTAAAAAACACAAACAAATCTTCGGAATGTGTTCTTGCTTTGGTTCTCTTCATACAAACGAAAAAATACAACTACTTGAACCCGAGATCTGGTACATATGAAGCAAAATGTTTTGAATCACAAACCCATATATGAATAGTTTGAATCGAAACCATCGAACCGGATCTGATACCTTTGAATCAAAACCTTCAAATCAAAAACATGGAACCCCGATCTAGAACTCCTTAAACTAGAGATCGGGGTTTCCATCTATCGTGGGTGTTTATTGCACCTCTGAAGAAGAATAGCTGCAACAAACTCGATCTTCGTCGGCAATCTGGTTTCCAGATTTCTCTTCTTCGTCGTGGTCGTCAGCGACAGAAGTTGGGAGGAGATAGCCTGAGATGAATAAGCGAATATGTTTCCAAATATTCATCGTCCATGTGTTCTAGATGAAGAAGTATATTTGTTTCTGACTCGACCATCACCACCATCCAGAGATATGCCTGAGAAGGAGGAGGGGTAAGCAAGAGTGGAGAGGGAGACGCCAGATGGATGGTTTTTGAGGATATGCCGAAGTCAGGAGGAGGAGATAGAGCGACTAGGGTTATGGTTTATGGATGAAGATGAAGATTTGAATCTTTTAAATGATTTTTGGTATTTCTTTTTTTTTCTTTTCTGTTTGATCTTGTGGTTTATATTACATATTTGGTCCTTATGATTAAAATGACCAAGATGCCCTCTTACTTAACCTAATTAACAGAATTTTTTTAACAGAGTTAGTTTTATGGACCCAATGCATTATAAAATACATACCACGAGGATGCAATCCATATATATTTCAATGTAGGGACCCAGAGTGTTAGAACACATAAACAACAAGACCAATCATGTAATTTACTCTAAATTTAATTTATCAAAAAATGAATATGATTGTTTTCAACTCTACTATTAACCCATGATATATATATATATATATATATATATATATATATATATATATATATGGGCGTAATCAAATGAGAACTGGCTATTTTGTGGTAACCGTGAGATCCAACCACAACCAATCATTTTAGATAATTAATGTTGTTTACTAAAATAAAATAAATGGTAAATTGGTAATTTACATTTTTTGATAACTAATTCTTAAAACCCTAATTCTTCCGGCCGCACAACACTTAACATTGAAGAGGAAGGCCACAAAATTCTCTCAAACCTCCCATGGCGGATATCCCGTTGACAAGGAAAAGTCGAGCGAAGAAGATGGTGGCCGCCTGCCGCGTCGACGTCCATGGCCGCAGAAGGTTTTTTTACTCTTTTTTTCCAGCGATTTGGTGGCTTCCATGGCCGTCGATTTGGTCCATCTTCTCCGGCGATTTGGTGGCTTCCATCTTCTCCAAGGATTTGGTCCTTGCCGGCGATTTGGTGGTATCACGGTACAGTTGGTATCACGGTGATATCACATTATCACGGGGTGGTATCACCGGTGGTATCACGGTACAGTTGGTATCACAATGATATCACAGTTTAAATGACAATGGTATCACAGTTTGTATCACATTGGGTATCACAAAGCTGTATCATATTATGTATCACAATATCATAATGGTTATTGCATTTATTTTGGGTATCACAGTGGGTATCACAGTCGTCGGAATAAGGTTAACCGGAGGCCGGAGAAAGGAAGTTGTAGAGAGGAGAGAAGAATTTTTTTAAAAATACCTAAAACGCCCTTTCATTAAATATTTAAATAAAATTACCAAATTTATATATTTCCTAAATTATTATTTGATTTGTGGTTGAGATTGTATCTCACGGTTACCACAAAAAAGCCAGTTCTCCCATGAAAGGCCCCCTATATATATATATATATATATATAAGTCAATATATCATCTAGGTACATGTTTTTTAAGCTAATTGTTTAAAATTTAGGTACAATCTTTCTAACATTTTGTATAATTAACTAATGTTGAATTGATCTAAAAAGTAGAAGGTTCTTCAAACCATTCAAGCAAGTTGTTCCAAACAATTACTCAAGCCATGCATGTCGTTACAGAATCATATTGTAGACTTTGGTCTCTATTAGGAAATGACAGATTCTTTGAATACATAAATAAGTCGGATAGCAGATCAATTTATATATTTTTGATTCATTTAGAATTTGGTATTTATTTAGAATTAGGTTTTTTATTTGAGATGAGTTTTGTATGATAATTTTTTATATTCTTGATGTTCTTAAAGTTGCTTGTGTTAATTCTTGATATTAATGTTCATGTTATGGTTGAGTTTGAGTTATATTTTGATTTTGATTGGCTTGGTTTTATTTTGAGTTTTATTGATTAGGTTTAGAAATTTGGGATTGTTTAGCATGTGTTTTGGTGTGAGATGACTTGAGAAGGGGTGGTGGTCAGGGAAGATGATCAGAGAAGGGATGGTGGCTGGAGAAGATGACCGGAGGTGGGGTGGAGGTTAGAGAAGATGATTGGAGAAGAAGCATGGTAGCCTGACAAGATGATCTAAGAAGGGGTATCCATTATAGAAATATGAATACTATATATTATTAAAAAATGACCAAAATACCCTTAGTTTGACAGAGTTAAGGTTAACAACGTTAGGGATAAAGGACTCAATCCATAACAAAAGTGAAACCATGGTGTCTATACATGGAATCATTTGTTTAGGAGACCAATACAAACTTTTTATAATCATAGAGACGAAATTTGTAATTTACTCTAAATATTATGAATAAATTGATATATAAACAATTATTTATGTATTATGGAATCTTATAGATTAGTGATGGCCAAATGGGCCCGGTCCGACCCGGTCCGATCGATTAACCGAAGCCCGGCCCGGTAGTAAACCGGTTTAGAGCCCGAAAAACCAAACCGGCCTAGGATTTTGGAGGTTTTGCCGGCCCGGCCCATGACCGGTTCAAGGCCCGGTTTTTGGTCTGGCCCGGTTCGATTCGATGGTTTAAAAAAAAATAGTCGTTATAGATTCGTTAACTAGCCGTTTTGGACCTTTTTTTTTGGATTTTTACCCCCCCCCCCAAAACCCCTATAAATACTTGTGTTGATTATGAAGTTACACACCAACTCACAAAACACAAAAAACACATACAATTCTCATTTCTCGCTATATTCGTTTCTCACAAGTTATAGTCTAATATCTCTAGTTCTCTACTCTCTACTCTCAAATCTTTACTCTCAAAATGGTCGCACAAAATTACCAAGTTGTTGCCGAACATGGACAAAATTATGGGTGTCGAAGTTTTAATACAATCAATATGTGTAACGTTTGGTTTGGATACGGCTACAAATTCTTTTTTTTCAATGAACCGCATACTACAATTTAATAGTGATTTTCATCAATTATTTGATATTTATAGAATTAATTATGGGGGAGGAAGCCAACAAACCCCTACAACTCAAATGTTTTCACCGGGTTCTAGTTCTAGTTCTTGTGGCCGAAACCGGAAAGACTTAATGACAAATTTAATGAACTCGGTTTTATATGAATCTAGTAAAAAATCTAGATTTGATGGGGATAATTTGGGTGAATTCAATATGTACATACATACTAATTTTATAGCGGCATCCTCCACAACCGTCAACGATGTTGAATCACTAGATTTATTAGAACGGAAAGTTAAACAACCTCAATACCCGGTTTTGGCGGCTATTGCCCTTGATATACTAACAATCCAAGCTAGTACGTAGCTTCGAAGTCTGGTTTTTCTCTTAGTGGCAGGATCATATCGGAGCGTCGATCAAGATTAACCCCGAAGTCGGTATAGTGTTGCATATGTTTGAAGGATTACTTGGATAGCCAACAAAGAATTCAACATGAAACAAACCTGGAGGCGGATATAGACGATGTGGAAGTAAACTTAGCCGAAAACGAAGTGGATGAAGGAATAAGTACGCCGGGAACCGTAACCGAGGACGATGCTAGTAGTGCCGGTGGCGTCTCACGTTACGACGATGAAGAAGAAGAACCAGACACCGACTGCCTTGATGATAATACGGCTGTTGAACGACTGGAAAAGTACGAAACTCTTGAAGACTACAATCCTGAGTACAATCCATACTACAATCCTTACAATTACAATCCATGGGGATGGGGTGAGGGTGGGAGTTCGGGAGCGAGACCTTCGGGTTCTTAGAATTTATGTATTAATGTAACTTAAAATTATAAATAAAACATATTTTTAAAGTGTATTTTAGTGATCCAATGATTCCAATCCAATTTTTATTTTTTAAAGTTTAGTAATTGATATAATTGAGTTTTTAAAATTTTATTAATTGATATAATTAAACCTATTTTTTAAAGTTTATTATATAATTAATTATTATATAAATAAATTAAATTTAAAAAAAAAACAAAAAAAACATGGCCCGATCACGGCCTGGCCCAACCTTGTTTTCTAAGAACCGGTTTCTTCCAACATTAACCGGGCCACCAATATTTGGGTGAAACCCGGTCCGGCCCGAAGCTCGCTTGGCCCGGTTTTTGGCTATACTATTTAGGCCCGAAGCCCGTTTTGGCCCGGCCCCCCGATATTTGGCCATCACTAATATAGATAGTGTCACGATTAATTGAAGGAACACATCTTAAAATGAAATATTATAAAATATAATGATATAAGATATTCAATAGTATTTGACATAATTTTTTGAGTAAATTACAGATTTCGTCTGGTTATATGAAAATTATGGATTGGGTTCCTAAATAAAATAATTACATTTATTGTCATCGTGGTTTCACTTTTGTTACAGATTAGGTCCCTAGCCTTAACACTGTTGACTTCTGCTAAACTAGGGATGTTTTGGTCATTTAACAACTTTCATGTTCAATTAAAATTTTTAAATAATTTATGTAATTATATTCAATATATATATATATATATATATATAGGGAGAGGTTTATTTGAGAAAAATGCTAAATATGAGAAATAGAGAAGTAATCCTAGTCTTCCATTCGGTCAAGATAGACTTTAAGTCGTCAAATATTGCGTCTTTGACTGGTCAACAATTACGACTTTGACTGGTCAAAAGTTGCGGCTATTCAAAAAATAGAAGGACAGTTTCGTAATTTTTACAAATACACAGGACAAGTTCATATATGAACCTGTATGATTCACATATGAACTATATGTTCATATGTGAACCAGTATAATTCACATATGAACTCTTTTAACTGATTCATATATGAACTTTTATTATTCACATGTGAACTAAGGTTCATATGTGAATCAGTTGAACTAATTAACAGATTCAAATATGAACCTTTGTGAATCACATATGAACTAATTAACTGTTTTATTTATGAACGTAAAATTCATATATGAATCACAAATGTTCATATATGAATCACAAATGTTCATATATGAATCAGTTAAAAGAGGTCATATGTGAATTACACTGGTTCATATATGAACATATAATTCATATGTGAATCATACAGGTTCATATATGAACTCGTCCCGCGTATTTTACGAAACTATCCCTCTATTTTCTACAGTCCAGACAAGGAATTATCCAGTGCTTCACGGTCAAAGCCGCAAATATTGACCAGATAAAGGGCTAAGATCATTTCTTTATTTCTTTAATTTTAGCATTTCTCAAATGAACATAATCCTATATATATATATATATATATAGTTTACAGAGACACAAAACCATAAATTACTCGACCACTCTCCCAGCCTCCATCATCTCCCGGCAGAACATCGACACATCTCTAGTCAACTACCCCCACTAGCCACCACATCTTCATCATCTCCGGCAAAAACTCTCAAACTTCATCTCCACCAACAAAACAAGAAATAAAAGAACACACAAACAAAACGCGTCCTAGAAAATGGAACGAAACTGTAATCGGAAACCATTTATCTCATTTGGATGTTAGCTTGAACAATTTTGTCTTAAAACTATAATTAAAATTACTCCTAAAACAACTTCGTCGACTAAACCATGGAAATCAACCATGGCGAGAGTAAGAAGAAAATGCATATTTTGGTAGATTCACTAGTGATCAGACTTGAAGGTGACAAAACGAGGGAAGTCACTAGTGATCGAAGAACTTAAAGAATCCAGTGGCGGTGAAAAGGATCTGCAAAAGATACTTGTAGGTGGGGTTGCGGAGATAAATGGAAGGGATTGGGCACTGACAGGGACTTTCAGGAGGGGAAAACACTATGAGTTGTATATATAATATTTTTTTTATGTTTCAAAATGGAAAAAAGTGAAAGACCAAAATATCTTTCATTTAATAGAGTTATGTTAATAACTTTAAGGCTAGGGACTCAATCCATAATAAAAGGCAAAACATGGTGATCATACATGTAACTATTTTGTTTGAGGGACCAAATCCAAAATTTCTGATAACCACAGGGACGAAATTTGTAATTTACTCTAATTTTTTTGTACCATCGTTCACAACACTACTAAATGATAGGCTTTAACCGGCATGAGAATCCGTTAGAAATTCTTCAGAAAATGGGATTATCGGCGGGTTTCTTTAGGATTTGTCGGCCGAAGAGCCTCACCGGTAATCACGTTTTCCGGCAGAATTCCTGACAAGGTAAACACTTACTAAGTAAACGTTTTGTAAACAAATCTTTAGTCCAGGTTTTTGGTCGATTTCGTTAATTTTCTATCATTTTTTACGGGGCTTATCCCAAATAAACATAGATTACAATATTCTCATTATTTTAACATATAAATCTCTAAAATCCATCAAGAGATGGATTTCCATTTATCAATTAACAACCTTTAACTCAACATTCAACTTCAAAAAAAACTTTTGTTGAAAATATTTGGATTTTATCAATTAACAACCTTTAACCCAAATTGAAGTAAACTTCTCATGAAATGTCCCTTTCACATGTGCAAATTTCTTGGTTGTGATAAATTTTACTGAGTTTATTGAAGTTATTGTATACAAAGACGAATTTGCATGAGGGAATTGAAACCTCACAAGCTCCGTCAATGACACGTTGTGCATTTGAAGAAACCACATAGCAATATTTCTCTTACCTTAGTCTTGGGATTTGGTTTTTCAAGTATATACTAGAAGCGTACTCGTGCAATGCAGCGAGATACATCACGGTTTTAATATTTTATTTTATTTTTTATCAATTTACAGTACGATTTTGGATGGTTTTAAGAAAGTGATAATGTTTTTTTTATAAATTTGTTTAATTTAGGCTTAATAATATAATGTTTTTTATATAAAAAAATTAAGTATTTTGTTAGAATTCAATGATTATCTTATATATTTTAATGACATCTAGAAGAAATAACCAATTGCATATTTAATAATATAATTAAAACAAAATTATAGTAATATAATATATTAATTAATAGTGATACATGGAAAGGTCTGTATAAAAGGAAAGCACTGCACATACCAAATTGGTGGGTGTTAAAAGTTTGCAGTAGTAATATGTATCTTGCGCTTTGATACTTGTAAATTAAGGGATTTTTAAAATCTTGCATAAAATGATGGTATCTTGTGCCTAATAATTTGTATTTAAGAGTTTTTTATCCGTGATTTATAATATAGTATAGATTAATAGTGATAAATGGAAGGATTGCATAAAAGGAAGATCCTGTACATACCAAATTGGTGAGTGTTAGAAACTTCCAATAATAATATGTATCTTGTGTTTTGATACTTGTAAATTAAGAGATTTTTAAAATATTGCATAAAATGATGGTACCTTATGCCTAATAATTTGTATTTCAGAGTTTTTTATCCGTGCTTTATAATATAGTATAGATATAGATATATACTAGGTTCGAATCCATTTACACGGGGTAATTTTAAAAAATTAGATCAAGACAGAAAACTTATCTCACAAATTTGTATTACAATAAAATATATTTTATTTTTAGAAAGTATAATATATTTTAGTTCTAAATGACTATTTTGTTTTTATTTTTATTTGTTCCTAAATTATAGTTTATTTCTAAAAATAAATATTATTTTCGATTTTACATTAATTATTAAAGCATCTCTTCTTTATAATTAATTATTTTATTTTTAGAAAGTATAATATCTTTTAATTCAAAATAACTATCTATATTTTTATTTTTATTTGTTCCTAAATTATAGTCTATTTCAAAAAATAAATAAATATTTTCTATTATACCGTAATTATTAAAACATCTCTTGTATTAAAATTAATTATTTTATTTTTTTAAAGTATAATATCTTTTATTTCAAAATAACTATCTATATTTTTATTTTTATTTGTTCTTAAATTATAGTCTATCTGTAAAAATAAATAAATATTTTCTATTTTACCATAAAGCATCTCTTACATTTTTAATAGTAGTTTTTGTAAAAGAACCTAATTTTTATGAGTTTCATTGATTTTTTCAATAGCAATAATCAATAATCTATACTTATATATAAGTAATATATACTAAATATCATAATGTCAAAAAATAAAATAAAAAATAAAAAATGTTATTTTATAAAACTTCATGATAAAAATCAAAATTTTTGTATAAAATTTTAAAGATGATGAGGTTTTTATAAAAAAAAACCCTTGAAGTAAAAATTGATATGAAATAGCCAAAAGAAAATTAAGGCAATTTAATGATTATTTGTATCAAATCCCATTATAATTTCAACAAATCTCATACTAATCACGGCACATTAATTTGTATATATTTATGATATTTAATAATATAATTAAATCCAAAAATATTTAATATTGGACTCATTTCGAAGGTATTGACGAAGCGATTATAATAGTATAATTTGTAAAAAATAAAAATGTTTTTTAATGCATTTTAGTCATATAAATTATTTATGTTTATATGATAAGAGTCTAAAATTAAAAAAATTAAAAAGTAAGGGATTAAAAGTAAACTACAGACCTAATTATAAGGGTATTAAATGTAAGGTATAAATTAAAAAAATTGAATTAAGGAAAGATTCAAGGAGGAATGAATGTGGATGTGTTAAATGAATTTAAAATATAACATGCGTCCAGATACATGTTTAGGCGGGAAAATGAAAAAAATTGGCTCACCAGAAAGTAACACGTGTCTTTCTAGTTACTTATTTATTATATGTATATATATATATATATATATATATATATATATATATATATACATACACAGAGAGAGAGAGTGTGAGAGAGGGGGTTCAAGGGAAAACCTCAAAAAATTAGAAAACTAAGGAACACCCTGATAGTTTTTCATCTGGACGGTATGCACTTGTGCTTACAGGTAATTAAGTTGTTTTTTGGTTTTTATGCACGTGTGCATATTATGCACTTGTGCATATGCACGTATGCATATATAAATTACTTGTATACACAAGTGTATACCGTCCAGATAAAAGGCTACCAAGGTGTTCCGCAATTTTTCGTTTTTTTGAGGTTTTCCCCTGAACCTAACCCTATATATATATATATATATATATATATATATGTAACAACCTAAAAATTGGGGTAATTTTAAAAATTGAAAATTTGGCAATATAACGTTTATAAAATAGGGAAAACCACCCAAAATGGGCAAAGCGTGAGCATTTACAAAACCTGTAATAATGTATGGGGAAACGACAACAAACTAATCTAAACTACATCTAGCTACATTACATTGGTTGTCAACCCAATACCAAAAATGAATAATTGTTTTAAATGCTAAAGCTTCCAAAATAACTATCATCCAAAAATGCCCTCAAGAGACCACGCTCTTCTCTCAACCCCTTGACGACCCGCCGCTAAGGGAACCTGTTATATACATCATTTGAGAAAAAGTGTTAGGCTTAAAGTCTAGTGAGAATATACAGTTTATATGAAAGACAGTAAAAGAATTAGTTGCAATATAAATAGACTGTTTTCATCAACATCCTTGTAAATGGTTTGGTAAACACATAGTGACCTTCCGGTCCAGACTTCATCTTGCGATGACGGGTGTAAGCCCGGATTCCAAGAATTGTGGCGAAACACAAAGTAAGCCACTTTTCGAGTTTTGAGCTCACCATACTAGGATCAAGGCCGCGAACACGCCGGCTCGAATAAAGATGTGGGAGGATGGCACCCAATGATCCTAGTCATACTCATTCACTAGGATTTACATTTACGACCTACAGCTAGTAACCGGTCCCACATAACCGTACCAAGTTGCCCTCTAGGGTCCAATGTCTCAACTAGCTACATACGGGAGTTACCCCCAAATAATAAGTCAACTAAATACCTATGGATCCATTTGTAATAGTTTAAACTCGTCACAATACACTTGTGACCAACTAAAATCAAACATATAGTTCATATTGCCATATAGTTCCCAAATCACATTTTGATGGTTAACTGCTGATAGGGGTGTACGCGGGTTGGGTTGGGCGGTTTTTGGCAATTTTACAACCCAACCCAATTATGGCAGTTTGAAAAATCTCAACCCAACCCAACCCATTCAAAAGTATAACCCAACTCTTGCGGGTTAGAGCGGGTTGGGTTGGGTTGGGTTGGCGGGTTAGTAATCTATAAAAATTTGTCGATTGAAAGACGATAAATAATACTAAAAGTATTTTCAAGAAAGTTATAAGTTATTACATTACAATCATCCAAAGAGGCAAATAATATATCAAAATCCATAAGTCTTAAAATTAAACTTCAAAAGTCTAAATGATAGCAACCGATTCAAATCCTTAATCAAGCACGACCTTCTTGGACCTCTCCGACCCCAATGATGCATTGTCCTTGAGTTTGTCTACAATTAAAAAACAAAAATTAAACAAATTATTAAGATTTAAGAATATATAAGAATGAAAAAAGAAACATTGTAAAAACCTTAAAATTACCTTCTTCAAGAAAGTCATAAGATGCAACTTCATCCAAAAATTCACTTATTTTAATGCCTTCATTATTCCCTTTCAACCAACTTTGTGTGCACACAAGGGCCTCCACCATCTTTGGACTCAAAGAGCTTATAAATGAGTCTAAAATACGGCCGCTAGTACTAAAGGCGGATTCAGATCCTACGGTAGATATAGGTATAGCAAGAACATCTCTAGCTATCATAGACAAAATGCTATACCTATTAGCATTATCTTTCCACCAAAGCAATACCTCAAATGATGGAGTCTTTGGATTGATAGATTCATCAACCAAATATCTATCAACGTCGTTCAAGTTCTCCGACACGTCCATTTGTTGTTGTTGCAAAAATGATTCCAATAATTTTCTCCGATGAGATTCTTTATAATCATTCCTTGGTGGTGAATCTAGTTTGATAACCTATACACAAAAAAAAAAATACAAACATAAACTAAACAAATGATTATATATTAACAAACATAATAGAATTCTAAATAATAATCATGCATAAAACTAAGTAACTAACCTTATCGCCATCTTTACCACTTTTTGAATAATGATTATACATTCGATGAAGGATTTGTTCCACCTTGACAACTAGCTTAGCAACGGTTTGAGTATCATATAAGGACTCAAAGCAAAACTTCAGATACTTCAACTTATACCTCGGATCAAGCACAACCGCCAAAAACAACATGGGATTGATGAGATCTGGATCACCCCAATATTTGTCATATTTACTCTTCATCTTGGTAGCCATTTTATATAACAATGAATCATTGTTACGAGCCAAGTAACCCAATTGAGAATCAATCTCACAAAGCTCATGAAAGAAATTGTTGGAATTACGTGCAATGTGCCACTAAACTTCAAAGTAACTTCGTAAAAAGTGGACAAAAATTTGACAAAAATAGAAACACACTCCCAATCACTAGAACTAGGTGGACCAATCACCTTCTTGTCGTTTTCTTTCTCCTCAAAATAACTCACAAACTTGTCATCTTCCTCCGTATACCTTTCAAATGCCTTTTTAAATTTAAGAGCTACATCCAACATCATAAAAGTAGAATTCTATCGTGTAGGAACATCTAAAACTAACCACCCCTTGTATTCAATTTTTTCCTTCTCAACGCAAGACTTGAACTTTTGCAACCGTGAAGGAGATGAACAGGATATATCTAAAACTAACCACCCCTTGTACCAAATTTCTTACTATGATAAGCATAGTCTTTTCCACAATAATTACACACACATCTAGAGTTCTTTTTGGAAAAGTGATCCCAAACGTTTGAAGCTCTATGACCTTTTTTTTAGCCGTATTTTGTTCATCGGTGTCTTCAATTTTTGGACATTTAGGGGTATTTTCCATTGTTCTGTTCCTATAAATATTGATAAAAACATGTATTTAGATTCTCAAAGTTCAAACAGTAGACTCAAACAATCAATCAAGCACCAAATTCAGGAATTTACACTACGAACTCAATTAATCCAATACCAACAAAATCAATTAATCAAACATCAAATTCAATATGGATGGAATATATGCAATCAACCCACTAAACCCTAATTCAATATGGATGGTAAATATGGAAATATGGAAATATGCGAAAATCCATAAATTCAATATGGATGGAAATATGCCATCAACCCACTAAACCCTAATTCAATATGGATGGAAATATGGAAATATGCGATAATCCATAAATTTCAAAACCACTGAAAAATTATCGCCTAATTCGAGCTTCCAACTCGAAAATCGATGAAGATGCCAACTAGTAAATAACAGAGTTGCAGCACAAAACGAAGTAGAAACCTCTTTTAACGATCGATTTCGAGAGAAATCAACGGGGTTACGTACCTGTAGGCATGTAGCAGCGGCAACAGTAGGCGGCAGTAGATGGAAGCAGTCGGCAGCGGCAGCAGTAGGCGGAAGCAGTCCCACAACCTAATTCAAGTTCAAGCGACAATGAGTTATGAGTCGATGAGTATGAGGCGTAGTGTAAGTTAGTAACTGATTTAGGCTTGAAATAATTTGGGCTAAAGCTTTGGGCCTTTATTTAGTTAGCTAATATGGGCATTATAAATTATATAACTGAAATTTATAAATCAGACATAGTATTTAATTTATAACTTGAGTCTTGAGCTGTAAATATATATATATATATATATATATATAATTTTATAAATAAAAAAATAGTGGCGGGTTGGCGGGTTGGGTTGGGTTGAGTTTTCCCAACCCAATTTCAACCCTTATAATTAGCGGTTCGGCAGTTTGGCGGTTCGGGTTTAATCGGGTTGGAAGCGGGTTGGGTTGGTCGGGTTTCGCGGGTTGGGAATTTTCCGTACACCCCTAAAAATTGGGGTAATTTAAAAATTGAAATTTCGGCAATATAACGTCTATAAATAGGACAAACCACCCAAATAATGGGCAAGGCGTGAACATTCATAAAATCTGCCAATAAGTGCGGAAAATGACAATACACCAATCCAAGCCAAACCAAACCAAGTCTATCTAGATTACATAGGTTGTCAACCCAATACCATAACGAATAAATTGGTTTAAACACCAAGTCTCCAAATTAACTATCATCCAGAATTCTCCTCAAGAGACCAAACTCTTCACTCAACCCCTTGACGACCCGCCGCTAAGGGAACCTGTTATACACATCATTTTCGAAAAAGTGTTAGGCTTAAAGCCTAGTGAGAACATACAGTTTATAAATTAAAGAAATATGTGCAATTGTAACGAAGGGAATTATTTTCATGAAAATATGTTTACAATTGAACTGCTTGCCACAAAAGGGACTTTCGCATAAAATTCATCTTGCGATGACGGGGGATACCCGATTTACCAAGGATTGTAGCGGAACACAAAAGTAGACCACAATCCGAGTTGTGAGCTAAATACTTGGAACCATGCCCACGAACAACGAAGGTCCGTACGATGATGTGAGGGAGGGCACCCGAGGAACCAAGTCATACTCGTTCACTAGGACTACATTATGAATCCATGGCTAGTAACCGGTCTCACATAACCGTACCAAAGGCACTCGAGGATCAAATGCATCCATAGCTACAATGGGGAAAAACATCCCGATTTATATATAAGCCGACTCAATACCTAGGGATCCACTAGTAATAGTCAAGACTTGTCACATTTACATTTGTGACTAACCATAGATAATCATATGGTTCCAATAACATTTTATAATCATAATGCATTTTCAAGTTTAACTGCTGATAAGAATGAAAACCATGAAAATGAGATTTATACATTCTTCCAAGTAATTCACCAAATAGGTACAAGGAATACTTCATTTTATTTAATAAAAATTGAAACCCTTCCATTTCACAAGATATAGCAAGAACCCTAAAATCTCCAAAAACTCAAGTTAGATCAAAAATGTAATTTTCGTAGATCCAAAACCAAGGAGATGTATAGGAGTTCAAAATATATGTTTTGATGTGTATAAAGTTTAGAAAATGATAGTAGGAACTCACCTTGCTAGATTTAGACTAAATCTAGATTTTACCCACTTAGAGCTTTCCTTGAAGAAACTTGATTCTTCAAACCAAATCTTCCAAAACCTAGTTCCACAAGGTTCCAACCATAAATATACATATTCCACCATAAATAATTGTTCCCCAAACACTTAACATCAATATCTCTATTTTGGGCAAAACCCCAAATTTTGACCCAAAACTCCCAAAATTAACCAAACCGAAATTTATAGAAATCAAACACTAGGAAACCATCAATGGATCATTTATAACTTATTTCATGGTTTACAAATGGAAGGGATACACTTATCACTTAGGTTTTGATGAAAACCTAGAAAACCCAAAAATAAGCTTGAGGTTGAAGATGAAGATGGAGATGGTGAATCCTTGACCATAACTTTCAATCCTACCACATGATGATGTTTTACCTCCACAAAATCCAAGGATTTGAGCCAAAATAAGTTAGGGTTTGAAGGGAAAAGAAGGGAAACGGTTTGGGAGAGAGTAGGAGAAGTTTGGATGAGAAGAAATGAGAAAAGTAGCTGAATTTCGCGACTTGACAGTAGCCTGCCCAGTTTGGGCTACTTTGCCATGCGACAATGCCCTGGTCATTGTCGCTGGTTCTCCCAGCTTTCTTCTCGTTCACTGTTTCGACCGTAACTTCTTCGTTATAGCTCCGTTTTCGCTCCGGAAAGAACCGTTGGACTCGTAATTGAATCCTTTATCCATCAAGACTATAAAATCTATGATTAAAATCCAAAATCAAATATCTTATTTTTCTTTAATATATTGGTTTCTGTATTAACTTGGATTTATACCTTTCGAAAATTGGGGTGTTACAATACTCCCCAACCTGGAAATGATTTCGTCCTCGAAATCTTAATTACACAAACAAGCGAGGGTATCTTCGCTTCATGCCCTCCTCGGCTTCCCACCAAATGTATCCAATAAACATTACCACCAATTCCCACCATGCACTCAAGCATCTAATTCCGAATCAGCGAAAGTTCTGACAATTATCAAAATACCAAAGGTTGATTCTTAATTATCAACATCTAGTTTCCTTAAGTTTACCGCTTGTCCTGCAGACACACCGGATCTAACGGAAGTACACTGAAGCACACCAATAGACATTGTCCTCAAAATCACGCGCCAACACCTAACCTCGAGATGACCATTCTGCAAACGTGGGTATACTACCAAATATTTCATTCCCGATTAGCAATGTCGATTCAAAGTTGATACCTACTCTTGGAAGTAGTTGTCCAAATCCAAAATCCTTACCAGTCAACCATAACATCATCATTAATCCAATTACCCAACAATATAGTACACCACCGTAACATAGCATGTCCTCATACCAAATTCCCACAATTCCAAAATCAACCATATCCGAACAACTGAACATGATTTTAATCCGTAGGTTTAACGAAGCATAAGGATCATTACTTAACTAACTGAGAGAAAGCATATGTCTAACGCCTCAAACTCTGAGGACTCTTTTAATCCTTAATATCGGCTTCTAACACGAGGGGGCTTACACCTATAGCCCAATGAGTTCAAGGTTTTTCACACTACTATGCCAATTTGAAATTTATAAAACTCTCAAATACATAAGTTTTATAACAATTAAACGTGCGATGAAAATACACTATCGTGCATTCGATAGGTTTCAAAATTGATCACTAATGCCACACATATAAAACCATTTTCAAAACTCATTTGATTAGTACTTACGCTAATAAAACGATAACGAAAGATGCATAACAAAATTTTCAAACCGATTACTAGGGTCTTAGTATGCATCAATTTATGCTATGCGTATGAAAATAACTTTCCGTCCCATAACATGTGCAATAAAAGTTTATACAACTCCCAAAAGAGGATTTCACAACTTCAACTTTAAAATCTTTTACTTTAACATAAAACGACGGAAGATAAAATCTCCAACAAGAACTATATATGTCCGATCATTTCCCAAATGTAGCAACACAAAAGGAACGTAAATAAATAAATATATATATATATATATATATATATGCATATATATATATATGTTTATATATATATATATATATATATATATATATATATATATATATTATTCGCGTTTCAAAATTAAGTCGCACCGATAAAACGTACTTAACCAAAATGGTAACTATAACGACATGCAAACCGGAAATTCATTTCATGCATTGCGGAAAACTCCTATCAGTAAAATCAATACTGAAATATGTTCTGGGCAAAAGTTCTATCCGAAATACCATAAATATTTCATACGATTACTCACACCAACAGTATAATTTTATGAAATGAATGAGAAATAGTTTTACGTACTAAAACAGTGTATAACAAGACGTTCGTACAAAACTACAGAAGGGAAATTCACAAAATCGAACCCCAAAATTTCTGCAATTAACCATGAAATGTCATGAAATAAAACTTCCCAACGTGACTCGCATACATCGGTTTATTCCCCAAAATTTAATAAAGATATATGCATGCGATTTGAGCAATTGTAAGAGTAATTTAGTTTAATTCCAAACTGTATAAATAAAATGTTTGCAAAACTCGAGACAACATGCTCATAATATCAAATTCTTAAAGTTTTATCTCTTTTAGTCACAATGCGGCACGAAATAAGATTTCACAACAAAACTTGCATGCGACCGTTTATTTCACAAAGCTAGTAGATTGATATGCGTATGCACCTGGTTAAAACATGAAATAATTTATGTCATTTTCGAGTTCAAAGCCAAATATAAACATGCTCTCATCGTTATAAAACTTTGGCTGAAATACCATGACGGAAATTTCCAATAAAATATGCATACATGGTATGTGCAACTGAACTGCTCCCACTAAACTCAAAGGGAAACAATACCACTGTTTTTAAACCGGACAAATTTCTTCAAGACTCCATTTAGTTAAAACCGAGCCAACGACCCAACAGTTTACATAAATTCCCAATCAAAGTCGATATAAATATTGAAACACGGTTGACCAACTATTATGCAAACATGACCAAAAGTATAATTAACTAAAATCTCATCCCTGGTTGAGACAAACCATTTTTTTCAAATGAACTCATACTCTTATGTTTTCAAAATGCCTCATAACACAATAATATGTGTTTTCTGAAAAAGGTTTATAAGATCTAATACACAAAATGACACTTACGTCAATTGAACTCCAATTATATATGTAAAATCATCGAAGAAACATCTCAACATGATTTATTTAACAAAATACTCAAAGATCCCAAAATGGATGTCTCAACATGTTCATAAAACTAAACATTTCAAAATAACCAAAACTTCTCATTGGTTGCAACAAAATGTTTTCCAAATGAACTCTTTCTCTTCATGTTTCCAAAACAACTCCTAGTTCAATGACATGCATTTTCCAATGGTTTATAAAATCATATGCACCAAATGGACAATTAAATATCAAAAATATAGTGGCCGACAATTAACATTCCCCAAATAATGAAATGTCTTTAAACAACGTTTATGAAGACACATACCTCAAAGACGCGATTAACCCAAAACTCAACATGTATTGGGGCCAAAGAGTTTCAAAAGGGTTTATGAATGCAAATACGCCTAAAATGCATATAACGTAAAATAGACTTCATTTGTACAAAATCATCAAAGATGCATAAATCATAAAAATAGAGTTTACTTGTACAAAACCACCAAGAACACGTAAATCATGCTATTTAGTTGTTGAACTATTCAAAACTCAATCTGAGCATTTTAGGAGGTTAAAACAACCCAAGTTTACTAAATATGAAAACTTATCAAAATACTCACATATTGACAAATACCAAGTAAAACATACTTTTACTTCCAAAATACCCATTTTGACATGTACACCGTTTTAACAAATCAACTTGAACTTACGCTCCTCTATTTCTATAGTTACACTATCGTCATCCAGATGCTCAACATCTTAAGGCAAAATCACGGACTTCATAGGTTCACCTCACAATTTCTCCTCGAATACATCGATTCAAAAAGTCCATGGTTCTAATCTGACCAATTAATCCGACTCGAAACTGTTCACTTAATGCAATCACCATACTTACCGCCACTCCAAGTAACGAATAATAAAATCATCAACTTTTTCTAATAGTTACCCATTCAGAAACTTTCTTACTACCCCAACGGTCGACATACCAAGGCAGTTCACGCAAGCACGAGAATGAATAAGGAGGAGATTAACAGAATTGAACACGAAGGAAACGTACCACCACGTCTACCAAATATCATAACATTAGTAAATCAAGCACAATAGAACGTAATACTACATTACCAATTGTCACAGTAACGGCACTTCAAGCACCATCACGTATAAATATCCTCATAATAACATTAGCTAGGTGAGATTATGAACATATAATACATAAAGGTTCTGATAACCATAGTTTCCATCGACTCTACGACTAACCCATCTTAGAAATTCTACCCATCTCACAATCAATGCCTAACATACTCAGTCTAAGTCTAGACATCTTACATTCATGCCTAGTTCACTTAAACTAGAACTCTGATACCAACTTATAACACCCTAAAAATTGGGTAATTTAAAAATTGAAATTTCGGCAATATAACGTCTATAAATAGGACAAACCACCCAAATAATGGGCAAGGCGTGAACATTCACAAAATCTGCCAATAAGTGAGGAAAATGACAACACACCAATCCAAGCCAAACCAATCCAAGTCTATCTAGATTACATAGGTTGTCAACCCAATACCATAACGAATAAATTGGTTTAAACACCAAGTCTCAAAATTAACTATCATCCAGAATTCTCCTCAAGAGACCAAACTCTTCACTCAACCCCTTGACGACCCGCCGCTAAGGGAACCTGTTATACACATCATTTTCGAAAAAGTGTTAGGCTTAAAGCCTAGTGAGAACATACAGTTTATAAATTAAAGAAATATGTGCAATTGTAACGAAGGGAATTCTTTTCATGAAAATATGTTTACAATTGAACTGCTTGCCACAAAAGGGACTTTCGCATAAAATTCATCTTGCGATGACGGGGGATACCCGATTTACCAAGGATTGTAGCGGAACACAAAAGTAGACCACAATCCGAGTTGTGAGCTAAATACTTGGAACCATGCCCACGAACAACGAAGGTCCGTACGATGATGTGAGGGAGGGCACCCGAGGAACCAAGTCATACTCGTTCACTAGGACTACATTATGAATCCATGGCTAGTAACCGGTCTCACATAACCGTACCAAAGGCACTCGAGGATCAAATGCATCCATAGCTACAATGGGGAAACACATCCCAATTTATATATAAGCCGGCTCAATACCTAGGGATCCACTAGTAATAGTCAAGACTTGTCACATTTACATTTGTGACTAGCCATAGATAATCATATGGTTCCAATAACATTTTATAATCATAATGCATTTTCAAGTTTAACTGCTGATAAGAATGAAAACCATGAAAATGAGATTTATACATTCTTCCAAGTAATTCACCAAATAGGTACAAGGAATACTTCATTTTATTTAATAACAATTGAAACCCTTCCATTTCACAAGATATAGCAAGAACCCTAAAATCTCCAAAAACTCAAGTTAGATCAAAAATGTAATTTTCGTAGCTCCAAAACCAAGGAGATGTATAGGAGTTCAAAATATATGTTTTGATGTGTATAAAGTTTAGAAAATGATAGTAGGAACTCACCTTGCTAGATTTAAACTAAATCTAGATTTTACCCACTTAGAGCTTTCCTTGAAGAAACTTGATTCTTCAAACCAAATCTTCCAAAACCTAGTTCCACAAGGTTCCAACCATAAATATACATATTCCACCATAAATAATTGTTCCTCAAACACTTAACATCAATATCTCTATTTTGGGCAAAAACCCAAATTTTGACCCAAAACTCCCAAAATTAACCAGACCGAAATTTATAGAAATGAAACACTAGGAAACCATCAATGGATCATTTATAACTTATTTCATGGTTTACAAATGGAAGGGATACAATTACCACTTAGGTTTTGATGAAAACCTAGAAAACCCAAAAATAAGCTTGAGGTTGAAGATGAAGATGAAGATGGTGAATCCTTGACCATAACTTTCAATCCTACCACATGATGATGTTTTACCTCCACAAAATCCAAGGATTTGAGCCAAAATAAGTTAGGGTTTAAAGGGAAAAGAAGGGAAACGGTTTGAGAGAGAGTATGAGACGTTTGGATGAGAGGAAATGAGAAAAGTGGCTGAATTTCGTGACTTGACAGTAGCCTGCCCAGTTTGGGCGACTTTGCCATGCGACAATGTCGCTGGTCATTGTCGCTGGTTCTCCCAGCTTTCTTCTCGTTCACTGTTTCGACCGTAACTTCTTCGTTATAGCTCCGTTTTCGCTCCGGAAAGAACCTTTGGACTCGTAATTGAATCCTTTATCCATCAAGACTATAAAATCTATGATTCAAGTCCAAAATCAAATATCTTATTTTTCCTCAATATATCGATTTCTGTATTAACTTGGATTGATACCTTTCAAAAATCGGAGTGTTACAAATTATATAACTGAAAATTATAAATCAGACATAGTATTTAATTTGTAACTTGAGTCTTGAGCTGTAATATATATATATATATATATATATATAATTTTATAAATAAAAAAATAGTGGCGGGTTGGGTTGGGTTGGGTTTTCCCAACCCAATTTCAACCCTTATAATTAGCGGTTCGGCTGTTTGGCGGTTCAGGTTTAATCGGGTTGGAAGCGGGTTGGGTTGGTCGGGTTTCGCGGGTTGGGAATTTTCTGTACACCCCTAACTGCTGATAAGAAATATAAAACCCATATATAAAACATGAGGCTACCATCTCAATTCCCAAAATGTTTCTTTACCAAATAAACCTTTCCATAGTAGAAACCCTTTTATTGAAATATAGATTTATTCATGTTTTAAACCATTTATTTCCTTTTCATAAAATGACTCTTTTCAACCAAAATCCCATTAAATGTTTAACCATAAACTTGGCTAGAAGCCATAAGTTGAACATTTACTCAACATAATATAACAACACCACCTTAGAAGTTTCAAAACATAGATCATATCATTATTTTACAAAAATGGTAAGGAACCCTAACAATCTCCCAAAAATACCAAGTTAGGTCAAAATCTCAACAACTACAAAATGTAACCAAGGAGATGTTTAGAAGTCAAAATATGCTTTTTGATGTGTATAAAGTTTAATAAAAGGAAGTATGACTCACATTGGGTTAAATATCAAAAGCCTAGAAATTCTAGTTGGAGAGAACTAGCACTTGAGAGCTTGAGATCTTCACAAAGTCACCTTAGATTTACCTATACCAACACCATTAATGAGGAGGAGGAAGTTGTATGGGGCAATTAATGAGAAGGGAGACTTAGGGTTGGAATCTTACCAAGAATTGCAGAGAGAAACGACCTAGACTTTTCCCAAAAATCAGATAAATGAAATAAATTCGGAGCTGGTCTAATTTAAGCCACAGACCCCGCTCGCGATAGTGACATTGTCACTATCGCGAGGCACAATCGCGCCGCTTGTACCGAGAGTCGTATGGCTTTCAGCGATAGTGCCCTGGCGATAGTGACAGTGTCACTATCGCCAGGCACAATCGCGCCAGAGGTACTGAACCCAAAAATCTAAGATTTTCGAACCCGCTACTACGAGACTACAACAAAGGAATAGAAACATCGGATAATAATGAAATAACTTGATTAAAGGTCCCAAATACAGACAAGTTGGGAATATGGATTTACAAAAATACGGGTGTTACAATCCTCCCCAACTTGGAAATGATTTCGTCCCCGAAATCCCAACTACTCGAACAGATGAGGATATCTTCGCTTCATATCCTCTTCGGCTTCCCACGTCACATTGGCACCTCGATGATGTTTCCATTGCACTTTGATCATAGTGACTTTTTTGTGGCGAAGTTTCTTTGAATTTCTCTCCAAAATAGCATCTGGTTCCTCAACACAACGGTTACCCTCGTCCACTCTAATCTCGGAAAGAGGGATAACACTCTCCTTCTCCGGCAAGCATTTCCGAAGATAGCAAATGTGGAATGTGTTGTGGATCCCGTTCATTTCTGGAGGGAGTTCCAATTGGTAGGCTTGCAAACCCACCCGATTAAGCACTTTAAACGGTCCAAAGAAACAAGGACTCAACTTCCCACGTTTTCCGAACCGGATAATGCCCTTTCATTGCAACACCTTAAGCATCACACGGTCGCCCACTTGAAATTCCATCGACCGCCTCTTCTTATTGTATTATTCATCAGGAATAATGAATGCACGTTCACCTTTGTTATTTATATTGAATGTGGACACCCGAGGACATGCATGCATATTCATAATGAATATAACGTATATAGAATTTTACGTAAAAAACAGTTAAAACGAAAAAAAGGCTATATCGAGATGGATGTCATATCGTAGAGCACGAAATTCTCGTTTTGTTGTTGTAATTTGTTTAATTAAAATATTAGTAATTTTTAAAATAATTTATTTTAAAGTTTAAGGGGGTAAAATTTTTTTAATTAAAAAATAAAATAAAACGTCAAACAAGCTAGACGCTGATTCAAATTTCCAATTTTGTCCTTATTCACTTATCAATTATAACCATTGATTAGTTTTCTACGTTTTGATCAATTGTTAAGATTTGTCCTCATGTGAATGAAAGATAAGCTTTCATTTGAACTCACCCCTATATATATATATATATATAGGGAGAGGTTCATTTGAGAAATGGTAAATGTATGAGAAATAGAGAAGTAATCATAGTCTTTCATTCGGTCAAGATCGGAGTTGATTGGTCAACTATTGCGCCTTTGACTGGTCAACAATTGCGGCTTTGACTGGTCAAAAGTTGCAGCTATTCCAAAAATAGAAGGATAGTTTTGTAATTTTTACAAATACACGGGACGTGTTCATATATGAACATGTATGATTCACATAAGAACTATATGTTCATATGTGAACCGGTGTAATTTGCATATGAACTATTTTGACTAATTCATATATGAACTAATTAACTAATTTACATATGAACAAATTAATTGTACGTTCATATATGAATCAGTTAAACTAATTAACAAATTCACATATGAATATTTGTGATTCTCATATGAACTAATTAACTGATTCACATATGAACGTATAGTTCATATATGAATCACAAAGTTTCATATATGAATCAGTTAAAAGAGTTCATATGTGAACTACACTGGTTTATATATGAACATATACTTCATATGTGAATCACACAGGTTCATATATGAACTCGTTCAACGTATTTTATGAAACTACCCCACTATCTTCTAAAGACCACACAAGGAATTATCCGGTGCTTCACGATCAAAGCCGCAAATGTTGACCAGATAAAGGACTAGGATCGTTTCTCTATTTCTCATACATTTACCATTTCTCAAATGTACCTAAGGCTATATATATATATATTTATATATATATATATATAGGGAGAGGTTCATTTGAGAAATTCAAAATATATGAGAAATAGAGAAGTAATTCTAACATTTCATTCAGTCAAGATCGGCTTTGACTGGTCAAATATTACTTCTTTGACTGGTCAACAATTATGGCTTTGACTGATCAAAAGTTGCGGCTATTCCAAAACTAGAAGGATAGTTTCGTAATTTTTATAAATACACAGGACAAGTTCATATATGAAACTGTATGATTCACATATGAATTATATGTTCATATGTGAGAGTCCAAGATCTCTAAATCTATAGAGAGAGAAAGTAGAGAGAGAGAGAGAGACAAGTATGCGCAAAGTAGGAATTATCAATAATGTGCGTGAAGTTCTTTTACGGAACAAGACCAAAGGGACTTAAATACCCTTGGTCAGATACACCACTGATAAGCACTAAACACAGAATTTGACCAAGCCCCACCACTGATAAGCACTAAACACATAATTTGACCAAGCCCTATAAATACAATGATTACTATAAAATCAGACCTAACAATCTCCCCCTTAGTAATCATTAGCGCTTTGGTCTTCAAAAATCATCTTCAAAAAAACAGCACGGACCAACAAAGCGACTTCAAGAAGCTTTCTGACTTTTAAAGGAAAATTTTCTTCTCAGCATCTTTCAGAATAAAAATGTCTTTGATGCTTGAGCTCTAGACGATACACCTCTTTTGAATGATCTTGAATGAACTGTGTTGTTCGGAGCAGGAACAGCAAAAGAATTTGTTGTAGCTAAGAGAATAGAATCTTTGAGCGAATCTTGATCAGCAGATAAACATTTAAGCTCTTTGTCTCTTTAACTTCTCCTTGACTTCTCCCCCTCATGACCTTGATGATCTTGATCAACTTGGTCATGTGAATGTTGGACACGAGACAGTGAAAGATCTGCAAAATCAAAGAAACAGAGAAAACAGGAGGGTTTGCGCATCACGTTGGTTGCGCAAACTGAGGTTTGCGTACCACGCGGGTTGCGCAAAACTAGCTTTGCGTATCACGCAGGATGCGCAAAACACAGTTTGCGTTTCCAACTGATGTCGCAAAACTGACTTAAACTCAGAAAAATTTACCTTTTTAAGCTCTTTGACAAATTAAGTTAGCATTCAAATAAAGAAAATCAGATACTCCCCTCAAAAACAGATATGATCTTTGAAAAACATTCTCTTTGTTCACTCCCCCTTGAATAATGCATAAACCCATTAAAAATATATGTATGAGAACACAATGATCAAATATTAATGTAGAAAGAAAAATATACTGAATGTAAATTTTGAAACAACTAAACATATAAAATTTTAAACACTAAACAAATTAAAGCCTACTCAGTAAAATTTCACAGATTTATCAATCATTTGAAATCAAACATATGTTGTTGGATACAAGAACAAGTTTTATTGCATATCAAGTTAAAACATGTTCAGTTTCAAAAACTTCCAACAATCTATTCAGTGTGCTTGCATGCGAATCTTTAATTAGCTTCAAGAAAATGCAATTCCAAAAATATCATAGAGAACTTTGCATGTACTTACACTAAGCCATCAAGAATTAAGATATTCATAAATTTACAGATTTATCGCAACTCAAACATATCACCAAGTATCATGAGATGTGTGCTCATTGGCATCTTTTAGCATTATGCACATTGGCATCTTAACATGAGTGTGCTCTTTGGCATCTTTTAAGCATGTGCACTTTGGCATCTTTTGAATCAAAAAAGTTTATTAAGTAAAGAACATGCCGTAAACGTAACTTTCTATCTAACCCTATTGCAGGATTTGGTTCAGCCGCTCCTAGACCAGTTGGCCTTAGGAGACTAGGTGTCAAGCACCCCTTGGAACTTACTCTCCCAGATCAGAAAGGCTACATCGACATATCCTAAACCCATTCATACCAGTAGAACATGACTTTCGATCTGGTTCTATTGAAGGATTTGGGTTCGATCACTCCCAGACCATTTGACCTTAGGGGACCAGATGACAAGCATCCCGAGGAACTTACTTTCCCAAACCAGAAAGGCCACAGGTACAAACTTTTAAACTTACTGATTTCTGTATTTTATAAAATTTATTATTCATCTCAATCACTCAGATCAACGTCTAAATGCTTAGCCCATATTTTCATTCCGATTTATAATTCTGATCATTTAGGTAGTCTAGGCAAAGTAAACTATAAAAATTTCGACTCACATATCTTTAAAGCAGTATCAAAAGCTACAAACATGTTGCTGACTTTTCGACTTTTGTAAGACTTGAAAGTTGAACTTATAAAACTTTAATATAAACAAAGAAGTTGAAAATTTATCCTAGACACATATTTTATTCAAAAGAAAGAAAAAATGTAAAACTTTACTTTATAGAATAAAATTTGTAAATATTTAAACTTTTAAACTCAATATACCGATATTAAAAATTTTCATTAAAGACAAAATGTAAAGAATTCGGCAAATTGATATTTAGTTGAAACAAAATAAAATTCAATTATTTCATCTTTCACATTATAAAATTTTTTTTGTGTCTCAATATAAAAAAAAAAATTGGGTTATACAAACTCAAGGGAAAGATGAACAAGCTCAGATTCTTGAAAAACAATAAGAAAAAAACTGGAACACATCATAATCAGAGATAAAATGCAGCGGAAATAAAACTGATGTACTCACAGTATTTCATAAAGTCAGAAGCTTACAAGCTTTGAAGAACGAGTTCTAAACTGATTTGTTTAGAAGTCGTAGTCATTGAAGCACGGGTTCTAAGCTGAAATACTTAGAAGCCATCATTCTATTACTCCCTTTAACATGGGATGCCTGCAACTTTGAATCAGATAAAGATTTGGGTACCCACTGGTATTTGAACCCGTGTTTGTTAGTTGCAGTTCGTATGGGGAAATATTTCGAATATATGACATTTAAAGCACGAGGAATATGATCAGAAAAATAATCACAACCATCAGAAGAGAAAGCATAATCATCTGAACTAGAATCAGAAGACGAATACGAGACATTTTTGGAAATTTGAAACATTTGCTTTCTAGAATATTTGGAAATTTTATTACACATAGAAAATGAATCACTTTTATAATATTTGTCTACATATACATCCTCATCAATCATAGAATCAGTAGATGTCTGCTTCATTCTCCAGATCCTCCTCTTTGACTTAGCGCTCAAAGTCCTATCTGTAATAATTGAATAAGAAGAATTAGAACAGTCAGAAAGAATTGTATCTCGTTTCTTTGACTTCTTTGACCGTCTTCTTTTACGCTTAGGTTTATAATATTGATCATTTAGCAGTAAAGAATCATCAATAATTGAATCAGAAGAAGAAACTTTATCAAAGAAATCAGTCTTAGCATTTGACATTGAATAACTAGTCTCGGAGTGAAAATTTTCAAAAATGCATAAGTCTGGAGGAGGTTTGTGCTTCCCATTGGAGGCGTAAACTGAGCTTTGCGCGTCCAACTGTATGCGCAAACTTTCAGTTTGCGTTTCCAACATGGAACGCAAATGCTCATTGTTTTTCAAAACTTTAGCATTTTCCTTTGAATCTTTTGAAAATTCAGTAGAAATTTTATCTTCAAAACTTGTTTTTATTATTAAAATAAATATATCGTTTTCTAAACAAGTTTGAAGATTTTGTTCTTCCAATCGATCTTCAAGATCAATAATTTTTTCTTCTAAAACTAATGGGGGAATGTATTTCTTAGTATCATAAGACACCGGAGATACATTTTCCTTATCAGTGTTAGCAAATATATCAACAAAATCTGTTGATAATGAAGATTTATTGGAAGATTTGATATTTAAAATATTTTGAAATTTTCTGGATTTCTTAGATTGATCAGGAAAATACTTTGCATTTTCAGAGGTGTAAACAAATGGCATTTCCATCCTCTTGTTTTTCATCCTTTTCACATTTTCATCTTCCAAAATTTGTTTCTCAGTTGTCCAAAAGAATTTAAACTGAGGAGCATATCTTGCAAGAGTAAAATGATCATATTCATATAAAGTAGGAACTTCATTTTTAGCATGATTTAAAAAATGCTGGTTTTCGAAACCAAGTCCCCACTTTTCCTTTATAGCTTCTTCACTCCTTGGTTTGTTCATGTAAATGGTTTGCTCAAATTGTTCTCTTTTATATAATTTCCTTTCTAAAACAATTATTTTCTCATAAAGATTTTGATTTGAAGAAGTCAGTTCAGTCAACGAATCACGATAAGTCTGATTTGAATTTTCTAGATCAACTAACTGCTTTTGAAATTTCTCTTTTGTATCAATTAAAATTGACTTTTCATCTTTTAGAGAAATTTGCAGTTTATCGATTAAATCAGACTTTTCTTGATTTTTAAACTTTTCAGAAACGAACTTTGAGCGCAAATCATGCAAAGCAGTGATAAAAACATTCATTTGAGATAAGAAGAAATTATAGTTAAACGCAGATATTACCTCAGAACCATCAGATGAGGTATCCTCTTCCTCATCATCACTATTATCTTCACCAATAAAGCACATAGCCGTAGTCTCCTCATTTTCAGCCTCGTTGTCCGAATGATCCAACCAGTATTCTTCTTCGACCAACAGGATGGTTCCACTTTCCTTCTTTTCAGCTAGAGCCAACTTCTTTCGGTAAAAAGCAGCATCCTTTACCACTTTGACTTTGCAATCCTTAACCATATGTCCAGGCTTCCCACAGTTAAAACAGTTCATCACCTTTTTGTCATCTTTCTTTTGGTCAACTACCTTAGTCGGTTCATACTTTGGAGTGTATGTCTTTGAAGGAGCACCAGGTTCTATCTTCTTAGAACCAGAAGTAAACCGTAGGTTGTTCGACCCAGATCTGTGCTTGAATTGTTTCTGATAATGCTGAGTTAAAAGAATCATGGCCTTTTCGAGAGCTTCGCCATCATCATCTTTAGATCCATCATAAGTCGATTCGGTCAAAGCTTGCTCAGCCAGTTGGCTAGCTATAAGAGCAATGGGATCTACTGACAGAGGCTTGTTCTTCTTATCCATTTTCTCCTTCTTCTCCATTACCATAGATTCATCTGTCATCAAGATTTCGTATAACTCCTGAATTGGCATGGTTGAGATTCTTACATCGTTTCTCATTCTGTGGCATGACTTGTTCCACTCTGGTTGTAACGCGTTCAGGAATTTCAATTTAGCCTCCAACTCATTCTTAATAACTTTAATCTTGTAAAGATCGTTAATGACATCCCAGAATCGATCAAACACACTCTTCAAACTTTCCCCATCCTTAGCCTTGAACTTTTCAAAGTTGTTCATGTACCTAGTCTGTCGCAACTGAGTAGACATTACAATACCAATCATAATCTTCTCAAGTTGAGTCCACATCAGCATTGGATTATGTTTGAAGCAATCGATTCTGTTATAAATGGAGTTGGGAAGAGCAAGGATCATATTTGACTTAGCTTGACTGTCAGCTTGATAACGAAGGAGCTCATCAGCATCATATTCTATTAATGCTTTTTCTACTGTTGAAGCATCAGAGGTTGCAGTAGCAGGAATAACCTTCATTGGCCTTTCCATTGGACCTTTAGTCAAAGACTTCATCATATTGTCCCCATTCGGTTGCCTTTCAATAAAGTTGATAAACCGATCCTGCCACTGTTCGAATTCGTTCTCATTTATGAGTACTGGTGGACGAGTATCAAACCCCAAAGACATCATGAGGTCATTCTTGTAGAGTTGTGCTTGCAAAGACATCTTGTGAAAAAATCAGAAATTTCAGAAAAAAAAATCTAAGTCAGGGAGACGCGCAAATTGAAGTTTTGCGTTCCAAGAGTGATACGCAAATTGAAACTTTGCGTTGACAACTAGAAACGCAAGATAACACTTTGCGTTTGAGTAGAGAAGCGAAAACTAAGACTTTGCGGGTTGAACTTGAAGCGCGAAGTAGAGCTTTTCTTGTGAAGTGAGACGCGCAAAGAAGAACTTCTCGTATACTGAGTGATACGCAAACTGATGTTTGCGTATAAGGCTAGAGCCGCGAATCTGGAATACTTGATAGCACTTGATACGCAAAAGTAGCTTTGCGTTTCCAACGTGAACCGAAAACCTGAAAATTCACTAACACCCAAATTAGACCACAAAAAAAATGTTATGCAAAATATATGAGTGAGACGCAAAGCATTATGAATGAGGCGCAAACTAACAAAATCAAGAAATGTTTCGTAAAAATGAATGAAACTATGAAATTTAACCAAGAAAATTACATACATAATGTCGAAAACACCTTTCTAACACACTTCAACCAACAATTTCGATTAAAACACACTAAAACTCAAAATTGATGAAAGAACAGTTCACGAACACGAGTTTTTCCAGAGAATACAAAATTGCAAAATAGATGATCAAATCAAGGTTTTTATGCACCAGTATATGAATCAAAACCGGTCGATTACTCAAAACGAAGCAAATGAATACAAATTTAACACAATTCAATCAAAAAACAATCCAAATTTGATGAAAAATAAAGAAAACGAGATTTTCTTGATAAATCAAGAAAATCGATCAAGTTTTCGATTTAAACAACAAATTCAGAAACAGAATCACAAACTCTCAATCCTCTCAAGATTCAGATTGCTCTGATACCAATTGAGAGTCCAAGATCTCTAAATCTATAGAGAGAGAAAGTAGAGAGAGAGACAAGTATGCGCAAAGTAGGAATTATCAATAATGTGCGTGGAGTTCTTTTACGAAACAAGACCAAAGGGACTTAAATACCCTTGGTCAGATACACCACTGATAAGCACTAAACACAGAATTTGACCAAGCCCCACCACTGATAAGCACTAAACACATAATTTGACCAAGCCCTATAAATACAATGATTACTATAAAATCAGACCTAACAATATGTGAACCAGTGTAATTCACATATTAATTTTTTTAACTGATTCATATATGAACCAATTAACTGACTCACATATGAACTAGTTAACTGTAGGTTCATATGTGAATCGGTTGAACTAATTAACAAATTCATATATGAATCTTTGTGATTCACATATGAACTAATTAACTGATTCATATATGAACATATAGTTCATTTATGAATTACGAAGGTTCATATAAGAATCAGTTAAAATAGTTCATATATGAATTACACTAGTTCATATATGAACATATAATTTATATGTGAATCATACAGGTTCATATATGAACTCGTCCCGCTGATCCGACTCTGTGTCAGAGTTTTCACCTTCATTAGCAATCTATACTTGAGGACTTGATTGACGAATGATAGTCCTTTCAGGTTGAGATTTAGAGACTTCTAGACGATTGGTAACTTGTGCCGAAGTCCCCACAGCTCAGGTTGAGTATTCTGACCCCCGCCAATACCCCTCAGTATTGTATCTCAACTCTCCCCGTTCTAGGACTCCCGTAGTCACAGGAACCCTCACCGACTCCTCTCGTCTATGGTTGGAGTCGTAGGTAGGGATAGCCGGTTCTGGCAATCCTATCAACTCTCTATATTCCCTAACGCACTCCGAGTGCGGATCAACATAGGAGAGCAAAGCTGCTGGAATAGGCATAGAGAAAGCAAAGGTCTTTTTCTGCTTCTGAAGATAACGTATTTTAAACTCAGGAGCAAGTTCATGTTGAGACCTCTTTGGAATATCTCTATTCAAGTGGATCATACTTCAAACAATCAATTGGAGAAACCTCTAATATGACACATATAATGGTTTCTTTGACGTTCTCTTGCTGATGACCTTTTCATACAATTCTGTCCAGAAGGCCACTGAATAATCAACGTGCAGATCGTACACGATAGAATGAAAGAGCCTCAGTGTATGCATGTTTGTGTTGTCAAGTCCTGAGTGCCTGGAGGTCAAACAACGGTTGATGACGGAGAACATCTGGTAGTAGAATGGTGGTAGATTTGTATTTTTAAACTCGTTGACCTTTGTCAATGATCCCACATACCCTAAGGCTCGGATGCCTTCAAATACTATAGAGTCGACTGGGTATGGGTCAAAGGTGGTTATGCCCTCTCTTGAGTTTGCTTCAGGTAAGTCCAGTATCAATCTATGTCTTTGATAGATTAGAACAGATGTGAAGTTGTCAATTCTGATCTGGAAGTATTTGTTCGTATTGCTCTCCACCACGTATTCAATTGTCTTCCAGGCTTGTTGTAGATAGATCATAGGAATTGAAGCAGTGTCTGTCAAAGCCTGGTTGAGAGGATGTGCCTTTAAAATTTCAATGACCAGTGGATTGATATTGAGGACGTCAAAATCCACATGGTGGTTGTTTGGGTAGAGCAACAGATACTCAGATGGACTGATTAGGGCAAGATCACGATCTACACCGACAACTGACTAATAGTGAGATCTGGAAGATGGCATAGGAGTCTCTTTGGACACATTGGGATCGTTCTCATCCATCTGAACGATTGGATCATGAGAAATTTCCTCCGCCATTGAGTACCTAAAAAAGATAGAAAGTATTGGATAGAATCCAATTTGTTAGCAATAAGCACAAAAACTTGTTTTTCAGAAAAAGTAATTTTGATACACACAGTATCAAGTACAGAATGATTGTACTTTTGAGCACACAAGATAAGCACAATGTGTTGCAAGAATCAAAATGCAACAGAACAAAAATTATAGAAATAAAATGACTCAACTGAACAAAAATGACAAAAACTGAACAAGACACTTGTTAGTTTGATTTTGTTCTTAAAAAAAATGAAGTAGTATTGTATGAACTCTCATCCCATAAAAGATTTAAAAAAAATTTGAATTTCTGAAAAAATTTCTAAGTCCAGAACTCTCATAACACTGAGAGGGACTAGAAACTCGCATGAAATGGAACTCGCATGACATCAAAACTCACATGAACCTTTGAAACTCGCTTGAACTGGAGATTCAAACCATGAACTCATATGAATTAAAATCAAGATTCTAAACTCGCATGACCAAGGGTTTTAATATGAAACTCGCATAATCAAGAAAGCATTCATAGAACTCTCATGACTAAGTGTTCTAAGTCAATAACACTCAAAGTACTGTTCACTTAATATTTTTGAATTTCAAATTTCAAGTTGAAAATTTTACCCAATAATCTGAAGATTTTGCCTTTGTTAATTTCGAATTAAGGTTTAATGTTAAGATTTTCATGATAAAATTTTCAAATAAAGTCCACATGAAGTTCGATTATGTCCAAATGTTCATAAATTTCAAGTCCAAAAGATTCCAAGAGCCAAGGTATCCCTGCAAAATAAAATCAAACGAGCAAAACCCATATAGAATTAGAGCTCAAACAAACAATACAAACAACATTTTAGAACAACAAAATCAAAGAAACAGTTATCGTGTTCATAGAAGATGAACAGACACGAAAACACATACAATTTGAAACCCTAGAAAAATTAAAATCAAACCTGGAAAACATACCAAAAAGATACAAAACAAATTAAGAAACAAGAAATAAGTAATACAAACATCAACACCTACACTGAATCGTCGATGAAAGAAGTTGAAATCGAAAAGTCGCACAAAAACTTCGAGAGAAAAAACCGCTAAGTGTATGAACTTGCAAGATTATGTCTGAGAGAAGTGATTCGAAAATGGGAAAACATCGAATATATACTCTGAGAGTTTAATGATACGTGTCACGATCTGATTCGATGACCCACTTCGCGTAGAACAAAGAAAAGGCACTTGCCGCACAATGAAAGGCAAGTATGTTTGTGCACTTCGCCCATGAAACGATGTGCGCGAAGTGTTATGAAAAGTAGAAACTCGCAAGCAGTGGTGTACATGAAGTGAAAGCGCGCATGACATAGGGTGCGTGTTTTGTACTTCACGCAGCCTTTTCTATGCGCGAAGTGAGAACTCGCACGACACTATGTGCGCATTCTACACTTTGGGCATGCAATGGTGTGCGCGTAGTAGAAACTCGCACAACACTATGCGCGTTCTATACTTAGAAAAATTTTGAGAAATTTCCAAAAATGGAAACTTTGCAAAAATATTTTGTTCCACTTTCCAAAAATGGCAAGTTTATTAAAAACACTTTTAAGCCAAAAAAAATGCAACTTTTTCTCTGAAAAATACCTTCTGATTTCAAAAATCTTTTCAAACACAGACTCTCACACCCACTTACAGACTGTCCATTTTTTTTGCTCCCCCTTGAAGTATGCATTGTCTGTTTTCTCCCCCTTGATATATGCAATATGCTCAGCATACTGGAGCATGAGTCCTGATCTGACTTGATCAGAAGTCAAACTTCTTTTGACTTTGAATTCCGGGTTCTGATCTGATATAATCAGAAACCATATTGTCTGCTCCCCTAAACCTGTGCATCTTGCAAAACAGATTTAACAGGTTTTGGTACCCATATATACTTGGGTCCTGGTTTGTCAGATTTACGAATCCACTTCTCAATAGGTTTATGTCTTTTAACTACACTATTCTGAGAAGTTATTTGGTAAGTACCATAGCAGTTGTGAGCAGACTCTTTTTGCACGAAATCATTCTCACCACAGTAAGAACAACAGATACTCTTTTCAGCTAACCTAATAATATGATTAGTAGAATAATACATATCAGGTGAAGCAAAAGATTTACCTTTACGAGCTCTGTTCCTTTTAGCTTTAGTTGTGGTTGCAGATGATTTCTGAACAACTTTGCTATCTGAAGAGCTTTTAACAACCCAAACCATCTGATCTGTCCTTGATTGCTTTCCAAGAAATTTATTTTGAGATTTAGCTGTTCCATCAACAGAATGATTATAAAACAGATTTGTAGGACGGATCTGACTTGTATCAACAACTTTTGTTTTGATACTGTTCTTTCTTGAAACTTTTTCAGACATAAAACTGGAAGCAGTTTTAAAGGACCAAACTGATTCAGTTGACTTCTCAATAGGTGATTGATCAATCACTTATGTAGAAATCTTTTCTGACAAATCAACGTTTGCAACTTCCAGATCTTTTATCCTTTTAGATAAAAGATTCTTTTTTTCAAGAACTGTATTAAATTTCATTTGTAAATCAGATCTGACCTTCTCATTTAACATATCAATTGATAGAGTAGTTAATCTTTTAGAGATCTTAGAAATTTCATTTTCAAAATTTTTCCGTTCAAGCTCAAAATCCTTTTCCATGTTCTTTTTCTTTGTAGATATTTCATTGAAAATCACAACATTTCTCTTTTCAGATTTCTTCTTTTCAATCTCAAAAGACTTCTTCTTTTCTTGAAACATTTTCTTTTCTTTTTCAAGCAAGTCTTGTAAAACTGAGATTTGTTTGGGAAATTCAACTACTTTGTCATCAAGAACTTTTCTCTCCTTTGCAAATGTGTCTCTTTCAATAATTAAGATTTTTTCAAATTCAGACACTTGAATAGAGAGTTTCAGACATCTAAGCTCTAAATATTTCTTTTCTTGTAGAGCTTTCTTGGAAAAATCAGACAATTTTTCGTTGTAAATTTTCTCTAGATTAGCTTTCTCTTCAGCTTTCTCTTTATCTGCTGGAAGACTTTTCAGAAGTTCAGCATTCTTTGTTTCCAAAGCATATATCTTTTCTTCAAACTCTTTTACTTTGATGAGTAGAACATTTAATTCCTGCTTTAATTTCTGAAGCTGGTATCAGAGCTTAAGTTTGAGAGAACTAGGTATTGATTGTAGGATGCCTAGACTCAAGCTAGCGTCTTTGTAAATGATTGTAAGTGAAGTTGCACATTAGATACTTTAAGATAAGATATTTCGGAGTTGATCGAGTCGCTAGAAACGGGAAACTTGTCGAGGGTCGCAAGGATGAGCATGTACAGTACGTTCATAATGTTAAGCTAGGGTTAAATGGTTTCACCCTTTTTTCCTTTCATCCTTCAACTTAGGTGTGATTTTGGTGACTTGTATGTTGAAGGAACCTTGTAGATATGCTGGATCTAAGATATAGATAAGTTTCTTGAAGTTTCAAGCCTTCATCTTTGGAGATTCAAGTTTTGGGAGTAAAATCTAGATTTATCCTAAATCTAGCAAGGTGAGTTCAAGTTGCTTTACGAAAAATATGTACATCCCAAAATGGGTATTTTGAAGTAAAAATATGTTTTACTTAGTAATTGCCAAAAGTGTGAGTATTTTGATAAGTTTTCATATTTGATAAACTTGGGTTGTTTTAATCTCATGAAATGCTCATATACAGGTTTTGAATATTTCATCAAGTAAATAGCATGATTTATGTATTCTTGGATCTTGTACAAATAAAGTCCATTTTAGGATTTATGCATCTCCCGTGATTTTTGTACAAATGAAGTCTACTTCATGATGTTCGGCATTTTGATGTATTTGAGTCCATAAACTATGTGTAATCAATAAATAAAAGCAAACAAGAGCCACAGTTAGGATATCTATAAAGGGCTATAATGCTATACTGTTTTTAGCTCTATAAAGAGCTAAAATGCTATAATGTTTTTCTTTAGATCGGTAAAAGGCCTTACTTTTGGGGAAAATCTTTGGTTCCAATACGTGACGAGTCTTGGGTTAATCATATCTTTGGGGTATGTGTCTGTATAAACGTCGTTTAAAGGCATTTCATTATTTGGGGGACCATCCTTTGTTGGTTAAATGGATTTTTAGCATTTTAGCTCGGTGTTCACTTAAAAGAGTCTTGAGGACAATTGTCCGGTCTTAATAGCTCTATGTAGAGTTCCATTTATGATTTACATATTAATGCACTTGATTTCATATTGTTGATAATTACATGCTCAAGTGCGTGAGTCATTCATGTATAGTCTTGTAATTTAGACTGTGTTGCATTGGATCCATAGGCACGTAAGTCAGTCTGTTTTGGATGGTCAATTGGGTATTTCGGGGTTGGACTCCGGTACCCATGTTTTACGACCTGAATTTTACAAGTAGGCACTAGGAGGGTTGAGTCTAGAGGTGCTACCGGGGAGGTAGGCACTAGGACCTACACCGCTTGAAGTAATGCCTGAGAGGTAGTCTTTAAGTGTGCCAGGCCTTCGGGGTGGAGTTCTTTGTAACGATCACCAAGGCCAACTGTCTCTTTGGGTGAAACTTGTCAAGAAGTCGTAGGGATGCTTGGGCGTTTATGTCGTGAGGTGTCATGCGATTAACGTTGTAAGGGTGGCATACTTTTGTGTTCCTCCACCCTCAACGGATACGGGTATCCCCCGTTGTCGGCCCGTAGTATTTTGGATATTTAATTGTCCATGCTTTAATTATTTGGATTTCATTCCATTTTATGGTCGGGTGAGTATTAAACTTCAGTTCCATGTTTTCGATGACGTATCATATATTTATGGCTTGTTTTCCACTATTTAAGGGTCGAGTATTATGCCTTACCCGTGTTTTGGATGTTTTGGGATATGAAGTGTTATTCACGTTTTCACAAATTGGGTGTCGAATTATAATCCCGTTTTGGGGCGAGTTATGGGTTGCATCGTTTTATAAAGAATGTTTGTTTTGGAGCGTTGTCTTTAAGGATGCATATTTTGGGGAAAATGAGTCGGTTCCATTTCTAAAGTAAACCATTCCGAAAGATCTTGATTTGAACTGATTTTCTTTCTTTTAAAGGATATATTCATTCATGTTAAAATTTTTGAGCTCACTAGGCGTTAAGTCTAACCTTTTTATTTGTTGGCATGTGCATCAGGTTCAAGTTGGGGGTTTGGATTCTAGCAACTCCATAAAGAGTTGAGCCTTAGTTTTTACAAGAGTAAGTAGTTGGTAAAGTCTTCCGCATGTTGGAGATAGTAACTGTTATTGGGTTTTAGTAGCACTTGTCCTTATCATAGACTGTATATATAGAATGAATGTGTATTGAAGTTAAATCTTAAATTGTGATTGTAGATGAAGCAATTATCGATGTATTTAGAAAATTTTAAATTAGTTGCTATTATCAGAATTGAGGGAGTTACATTCTGGATGTAGCATAGCAATTAGACTTAACTATAGATGAACGATATTTCTTGCTGCTTTTTTTCTTTCTAAATTTCAAAATTTTATAAGGAATGAAGATGAGAATCATGTTCCCACTTCATATGGTAGGAAAATGATGATTTCCATGATTGCATTTCTTTTGCCTCTACGTGGATCATGACAAAGTTCTGGTTACTGCAGAGTAAGTCAATAACGGCAAAATGTTAATTCAAGCTTACATTAGTTTTTTTTATGTATTAAATTGTTGTTACCATTGTGAAACGAGAGTTTCCAAAGCCAATAGTTTAGATGATAACGAGGGTGGAAATGAGACACCCTCTCCCTAAATACATACAATGTTTTATCAGCTCCATGGTTTAATAAGATTGTTTGACGATTGGTCATATTTTCAATATTCCTCTCAATGATGACAAAACATCTAAATTTTCTAGACCAAAACCGATGCTATTGGTCTCCAAGATTAATAGTAGGCAATTTGATAATTTTTGGATTGGAGCTTTGCCACAAAGAAAAAAAGGTTGTATTTATTTTGGGATGCAGGAGATTATAAAATTTAGTATCGATACCAATGTTTTCTTATCTTTAAACTATAAATAAATTTTTGTTGTTTCAGATTCAAAATTAACTTGTTTAACCACTGAAGTCAAATTGTATCACTAACTTACAAATGATAATATAAGTATTATAACATCTATTACGTCTCAATGCTCGTGTTATTCTAAAATGTGGAGCCATACATCTGGTATTCATATTCCTTGGTGTCATAGATGAGAATAAGGAGCCAAACATTCTGATATCATAGGTAAAAAGATCATCCTTGGTGAAATCTTATGTCCAGGTAGAGAATGTATATAACTGCCTCACTGTGACACTGATATTAAGCATTTTGTCCAAATTTAATTTTCTTCTTGATTATACTCTCTACAATTGTGTTTTCAAGGTAATGACGTGTTCTTATTTAGGAAAAATTGATGTTTGTTGTCAATGATCTACTCTTGTTACTGGGAGAGATAAGAAAAGTATTGTCTAAAGGGACGGCTGATGGTGTCCTTCTCTTGTTTTTTCATGATGCAGAAATGTATTAAATGGATGAGGATTCAAGTATTATTAGGAAAGTCATATCTTTATGAAATGACCGATTGTGATTATAGCTCCTTTCATTCTAAAAGAGGGCGATAATTAAGTATGATAGGTAATGAATCATCAACTTTTTTTTGACTAGAGTGTTTGTTATCTTTTAAAGATATTTTGCACATCTTTGTCAAAATTGAAATTTTTTGGAATTTTAATTTATATTGTATTGTGCTCTTTTGGTATGGGTTCTACATAAAAAAACCCTATACTTTTTCTATTATCTTAGCTAACGAAGTCACTAGATAATTGACCCCGTTCATATTTGCAGCATTTGAGGCTATCACGGTTAGAGATAAGAAAATAGGGATCAAGATGCTTCGTGCCGCATTGTGTACGTGTATGTAACTAGTTATTATGAAAGATTCTAACATTTCTCGTATTTTTAGTTTAACAAATCATAGACCTAGGTCGAGGAATTGCTTCATCCAAAAGAGAACCAAAAGAAGGAGCATGAGATGATGATGGAGTTGGGAAGAGGTTTAACAAATCTCAGCAGCTTTCGCCATCGTCGCCGCAAGAGTTTTGATATTTTGGATGTCTACATATGAACTCTTTGTCACGGAATAATCGTACTTGTATTTCATTCAAACATTTTGTATCCATTTTGTCTGAACAACCGTATCGGGTTCTTAATGTATGATATTTGATGTTTTAGGATTATAATAGTTTTTGCAGGTTTTTTTTAATTTACATGATTTAAAAATTTTCAAATAAATAAAAACATAACTTTTTTCTGGAACTGTGAAGGATTAGTGGTGAATATATTCGCCGGTAATTTTTTTTTATTTTAAATTCACTAAAGAATAATTAAAATATCGGCGGAATAAGTACCGAGGGATTCCCGACGAATTATCCAACGGTAATTTAATTAAACTTTAAAAATGAAATACAATTTCTAAAAAATTTAAAAAATAAATTAATTAAATTATCATCGGATAATCAGTCGGAAATCCACTGATAATTTAATCATAATTACTAATTTTATTAATTAAGTCAAGAAAGTTGACAAAACAAAAATAAAAAGTCAATGGCGGATTTCTAGCTGACAGAATTCACTGGAAACAGTCACTCAGCCAGAAATTTAGCCGAAAATAGCTAGTGTTTTCCGACAGATTTTTCTTTCGGAAAAACACCACTGTTTAATAGTATTACGGATCTTACAAATTGCTCAAAAGAAAGCTTTCATATATAACAAATCTTGTCCTTTAGGTAAAAAAATAAAATATATTTAAAAACCAAATCTCAAGACTAAGGTGGTGTTTGGTTCGCATATTTTGAAGAAATAAGATGGAATGAAAATGTTGAATTTTATTGACCAAATTCCATTCATTCGTTTGTTTTATTGTTTTTTACGGAATAAATATCTAAATTCTATCAAATTCTATCAATGAGAGAATTTAACATTTTTAGCAACTACAAGTTATTTTGATGGAATTGAATTCTTTTTTTCATAATACCACATATGTTCTTAATCCAATATAATCTAATCACATAAAACATATCCAATTAAATGATGCCTCCATCAATTCCTTCTCCCTCGCAACACAGGTTTTTTAAATTTTATTTAATTTAGTCCTTTTGTTTTTATTTTATTTTTTAAATATATTTTATTTGTTTATTTTACTTTTTTGAAGTATTTTTCGTTTTAAAAAAGTTAAAAGTTTTAAAAAAAAAGACATTTTGATCATTTACCAAAATTTTATTCCAATTTTAAAAGTTACATTATATGAACCAAACCGACATATTTCAATTCCTTAACAGATCCGTTCCAAGTTTGTCAACTAAACAAGTGAGCAAACATAACTACATTCCATTCCAATTTTTTTCATATCAAATTTCTTTGACAAATTCGTTACATCGAAAAACATTCTTCAAAACCAAAACCCACCTAGGGAAGAGAAATATTGCTATGTGGTTTCTTCAAATGCATACGTGTCATTAACGGAGCTTTTGAGGCTTCAATTCCCTCATGCAAATTTATCTTTGAATAGAATAACTTCAATAAATTAACGATTTTTTTTATTGATTAAAAATTTTATGAGTATATTATAGGTAAAAAAAAACTAATGATTTTTTTTATTGATTAAAAATTTTATGAGTATATATATATATATATATATATATATATATATATTTTGAAAGAGTATCCTGGGCCTATGGCCCAGACTAATCTCTGACAATTAGGGTCTTTGGCCCAGCTGCTAAAGCGTGCAACCCTGAGTTTATCCTCAGTGGCCACAAGTGCTGCGAGTGAGGCTCGAACCCGGGTTAAGCGCTATGAACTCCCCAAGCCTTTACCATCACACCACAACCCTTGTGGTTAATTTTATGAGTATATTATAGGTAAAAAAAACTAATGATTTTATATTTGATATTTTTTAGCTCCAAAAAATTTATAATATCGTTTTTCGACCCAAAGCCTACGAGGTCAGTGTTTCCGTCTATGAAAACAGTAGTTATATATGGAAAAATAAACGTTTTATCTATAATTGCTCATATAATAACCAATTATTTTTGTAGAGCTTGACAATAGTTTTTTTTTTTTAATTGTTTGAATAGTCAATGTCTTTTAATCTTAATTTATAATTTGTATTTTCAGTTTGTTATTATTTTAATTATTTGTTGTTTGACTATATTGTAATAATGCCACTTTAGTTGTACTTAGTTTCCAATATATATATTTTTTTGAAATGGAAGTTTTAAAAAGACCTGATTCATAAAAATTTAGAGTGAGTTACACTTTTGGTGCCTATAGTTTGGCTAAAGAGAGACAGTTCCTCATAATAGTTACTAACTTACGATGTTAACTTTAGGGACCTTGAGTGTTATAAAATTGAAAAGTTAAGGACCATTAGTTTCAATAGTTTGTTTTAAAGGCCAAATCCAAATTTTAAGCAAACAACAGGGACCACTAATGTAATTCACTATTTTTTTTTTTTATAGAATAAAAACGTAGTGGGTTGTTGAGTAATCAAGCCAATTTGTCGTGAACAACGGTTTTTAAACAATAAAATTTTAATGGGTTTTTGAATAATCAAGTTTGTTATTGTCAACAATTCTTTTAAATAATAAAAAATTAAAAATGTCAATAAATTGTAAATCTATGGTTACTAGTACTTGGTTCACAAGATGGTAATTTTCTCTATAGGAACTTGACCACTTGGACTATGTTACTCTACCTAAGATTGAAACTATTCTTTCTATATAAAGGCAATAAAGAAGAATGTAAGCAACAAAAAATTGTTGTGTTTCATAGAAATAATCTTTCAAATGTCACTTCCTAAAGCTTCTCATGATTCCCTTCTCTCAAGTGTAACTGAACCTTGTCTAGAAGATCCTATTATTGAAGAGGCCAATATGGCCCTCATTATTGATAGATACAAGGATAGATTCACTGTTTTGCCAAAAGAGAAATGTTGGTTCACCAAAAACCTATACCTGTATCAAGGCCATTGGCACCCGTCGGAGCATCTATTCCCAGTTGCCAATGTGATGGCTTTGCAAGACACCTTCCAAGCTAACCAAAGTGACATATACTTGGCTGCATTACCAAAATCCGGCACAACATGGATCAAGGCCCTCACGTTTGCTATAGTGAACCGAACCAAGTACAAAAACAATTCTCTTTCAACCCACATGCTACTCATCTCCAACCCTCATGATTGTTTGCCTTACATTGAGGGTGAAATATTAAGAAACAAACCCACTTATGTGGTTGAAAACTCGCCTCGTCTCTTTGCTACTCATATACCTTACTCGTCATTACCTCAATCCATTATTGATTATGGTTGTCGTATAGTTTATATGTGTAGAAACCCTAAAGATGTTTTCGTCTCCTTGTTTCACTTTACAAGCAAGTTGAGAGACAAATCTCTTGGCATAATTACATTTGAGGAGGCGTTTAAGATGTTTTGTAAAGGTGTTTCACCATGCGGACCTTATTGGGATCATGTGAAAGAGTACTATGAGGCCTATATAAAACACCCCACAAGGATTTTATTTTTAACATATGAGAACATGAGTGTCGATACTATAAACAACGTGAAACATCTTGCATAGTTCTTAGGGTACCCATTTACAAAGGAGGAAGAGGCTGAAGGGGAAGTTGAAGAGATTGTGAGGATGTGTAGTTTCAAAAATTTAAGGGACGTTAATAAGCATGGGAATCTTCGTGAGGGCGTGCCTAATCATATATTTTTTAGAGAAGGTAGAGTTGGAGACTGGAGCAACCACCTCACAGATGAGATGAGCCAAATTTTGGATCAAATTACTAAGAAATTTTTTGATGGTTTGGATATCTCATTCTAGACAAGTGTGTTTGACCGAAGGATGGCAATAAGTTCGTTAACTGAATCAGTTGCGAATAAAGTTTTTCAATTTCAATCGATCTTTAAGAATATTTTTATTCCAATAAAACAGTTGTATGTAATAATTTCAATTAATTTCCATTCATATGTACCACCACATGTTTTCTTTTATGCTTTTTTGGTTTCATGTACATACATATTTCTTTTATAGCACACACTTGATTGTCTAAACATGAGCATTGTGTTTGACAATGGATGTGCCTTTTAACATTCATTTAGAAAGAATGCTTACAAAGAAAAAAACACATATAGTAATTAACGACGTCAATGGGTTCGGTACTTCTAATTAGACGCTACTTAATCAAGAGAGAAGTTTTTTTTATGCATTACGATGATGATATACCAAACCATAAAAGCAAGATGTTTGTTTCCAATCTCCATTCCCTGAAGAAAAAAAAAAGGTTTACAACGTTCTTTAATATGAATAATTATCTTCCTGATAATGTACTTAAAAGAATTATCATGAATAATTATCCCAATGCAATGGAAGAATTGGAGGGAAAACTAGATTTTTTTTTAGATTTGAGGTTATTTTAGTTTGCAAGTCAACTTGTCAAGTTTATGAAAAATTGAGAACTGAGAAGTGGTCCAAAATTTTAACTATCAGTTTTAATTGTAAACTCTAATTATTGAATAAAAAAGAGTGAATTACAGTGGTGGTCCTGTGGTTTGCTGAAATTTTGGCTTTGGTCTTTAAAACACACTATCTACATTGATGGTCACCAACTTTTAATTTTCACAACACCTATAGTCCCTCAACTTAACATCGTTAATCTGACTACCGTTAAGTAACATCACATGCATTGCACATAGTGATGGCCAAAAATCGGGCTCGGGCCGGGCCGGGCCGAAACGGGCTTCGGGCCGCTACAGTGAAAGCAAAAACCGGGCCCAAACGGGCTTCGGGCCGGGCCGGGCCGGGTTTCACCCGAAAAGGGGTGGCCCGGTTAGTGTTGGGGAAAACCGGTTTACCAAAAACCGGGCCGAGCCGGGCCCAAAACCGGGCCAAGATCGGGCTACCTTTTTTTTTTTTTTAATAATTTCCTTTATATAATAATTAATTACTAAATTTTAAAAAATAAAAATTGGATTGGATCACTAAAATACACTTTAAAAATACGTTTTATTTATAATAAATCTCTAAAATACACTTTAAAAATACATTTTATTTATAATTTTAAGTTACAAACTTACAATACATAAATTCTAAGAACCCGAAGGTCCTGCTCCCGAACTCCCACCCTCACCCCATCCCCATGGATTGTAATTGTATGGATTATAGTATGGATTATACTCTGGATTGTAGTCTTCAAGAGTTCCGTACTTTTCCAGTCGATCAACAGCCGTATTATCATCAAGGCGGTCGATGTCTGGTTCTTCTTCTTCATCGTCGTAACGTGAGACGCCACCGGCACTACTAGCATCGTCCTCGGTTACGGTTCCCGGTGTACTTAGTCCTTCGTCGACTTCGTTTTCGGCTAAGTTTAATTCTACATCGTTTATATCCGCCTCCAGGCTTGTTTCATGTTGAATTCTTTGTTGGCCATCCAAGTAATCCTTCAAACATATGCAGCACTCTACCGACTCCGGGGTTAATCTTGACCGACGCTCCGATATGATCCTGCCACTAAAGAGAAAAAGCAGACTCCGAAGCTATGGTACTAGCTTGGATTGTTAGTATATCAAGGGCAATAGATGCCAAAACCGGGTATTGAGGTTGTTTACCTTTCCACCATTCTAATAAATCTAGTGATTCAACATCGCCGACGGTTGTGGAGGATGCCGCTATAAAATTAGTATGTATGTACATATTGAATTCACTCAAATTATCTCCATCAAATCTAGATTTTTTACTAGATTCATTTAAAGCCGAGTTCATTAAATTTGCCATTAAGTCGGACCGGTTTCGCCCACGAGAACTAGAACTAGAACCCGGTGAAAACATTTGAGTTGTAGGGGTTTGTTGGCTTCCTCCCCCATAATTAATTCTATAAATATCAAATAATTGATGAAAATCACTATTAAATTGTAGTATGCGGTTCCTTGAAAAAGAAGAATTTGTAGCCGTATCCAAACCAAACGCTACACATATTGATTGTATTAAAACTTCGACACCCGTAACATTTAAATACGGATTTAATGCCGCGGCACAAAGAAAACTGAAGGGGATCTCTTTAAAATATTTTAACAATTTTGCTTTCATTGGTGCTACCACGTTTTGAAAGTTGAAATGGTCTTCGTATTGAGAAATTTTACTTGCCAAAATATATATTTGATTTAAAAGTAAATGGCTTGTTGGATAATAAATACCGGATAACAAAGTTGTTGCAGTTTTGAAATCGCCCAAAATATCATGTAAGCCTTCAAGCATTTGCCAATCATATTCAGATATCGTGTTATCCAGGTATTGAATGTTATAAAATGCGTGATTATATGGTTTTTGTCTTAATAAATTATCCATCATTTTGTAAGTCGAATTCCATCGAACCGCCATATCGTGTGCCGGTCCCAAAGCTTTAAAACCGACAGCTTTGCAATATTTTATATATGCTTGTTGCATGCTTTTACCTTTTGTGAAAATACGGCGTAACATAAGTCTAAACTTAGTTAAAGAATGTTTACATACTACTAAGCCGTCTTGAACGGCTAGATTTATTATGTGTGCGCAACAACGTATGTGAAATAATTTTCCATTTAAAATAGGGGCTAAAGTCAACTTTAATTTCTCAACACATAACGTATTATTACTAGTATTATCAAACGAAATACTAATAACCTTATTAGTTAAATTATAATATTCAATATTTCTCATAATTATATTAAATTGACGCTCACCCGAATGTGGCGAACCAAAGTGCTCAAACGTGATTACACGTTTGCATAATTGCCACAATTGCGGCACAATCCAATGTGCCGTTATGCATATATAAGATTGTGGCAATCCGAATGGTGCGCTCCATATATCACACGTTAAAGAAATGTTGTTGGATAATGATAAAAACGTTTGTCGCGTATCTTTTTTGGCCATTTTCTAAAGTTTTATAGCATCACGTCTAAGAGTTTGACGACTTACCAAACCCATGTAGCGTGGTTGGAGCGAGAGTTTGATCATGTTCGTAATGCGAGGATTGTCGAAATGTCCGAACGGCAACCCCACTTGAATGACACATTTCATTTGCATTTCTCGGGCCAACGCAACATCATACGACCATACTTGACCGGAATTGTCAAGTATGGGTTGACTTGGATCGTCACCCGATTTCAACTTCTTGCACGAAGACTCGTAGTGGCGCTTTAACGTGCTATTTGCGGCCGCCGCAAGGAGATCTCCACACCGTTTGCATTTTGCTTTTTTTTGTACCGTCGGGGAGCATCACCAAGTTGAAATGGTTCCAAATTGGTGCTTTTCGTCCATGATCGGCAATAACTTGGTAATTTTGTTCGGCCATTTTGAGAGTAGAGACTTGATAGTAGAGACTAGAGAGTAGAGAACTAGAGATATTAGACTAGAACTTACGAGAAACGAATATAACGAGAGCCGATAAATGAGAATTGTATGCGTTTTTTGCGTTTTGTAAGTTGGTGTCACTATCCATAACCAACACAAGTATTTATATGGGTTTGGAGGGGTAAAAAACACCAAAAAAAGGGTCAAAAAATGCATACCAACGGCTATAATTTTGAATTGTTAAAATCGGGCCGGGCCGGGCCAAAAACCGGGTCATGAACCGGTTTCGGGCCGAGCCGGGCCGGGCCGCCGAAAACTCCAAAAACCCAAACCGGTCTAGGTTTTCGGGCTCAAAACCGGTTTTCCACCGGTCCGGGCCGGGCCGGGCTTTCAGTCGGGTCGGGCTCGGTTAATCGATCGGGCCGGGTCGGGCCGGGCCCATTTGGCCATCACTAATTGCACATGAGGGTAGAAATGTCCTTTTTTCCTTCTTCCCCACTTTTCTTCTTCCTCAACACGATGAACTAACTAATTTCACATAAATATCAAAAGAAGAGGAATTAGTTAACTACCTGGAATTTGGGATAAAAAGGGTATATATAATATGGAATTTGGGCTTTTGATATTTATGTGAAAATAGTTTTCGTGAACCACAAATGTATTCAGTAGCAAAGAATTATGGTCGAGATTTAATCGGAAGACTATGGAAACCATCTGGAACAAAGATTTAATCGGATAGAAATTAGTTAACTATCTGGAACCAAGATTTAATCAGAAGACTTTGGAAACAACAAATGAATTTAGTAGCAAAATTAAGGTCGAGTGTCAAAAGGATAAAACAAGAACTAAGGATTCAACCTTGAAAGAGATTTCTCAAAAGTTGCAATGTAAATGCTTAGTGGTTCTATTGGTCTCTTCCTTAAGACCTTAAGAGCCCATGACTTAAAGTCGTAAATTCTTGATGTTGCCTTGGAACCGTTCCCTTTCCCCACTCAATAATTTATGGATTCCTTCCCCTTATGTCGTCTTCGTCTCTCTTAGAGACCGGCTTCCGGAATAAGAGAGAGAGACCAAGAAAGTATGGAATGCCGAAGCAAGCTGTCGTTGCAAAGAGACTCTCCTCCTCGTCTTCTCCGTCTACCTCTGTTCCCCTTTGTCACCACCGAGGAAAGATGACTTAGCTTTGGGCGTTGGTGGCTCCGCCGCCTCTACTTCTTTCAAGGAATCTTCTCTTGGTGGGTTTCTTGTTGTTTTTCTATAAATTTTACCAACACCAATTAAAAGTTAAAACCCTTTTTTATTTTTCAGCTAAATAAGAGTGTGAATCCCTTATGCAAGTGTATTAATCAATCAAAGAAGAACAATCAAAGTTGTTGGATCCTAGATTCTAGTCTTAACAATGATTTAAACAAATAAACATGTAATAACGTTAATAATCAGCGAAAGTAAACAATGTTTAAAGCAAAGAAAGATTCGTACTCATAGTTTTAAGAAAATATATCCAATAAAGCAAATATATGAACAAGACAAATATTCACTGGATAATGCAATGTAGATTATGAATAACACCCAAAAAGGTGGTTTCAATCTTACACGATCTTCTTGTACACTTTTCAGTACATAGAAAGATAATTCTTTTACAAGTTGGTAAGGAAAGGCACACGTTTAGCAATGGGTTTCACGCCCTATTTATAGGACCATAAAGTGAACATTGCACTTTCCTGACATCTAAGACATGCTTGAACAATGACCTACCTAAAAGGTAAATCTTATCACTAGTGACGTGTCTTCTGATCTTGCATCCATACTTGTAGAATTCTTCAGCTTGAAACCTCAGAGACAATGTCTTCAGAGCTATGATATGGGTGCCTCTGATGAAGCTATCTCTAACGTCTTCTTGCTGAATTTCTCTATCTCTAGAATGTTCTTCAGAGGCAGACTTGCTCTCTGAAGGCTATCTCTAGAAATCATATGAAATAGGACTTAGATTATTTTCAATTCTTTTACATATCAATGTTGGGGCTAACAATCTCCCCCTAAGTGTTGAAAATAAAAAAAATGAAAATAGCAGAGATAATAAGCTAGAAAGCAAAAGGGAGAAAAATCATCCTCTGTTAACTGTTACTTCTCACTTAAACATTTAAGTTACATGAAAAGAGAAGATAACAAACAAAAAATTATATGAAAGAAAACTACAATCTGACACCAGAACATTTCCTATGAAATTTCATAATCAACTCTCTGAACTGAATCATTAAGCTAATTTTTGTGCTTAAGTATTCGAATAGGTCTGATCTGTGTCTTTCTTTCTTCACACTTATCATCCGCAACCCTCCTTTTAGAGTCTCATCGGAGTACTTGTCCACTTCTAATGCAAGGAAGATCTTCTTTACATTCGACACTCCGAATATGAACCCTAGAGGCTCTGTTATGATCGAACAAGTCTTGAATTTCTCCAAGTCTTCATTAATCATTTCTACTAGAGCAGTAACTCCTAATCTGTCAGCTCCAAGGTTCAGGGCTATTTGAAAATCCAGTCTGGCTTTGAGCTTGATATGAGCTTCCATTGCTCTCTTCACTTCATATTCCGCCATTCTGAATACCATTCCTTTTTCTGATTTAGCAGAGCAGAAGGCATAGAGATGAATCAAGTCATAAGGATTCAGATTCACCAAATCATTGTCATTGAATTGGTAGACTTGGTGATCTGAACGAATGACTTCATAGTGCCTGTAGAAGATTTTGTTGTAGCCATATTTCTTCTCAGAAATCTTGTTGATTTCGAGGATGGGGAGCTCTAAAAGAACATCTCTTCTTTGGCTTGTTTCGTCTCTGATAAATATCTTCTCTATTTCGTCCATGCCTTCTCTAATCCTTGGGTCAGAGGGAAAGCAAGTCTATCCTCTATATTGAACTCACAATATAGGTATCTGAAGGTGTCTTCTATTGATTCCTTTTCTTCAGTGGTAAGAAACTCTAGAGGCTTTGTGTATGTGGAGAAAGCTGGAATTCCAATGCTTGATCTCTGAACAGGTACCTCTGATGTTGGTCTTTCAGGTTCAGATGTAAGAGGTACTTATTCATCATCAACCATTATTTCATCAGTAGACAACTGTTGAAGAGTTGTCTCTGGTTCTGTTCTTTGGATTGTTGGGGATGATGGTGGAGTCTCGTTGATTGCAGAAGAGATCTTCACTTCTGACAGGATCTGAATTCTTAACAAGAATAAACACTCAGAAACAATATTAAAGGAGTTTGCGGAATAACACTTTAATATTCAAAAGATCAATGAAACAGTGAATCAGAAATCACAATTTGTCAACTTTATTGAATGGTTCAAAGCTACAAGATTTCACACACAACCTCAATATTGATGAACAGGCTCACCAATACGAATTCTACTTCTCTAGAACTAGGGTTCTAAACCTTGAGGTTGATTCTATCTATGAAAGCAAAAACTCAGAATGTTGTCTTACTTGATATTCTAAACTATTCTATACATATACTAAAGATAAAAGATAATTACAAAATATAAAAGATCTTCAGTATAATCTTCCAAAGTTATCTCCAAGCTTTCCATGATTATCTTCAGTCTTGATCTGCACGTATCTTGATTATCACTTAAGCAACATTAAGTTGTAGCAGTATTAACACTCTGAGCAGTATTAATCTTATTCAGCAGTAGTAACTGTGCTCAGCAGTATTAACTTTTCTTAGCAGTAGTAACTTCATCAAGTAGTAGTAATCTTGGTTAGCAGCATAAATCTGTCTCAGCAGTAGTAACTTCAGAAGTAATAACCATGTTGTACCAGCAGCATTAACCATACTTGTGCAATTCTGTAATTCCCAACAATCTCCCCCTAACTTGACTTTTAGGAAGAGAAGTCAAGTTATTCAGATGCTCCCAAAACTCCATTATTCATATCCCTGTATCAGCATTCAATCCCAAACTTTGATTAATTGTTCTTTGGATCAAATACCTTGCCATTTTTGAATCTGATGCACAACCAAGCTTTTTCTTTAACATAGCATGCAGCTTCAATCTTCTGTGGTTGTAAACTCTATCCACTAGGAAGTATTCTATGTGATTTATATCCATAGTCAGTGCATATACTCCACTAGTTTCATATAGAGTCCAGTTGTTAACTGTCTGAAACACATTTATGATAATATCCTTCACTTCTTCTGGCTTGAACAGCATACATAGATACTCCATCACAAGTTTTGTGATTGATATCCATGGAGCTTTCAGTTGATCAACATACAATTCCATTCCTACTTCAAACATCTCCTCTAGATCAGATCTGGAACATGTTCTGACAATCTTGGCCCAAGTATGATATACTTCATACTTCTCATCTTTCTTCTTGAGCCTGATATACTCTTTTCCATCAACTTCCATTGTATCCCAGTGAATGATCTTTGGAGGCTTAACACCAACAGGTTCAGCTGATATAGGCTCAGGCACTTTGTCCATCACTACCATGTACAGATTCAAATCAACAGTACTTGATGGTTCTTCCTGTTCAACAGACTTAGGTGCCCCTTCTTCTTCAGCTACCCTCTGTTCTTTCTCTGCTTCTTCTACTCTAGGTTTCTTAACTAGTTTTCTTCTAGCCATCATTTTAGTTCTTTTTAACTTCCTCAGACTATCACCTAGAGTGGCTTTCTTCTTTGGTGTTTCTTGCTCATCAGGGAAGGGTTTTTCTATCAGAAAGTCATTACTCTCTTTCATCCTCTTTTCCATTTCAACTCTGGCTTTTTCATTCCCTTGAAGCTTAGTCATATTTGAATCATACAACCCTTTGATCTTTTCAAATGACATCTTTGAGAACATCTCCTTTCTGACTCCCACAACACCTTTGAGAAAAGTGATCATCTTCTTTCTCTCTTGAGTACCAAGGTAGGTCTTTGAAGGTTATCTCTTCTTTGCAGCCATTTTGACCAACACAGACCTCTTTAGGGTTGCAGCTTTCTTCTGTGCTATCTCAGTTGCCAAACTCTGTTGATAAACTTCATTTAACTCTGCAGCTAGAGCCTTAGCCATCTCTCTATCTTTTTCCACTTGAGCTGATTCTGCTTGCTCAAGTTCAGCTTGAATCTTCCTGGCCAATGCTTCATCTGGCTTAACCAACTTTTGCTTTTTAATTGGTTGATCAGATTCCACTAAATTTTCTTTGCCTTTGTCTTTGCTTACCACCTTCTCAACACTTGCTTTCTTGATCACTTCACCTTTTTCTTTGATGATAACTCCTTTGGCCTTTGAAGTGACCTTGGGAGTATCATGCTTAGCCTTGATTAAAGTTTCGGCTATCTCAAGTTCTTCCATATTGCTGCTAAGAAGGTCTGTTAATACCTCTTGAACCATTTCTGCTGCTTCCTTCAATTCAGCAGTATTAACAGTTTCTGCTGCTTTGCTTGTTTCAGCAGTATTAAATGTTACTGCTGCTTGTTCTGTTTCAGCTGCTTGTACAAATTCTGATTCTTTTTCTACTGCTTGCTCCCCCTCAGAATCAAATTTCTCCCCCTTATCTTTAGCATCTTCCATGTTTTCATCAGCTTCTGACTCCCCCTTTTTGGGAGCATCATCCACTGGTTTCCTTCTTCTGAGCACAAACTGTTTCCTTTTCTTTTTCTGTACCAATCTCTTCACCATGTTCTTCAGTTTGGTAATCTGTACTTGTTGAGACAGGATTACCAGTTTCATCTCTTCTATGTCTTTGCCTTGCTTGATTACATCCAGATTGATATTGCCCATAGTTTCCATCAATTCATTATAGTCATATCTGTCCTCACCTTCTCCAGGAGTGTTACCCCCTTTTGAAGGATCATGGGATCTTTTAGTAGTGGAAGTCTTCTACCTAGCAGAAGCACCCTCCACCCCCTTGGTTTCTTGGCACCTGGGACCTTTGAATGATTGCTCATTCAAAGTTGTCATGGGGGAGGTCTTATTGATGTTACCACTGTCCTCCTCTGTGCTAGCAGGAGTAGTGGCAGCCTGCTCACCCATATGCTCAGACATCTCCTCATTGAGCACCTCCTTGGGGTTGGGAGACACCCCTGTGGTTTCCCTATAGATATTCTCTAATGGAGAATTCTCCATTAGAGGGCTTAAAGGCTTTGAGGGTGAAAGTACAAGAAGGGAAGGAGCCTTCTATACCTTTTTCCTGATGTATGTATTGGTGATTGGTGAAGTTGGTTTTTGAAGAAGGGACTGTGGGATTGATATGGTGATTGAAGGTTGGGATTGGCTTTCAGTGGGATGATCTAATGAGGGCCTTGACCCTGAAGCCATACCTTCTGGATTGTGGGACACCACCATCATTGTAGAGAACAATGGGGTGTCAACTCCTTCCGAGTCCAATGGAGATCTCTTCATATTAAAGACCTTGCCTTTGGGGATTTTAGGTACATATACCTCATCAAAGTGAGGTATATCCATCAATTCATTGGTTATTACTACCTGTACAAATCTTGGGTACATATAAAAACTCTTTTTGTTTCCCAAGTTTGACACAAGATCATTGAAAATCATTTTAGAAAAATTGTACTTTCTGGCTGTGGCCAAGCAAACCAAAAGCATAAGCAATGGTACTACTAAACTCACTCCAGCCAGTAGTCTTTTTGGAAATACAATGCATAAGGGTATGAACAAGAAAACGCCATTGGGTAAAAAATTTAGCTTTTAAGAATTTTAAATCACCCAATTGGCCTCCATACCCCATTCTTGAAAGATTGGAGAACAAGTCCTCATTAGGAATAGAGGTAATACCTACAGCATCGTCTAGTCGTAGACAGATGCGAATCACCTCTTCAGAAACTGACAAGGTTTAGAACCCTAGTTCTAGAGAAGTAGAATTCGTATTGGTGAGCCTGTTCATCAATGAACGCCATAGCTGCCATCGAGCTTGAGTATTATGGACTGAAACACTTGGTGCTTGCGAGAAAAAGGGTTAGAGAGCAAATGAATAGTAATCAAAGAGTCGTTATGAGCTTTTGGGCGGGCAAAGAGTGTATTTATACGATTCGGGACATAAGCAGTATTAACCACTAGCAGTATTAACTAACTAGCAGTATTAACCACTAGCAGTATTAACTAACTAGCAGTATTAACTGAGAGCAGTATTAACTAACTAGCAGTATTAATCTTATTCAACAGTAGTAATTGTGCTCAGCAGTATTAACTTTGCTTAGCAGTAGTAACTTCATCAAGCAGTAGTAATCTTGGTTAGCAGCATAAATTTGTCTCAGCAGTAGTAACTTCAGAAGTAGTAACCATGCTGTACCAGCAACATTAACTATACTTGTGCAATTCTGTAATTCCTAACAACTTCTATCTGCATATTGTCTTCAATCTATTGCTCTGCCTCTGATGTACCAAGTAGGTTAGGTTGAGCATTCTGATATGCGTACTTCTCTTTTTCAGCATCATTATCTTCTTCAGAGTCACTCCCAAACGTGTCTTTCATAATTATCTGAGGGCGTTCTGTGGAGGAGAAAGCATCCTCTGAGGGATTGCTAGAATAGTCTATCAATTCTTCATCCTCATCCTCAAGATCAGCGATTGTCTCTGGGAAGGCATTTACCACTGGCACAAGTGGGAATTCTGAAGTTGATGGTGCTAGAAGAATTACTGGTACTGATAGCATAAAACGGTTGAAGATTGTTCTTTAGCAGAGGTGGAGTTCCTCTCTAGTTCATTCATCTATTGTGCTCCACCAGGTTGGTTATTTACAGAGGAGGAGAGGGGAGCAGAGCCACTTGCTTCTTCTGCTATGTTGGTTCCTTGCTTCTTCCCCTTTTGATGTTCTGATGATCCTTGTGGCTTGTCATCATGATGGTCATCATCAGAATCATCAAACCTGGCTTTCTTCGTAGCCTTCTCCGTGCACGTAGTCTATGGGACTTTCCTCTTCAGCTTGGATGCATTCTCTGGAGTCAATGCATCATGGATCAAGTTCTAGACTGCTTTTGTTTGCTGACCAACTTTAGCCACAAACTTGTTGGATATCGTAAACATGTTGCTGGTTACTTGTTTTGAGAATTCATGAAGGTCGTCTTTGGTGACCAACTCAGCTGTACTTGTTGGTAGTTGACTTGAAGCTTGAGTAATAGCAGAGCTAGGTATTGCAGCGAGAGTTTCAGTGAGAAGCTTTAGCATCTCAGTTTTGAACTTCTCGAAATCTGTAGGAGTGACAGAGGTTGCTGGAATGGCTTTAAGAATGTCTGTTCTGGCATCTGAAAGCTCCTTGGACAGTGTAGCAGAGCTACCCTCAACAATCTTCTCCAGAGATACTAGGCGGTTGTTTGTTGAGGTAAGTTCAGTGCACAACTTAGAAACCTCTGAAGTAAGTTTTGCAACTTCAGAGTTTGAGGCAGAGGCCTCTGAGGTCTTTTCCAGTTGAAGTTTTAGATATTGCAATGATCCTCTAACCTTATCATCAAAGAACTTGAACTCCTCTTTAGTGACATAGTCAGATAGTGTGACCTTGGATCCAACACATGCATCCAATTTACCGTCGAGTCTAGAGGGGCCTTCGTTCAGAGTTTGTTTGATGTCGGCTCTAGAAGGACTTCCTACCAATCCTTGAGAACCCTTTGAGGGGGACTTCTCAATGGTAGTTATGATTAGTTCTTCATCCTCTGACTGAGATTAAGAGGAAGAAAATCTAATGTGCTTGGAAGACTTGCTGTCCAAGCAAGTCAACCCTTGTGCTACTAGGGTCTGCGATTGCCCCTCAGTTGGGTAATCCCTACGAGAGATCTTAAAGACCTCTGGGACTAAAGGACAGTCCTCTATTGCATGAGCCAAAGAGGCATCATGATGTGTGGGGGGTGTTGACATACTCTGGGGCGATAGAGTACTTATGTCTTCTATGTCTAAGTCCTTTTGGGAGGACTTAGCCAGTTTTGAGGATTCCCCAAGGTTGTGTGCAACAGAGGCAGAAGGATGTGCCTCTAAGCGGTTTAGATGGGTTGGGTTCAAGGTGTGCACCTCTGTTTCAATGTTCTGTGGTGCTGGACCACCAAGAACATTTGTTTGTTTGCACTGGAAGTTTAGCTTGGAGTACTCTCAGATGTGCTTTCTGAAGCACCTTTTTCTATCTCTTTTCTCTCGACTCCTATGGTTTCAAGAAACACTCCCTCTCTTTGGGTATACAAATCCTAAATTTTGTAAAAACTTTTCAAAGATTATGGAGACTAGGTTTGAGATGAGTATGATGAGTGAACTAACATTTTTCCTTGGTCTTCAAGTAAAACAGTCCCCAGATGGTATTTTCATAAACCAGTCCAAATACATTAGAGACATTTTGAAAACGTTTAACATGCCCGATAGTGTAGTAATAAAAATGCCCATGGATACTAACACGCTACTGGATGCAGACTTAGACGGTAAATCTGTTGACCAAAAAACGTACCCTAGTATGATCGGTTCATTATTATATCTTACGACAAGTAGATTTGATATTATGTTTGCTACTTGTTTCTGCGCGAGATATCAAGCAAATTCGAACGAATCTCATCTTTTGGCCGTAAAACGGATCCTTAGATATTTGAAAGGGACACTCCTGAGTTAGGCCTTTGGTATCCAAAGGACTCCGAATTTGATTTAATTGCTTTCACAGATGCTCACCATGCAGGTTGTAAGCTAGATCGGAAGAGCACATCTAGATCATGTCAATTTTTAGATGATAAACTTGTGAGTTGGACCTTAAAGAAGCAAAATTGTGTGTCCACATCTACTGCTGAGGCTGAGTGCGTTGCTGTTCTCAAGTCTTGCGGATGAAGACGAAATTAAAAGATTTTGGGTATACCTAAAAGAGAGTCCATATTTATTGCGATTCCAAGAGCGCCACATCTATAACTGCTAATCCGGTTCAACACTCCAAGACGAAACATATAGATGTGCGTTACCACTTCATAAAGGATCATATGGAGAAAGGTGGTATCGAAATGCATTTTGTACAGACGGATCACCAATTAGCTGATTTGTTTACTAAGCCTAGATGAAAAACACTTTAAGTTTCTTATCAGCAAACTAGGTATGCAAAATATGTCTTCTTAAAATCTGTTAACATCTCTTGCATGATTCTAGGGGGAGTAGATCTTAATGTTTATACATGTCTAGGGGGAGTTAGAACATATGCTTATATTCTTCTTTACTGATGAACGCGGAATCATTTTCTACGATTACCAAAATCTTTCTTGTTTTGAAGGTTATAAGATTGTGACGATGGCTTCTAGATAATTCTGTTCAGAATTGTAACACCCTGAGTTCTAGAAATAGCAACTAATTTAAAATTTTCTAAATACATTGATAAATGATACATCTCCGATCACAAATTAAGATTTTACCTCGATACACTCATTCATTCTATACATACAGTCTATAATAAGGACGGGTGCTAATAAAACCCCATAATAGACACTATCTCCAAACTGCGGAAGACTTTACCAACTCCTTACACTTGCACAAAGCTAAGGCTCAACTCTTCATAGAATTGCTAGAATCCAAACCCCCAACTAGAACCTGATGCACATGCCGGCAAATAAAAAGGTTAGGCTTAATGCCTAGTGAGCTCAAGAGTTTTCAACATATATAAATGAATCGTTTAAAGAAAGAAGAATGCCATTAAAATCATAATCTTTCAATATGATATGCTCCGCTAATGAAAATGACTCGTTTACCAATAAATATGCATTTTAAACGGAAGAGACACTGAGTTAATCGTTGACCAAACCAAACTGTTTTACCAACTAAGATCCCAATATAAATACGTTCTTTCGTAAACTTAGATTTAAACCAAGATTTGCTCAAAATGAGAATAAAAAGAGGACTCCCAATTTTATAAAACGCGGGTAAATGTTATATCTCGAAATACCCAACATGGGTGGAACATGACCCATAACTCATAAACCAAAGATAAAAACCCACATAAATAAACATCGCCGTGAACACGGACATTAGATCCAAAACTCACGCAACCATAAAATGGACGAAATTAAATACTGATACGTGGAGAAGACGCATTCCATTCAAACCTTAATATACGTGGGGAAAACCCAATATTAAAGCCATCATTTATCGTCGACCACATAAAAACCAAAGTTGGTAAAATACGACATTACCAATTAAAATACCACGAATCAACGATGAGGAGATGCGTAAATACCAAGAATAGAGAAACACGCAAGTAGGCCGTTCACGCGACTTCCTTGCATATCCTCTAAACGTTTCCAACTAGGGTGGCGAGAACACGTGAATGGGGCCACCCATGATGTTATTGGATTTCGCCAACGTGCCCCGGTCCTAGTTCCCATGCCATACAAGACATCACAATCCTCAGACATGTTGCTGCCCCTTGCTATACTCCGTCGAGTTCCACTCCGGGGTCTTACGGACCCGGGTGCCTATCCAATCTAGACAAGTTCCAACTCTGTAGCTCGAACCACATATTCCTAATCGCTAGCAAACCCGAGCGGTCACTAAACGTAACCCAAAACCTCAGGCCTTACAAAAACCGACAGACTTACGTGCCTATGGATCCAATACAACACTGTCTAAAATTATATGACTCCGATTGAAAGACTAAAGCTCCCAAAACATGTAATTCACAAATGACACAAAAATGCGCCACCATGCTCAAACCCAAGACAGTTATAAATCCGGACAAGTGTCCATACGACTCATTTAGTCAAAACCGGGCCAAAGACCCAACACTTTACGTAAATACCCAAATGAAAACCGATATAAACATGGAAGCACGTTTAACCAACTATTAGGGAAACATGACTAAAAGTGTAATTAACCCAAATCTCATCGCTGGTCGAGACAGACCATTTTCCAAGTGTACTTATACCCTTATGTTTTCAAAACGCCTCATAATACAATAATATGCATTTCTTAAAACGATCATTACGATCAAATACACAAAATGACGATTACGTCAATTGAACTCCAAGTATATATGTAATGTCATCAAAGAAACATTTCAACATGATTTATTTACCAAAATACCTAAAGATCCCAAAATGGGTGTCTCAACATGTTTATAAAACTAAATATTTCAAATTAACTAAAACTTATCAGCAATTAACCATTTGAGGTAAAACACAAAAATTTTAAAATAAACATTTTGGCATGTACACCGTTTTCACAAATCAACTTGAACTCACCTCGCTAGATTTAGGCTAAATCTAGATTTTACCCCGCTTTGAGCTCCTTTGAAAAAACTTGAATCTCCAAGCAAAAAATTCCAAAACCTAGATCCATAAGTTTCCAACCATCAAAACATATAACCAACCACATAGAATCATTCCCCAAACACGTAATCATCCAAATCTCTATTTTGGGCAAAACCCTAATTTTGACCCAAGACTCCCAATATCTTTCAAAAAGAAATTAGAGGAATCAAACACTAGGTTGACATCCATCGAGCATTTATAACCCATAAAGAAGTTTGGAAGTGGAAGGGATAAACTTACCATTTAGGTTTTGATAAAAACCTAGAAAACCCCAAAATTCTTGAAGATGGAGGTGATGATGAGCTCTTGGTCTTAGCTTCCAATCCACCATTATAATTTCCCAAAACTAACCATCTAACCTTGACAAGCTCTCAAAAACGAAACCATAGCAACTTGAATCACTGAAAACGGAGTTGGGATGAAGAAGATATGAAGAAATGAAGTTTGGTGGCTGAAAATCGGTTTTTAGCTCGACCAGGGGGTTTCGCGACTTATCTCGCGACCCTAAGTCGCGGCATAAGTCGCCCGCTTCCCCTGATTTTCTTCTCGTTCACTGTTTTGGCCGTAACTTCTTCGTTATAGCTCCGTTTTTGCTCCGGAAAGAACCGTTGGACTCGTAATTGAATCCTTTATCCATTAAGACTATAAAATCTGATTCAAGTCCAAAATCAAAAATATTATTTTTCCCCTTTAAGGCTACTGATTTCTGTATTAACTTGAAATAGTGCTTATCGAAATTCGGGGTGTTACAAGAATCGTACTGAAGTGTTTTCATTTGTTCTGAAGCTGAAACGATATATCTTTTTAAGATTTATCTTTTTCAGGAAGTTTTATTGTTTGTTTAAGGGGGAGTTTGTTAAAAATTTCACTGTCATATGTTTAAGAGGAAAGAAGAGAAAAGACAAATAAATTTCATTGTTATATTTATATTGTTCTTGTCTAACCATTTGACTTTTTATAGGTACAGAAGGGGAGTATCTGAGGTTTTTGTCAAAGGGAGCTTAAAAGATAAATATTCATTTTAGGGGGAGTTAAGATTTCTACGTTGAAGGTATATCATTATGAATCTTAAATCTCTACCACATCTTTGAAAGAAGAACGAATTTCGGATGTGAAAAACATTTTCTTAAATGTTCAAACCACTTCGTGTTCTCAAACGTTTTATGAATTTCGAAGTGTGGTTTTAAATGTTTTTCATATCGATACTTTCATGATTAACTTACTGTGTGTTTCTCAAAGATCAATACTTGTGTATTATCTTGTCTTTATACTGTCAAGTATTCTTACACACATCGGTTCAGTACTTTTATTGACTTTGTTATTACCTGTTAGGTTTATATTTTCTAGTAATCAATGTATTTATTCCCTTGTTTCTACATTGCTTTGTTTTGCTCTACCTTGTAAGGTTAGCCAAGGGGTATTTAAGTCCCTTTTGCTCTATGTTCTTTGTAACTCAACTCACACTTTTGCGCCTAATACATTTTGCTCCACATTCATATTCTCTCTACTTTCTCTCTTTTGGATTTAGATTGTGATCTTGGATTTACAATTGGTATCAGAGCCAATCTGAATCTGAGAGATTTTGAGAGAACCAGATTTTGATTTGAATTTGTAGAAAAATTAAAGAATTTGATTGATTTTCTTGAATTTTTCAAGAAAATCTCGTTTTTTGATTTTTTTCACAAATTTGAGTTGAATCTTGATCCATTTTTCTTGCAAATAGGTTTGTTGTATCCGTTTTTTACTAGAGAATATATTTGATTCACATCTTTTTGCGAGAAAAACAGTTTTTGGAGTTCAATTTTTGGATTTCTTCGAGTTTCGAGTTTTTCTCGTGCGACGTACTGTTGGTTTTTGGAGTTCGAGTTTTCAGCGATTTTGATCCATTTAGTTGATTAGAATTTGTTGAAAAGGTGTTTTCGATTTCTTCTGTGCATTTGGATTATTCGTTTTTTAGATTTGTGATCATTTTTTTGGAAGGATTCTCAAGGTTTTCGCCAGATCTCGATTTTGCGCCAATTCATCCTATTTTGCGCCAGTTCTTCTTAGTTTGCGCCATCTTCATCTTCTTGAATATTGTCTTATTCGACTAAGACTTCAAGAGGTTTGCGCCAGATCATCGATTTTTGCGCCAGTTCTTCAAGGTTTTCGCTAACATCAATCAGTTCATCAGGGGTTAAGTTTCTAGAGCAAAAGTCAGAATCTTGCCACCTTCAGTAGCGAAAATCTCAAATTTGCGCCATTACATATAGCGCAAATCTCAACTTTGCGCCAGGTTCTTCTCTGCTTCCAGACTTAGAATTTTTCCGAGTTTTCTGAATTTGTGGTTTTTGTGAAGATGTCTCTTCAAGCACAGATTTACAAGAACGACATCATGATGTCCTTGGGAACGGACACTCGTCCTCCGGTTCTGGTCAACGAGAACGAGTTTCCGCAACGGCAAGACCGTTTCATCAACTTTATAGAGTGACAATCCAATGGTGAAAACATGATGAAGTCGCTCACTCAAGGACTATTCGTTAAGCCTCTGAAAGAGATTCCCGCCACTGCAACCACACCGGCCACTGTTATCTTGAAGCCTACAGACGAATACACGGCCAAAGAGACTTTACGATACCAAGCCGATCGCGAAGCAAAGTCTAACCTGATCCTAGCACTACCTAATCCCATATACAATCGGATTGACTGTTACAAGAACAATCCGATGTTGATGTAGACCCAATTAGAGAAGATCATGCTTGGGTCAGCGGTTGCAACACAACTCCGACAGACACGCTTCATGAACAATTTCGAGGAGTTCAAGGCAAAGGATGGTGAGACTCTGAAGAGTGTCTTCGACAGGTTTTGGGCTGTGATGAACGATCTGCATAAGATCAAGGTGACCAAGACCGAGTTGTAAGCCAATCTCAAGTTCCTTAATGCTCTTCAACCTGAATGGAGCAAATCTTGTCACAGATTAGAGGTAATCATTTGCGGTCTTGGGCGAGTCACGAGTCGTGCCTAACATATATTTCCTGTCCAACGGGCCTAATACAGTAAACCCAAGCCCGTTTTTACGGGTTTGAGAACTTGCCCGTATCCGTCCTATTAACGGGCCGGGCTTGCCAACGGGCTAACGGGCCTGAAAATTTACATTTAAAAAAACTTATATAAAATGGTAAGTTGTGTAAAATTATCCAAAATACATAATTTTTTCCAACTAAAAAAGGGTAAATATACTAATGTACACAACGTAAGAAAAAGATTTTTTCACAAAATATCGAGTATGGAATTTTCCTCTCCAAAGATTATCACCCTCCGAAATTCGGATTCCTCAACAACAAAATATTAACCTCCTAATATTTCAAGATCAAGATCATAAACGTATTATATGACATATCACATATATTATATATTTAGACGGTGGTTGGTACATAGTAGAGGAGTCCAACCAAAAACTACTTCTGATTTTTTTAATACAATATTAATTATATAAAAAATTAATTGGTTATAATTGTATAACGGGTTGGGCGGGCTTGTCCAAAATTCTTTTTTCATAGCCCGAGCCCGCCCGTTAAGTTGAACGGTCCCGCCCAAGCCCGACCATATTTTCTAAAATGGTTGTCCAAACTCACTTTTCTAACGGGCTGGGCGGGCCGGGTCTAGCGGGCCTTACCGCCCAACGATCTGCATAAGATCAAGGTGAACAAGACCGAGTTGGAAGCCAATCTCAAGTTCCTTAATGCTCTTCAACCTGAATGGAGCAATTCTTGTCACAGATTGAGGAACGATGTCTGGATCTCCACTATCCAGATACAGGAACTATATGAGATTTTGATGACTGATGAGAGCTTAGTGCTAGAGATGAAAGCGAAGCTTGACAAGAAGAACAAGCCAAATACAATGGACCCAATTGCTCTTCTTGCGAGCCAGTTGGCTGAACAAGCATTGTCTGAGAATGCTTACGACGGGGCCACTGATGATGATGGCGAAGCACTGGAAAAGGCGATGATCCTTCTCTCCCAGCATTATCACAAGAAGTTCCAGCACCGATCAGGTTCCAACAACCTCCGCTTCACTTCAGGATCAAAGAAAGTGGACACCGGTACTCCTTCAAAGTCGTATGTTCCAAAGTACGAGCCTGCCAAAGTGGCCGAGCCAAAGAAGGAAGAGAAGAAGGCTATTACGTGCTTCAACTGCGGTAAACCGGGACACATCGCAAAGGAGTGTCGAGTAAAGGTGGTTCGGGATTCGGCGTATTAACGGAAGAAGATGGAACTAGCCGAAAAGAGAGAGAACATAATCGTTCTGCTAGCTGAAAAACAGCACTGGCTACATCACTCCGAGAACGAAGTTGAAAATGAGGAAACTGTTGCTATGTGCTTCATAGGAGCTGATCAAAGCGATGATGATGATGAAGATTCTTCAACTGATGAATCTGAGGTAACTTCAGAATTTGATTACAAATTTATATCTTCGCAAATGAACATCATTATAACTGCCTTACATGATTTACGCTCAAAGTTATTATCTGAAAAGCAATTAAATAAAGAAAAGTCAAATTTGATTGAAAAATTGCAAATTTCTTTGAAAGATGAAAAATCCATTTTGACTCATACAAAAGAAAATTTTCAAAAGAAATTGGATGATTTAGAAAATTTAAATATGACTTATCTTGATTCTTTGACTGAAATGACAAACATAAAAGATAGTTTTTTTGATAAAATAAATAAGTTAGAAGAAAAATAATATTTGAGAGATCAAACTGAACAAACAATATATTTGAATAAACCGAGGAGTTATACGTCTATAAAGGAAAGATGGGGATTTGGTTTTGAAAATCCACATTGTTTAAACAATGTTAAAACGAAAACCCCCACTTTATATGACTTTGATTATCTAAATCTTGCAAAATATGCTCCTCAATTCAAAATTGATTGGATGAATGAAAAGCACGTTTTAGAAATTGAAAATGAGAAAAGAATGAATAACACAAGAATGGAACTTCCGTTTGTTTATACTCGCGAAAATGCAAAATATTTTCCTGAAAAATCAAAGAAGTCCAGAAGATCTAAAAATATTTTAAATGTCAAATCTTCCATTAAATCTTCATTACCAAACGATTATTTCGATATATATGCCATTAATGCTAATAAGGAAAATATATCTCCGGTTTCTTATGATACTAAGAGATATATTCCCCCATTAGTGTTAGAGAGCAAAATCGTTGATCTTGAAGTTAAAATGGAAGAACAAAGTCTTCAAACCGAATTTGAAAACGATTTACTTCTTTTTATTATGAAATTAATTCTCAAAAACAAGATTTTGATGACAAAATTAATTTTGGATTTTCTACTGATTCTAAGGAAAATACACAAGAAGTTCCAAATTTTGCAGAATTGTGCCACCCATTGGTAGCACAAACTGACTGTTTGCGCCATCCGCCATCCTCTGGTAGCGCAAAACTCCACTAATGAGTCGCGCAAATCTCCTCCAGACTTCTGTTTTTCTGAAAATTATGACTCCGAGGCTAGTTCAAAAACGATGAATGATCAGTTTGGTTTCTTAGATAAAATATTTTCTTCTAATTCAAATATTGAATCGGAAATTATTGATGACTCTTTTACGGTAAATGTTGATTATTATAAACCAAAGCGTAAAAGAAGAAGGTCAAGGAAGTCAAAGAGGAAAGAGTCAGTACAAACTGAAAATTCTAATTCTTTCGATTTTAATGTTTCAGATCGGATTTTGAAGAAGTCTACGAGGCAGATATGGAGGGTCAAGCAAAAATCAAATGAATCTGCAATTCTAAAGGATCAATGTGTAGATAATCTTTGTAATAAGGATACATTTGCATATTGTAATAAAATCACAAAGTATTCAATAAAGCAAATGATTCAAATTGCAAAAGATGTCTCATATTCTTCCTCTGGTTCTAGTTCAGATGATTATGCTTCGTCCTCTACTGATGATTATGTTCATTCCTCTGATAATTTTACTCATGCTTTGTTTGTCAAATCTAACAATTTTTCTCATTCTAGAAATGCAACTAACAAACCTGGATCCAAATTTCAGTGGATTCCAAAAGCTAAATCTGTGTTGCAGGCATCCAAAACTTAAAAGGGAAATCATAACTTCGACTTCTAAACATATCTGTTTAGGACTCGTTCTTCAAATGTTAATAACTTCTGAGTAAAGCTGTTCAGGACTCGCCCTTCAATGTGTTTAACTTCTAGACATATGAGAAACTGTGAGCGCATCTAATTCAAATTCCGTTGCACCTATCTCTGACAGTGATGCTGTTCCAGTTACATCAAGCTATTCAAGAATCTGAGCTAGTTCGACCATAACTTGAATAAGTGCAAACCAAACACATTGATATGAGGTACCACTTCATTAAACATCATGTGGAAGAAGGTACTATTGAATTATATTTTGTTCCAACTGAATATCAACTTGCCGATATTTTTACAAAAGCCTTAGATGAAAAACGATTTAATTTTCTGCTTTCAAAACTCGCCATGTTGAATTTAAAAGTTTAAACCTACACAAATTTTATTCTATAAAGTAAAATTTTTACATTTTTTCTTTCTTTTGAATAAAATGTGTGTCTAGGATAAATTTTCAAGTTGCTTTGTTTATATCTATGTTTTATATGCTCAAATTTCAAGGCTTACAAAAATCGAAAGGTCAGCAAAACATGTTTGAAATTTTGAGCCTGCTTTAAAGTTATGTCATTCGAAATATGTATAGTTTACAATACTTAGAAAACCTAAAAAGTCAGAATTATGGATCGTAATGAAAATATAGGCTAAGCACTTAGACGTAAAACCAAGTGATTGAGATGAAATTTAAATATATAAAATACAGAAATCACTAAGTTTAAAAGTTTGTACCTGTGACCTTTCTGGTTTGGGAAAGTAAATTTTGTGGGATGCTTGTCATCTGGTCCCCTAAGGTCAACTGGTCTGGGAGTGATTGAATCCAAATCCTTCTATAGAATAAGATCGAAAGTCATGTTCTACTGGTACAAATGGATTTAGGGTATGTCGATGTAGCCTTTCTGATATGGGAAAGTAAGTTCAAAGGGGTGCTTGACACCTAGTCACCTAAGGCCAACTGGTCTGGGAGTGGCTAACCCAAATCCTGCCATAGGATCAGATAGAAAGTTACGTTTACGACATGTCTTTTACTTACCAAACTTCTTGGTTAAAAAGATGCCAATGTGCACAAGCTTAAAAGATGCCAATGAGCACACATCTCATGATACTTGGTGATATTTTTAAGTTGCGATAAACCTATAAATTTGTGAAAGTCTTAATTTTTGACAGCTTAGTATGAGTAAAGGCAAAGTACTCTATTATATTTTTAGAATTATATTTACTCAAAGCTAATTAAAGTTCACATGCTAGCACACTGAATAGATCGATGAAAGTGTTTGAAACTGAACATGTCTTAACTTGATATGCAATGAAACTTGTATCTGTATCCAAAAACACACACTTGATTTCAATTGATTGATGAATCTGTGATATTTGACTAAATAGAATTTAATTTGCATGGTGTTTAAAAATTTTATATATTTAGTTGTTTCGAAATACATATTAAGTATATTTTTTTTCTACGATTGATGTTTCGATACTTGTGTTCTCATATCTGTGTAAGTGGGTCTGTGCATATTTCGAGGGGAAGTGAATAAGGAGATAATTCTGAAAGAACATCTGATTATATCTCATTTCGAGGGGGAGTACATAAAGTGAATACAGTGGACAGTGCATTTGTGTAGGGGGAGTAAAAGATCTCAACAGGTGAATCATTTCAAGTCTCAAGTCAGATTTGCGCCTCCTATAGATTTCTTGCTAGCTTCTTCGACTCAGTCTTGTAGATCTGAAGCTGTCTCTTCTCCAGCGTAGACATGACCAAGATGATTCAGATCATCAAGGTCATGAGGGGGAGAAGTTAAAGAGACAAAGAGTTCAAAGTTTATCTGCTCAAGATTCTATTTCTTCAGCTATACTAGTCCTTCTGCTGTTCCAGCTCCGACCATCACAGCTCCTTCGAGTACATTTGAAAGAGGTGCGTCGTCTAGAGCACAAGCTGATGTTTCTATTCCTGAACCGATTGTTCCTCCAAGCTTATTACAAACTGGTCTAGTCTTATCAAGGCATGTCAGGATCGAATTTCTTAACAAGAATAAAGTCTCAGAAACAATATCAAAGAAGTTGCGGAATAACACTTTGATATTCAATGTAACAGTAATCAAAACAGTATATGATTAATAATTTGTAAACTTGTATTCAATAATCAAATCACAAGATTACACACTCAACCTCAATCTTGAAGAACAAGCTCTTTCAAGACGAATTCTACTTCTCTAGAATTAGGATCTAATCTTGAGGTTGATTCTCTCTCTAAAACAAAAACTTAGAATGAATTGATTATTTTTTAAACTATTCTATCAATTCTATATATATACTGAATAAAAGATAATTACAATAAATATAATATCTTCAGTATATCTTCCATGAATATCTTCAGATTTCCATGTTTATCTTTAATCACGATCTATTCAGCATTATCTTCACATTATCTCAGAAGCAGCATTAACTTAGTCCTGGCAGTATTTACTACTAAGCAGCACTAACCTCTAGCAGTACTAACTAGCTAAGCAGTACTAACTTTGTTCAAGCAGCACTAACTTTGACTAGCAGTATTAATTCTACTAGAAGTAGTAATACTCAGCAGTATTAACTTTTGAAGTCCTCTGGCAGTAGTAATTCTGAACTAGCAGCATTAACCATACTTAAGCTTTTCTTCAGTTCCCAACAATCTCCCCCTAACTTGACTTTTAGGAAGAGAAGTCAAGTTCTTCAGATCTTCTTCAAGATGCTCCCAAAACTCCATCATGGCCTAAATTCCAGTATTTGCATCCAACCCCAAACTCTGATTAATTGTTCTTTGGATCAAATATTTAGCCATTTCTGAATCTAGAATACACCTTAGCTTCTTCTTCAGCATGGCATGAAGCTTCAATCTGCTATGGTTGTACACTCTATCCACTAGGAAGTACTCAGTATGATTTAAATCCAAAGTCACTGCATATACACCACTAGTTTCATATAGAGTCCAATTATTCACTATTTGAAAAACATTCCTTATTACCTCCTCTACTTCACCAGGCTTGAACATCATACACAGATACTCCATTACCAACTTTTTAATTGAAATCACTGGAGCTTTCAGTTCATCTGCATATAACTTCATCCCTATTTCAAACATTTCTTCAATATCAGACCTTGAACAGGTTCTGACAATTTTGTTCCAAGTAGCATATACCTCATACTTCTCATCACTTCTCTTCAGTCTGATATATTCCTTGCCATCTACCTCCAAAATATCCCAGTTAATTACTTCAGGAGGTTTGACTCCTACAGGTTCAACTGAAATTGGTTCAGGCACTTTGTCCATCACTACCATGTACATCTTTACATCATCAGTGCTAGCAGGTTCTTTCATTGTAGATGACTCAGGTGCCTCTTTTTCTTCAGCAACCTTTTCAGCCCCTTCTTCTAAAGCTATTCTAGGCTTCTTGACAATCTTTTTTCTCTAGGCCATCATCTTAGTTCTTTTCATATTCCTTTGACCTTGCCCTGTAGTAGTTTCCTTCTTCTTTTCTTCCCTTTTCTCTTCCTTTCCTTTGGTTGGAGTTCCTTCTTCACTTTCAGGGAAGGGTTGATTGATATTCACATCATGTCTCTCCTTGGCCTTCTTTTCAAACTCCATTTCCACCCTGGCAGTGTCATTCTCTTGAAGCTTTTTCATCTCTGCATCATATAGTCCTTTGATTTTCTCAAAAGACATCTTTGAAAACATTTCCTTTTTAACTCCTACAGCACCCTTGAGGAAAGTGATCATCTTGTTTCTCTCTTGGGTACCAAGGAATGTCTTTGAGGGTTGTCTCTTCTTCTTTGCACCCATTTTGAATTCTCCAATCTTCCTTAGAGATGTGACTTTCTTTTTAGCCATTTCAGTTGCCAGACTCTGTTGATAGGCTTTATTCAGCTCTGCAGCCATTGCTTTTGCTATCTCTCTGTTTTTTCCACTTGGACATTTTCTGCTTGTTCCAATTCAACTTGTATCTTTCTTGCCAAAGCTTCATCTGCCTCAATCAACTTTTGCCTTTTCATTGGTTGGTCAGATTCTGAATCAACTAGCTTTGCTTTACCCTTTTCTTTGCTTATCACCTTCTCAGACCTGGATTTCATTGCAACATCACCTCTTTCTTTTATGATAACTCCTTTGGCCTTTGAAGTGACCTTGGGAGTATCATGTTTTGCTTTGATTAGAGTTTCTGCAATTTCCAACACTGTTAGTACTTCCTTCACTGTTTCTGCTGCTTTGTTCATGTCAGCAGTAGTAACCATTTCTGCTGCTCCACTTGAACTAGCAGCATTAATGGTTTCTGCTGCTTGTTCTGAATTTATTTCAGTTTCTGTTACTAGCTCCCCCTCAACACTGTGTTTCTCCCCATTATGCTCCCCCTCAAACACAACTTTCTCTTTTTCCTGTTCCAAGTTATCTTCAGCCTCTGACTCCCCCTTTTTGGGAGCATCAGATACTGATTCCCTTCTCTTTAGCATAAACTGCCTCCTCTTCTTTTTCTGTAGCAATCTCTTTACCATATTCTTCAGTTTGGAAATCTGAGCTTGTTGGGACAGAACTATTAGTTTCAGCTCTTCGATATCTTTTCCTTGGTTGATCACATCCCTGTTGATGTTTGCCATTGTGTCCATCAATTCAAGATAGTCATATCTGTCCTCACCTTCTCCAGGAGTGTTACCCCCTATTGAAGGATCATGGGATCTTTTAGTAGTGGAAGTCTTCTGCCTGGCAGAAGCACTATCCACCCCCGTGGTTTCTTGGCACCTGGGACCTTTGAATGATTGCTCATTCAAAGTTGCCATGGGGGAGGTCTTATTTATGTTGCCACTGTCCTTCTCTGTGCTAGCAGAAGTAGTGGCAGCCTGCTCACCCATATGCTCTTCCTCCTCCTCAGAGAGCACCTCCTTGGGGTTGGGAGACACCCCTTTGGTTTCTCTATTGATATTCTCTAAAGGAGAATTCTCCCTTAGAGGGCTTAAAGGCTGAGTAGGTGAAGGTACAAGAAGGGAATGAGCCTTCTTTACCTGTTTTCTTTTGTATGTTTGGGTGATTGGTGAGGTTGGTTTATTAAGAAGAGACTGGGGAATTGATTTAGAGTGGGAAGGTTGGGATTGGCTAGCAGTGGGATGGTCTAATGGGGGCCTTGACCCTGCTGCCATACCTTCATCAGTGTGGGACACCGCCATCATTGTAGAGAACAATGGGGTGTCTACTCCTTCCGAGTCCCTAGCAGATCTTCTCATATTTGAGAAAACCTTGCCTTTAGGGGGTTTAGGTACATATACCCCATCAAAATGAGGCATATCCGTCAATTCGTGGGTGATAACTTCTTGGACAAACCTGGGGTACATATAAAAGCTCTTTTTGCTTCCCAAGTTTGAGACAAGATCACTGAAAATCATTTTAGAAAAATTTTCATCTCTGGCAGTGGCCAAGCACACCAAAGCATAAGCAATGGTGCTACTGAACTCACTCCATCCAGTAGTCTTTTTAGAGATACAGTGCATAAGGGTATGGACAAAGAAACGCCATTGGGGTGAAAATTTGGCTTTTGAGAACTTGAACACACCTAATGGGCCTCCATACCCCATTTTTGTAAGAGTAGAAAACAGTTCATCATTAGAGATAGAAGTTATACCAGAGGCATCGTCTAGACGTAGACTGATGCGAATTACCTCTTCAGTAACTGTCAAAGGCTTGCCACACACCTTTGTCTTGATCATTTGCACACCATTCTCAGTAACAATGGTGGCATTTGCCCAGAATTGCCTTTGATGCTTGATATAGATTGATGGCGATACAGTGAGAGCATGGGCAATATGGGTTGTCTTGAGGAAATCCACAATATGGTGGAAACCAGCGGCCTGTTTGGGCTTCTGTAGCATCGCGATTTCATTGTGCTCGTCGATGAATGCCATTGATGCCATTGGTCTTTGAAAGTTCTTGCCTGAAAACTTGATACTTGAGAGAGAAAGGGTTTAGAGCGCAAGTGAACAGTATGCAAAGAGTCGTTATGAACTTTTTAGGCGGGCAAAGGGTATTTATAGTATTTGGGACATAAGCAGTATTAACCTAGAGCAGTATTAACTAACAAGCAGTATTAACGGCGAGCAGTATTAACTAACAAGCAGTATTAACGGCGAGCAGTATTAACTACTAGCAGTATTAACTAACTAGCAGTATTAACTGAGAGCAGTATTAACCACGAGCAGTATTAACTAACTAGCAGTATTAACCACGAGCAGTATTAACCACGAGCAGTATTAACTAACTAGCAGTATTAACCACGAGCAGTATTAACTAACTAGCAGTATTAACTGAGAGCAGTATTAACCACTAGCAATATTAAATGTGTACTGGCAGTATTAAAACTGTACTGGCAGTATTAACCATACTTACTCTTTTAAGCTTGTGATACACTGAGTACTGCTATATATATCATGAAAAAGAAGATTAGAACACCAAACAAAAACAATATACAGGTATTTAACCACTTTTTGAGAAGGGACTTATTCAGAGTTGATCATTCCCACACTTGTTACCAAGAAAGTGAATCTACCCACATCAAAGGCTTTGGTGAATAGATCAGCAAACTGGTTATCAGTATGAATTTTTACAACTTGAATAAGTTTCTTTTCATTACAGTCTCTTATGAAGTGATACCTGATCTCAATGTGCTTTGTCTTTGAGTGCTTGACAGGATTATTCACAATGCTAATAGCACTGCTATTATCAATAAAAATTGGAGTGTGTAGAAAGGTTACCCCATAGTCCAACATTTGATTCTGAATCCATAAGACTTGAGAACAGCAACTTGTAGCTGCTATGTACTCTGCCTCTGTTGTAGATGTGGACACTGTGGTTTGTTTCTTGCACTGCCATGAAACTAGTCTTGCACCCAAAAACTGACATCCTCTAGAAGTAGATTTTATGTCGAAGTTTGCTCCACCTAGATCACTGTCTGAGTATGCAAGTAGGTCAAATGGTGAGTCATGAGGATACCAAAGTCCCAATCTGGGTTGCCCTTTGAGATATCTGAATATCCTCTTAACAACTTGATAGTGAGATTGCTTTGGCCTCACTTGGAATCTTGCACATACACAGACTGGAAACATTATATCTGGCATAGAGGCTGTAAGATACATGAGAGAGCCAATCATGGACCTATAATGATGAACATCCATATCCTCCCCCTCAAGATCTGCTGTTATCTGCTTGTGTGTTTCCATAGGTGTGCTGGCAGGTTTTGAATCTGAGAAACCAAACTTGGTTAGAATGTCCTGCACATACTTGGACTGACAGATAAAGATTCCATCTGACTTCTGTTGAACTTGGAGTCCAAGGAAGAAAGTAAGTTCCCCCATGGAACTCATCTTGAACCTTTGATGCATTAGTTCCTCAAACTCCTTGCACATGATGGCTCTTGTGGATCCAAAGATAATATCATCAACATAGATTTGGACCAGCAAGATATCCTTCTTCTTTCTCTTGATGAATAGAGTTTTATCAATGACTCCTCTTTCAAAGCCATTTTCCAAGAGATAGGATGACAGAGTGTCATACCATGCTCTTGGAGCTTGATGTAGTCCATAAAGTGCTTTCTTCAATTTGTATACCCTGTCTGGATAGCTTGGGTTTTCAAACCCTGGTGGTTGACAGACATATACTTCTTCTTCAATTGAGCCATATAGAAATGCACTTTTGACATCCATTTGATAGACTTTGAATTTCATATAAGAAGCATAAGACAGAGATAATCTAATTGCTTCTATCCTGGCTACAGGTGCAAAGACTTCTTCATAATCTATTCCCTCTTCTTGTGTATACCCTTGAGCCACCAACCTTGCTTTATTCCTTATTACTCTGCCTCTTTCATCTCTCTTATTCCTGAAGACCCATTTTGTTCCTATTGCTCTTTGGCCTTTAGGAAGGTCTACCAGATCCCAAACATCTTGCAGCTTGAACTGCAGTAGCTCTTCTTGCATGGCTTCTATCCAACTGGACTCTTTCATAGCATCATGTGCCTTTTTAGGCTCAAGCTGGGATAGAAAGCAAGAAAGCACTGTATGCTGTTGGTCTTGCATTTCTTGCAGCCTGCTTTGATTTCTAGTCATCATAGGAGAAGAGATATCTTCTATTACCAGCTGAGGAGGATGATTCTTTTGAATTCTGGTGTGATGACTAGGTTCTTCATTGAGTCCCACCTCTAGATTTGAGTCATTCAACTCAACTGAGGTGTTTTCAGCAGCTACTTCTGGTTCTTGATTTTCTTGATTCTCCTCATCTCTACTTTCTTCTTCACTCTGATTTGGTCCAGTAGATTGTTCCTTTTCACAGTCTTCAACAGAATCCACTGTAGGTATGGGAAAGATCACAGATTGAGATATACTATCTTGAACTTGTGTAGTCCCTGATCCTCCACACCCTGAACCTGCAAAATCATCACTACTGAAACCAAAAGAGTTAGTTAGTGAATCAATGTCAAATAGCCACTGAGGACCAGACCCAATAGGATTTGGTGTGTTCTCATTGCATTTGACATTGTCACTTTCTTCAAGTATTCTAGAAGAAATGTTAAAAACTCTGTAAGCCTTACTCTGAGATGAGTAACCAACAAGAAATCCATCATCTGCTTTGCTATCAAACTTACCTAAGTGAGATTTGGTATTGAGAATTGTACAAGGACACCCAAAAGGTTTGAAAAATCCAATGAAAGGTTTTCTTTTATTTAAAAGCTCATAAGGGGTCTTGTTCTTTGTCTTGACCACTAGAACTCTGTTTTGGACATAACAAGCAGTATTAACTGCTTCAGCCCAGAAGGTAATTGGCAGTTTTGAATCAGCTAACAGAGATCTAGCAGCCTCTATTAGTGTCCTATTTCTCCTCTCAGCAACTCCATTCTGTTGAGGAGTCCTAGGGGCACTATATTGTCTCTCAATTCCTTTTTCCTCACAAAAGGTGTTTAGATCAAGATTTTTAAATTCAGTCCCATTGTCTGATCTAATGACTTTTACTTTTTGATTAGTTTGGTTTTCAATTCTTAGGATAAAGGATTTGATCAGTCCACTTGTCTCATCCTTGGTCCTTAGAAAATATACCCAAGTAAATCTGGAGTAATCATCAACAATAACCAAGCAGTAAGATTTCTTGCCCATACTCATAACATTTGTAGGACCAAACAAATCCATATGTAATAACTGGAGACAAGAAGAAATTGTATTTAGCTCTTTGGTCTTATGAGAAGTTTTGTGATGTTTGCCTTTAAGACAAGCAACACAATGATCATTACATGAGAAGACTTTTGAAGGTAAACCTCTTACAAGGTTGTTTTTAACAAGTTTGTTCATAGTCTTGAAGTTCATGTGACACATCCTTCTGTGCCATAGGGAGGATTCATCCACAGAAGCTTTTGAAACAAGACAGTTCAGGGATGAATCACTAGAAACATTGTCCATATCTAGACAGTAAACATTGTCTTTTCTTGGAGTTCTAAGTAGTATCATGCTTTCATCAACTACTTTGAACCCTGGAGCAAGGATCATACACTCTGTATTAGTAAATAATATGCTATGTTGTTTGTCACACACCTGTGATACAATTAACAGGTTGTACTTCAATTAATCAACATAGTAGACATCCTCAAATGTCATCTTACCTTTTGTAACATTACCTTTTCCACTTATTTTACCACCAGTAAGATTATCTCCAAATGCAACATGTCCTCCATTGATATGCTTGAAATTCTGAAGGCATGACATGTTGCCTGTCATGTGCCTAGAGCAACCACTATCAACATGCCATATGCTCTTTCCCTTGAGCTGTTGGTTGCCCTGCACATAAGATAAATCAGTTAGTATGAATTAGGAACCCAAGCCAAAGTGGTCTTGGGTACCCCTTTCTCATCAAAATACTTACATTCTTTCTTGACAAGATTTTTAAACTTTGACTCCTCATTTCTGGAGTACTTTGTCACAATGATGGGTTTAGAAACACATTTGCTAGAAGCAATACTGGTTTTAGAAGTACTAACTGCATTAGCAGTACTAACCTTGTTAGAAGTAGTAACTGTGTTAGCAGTATTAAAATTTTCAACAGTACTAACACTGGTAGCAGCAGTAATGCTTCTAGCAGCACTATCTCTGTCAGCAGTACTAACAATTTTAGTGCTTCTAGGCACCCATATTTTGATACTTTCTTTTAAAACCTTTTTCTTCATGGGGCCTTTGGTTTCAAGAGATTTCTTCCCCACATGTTTCTTTCCAGCCTTCCTATAACCAACAGGTTTTTGCACAAATCTTTGAAAGTTCATCTGTTGGTTAATAGGATTAAAGAAACAGTGCTTAGCCAAATGGTTTAACTTTCAACATATGAAACAAGGTTTTGGTCTATTGATTTTACTCAGATCAATACCTTGTTTTTGTGCCCATTGATTGTTCCAGTTTCTCTGATTTCCCTTTGGTTTATCATGTTTTTGGGGCTCAGATTTATTGCATGCACACTGCTTGCAAGGGATAGGATTCACAACAGTGGTCTGCTTATAGTGAACCTTCTTGTTATTTCCCTCAGTCTTCTCTATCTCATTGGACTTTACCCAATGCTTTCCACATCCCTCATTGGTGATTATGTGGTTTTCTATAGGAATCTCACCACTCACAGTGTTGTCCTTATCCTTGACAACTTCTTTCTCAGTTTTATCCTTGACAACTACTTCATCTAAGGGATCTATCTCAATGGCTCCCTTAGGTAGGTCCTTCCTATCCTTTGTTTCTAACAAATCTGAACTAGGAGGGATGTAGTTGTTGTTATAGGGTGGTGGTGTGGTCTTGTACCCTATTCCTCTTCTCAGTTTATCATGAATCTGAGTTTGTAGCAAAGAATCCATTGCTTTGGAAGCATTGGAGAACTTTTCTACATCTAGTTTGACTTTAACTAGCTCTCCTCTTAGCTTTTCACTCTCTTCTTTGGATCTGGTCAGTTGAAGTTCTAAGTCATTCTTCTCCTACTTCCAGTAGTTTGTGTCATAAGAGTGTTGAAGCTCATTGGCTTGAAAACCCTTAATCTGCTCTTCAAATCTCTCAACAATCCTCACATAATCTTTTATGTCCTTTTCCAATCTCTTAAGGTCATCACTCATGTTCTGATTGTGATCCCTATACCTTTTAACAGTGTTAATGCAATTTGGAGAACAAAGATTGGAAGTTACCTCTGTTGGGAGATCAGACACCTCTGCCATAAGAGCTTGATTTTGGATGGCCTCTTCAGCTTGATCACTCCAATCAAACCCCATACCCTGTTGAGAGACTAGGGCTTGTGCAGAGTTTCTGTTATTATTGAAGCTTCCAGACTGTGTCTGCTGGTGGTTGTTGTGAGACACTCCACTTCTGCATTCCCTAGCAAAGTGTCCCTTTTGATGGCATTTATAGCATTCCACCTTAGACTTGTCAAATCCTGCTCCATCTTCTCTTCTTTGGGAGAAGTTGTTCCTCCCAGTTCTTTTGATGAACTTCTTAACTCTCATAGAGAGCATGGCCATCTGCCATTTAATGTCCATCTCTTCAAGATCATCTGGATGGAGTTGTTCCAAGTCATCATTAATAAGAGAAGAGTTTCTATGACTGGCCAGAAAGGCTTCAAATACAGTTTCAGTGCCTTTCTCTTGATTTGCTCCATTGGCAGCACTAACTGATTCAGGATTGGAATTAGAATCAATTGATGCTGAAAGGAGTGCAGCATTGTGAACATATCCAGAAGGCCTCTTCTTAGCCTCCACCTCAGATTCAAAAACTCTTAGATCATTATATAGATCATCAAGTTCCTTTTCTTCCAGTTGATCATTTTGTCTGAAAGACACAGTATACATGGTCCATTCATCACTCAGGGACCTTAGAAACTTTCTGTTTAGATCATCTTGATCAATTTGTACTCCCACTGTAGCTAGTTCACCAATAAGCTTGTTGAACCTGTCAAAAGTTTGAGTCATAGACTCATTCTTGGTTGACATAAAGTTCTCATATTGTTGCTTCAGAATAGCTTTCTGATTTCTCTTGGTACTTTTGGTACCTGAGAATCTCTTCTCTAGAGCATTCCAGAGCATCTCTACATCAGTGCAGTTGCAGAACTGATGTTGATATTCATTGGGAATAGCCAAGAGCAAGGTGCTCAAGGCTTTCATCTCTGTCTGTCTAATCTTTCTTTCAGCATCAGTTTTTGGTGGAGTTCTCTTTCCATCTGCACCAATCTTTCCTGCTTCAGAAGGGCCATTCTCAATGATGTCCCACATAGAATAGTCAGTGAGGAGTATGTACTGCTTGATTATGATCTTCCACATATCGAATTCATTGGGTCTGAGCATTGGAACCTTTGAGACCAGAGTACTGTTTGATTCTGCAAAGTTTTCCATGATGAATGAATAGATGTTTCTGAGAGAACAGGCTCTGATACCACTTGTCAGGATCGAATTTCTTAACAAGAATAAAGTCTCAGAAACAATATCAAAGAAGTTGCGGAATAACACTTTGATATTCAATGTAACAGTAATCAAAACAGTATATGATTAATAATTTGTAAACTTGTATTCAATAATCAAATCACAAGATTACACACTCAACCTCAATCTTGAAGAACAAGCTCTTTCAAGACGAATTCTACTTCTCTAGAATTAGGATCTAATCTTGAGTTTGATTCTCTCTCTAAAACAAAAACTTAGAATGAATTGATTATTTTTTAAACTATTCTATCAATTCTATACATATACTGAATAAAAGATAATTACAATAAATAAAATATCTTCAGTATATCTTCCATGAATATCTTCAGCTTTCCATGTTTATCTTTAATCACGCTCTTCAACATTATCTTCACATTATCTCAGAAGCAGCATTAACTTAGTCCTGGCAGTATTAACTACTAAGCAGCACTAACCTCTAGCAGTACTAACTAGCTAAGTAGTACTAACTTTGTTCAAGCAGCACTAACTTTGACTAGCAGTATTAATTCTACTAGAAGTAGTAATACTCAGCAGTATTAACTTTTGAAGTCCTCTGACAGTAGTAATTCTGAACTAGCAGCATTAACCATACTTAAGCTTTTCTTCAGTTCCCAACAAGGCATCAAAGACAACAAAGACTGAAAGATGCTGAGAAGAAATTTTTTTTAGTCAAGAAGCTACGCTAAGACGCTTAGAAAGTCTGATTTAAGTTCGAAGATGGGTGTAACAGCCTACATCGAAGACCGGAGAGCCATTGATTACTAAGGGGGAGATTGTTAGGTTTATATTTTTTAGTAATTAATGTATTTATTCCCTTGTTGCTACATTGCTTTGTTTTGCTCTACCTTGTAAGGTTAGCCAAGGGGTATTTAAGTCCCTTTTTGTCAGGATCGAATTCTCAACAAGAATTATGAATACTCAGAAACAATATCAAAGAAGTTTGCGGAATAACACTTTGATATTCAATGAAACAGTAAAACAAACAGTAAATATGATGAATAATTTGTAAACTTGTATTGAATGCTTTAAATCACAAGATTACACACTCAACCTCAATCTTGAAGAACAAGCTCTTTCAAGACGAATTCTACTTCTCTAGAATTAGGAACTATGCCTTGAGGTTGATTCTCTCTAGAACAAAAACTTAGAATTAATTGATTATAAAAACTTGTCTCGCTATTCTAAACAATACAATATATATACTGAATAAAAGATAATTACAATAAATATCTTCAGAATATCTTCCATCATTATCTCTATAAGCTTCCTTGAATATCTTCAGTTTATCCAGCTGTCATCGTTTCCATACGGATCTCCATCTCATAAGCAGTACTAATCATAAGCAACATTAATACTCTGAGCAGTACTAAGTTCAGCAGCACTAATCATACTCAGCAGTATTAATCTCTTAGCAGTAGTAACTCCAGCAGTACTAATCTTGAAGAGCAGCATTAACTTTGTTCCAGCAGCATTAACTTCAACTGGGCAACATTAACCTCAGAAGTATTAACCTAAGAAGTATTAACAACGGAAGTATTAACCTCAGAAGTATTAACTTCAGAAGTATTAACCTCAGAAGTATTAACTTCAGAAGTATTAACCTCAGAAGTATTAACTTCAGAAGTATTAACCATGTTGAACTAGCAGTATTAACACATTCAGCAGTAATATCCATCCTTGGCATCTTTCAGACCCAACAATCTCCCCCTAACTTAACTTTTCAAAGCTGAGAAGTTAAGTTCTTCAGCATAGGCTCTTTATGATAACTTCAAAACTTTTTGCAATTACTAGTTCTTCTTGATTCAGTTTCTTCAGTTATCTCCCCCTCAAAATAAGATTTCATATCAATACAAACTTTAATTTTCTTCTTTTTCAGTACCAGCTTCTTGATATGATCTATCTGCTAGTGATAAGATGTGATCTATCTGCTATTGACATATCAACTTATCAATAGCCTATTATCTCCATAATTTGATTATGAACTTTCAGACTAATTGTACCAAGTGTATCCATCAATTCTTTGTAGTTAAACTGTCCTCACCTCCTTTAGGTGTGTTTACCACCTTTGAAGGATCCTTGGATCTTTTAGTAGAGATCTTCTGCCTAGCAGAAGCACCTTCTACTCCCTTGGTTTCTTGGCACCTGGGACCTTTAGATAATTACTCATCTAAAGTTGCCATGGGGAAGGTCTTAGATATGTTCACACTGTCCTGTCCTGCACTTTGTGCAAAGTCAGTAGTGTGAGCCTTACAACCCATATGCTCTTGCATCTCCTTATTGAGCACCTTCTTGAGGTTGGGATACACCCCTATGGTTTCCCTTTGGATATTCTCTGATGAAAAATGCTCCATCAGAGGGCTTGTAGGTTTTGAGGTTGAAGATACAAGAAGGGAAGGAACCTTCAGTATCTTTTCCTTATATAATATGGTAATGTGGAATGTTGGTTTGACAAAAGGAATCTGAAGATTTATGCTTGGTAGTGGAAGGTGTGGATAGGTCATCAGTGGGTTGGTCTAATGAGGGCTTTGACCCTGATGCCTTACCTTCTTGATTGTGGGACATCACCATCATTGTAGAGAACATTGGTGTGTCAACTCCTTCCGAGTCCTTAGCAGATCTCTTCATGATTGAAAAGACCTTGCCCTTAGGGGTTTTAGGTACATATATCTCATTAAAATGAGGTTAATCCGTCAATTCTCTATTAAGTACTTCTTGTACTAACCTTGGATACAGATAAAAGTTTTTTGATTGATATCCAGGTTTGACATTAAATCATTGAAGATCATTTTTAGGTATAGAAAACTTACATTAGCAGTAGTAACACTTATCAGCAGCATTAACACAGACTGGCAGTAGTAACACATACCAGCAACATTAACACAGTCTGACAGTATTCACTGAACTAGAAGTACTAACTACCTTTCAGTATTAGCAACCTAAAACACTTACAGACACAAGGTTAGTAGTACCATATACCATAAAATTTTCAAAAGTTACTTTATCTTTTGAAACTATACCTTTTTCACTTTTCTTACCTTCTGTTGGATCAAAAGTAACATGTCCTCCATCAAATCTTTTGAAGAATTTGAAGGCAGTCCATGTTCCTTGTTATGTGCCAAGAGCAACCATTATCTTCATTCCAAATGCTCCTCCTCTTGAGCTTTTGGTTGCCCTACACACTTGATAAATCAGTTAGTCTTTGATGGAACCCAAGCCAAAGTGGTCTTGGGTTGACCTTTCTCATTAATATAATCTGTCAGTTTGGTCTGAATGAGTTGTTTAGGAATCTCATGACTGGAGTACTTTGTCAAGATTATAGGCTTAGCTGCATTACTACTAGAAGCAGCACTAGCCTTGTTAGCAGTACTAACTTGGTTAGCAGTACTAATCAAGTTAGCAGCACTATTCTTATTAGCAGTACTATCTGGGATAGCAGTACTAACAGGTTTCTTTGCAATTGGAACCCAAACTTGAGTAAAGTTGTTTGCTTTCTTTGTCTTTAAGTTACTCCTTTGTTTATTTGAATTATTTTTCTTAGTTTTAGCAAACTTGTTTTGAACATGAGACTTTTTAGGTGCTCTGTTCTCAGCCATTTGATTCCTTCCTTGCTTCCTATAACCAAAAGAGTTTTGAGTTTGTCTTTGAAAATTAACTCTTTGGTTGATAGGATTAAAATAACAGTATTTGGCAAGGTGATTCAGCTTTCCACAAATAAAACAAGGTTTTGGTCTATTGATTTTACTCAGATCAACCCCTTGTTTTTATGCCCACTGATTATTCCAATTTCTCTGATTTCCCCTTGGTTTATCATGTTTTTGGGGCCCAGACTTATTACAAGCACACTGTTGACAAGGAGCAGGTTTCACAACTGTGGTCTGTTTGTAGTGGACTTTGTTAGACTTTCCCTCAGTCTTCTCAATGTTCTTAGATTTGACCCAAGTCTTTCCACATCCCTCATTGGTGATAATCTGATTTTCTAGAGGAATCTCACCACTCACAGTGTTCTCCTTATTTTTTTCACTAGAGTTCTCTTCTTCAGAGTCTGTTTCAACCACCACTTTTTCTAATGGATCTACCTTAGTGTCTCCATTAGATAATTCTTTCCTATCCTTGATCTCTAGCAAGTCTGATATAGGAGGGATGTAATTGTTGTTGTATGGTGGTGGTGTGGTGTTATAGCCTATTCCTCTTCTAAGTTTGTCATGGATTTGAGTTTGGAGCAAAGAGTCCATTGCTTTAGAAGCATTGGAAAATTTCTCAATATCCAGCTTGGCTTTCTCAAACTCACTCTTTATCTTCTCATTCTCCTCTTCTTTCTGTTTAAGCTTAAATTCATACTGATCTTTCTCCCACTTCCAGTAGTTTGTGTCATAAGAGTGTTGAAGCTCATTGGCTTGGAAACTCTTAATCTGTTCCTCAAAACTCTCAACAATTCTTACATAGTCTTTTATATCTCTCTCTAATCTTTTAAGGTCATCACTCATTGTCTGGTTGTGATCCCTGTACCTTTTAACAGTTTCAATACAGGATTTAGAACAAAGATTAGATGTTACCTCTGTAGGAATTTTTGAGCTTGAAGACTCTGAACCTTTAGCCATGATGATGTGATTTTAAATGTAGGTTTCTGAGAATACTAGCTCTGATACCACTTGTCAGGATCGAATTCTCAACAAGAATTATGAATACTCAGAAATAATATCAAAGAAGTTTGCGGAATAACACTTTGATATTCAATGAAACAGTAAAACAAACAGTAAATATGATGAATAATTTGTAAATTTGTATTGAATGCTTTAAATCACAAGATTACACACTCAACCTCAATCTTGAAGAACAAGCTCTTTCAAGACGAATTCTACTTCTCTAGAATTAGGAACTATGCCTTGAGGTTGATTCTCTCTAGAACAAAAACTTAGAATTAATTGATTATAAAAACTTGTCTCACTATTCTAAACAATACAATATATATACTGAATAAAAGATAATTACAATAAATATCTTCAGAATATCTTCCATCATTATCTCTATAAGCTTCCTTGAATATCTTCAGTTTATCCAGCTGTCATCGTTTCCATACGGATCTCCATCTCATAAGCAGTACTAATCATAAGCAACATTAATACTCTGAGCAGTACTAAGTTCAGCAGCACTAATCATACTCAGCAGTATTAATCTCTTAGCAGTAGTAACTCCAGCAGTACTAATCTTGAAGAGCAGCATTAACTTTGTTCCAGCAGCATTAACTTCAACTGGCAGCATTAACCTCAGAAGTATTAACAACAGAAGTATTAACCTCAGAAGTATTAACTTCAGAAGTATTAATCTCAGAAGTATTAACTTCAGAAGTATTGACCTCAGAAGTATTAACTTCAGAAGTATTAACCATGTTGAACTAGCAGTATTAACACATTCAGCAGTAGTATCCATCCTTGGAATCTTTCATACCCAACACTTTTGCTCTATGTTCTTTGTAACTCAACTCACACTTCTGCGCCTAATACATTTTGCTCCACATTCATATTCTCTCTACTTTCTTTCTTTTGGATTTAGATTGTGATCTTGGATTTACATTACCATGTCTCAAAAGATAAATCTTTCGATGGTAATACTCCCGTTCGTATTCTACATTGTTTGAAATCAGACGTCATTTCTTCATCATTGTGTTTTCATTGTTAAATTATTTATATCTTGTTCATATAAACAACTATTCTTTCTTTGATATCCCAATATATTTTTCTTCATGATATTTATTCTGATCGAATCATTGTCAGATTCTCAAAACACTTAACTTGATTCATTTTTATTCATTCAATTTCATTGTTTTTAGAGATCTTAAATGTTCAACATGCTCAATTTCATTCTTATTTTTTATGAGCATACTTTTTCTGATAATGATATATTGTACTTATCTGTCTAGATAAATTGTTGAGCAACATCATTCTTTAGGACAAAATACATGGGATTAAGTTTGAGAGCTTAAAAGACTTCTATGGATTCACACTAACCAGTGTTTCCTACCCCAGAAGTTATCCTGAGTGATTGAGGGGAGAGGGGTCAAAAGAATAGAGAGTAGGTATGTGCTGAGGTAAAATGTGAAAGAGAGATTGGTTAGAAGCGAGCTCAAATGATTAAAAGAAAGAGGGTGAGAGATCAGTGTAAAATAATATCAAACTCTGCACCAAACGTTTTCTGAGTCGGGTAGCCACATTATTGTTGTTTCACAATTCATTCGTGAACTTCATTGAAAAAGGCATCTAGCCCATGCCAACTCTTGCAATAACGCCACCAGCTACTCATTCTTTTCTCAACAAAAGGATGTTTCATGTTTTAAAGGGGAAGCAACACATAATCTAGCAGATCTTCATTTGGAAGATGTTAATATTGAAAAAAAGGAAAGTTGCCCCACCTTCGAACCTCATTCATGCACATTGAGTCTATGTAATTCTATTGTGTTTCAATGGTTTACATACTTTGAGCCTGTTTAAGCATTAATTGCTTCAATCATTGCTACACATGCACGAACACACAAGGAATAAGTTTTCTTGTCTTAACATTCATAGAAAATTCCTTTGTGGTTTTTCAATGATTGAATGGAAGCCCTGGGGAGTGAACATCAAAAATCTTTTTTCTAATGTGCATTCGTTGTAAACAGTGGTTCTATGCTACTGACAGGCATGATAACTGATCATATGTTGATTTAGGTTTACCAATCTTAATTTTTCTGGATTTGAAAAGATTCCGATGAATACATTTATGAATTGACGACAAAATGTTCATATCAGATCAGACGGAGATCATATTCTCTTTGGGGAGATTGTTTCTCATGAAGACTGTGCTTATCTTGATATTTGGGGGATTTATTTTCAAAGACAAAGATGAGGTTGAAATGTTTTGATGATTCTGATTTCTTATAATTCATCAAAAAGGGGGAGAAAATTAAAGAGATAATTCAAAGTTAAATTTCTGAAGGAAGCAATGTCAAGAGAAAGTTGTAAAGCGGAGAAAATTTGTATTTCAAGTCAAAGAAAAGTCTGATGATTGTCAAGCTGAAGAGATTATTTTGAAATATTATTACTTGAATGTGATCTAAAGGAGAGATTGAAGAGATCATCAAAGTTCTAAAGATTTCAAATTTGTGTTGAAAAGAGTTTCAAAGATAAAGATTATTCAAGATTTAAAGTTGTTAAAGATTCTATTTTGAAGATTTTGCAATTAGAAGATGACATGAAGATTATCGTCAAAAAAAATTTAATCTTGAATCCAAAGGGGGAGATTGTTAAGTCAAGATTGTATTCAAGATTAAATGAGGGGTCAAAGTGTAAATGTTGTAAACGTGTAAGTAGTTTTGTTGTTAATCGAGTTGTAAGTCAAAGGGTTTGACCTTGACTTTAGTTAGCTTGTAAGGTCATGTTGACCAAGTATAAAATGGTTTTGTCTTTGTATTTTTCAATGCACAATTTTAGAGAACACACATACATATACGGATTTTAGAGAGAGAAAGCAAGAAATAGGTATATGGCACTGTGAGATTTGTGGCACCAAGAAATCATTGTAATTGATTGTTATATTAATCAATATAATTTATATATAAGCAGTGTATGTTTTAGTGAGATTGGATTGGACTTTCAGTTCCTTTTTCAAAACCATTATCAATCAGAAAAGTTGACAGAGTTGCATACCATGCTCTAGGATCCTGCTTAAGGCCATACAAAGCTTTATCAAGATAGTATACGTGGTCTGGGAACTCTGAATTTTCAAATCCAGGTGGTTGCTGGACATATACTTCATCATTGAGTTTACCATTAAGAAAGGAAAATTTGACATCCATTTGATATACTCTGAACCCTTTGTGTGCAACATATGCTAAGAAGATTCTAATTGCTTCCAGCCTAGCCACAGGTGCAAAGGTTTCATCATAATCAATGCCTTCTTCTTGAAAATATCCCTTAGCAACCAATTTGGCTTTGTTTCTGATGATTATGCCATCCTCATCCTTTTTGTTTCTGAAAAACCATTTGGTTCGAATTGAAAATTTGCCTTTGGGCAGTGGAACCAGGGTCCAGACTTTGTTTCTTTCAAACTCTTGAAGCTCATCTTGCATGACATTGATCTAATTAGGATCTGTTAGAGCTTCATTTATCTTTTTAGGTTTAATCATGCTTAAGAAATTGGCAAAGAAGCATTCATTGATTGTGGTAGATCTGGCTTTGACACCATCAGAGGGAGATGCTATGATCTGATCATGGGGATGATCTTTTGTCCATCTTGAGATTGGAGCATGAATGTCTGGTGGTGTTTGAGCTTTTGAGATGACAGGGTGTTGCATCTCTCTAGTTCTGTTCAGAGGCTCTAAAGATATCTCCAAAGATGGTGATGGTGGCTCTAGAGATTCTTCAGATGTCACTGGTTCACCTTCTTCTTCTGAAGATTCTTGTTCTTCATCATTTGGTTTTGTTATTTCACTTAGACCTGTATTGAGTGAAGTAGAAGGTGTGTTATCAGAAGGACCGGTAAGAATAGTACCTGAACTCTGTGGTTCTTCTGATGGTGCTTTGTGAATATCTCTAAATATGAATTTAGAGTTATCATCATCATCAAAGAATTATTCAAATACCTTTTTGATTTCTGACTCTCCGTGTTTTGATGATTCAGAGACTTTCTTTGTTGTGGAGGGATCATTCTGATTGTCAGAGCTTCTGGTTTCATCAAAAGAAACATTGATGCTCTCTTGGATAGTTGTGGTTTTGACATTGAACACTCTGAAGGCTTTTGAAGTTAAAGAATACCCAATGAATTTACCTTCATCTGTGACCCAGAATTACTAACATATAATCACAACACAGATTAACAACACATTTGTATTAGATCAAATCACAAGTATTACACTTAGTCACAGATCTAACTCGTAGTTACAGATCTCACGTATTAACTGTGTGTGTTCTTACCAACTCTGATATGTGCGTATGTTTGTTCGTGCGTGTTCTAAAGGTTACAAAGAAACTAATCTATTTATACTAAGTCAACTTATGTTGACTTTACAACCAAACCCTCAAACTATTACACAAATACAATACAGACCCTCACTTTTAATCTTGAATACAATATTGATCTAACAATCTCCCCCTTTGGATTCAAGATTAAAAAAAGAAATTGATGATAATCTTCAGGTCTTCTTGTCTTCAGAATAATCTTCAGCTTTAAATCTTTTTCAGCTTTGACATCTTGAAAGCTTTAACACTTTGATCACATTATCTTCATTCTCCTCCTTTGTTTACAACAATATCATATCTCTTCAGCACAACAAACTTTGCTATTATCTTCTCATTCAATCAAGTCTTCAAACTTTGACTAACTTTGACTTTGAAACCACTTGATTCAAACAACCATTAACTTCAATCTCCCCCTTTACAATAATCTTTGCTTCAACTTTCAAACTGACTTTGAAAAACTTCAGTCACCCTTTCTTGATCCAAATTTTAAACACCTGATCTTGAACTCTGATTTATCTCCCCAATTCTGATATAAACTTTTCATCTGAACTTGAACTTTAATACATCTCCCCCTTTTTGATAAATTGTGAGAATCAAAATCATCAAAACACTTCAAGTTTAGATCTGTCTTTGGAACATCTCCCCCAAATAACCAATTTAGCACAGTCTTCATGATCTCCCAGTTTGGTAAAATATGTACAATCTCCCCATATTGATCTGAATGAGCCGTCAATTCATAAAAGTATTCATCTGAAGCTTTGCAAATCCAGACAAATTATAAGTTTTAACCCTGAATCAACATATGAAACAGTTAGAAATGTCTGTCAGTAGCACAAAGCCACTGTGTACAACGAATGTACAATGCAAGGAGCTTGTTTGATGTTGACTCCCCAGGACTTCCATTCAATCATTGAAAAACACAAGGTATTTTCTATGAATGTTCTGACAGAAAAACACATTTTCTGTGTGCTCGTGCTTGTGTTATGAAAGAATTAGCACAATGATTGTGTTTCATAAAACTCAAAGTATGTAAACCACTAAGACAACAATGATTATACATAGACTCAAATGTGAAAATGTGAAATATTCTCTGAGAAAATGTGAAAATGTCGACGGTGGGGCAACTTTCCTTCTTTTTCAATAACTGTATCTTCCAAATGAAGAACCAATAGATTATGGGTTGCTTCCCCAGAAAATGTGAAATATTCTCTTTTTAAGAAAACAATGAGTAGCTGATGGGGTAGGTGCCTATTTCAATGATGGTCACCAAAGAATGTGAACCAATCAGTAATGTGGTTGCCGACTCAGAAAGAAGTTTGGTGCAGAGAATGATATTCTTTTACTCTGTTCTCTCATCCTCTTTCTTTTAATATTTTTAAGCTCACTTCTAATCAATCTCTCATTTCCATTTTACCTCTTCACACACCAACACTCAATCTTTTGACCCCTCTCCTCTCAATCACTCAGGGAATACTTCCTGAGTAGGAAACACTGGTTATCGTGAATCCATGGAAGTTCTATTAAGCACTCACATCGAATCCCATGTATTTGTCCTAAAAGCATGCATATCTCAATGATTTTCTTGATATTTAAGCATAAGAAATCATTTGTCAGTGTATGTATGCTCATAAAGATAAGAATGAAAATTTGAGCATGTTAAGCATTTAAGATTTCTCAAAACTTTATATGAATGAATAATCAAGAAAGAATAGAAATGTTCTGAGAATCTGACAATGATTAAGATCAGATCAAATTATCATGAAGAAAAAATAATAAGAGATGTCAAAGACGAATGTTGTTTATATGAACAATATATAAACATATTCACAATAAAAGCACATGTATAAAAGAAATGACGTTTGATTCAAACAACAGTGAATAGCAAACGGGAGTATTACCATAGAAAGATTTTTCATTTGATACATGGTAATAACAAAGTTCAAGAAAAATGTATTGAACCGTTGTGTATGAATACTTGACAAAGTATAAAGATATGACAAGTACACAAGTATTTGTCATTAGAAACACACGGTCAGATAGTCATGAAAGTATCCATCTTAAAATCATTTAAAATCACACTTCGCAATTCATGAAAATCTTTTAGGAATAGGAAGTGGTTTGAACATTTAAGAAACCATTTTTCATAAGTGAAAGTTGTTCATCTTTCCGCAAGTGATAGAGTATAAGGATTAGAAATATATACCTTTAAATCAAAAATCCTGTACTCCCCCTGGAATGAATATATTCTTTTAAGTGTCCATGACAAAAACATCAGATATCCTCCCTCTTGATATCTGTAAAAGTTCAAATTATCAGAAAAATGTAACAATGAAAGTACATTTAGCTAATATCTCCCCCCCCCCCCTAGAAGATATGGCAGTTAACTCTCCCTCAAATTAAAAAACTCCCTTTTTAAAAAAATGTCATCTTTTGAGCATCTTTCAGAAGAAAAACATTTAAGAACGGGTTCTGAATTGAAATATTCAGAAGCCATGATTACTTATTCTCCGGTGAGAACAACAATACACAATTTTACCAATGAAGACCTGGTTCTGATCTAATGTAACCAGAAGCCAATGTCACATGAAAAATAACCTGCAAAAATAAAAGATTTTGGTAATCATTGTGAAAATGATTCCGCCTTTGTCAGTAAATGATGAATAATAGACACTATTCAGAATTTCCAAGACATAAACAATTTAAGTACAAAGTAAGATATACTCCCCCTTGAATTATGAAGTGGCATTTAACATACCTAGTTTGCTGACGAGAAAGGTAAACCTTTTTTCATCCAACGGTTTGGTGAAAAGGTCAGCCAACTGGTAGTCAGTTTGCACGAAGTGCATCTCTATCTCGCCCTTTTCAACATGACCCTTAATGAAATGATATCTCACATCAATATGTTTTGTCGTAGAGTGTTGCACTGGATTAGCTGTTATAGCTATTGCGCTCTTTGAATCGCAGTAAATAGGAACTCGTTGGTATGAATAGCCAAAATCCTTTAATTATGTCCGCATCCAAAGTACTTGTGAACAGCAGCTAGCAACGGCTACATATTCAGCCTCGGCAGTAGATGTGGATACACAATTCTGCTTCTTTGATGTCCAGCTAACGAACTTATCACCTAAAAACTGACACGATCCAGAGGTGCTCTTACGATCCAGCTTACACCCTGCATGGTCAACATCTGTGTATACAGTTAGATCAAAACTCGAACCCTTAGGATACCAAATGCCTAACTCTGGAGTGCCTTTGAGGTACCTAAGTATTCGTTTCACAGCGACTATGTGTGATTCTTTCGGGTTAGCTTGATACCTAGCACAGAAACATGTGGCAAACATAATATCCGATTTACTTGTTGTTAAGTATAGTAATGAACCAATTATGCTACAGTACATCTTTTGATCTACTGATTTACCAGATAAATCAGCATTTAATAGTGTACCCGTTGACATTGGTGTTTTCATCACTGAACTATCAGTCATGTTAAACTTTTTCAGGATATCTCGGATATATTTTGACTGATTAATGAAAATGCCGTCGGGTAACTGTTTCACTTGAAGACCAAGAAAGAAAGTCAGTTCGCCCATCATCAACATTTCAAATTGAGATTCCATGATTTTTGAAAAGTTTTTACATAATTTAGGATTTGTAGAACCGAAAATAATGTCATCCACATAGATCTGAATTAGGATCTGTTATCCCAGTTTAATCTAGTTGGTAAATAATCACAGAAGTAATCAAGAAACACAATAATAATCAAGAGATATAAAGATCAGATAAACATACCAATCCCTTGAATAAACAATGAAACCCTTGAGTGTTCTTGATACCCTTGAATACAGAGAATAATATGGCTACCTTTCTTTTTAAATAATAATTATGAAATTATAAAAGGTTCTAACCTAAAATCTAAACTAATAAACACTTTAAATACCCAGGATTTTAGGTCTAATGGGCTTATGGGCTTGAGGCCCAATAGCTTAATAACTATTAGCTAATTATAAAATAAACCCTCTAACTTTAACTATCAAACAATTACAGTTTAGACTTTAATCTTGAATACAATTATTTGATCCAACAATCTCCCCCTTTGGATTCAAGATTAAAAAAACTTTGCAATAGTCTTCAGGTCTTCACTTTTCTTCTCTTTTATTCAGATATGACGTTGATATCTTCAAAACATGATATCTTTAAATAGTCTTCAAATCTTCAAAACTTTGAAAATTTCAAAACTAATATCTTTGAAATTCTTCAGTAGTCTTCAGATTATAATCTCCCCCTTAAAATATTCTCCCCCTTTTTGATGAGTGGTGAGAATCATCATCATCAAAACTTGGCAAAATAATCTCCCCCTTTATCAAAACAATCTCCCCCTTAGTGTATGATCATCATATAAGCACAGTCTTCATCATGTAACGAGCCCTGTATGGAAATAAGAGCAGTCTTCCCAGATGGAAAGAGTGATTATTTCAATCTTTTCAGATTAAAATAGAAAGTAGTAACCATTCGAATCTTTTCAAATTCAAACAGTTAATAGGTGTAATCCTGAATCAACAAATGACTCAGTTAGAATGCCTGTCAGTAACACAAAGTCACTGAGTAACACAAAGTTACTATATAAGGAGCTGGTTTGATGTAGACTCCCCAGGTCTTCCATTCAATCATCGAATAACACATGGTTATCTATGAACGTTCTGACAGAAAACAAATTTCTGTGTGTTCGTGCATGTGTAAGAAAGAAATTAAGCATAGATGATTGCTTTTCAGTATAGGCTCAAAGTATGTAAACTTGTTGAGACAGCAACTAATTATACAAAGACTCAATGTGCATGAGAAAGGGTTCGAAGGTGGGGCAACTTTCCTTCTTTTTCAATATTAGTATCTTCCAAAAGAAGAATCAATAGCGTATGTGCTGCTTCCCCAGAAAATGTGAAACATTCTCTTTTTGAGAAAAGAATGAGTAGCCGGTGCGGTTTTATGCAAGAGATGGCATGGGCTAGTTTCCTATTTCAATGATAGTCACCAAAGAATGTGAACCAATCAGATTATGTGGCTTCCCGACTCAGAAATAATTTGGTGCAGAGTTTAATATTCTTTTACTCTGGTCTCTCACCCTTTTTCTTTTAATGCTCACTTCTAACCAATCTCTCTTTTCCATTTTACCTCTTCACACACCATCACTCAATTCTTTTGACCCCTCTCCCCTCAATCACTCAGGGAATACTTCCTGGGTAGGAAACACTGGTTATCGTGAATCCATGGAAGTTCTGTTAAGTACTCACACTGAATCCCATGTATTTTCCTAAAAGAACATGTTGTTCAACAGGCTTTTTGTACATGTAAGCACAAATACCACTTGTTACATGAAGAATATAATATTCGGAGATGTCAAAACATAAGATGTTTGACGATGCAATTCTCCCCCTCAAACTAAAAGAGTTTGACAATTAAGCTCATATCATTTTGTCATGAAGAATAAGATTTTGGAGAATCAAAAACGAATGTTATTTATATGAACAATATATAAACATATTTTCAATTAAAGCACATGAAATATGTGTATGAATACTTGACAAAGTATATTGACAAGATAAAACGCAAATATTTATCTTTTAAGAACACACAGTCAGATAAGCATTTAAGTATCCAAAAATTTGTTAAAATCACAGATATTCTCCCCCTTAACTTAATGTAAATATATTTTTTTAACAAAAACAGAAAAATAAAGTAAAGCACTGAGGTGCGGGTTCTAATCTGATGTGATTAGAAGCCATACTCCGTTGAGGTACGGGTTCTAAGTTGATTTACTTAGAAGCCTTTGTTCTTTACGATGAAGTCCGGGTTTTGAACTGTTTTGTTCAAAAGTCATCGTTCTTTCTCACCCTTAAACCTTGGGTGCCTGCAACACAGATTTAGCTTTTGGTACCCACTGGTATTTGGGTCCATGAATGTTAGTTGCAGTTCTTGTGGGAGATATGAAATAAGAACCATACCAGTTATTCACATAATCTTTTCTTACAAAATCATTTGAGCCACAGTAGGAACAACTAATGTTCTTTTGTGCTAACCTGATCAATTGATGGATTGTGTAAACCAGATCAGGTTTGCCAAAAGTTTTACCTTTTGTAGCATAGTTCCATTTGGCATTTGATGTATGCACAAATGATTCTTCTTTCTTCTTCTCCTCTAAGGATCCTTTAACTCTCCAGATCCAGTTTCCTCTTTCTTTCTCATCATCCCTTCTCCAGAAGCTTTTCTTTTGAGACTTAGTCTTCTTGAAGTTACCTAAACCATCAATATTTTTGTCATAGAAAAGGTTAGAAGGACGAATTTGATCAGTAGTTTTAGAAGGAAGATTATCATCTGAATCACAGAAAGGATTATAGAAAACATTTGAAACATGTGAACTTGAGGTTGTTTTTAATGAACTATCTGAATCAGCTAGATCATCTCTTGGTGATTGAGCTATTGACTCTGGCGTCTTGTGCTCAGTCAGCTTCACCTTGAATACGATCTCTTCAAGTTCCTTTATCTTTGAAGACAAACTGTTTCTTTCCTTTTCAATCAGATCAAACTTCTTATGCAACTCAGATTTTTCATTCTTCTCCTTCATGATGTTTGTTGACAATTCAGATAGCTTTCCTGTCAGCTTGGCTATCTCGGTCTCAAATATGTTCTTTTCTTCAGAAAAGTCTGTATTTGCTTTCTTCAGCTCAACTTTCTTCTTCTCATCCTCAGCCTTTTCTCTCTCAAGAATGATAACCTTCTCAAAGTCTGAAACTTGTTGAGAAATCTTAACACATCTAAGCTCTAATGATTTCTTCTCTTCAAAGGCTTTTCTGGAGAAGTCAGAGAATTTCTTAGTGAATTCTTTTCTTTCTTTTTCCATCTTCAACATCTCATCTTGAGCTTTTGTATTGTCTCTGTCTTGGGTTGCCTTTTCTTTTAGCGTTTCAATCTCAACCTCAAGACTGAGAACTTGATCTTTAAACTTATCTCTGTCCGCACAGAGTTGAGAATTTATCTGTCTTAGTCCTGTACTAGTATCCTTTGCAACACTTGTACTCCTTCTAAGCTCCTCAAGGTCTCTTTGCATTGCATCCTTCTTAGACCATGTAGAGCTTGACTCAGATCTTTTCAACTTTACTTGAAGATCGAAGATCTCTTTTTCTTTAGACTCAATTATTCCTGCAAAGCCAATTAAAGAGTCAGAATCTTTTGAATTTTCTTTTAAAGCATTGATCTGAATAAGAAGAGATGAGTTCTGAATCTGTAAAGCCTTGTTCTCAGCTTTGAGCATTTTGTCCTCTTTGTCATACTCATCAATCATGCGAGATGATGTTGATAACCGTCCAGCAAGTTGTTTAGCCTTTGCTTTTACTTCAGAATGTGTCATCTTTTCAAAATCAAGGCTGTAACCTTCAGACATCATTAGCTGATTCGACATCCTAGCTGTATGGTTAGTAATTAAACTTATCTGTACCAAGACAACCAACTAGATGAGATCGTTAGAATCAAAATGAAAACCACACTCAGAAATTTCCAGAAATTTTTTTTCCAAAAATAGTTAAATGCAGTCCTTTCAATCAGTATAAAGCTTTAAATAATACTGAACAAAAAGAAAATGTTGATCTCGAACAGAACTTTGTAAAGACCGGTATTATGTTCGACCGGGATCTTGCAAAGACCGGTATTACGTTCGACCAGGAACTTGCAAAGACCGGTATTACGTTCGACCGGGAACTTGCAAAGACCGGTAGAGAGTTCGACCGGTAACTTGTAAAGACCGGTATTGAGATATTACCGATATAGTGTTCAACCGGGATTGTGATAGGACCGATAAACTGTTATGACCGGAACAAAATTGGACCGATATTCCTTTCGACCGGTGAGATGTTTGGACCGAGAATCTACTTCGACCGGTACTGATGTAAGGACCGATATGGTGAACTCGACCGATATAGTGCTTAGACCGAGTGGAGTGTGTGTGTATCGGTCGAATGCTATAGACCGATAGTATGTGTTCGACCTATATGGTGTTCGACCGATAAAAGGTAAAGACCGATACAATTATTCGACCGATATGTTCTTAAATCCAGCCCAGAATGTCGATGAACAGTTCAAATAAATAACCCAGAAATCAATATAGACTCAAAATCAGATGCAAAAAATCAGTCCTTTGTACTCAGAAACATAAACCAATCACAATAAAATCAGACTCAGAGATCAATTTCAACTTTTAAGCATTCGATTTGATAAGCACAGTAACGACCGATAGATAACTTTTGTCGAACCCAGAAAACTCAAAATCAAACAATTCAATCACTTGATAATTCTTAATTCAGTTAATCAATCAGATAACATTTAGAAGCATGAATCTCAACTAATCAGATCAACTTTAAGGCAATAAACACATTAATTCATGCAATCGATTTTCAGAATTCGATGAACAGTAAACTTGAAAAAAAAATCGATGAACAGTAATCTGTGAATAGTAAAATCAAAAAAATTTTGATTCTTTTAGCTCTGATACCAATTGTTATCCCAGTTTAATCTAGTTGGTAAATAATCACAGAAGTAATCAACCAACACAATAATAATCAAGAGATATAAAGATCAGATAAACATACCAATCCCTTGAATAAACAATGAAACCCTTGAGTGTTCTTGATACCCTTGAATACAGAGAATAATATGGCTACCTTTCTTTTTAAACAATAATTATGAAATTATGAAAGGTTCTAACCTAAAATCTAAACTAATAAACACTTTAAATACCCAGGCTTTTAGGCCTAATGGGCTTATGGGCTTGAGGCCCAATAGCTTAATAACTATTAGCTAATTATAAAATAAACCCTCTAACTTTAATTATCAAACAATTACAGTTTAGACCCTTTAATCTTGAATACAATTATTTGATCCAACAGGATCATATCTTTACCTAGTTTATTCAGAAAGAGAGTAGTATCTATAGTACCTTTCTTAAACCCTGAAGCAAGTAGAAATTGGGTTAACGTTTCATACCAAGCTTTTGGTGCCTGTTTCAGTCCATATAAAGCCTTGTCTAGTACATAGACATAATTTGGGTGTTTTGGATCAATGAAGCCTTCGGGTTGAGCAACGTAGACTTATTCATGCATAATCCCATTGAAGAAAGCAGATTTTACGTCCATCTGATATACTGTAAAATTCTTGTGGGTTGCGTATGAAAGAAATATCCGAATATCTTCAATCCTTGCAACAGGAGCAAATGTTTCATCATAATCAATCCCCTCCTGTTGACAATACCCTTTTGCAACGAGGAGAGCTTTATTTCGAACCACAACTCCTACTTCATCTCTCTTATTTCTGAAGACCCACTTTGTACCAATTACAGATTTTCCTTCTGGAAGTGGGATAAGTCGCCATACCTTGTTCCGCTCAAATTGTAGAAGCTCATCCTGCATAGCTAATATCCAATCAGGATCTCGCAAGGCTTCTGATACTTTCTTCGGCTCAAGGGAACTAAGGAAGCTCGAGTAAAGACAAAAATTAGCAGATGTCGCCCGTGTTTTCACTTCACTGTGGACATCACCTATTATATTGTGTAGGGGATGATCTCGTGTCCATCTTGTAGTACTTGGAAGTGGTTGAACAGAAATATGCGTGTTATCTTCATCATATTCATCATATATAGCAGGCTCAACCTCATATGTACTCGGGACATCTGGTACATTTGTTTCTGACTGAAGTTGTTCTGGAACAGCAGAAGAAGTACTCGGGACTTCTTTTCCAGAAGCTGTATCTACAGAAGCAGAATTCAAATTAGCATTATCAGAAAGAACAGGATTAATTGTACCTAAAGAGGTTGATGTAGTGACAATCTCAGAAGGTCCTGAAATATCTTCAGTTGAAACTGGAACCTCTGAACTTGATGCATATATGTTTGATTTGTCAAAATTTGCACTGTTAGCTCCACTCTCTTTGTATAGAAGTATTGAAAAATAGGCTAAGTATGGAAATCGCAGAAGCCTGCCGCTGAACACTCAAATACACCACAGAAGGTGCAAAGCTTGGAGGTTACCCCGCAGAAGATCTACCAGAAATAAAACCTAAATGATACTTGGATTACAGAGCCTCTGTGATCTCTCACAGATCCTCTGTGAAGGCCAACCTCTGTAGATCAGCTGTTGAAGTTTTTCTTAGAGTTCAAGACAAGACCACATGCAGAACACGTGAGACCTGTTGTACGAAGATCCTCAAGATCAAAGTAATGGGCGTCCCACGATGTTTACTTTACAGGTGGCATTCCGTTTATGGAATGTCAGTTCTTGTCTTGTACTAAGGGGTGCATCCTTCTGATATATTAAGGAGCACCACCTTAGAGCTCGAAAAATGAGAAAGCACACACAAAAAAACAGAAGTCTGTATAATCCTTGAGCACCTTTTTGCACATACAAGTGCGTGTTCTTGGTGTTCTTGGGTAATTAATGAAACAATTCTTTGAGTAACTTTCGTGTAATACTTTACTTTCTGTTCATTAATTACCTGTGTGTTTACCACCTTGCATGTTCAATCTCTTCTACACATCTTAAACGCTTCCGCACTCTAGTTATATAATCTGTGTGTAGTAAAAGGTTAAATCAAGTTAAAGAACATCTAAACTGGGATCAACAATTGGTATCAGAGCCTACTTTGATTTTCAATATCAAAGGATCCTGTTCTATACTTGTTTCCAGTACTCAAGGTAGTAATTTGAGTCTGTTCTTCGTTCCAAACTCCTCTCACAGTCACACTCTGCTTTTCTGAAGCTATATCAACCTGTTTGATATAGTAATAGGTACAAGTGTGTTCTTCACTTAAAGACAGATTCAAAGCTAGTTGGTTGATCATTTGTTCTTACCAATTCATATTCTCATCTTCACAAATCATCACTGTAATACTCTTTCTGATTCGTGCCATACTCTGTTTTACTCTCTGAATCCAAAATGGCAAACACTGTCAACTACTTCAGTGCGGGATCTCAATCCAAACCTCCCACTCTTCTAAGAGATGAATATCCTCAGTGGAAGATCAGGATGGTGCACTTCCTTGAAGGTGTGGATCCTGTTCTGGTTGAGTTTCTTCACAATCCTCCTTTCATTCCAATGACAACAGTTCCTCGTGTTCCTGCCACTGCCAATACTCCTGAAATTCCTGAATATCAACACCCCAAACCTGTCCTTGAATGGAGTGAAGAAGAAAAGGCACAACATGAGCTTGCAAAGAAAGCCAAAAGACTAATCATAATGGCTATTCCAAATGATATCTTTCAATCTCTTGACTCATGTGAAACTTCAAAGGACCTATGGTTAGAGCTGGAGAAACAACTTGAGGGTGGTGCCAAAACCCTCAAGAACAACAGAGCCTTATGCATAAATGAGTATTTTGCATTCAAAGCTCTGCCGGGTGAATCCATTCAAAGCACTTACAATAGATACAACTCTTTAATAAACAAGTGCAAGAGATATGGGATCCACAGAACCTCCGAAGAAAACAATGTCAGATTTCTACAGAGCCTGAATGATGAATGGCTTCATTTAACCATGTCCATGCAAGCCACATTGGATCTTGATGTTTGGTCCATATCTGATCTCTTCGGAACACTAATTAGCCAAGAGAACATAATTTCCAAACTATCAACCTCTGTCGGAGGTCCTCTGGCTCTTGTAGGATGTGCCTCAGAAGGCAAAGACAAGGGAAAGAAGGATAAGGCAGCTGAGGAGGCTCAGAAGAAGAAAAAGAAGAAGGTACTTGTAGCAGAGAGTGAAAGTGAAGAAGACTCTGAGGAGGAGATTGACATGTCTGCTCTGGCCAAAACTCTTGCACTAATGACCCGACAGTTCAATCGCGGTCTCAAGAAGAAGCCAGAGTACAGAGGAAGAGAAGAAAGAGATGACAGAAGCAGAGGATATGGTGAGGCCAAGAGAAAGGAGTGGTCTGAAGAACCTAGGCAAGAAGAGAAAAATGGACAAAAGTCAGACGGCAGAGCTGGTGACAAATTCCCGAAGCAAACTGAAGGATGCTTCAAATGCGGGAAACCCACAAGGGACGTTGCCTTCTACAAAAAGAAACCAGAGTACTACACTCAGAAATCCCTAATGGCAGAACAAGAGAACCTTGTGACCGATGAATCATCTGATGAAGAAAATAACGCACTCTTCTGTGGAATGGCAGAAGTCCACTCTTCTGACAACGAAAGTGAGGTATCTACTTCTAACTCTTGCAACTCAGACTTTGAAAGCAAGCTTCTTGAAATACAAAATGATCTTCTAGCTTACAAACATACATGCTCAGATCTTGAGAAAAAGCTTGCCTTCTTTGAAAGAGAAACTAGACTTCTCACAGAGGAGAAGGATAAGCTCTACTTTCAAAACAAAACTCTCATCTCTGAGCATATTTCAACAAAAAGGGATTTCAAGGACAAAATCACAAATCTCGACAGAGCTTTGAAAGAACAGGTCAAAGAGCTTAAGAAATGTGAGAGTGATCGTCTAAATGCCATTTCTTTGAAAAACTTCTTTCAAAAGGAAAGAGAAGCTCTTCATCGAGATCTGTTCGATAGAGATCTCAAAATCAAATGTTGGGTCTGAAATATGCCAAGGATGGTTACTACTTCTAGTTCAACATGGTTACTACTTCTAGTTCAACATGGTTACTACTTCTAGTTCAACATGGTTAATACTTCTGAAGTTAATATTCAACACGGTTACTACTTCTGTGGTTAATGTTGCTAGTTGTAGTTAATGCTGCTAGAAGAAAACAGTTAATACTTCTAGTTGTTAATACTTCTAGTTAGTACTTCTGATATTAATGCTTCTAGTTAATGCTGCTAGAAGAAAACAGTTAATACTTCTAGTTAATGTTGCTAGAAGAAAATAGTTAATACTTCTAGTTAGTACTTCTGTTATTAATGCTGCTAGTTGATGGTTAATGTTGCTCAACAAGATTAGTACTGCTAGTTCAAAGTTAGCACTGCTTGAAGAGATTAATGCTGCTGAGCATGGTTAGTACTGCTAGAGTTAATACTGCTCAGAGTATTAATGCTGCTTATGATTAATACTGCTTATAAGATGGAGATCTGCATGAAAGGATAACAGCTGGATAATCTGGAGATATACATGGAAGCTTAGAGATATACATGGAAGCTTAGAGATATACATGGAAGCTTAGAGATATACATGGAAGCTTGAAGATAATGATGGAAGATATACTGAAGATATTTTATTTATTGTAATTATCTTTTTATTCAGTATATGTATAGATTTGATAGAATAGTTTAGATGGAGATCAATTTATTCATTCTAAGTTTTCATTCTTTTAGAGAAAAACAACCTCAAGGCATAGATCCTAATTCTAGAGAAGTAGAATTCGTATTGTTGAGCCTGTTCATCAATATTGAGGTTGAGTGAGTAATCTTGTAACTTCAAAGCATTCAATAAAAGTTTACAATTTGTTCTTCATATTTACTGTGTTGATTTACTGTTTCATTGAATATCAAAGTGTTATTCCGCAAACTTCTTTGATATTGTTTCTGAGAATTAATTCTTGTTGAGAATTCGATCCTGACAAGTGGTATCAGAGCGAGTATTCTCAGAAACCTACATTCAAAATCACATCATCATGGCTAAAGGTTCAGAGTCTTCAAGCTCAGAAATTCCTATAGAGGTAACATCTAATCTTTGTTCCAAATCCTGTATTGAAACTTTTAAAGGTACAGGGATCACAACCAGAAAATGAGTGATGACCTGAAGAGATTAGAAAAGGACATAAAAGACTATGTTAGGATTGTTGAGAGGTTTGAAGAGCAGATTAAGAGTTTTCAAGCCAATGAGCTTCAACATTCCTATGACACAAACTACTGGAAGTGGGAGAAGAGTGACCTAGAACTTCAACTGACCAAATCCAAAGAGGAGAATGAAAAGATAAAGACTGAGTTTGAGAAAGCCAAGCTGGATATTGAGAAATTTTCCAATGCGTCTAAAGCAATGGACTCTTTGCTCCAAACTCAAATCCATGACAAACTTAGAAGAGGAATAGGCTATAACACCACACCACCACCATACAACAACAATTACATCCCTCCTATATCAGACTTGCTAGAGACCAAGAATAGGAAGGAATTGTCTGATGAAGCCACTAAGGTAGATCCATTAGACAAAGTGGTGGTTGAAACAGACTCTGAAGGAGAGTACTCTAATAATAAGAGTAAGGAGAACACTGTGAGTGGTGAGATTCCCCTAGAAAATCACCTTATCACCAATGAGGGATGTGGAAAGACTTGGGTCAAATCTAAGGACATAGAAAAGACAGAGGGAAAGTCTGGTAAGGTCCACTACAAACAGACAACAGTTGTGAATCCTGTCCCTTGTAAACAGTGTTCTTGTAATAAATCTGAGCCCCAAAAACATGATAAAAGGAGGGGAAATCAGAGAAATTGGAATAATCAGTGGGCACAAAAACAAGGGGTTGATCTAAGTAAAATCAATAGACCAAAACCTTGTTTTATTTGTGGAAAGCTTAATCATATTGCCAAATACTGTTATTTCAATCCTATAAACCAAAGAGTAAATTTTCAAAGACAAACTCAAAACTCCTTTGGTTATAGGAAGCAAGGAAGGAATCAAATGGCTGAGAACAGAGCACCTAAAAAGTCTCATGTTCAAAATAAGTTTGCTAAACCAAAGAAAAATACTCCAAATAAGCCAAGGAGTAATTTAAAGACAAAGAAAGCAAACAACTTTGTTCAAGTTTGGGTTCCAATTGTAAAGAAACCTGTTAGTACTGCTATCCCAGATAGTACTGCTAACAGAAATAGTGTTGCTGCAACCAATACTAGTGCTAACAAGGATAGTGCTTCTACTAGTATTAATGTTGCAAAGCCTATAATCTTGACAAAGTATTCCAGCCATGAGATTCCTAAACAACTCATTCAGACCAAACTGACAGATTATATAAATGAGAAAGGACAACCCAAGACCACTTTGGCTTGGGTTCCCTCAAAGACTAACTGATTTATCAAGTGTGCAGGGCAATCAAAAGCTCAAGAGGAAGAGCATTTGGAATGAAGATAATGGTTGCTCTTGGCACATAACAAGGAACATGGACTGACTTCAAATTCTTTAAAAGATTTGATGGAGGACATGTTACTTTTGATCCAGCAGAAGGTAAGAAAAGTGAAAAAGGTATAGTTTCAAAAGATAAAGTAACTTTTGAAAATTTTATGGTATATGGTACTACTAACCTTGTGTCTGTAAGTGTTTCAGGTTGCTAATACTGAAAGGTAGTTAGTACTTCTAGTTCAGTGAATACTGTCAGACTGTGTTAATGCTGCTGGTATGTGTTACTACTGCCAGTCTGTGTTAATGCTGCTGGTATGTGTTACTACTGCCAGTCTGTGTTAATGCTGCTGATAAGTGTTACTACTGCTAATGTAAGTTTTCTATACCTAAAAATGATCTTCAATGATTTAATGTCAAACCTGGATATCAATCAAAAAGTTTTTATCTGTATCCAAGGTTTGTACAAGAAGTACTTAATAATGAATTGACGGACATACCTCACTTTGATGAGGTATATGTACCTAAACCCCCTAAAGGCAAGGTTTTCTCAAACATGAGAAGATCTGCTAGGGACTCGGAAGGAGTTGACACCCCATTGTTCTCTACAATGATGGTGATGTCCCACAATCAAGAAGGTAAGACATCAGGGTCAAAGCCCTCATTAGACCAACCCACTGATGACTTATCCATACCTTCCACTACAAAGCATAAATCTTCAGATTTCTTTTGTCAAACCAACATTCCCAATTACCATACTATATAAGGAAAAGATACAGAAGGTTCCTTCCCTTCTTGTATCCTCAACCTCAAAACCTACAAGCCCTCTGATGGAGCATTTTTCATCAGAGAATATCCAAAGGGAAACCATAGAGGTGTCTCCCAACCTCAAGAAGGTGCTCAATAAGGAGATGCAAGAGCATATGGGTTGTAAGGCTCACACTACTGACTTTGCACAAAGTGCATGACAGGACAGTGTGACCATATCTAAGACCTTCCCCATGGCAACTTTAGATGAGTAATTATCTAAAGGTCCCAGGTGCCAAGAAACCAAGGGAGTAGAAGGTGCTTCTGCTAGGCAGAAGATCTCTACTAAAAGATCCAAGGATCCTTCAAAGGTGGTAAACACACCTAAAGGAGGTGAGGACAGATTTAACTACAAAGAATTGATGGATACACTTGGTACAATTAGTCTGAAAGTTCACAATCAAATTATGGAGATAAAAGAGATGAAAAGGAGCAAATATCATGATTATTTCAAAAAGGGGGAGACTTAAACAACTGAACTTGAGAAGACATGAGAAGGAGAATCAAGTTGATATGAAATCTTATTTTGAGGGGGAGATAAGTGAAGAAGCTGAAACAAAGCAATAACTACTTCTAGAAACAGAAAAGAAGATAACAGCAGAACCTGAATCAAGAAGAACTAGTAATTGCAGAAAGTTTTGAAATTATCATAAAGACCCTATGCTGAAGAACTTAACTTCTCAGTTTTGAAAAGTTAAGTTAGGGGGAGATTGTTGGGTCTGAAATATGCCAAGGATGGTTACTACTTCTAGTTCAACATGGTTACTACTTCTAGTTCAACATGGTTACTACTTCTAGTTCAACATGGTTAATACTTCTGAAGTTAATATTCAACACGGTTACTACTTCTGTGGTTAATGTTGCTAGTTGTAGTTAATGCTGCTAGAAGAAAACAGTTAATACTTCTAGTTGTTAATACTTCTAGTTAGTACTTCTGATATTAATGCTTCTAGTTAATGCTGCTAGAAGAAAACAGTTAATACTTCTAGTTAATGTTGCTAGAAGAAAATAGTTAATACTTCTAGTTAGTACTTCTGTTATTAATGCTGCTAGTTGATGGTTAATGTTGCTCAACAAGATTAGTACTGCTAGTTCAAAGTTAGTACTGCTTGAAGAGATTAATGCTGCTGAGCATGGTTAGTACTGCTAGAGTTAATACTGCTCAGAGTATTAATGCTGCTTATGATTAATACTGCTTATAAGATGGAGATCTGCATGAAAGGATAACAGCTGGATAATCTGGAGATATACATGGAAGTTTAGAGATATACATGGAAGCTTAGAGATATACATGGAAGCTTGAAGATAATGATGGAAGATATACTGAAGATATTTTATTTAATGTAATTATCTTTTTATTCAGTATATGTATAGATTTGATAGAATAGTTTAGATGGAGATCAATTTATTCATTCTAAGTTTTCATTCTTTTAGAGAAAAACAACCTCAAGGCATAGATCCTAATTCTAGAGAAGTAGAATTCGTATTGTTGAGCCTGTTCATCAATATTGAGGTTGAGTGAGTAATCTTGTAACTTCAAAGCATTCAATAAAAGTTTACAATTTGTTCTTCATATTTACTGTGTTGATTTACTGTTTCATTGAATATCAAAGTGTTATTCCGCAAACTTCTTTGATATTGTTTCTGAGAATTAATTCTTGTTGAGAATTCGATCCTGACATCAAAAGGTATCAGGATGCTCAAAAAGTCACTGAAAAGGTCAACACCCAAATTGGCAGAAGAGGTATAGGGTTCGATGATATCGATCCCTATACTGAAAATAAAAGAAACAAATCTTTAGCAAATATCTTCTGCGTTGGAAAATCATTAAATCCAAGTCTTCCAAACCTTCTATCCACATTTAAAAGGCGAAAAACATCCAAAGAACCACATCTGAGGAATCCTCTGTTGATGATAGATACATGGTATGAAAACAATAATCTACCTTCTTCTCTCTCATCAAAGAGAAATTCTATTCAAAGGAAATATCTGTCTAAAAAACAGATAGGAATCTTCAGATTCGGTCATCCAGAAACACAAACTCAAATGGCTTTTGTATGCATGATGACTCCTGAAAAGGAATTGTCCTCTGAAGCTCCAGAGTTTGTTCCGGCCTCTGTGGAAGAAAAACTTTTTAAAAGATTTCTGGAAAATGACTTGAGAAAGACCTATGAAAACCATTTTCTTAATCATCCTGATATTATCTCTGATGTAAGAGAAATCTTTGAGCAAGATCTACAAAACTGTCTTAACGTTCCTATGGTCATTCCGTGTATTTCTAAAATTCTAAATACTTCAGAGGACACTAATGGACAAAGCAAGGCACTTGCAGAAGGTCAAGATTTCATTCACAGAGACTTCCTCGATTCAGACTCTGAGTCAGAATCAGAGTTCTCTATTGGAAATGAGACAAGTTTTGTGGAACTTGAGATACTCCCCTGTGGTCCAGAGAAGAGTAATCTTACCTCTGGCATTCTTAATAGAACAGTTCTTCCCAAAAGGAAAACCACAGGTGTATCTATCTGTCCTGACTTCCTGGACATGTGCTTGCAAGCAAAGACTTCTCTTGAACTTGAAAGATCTAAAAGGAACAAAATCCCTCATGATTCAAAAGCTCCAAGACCATTAAAACCTTTTCGAGAAAAACTCACTTGGCAACAGAAGAATAAATGGCCTAAAATTGATAAACTTGATGCTTCTGTTGCAGTGAAAGCAAGGAAAGAAGATCAAGGGAGAGTACAACCAAAGAGTCACTCAAGAAGAGTTTTTGAAAAAACTCAACCTAGATTAGACAAAGCTTTCTGTAAAAAGAAACCCAAATCTAAAATGGGTTGTAGTAAAATTTGCTCTGTACCCTCCTTTGACAAATTTAATGAAATTTTCAAGAAATTTGCTTCAAATGTTCCTTATTGTAAATGCTTTCATCTCATGCATTCTTTGAAACAACATTTCTCAAGGCCCTCCTGTCTTATATCTCACCCCAAGCCCAAGAATGCAAAATTCAAGGGTGAGAAGAGACAAACTGGTACCTCTGCAAATGAGGATAAACCCAAAACCAAAAATGTTAAGGCATCTTCAAAGACTACTAACAAAAATGGACCCATTTGGAAATGAGTACCTAAAACTCTTTAATCTGTCCACAGAAGAAACAACATGTGCCTATCTGGTACCTAGACTCCGGGTGCTCAAGACACATGACTGGCGACAGAGGGTTGCTTTCCTCCTACAAAGAAAAACATGGAGGAGGATCTGTAACTTTTGGAGATAATAAAAAGGGTCAAATAAAAGGCTATGGAAACATTGCCAAAGGAGACATCGATGTCAACAAAGTTGCCTATGTGGATGGCCTCAAGCACAACCTTCTGAGTGTAAGTCAACTCTGTGACAATGGACTCGATGTGATGTTCAAAAGACAGTACTGCTCTCTGTTAAAGGAAGATACAACCACAGAGCTTCTGCGAGCCAAAAGAAAAGGTGATCTATACCTCATAGACTTTAAATCAACTAACAGAGAAGAAAAGCTCTGCTTAGTCTCAAGTAAGAATAAAGAAGCTTGGCTCTGGCACAACAGGTTCTGTCATCTAAACTTTCACACACTTAACAAACTTGTAAAACTAGAACTAGTAAGTGGTCTACCAAGTATTAGATTCGACAAGGATCATCTATGCTCAGCTTGTGAGATGGGCAAACTCAAAAGAGCTGCTCACAAAACCAAGTCTGACATATCCTGCACCAGACCTCTGCAGATGCTTCATGTTGACCTCTGTGGTCCTATATCTATGCAGAGTCTTGGTGGCAAGAAGTACATCCTTGTACTCATAGATGAATTCTCTAGATATACTTGGGTTGAATTTGTTCGAAAGAAATCAGATGTTCCTGAAGTACTAATCAATCTTATCAAGAGAATACAAGTCCTTTATGACTGCAGGGTACAGAGAATCCGAAGTGACAATGGGACAGAGTTTAAGAATTCAACCATTGAAGCCTATCTGTCGACAGAAGGAATTTCACAGAACTTCTCTGCTGCAAGGACTCCACAACAAAACGGTGTTGTTCAACGAAAGAACAGAACACTAGTGGAAGCCGCAAGGACTATGCTCACTGCTTCAGGGCTCTCTATTTCTTTCTGGGCAGAAGCAATTTCAACTGCATGCTTCACCCAAAATCGATCCTTGATCGTAAAGAGACATGCTAAGACACCATATCACTTACTACACCAGAGGAAGCCAAACATTAAATACTTCCATGTTTTTGGCTGCAGATGTTTCGTACTAAACGACATAGACCAGATAGGAAAATTCAGTCCCAAAGCCGATGAAGCCAAATTTGTTGGCTATTCATCAAACTCCAAGGCATACAGAATCTATGTACTCAAATCCAAGCATATACTCGAAAGTATTAATGTTTCATTTGATGATTCTTTTCACATGACTTCTGAGCAAATCAGCTCAGGACTCAAACTTCAGGATGAAGATTCTGGTGGATCACCACGAACAAATGATCTTCATCATCTGTTTGAAGAGATGTTCAATGATGATGGACCTTCTAAAGGTGACCGCAGAGCCTCTGAAGCTGAACCCTCTGAGGACCAAACAGGTACTTCTCTAACTGGTCCTAGTAATACTTCTCCCTCCTCCAGTAATGCTGCAGGTGCAACCATCGAGGGGGAGCACTCTGAGGACAATACAACTCAAGGCCCCAAGCTCAATCAAGATGATGGTCATCTTCAAAACCTCTCAGAAGGGTCAACACCAGATAAAGGCTCTCCAGAACTCTCTACCTCCACTCATGGTGAACAACTAAGTCCTGTGGAAAGTACAAATGATCAATTTCTTTCAACAGAAGATGATCTACATCAAAACGAATGTGCTCCTGAACTAACCACAGAAGTTTCCAATGATCACCTCCCCCACATGATAAAATGGACCAAAAGTCACCCACAGAGCCAAATCATCGGTGACGCTTCTGACAAGGTCCAAACTCGATCGAGTACTGCAAACTTTTGTTATTATACAAATTTTGTGAGTATCATCGAACCCAAAAAGATATCTGAAGCACTTGAAGATCCAAACTGGGTAGAAGCTATGCAAGAAGAGCTTCTGCAGTTTGAAAGAAACGAAGTATGGACCCTAGTGCCTCTGCCAAAAGGCAAAACCGCAATAGGAACCAAATGGGTCTTCAGGAACAAAAAGGACGAGGATGGTGTGGTGATCAGGAACAAAGCAAGACTGGTGGCCAAGGGATATTGCCAAGAAGAAGGCATCGACTACGAAGAAACCTTTGCCCCTGTGGCAAGACTCGAAGCAATAAGAATCTTTCTTGCCTTCGCAGCCCACAGAGGTTTCAAAGTATATCAAATGGATGTCAAGTCAGCCTTTCTGAATGGACAGATTCAAGAAGAAGTATATGTCCAACAACCACCAGGGTTTGAGAACTCCAAGTACCCAAATCATGTCTACTTCTTGGACAAGGCTCTGTATGGACTGAAACAAGCTCCTAGAGCCTGGTACGACAGACTTTCAAACTTCCTCCTTGCAAATGGTTTCGAAAGAGGTACAACTGATACTACTTTATTCTTTAAGAAGAGAAAAGGTGAGATTCTACTTGTACAGATCTATGTTGATGATATTATTTTTGGGTCTACAAATGATTTATACTGCAAAAAATTTGAATCATTGATGAAAAGTGAGTTTGAGATGAGCATGATGGGAGAACTCACATTCTTCTTAGGATTGCAAGTCAAACAAACCACATAGGGCATTTTCATAAACCAATCAAAATATGTCTCTGACATACTTGAAAAATACAAGCTCTCTGACTCCTCACCAATGAAGACTCCTATGTCCACTGGATCCAAACTTCATGCAGATCCAGAAGGCAAGCCTGTGGAGTGTAAACTCTACAGAGGGATGATAGGGTCTCTGCTCTATTTAACCGTAAGTAGACCCGATATAATGTTCGCCACATGTCTCTGTGCAAGATTTCAAGCTAACCCCAAAGAATCTCATCTTTATGCTGTCAAGAGGATCTTCAAATACCTAAAAGGGACCAAAAATCTTGGTCTCTGGTATCCGGAGAACTCTGGCTTTGATCTTATGGCTTATACAGATTCCGATTACGGAGGATGCAAGCTCGACAGGAAAAGTACCTCTGGGAGTTGCCAATTCCTAGGAGGGAAACAAGTAAGTTGGACTTCCAAGAAACAGAACTGTGTCTCGACCTCTACGGCAGAAGCAGAATATGTTGCTGCTGCAAGTTGTTGTTCCCAAGTTCTGTGGATGAGGACCCAACTTAGAGACTATGGATTCGATATCAAAAAAATTCCCATCCTCCGTGACTCCAAAAGTGCCATTGCGATCTTTGCCAATCCAGTACAACACTCTAAGACCAAGCATATCGATATTAGGTATCACTTTCTGAAACATCATGTGGAGCAGGGCACAATAGAGATGTATTTTGTGCCCACAGACTACCAACTTGCCGACCTTTTCACAAAGGCATTGGATGAGAAAAGATTCACTTTTCTAGTTGGCAAGATTGGTATGCTCAACATGGGTTGACCACAGAGCCTCTGTACCCCTGCACAGAGCCTCTGTTGCACATTTTTTTTCGTATATAACATATTCCTTGTTTGTAAATAATCTCTTTAACTTTCTTTATATTACATTGTTTTTGCAAATCTATGTCTTGTGCAAATCTTATCTTTATATGATCCAAGCATAGTTGAAGGGGGAGCAGATCTAACCATCACCAATCGCAACTTTTCAAGGGGGAGCAAGACTGTTCTTCGCAACAGACTACAGAGTGAGGTTAGTCCATCCGAACCAAGGGTCAAAACTCTTTCTCGAGCTCTATGCCCTGATAAAGATCCCTCTTTGTACTAATTTCACAGTCAAAACTTTGAAATGATCAAATCTTTGAAAATCTTTCCTAAAAAGGAAATTTCTGGTCTCAGAACCTCTGAGGTCGACCACAGAGCCTCTTTGATCTATCACAGTCTCTGCACCTCTAAACTGGGTGCTTGAGCAAATGCACTTTAAAAGGAACTCGATCATTTCATCGCACTTTTCTCCCTCTTAAACTTGCCTATGACTTCAGAAGCCTCTTATTCACAGAGCTTCTGTCATTCTCATCACTTGAAAAACTCAGGTCATGTGTTGCGGGTTATTTTTGAAACTCACTGTCACGTGAGAATAGAAAATGCCAGGCGCGTGAGAATAGGGTGGCGCACGTCCTAGATCGTGCACTGCCATCATCTGACATGGCAATATTTGATTGGATCGTAATCTGTACCGTCGTTTTTATGAAACGGCTTCTTATCCGTTTTCACTCATCACGGATTTGAAAACTTAGTTTTTTTACCGCTCATTCTTTTTACCTTCCATGTATAAAATCCCTTTTGCCCCTTCTTTTCCTTTTTTACCTGCACCTTTTTCTCTCAAGAACGTCAAGCAAAAAGCCTTTCCTCTTCTCCTCTGTTCTTTCAATGGCTTCTCCCTCATCCTCCTCCAAGAACTCTAATGGATCCAAGAAATCCAACAACTCTCATCACTCAATGGTTCAAAAGGCTGATTCAGACTCCGTCGACCAAGAACATGTGCTCACGAGCAGAATGTTGTCCTTCACCAGACATGACTATCACTTGGCCCAACTGAATAACAAGCCAAATAACCACTTTGTCACCCTAAATCCCTCTGGTTTTCCCACTGAAGCAGCACCATTGATTCAACTCCTCAAGAATCATTTCCTAGTTAGAGCCCTAACGATGAAACGAGATGACATCCCGGAATCTTACATCCAACAGTTCTGGCTAAGTGCCCGCCATGTCAAAATGGACAAATATGGTCATTGCATCATTGGATATGCAACCCATCCCTCAACTGCAAAAATTCTGGACTTAGGGATCAATCGTAGGAAACTCTCCGATGTCTTTGGACTTCCCACCAAAACAGATCTCAACCTGCGAAAATTCTCAGAAGAGCCCACGGAGGAAGAGATACTAGAATTTCTGAGGTTCATTGGCTACGCAGTTCCAATCACCAAAAGAACGAACTTCAGGCGACATAATCTACCCCCTCTGTGGAACGTCCTTTTCTCGATTCTGAACCGATGCCTAACATCGAAGGTTGGAAGCCCTGATCAATCAAGCCACACAATTTTGGCAATAATGTATGGGATTTACTACGATCTCCCACTAGACTACGTTGGACTTATCTTTAGGGAGATCCAAAATGCCGTGATTACAAAACAACAGGACCAAGACAGAGGGACAGAACCAAATAACATCGTGTTTGGACGTTTCCTAGGACTGCTACTAGGCGATGACTTGATCGGAGAAGGAAAACTACCAGCAGAGGATAAAACAATCAAATTATATGAGATGAAGTCTCCTAAACCCACCACCATCAAAACCGGATATCCAGAAGCCAGACCTCTGTCAACAAAGATGTTGACTTATTTGGGTAGCGAAGAAGAAGCTAGGGAATACATATGAGGGAACAGGACGCAATCACCGCGTCCTGTAACCCCCCCTCGCGTAGGATTCAAAGTAGGAGACATTGTAGTGTTCCCGAGAGACGAGGAAGTGCGAACAGAAGTACAAGCCGCAGAGGCTAAAGAGAGTGAAAAAGAGAACCCATTAGTTAGAGGGGAGGGGAGTGAGAGAAAGAAGAAAAAGAAAAACAAGAAAAAGAGAGTTGCAGAGGCAGAGGGTCAGACAAAGCCCCTGCAGAAGGCAAGAAGAGCCCTAGTCCTTGCAGAGACTCCTGAGGATGGACCTCAGAGACCAACTCAAATAGCCTCTGCAATAGCACGCGAGGTCTCTCTTCAATACTCTGGAGGATTAGGGGAAATTGTGGCAATGGAATTAGAAGATGTGACAGGGAGGTCACAGAGTGATAATGAAGAAGTGGAACCAAATAAAAAATCGTTGGAGGAGAGGGACATAAAAGATGCTTTTGGCACACCACCGAAACCAACTCCCAGTGCAACCCACACTTCTACCCCTGCAGTTCTAGTGCAGAGGGGTATTGAAATAGGACCGCACAGTCCGAACCCCGCCCAAACCATCCGGACAGAGGATATTCCTTCATCCTCTGTGCCACCATCCGGGGAAACTAAAACCACCTCACCCTCTCAAAAGGATGAGAGTGTTGCTCTGCGTGTCCATTTGACCCAGGACACATCTCTTTCTCACACAGAGGTATTCGTTACCTCTGTCACACACAAGAGTGACATCCAAACCATCTCAGAGTTGATGGTGTGAGAACACGATGATTCTATGGTTCTAGAACAACCACAAAATCCATTCAACATCGATCTTAAGGGAGTCTCTGAACCCTCCCTCAAAGAACGTGTTGACAGAACTTCCATAGGTGCTTCCTCTGTGGAACATCGAGGATTGGAAGGAAATCCTCCAGAGCTCATAATAAAAATAGGCTCTGAAGGTGCCAAAGACTCGTTGGCTAAATCTAGAACATGTGTTGTTCCAGAGGTTACCTCTGACACCTTCGTCACAAAGGACGAGTTTAAAGCCTTTGCTGACATGGTGCTCAAAAAACTTGACGAGCTGCAAAGCTCGATCTCTAGAGAGTCCAAAGCCAACTCTCAAATCCTTGCAGAGGCCCTAAAAGCTAATACTGAAGCTCTGCAAGCACTCAGTACTAACTGCGCCAAAAGGGATGATCTTCAAGCTTGTGGACAAGCCATCATCGCCTACTCCCATCAAATTCAAGTTCTGGGCGATCTTTGCACAGAGGAGTTCCCCAAATATGCTTCGACCGGAGTTCAGACCGGAGTGTTCAAAATGGGCAGGCTCAGAGAGGAAATAAAGGATATAACTCGCAGTGTTATGGTCCCGGCTCACACACAGGCATCAACCTCTGCCCCAGACTCCTCTACGTTTGCAACAAAAGCTGACTTGGAAGCAATGGCCAATCTGTTTCTGCAAGATCAAAAACTCCTTCGATCCCACTTCAAATACCAAGGAGAGAAGCTATCAGCTGACTTGAAGCGCTCTATAGCCACTTTTCGTTTCAAGTCAGATATAGAAATCAACGCTCTGTCATTGGCTGTAGAGGACGCAATCAAGAAGATCATAAATCATGTTGACAACAACCTCTGTACGCCAAAGAAGAGGAAGGAACCTGTCTCTTGCCAAACCCAGGCAGGACAGAAGAGGGTAAGACATGAAGACCAAGATCCTGATGCCTCCGGCCATGGTCCTCATGAGGGGGAGAATCTGCAATCCACAAAGGAAGCACCAATATCAGTGTCTCCCCTAAACCAAGTCCCTATGAGCTCAGAATCTGAACCACAGAGATCATCTAAACAAAAGGTCTATGCATCCCCCTCTCCCACCATAATCTAAATCACTGAATCCCCACCAACTGCAAAAGACAAAGGCAAGGCAATAGCTACAGAACCTCTGAAGAAGGTCAAATCTCCTCCTCCCACCTCTGAGAAACTACTAAAAAGCTCTTTTGATGCTTTTAAAAGAGTGAAACCTGAAGAGGAAGACTGGTCCTTTGATCTACAACCTCTGTCAGAACTCCCCATCCTACAACCACTTGACACATCATCAGAGGATAGAGTTGCAGAGGTTATCCAAGGCTTTGAGAGCCTAAGAAGACCCTTCCCTATTCCTCCAAAAAAGGACATCGAAGAAGAAGTATACAAATACCTGTATAGCCGCGGAGCTCAAGATCTTCCAACAGTCAGACTCTCAGAGGAAGCTATATCAGAGGAGCGAAGGAGATTCTACAAAGATAAAGCCAAGCCAAAATACAAAGTCTTCAGCATGGCCAAGATCACAGAGGTCGTGGCAATCAAGCTTGGGCACACAAAGTGTATGAACTTCTAGTTCAGTGAATACGCTGTAAAAAGGGAAGATACGAAGATATGGACTTTAACAGACGCAGATCTACCCAATCTTCATCCTCATGATCTTCTAGAGCTATTCAAATGGAAAGAGGATAAGTTCGGCTGGAAGAAGGAACACCAAGAAGCACATCTCACAATCAAGAGGGTCATGAGAGAAAAGCTGTTGTTCTACAGTATAGCTGACTTTCAAGTGGCACTTGACCTGGAGTCAAAAAGGTCAACTTTCCTCCACCAGAAGACAACTTACCACCCTCTGCCAATATTTTGCCAAACTCCATCACCACTTCACCTTCTTTTGGCTTTGTGTACTTAAATCTCAAAGGAGAAAAGAAATTGTTCATAGGGATGGAAAGCCAAAAGTACTCAACCGAATCTCTGCTACTCATTCAAAATCTACTTATCAAACACAGAGGCACCCCACTCGTACCTGCAGAAGCCGCAGACATCCTTCTGACAAACATAGGTGCAACCTTAAACTTCAGAGACCTATGCATATGCTACTACAGAGAACTGAAGAAAGAAGGTGGGTTTGGAAAGAAGATCAATGATTTTCCAGACGCCAAAGTATAGGCTCTGATGACCTGTATTTTTTTCTTTTTTTACAAATGTAATTGCCTTCTGGCATTATCCTATTTTAAATGAAAATCAAGTTTCAGAGGTTGAGTTCCTTTCACCTCGTTTGCTTCTAGCTTAACCATCGCTCTAAATTCCAAATTTTTATTTTTCAATACTTAGGGGGAGATTGTTAGCTCCACTCTCTTTGTATAGAAGTATTGAAAAATAGGCTAAGTATGGAAATCGCAGAAGCCTGCCGCTGAACACTCAAATACACCACAGAAGGTGCAAAGCTTGGAGGTTACCCCGCAGAAGATCTACCAGAAATAAAACCTAAATGATACTTGGATTACAGAGCCTCTGTGATCTCTCACAGAGCCTCTGTGAAGGCCAACCTCTGGAGATCAGCTGTTGAAGTTTTTCTTAGAGTTCAAGACAAGACCACATGCAGAACACGTGAGACCTGCTGTACGAAGATCCTCAAGATCAAAGTAATGGGCATCCCACGATGTTTACTTTATAGGTGGCATTCCGTTTATGGAATGTTAGTTCTTGTCTTGTACTAAGGGGTGCATCCTTCTGATATATTAAGGAGCACCACCTTAGAGCTCGAAAAATGAGAAAGCACACACAAAAAAACAGAAGTCTGTATAATCCTTGAGCACCTTTTTGCACATACAAGTGCGTGTTCTTGGTGTTCTTGGGTAATTAATGAAACAATTCTTTGAGTAACTTTCGTGTAATACTTTACTTTCTGTTCATTAATTACCTGTGTGTTTACCACCTTGCATGTTCAATCTCTTCTACACATCTTAAACGCTTCCGCACTCTAGTTATATAATCTGTGTGTAGTAAAAGGTTAAATCAAGTTAAAGAACATCTAAACTGGGATCAACATGCACATATATCCAAAAATGTATCAAAGAATAATAAATCTAACTAAGATGTTATATAATGTGAGTCAGAAAACTTAGGCTGTGACGATTCGGGTTCTATTCCGTCTTGAATAGAATCCTTCTGTTTTAGCTTGAGTTCTGAACTGCAGTGTTCAGAAGTCAATGTAGATATTCAATTGAAAGACACATTCATACTCTCCATGATAGTCTTGGTTCTTCTGTTGTAGACCCGATAGGCTTTTGACGTCAAGGAATATCCGATAAAGTAGCCTTCGTCTGCCTTCTTGTTAAATTTTCCAAGATTATCACGATCATTGAGGATATAACACCTACAAACAAAAACACGAAGAAATTTAATATTCGGTTTTCTCTTATTTATAAGCTCATGTGTTGTCTTTTTATGTCTTTTGATCATAATAGTACGGTTTTGAGTGAAACATGCAGTAGCTACGACTTCAGCCCACAAATACAATGGATGACCAGAATAAGCTAGCATCGTTCTTGCTGCCTCAACCAGAGTTCGATTTTTTCTTTCAACGACGTCCTTTTGTTGAGGAGTATAGGCAGCAGAAAAATTGTGAGAGATCCCGACTGAGACGAGATAACTCTAAAGAGTAGAATTCTTAAATTTTGTGCCATTGTCACTTCTCAAAGACTTTACCGGTAATTGGAGTCGAACCTTGATTTTCTTGAGAAAAGCAATGATGAGCTCGGGTGCATCTGATTTGCTTCGCAGAAATTCCAACCATGTGTATCTGGAGTACTCATCTATCATTACTAGAATATACTTCTTTCCATTGATAGACTGAGTTCTCATAGGGCCGCAAAGGTCCATATGTATAAGCTCAAGAGGTGTTGAGGAAGAGACGTCTGTCTTTGCTTTATGTGAACTGCGTTTCATTTTTCCCATCTCACAGGCGGGGCAAAGTGAATTCTTCTCAAACCTCAGTTTTGGAAGACCTTTGACTATTCCATGTCTCGCCAATTGATTTATCGCTTGAAAATTGTGATGAGACAGGCACCGATGCCAAATCCAACTTATAGCTTTTGAAGCTTTTGCAATTAGACAAACAAATTTAGTTGTAGAAAGTGTTGGAAAATGGACTGCATATAAATTTTCATGTCACTCTGCTTTGAAAATCACACAGCCATCCTTATCTTTAATTAAACAGCTATCTTCAGTGAACCGAACTTGAAATTTACTTTCGCAGAATTGACTAGTGCTGAAAATATTATGATCAAGACCATCTACGAACAGTATTTTCTTGATTGTGACGGTGTCATTTGTTAATGAACCGTGTCCTCGAATGAATCCAGTAAGCTCAGAATTTGCAAAACTCACAGTTCCAGCAGGTTCCTCAACATAGTGATTTAGAAGATGCTTAAATCCAGTCATGTGACGCGAGCATCCTGAATCTATGTACCACAGATGTGAGGCCTGCAAAAGAACAAATCACTTCTTCTTAGGTACCCATATCCAAATGGGTCCTTTTTGGTTAGCCTTTTGCAATTTATTTAAATCATCTACCTTAGCCTTAATTCGCCATTCATAGCGAGGCTTCGGTATCCATTTCCAAACCATTTTTCCATTAAGCTCATTAAAACTCTGATTTCTAGAAAGATAATCATTCTTAACATGAAAAACTTTGACATGTTGTGTCGAGGATTTAGATTTAGCCCAAGATGCTTTTCTAGAAACTTTAGATTTAGGAGCAATGGTATGAAGTTTGAAAGAGCTGTCATGACAGTTTTTGCAAATAAAGTTCTTACGAGCAAATGTCAATAGCTTTGATTTATCACTATGAATACAAACATTCATACACTTTTGACATTGCAAATCATTTGAACTTGTACATTTCAAACTAACACTATCAATGACATTACATTTATTATCAACAACTTTATTTTCACATTTCTCCTTCACCAATTCTCCTTTATCATTCTGCCTTTTCAAATATGAAACAGAAAATGAAATATTGTCAGTTTTCTTCTTAGAAGATGATTTATTCTTTGAAATACCAGAAGCTTCACCTTTTTCAAAGATACTCGGAGGATATTCAGGAGTATTAGTATAAACAACAGAGGTTTTAGAAGTGATAATCTCAAACTCTGGGTTGGAATGAACATTCCATGTTTTAGAATCAAACATCTTTTTCTCATTCAAGTTTTGTTTAAACAAATCAACTTTTAAAGCACTCAAATATTTAGAGAGTTCTTTGTTCTCTTCAGAAGACTTGTCAAGTTTGAATCTGAGATCATTGTTCTCATCTTCCAACTCTTCAATAGTCTTTTGAAGATCTTTAATTTGTTTTTCAAAAACAGATGTTTGATGCAACTCAGAGTTTGACTCTAACTTCTCAATGATTGGAATAGGAACTGAAGCATTCATCATGTTTGTAAAAATCTCCTCAGTCTTCTTCTTTGAAAAATAAGTGTTAATGCTATGATTCTTGACATTTATACACTCATCAGACTTAATCTCTTTTGAGGTTTCAGAAATGATTGATTCAGTTATCGGATCTGAATTCTCAACATCCGTTTCTGATTCATATTCATCATATTGACATTGATTTTCAGGAACATATGCTTCAGTATTTGCTGATTCTGTTGGTGAACATGTAGAAAACAGTGATTGAAATTCAACAAATTCAGGTTTTCTAGTTTTATAACTTTTGTTCAATTCTTTATAAGAAAAACCAACAGATTTAAAACTTGAGACTGAATCAGCACAACTGGATGTATCATCATCAATCACTTCTTTACCTTTAGAAGAGATGTTAGGCATGCGAGTTTCAGATTTAATAAAAGTATCATGAATGCACAGGATTTTCTTAGGTGTTGAGCCCAGTTTATCAAAATTAGACTGGTTTTCTGGTGCTCGTTTCAAAAAATCGTTTTCTTTTAAACCTAGTCCCATTTTAGCATTATAAAAACGGACATCTTAGAGTTTAATTGTTAATAAATTCAGTGTATGCTCAGTCTGTCCTCTCTTAAGATTTAAATCCTCTAGCTGCTTAATCTTGCAATAAGCCTCATTTCGCTCCTGAAAACAAGCTTCAAACTTAATCTTAAAATCACCTTTTTCAGAATTAATATTAACAAGATTCCTTTCAAGTTCAACAATTTTAATTTTCAAATCTTCTTTTTGTTTCTTTAAAGCATCTTTTTCAAATTCTTTTTCCTCAACAACAACTTTCAATAATGCATTTTCGTCACGAAAATTCATCATTGATTGTCTTTCATTGTTAAGTTTGACTTTTAGATTTTTAAACTCTTTTTCCATGATTTTAATTTGAGCCATCAGAGATTGAACAAGTTCAGAATTTGAAAGAGTACTTACCTAGGAATCACAATCATACTGATCACAAGATGATTCAGCTTCATCATTCACCTTGGCCATCATACACACTTGAGTAAAATGTACTGATTCTTCATCTGTGCTTTGGTAAAACCAATTATCTTCCTCAGCCATCAGTTGTTTTCCATCTTCTACCTTCTTTGCAATCAGTGATTTCTTTGCATAATACTCCGAATTCTTTGTCCTCTTGAACTTGCATTCTCTTGAAAAATGACTAGGTTTACCACAATTGTAACACCTACCATATTTAGGCTCAGCACTCTCTTCTTTCTTTTCTTCTCTTTTCTCAACTCTTTTCTCATTTCTCTTCTCATCTTTCTTTCCATCCTTCTTATCAAACCTTGGCTTGTATTTGTCTGATTTATCTTTCTTGTATCCCTCATACTTTGACTTTGAAAATCTCTTCTTGCCAAAGCTTTTCTGAAACTGCTTTGTGATGAGGGCAAGATTATCACCAAATCATTGAATATCTTCATCAGAATGTTTCTCAGCTTTAGAGGAGGAATCATCAGAACTAGAGTGAGTCAGCTCTGTTAGAAAAGCTATGGATTTTCTTGACTTGTATTTGGATGAAGAAACAATCTTTGAACTTGATCCTTTCTTCTTTTTAGACAACAAGGCCAGTGAACCTTTAACAATCTTTTTTTCTTCACTAAGCTGATTTACCTCGTCTTCATGCTGAGATAAAGTTGTAAAGATATCATTCACATCTTCTTGAGCCATTTTTTTGTCATCTGAATATTAATAGCATAGCTTTTCCACTCAGGATTCAAGTTCTTAATGAACTTATAATTGATTTCAGACACTGTCTTGTTCATTCCATTTCTTTGCAAGTCATTCAGAATCACATTAAACCTTGTATATGTATCCAGAACTGCTTCTCCTTCTTTAGCTCGAAATCCTTCATGAGCATTAATGCTTTGGTTCAGTTTGGCTTGTCTAGACTTTTCAGTACCCTGGAATTGTCTTTCCAGCTCGTCCCACATGGCTTTAGCAGATTCCCTACTATCTACATGATTGTAGATGTCATTTGGGATAGCCATGGTAAGATATATAAGGGCCTCTTCATCAATTTAGTGAAGTTCCTTCTCCCTCTCACTGTAATACTCATATGGTCTTGGTACATATCTAACTGGGATTTCAGGAGAAGTCTCAGTAGCCGCTTGTCTAGGTACTGTAACCACTGGCTGAACTGGACCATCAATTGTGGATTTCATATAATCTTTGTTCTTGTGATTCAAGAACTGAATCATTCTCTTCTTCCACTGTGAATATTCCCGATAGACAAGACCGGAGGTTTCGATTGAGATCCCATAGAAAGAAACTCTTTAGACATGATGAGAGATTTAAGTAATCTGCACAAACAAGAAAAATTAGCTAGTAATGATCTTTTTTTTTGTACGACAATTTGGGCTATACCCACACACGCACCCGCGGTATCCGGGTATCCAATTGGGCAGCACTGACTAATCCGCTGCGACCCGACCCAGTCCAAAGTGGTTGGACCCGCCCAGGTACGACTAAGTCCGGTCAAGACCGAACCCGCATACCCATAGACTGGTATGCCCGTAAACCTGGACCTGAACCGACCCGAAGGCCGACCCAAGGTCTGGGTATCGCCGAAGTGCATCCCCCAGGATTCGAACCCTGGTATATAGGCATACCATGCACTATCCCCCCAGGGCCTTACCACTAGGCTAGCACCTCTTTGATAGCTAGTAATGATCTTTGAATCCAACAATTTGAGAAAAACTTGAAAATTTTTCAGAAAAAGAAATTTCTAAAAACTCCAAGTTCAGAATTCGCATGCAGCTTCAAATCAAGAACAATTCGCAATTCAAAATGTACTAGAATTCGTAAACCCTTCAAAATTTGCAAAACAAGCTTAGATATTCGCACAAGTTAGAAATTCGCAAGCTAGAGAGAACAAACACTGAGCAATTCTCAAATAGTTATCTGCGAAAAGTTTACAATTCGTAAGACTCTCTTCTGCGAATTTTATACTTAACAATTTTTGTAAAAGCAATTCGCAACAGGAATTCGTAAAAGGAATTCGTGAACTTCAGAAATACGAATCCTTTACTTAGAAAAAATTTCTAATTTTCACAAACATTTCGCATCTCTTACGAATTCTTGACTTGGAAGATATTTTGAAAAAATTCTTTGCGAAAACTTCAGAATTCGTTACGTAGAGTGATGCGAAATCCGACTTTTCGCTTAAGACACAATAACGAATAACAGACACAGAAGCGAATTTCTGACTTAAAACTTTTCAAAACAACACTTTTCACAAAAATGACTTTTACGAATTCTAGCTTTTCGTAACAGAGAGATAAACGAATTCTATACTTATACGATTTTATCAAGAACTTATGCGAATTCTTCTACAATTCGTTATATACACTGATTCGAATTCTTTACTTGATGAATTTAGAAAATAAGATATTGCGAAATCTGATTGCGAAAACTATCAAACTCTTCATACGAATCCTTTAGATCTTGCGAGTTCTTGATTACTAAGTCCAAAAATATCGATTTTGATCCAGAAAGTGATCCAAATCTTCAAATTTAAAGTTGTAACTTCACAGATTCAACAAGGTTAGTCCAAAGAACAATCCAATGCAATATATCAATCTAATTCACACAATTGAACATTCAATTCAATCAAACAGAGACCGACAAGTCATTCCTATTTCAATTAAACAGAGACCAACAAAAATCTCAAATTCTCGATTAAAAGTTGTTCTTCTGTGAAAATCAATCTGATAGAAAATTTTTAAAACATTAATCGATCACTAAACTATCATCAATTTCATCAAAAACTCACTTTTTGTGCAAAAATCAATCAAGAACTTCTTCGACAGAAAACGACTTTTCGTAAAACTTAAATTGTTAGATTTCTAAGCTCTGATACCAATTGTGACCCATAATTACTAGCATATAATCACAACACAGATTAACAACACATTTGTATTAGATCAAATCACAATATTACACTTAGTCACATATCTAACTCGTAGTTACAGATCTCACGTATTAACTGTGTGTTCTTACCAACTCTGATATGTGCGTATGTTTGTTCGTGCGTGTTCTAAAGGTTACAAAGAAACTAATCTATTTATACTAAGTCAACTTATGTTGACTTTACAACCAAACCCTCAAACTATTACACAAATACAATACAGACCCTCACTTTTAATCTTGAATACAATATTGATCTAACATCATCTGCCTTCTTGTCAAACTTACCAAGATGATCTATGTCATTCAAGATATAGCACCTGCATCCAAAAACATGAAAATATTTGACATTTGGTTTTCTATTGTTAATGAGTTCATAAGCAGTTTTCTTGAATCTTTTGACAATTGTAGCTCTATTTTGAGTAAAGCATGTTGTTGACACTGCTTCAGCCCAAAAGTTAGTTGGAATATCAGATCCTACAAGCATTGTTCTTGCTGCTTCAACAAGTGTTCTGTTTTCCTTTCAACAACACCATTTTGTTGAGGTGTCGTTGCTGCAGAGAAGTTTGGAGTAATGCCTTCTTTTGAAAGATAAGAATTTATTTTGGCATTTCTGAACTATGTTCCATTGTCAGTTCTCAACTTTTGAACCTTTTTGTTGAACAAAACCTGTAATCTTTTTAACAAACTTATCAGAATCTCAGGTACATCAAATTTGGTTCTGAGGAATTAAATCCAAGTATATCTTGAGTATTCATCTATGAGTACAAGAATATACTTTTTACCAGACAGACTTTGCATAGTGATAAGACCACAGAGGTCAACATGAAGCATGTGTAGAGGTCTAGGACAATTATTATCATTTTTGGTTTTGTGGGATGATCTTTTCAACTTTCCCATCTCACATGCAGAAAAAGATGGTGTTTGTTAAACATCAGAGATGGTAGACCCTTAACCAAATTAAGTTTAACTAACTTATCAAGTGATGAGAAGTTCAAATTTGCGAACTTCTTATGCCAAATCCAGACATCCTCATTGTTCAGAGAGACAAGACAAAGCTTCTCTGAACCAGTATCTGTATGTTTTGTAAAGTTCAATCTATACATATTACCTTTTCTGTCTGCTCTCTGCATTTCCTGACCTATTTTTGAATTTAATAATGAACAATATTTCTCTTGAAATTTGACATCAAATCCATGGTCACAGAGTTGACCTATGCTGATTAACTTATGCTTGAGTCCATCAACATAAACAACTTTGGAAACAAAGACATTTCCTCTTGACAACTCCCCATATCCTCTAATTTGACCTTTCATGTTGTCCCCAAAAGTTACCGCTCCTCCAGATTTTTCTTTGAAAGAGGATAGCAACTTCTTATCTCCAGTCATATGCCTTGACCATCCAGAATCTAAATACCAGATGGGCATATGTTGTTTCTGCAAGAGAGATTAAAGAGTTTTAGGTACCCATCTCATTATGGGTCCATTTTTGTTAGGCTTTGGAGTTTTTTTCTATGTTTGGCATTCCATCTTTTGATGTTTTTCCAGATTTGTCTTTCTGTTGCTTCTGAGGTTTGGTCTCTGAAGTTTTCTTCTTTTGAGACTTATTCAGAAAGAAGTGGGAACCATTGAAACGATTCTTCAACTTAATCATGAGATTGATGCAATTACAATTAACTGAACATGATGAAGTTGTAGCAAGCTTTTGATTTCCTTAAAGACATTTGATACATGTTTCTTTTGAAATTTGCCTGAACTAGCATTAGGAACATTACAAGTATTCCTAACGACTCCAGATTTCTTGGCCTTCTTTTCAAGTTGGATTTTCTTGGCCCAAAACATTTTCTTTTCCCTCTTGCTCATTTCACAATAAGGAAAACAATGGTTAATTACTTGCCATTTGCCTTTTTGTTCAGGAGTGAATATGATGGGTTTGTAGGCATAGAATTGAGAAGAGTTAGTTTTACCCTTTGCTTTTTTCTTTAATTCCTTTTCCAACTCCAGAGAAGTTTTGGCTTTTAGACACATGTCTATAAAATCAGGTTGGTACTCTGGGTTTGTCTTTTGAAACAGGAACATAGATGTTCAAAATTCCAGAACCAACAGTCTATTTGCTTTTATGAATTACCTTCTCTGGGGTAAAAATTATATGTTCATCAACCTCTGAGTCATAGTCAGAGTCAAGAGTCAATAAAGTCTCTTTTTACTCTGTCAGAGGTGACTACGTCTTAAGTTTTAACAGTCTCTCTGGGTTTTGAATCTTTGATTATCTTTTTCATTCAATATTTCTTTATATATGACATTTTCCTTGTAAACTCTTCTAATATCCTCTTCAAAAGTGGTTCTGACTTCTTCATCTGTCTTTGGAGAGTACAGATGAGCTTCTGGATTAAGTGAGCTCTGAGTTTTGTCTTCAGAGATACTTGCTTCAGAGACCTCTGGTGTTTGAGTGATGAAGGGATCAAATCTAAAAATTTCTTTGGGATCATTGCTCTGAGATTTTATGAAATGAACTTTTGAAGTTTTTGAGTTTAAAACAGGTTTTGAATATGTCTTAGTTTCAGAGTAGGAAATATTTCTGAATTTAAGAGCTCTGAGTTTTGATCCCTTTGGGGTTTTTACTCTCTTCAAGATATTAGGGTTTTCCAGAGATGGACATTCAGGCTTCTGGACCTTTCCAATACAAAAAGTTGAAGATAGTGATGTTTTCTTCTTTCCAGTGAATGGATCCAATTCATTGAATCTTAAACCTGGTGTATCCATCTGAGAGTTGATTTTAATGTGCACATCTTGTGCATCTTGATAACTTTTGATTTGAAGTTCTTTCTTCTCCAGAGATTGATGTAAAACGTCTCTTTCGTTTTGGAAAAAGTTGGTCAAAGCAACAGAATTGAGCCTTTCATACTCTGATTTCTTAACTTCTTCTTCTTTATCCTTTAAAACCTTTTCAAGTTCTTTGTGCTTTTCAGAAAAATATTTTTCTTTTATTCTCTGAGATTTTTCAAGCTCATTTTTTTCATTAAAAATCTCTTTCTTTTCTGATTCTAGAAGACCCTTTTCTCTTTTATAAAAGTTCAAGTCTTTTGTGACTTGTTTTCTCTTTTCTTTTTTATCAGAAAGTTTTTGCTTTAAGCTCTGAAATTCATCTGTGAGTTTAAGGTGGCGTTTGTTTTTTAAGAGGTGCTGAAGTCTGAAGTCTGATTTCACTTCTGATTTTTAAGAGGTGGTACTGAAGTCTGAAATCTGAAACAATAAGACTGTTTGTTTTTGTAAACTGATAAACGTCTGAAATCTGAATCAGTTAATTTTAATCAAATTATAATAAAACCCAAAATCAATCCAAAAATAATTGAATTATATTTTAATCGTTTTTAATTAAATTATCTTCTTCCCCATTGTTGATGATGGAAAACCCAAAAAACCCCACCACCAGTCGGTTCATCCTATAACCCATCTACAACCATAAAACCCATCTGCAACCATAAAACCCATTTCACCGTCGGTTCATCCTATAACCCATCAACAACCATAAAACCCACTTCCAAACCTTAATTCCACAAAACATATTTCGACAAGTTTAATTTCACAAAACCCATTTCAACCAAACTCATCCCCAACAAAAACTCAACCAAAAGCAATTAGCTTCAAGAAAAAACCAACGGATGGTTTGAAGATGATGAAGACGATGATGAATAAAGGAGGAGTGAAAAAGTCATATAAACAAAATTATGAAAAAGGTGAAAAAGTCAAAGAAACAAGTGGGTGAAGAAATAAGTGAAAAAAAAGTGATAGGTTTGTCACTTTTTGGTTAAGTGCAAAATAAGTGTTAAGTGGACTTAATTTATGAAAAAAAACAAACACACTTAATTGGGTAACCTCTGACCGAATAAGTGATAAGAGGTAAATAAGTCCTGAAATTGAAAAAACAAACAGCCCCTAAGTACATCTAATTGAAGTTCAGTTTCAGAAGTGGATGGATAATTTACCTTTTCATAGTAGTCCTATGATGATTCATCTGATTGATCACCATATGTTATAGCCATACCACAGAGGTTGGTTGTCTCTTCTTCTCCATCACTGGTTGAGTCCGAAATCCAGTCTTCCATTTCTGCTACAAGTACTCTTTCTTTGACATTATACTTCTACTTGTTTTTATAGTAGTCCTGATCTTTGATTAGTGTACTGTTAAGTCTAAATATTGTATCCAAGATTTAATAGGAAAGTCAACATTGTAAAAGTCAACTTTGTCTTTATCAAAGCATGTTTAGTTTCCTTAGCCGTTAAGGCTTTGTAATAGATAGTTGATATAAATAGGTTTGTGGTTATAATCTTGTAGTGACATTCTAGAGGATTGTGCTTCATTGTAATATTCAGTAATTGTGGAATACAAGATCTACTTTCTCTCTCTAGATTCTCTCTCTAGTTTTTAAGCATATTTGAGTATTATTGAGTAATTGCTTGTTGTGATTGGGATTTTATGTTTATCAATTGGTATCAGAGCTGAACCAAACTTTTCAGGAATAATTTGATCAGAGTTTGAATTGAAATTTGTGTGTTTTGAATCGAAAAATCGTTATTTTCGAATTTTTTTTTTTAAGAAAACGAGTTTTTCACTGTTCATCTGAATTTTGTTGATAAAATCGTTTTTAATGCAAGAAATTGGTTTCATTGTGATCGACTAGTGTTGGTGATTGATTCTTGTTTTGATTCCATATCAAAATTCATTCTAATTCGATGTCAATTTTCGATTTTTTGAGTTTTTCTTCAAAACGAGTTCGAACTCTGTTCTTGATCGAATTCGTGTGGTTTGGTGTTTTTAATCGAAAATTGATTGCAAATCTTTGTTTAGTATTGTTTGTCGATGTTTCAGATAAATTCTTGAGTTCAATTGTGCAGGTTTCAATAGATTTGTGAAATAAACTGTCAAGAACATGGTTTGCGCATGTTCATAATGCTTTGCGCCTCATTCATAAACTTTGCGCATCATTCATAATAGTTTGCGTTTCACTCATAAATTTTGCATAAAGTTCTTTGTGGTCTAATTCGTGTGTTAGTGAATTTTCAGGTTTTCGGTTCACGTTGGAAACGCAAAGCTCATCTTGCGCTTGACGTTGGAATCGCAAAGCTCATCTTGCGCTTCACGTTGGAAACGCAAAGCTCATCTTGCGCATCAAGTTCAACACGCAAACCCTACTTTGCGTATCTCACAGGACCCGAGAACCTGACTTTGCGTATCTCTCTTGGAACGCAAACCTTAGTTTGCGCATCTCTCTGCATACGCAAACCTTTCTGTTTGCGTGTGTTCCAGTCTTAGTTTAAAATAAAAAAAAAAAGTCTGGAAATTTTTTTTAGTGTGTCATCTTTATTTTTTTTTAAACTTTGTGTCATAACAAGTGTTTTTCAAATTTTCATTTTTAAAATTTTTTTTTCGAAAATTTTCAATTCTATCTGATTGTTGTTTTTCTGATATATAGTTTGGAACGATCATTCACATCAAACTGTTTACTTTTTCAAGATGTCAATTTTCTACAGATCTGATATATCTGGTATTGAAGCTGAAAGAAATGATCTGAAATTGAAAAATTCAGAATACCTCAAAAAGATTCAGGAGTTGCAAATTAAATTGTTCAATTGTATTAAAACTCCTGAATGTATAAATTGTACTAAAAATAGTTCTAATTTTTCAGGTATCCTTTATGAGAGGGATAAAGAGATAAAAGAAAAGTAGAAAGAGATTATAACTCTTCAAAGCCAACTGAAGACAATTGAACAGAAATCACCTGAGCTACAAGCAGAATCAGTTGAGCTTCAAAACAAGTTGAAGGCTTTCAAAGAGAAGACGAAGGAATTGGAATCTGAGAACACTGAGATTAGAAAGAATTTATCTGATTTGGAAAAACAGCTTGTTGCAAATAAAGTTGATTTTGAAAGTGAAAAGAAAAATTTTTCAAAGAAATTCTCAGATTTCTCAAAGAAGTGCTATGAAGAAAAGAAGTCAGTGGAGCTTAAATGCTTAAAACTTTCTCAACAAATCTCCGATTTTGAGAAAGTACTGATTTTAGAAAGAGAAAAATTCGCTAAAGAGAAAAGGCCATAGAACAGAAAAATGTAGGATTTTTTAAAGAATTATCTGGCCAGCGAAATGATTCAGAAAAAGAATTTGAAGAAGAACGTTTAATTTTTGAGAATGAAATCAAGAAACTGACTTCAAAATTGTCTGAACTGTCTGATACTGTGCTGAAAGAGCAAAGAACGAAGTCTGAATTCAAGACAAAGATTGACCTGCTTGAGAAAGAAAGAGACATCTTTGCGTCAAAGATCAAAGAGCTTGAAAAATCTGTTTCAAGTTCAAATTATAAATCTGTCTCTTCAAACAGGTCAGTCAAATCATTTAATCAGATTCGTCGAACTAACCTTTTCTTTGATGAATATTTAGATGGTTCAGATACTTATCCAAGGAGAAAAAGTTTCAAGAAAGAGAAACTGGTCTGGATGAAGAAATCAGTCAAAGATGACAAGACTTATGAGCTGAAAGAGAAGAAATCATGTGTACCTGTACACAAAGCAAAGAAGAACAAAGCACCTAACGGTAAGAAATATTATTGTTCTATTTGTTGTACATATAATCAAATCCACAAGACCAGTGATCATTTCTGGTATGGTTCTTACTCCATTACACCCACACGAACTGCAACTAACATTACTGGACCCAAATACCAGTGGGTACCAAAGAAGAAAACTGATTTTGTGTTGCAGGCACCTCAAGCCAAGGGGGAGTAAGAAAGTCAATGGTTTTTTAACACAACTGTTCAAAACCCGGACTTCAAAGCTGAAAGATTTTGACTTCTAAACACAACAGTTTAGGACTCGGACCTCAGCGATCAAAAAGACTTTACTCCTGTGTTTTTGCATCCGATGGATATTGATGGTCTCCATCCCAAGTGAATTGATCTGATCTCTATCCTATACTTTTTTCAATGCTAGATTTTTCTGATATTGATGGTCTAACAATTCAAAAGGGAGTGTTTGATCTCTATCCTGTTTTATCTGACATATTTCAGATGCCTAATTTAAGGGGGAGTAAAGGTGATGACTTCTGATTGTTTCAGATCAGAACTCATACTATAAAACTATTTTACTGATTTCTATCTTTTATTTTTGAATAAATGATGTGAATAAAGTGGCTTCTGATCACATTACAGATCAGGACCCGTTTTTTAATGTTCAAAGAAGGATATTGTGCTAATATCCAGGGGGAGCTTAAAAGACATAAATCATTATATCATGATTTGAGGGGGAGCTAAAAAGGTAAAAATCTTCTGATCTAGATCTCTGATTGTTTGAAAGAAGGACAACTTTCGAACATGAAAAACAATTTCTGAAATGTTCAAACCACTTCTTATTCTCAAAAGTTTTATGAATTTAGAAGTGTGCTTTTAAATGTTTTTCTAAAATTTTTGAGTTTATTGTTTAACTGACCATGTGTTTCCAAAGATCAATACTTGTGTATTATCTTGTCCATATACTGTCAAGTATTCATACACACTGGTTCGGTATTTTATTTGAAATTGTTATTACCATGTCTCAAATTCAAACAATTTTTCGATGGTAATACCCCCGTTTGAAATTCACAGTTGTTGAGCATCATTCATCTTTCTCAAATTTGTGTTTTTATTGTTAAATTGTTTATATTTGTTCATATAAACAAATATCCAATTCTTTGATTCCCTAGCTATTTCATTTGATCTGTTTTTAATCATTGTCAAATTCTCAAAACAATTCTCTTGATTTCATTTCATTCTTTCAATATCTTTGTTTTGAGAAATCTTCAACGTTCAAATGCTCAAATTTCATTCATATTTTTTTTAAATGAGCATACATACACTGACATATGATTTCTTGTGCTTTTCATATCAAGAAAATCATTGACCATCATGTAGTTTTAGGAACATGGGATTCAGTGTGAGTGCTTATTAGATCTTCCATGGATTCACAATAACCAGTGTTTCCTACCCCGGAAGAAATCCTTTGAGTGATTGAGGGGAGAGGGGTCTGAAAGAATTGAGTATGGGAGTGAGTTGAGGTAAAATGGAAATGAGAGATTGGTTAGATGTGAGCTTAAATGTTTAAAAGAAAGAGGGTGAGAGAACAGAGTTAAAAGAATATCAGAACTCTGCACCAAACATCTTTCTGAGTCGGGCAACCACATTACTGATTGGTTCACATTTCTTTGGTGACCATCATTGAAATAGGCAAATAGCCCATGCCATATCTTGTATACAACCCCACCAGCTACTCATTCTTTTCTTAAAAAGAGAATGTTTCACATTTTCTGGGGAAGCAGCATATAATCTATCGGATCTTCTTTTGGAAGATACTGATATTGAAAAAGAAGGAAAGTTGCCCCACCTTCGACCCTTTCTCATGCACATTGAGTCCATGTATAATCATTGTTGTCTCAGTGATTTACATACTTTGAGCCTTTATGAAACACAATCATTGTGCTAAAATTCTTTCATACACAAGCACGAGCACACAAAAAATCTGTTTTTCTGTCAGAACATTCATGGATAAACCTTGTGTTTTTCAATGATTGAATGGAAGTCCTGGGGAGTCATCATCAAGCCAGCTCCTTATATTGTACATTCGTTGTACACAGTAACTTTGTGTTACTGACAGGCATTCCTAACTGTTTCATATGTTGAATCAGGGTTACACGCTCATTATGTCTGAATTTGAAAAGATTCGGATATATACAGTTCATGATTCGGCTATTCAGATCAAAGTATAGCATCTGTCAAAGGGGAGATTGTTAGTTGTTCAAAATGGGAGAAATCAAAGTTTGTGCTGAAATTAATGATATTTTGATGATTATGATGCTCACATCATCAAAAAGGGGGAGAATGTTACAAAGATCAATTTCAAAGTTATGAAGAGTTGTCAAAGTTTGTCAAAGTTCAAGTCAGAATTTTAATTTGCTTCCGTTGATTTAAAGTTCAAGACTGATAAAGAAATTCAAAGCCAAAAGATTCTAAAGGAAGAATGTTCAAAGTTAAATCAAGATGATTCGTGAAAGTTTGTTCTTCCAAAGATGGTTCAGAGATCAAAGTGATGAAGATACTTGTTTGTCAAAGATTACTTTTCCGTAAACATTTCAAAGATGAAGTTTCAAGGCATGTTGACTTTTCAAAGCTTCAAAGATTAAAAAGACTTTTCAAGATTCTTCGAAGGCCAAAAGTTTAAATATTGTGAAAGCTTCAAAGAGACAAAAGCTGAAGAACCAAGAGCTGAAGATCTGTATCAAATTTTTATTAAATCTTGAATACAAAGGGGAGATTGTTAAGTCTAAATATTGTATCCAAGATTTAATAGGAAAGTCAACATTGTAAAAGTCAACTTTGTCTTTATCAAAGCATGTTTAGTTTCCTTAGCCGTTAAGGCTTTGTAATAGATAGTTGGTATAAATAGGTTTGTGGTTATAATCTTGTAGTGACGTTCTAGAGGATTATGCTTCATTGTAATATTCAGTAATTGTGGAATACAAGATCTACTTTCTCTCTCTAGATTCTCTCTCTAGTTTTTAAGCATATTTGAGTATTATTGAGTAATTGCTTGTTGTGATTGGGATTTTATGTTTATCATGTACCTCTGTAGTTTGCAGAAAAGTGGCCTAGCTTGCCACATCTAAAACATCTTCCATCATTCTGATTTGTTGGAAGAGCATCATTCACTTTGTCTTTTGAGGTTGTTGTTGGTAGTATCTTTGAGGTTGGGGATACTTCTGTTGAAACTGTTGTTGAGGTCTTGAATGTTGAGTAGGTTCATGTTGAATGTACTGAGCAGCCTTTTGATCACTATGCAGAGTAGAACTTGGCTCTTGATGATATTCTTCTCTTTGAAATCTCCTTCTTTCTTGATTTCCTCTACTTTCTCCATCATCTCTCCTTCTTTCTTGCCAAATTTCTTGTTGAAAGCATTTATGTCTTCATCTTCATCTTCATCTGAGTTCTTGTCATCTTCAGTTATCATGGCCCTCTTTGATTTTCTTTTAAACTCCTTTTTTGACACTTTTTCTTTTGAAGTTTTTGATCTTCTGGATCTGTTTTCTTCATGGTTTTTTTCTAAAACTCCTTTTTCTTTTGACATAAGAGCAAGAGGTCCACCCAAAGTGGTTTTGGTCTTTTTCTTCTCAATTTCTTTTTCTTGGGCAACAAGGGTGCCAAAAATGTCTGTTAATGACCATGATTCAAGATTTTGGTTGGCTTGAAGTGACATGGACAGTTGCAACCATTCTTCATTTAAACTTTTAAGAAAAAGAACATTATTATCCTCCTTGGATCTGATGACCCCATATATTTTGCATTTGTTTATCAAGATATTAAACCTGGAATATGTTTGATGAAGTGTTTCTTCAGGTTGTGCATTAAAATCATGATATTCATTTATGCATTGTGTTCTTCTGAGTTTGAATGCCATATTCATGTTGGTTTAACAACTTGTCCCATATCTCTTTTGCTGTAATACAAGAGTCTAGTTCTTGAAAGATATCATTGGGGATGGCCATAATCAACAGTCTAACAGCTTTGGAATCATTTTCCATCATATTTTTTCTTCATTGGTGAAGTTTGATGTTTTCTTTTCATAAAATGCAGGTATTTTTGCTGTTGTTGTTGTGGCAGGAACTCTAGGTACCAAAACCATTGGTTGGTATGGTCTATTAGTGACAGATCTCATGAGATCCTTGTCCATTCCTTTCAAAAAGTTGACCATCCAAATCTTCCACTGACGATATTCATCCCTTAAAAGAGTAGGAGGTTTTGTCAAAGATCCAGCTGTATATATGACACTTATACTGGAATTTTCCATTCTTGCAAAGAAGAAGATGAAGCTTTGAAAGAGATTAAGCTTTTGAGATCTTTTGAAAATGAAGCTAAAGTAGCCTTCAACAATATGAAGTACTGTGAGTAGTTTTCAAACATAGAGCATATGATGTTCTTGAATAAACAAAAGGTTATATGAACATGCACATATATGAAAACTTGAATCAAAAAGACATGAATCAATTCGAGTAAACAGATTTGATCTTCTTTGTTTTAAGAAAAACAAAGAAGCTCTGATACCCATTGTTGGATCCCAGATTCTAGTCTTAACATTGATTTAAACAAAAAACATGTAATACCAGTAATAATTAGCAGAAGAAAACAATGTTTAAACCAAGGCAAGATTCGTACTCATAGTTTTAAGAAGATATATCCAATAAAGAAAATATATGAACAAGACAAATATTCACTGGATAATGCAATGTAGATTATGAAGAACACCCAAAAAGGTGGTTTTAATCTTACACGATCTTCATGTACACTTTTCAGTACATAAAGAAATAATTCTTTTACAAGTAGGTAAAGAAAGGCACACGTCGAGCAATGGATTGCACGTCCTATTTATAGGACCATAAAGTGAACAAGGTACTTTCCTGACATCTAAGACATGCTTGGACAATAACCTACCTAAAAGGAAAATCTTATCACTGGATGACGTGTCTTTTGATCATGCATCCATACTTGTAGAATTCTTCAGCTTGAAACCTCAGAGACAATGTCTTCAGAGCTCTGATGTTGGTGCCTCTGAAGAAGCTATTTCTGATGTCTTCTTGCTGAATTTCTCTATCTCTGGAATGTTCTTCAGAGGCAGGCTTACTCTCTGAAGGCTATCTCTGGAAATCCTCTGAAATATGACTTAGATTATTTTCAATACTTTTATATATCAGAGTTGGGGCTAACAAAATTATTTCATCAAACATGGCCATATGATTAGATTGATAATCGATAAACTCAATAGGTTTACAGAGAGAATTTAGAATGAAGCGTATAAGCCTAATGACCATTTCCTCTTCCCTAAAACTCTAAACCAAATATTAAATATCAAGGGCTTGGGTCTTAAAGCCCAAAGCCCATTACAAACCAAATAAGCCCAATTAACAATTAAAGGCTTTTTACAATGCTTTTAAGTAAAAGAATTAAACTCTATAAATCTTTATATAACTTTCAATCCACTAGGACTTTCAGTCCTAACAATCTCCCCCTAAAGTTGTATAAAGAATTTATCTTCTTGAAATCTTCAGGTCTTGATCTTCTCTTCCTCTTGAATCTCTGCAAAACTTTGATGTTGCTTGTCTTCTTGTTTTTCCAAGCTCCCCCTTGAATAGAGCTCTTGGTCTTCATGGTTTCAACTTTGTTTCCAGATTCAATGTACAATAGTCTTGACTGAATGCACAATTGAGCAGGTTTCAACTGTAGATACTCAACACATCGGATCAGCACACAAGAAATATAATGTGTGAGTTACATGACATTCCACAGTGCATCTTCAGTTTAAAAACAAATAATCTATCTCTAAACCGCGAGTTGAATATGCTTTCTGCTTAAGAACTTGTTACAATCAGCTCGTAGGAGGAAATAACTTGTAGCAAACACCACTTGATGAGGGATAGAAGAACCAAAGAACCAATCTAATCAACATCAGAAATGCAATCTTGAAATCCAATGGCTTTTCAACCTCAAATTTAAGAAAAACTTCAAAATTCTGATACCCCCACCCCCCGAGCTTCTTCTAACGCCCCCTTAACATGATATTTTGTCTTTGAAACTTATGTCTTTGTCATTGCATTCTCACCCTCATGATGATGAGGAACATCCCGAGCATCATGTAACTTTAAAGACAAACTGGATGAGTAGCCAAAGATAAGATAAAACGGTTAACTATCCAAAATGGGGTAATCAACTAACACATTAGTCACTGTTATCACAACAATTGAAATAATTGTGTGGCCTATTTTAGGATTTGGCATCGATGTAGCTCACTAGCTCTGATAGGACTTCCAATTATCACTGAAGTAGATTTAAGAGTCTACTTCTCAAACTGTTCCGGTAATATCACAAAGATATGCAAGAGGAATCACAAAGATTTGTGTGTGTGTGTGAAAGAAATATAATCCTGTATATATGGCTCAAAAATTGATTCAACATGGGTCGCATGTTAGAAATCAATAGACACATTGACTAGAATATGAAGTTCGGAGACCGGAGCTGATGTCTTCCTTTTTCAATATCTAAAACCTCCGAGTGAGGAATAGATTTATTATGTGTTAATTCTCTGTGCATTTATGAAACAAGTATCTTTTGTGAGATACTTAATTGAGTGGCTAGGTGGGGTGACACGAGTTATCGACATTGGGTCCATGTCTGTTTCAATATTCATATCTAAAGAACGAGAATGAATAGATTATGTGGTAACCCGAATAACTGAATCGGTTTGGTAAGGACCAATAGTTCTTTTAAGTCCTGTCACATCCTCACCATATTCTTTTCACTCCGAACTCATCTATCAGTCTAGACTTTTTATTGATATCTATGAATTGGATGTGTTTCTTGCGTAGGTCCTTCCGGTTCTGGATTGACCAGAGAAACTGTATAAGTCCTAACATTCCTTTAACTCACCAAGATAAAACATTAAAGTAAAGGTTCTGATTTGAGATAATCAGAAGTCAAAAACATTTAAAAACGAGTCCTGAACTGAAATGTTTAGAAGTCGACATGAAAATTAAAAAAAACATGGTACCCCCCTCAAAAGATGGCATAACCCTTGATTGTAGTCATGTGATGTGAATGATCTGAATTAAATCACACATGACATTCCTGCAAAACAGATTAGGAAGATTTTGGTTTTGGTATCCAAACTTTGATGGATCCTTGATGGTTAGTTGCCTTAGCTTTGAAGCTATTAAGTTGAGGATTGGGGATGCTATAAGTACCATACCAACTATTAACATACCTTGGATAGACAAAGTCATTATGTCCACAATGAGTGCAACAGATCTTTGCTCGGTTTAGACTGATCAACTTCGCTGTAGAATAGACATAGGTAGGTGAATCAGTCTTGGAAATATATGACTTTGTATCAACTACAAGAGATTTGTAAGACGTGTTTCCATCACTGTCGTCTGTAGTTGATTTGTTTCTCCAAACTATTTTGACTTTTCGAAACACTTGATTATCTATATTATCAACAAGAGTATTATAGAAATTAAAAGATTTGAAGGGCGGATCTGATCTTTGAAAAATTCATTTGATTTGACAAACTTCTTCGAAGAAATAGTTGTAGAAATTGATCTTGAAGAATAAGGAGACTCAACAACAATGTCGGGACTGGCTTGTTTAGATAAATCAACTTTAAAATTTATTTCTTCAAGTTTCTTGACTTTTGCGGATAAAACATTTCTTTCTTCGAGAATCAAATCAAATCTTTGTAAATCAATTTTTACCATATGTTCTTTCAAAATCTTTGTTGCTAATCCAGACAATTTCTATGAAAGCTTATGAATTTCTGTTTCCAAAATCTTTCTTTCACTTTCAAAATTTGTTTCTATACTGTTGCGTTTATCATATATCTCTTTAAAACTCACAACATTATTCTTTTCAATCACTTTCTTTTCAGATTCAAAACTTTTTCGCTCTTTCTCAAAATTATCTCTTTCAATTATCAAAACCTTTTCAAAATCATAAATCTGTTTTGAAAGTTTAGCATTTTGAGATCAAGATTTTCGTTCTCCAACACGTTTCCTCTTTCTTCAAGCACCAGGTTCTTCTCTTCTTTGGTTTCAAAATCTGCAACTTTTCGTTCAAGTTCAGATATTTTCTTTGAAGCTTCAGCACTTGTCGCATCACTTCTCTCCATATTGGCTTCTCTTTCAAGATCTGAAATATTTCTTTTAAGAGCAGATATTTCGTCACCATACAGAAATTTATATGAACCACTTCTCGCTCCCTTTTCAAGTGCATAATTCATATCCCTAAGCTAGTCATTGCTTATCTTTAAAGAGAAAATTTCTTTATAAGCTTTGCTTTCTGTTCTCAGATTGTCCAGGTTTGACTGAAGATAAGTTTTTTCAAGTAGCAATTCATCTAGATACCTATCACTAATCTGTAACCGTGCATTAAGAACTTTAATATTTTCTTTAAGATTAGTGATTTCTCGTTGAGAATCAGAATAAGACATTATTACACACATGCGATGAGAATGCAAAAATATTCCCCTTCGGCGACATCGCACGGGGGTCCCGCTACCCGGTTAGCGAGTGGGGTCCAGGGGCAACGCCCTTGCGGGGTCTGGGGGCAACGCCTCGAGAAAAAAAATTAATGACAAAAGAGAAGACCCTATATTTGACTTGTCTGGGATGTTCCTGTCCAGATAAAGGTGAAACCTAGATGTGGATTCGAATTAAGGGAAAACCAGATGATAAGTCCGGGTGTAGAGAGAACCTGGGCTGACTAATCGGGATCGGATAAGAACCGAGAGTCAGATGGTTGGGTCCGAGAGGTGGATGAGTTGGGTCCAAGTGGAGCGCACGACCTCGGAGATGAGCCGGCACAAGAGACGCACTGGGAGATGGTGACCCGAGAGTTATGACAAAGGGTGTAGACCCGGGTAGGAGGTACCCTGGTAAAGGAGACTCGGGAGGAGGGTGCCCAGGTTAGGAAACTACCCAGGTGGGATATCGAAGCCGGGAGGTCGGCGCTGAAGGCCCAGGTACCGAGTTTAGCAGCGGACCGGATTGAGGCGGGGTGGTGCGTTCGGGTGGGTCCCGATTGGTTTAGTTAGATTCGAAGGGTCCCGGATGAGGTTGCTTCTTGGGTAATGAACACCCAGGTTTAACCTTATTGGGTTTGACTGAACAACAAAAAAATCGACTATTTCTAGAATAAATCGGATCTAAGAATTTTTTTCCAATCCTAATCGCTTAAATCAATGCACTAACACTAAAAAAACACTTTTTCCAAACGATTTTGAAGCAAAATCAATGACTTTTGTCAAAAAATTAAGATTTTTCAAGAACACAGACCAAACGATTCCAGTTTGAAAAAGTCAAAAATTGACTTTGACACTTTGAATTAGACCACGATATTTTACCTAAATCTTAAACTAACACAACGATCCAGAATAGAATCGGTTAACCCAATGATTTGCATGAAATCAAATAACCCAGAAAACCACAAACAGACTATTGTCGACCGAAAGAAAAAGCTTGAAATATTAATACCTTTTGAATCAAATCCTCGTCTTTCTGCTCTGATACCAATTGTGAATCCCATATACAAGTGTATTAATCAACCAAAGAAGAACAATCAAAATTTCATCAAACATGGTCATATGATTAGATTGATAATCGATAAACTCAATAGGTTTACAGAGAGAATTTAGAATGAACCGTATAAACCTAATGACCATTTCTTTTTCCCTAAAACTCTAAACCAAACATTAAATACTAAGGGCTTGGGCCTTAAAGCCCAAATCCCATTACAAACCAAATAAGCCCAATTAACAATTAAAGGCTTTTTACAACACTTTTAAGTAAAACAATTGAACTCTATAAATCTTTATATAACTTTCAACGCACTAGGACTTTCAATCCTAACAAAGAGTTTACAGGGTTTCTTTAGTACTTTTGTTCTTATATTTGCTTTCAATCTGTTTTTGCTTTTTAGTCCATGGATTCGAGAGTCTGCACCGATAATCTTTGCATGGTGCAGGTTTGAAGGAAATGTGCCTAGGTTTTAACATGATTTTTTTTTCTTTAACCCTGTTAATTGGCACCTTTACCTCTATACATCCAACTATTGTAGACTCTGAGTCTTGATATAGAATATAGACGGGGGAAAAGAGTTCCTATTTGACTTTTGATGTTTACGTGGGTGGGTGGTGGGGAGAAGGTTTAATCTGGAATGTGGGCTTTTGATATTTATGTGAAATTAGTTTAGGGTTCGTAGTGTTCACGAAGAAGAGAAGAGCAAGGAAGAAGGAAGAAAATGACATTTTTTCCTTCACGGGTAATGCGCATGATGTTACTTAACAGTAGTCAAATTAACGATGTTAAGTTGAGGGACCGTGGGTGTTATGAAAATGAAAAGTTAGGCACCATCAGTGTAGATAGTGTGTTTTAAGGACCAAATCCAAAATTTGAGCAAACCACAGGGACCACCAGTGTAATTCACTCAATAATTTTTTTACATAAATATAAACAAGCCGAACAAGCACATCAAATTATGTTTGCATCACATGTCCATTAATCTTAACGGGTTGGTCGAGACCCGTCGTTTGAGAATGGTTTTTCAAATCTATTGTTCTAGTGGGTCGGACCGGCTTGGTGGTGTAACTAGTTTGTGAACAACTCCAATATGAGGTAAGCCCTAATATCCGTAATGATTATTAGAGAATGGCAAAGTCCTGACTTGAATATTATACGTGTTGTTATTATTAGCTTAATCTTTAACTTACATTGTTATTAATTTTACAAAAAAAAATAGAATAATCAAGCTAAACAAACTAAGTATATTATGTTTGGGAGTGATGTCTAGAGGATATGAATGTAATCCATATATAAGTATATTATGTTTGGGAGTGATGTCTTGTCAGGATCGAAATCTCAACAAGAATTATAAATACTCAGAAACAATATCAAAGAAGTTTGCGGAAGAACACTTTGATATTCAATGAAACAGTAAAACAAACAGTAAATATGATGGATAATTTGTAAACTTGTATTGAATGCTTTAAATCACAAGATTACACACTCAACCTCAATCTTGAAGAACAAGCTCTTTCAAGACGAATTCTACTTCTCTAGAATTAGGAACTATGCCTTGAGTTTGATTCTCTCTTAGAACAAAAACTTAGAATTTTTTTATCTTGAATTCTAAACTATTCTATATATTCTATACATAAACTGAATAAAAGATAATTACAATAAATAAAATATCTTCAGTATATCTTCCATGAATATCTTCACCTTTCCATGTTTATCTTTGAACACGATCTCTTCAGCATTATCTTCACATTATCTCAGAAGCAGCTTTAACTGAGTCTTGGCAGCATTAACTACTAAGCAGCACTAACCTCTAGCAGTACTAACTAGCTAAGCAGTACTAACTTTGTTTAAGCAGCACTAACTTTGACTAGCAGTATTAATTCTACTAGAAGTAGTAATACCTAGCAGTATTAACTTTTAAAGTCCTCTGGCAGTAGTAATTCTGAACTAGCAGCATTAAAGACTTGTTCACATCTTCAGTTCCCAACAATCTCCCCCTAACTTGACTTTTAGAAAGAGAAGTCAAGTTCTTCAAATGCTTCCAAAATCTTCATTGATCTACTCCAATGTTAGGATCCAGTCCCATGCTCTGATTGATAGTTCTCTGAATTAGATACTTAGCCATTTCTGAATTTGATGCACAACCCAGCTTCTTCTTTAACATGGCATGGAGCTTCAGACGTGTGTGATTGTAGACCCTATCCATTAAGTAATACTCTATGTGAAAAGTATCCAAAGCTAATTCATAAACTCCACTCCTTTCATACAGAGTCCATCATCTAACAGTTTTGAACACATCTCTGATTAAATGCTTCACTGTTTCTGGATTGAACAACATGCACAAGTATTCCATGACCAGCTTCACTATTGGTAACCCTGGGGCTTTCAACTGATCTGCATGTTCTTTCATACCCACTTCAAACATTTCTTCCAAATCAGATCTTGAACACTCTCTGACAATTTTGTTCCAAGTGTTGTAGACTTCATACTTGTCATCCTTTCTTTTCAATCTGATATACTCTTTGCCATCCACCTCCATGGTATCCCAGTGGATAACTTCAGGAGGTTTGAATCCAACAGGTTCAGCTGAGATAGGCTTTGGAATTTTATCCATTACCACCATGTACATATTTACATCTGAACTCTGTGGTACTTCCTGAGATTCAACTTCATTCTTAGGTGCCTCTTCTTCTTCAGCAACCTTTTTCTCTTCTTCTACTCTAGGCTTCTTTACAATCTTCTTTCTTTTGGCCATCATCTTAATTCTCTTCAGAGTCTTTTGAACTTGACCTATAGTAGCTTTCTTCTTCTTTTCTTCCTTTATCTCTGCCTTTTCTTTTGTAGGAGTTCCCTCTTCACTTTCAGGGAAAGGTTGATTGATATTCACATCATGTCTCTCCTTGGCCTTCTTTTCAAACTCCACTCTATCCTTTTCATTACTCTTCAGCTTCCCCATTTCTTTCTCATAGAGATCCTTGATTTGATCAAAAGTCATCTTCACAAACATTTCTTTCTTTACACCAATTGCACTCCTCAAGAAAGTTATCATTTTGTTTCTTTCCTGAGTTGCAAGGTAAGTTTGTGAAGGTCTTTTCTTCTTAGCACTTGTTCTGGCCATCATAGCCTTTCTCAAGCTCATTGCTCTTTGCTTTGCCTTCTCTGTTTCCAACCCTTTCTGGAATGCTTCATTTAACTCATTTGCAAGTGCTCTGGCCATTTCTCTGTCTTTTTCCACCTGCTCCTTTTCTGCTTGATCTAACTCTTCTTGCACTTTCTTTGCTAATGCTTCATCTGACTCAATCATCCTTTGCTTTTTGGATGGTTGATCAGATTCTATCATCTTTGCTTTTCCCTTTTTCCTTGCATCTGCAGCCATTTCTTTCTTCTCTATTTTCTTTGCTCCCCCTTCATTTATGACCACTCCCTTTGCTTTGGGAGTGTCATTCTTTGCTTTGACAAGCATTTCTGCTACTTCAATCTCTGCTGGTGTTAACTCTGTTACTGCTGCTTGTGAAGTTTCAGCAGCACTAACAGTTTCTGCTGCTTGTTTTGGCTCAGCAGTAGTAACCATTTCTGCTTCTGGGGTTGTAACTGCTGCTGGTGTTGTTTCTGCAGATTTCTTTTCTTCAACAAACTCCCCCTCAATCTGTTGATCTGACTTTTCTGAGCTTGAATTCTCCCCCTTTTTGGAAGCATTCTCATTTTCCTTGTTGGTTGCCCCCTTTCTCTTTCTTAGAACAAACTGACCTCTTCTTCTCTTAGCCATGAGCTTTCCCACCAATTGCTTGAGTTTGGAAAGCTGCTGTTGTTGGGAGATGACTACTTGCTGCAAGGCTTTGATTTCTTTTCCTTGATTGACCACATCAACATTGATGTTGGCTATGGTTTCCATCAATTCTAAATAAGTATAGCTATCCTCACCTTCTTTAGGTGTTTTTCCCACCCTTGAAGGATCATTGGAATCTTTTTCCATCAATTCATTAGCTTCAGATCTGTACTCACCCTTTTTGGATGTTTTTCCCATCCTTGAGGGATCCTTGGATCTTGTAGTAATAGCCTTCTGCCTAGCAGAAGCACCAACTACCCCCTTGGTTTCTTGGCACCGGGGTCCTTTGGTTGATTTCTCAGCCAAAGTTGCCATGGGGAAGGTCTTAGAGATGTTACCACTGTCCTTCTCTGTGCTAGCAGAAGTAGTGGCAGCCTTCTTTCCCATATGCTCATCCATCTCCTTAGAGAGCACCTCCTCAGGGTTGGGAGACACCCTATTGGTTTCCCTTTGGATATTCTCTATTGGAGAATGCTCCAATAGAGAGCTTTGAGGTTCTTGGTTAATAAGAGGTACAACAAGGGAAGGAGCCTTGTTTACCTGTTTCCTTGTATAGGTTTGGGTAATGGGAGAAGTGGGTTTATGAAGTAGGGACTGGGGGATAGATATAGAGTGGGAAGGTTGGGATTGGCTAGCAGTGGGATTGTCTAATGAGTGCCTTGACCCTGCTGCCATACCTTCTTGTGGTTGGGACACCACCATCATTGTGGAAAACAATGGGGTGTCAACTCCTTCCGAGTCCCTAGCAGATCTTCTCATATTTGAGAAGACCTTGCCTTTAGGGGGTTTAGGTACATATACCCCATCAAAGTGAGGTATATCCGTCAATTCATTGGTAATAACTGTCTGTACAAACCTGGGATACATGAAGAAACTCTTCTTGTTGTCCAGGTTTGAGACAAGATCATTGAAAATCATTTGAGAAAAGTTGTATTTTCTAGCAGTGGATAAACATACCAATGCATAGGCAATTGGACTGCTAAATTGGCTCCAGACAGTTGTTTTCTTAGAAATACAATGAATCAAGGTATGAACAAAGAACCTCTATTGGGGTGAAAACTTAGCTTTGAAAAACTTGAAAATCCCCAATGGGCCTTCATACCCCATTCTTGTAAGAGTTGAGAATAATTCCTCATTAGGAATAGAGGTTATACCTGCAGCATCATCTAGACGTAGACAGATGCGTATCACCTCTTCAGTAACTGTTAGGGGTTTTTCACACACCCTTGTCTTGATCATTCGCACACCATTCTCAGTAACAATGGTGGCATTAGCCCAGAACTGCCTCTGATGCTCTATGAAGATGGTAGGAGACACAGTGAGCGCATGAGCTACGTGACTTGTCTTCAGAAAGTCGACTATTTGGTGAAACCCTTCAACTTGTGTTGGCTTTTGGAGCATAGCTATCTCCTTGTGCTCGTCGATGAATGCCATGGATGCCATTGATCTTGAAAGTTCTTGCCTGAAAATTCAGTACTTGAGAGAAAAAGGGGTTAGAGCGCAAGTGAACAGTATGTAAAGGGTCGTTATGAACTTTTAGGCGGGCAAGGGGTATTTATAGTATTCGGAACATAAGCAGTATTAACCTAGAGCGGTATTAACTAACTAGCAGTATTAACTGAGAGCAGTATTAACTAACTAGCAGTATTAACTGAGAGCAGTATTAACCACTGGCAGTATTAACTAACTAGCAGTATTAACTGAGAGCAGTATTAACTAACTAGCAGTATTAACTGAGAGCAGTATTAAAACTGTACTGGCAGCACTAAAACTGTACTGGCAGTATTAACCATACTTACACTTTTAAGCTTGTGATGAACTGAGTACTGCTATACATTTCCTGAAGAAGAAGATTAGTAACACCAAACAAAAACAATATACAAGTATTTAACCACTTTTTGAGAAGGGACTTATTCAGAGTTGATCATTCCCACACTTGTTACCAAGAAAGTGAATCTACCCACATCAAAGGCTTTTGTGAATAGATCAGCAAACTGGTTATCAGTATGAACTTTTACAACTTGAATAAGTTTCTTTTCATTGCAGTCTCTTATAAAGTGATACCTGATCTCAATGTGCTTTGTCTTTGAGTGCTTGACAGAATTATTAACAATGCTAATAGCACTGCTATTATCAATAAAGATTGGAGTGTGTAGAAAGGTTACCCCATAGTCCAGCATTTGATTCTGAATCCATAAGACTTGAGAACAACAACTTGCAGCTGCTATGTACTCTGCTTCTGTTGTAGATGTGGACACTGTGGTTTGTTTCTTGCATTGCCATGACACTAGTCTTGCACCCAAAAACTGACATCCTCCAGAAGTAGATTTCCTGTCCAAGTTTGCTCCACCTAGATCACTATCTGAGTATGCAAGTAGGTCAAATGATGAGTCATGAGGATACCAAAGTCCCAATCTGGGTTGCCCTTTGAGATATCTGAATATCCTCTTAACAGCTTGATAGTGAGATTGTTTTGGCCTAACTTGGAATCTTGCACATACACAGACTGGAAACATTATATCTGGCCTAGAGGTTGTAAGATACATGAGAGAGCCAATCATGGATCTATAATGATGAACATCCATATCCTCCCCCTCAAGATCTGATGTTATCTGCTTGTGTGTCTCCATAGGTGTGCTGGCAGGTTTTGAATCTGAGAAACCAAACTTGGTTAGAATATCCTGCACATACTTGGACTGACTGATAAAAATACCATCTGACTTCTGTTGAACTTGGAGTCCAAGGAAGAAGGTAAGTTCCCCCATGGAACTCATTTTGAATCTTTGATGCATTAGTTCCTCAAACTCCTTGCACATATTGTCTCTTGTGGATCCAAAGATAATATCATCAACATAGATTTGGACCAGTAAGATATCCTTCTTCTTTCTCTTGATGAATAGAGTCTTATCAATGACTCCTCTTTCAAAGCCATTTTCCAAGAGATAGGATGACAGAGTGTCATACCATGCTCTTGGAGCTTGATGCAGTCCATAAAGTGCTTTCTTCAGTTTGTATACCCAGTCTGGATAGCTTGGGTTTCAAACCCTGGTGGTTGACAGACATATACTTCTTCTTCAATTGAGCCATATAGAAATGCACTTTTGACATCCATTTGATAGACTTTGAATTTCATATAAGAAGCATAAGCCAGGAATAATCTAATTGCTTCTATCCTGGCTACAGGTGCAAAGACTTCTTCATAATCTATTCCCTCTTCTTGTGTATACCCTTGAGCCACCAACCTTGCTTTATTCCTTATTACTCTGCCTCTTTCATCTCTCTTATTCCTGAAGACCCATTTTGTTCCTATTGCTCTTTGGCCTTTAGGAAGGTCTACCAGATCCCAAACATCTTGCACCTTGAATTGCAGTAGCTCTTCTTGCATGGCTTCTATCCAACTGGACTCTTTCATAGCATCATGTGCCTTCTTAGGCTCAAGCTGGGATAAAAAGCAAGAGAGCACTGTATGCTGTTGGTCTTGCATTTCTTGCAGCCTGCTTTGATTTCTAGTCATCATAGGGGAAGATATATCTCCTATTACCAGCTGTGGAGGATGATTATTTTGAGTTCTGGTGTGATGACTAGGTTCTTCATTAAGTCCCACCTCTAGATTAGAGTCATTCAATTCAACTGAGGTGTTTTCAGCAGCTACTTTTGGGTCTTTATCTTCTTGACTCTCCTCATCTCTACTTTCTTCTTCACTCTGATTTGGTCCAGTAGATGATTCCTTTTCACAGTCTTCAGTAGAAACCACTGTAGGTATGGGAAAGATCACAGATTGAGATAAACTATCTTGAACTTGTGTAGTCCCTGATCCTCCACACCCTGAACCTGCATAATCATCACTACTGAAACCAAAAGAGTTAGTTAGTGAATCAATGTCAAACAGCCACTTAGGACCAGACCCAATAGGATTTGGTGTGTTCTCATTGCATTTGATATTGTCACTTTCTTCAATTACTCTAGAAGAAGAGTTAAAAACTCTGTAAGCCTTACTCTGAGATGAATACCCAACAAGAAATCCATCATCTGCCTTGCTATCAAACTTACCTAAGTGAGATTTGGTATTGAGAATTGTACAAGGACACCCAAAAGGTTTGAAAAATCCAATAAAGGGTTTTCTTTTATTTAAAAGCTCATATGGGGTCTTGTTCTTTGGCTTGACCACTAGAACTCTGTTTTGGACATAACAAGCAGTATTAACTGCTTCAGCCCAGAAGGTAATTGGCAGTTTTGAATCAGCCAACAGAGATCTAGCAGGCTCTATTAGTGTCCAATTTCTCCTCTCAGCAACTCCATTCTGTTGAGGAGTCCGAGGGGCACTATATTGTCTCTCAATGCCTTTCTCTTCACAAAAGGTGTTTAGATCAAGATTTTTAAATTCAGTCCCATTGTCTGATCTAATGACTTTTACTCTTTGATTAGTTTGGTTTTCAATTCTTAGGATAATGGATTTGATCAGTCCACTTGTCTCATCCTTAGTCGTTAGAAAATATACCCAGGTAAATCTAGAGTAATCATCAACAATAACCAAGCAGTAAGATTTCTTGCCTATACTCATAACATTTGTAGGACCAAACAGATCCATATGCAATAGCTGGAGACAAGAAGAAATTGTATTTAACTCTTTGGTCTTATGAGAAGTTTTGTGTTGTTTGCCTTTAAGACAAGCAACACAATGATCATCACATGAAAAGACTTTTGATGGTAAACCTCTTACAAGGTTGTTTTTAACAAGTTTGTTCATTGTTTTGAAGTTCATGTGACACATCCTTCTGTGCCAAAGAGAGGATTCATCCACAGAAGCTTTAGAAACAAGACAGTTCAGGGATGAATCACTAGAAACATTGTCCATATCTAGACAATAAACATTGTCCTTTCTTGGAGTTCTAAGTAGTATCATGCTTTCATCAACTACTTTGAACCCTGGAGCAAGGATCATACACTCTGTATTAGTAAATAATATGCTATGTTGTTTGTCACAAACCTGTGATACACTTAACAGGTTGTACTTCAACTGATCAACATAGTAGACATCCTCAAATGTCATCTTACCTTTTGTAACATTACCTTTTCCACTTATTTTACCACCAGTAAGATTATCTCCAAATGAAACATGTCCTCCATTGATATGCTTGAAATTCTGAAGGCATGACATGTTGCCTGTCATGTGCCTAGAGCAACCACTATCAACATGCCATATGCTTTTCCCCTTGAGCTGTTGGTTGCCCTGCACATAAGATAAATCAGTTAGTATGATTTAGGAACCCAAGCCACAGTGGTCTTGGGTACCCCTTTCTCATCAAAATATTTGCATTCCTTCTTGACAAGATTTTTAAACTTTGACTCCACATTACTGGAGTACTTATTCATAATAATAGGTTTGGATGCACTCTTGCTAGAAGCAGTACTGGTATTAGAAGCACTAACTGCATTGGCAGCACTTGCATGCTTAGCAGTACTAACCTTGTTAGAAGTAGTAACTGTGTCAGCAGCAGTAACTGTATTAGCAGTAGTAACCATTGAAGAAGTACTAACAGTGTTAGAAGCATTAATCTTTTCAACAGTACTAACACTGATAGCAGCAGTATTGCTATTATCAGCACTATCCCTGTTAGCAGTACTAACAGTTTTAGTGCTTCTAGGCACCCACATTAAAACACTTTCTTTTAAAACCTTTTTCTTCATTTGGCCTTTGGTTTCAACAGATTTCTTAGCCATATGTTTCTTTCCAGTCTTCCTATAACCAACAGGTTTTTGCAAAAAACTTTGAAAGTTCATCCTTTGGTTAATAGTATTGAAGAAACAGTACTTAGCCAAATGATTCAACTTGCCACATATGAAACAGGGTTTTGGTCTGATTATTTTATTCAGATCAACTCCTTGTTTCTGAGCCCATTGATTATTCCAGTTTCTTTGGTTACCTCTTTTTATACCAGAATTTAGGCTCTTAGATTTATTGCAAGCACACTGTTTACAAGGTCCAGGATTCACAACAGTGGTTTGTTTGTAATGAACCTTGTTATCCTTTCCTTTGGTCTTCTCTATCTCCTTAGACTTGACCCAGATTTTTCCACATCCCTCATTGGTGATAATGTTGTTTTCTAATGGTATCTCTTTACTCACAGCATTATTCCTATTCTCACTGGCTTCTTTCTCAGTCAAATCCTTAACTACTACCTCATCCAAAGGATCTATCTTAAAAGCTTTCTCAGTCAAGTCCTTTTTCTCCTTGGTCTCTAACAAGTCTGAAGTAGGAGAGATATAGTTGTTGTTGTAAGGAGGAGGTGTATTGTTGTATCCAATACCAGGCTTCATCTTATCATGAATCTGAGCCTTTAGAATAGAATCCATTGCTTTTGAAGCATATGAAAACTTTTCTATGTCAAGCTTAACCTTAGACAGTTCTTCTTTCAGCCTGTCATTCTCTTCTATGGACTTAGACAGTTTTGTCTCTAACTCATTCTTTTCCCACTTCCAGTAGTTTGTGTCATAAGAGTGTTGAAGTTCATTAGCTTGAAAGCCTTTGATTTGTTCTTCAAATCTCTCTACTATCAACACATAGTCTCTTTTGTCCTTTTCTAATCTTTTGAGGTCATCACACATGCTTTGGTTGTGATCCCTGTACCTTTTGACAGTGTCTATGCAAGATTGAGTGCAAAGATTAGAAATTACCTCAGAGGGGAGATCAGACACTTCTGCCATAAGAGCTTGATTCTGAATGGCTTCCTCAGCTTGGTCACTCCAGTCAAACCCCATTCCTTGTTGAGAAACAAGGGCTTGAGCAGGGTTCTTATTTTGATTGTAGCCTCCATTCTGAGCTTGTTGGTGGTTGTTATTTTGTACACCACTTCTGCACTCTCTAGCAAAATGTCCCTTCATGTGGCACTTATAACATTCCACCTTTGTCTTGTCAAAACCAGCACCATCTTCTCTTTTCTGAGAGAAGTTATTCCTCCCAGTTCTTTTAATAAACTTCTTTACCCTCATAGATAACATGGCCATCTGCCATTTAATGTCCATCTCCTCCAGATCATCAGGGTGAAGTTGTTCCAGATCATCATTAATCAAAGAGTTGTTGCTGTGACTGGACAAAAAGGCTTCAAAGATAGTTTCAGTGCCTTTTTCTGAATTCACTCCACTGGCAGCACTAACTGCTTCAGGGTTGGCAGTAGTATCAGTAGATGCTGATAGAAGTGCAGCATTGTGAATATATCCAGTGGGCTTCTTCTTGATTTCTACCTCAGTTTCAAAAACTCTTAGATCATTATATAAATCATCAAGTTCCTTCTCTTCCAGATTGTCACTCTGTCTATATGAGACATTGTACATAGTCCATTCATCCCCAAGAGATCTGAGGAACTTTCTGTTGATATCATCTTGCTCCATCTTCACTCATACAGTAGCCAGTTCACCAATGAGCTTGTTGAACCTATCAAAAGTTTGAGTCATAGACTCATTCTTTGAAGAAGTGAAATTCTCATACTGCTGCTTTAGAACATCTCTTTGATTTCTTTTGATGCTTTTAGTTCCAGCAAATCTCTTCTCTAGAGCATTCCAGAGAATCTGAGCATCAGTGCAGTTGCAAAATTGATGTTGATATTCATTGGGGATGGCCAAGAGCAGAGTGCTCAAGGCCTTCATCTCTGTCTGTCTGATCTTCCTCTCACCATCTGTCTTTGGTGGAGGTCTTTTCCCATCTGGTCCAATCTTTCCTGCTTCAGAAGGACCATTCTCAATGATATCCCACATTGAGTAATCAGTGAGAAGAATGTATTGCCTAATTCTGATCTTCCACATGTCCAAGTCACTGGGTTTGAGCATTGGAACCTTAGAGACCAGAGTACTGTTTGATTCTGCAAAGTTTTCCATGATGAATAGATGTTTCTGAGAGAACAAGCTCTGATACCACTTGTCAGGATCAAATTCTCAACAAGAATTATAAATACTCAGAAACAATATCAAAGAAGTTTGCGGAAGAACACTTTGATATTCAATGAAACAGTAAAACAAACAGTAAATATGATGGATAATTTGTAAACTTGTATTGAATGCATTAAATCACAAGATTACACACTCAACCTCAATCTTGAAGAACAAGCTCTTTCAAGACGAATTCTACTTCTCTAGAATTAGGAACTATGCCTTGAGGTTGATTCTCTCTTAGAACAAAAACTTAGAATTTTTTTATCTTGAATTCTAAACTATTCTATATATTCTATACATAAACTGAATAAAAGATAATTACAATAAATAAAATATCTTCAGTATATCTTCCATGAATATCTTCAGCTTTCCATGTTTATCTTTGAACACGATCTCTTCAGCATTATCTTCACATTATCTCAGAAGCAGCTTTAACTGAGTCTTGGCAGCATTAACTACTAAGCAGCACTAACCTCTAGCAGTACTAACTAGCTAAGCAGTACTAACTTTGTTTAAGCAGCACTAACTTTGACTAGCAGTATTAATTCTACTAGAAGTAGTAATACCTAGCAGTATTAACTTTTGAAGTCCTCTGGCAGTAGTAATTCTGAACTAGCAGCATTAAAGACTTGTTCACATCTTCAGTTCCCAACATGTCTAGAGGATAGGAATGTAATCCAAATAGTAGAGCATGCATATTTTTTACATGAAGATTATCAGCTTGTAAAAAGTGTGTATGAAAAAACAGTTTGTTGAAGGATTGTGTGCCTTCATCAAAGAGTAAATGATTAAAATAATAGTTTCCAAGTAATAAGATTTACCATAATGAAGGTTTCCTTTTCATTGTAAACTCATCCCTATTTAAAGTGCTTATGATTAATGAGTACAGATTTCCTATTCTCTACTTATATTGTTGTTATGTTTCGCTTTTCCTGTAACACGTTATGAGCACGTAATGTAACACTCGTGTTTTTGCGGTTAGTTGTTTAAAGTTGTAGACTTGTTTTAACGAACCATTTAGTGTTTATCCATGATTGGATGCATATTGCATCTAAATACAGGGGCGTGGTCGAGTTGTAGTGAAGGAAAGTTGTATTGAAAGTCATTCGGGGTGTTACGGGACCTCCCATGCAAGTTTGGTTGCCCAAGAAGTCAAAAAGCACTTTGAAAACACAAAACCGGTTGTAGGCGACCCATGTCGCCTGCCAAGTCACCTAAGGCTCTGGGGACATTTTTGTGCTCGGCCTACTTTCCAAGCTACTTAAGTCGCGTGGAAAGTCATTTACGGCCGCCGATGGGTTTAAAACCCCATTTTTGAGCTAGGGGTTGTCATTTCACCCCCTTCTTCATTTCTCTTCCTTTGAAGGAGATTTCCCACTATTTGGCATGATTGTTAAAGGTTTTTAGGGCAATGGAAGGATTAGCATAAAGATTAAATATCTATGGTTGGAGTATCAAGATTTCTTAAGTTCAAGGTTTATCTTGGAGCTAAAGACCTCCATTGTAGAGTTTTGGGTGGAAGGTTCCTAGTGTTTGAAGAGGTAAGCTTCTTAAGTATTTTGAGCTCTATATTTAGGGGATCTTTGTGGATTTGAAGTTTGTGTTAATATGTGGGACATTTCTAGGCTTGGCTTATTGTCGTGAGAAGATTTCTAGAGATCCTTGTTTTATGGATTGAAGTCTTCATCTTTTGGAAGCTAGAGATGGGTTTGGAAACTAGGTTTAATGTAACCTAGCAAGGTGAATTCAAGTTACTTTGTGAAAACTATGTACATGCCAAAAATGTTGATTTGGAATCTTAAAGTGTTTTCCTTAAGATTTATCACATGTTGTTGGTTACTTGATCAAATTGCATCGTTTGCACATTTGGTTCTATAAAATCTTGGGAAGTACATATTTTTATGGTTTTGGACATTTTGATAATAAATCATAAAGTGTGTGGATTTTGATGATTTAATAATCATATGTTGATTTTTAGATGTTAGTGCACTTTTTCAATATTATGTTATAAATCATTTGTAAAATGCATATAGTTGAGTTGTTGGGCACATTGTTAGGTGTCATTACTTATTAAGAAATGCTCCCTTGAAGCCATGGTGTGTTTCGGAATTTTCCCCAACCTTTTAATTGATAATAAGGATATTCAAACCTTTTGGGGCATAAGTTGTATAAACATTTGGTATTTGTATTTTATTGCTTTATATTGAATTTCATTGAATAGTCAAATAAGTTGTTGAGTTATTCGCTTGGTTTGACTCAGATGAGTTTTAGGGACATTTGTGTGGTTTAATTTGCTTAATGTTGAGCTTTTGAAGTGATATTCAGTTATGTCATATTTATTTGGAAATTACATGTTTTGAGTGTATTGATCATTCAATTAGAGTCATATTTTATGGGTGCTCTGTCAGTAATTATCGACGGAGATTTTCCTCAGTGATTTTTGTGGGTAAAAGTCATTTGCCTCGAAGCGTTACTTTTAACAAAACAAATATATTGGTTTGGAATATATATGATAATATAATATTAGGGGTTGTTTGTTTTTATAAAAAAACCTCTTAATGGCTTTTTAAGTCTGAATCGTTCATACCTTTTTACACACCACCTCTTATTAATCATAACTAAAAAAATACTTCAGACTTTAGACCTCTTAAAAAACAAACGGCACCTTAGTATGACTTAATTAAAAACCATTAAGAAATTTCATGGATGCTAGAAAATAATGAGAACCAACTATTTATAATGAATATTTTAAGAATTATAAGAACTAAATATTTATTATGAATATTTATCATGATATTAATTATAAAAAGTTGGTTATCACCTTTTCAAAATATGAACAATTTTCAAATAAATTTATTTCTATATGCATATTATATAATTGAAAAAAAATATTAACGAAGATTATGAATTTTGGTGTAGATATGAAAAAACCAATTAAAAATATTGTTTGTTTTACATTCATAAATTTAATTTATCAAAAAATGAATATGATTGTTAAACTCAACTATTATCCCATGAGTTATATATATATATATATATAAGTCAATATATCATATAGGTACACGTTTTTCAAGCTAATTGTTTAAAATTTAGGTACAATCTTTATAAATTTTTGTATAACTAACTAACGTTGAATTGATATGGAAAAGCCATTCTAAACCATTACTCAAGCAATGCATGCTGTTACAGAATCATATTGTAGACTTTGGTCTCTTGTTAGGAACTGACAGATTCTTTGAATTCATACACAAGCTGGAAAGCATATCAATTTATATATTTTTGATAATTTAGGTCCCGTTTGGTTTGTGGGATTGGAATGGATTTGGAGGGATTTTGATTTCAAATCCATTTCAATCCTGTGTTTGGTTTGCAGGAATGGATTTCGTTGACCGGATTTGAAATCCGTTGACCATTTAAAAATCCCTTACATGATGGATTTCAAAATCCGTTGCAATGAGTCTGGATTTGAAATCCAAATCTGATGGATTCTAAAGCCTGATGGTTTTCAAATTCTTATCCAAACACATGAAGGGATTTCAAATCCCCCCAAATCCAAATCCTTTCAAATCCAAATTCTTACTTGAAATCCAATCCATTCCCGCAAACCAAACGCACCCTTAGGGTTTTTGGTTGAAATGAGTTTTGTATGATAATTTTATATATTTTTGATGTACTTAAAGTTGCTAGTGTTAAATCTTGATATTAATTTTCATGTTATAGTTGAATTTGAGTTATATTTTGATTTTGATTGGTTTGGTTTGATTTTGACTTTTGGTGATTAGGTTTGGAGATTTGGGATTGTTTAGTGTGCGTTTTGGTGTGAGATGACCGGAGAAGGGGTGGTGGTCAGGGAAGATGACCGGAGAAGGGGTGGAGGCTGGAGAAGATGATCCACTACAAGAAAATGACCTTCATAGAAGGTTTTGTTTTATATTTAAAAGCTTCTCTAAAGGCTCTCTATATAAGGGTAGGTAAAGGTTTTAGGGAAGTTTTCAAATAGTGGTTTTTTGTTAGCTTTTAGAGACGCTTTTATGGGCTTTAGATACAGTTTCAAAGCTTCTCTAAAGGTTAGTCAAATTTTTTTTAAAAGCTTCTCTAAAAGTATTTTTTTAGTGACATTTTCCAAGTATTTGTAACGGTTTGTAAGCGTCTCTAAAAGGTAATTTTAGAGAAGGTTTACAAAAAAAGTTTCTCTAAAGGTTTTTGGCTTTAGTGACATTTTACCTAAACCTTCTCTAAAGATGTCTTTTAGTCACACTTTACAAACCTTCTCTAAAAGTTATCTTTAGATACAAATTATCAAAACCTTCTCTAAAGGGTTATATTTAGATACATTTTTAAAAGATCAGTTCCTTCTCTAAAAAGCATATTATTATTATTATTATTATTATTGTTTTCATCCATATTTCACCTTTATATTTATATATAATTATATATTTATAAATAATAATATTAATCAATAAAAACAACAAAAAATCTTAAAGCAATAAATTTTCATACATTTATCATATAAAAGACAAGAATTTTTCAAAACAATCCCTAATGTTCAATCAATTCATACTCTATTTTCTAACATCTTCCTTTAAATTTCTCGCAATACTTGATACTCAACCTATCACCTCATCTATTTCTAACATTTTTATATTGTCTCCTGAAGTAGAACCATGTTTGTTACTTTGCTCAGACGACGAAGCCCCATCTGATTGCAAGATGTCTACAAAGGTGGTAGCCATAATGCAATAATTTCATGAGAACTACCAATGGTGCCAATTTCCCAATTTATCTGCAAAAATTCAATAAGCCATGAGAACATCTTGTTAGTAATCAGACCCTAAAATAAAAATATGATCGCTTATTTTATGACAAAAATAAGTATAATATGTTAGGTAAAAATGTGCCTCAAAAATGCAAAAACTAGCGAATTGATTTCAAAGGTCCCAAACGAGTAGAAATCAAAGTGCACAATTAACCCAACAACAAATGCGGATAACAATAATCTAGATGTTGCACAATAATTCTCTAACGTAGAAAAATAAACCCACGAAATATAGATAATAATAAATACGTTATTATCTATAATTATAGCAAGTTCAAAACAATTAACACCGTGATTTAATGTGGTTCCACTATCGGTTTTTGATAGTGTACATCCACCAAAGAGAGAGAGCAAGAATATTATTACCAACCAAGGAGATTACAAAGTGCTTGTACAAGGATCTTGAGATCCATGATCACCTAACAAAACTTCACGAATACCACCGAATATCAAGAACACTCCCGACCTCACATAAACTAAGTATATCGAAAGGATATACTAGGGAGAGTATTTGATGTATAGCAACTAGAGAAGCTTGGGAAGGGATGAAGAAAATGGTTGAAAGGGAGGGGGTATTTATAGGATGAAAGAGGAGTAGGGACCAAGTCTTATGAGTGGTGACCAAGCATGAAGTTGGCAAAGCTTGGAGGCCAAGCTTGGCATTTCCATCACATGTGTATCATCTAAATATAATATAAAATAAATATTATAACACTCCACCATGATGCACGTGATCCTCGATAGCGAAACGAATCCCAATCCAACCAATACGGGTTCTTCCAACGGTTGATCATAGCAAGTAGATAGCAAAGTAAATTGGCATGAGGTAGCAAAATGCATTCCAACCGTGACGAGCTTCGGCATGGCCATCACCCGTCAAAGTTACAAGCAAACAAATAACCTCAAATGCACAATCCACTTAAACAAGGTAGAGCATAAGCAAAGCTCTAAGCACTTAACAAAGTAATTCCTTCAAAGATGTCATTTTGTCACCTGTGGTAATATCTTCTCTCTCTCGAGCAAAGTGCCCAACGACACTAACACAAACGAAGCTGGATCAAGTTTGAGCAATGCTCAAACTTAGCTGGCGGTAGCGACTTAGTGAACATATCAGCGGCATTGTCGTCTGTCAGGACTTTCTTCAAATAGACAATCTTCGCTTCATGTAATCTCACAAGATATGCATCACGCACATTTATGTGCTTTGTCCGGGAGCTAAAAGCCAAATTAGTTGCCAAATGTATGGCACTCTGATTATCACATAAAATGCGTACGGAAGGTTGCTCGAAGCCTAAGCCATTCATGAATTCTTTTAAATGGACCGCTTCCTTTGCAGACTCAACCGCCGCAACAAGTTCGGCTTCTGTGGTTGACAATGCAACAATGGACTGTAAACGTGATCTCCAACTAACGGCTGTTCCACCTAATGTAAATACATAATCGGACGTGGATCTCCAACCTACTCGATCACCTGCAAAGTCAGAATCACAAAATCCAACAATTTCACAGTCATTGTGCAAACCAAATATAAGACCATGTGTCTCAGTTCCCTTCAAATATCGGAATGCCGTTTTAACGGCTGCCCAATGTGATCGACCCGGATTCGCGAGAAACCGACTCACCACTCCGACACAATGTGCGAGATCGGGACGAGTGCACACCATGGCGTACATGAGACTTCCGACCGCACTAGCATATGGAACTTTTGACATTTCGGTCTTTCCCTTGTCATCCTTCGGACAATCTTCACTTGTAATCTTGATGTGCTTCGGTAGCGGAGTGCTAGACGTCTTGGCACCATGAAGATTAAACCGCTTCAATATCTTTTGGATATACGCCCGTTGTGTCAATCTAAGTGTTCGGGACTTTCTGTTCCGCACGATTTCCATGCCCAAAATCTTCTGCGCTGCGCCATGATCCTTCATTTCAAATTCTGACTTCAACTTATCTTTCAGAAGTTCGATCTCTGACCGGTCCCTGCAGGCTATAAGCATGTCATCTACATAAAGAAGTAAGTAAGTGAAAACGCCACCGCTTTGTCTATGATAGACACAAGCATCTTTTTCACTACGCTCAAATCCCAGATTGAGCATAAACAAATCGAACTTCTTATACCACTGACGAGGCGATTGTTTAAGTCCATAAAGGGACTTCTTGAGTTTACATACATATTCTGGTTTGCTTTCGGAAACGAAACCATCAGGTTGCTTCATATAGATAGTTTCCTCCAAGTCTCCGTGTAGGAAGGCGGTCTTCACATCTAACTGTTCTAGCTCCAAATCGTGAATAGCCACGATCGCCAAAAGAACACGAATAGATGTATGGCGTACAACGGGAGCAAAAATATCGTCATACTCGATACCTTTCCGTTATGCAAAGCCTTTAGCAACGAGACGAGCCTTGTACCGATTGTCATCTTTGACTTTGAAAACCCACTTGCAACCAATAGCACGACTGCCATTCGGCAATGGACATAAGTCCCAAGTGTTGTTCTTCGAGAGAGTTTCCATCTCTTCTTGCATGGCTCCAAGCCATTTAGAACTGTGGGTCGAGGCCAACGCCTCCTTTATATCAAGCGGCTCATCTTGCCCTACATGCAAAGCAAACTCCAGCTGATCTGTAAAACTCATGTTAGCAAAATCCCAATCTCCATACCTGTTAGGCGGACGAATAGTTCTTTGACTATGCCTGGTAGGCGCAATAACTGGGATTGTATCGCCATCGTCTCCACCATCATTCAAAATCTCTTCTTCAGAATCACTAGTAGAAGTCACTGACGGAATGACTTCTTCAACATTAACGGGTGATTCTGAGCTAATATCAGGAGTGGATGAACTGGGAATATAAGGACTGTCTACTGTCTCCATATCATCGGCAGTAGGAGCAACAGTAGTAACGACTTCCGGATCTTGAGAGGACTGAGGATCCTGTGACTTCAACAGGACTGATTCATCAAACGTGACATGTCGAGAATGAATCACTTTACGAGTCAAGGGGTTCCAGATTCGGTAACCCTTGATACCATCTGTATAGCCGAGCAAGAATCCTTTGGTGGCTTTAGGATTCAGCTTGTCCTGGCCTGAAACATGAAAATAAACAGGACATCCAAATATACGTATGTATTTCAGACAGATGTTTCTTTTACCTCTCCAAACCTCTTCCGGAATCTTTCCCACGATGGACGAACAAGGTAACCTATTAATAATGTGCACCGCGGTGTAAAGTGCTTCGGCCCAGAAAGATTTGGGGAAGCCCGATGTCGACAACATACATCGAACCTTCTCAAGCAAAGTCCTATTCATCCGCTCTGCAACCCCATTAGATTGAGGGTCGCCTGGTGTGGTGTAGTGACGGTGGATGCCTTTACGCAAACAAAAGTCTTTGAAGTTACCACTAGTAAATTCTCCACCGTTATCAGATCTCAGCACTTTCAACTTCTTGCCAGTCTCGACCTCTACTCGTGCCAATCAAGTCTTGAACGTATCGAAGACATCTGACTTTAACTTCAACACATACACCCAAAGCTTATGTGAGAAATCATCAATAAACGAAACAAAGTATTTACCTCCACTGAGGGATGGAGTACTGGATGGTCCCCAGACGTCTGTATGAACATAATCGAGGATTCCTTTAGTGTTGTGTTTTCCAACACCAAAAGAAACACGCGTCTGCTTTCCTTTGACACATCCCGAACAAAACTCCAGGCTGGCAGGTACAGCGACCTTAATGAGTTTTCGCTTGCGCAAAATCTCCAAATTCTTCTCGGATGTGTGGCCCAAACGAAGATGCCATAAGCGAGCAATATCGAGATTCTGAGAAATATCAGCCACACACGATTCAGAAGAAATAGTTTCGCCAATCAAATGGAAAAGATTATTTTCCGCCCGTTCGCCTTTCATCACAATGATACTCCCTCGGGAGATGCGCAAACTCCCATCGTCAATCCGAATCTTGCAACCCAGTTTGGACAGTTGTCCAACAGAGATCAAGGAACGAGTCATGGATGGAACAAACTTGACATTATTTAATGTCCTAATACACCCATCGAACATCTTGATCTGCACAGTACCGATACCCTTAGTAACACACGAAGTACTGTTTCCCATAAAAATATTGTTACCTTCAACTTTTTCAAAGGTAGAGAAACAGTCCCGGAATGGTGTCATATGGCAAGATGCCCCGGTATCTAACACCCATCGCCTGTCACCTTGCGGTGGTGTAACTGTGGCAGAGAAGCCATTTTGCTCCTCTTCGGCTGCAACAGCTGATGATTCGGCGTTGTCTTTGTCTTTGTTTTTAAGAGTCGGACAATCTTTCACCCAATGACCTGGCTTGTGGCAATAGTTACAGTTGCCACGTGTCTTTGATTTCCCACGAGAGCCAGGCCGACGGGACTGAGAGCGCCCACGATTTCTTCCTCTTGAGGACTGCTGATCGTCTCGGCCTCTGTCAGCAAATAGGCCTTGACTGCAATTGTTCTCCCTGGGATTGTTACCGATCCTCATTTGAATTCTTTGATCTTCAGAAATCATTCCTGTTTTCACATCAGACAAAGAAAGAGTTTCTCTTCCATATATAAAACTGTTAGTGAATTGGGAATATTTCTCGGGAAGTGAATACAATAGGATCATAGCAAGTGCTTCTTCATCTTTCGCAAGAAGCGCATCCGTTGCCTTCAACTTCATGATGATATCTTCAAATTCGGTCATGTGAGCTTTAATGGTTGTGCCTTCCTTCATTTTGAAGAAGAGACACGACCGCATCAGTAACAATCTGTTGGTCAAAGTTTTCTTGAGATATAAATTCTCAAGCTTGCTCCAAATACCTACAGCTGTCTTTTCAGACACAATCTCAGATATAACATTTTCTCCCATAGCCATCTGCAAAGTAGTAAATGCCCATGCTTCCATTTCTTTAGCCTTAAGTTTAGACATGTTAGGGTCTAACTCGTCTTTGGCAAATACTACGGGATGGACTCCATTTTTCATAAGTGCAGTAGATGTTGTGAACTGCCATTTACCAAAGTCACCGTCCCCATTCCAAGTCTCTATACGAATCCCAGCCCCGGACAAATTAAATGTACCTTCTTGGTACGGTTTTTGGGACTGGTTTGAGGAACCGACACCAAATGGATTTTCTACGTCAGCCATAGAGAAAAAAAAAACATGCAAACTGGTTTATGTATATTTTCTACAAAAAAACCCAAATCTAGATCCGAAGCTTTGATACCAATTGTTAGGAAAAAATGTGTCTCACAAATGCAAAAACTAGCGAATTGATTTCAAAGGTCCCAAACGAGTAGAAATCAAAGTGCACAATTAACCCAACAACAAATGCGGATAACAATAATCTAGATGTTGCACAATAATTCTCTAACGTAGAAAAATAAACCCACGAAATATAGATAATAATAAATACGTTATTATCTATAATTATAGCAAGTTCAAAACAATTAACACCGTGATTTAATGTGGTTCCACTATCGGTTTTTGATAGTGTACATCCACCAAAGAGAGAGAGCAAGAATATTATTACCAACCAAGGAGATTACAAAGTGCTTGTACAAGGATCTTGAGATCCATGATCACCTAACAAAACTTCACGAATACCACCGAATATCAAGAACACTCTCGACCTCACATAAACTAAGTATATCGAAAGGATATACTAGGGAGAGTATTTGATGTATAGCAACTAGAGAAGCTTGGGAAGGGATGAAGAAAATGGTTGAAAGGGAGGGGGTATTTATAGGATGAAAGAGGAGTAGGGACCAAGTCTTATGAGTGGTGACCAAGCATAAAGTTGGCAAGCTTGGAGGCCAAGCTTGGCATTTCCATCACATGTGTATCATCTAAATATAATATAAAATAAATATTATAACATAATATACCTCAGATAGTATTCACTCCAACATCCTGTTAACTTGATCGATATGGCCTTGAACTTTGTTGTCCAATATCAGTGAGACTAACAGTTGTTCGACATCAGAGTTATAGATAAGAACAAGATGAGAGCAACAAAAGTTGCCAAACTTTCAATTGGGAAACTATTGGGATAGGAAATAGTGGCAAGTAGATATCTGCAATACTATGATTTAGAATTCCATCATGGATTACAGGCAATTCATACTAAAATTAGGCAGCATATGAGCAAGAAGACATCACCGGTGCTTGAAAACTTTGATCACATTAAAGTGATGAAGAAACCACATACTTGGCATGCATTCACACCAATTTTATTCAAGTATGCAGAAAATATTCTTGTGGACATGCACTCCCCAAATGAGACTAGGTAGTCTTTCGCACTTGGTGTGAACTCTTTTAGTACTGCAATCCCATTCAGAGGTCGCTCTAACTTTTCTAGGTGGTATGCAAGAAAGACCAAGTGTAAGAGTAAAAGTAAAAATCAATGGAATGAGCATTAAGTACATAATTTACTAGTTAGAATCATAAAAATGTTGATAACCTATTGATCTTTATATTAACAAAAGTATGTGTTCCTTCTTATTTTTTATGGGTATGCTGTAGACTCCAAGTGAAGAACTAAAAACACAAAGTTGCTGGAATATACTAAATAACGGTACTTGGATAACTTATATCAGTACAACATAACTTTGTTACAATAAACATACCTGTAATGAGTGTTTTTTCTAATCCAAGCTCATCCACTTTCCTGAAACATATATATAAATTGATACCCAATCAGAGCATAAACAAAAACAAATATCTTTAAACTTTAAAAGCACTTGAAGTTGATAAATCAAGATGTTCACCTATGGTGTAGTTCTTTCACAAAGCTCAATTCATCAATTTCATAAACTCAAAGCAAACGTTTTGTAGAATATGTGTAAATAGTTGCAGTAGCAACACTATCGATGTAAATTCAAGGATTCCAAGGATAATGGTGTTTTTAGTGTTGTACGTAGTTGTGTACTAATCAATAAATCAAACTTTTTCTAATCTTCAATAAAACCCAACTCAAACACAACTGAAATCCAACAAAAAGATTAACAAAAATTCTATATACAAACAGATGATAAGTGAACAAAAAGTAAAAATACCTTGTTCTGGTTGGTGTAAGTTGAAACAGAGAATATTCAAGATTTGTGTAAGGATCCATACTGCAAAAACCACACACACACACACACACACACACAGAGAGAGAGAAGAGATGTGAAAATAAAAGAAAATGGAGGAAATTAAGAAGAATGAGTGTTCAATTCATGTTTGTGGAACATGGAATGATGGAAAGATCTGGCAGAATATATAGAAAACTTTAATTATTAGCATCTCTAGTTGGCATCTTTCTTTTTTTCTTTACCATTAATACCTCAGGTTGTTGGGTACTTATAGGATGCTTTTTTGAGGCATTCAGCAATGAATTTTAGTTAATAATTTGATTACTATTTAATTTTCTTCTTTTAATGCCTTTTTTATATATATTTTCACCTAATATGGCCATTTTTGATCTCTTTCACCTTTATTTCCTGAAAACCAACTGGATCTACAGAAAGATTCAATGGATCAAAGAGTGCACCGCCTGGATAACTAATGTCACCGGGCAGATATATTCCTAAAGGCTCAAGAGCCTCTATCCCACAGTATCTTGCATATTCAGGCCCAACCTGCACAAATAAAATACATAATTAGACTTCATAACCTACTACATATGGCTAACCTCAAAATCAGAGGTGTTGACTTTCACATGTTTAGTGAGTTTGCGGAGACTGGCTTTAGCCTTCTTTTAATTGCTGATGGATAACTTAGCTTTCTCGAACCTTGGACTAATGGTGGTTTTGTATGATCTTCGGCAGTAATTATGAGTTTTACCTCTACTAATTATCTCCATTTTAGCCATGATCCATTAGATCCACATACCACTGTTCTAAGATCATTGCTACAATTTCCATTATAAGCTATGGATTTGTGCATACCATATCATCTTGTATGTGCCTATTATCCATGGTAATAAATCACTTATTATTTTGATCAAGTTTTTAAGATAATGACAAAGGGTATATAAAGGAGAATTTCATACACAAGCCTCCCTTCAGTCTAGTGTCTTTAGAAAGGTCTTCATCTAGACCTGTGTCTCTAAGTCTCAAATATAAAATTAAGGTGTCAAAGTATTCTAATAGATGCCATATGCTAACATCATACACCTTGGAAGATATACAAGTGTAACTCAAAAAAGTAAAATAGAAAATTCTATTGATAGAGACATCATGGAATAAGGAAAGTTATACATGGTTGACTGAAAGATGAAGGGGTTTACCATGAGAAGAGTTAGGCAGATAGCTATGACAATCACTCCTTGACTTCCAGCGAAATGGAGTCCCAGGATACCAAGATAATACAGTGTCTTACCCCACCAAGATATGAAAAATGGCTTAATGAGAAAATGGCAAATAACAACATATTAGATTTGTGTCTAGATAAGTCTTTGTTTCATGAGTCTCCAAAACATGCTTTGTTACTCTATTTCATCATTCATGCCAGAAATCTTCTGTGTCAGAGATCATATGTTCTATTTGGGATTATAATAAGGGTGTTAAATCAGACTCAGAGATGAAAGGATCCTGACATCCTGTAACAGAATATATATATATATATATATATATATATATATAGCTGCAATTGGTTGGGTTATGGTGAGAAGTTGAGTTAATGGTGAGAAGCGTGAGAAGTGGTTATCAACCGTTCGATGAGAAATGGATGCACATTAGGATGAGATGACCGAGAAAAGATGCACCAGATCAATTCCCTTCTAAGGCGCAATACATGGGAGGGCTTGAGATTAAAAGAGATCAACGGTTCAGATCCACTTCTCGCGCTTCTCACCATTAACTCTACTTCTCACACAATCCTTCGTCTAGCTGCAATACCTTATTATATGGAATTATGGATACTTAACTTCATCCGGAAGTTAGATATGACATATGATGTTCACAAGGGATGTGACATACCACCTGAAGCTTTGAGTATCCAACTGGCCACCAAACAGGTTCCACAAAATGGAAAGCACGTAGAAGATCTAACAACTCTGGAATTAAGGCACCAAATGTGCCAAGCATAGCCCAATGTGCATGCAATATTTCAAAACTGCAAAAACACATATGAAGTAGAGGTGAATTTTACATGTTTGATGTCATAACATGATATGCTTCCAACATTGTATTTGGTCATATGTTTTGCAATACCCACTCACGACAATTTAGTCACAGGTTATCACTTCTAAGATTTCCAGAATTCTCAGTGAGTGTAACCATTGAATGAGGGAAATCTTCGACACCACCAACTAGATTGTCATGACAGATGGCTATTACTCAAGCATAGATTGATACAACACAAAGTAATGAGAATTTACTTGTAGTATCTCTTGAAAGACGTGGGATCTTCGCTCACCTGCAATATCAAAGCCATAATCACCGGGTAGTTCACCATCAAGATGGGTAGGATATTCAAATTGGATGGGGCCAATCCAGTGAGGCCTCTCTTCTCCATACCAAAAGATTTAAAACGCAGATGAAGTATTTTAAAACTGTACAACTTATATCAAATATATGGTAATGTCTTTTTGATATTTGTACTAGGAATTAGAGATATCCTTGCTAAGAATCCTATTTCGAAGTGCTATGGTTGTGTCAAACTTTTTCATGGATGGCTGAAGAACATGGTTAGGTTGTATGGTATTACACTTATAAGAGAGTATAATACAATGGTCCTTGAATTGTGATTCTCTTTTAAAAACCGGAATCACAAGAGCAATTTCACTCGAGTTTCGCCTGTTGAAGCACATGATTGAAGTTATATGTCAACATGTAACATTCTAGTTTAAAGCAGAAAGCAGCAAACAACTTTCATGATACTCCTATTGGTTTCTGAATGAAGACATACAACAATCTGTAACATGATGGTATCAATTCAGCTAGCAATAATAAGTGCAATTTGAAGCACATTAAAGAGAAAAAAAGTGAAAACAAGGTATTAGTCATTCGTTATGCACATCAGAAAATTATTTGAGATATAAAATTCAATGAAGAAACCAACATAAAAGTGCATTTTTTTTAAATATTTGATCCAAAAGGTTGTAGTTTCATGCAGATAGGGTGCAGTATGTAGTTATGTTTTTGTACCATGTGGCTCCATTCTAAAATATCTAATAGACATCTCTTCGGTTATTATAAAAGGAGCAATCAAATTTGTATCTAAAAGTGCAGAAAAAGACAGAAGGTTACAATGATGATCTTAGAGATTGGTATTCACTTCATCTCGAAATATTACACATACAAACAGGGTGAATGATTCATTCCATTACAAGGCGTACTCAAACATATGATTCATTTCAATCAAATGCACTTCGTAAATCATATCTTTTATTATTGGGGATCTAAGTAGGGGTGCTCACGGGTTGGGTTGATCGGGTTGAAGGCGTTTCAACAACCCAACCCAATGTTGGCGGTTTGAGAATTTTCAACCCAACCCAACCCAAACAAAAGTGCAACCCAACCCAACCCAACCCGTTCGGGTTGGTCGGTTTGGTCGGGTTGATCGGGTAGGTTTAAACAAAGCAAAAACAATAATGAAAACATAAAAATAAGGAATTTTTTCTTTGAAATACGATCCATCATTTAAAATAAATATATGAGTTCGTCAAATATTTAGGTATTACCTATAACTTTCCAATAATGTCCTCTTATGAGTTTCATTTCTCGTTATTGCCGAGTTGTTTTTGGTAACTTATACATATTAAAGAGAAATATAAATAACTTTAGAGAAGTCACTAAAACGTTTATCGGGTTATCGGGTTGGTCGGGTTACTTTGAGCCTAACCCAATAGCTTCGGGTTGTCCTAATTTTGTATCGATTATATGTCGGGATACCTCGGGTTGATTTTTTTCACGGGTTGGTTGGGTTGCGTTGGGTTGATCGGGTTGGTCGGTTTTTTGAGCACCCCTAGATCTAAGTCAGAGCAAAGCATAATATATAAATTGAAACTTTGGTTGTGCTCAGAGGCAAGCAGAAGATGCATTTAGTCATGTCTGGATAGGAAATAGTTAGTAATGATATCTTTTGTTCTTTAGGGTTAATGTGAATGCCTCTCATAGGATAAGAGTAGGGGTTAATAAAATGGCAACAAACTTTTAAGAGCCTTGTGATATTGAAAAGTTCTATCCAAACTGAAAGTTAACCACATCCAATTAAGTTAGCCACATCTAACTGATTTATTGACGAGAAATCGAAGAACTAAGCTACAATCTAAAATCAATCACAATGTACTAAAAACAGGGGAAATAAACTCTAATATTCGAGAAAATAAAAGCAAAATCTGCAATCGTGAAAAAAAAAACAAATCTACCAGAAAAATGTACCAGCAAACCGGAAACTCACTGTGGACTTGTAAAAACGATCTAAAAGTTTAGATGAACAAAAAAATCAACCAATTTGAATGTAAATTGCTTACCTGTTCGAGTTGAGAACTGCAACCGTATGTGAGCGACGATGTGAGGGACGACGTTCGGATATTGTTTTAACGATATCAAGAAGACAAGCAACGATTTAAGAAGACAATCTAAATGCAGCAAGGAATTGGAACCGTGAAGAATGAATTGACGATTTTGGGTTGAACCGTGAAGAATGAATTCAAAAGTACAGTCGAGAAAGTTTTCTAGTGCTCCGAGTACTGGAGAGTGCAATCAAGCGTACCTTAATTACCTTAGATTGGTGAATCTGTATTACAAATTAGTTGTTATTTAATTTTGATTTTTTTATACTAACTCTTTAGATACGCTTGTCAAAGTATCTAAATATTTATAGAAATATTAAAGATTATAAAAATAAAATCTTGATTTTAGAGAAGGTTAAACATCCGTCACTAAATCAAGTTCCATATTTTTAGGGTCTAGAAATGTACCCTCGCAATGCAGCGGGTTTCTGAAATCTAAAACTCGAACTCTCGATCATTATTCATACTTTTTGTTAGTTTTTTTTTTATTTTATTTTACGATTTTGAGAAACATATATTTAAAACAAAAATATATTTTAGTTTAGTTTGATTATGGTTTTTTTAAAAAATAATAATAGAAAATTTTGTTACGGGTCAAAAAATGTTTAATTTAAATGATAACTATATTTAAGATATTTTATATTTAAAATTAAAAAGATAACATACTTCAATAAAAAATAAAAATAAGTGTTTTATCTCGAATTTTCTTATATTTATCGGTTAGTTATATCAATAGTTAAAAATTTTAGATATTTTAGAAAATAAAAATAAGTGTTTATCTGCAGTTAGTTACACGAATTCAAACATTGAGTTTTTATAAGTTGTACTTTTGTTTAATCAATTTGTACTTTTGAATTTTAAGTAATATGCATTAGTAAGTGGTACCTAATGCATAAAAATTAGTTTTTAAGAGTTTAGCTTAAATGATTTATAATATAGTATAGATATATTATTTAAAATTCAAAATTACAAGTTAATGAAACATAATTATAACTTATTAAATTCTCATGTTTTTATTTGTATAACTAACTGCAAATAAACATATTAAATACATGATAAACACTATAAGATAAATTACTTGTTTTATTTATTTTTAAATATATTTATTAGATCAATGCATGTTTTTATAATATAGTATAGATATATTAGTTATGAGTTTATAACTAATATAGATATAGATATATTAAGAGCAAATCATAAAATAAAAAATAAATATTGATAATAGTAATATTAATCAAATCGTCCAATAAATATAAAAAATAAATATTGATAATAATAGATAATATTGATCCAATCATCCATTAAATATAAAAAACAAATATTTATATTAATAAATGAGTATTCATTCTACACAGGGCCGTCCCTGGGGGAGGGCGGGCCGGGCGTACGCCCAGGGCCCAAACAAAATAGGGGCCCAATTTTTTTTAGTATATACTATATATTAGTAGTTAAAAAAATTGTAAATAAAAAAGACAAAAAAATTAGTATATAATAAGACCCAAAAAGAATTTAACATTATATTAAGGGCATAAATATGTATTAATTAGTTAATAACATTGGAGAATAAAAACTGTAAAAAGTTATTTAGTCTTTCATTTTATAGTATTGCTTATTGTTTCTCTAAGTTTTTTTTATCTACTACTAATATCTAAAAACTATTTTTGCTTATAATCCTTAATATAAACTCCATTACTCATCTTCTACATACTTTTTTCATTATTCCATCCGCATGAATTTCATTATTGTGTTAGAATGTAGTAGATTTCTTGTTATTGACTAATAAAACTCCTACATTTTTTAAAACAATTACCAAACTATATGAGACGACCCAACATATATCTATATTTAGGATTTCAAAAATACTTCTTTTTTCATACATTATTGACTCTTTATTATCTAATATTAGATGCATGAATCTTAAGTACTCTCTTATCTCTAAAACAAGAATAAGATTTCAAACTATAACCAACATGGACTTTTGATTCTAAGATTGATGGTTTTTAAAAAGTTTGTTTCATCCCCTAAAAGTTTAAAATGATGATGGAAAACATAACATCAGGTAATATGTGGAATGTCTACTGATTTATATTAATTTACTTAAACTGTTACCCCGAATGGTCAACATAGTGACGTCAAATGATTTCAATCTATATATTAAAAGTATATCATAAAAAAAAGGTTTGCTGGCGCGGACCTATGGTCACGTGGCCCACTTTTGTGGGCCCTACATATCCTAGCCTCATGGATATGCACCGGAAAAGTCCCCCTGTCCCTCCCCCCCCCCCCCCCGGAGACTCGAACTCTTGAGTTCAAAGCCCCTGAAGGAGCGTTTACGGGGTAAGGCTGGCCACCAGGCCAAGGCCTGATGGTTAAAGGTATATCATAAGATGTCTTTGATGGTGGAACTGATTGACGATGTTATGTAAAAATGATATGATAGATAATATTAATTTAGAAATAATTATTGATTGATCTTGCGCTAGGAATACCGGGAAAATCGGTTTTATATGAATTATTAGTATTTTTTGAATTCGATGTTATTTTGATGATATAAACAATATATTGAAAATAATTTCGTAGTTATCAAGAGCCCATTTTTACATCTCGCCCAGGGCCTAAAAAATGTTAGTATCGGGCCTGATTCCACAAATAGATGATGATGTGAGATACTGTACTTGGATAAGTTGTACCAATGTATTATGAAATTGTAAATTAAGTAATTGGCTTTAATTAGTTGTATTTTGTGCTTAAAATGTTGTAATTAAGAGTTTTTTATGTCTTTTTTATAATATAGTATAGATGTTTTTGCTTAAAAGTGTCTCTAAAGCTTTTAGAGACATTTTTCATTCAGTATAATTAATTTGTTTGAAAATCCTTCTCTAAAACTCATTCTACCTTCAGCTACCCTTAATATTTTCGTCACCCAATTCTTTCCCTAAAACATACCTTCAGATACACTTCCAAAACCTTTTCTGAAATTTCCTTCTCTAAAGCCCCTTTCTCTTGTGACAAGAGGGGATGACTGGAGATGGGGTAGAGGTCGGAGAAGATGACCGAAGAAGAAAGGTGGTGGTCTGAGAAGATGATCTAAGAAGGGGTATCCATTATTATAGAAATTAAAATATTAGATATTATTAAAAATGACAAAAATACCCTTAACATAACAGAGAGTTAAGGTTAACAGCATTAGAGGCAAGAGACTCGATCCATAAGAAAAGTGAAACCATAGAGATTATACTGTTAATTATTTTGTTTAGGAGATCCAATCCAAATTTCTTATATAACGACATGATCTGAAAGTTGTAATTTACTCTAAATATTATGAATAAATTGATATATAAACAATTTTTTATGTGTTATGGAATCATATAGATAGTGTCACGATTATTTGAAAGAACACATTTTAAAATGAATAATTATAAAATACAATAATATAATATATTCAATTGTATTTGAAATAATTTTTTTTGTACCATCAGTTACAACACTATTAAATGTTACGTTTAACCGGCAGGAGAATCCGTCGGAATCCTTCGGTATATGGGATTATCGGCCGATTTCTGGTGGATTTGTCGGCCGGAAAAAGCCTCACCTGTAATCATGTTTTTCGGTAGAATTTCTGACCAAGTAAACACTTACCGAGTAAGCGTTAGGTATACGTCCCCTTAGTCCAGGTTTTTGGTTAATTTCGTTAATTTTCTATCATTTTTTATGGGGATTATCCCAAATAAACATAGATTACGGTATAAAATATTTGGGTTTTATCAATTAAGAACCTTTAACCCAAATTGAAAGTCAATTTCTCATGAAATGTCCCTTTGACAAGTGCAAATTTCTTGGTTGTGATAAATTTTCATGAGCTTATATATTGAAGTTATTGTATACAAAGACGAATTTGCATGAGGGAATTAAAACCTCAAAAGCTCCGTTGTGCATTTGAAGAGACCAAATAGCAATATTTCTCTTACCTTAGTCTTAAGGTTTGGGTTAGGGAAATTGGCTCAAATAGTCACATTACATTGGCATATTGGTCTCCTAGCCATTTCTCTACCTTATTGACGAAAATAGACCTAGGTCCGCAATGGCGGACCTGCAGGTCCGCTACCTCCAGAAAAAGATAAAAAAAATTGTCGGTCCAAGCCAGGTCCGCAACGGGTAGGTCCGCCACCCGACCCAGGTCCGCCATTTCGTCACGTGTCACGATCTCACTCAACGACATCAGAGGTCGATGGCGGAGGTAGAGGACCTGCAGGTCCGCCAATGCGGACCTAGGTCCGCAATATTTTAGTAAATGTTGGAGAGAAGTGGCTAGGAGACCAATATGTCAATGTAATGTGGCTATTTGAGCCAATTTTTCCTTTGGTTTATATATAGAGAGGGAGTATCAGACAAGCATTCTAACTTTTTAAAATAATATGAGAATAAATTTAAGCCAATCATTTTATTAAATAATATTTTAAATAACTAGTTCTAAAAATAAATAAATAAGGGTATAAAAGTAATTTATTTATATAAAAGTTATTTTAGGTATTTATTTAAGACTTTACTTTTACCAATTTGTAAATTTAATATGATTTAATTTTTTATTAAATAAATATTTTTATTTAATTCCTTTAAAATAAGCATATATAATTTTCATCTAAAGAATTCTTTTTGTTTTATTTAAAGCAATACTAGAAGCGTACTCGCGCAATGCAACGAGATATATCACGATTTTAATGTTTCATTTTATTTTTTTGTCGATTTACAATACGATTTTGGATGGTTTTGAGAAAGTGATAATGTTTTTTTTATAAATTTGTTTAATTTAGGCTTAATAATATAATGTTTTTATACAAAAAAAATTAAGTATTTTGTTAGAATTCAGTGATTATCTTATATATTTTAATGACATCTATAAAAAATAACCAATTACATATTTAATAATATAATTAAAACACAATTATACTAATATAATATATTTATTAACAGTGATACATGGAAAAGTCTGCATAAAAGGAAGGTCTTGCACATACCAAATTGGTGGGTGTTAGAAGCCTGCAGTAGTAATATGTATCTTCTACTTTGATACTTGTAAATTAAAGGATTTTTAAAATCTTACATAAAATGATGATACTTTGTGGCTAATAATTTGTATTTAAAAGTTTTTTTATCCGTGTTTTATAATATAGTATAGATATAGATTTAAAAAATTACAATTTTCATAAAAAGTCACATATGATTCATAATGAATTAATTTTTTTTCAATTTTTTTTCTTATTCATATGTGATTTAAAATTTAAAAAACAACAATTCAAAAACAAACATTGAAAAAAAAGTAATGAAAACAGAATCATATGTGATGTGTAGCAAAACACAATTAAAATTAATGGATAAAATCACATGTATTGAAAAACGTAATTCATAATTTTTCATTAAAATCGCATGTGATTCACAATTAATTATTATTTTTTGAAAATGTTATCGTCATCATAGGTGATTTAAAATTTATAAACAATGATTCAAATTAAACATTAGAAAAAAATAATAAAAACAGAATCATATGTGATTTAAAATGTATAAGATCACATAATGATAAATAAAAGAAATTAGTTAGTCTTTTTTAGAAATAAATATGTCGATTATTTATGGATATCACATGTGATTTTTGAGAAAAATTGTAAAAGAAATCTTAAATAAACTTGTTCAATAAAAATAATTATTTAAAATGAAAAACTAAATCACATTTATTTTAATGTTGTAAAAAATTATAAAAAAATTCATAAATAAATACCTTAATTAAAGTTGTTACATAATCTATATAAAAATAAATAAGTTTCCATATATAATATATGTATACAACAAATGACACATATGTCCTTTTAGGCAATTTTTAAGAAAGATTTATTTAAGTTATTATTTAATAAAATGATTTGCCCAGAATTGTTTTCTTATTCTTTTAAATATGTATCATTCTCGTTTGAACTCGTCTCTCTCTCTCTCTCTCTCTCTCTCTCTCTCTCTATATATATATATATATATATATATATATATATATATTTCAGGGGAAAATCCTAAATAAATAAAAAACCAAAAAACACTCCATCAATGATTAATTGATCCAATAGATGTGATTATATAAGCGGTTATAACATTATTTTTAAATTTAAAAAAAGGAGTAAATTACACCGTTGGTCCTTATGGTTTGCTCAGAATTTAGATATGGTCCCTATTATGAAATAAGTACACCAGAGTTTTGCATTTCGTTCAACCTTGGTCCCTATCACTAACACCGTTAAATGCAGTCCGTTAAATCAAGGGCAAAAGTGGTAAATTTACATTTTTGTTTTTTTTTACTAAAATTAAAAAATTAAATATTTTATATATATATATATATATATATATATATATATATATATATATATATACAAGCTGTTTCGTCTTCCCCAAACCCACCGAGTTCATCTCCCCCACGACAAGTCATCTTCCTCCGCTCACCACCACACCGACAGCCTTCTTCGGTCCGTTCCACCACCAGCCGCTTTCTTTGGCCTGTTCCACCACCACCGACCTTCTTCATTTCGTTCCCCCACCTCAGGCCTCATTCTCAGTTCACCCCCCCCCCCACCATAGCTACAACTTCTTTCAATTCTCTCTCTCTCTCTCTCTCTATATATATATATATATATATATCTTCTAAAGAAACTAGATCTTACCCCTCATTTTCCAGACTTTGGAGATGATCACCGGCCACTAGATTTGCATATCTGTGTGTTCTTTCACCATGTTTTATGCTTCCATTAAAAAAAATTAGACTAATCATTTGACAGAATATTCAGATCAAACCTATAGATTTACATATTTGTGTATTGGTAAGTAATTTAGGTTGGTAATCATCAAGAATTTTAGAGTCAACTTTTTGATGAAATCCAAGTTTCAACTAAGCTCCTCCAATGAGCCCTTATAATGGATACAATACTGTCCACAAAAGTGAGGCCAACAATAAATAAAAAACAAAAATTTGTTTGGCTGGGCAAAACTGTCGGTCCACAATATATATCAAGTTCTTATCAAAAAACACAATATGATTAACCAACCTGTTTTGGATTAATAACAAAGGATTACAGGATTGATCGATTGAAGCTCTCACTTTTCTCTCTGTTTTACACCTTTTGTGTGTGTGTGTGATCTCTAAGTTAGCTTCTCAAACACACCTAAAACTATAATATCTAAAAACTTAGATATTATTTCTTAAACTAATATATAAACTAACTAATATCTAGAATATATAATATCTAGATATTTAGAAATAATAAAATTACTAAAAACTAAACTTTGACAATTTATTACAAACGACATTAGACTTAATATCGAGAGTCGACTTTCCTGTTTTAGCTTCAGATTGCGATCTTCAGATTGGATGATCTTGAATCCAATGAGACTGTGCTCTAACAATCTCCCCCTTTGGATCAAGATCATTATTTAAAAAGATTTATGCAATAGATTTGTGCAACTCAATCTTCTTCTTTTTCAGCTCAGAAGATGAAATCTCCCTCTTAGTCTTCAGAATTTAACAATCTTCCTTTTGATGTAGATAAACTCTCTTTCAGATGTTGGGAAGAAATTATCTCTAGTTGTAGCTCAGATTGTTGTAGCAAAGTATCTTCAAAGAAAATTTCTTGCATGTCTTCAGAATACTTGCTCTAATCTTGTGTTGTTCCACATTTCTTGTGTTGACTCTTTAGCGTTTCTCCCCCTTTTTGATGAAAAGAGGAACGAGTTCATCAAAACTTTATGTCAAGAAATGTCTTCCATACGGAGCCTCTGATCCGTCAATTCATAAGATATTCATCCAGATCTTTGCAAATCTAGACAAAATAGTCGTGTAACACCTGAATCAACAAATGATCAGTTAGTGTGCCTGTCAGTAACAGTAAGTCACTGTGTGTAACGAATACACAATGGAAAGGAGCTTTGTGATGTTCACTCCTCCAGGGCTTCCATTCAATCATCGAAACACCACGAAGGCAATTTCTATGAACGTTATGACAAAGAAACAAATTCCTTGTGTGTTCGTGCTTGTGATAGAAAGAATTAAGCACGGATGATTGCTTATAGGCTCAAAATTTGTGTAAACCACTGAGACAACAGTAAGTTAAACACAGACTCAATGTGCATGAGTGAAGTGCGAATGTGGGGCAGACTTCCTTCTTTTCAATATCCAAATTTTCCAAATGAAAATCAGATAGCAAATGTGTTGCTTCCCCTTTGAAAATGAAACATTTTCTTTTTAAAAAGAAAATGAGTAGATGGTGAGGTTCGATCAAGAGTTGGCATGGGCTAGTTGCCTGTTTCAATAATGATCACCAAAGAATTGTGAAACATTAGAATTGTGGCTGCCCGACTCAGAAAAAGTTGGTGCAGAGTTCTGATATTCTTTTAACTCTGTTCTCACACCCTCTTTCTTTTAAACATTAAGCTTACTCTAACCGAATGATCTTTTTCATGTATAGCTCATCACTCAATCTTTTCGACTTCTCACACTCAATCATTATGGATTAACCTCTTGGGTAGAAATCATTGGTTAAGGTGATTTCGTAGAAGTTGTGTTAAGTCCTAGCACAATGAAATCATGGTTTTCCTATGATGCATATGATGCTCAAAATGGTTTAGCTTATCATGTAAGCTCATGTAAAAACATTGAAATTACACTCCCAAAATATAAAATCTGATGAAAAAATCGGGAAGTGGTTTGAACATTTAAGAATGAAAACATGTTCTTAATGATTGAAAGTTGTCCTTCTTTCAACCAAATATGAGATTAAGATAAAGGATTATACCTTAACGTGCGATCTTACATCTCATGAAGCTAAGCTTAAAGTCATAAAGATATGATCTTGTAAGTGTTTCTCAAAAATTCTGCAAAAGTCTTATGTCAAGTTAAAGTAAAATTTATTCACTTAAATTGAAAAGACAAAAAGCAGTAAAACTATGAAAGTACGAGTTCTGATCAGAAAGAATCAGAAGTCATATCCGTACTCCTTTGACTTGAAGAGCTCCCCCTAAAATCATGCATTACAAAAAATTTGACATAAAAGGTAAATGCAACAATTTTATGAGCTCCCCCTCAAAATAACATTGACCAACTGTCAATATCTTCTCATACACCCCCTTGGATCATGAACAGAATATTTGAAGTGCAGATATCAATCAGAAATAAGAATGAAGAAATGATGAAAAAGTATACAAATAGAAAACTTTGATAGGTAACTACTGATTATATCTTAAAATTTAGCATACCAAGCTTAGAGACAAGAAAGGTGAACCTCTTTTCGTCTAAAGGTTTGGAAAACAAATCGGCAAGTTGATAGTCAGCTTTTACAAAGAAAAGTTCAATTGTTCCTTTTTCGACATTATCTTTAATAAAATGATACCTGACATCTATATGTTTTGTCTTGGTGTGCTGAACAGGATTCGCTGTTATCGCGATGACGCTCTTTGAGTCACAGTAGATTGGGATTTTGTTGAAGTGAGAACCATAGTCGCGTAATTGTGTTCTCATCCATAAGACCTGAGAACAGCAGCTAGCAGCAGCTACATATTCTGCTTCGGCCGTTGAAGTTGAAACACAAAGTTGCTTCTTCGATGCCCAACTTACGAGTTTATCACCGAGGAACTGTACATGTCCTGACGTGCTCTTCCTGTCTAACATACACCCAACATGATCTGCATCTGTATATGTTTTTAGTTCAAAACTAGTATCTTTAGGATACCACATACCAAGATCTGCAGTCCCCTTCAGATACCTAAATATACGCTTAACTGCAGACAAATGGATTTCTTTGGGATTAGCCTGATATCTTGCACATAAGCATGTTGAGAACATTATATCTGGCCTAATAGAAGTAAGATACATCAAAGAACCTATCATCCCTCTGTAAGTCCTAACATCAACAGCCTTTCCCGAAGGATCGGTGCCAATCTTAGTACCTGGTGCCATTGAGGTACCAATCGATTTTGAATTTTCCATTTTGAACTTCCGAAGAATATCAAGAATGTATTTTGATTGATTGATAAAAATCCCCGATGAAAATTGTTTTACTTGTAATCTGAGAAAGAAATTCATCTCTCCTATCATATTCATCTGAAATCTTGAAATCTTGACACCATAAGGTTTGAAAAATTCTTACAGTACTTAGGATTTGTAGAGCCAAAAATAATATCATCCACATAGATTTGAATAAGAATGATATTGGCTTTTTCCCTTTTAATAAACAAAGTGGTATCTACCGTACCTTTTGAAAAACCAGACTTGACTAAAAATTGAGATAGGACTTCATACCAGGCGCGAGGAGTTTCTTTCAGTCCATAGAGTGCTTTGTCGAGAATGTAGACATGATGCGGTTTCTCTTGATTGACAAAACCTTCTGGCTGAGAGACGTAGACTTCTTCCTTTAGAATGCCATTCAGAAAGGCAGTCTTCGCGTCCATTTGAAAGACCGTGAAGTTCTTATGGGTTGCGTAGGCTAGAAAGATTCGAATTGCCTCTAAACGCGCCACAGGAGCATAAGTCTTGTCATAGTCTATTCCTTCCTCTTGCCTGTATCCTTTGGCAACAAGTCTTGCCTTGTTTCTGATAACGGTACCATCTTCATCTTTCTTGATCTTGAAAACCCATTTCGTACCTATTATTGTTTTACCTTGAGGTTTGGGTACGAGTCTCTAGACTTTTAGAGCGTCGAACTGATTCAACTCTTCTTGCATTGAAGTCACCCATTCTGGATCAGCAAGTGCCTCTGATACGCGAGTTGGCTCGAACTTGCTCAGAAAGGAGTCATGCATACACATATTCATTGACGCTGACCTAGTTTGCACCGGTTTGGATGGATCACCAATGATCTGGCTTATCGGGTGCTCTTTGGTCCATTTATGTTCATGAGGTAGTGGATTATATGAATATATATCGATGTTATCATCTATGAATCCACTGGTACCTGCTTCAGCTTGTTCAGGAGGAATGATGGTTGCAGTTGAAGCAGTAGGTGCAGAAGGCTCAGTAGGTACAACTTGGAGAGGCTGTAGATCAGTCCGTACAGAACAACCTACTAATGCAGAAACTTCTGTCGCTTCATTATTTGGCACAACTTCAACTGTTGGAGTCGGCATTTGAACTGGAATTTCTTGCTGAATCGGGGAGTTGGATTTAGTAGAGATATCTGAACTGGTTGGATGAGTAGTCGTTAAGTCTTCCATCCTGTCAACCACAACAGATTTCTTTACATTAGATCCAAGAAATTCATCATAAAAGAGTTCAAATAATAAATCTAAATCAGATAAATTATTAGTAGACGTTGATGCTTCATCTGATTTGTTCTATTGAGACGCAGGTTCTGGACTGATTTGCCCAGAAGCTAGTACTCCAGTTATCACGGGTTCTGAACTGTGTTGTTCGGAAGCCATCTCTTCATCAAACGTAACATTGACGCTTTCAATAACCGTCTTTGACTTCTTCAGATATACACGGTATGCAGTTGATGTAGAGGAATAACCAATGAAGATGCCTTCGTCCGCCTTGGCACTGAACTTGTTCAGACTCTCTTTATCGTTTAGAACAAAACACTTACACCCAAATATATAGAAATATTTGATTGTCGGTGTTTGATTGTTGATCAACGCATAAGGAGTCTTCTTGAAACTGCGGTGTATCATGGAGCGATTCTGAGTGTAGCACGCAGTTGATACAGCTTCAACCCACAGAAATAAAGGTAAGTCTGATTGACTTAGCATAGTACGAGCAGCCTCGACTAGCGTCCGATTTCTTCTTTCGACAACTCCATTCTATTGAGGTGTACGAGCAGCAGAGTATTGATGTGATATCCCGACTAATTCAAGATATTCTTGAACTGTTTTGTTTTTGAACTCTGTGTCGTTGTCTGTTCTTAGAAGCTTGACCGGTTTCTGCAGATTTACCTGGGTCGTCTTCAGGAATATGATGAGAACATCAGGTGTCTCATCTTTTGAACGTAGAAACTTGACCCAAGTGTATCGCGAATAGTCGTCCACGATAACTAGTATGTACTTCTTTCCGCCTAGACTTTGCGTTCGCATCGGACCACAGAGATCCATATGCAACAACTTTAACGGAGCGCTTGTACTCGGTTCAGGCTTTGGTTTATGTGGAGCCCTCTTCATCTTTCCCTTTTCACATGATGCACAAATATGTTCTTTTTCATACTTCAGCTCTGGAAGTCCTTTGACAAGTTTTCCACTTACCAGCTTGTTGATGTACCTAAAGTTGAGGTGAGATAGTCGTCGATGCCATAGCCAGCTTTGTTGCATCGATGCTTTCGAGAGTAGACAAACCTGCTTGTCAGTATGGACGTTTGACAAATTGATTGTGTAGAGGTCGGACTTTCTTGTGCCGACCAAGAGTTCCTCGTCTTCTTCAGTGCGAACTGAACACCTCTTGGCTTTGAAATTGACCTCTAAGCCTTTGTCACAGAACTGGCCAATACTGAACAGGTTGTGTCTTAAGCCTTCAACATAGCTCACCTCTTGATCGTGACATTGTCATGTACCATATCACCATATCCCATTATTGGTGAAAACTGGTCGTTGCCGAATCTAACTGTTCCGCAATACTTCTCTGTAAAGTTGGACAACATCTCTTTTTGTCTAGTCATATGCTTGGAACATCCGCTATCCAAGTACCACATATGACGGATCTGCACAAGAGAAATTACGAAGCAAGAGATTTAGATATTCATAAAAGAAAATTGGAGTAAGGATTTTTGAGCATTGAAGTGTGGGTCTTGAACTGTTGTATTCAAGAGCCATTATTCTTTGAGGTACGAGTCCTAGACTGTTTTGTCTAGAAGTCATTGTTCTATACTCCTCCTTAAACTTTGGGTGCCTGCAACACAGATTTAGCTTTTGGTACCCATTTGAAATTGGGTCCAACTGTGTTAGCACTAGATTTTGGTACCCATTTGAAATTGGGTCCGCTTTTCATTTGAAATTCATTTGAAGCATCAGAATGATATGAGTGCACATGATAATTTCCAAACCAAACCTCAGAATCTTGACAAGAAGTAGAAACATGTTTATCATAAAACGAAGACTTTCTAGCAGTTAAAGATAACTGGAATAATTGCTTAAAAGAGTATTGCTTGCGAGAAACAACAAGTTTTGGTTTCAAAATAGTAGCAACATTCGTATTCAAAACATCTTTACTAGGTGAAGTCTTATTACAATTAACACTACAAAATGATTTATCAGTCTTGTCAAGCTCCTGTTTTGGTTGCCATTGAGATTTAACTTCTGGCCTTTTCTTACTCAGATCTAAAACATTTGAAAGTGGTGATTTATACTTTTGAGCAACAAAAGAATGCTTCTTCTTTGGCTTACCAGTAGTGATCGATTTCTGTGAATGCTGAGATTTAATCTTACCTTTAGCATTCTTAGAGTTCATAGAGACCGATTTATCAACTTTCGTTGATTTTGTACCTTTCACTGGCATATGGGTTTTTCCCAATGATTTCACAATAAAAGATGAATGGTTAGGAAGTTTTGCATTAAAGTCAAATTGATCAAAACAATCATCCAAACCACCGTCAGAGTTTAGAAAATCAAACTCTCCATTTGTTAAACCAAAACTATCTTTAGATTTTGAAGCCTTAGAAATAACAACATTTTTCAGCACAGTTGAAAAAACCTTTTTGTCGGTCCAACAATACTTATCAAGTTTATAGAATAACAACACAATAAGATTACCAACCTGTTTGATATATAAAATAACGATTACAGGATTGATCTATGAAGCTTGGATTTGTGTTCTATATGTTTTCTCTCTTTTACACTTTGATGTGTGTGTTTGTATGTGTGATTCTTGATCTGATCTAGAGAGGATTGTTAGAGATATCACAATCTAATCCTAGTGTGTTGAACACACTTCCTACAACTTGCAATATAAAACTATAAGCCTACCTAATATCTATTCTAATAATATACATAATATCTAAACTAGATATTATGTAAACTAACTAAATACTAGAAAGGGAAAATTGCATTAAAATGGAACCAACTTTACTCTAATTCCTCTTTTAGGGAACCAACTTGCAAAGCATTCATATTAGGGTCTGTGACAAACTTTTCGTTTATTTAAGGGACTCGTTAACCTGGTAACCTACAAATGGTGATGTGGAGCCGGTAAAATCTGATGTGTCACTTTTTTTTTAAAACCAACTAAAATTCCATGTAATCAATTAAAAAAAAATAATATACCCCTAATTCCATTTCATTTACAAATCCAAAATCTCCTTAGGCTCCTCATGATTCTTCCATTACAGCGCCGCCGAAGCACTTCGTCTTCTTCCTTGGGTTGTTCCTGTTCTACAAAGCCTTCTCAACCGCCAGATGGATCACCTCCTCGTCGGCGCCGGCTACAAAGTCCATTCAAATAACCTCCAACAAGTCGATGAGCGTCTTCAACGCCTGGAAATCGTTATGGTAAAGTCCTATTCATTTGAGATCTCAAAGCTTGTAAACGACCACATTCATTACAACTTATAGTTCCTGTTTTTAATGGTGACCCTCTGCCTCCCTCCATCAACGAGCAAAAGAAATATCGTGATGCAAAGGAAATCGAAGGAAATGGGTGGAGAGGCTGCAAAGGAAAAACAAAAGAAATATTGTTGGAGATTGGAAAGGAGTTGCAACTATCATGGGAGGAAGATGATGCAGCTCTGTGAAGATGATTGCAGGCCTTGCTGTTGGGTTTTACTTTAGTTTTTTTTCTTTTTTTTTTCAAATGAACATCCACATAATTTAGTTTTTTCTTTTTAATTTTTTGCCACATATTTTTAGGTAACCGGTTACCTGCTTATCAGGTTAACCAGTCCTTTAAATAAACGAAAAGTTTGTCATAGACCCGAATGTTTTGAAAGTTGGTTCCCTAAAATAGGAATTAGAGTAAAGTTGATTCCATTTTAATGCAATTTTCCCTACTAGAAACTAACTAAGTTAACTTTATCTAACTATTACAATACTATAACTTAGATATTAAATCTAAGTAAACTAATACAATTACATTGACATTTATTACAAATAGACATAGACTTTTATATCGAGAGTCGACGTTCCGGCTTTAGCTTCAGATTGCGATCTTCAGTTTGGATGATCTTGAATCTAATGAGACTGTGGTCTAACAATCTCCCCCTTTGGATCAAGATCATTTAATAAAAAGATTTATCCAATTCAGTCTTCTTGTTCAGCTCAGAAGATGCAATCTCTTTCTCTGAAATCAGCATGTCTTCAATCTAACAATCTCTCCCTTTGAAGAGTGGACGTGATTCTTGAAACATGTGATCTTTGGCATTTCTTTTGTAGTCATTATCCCCCTTTTTGATGTTAAGTGCAACGACTTCATCAAAATTATTTGTAAGAAATGTTTATCTTGCGGTTAGAGCCCCTGATTCGTCAATTCATATGATATTCATCCAGATCTTTGCAAATCCAGACAAAGTAGTCGTGTAACACCTGAATCAACAAATGAATCAGTTAGAATGCCTGTCAGTAACACGAAATCACTGAGTGTAACTAATACACATTGGAAAGGAGCTGTTTGATGTTGACTCCCCCAGGGCTTCCATTTAATCATCGAAATACCACGAAGGTTATTTCTATAAACGTTATGACAAAGAAACTAATTCCTTGTGCGTTCGTGCTTGTGTTAGAAAGAATTAAGCACTTGATGATTGCTTATAAGCTCAAAATTGTGTAAACCACTGAGACAACAGTAAGTTAAACACAGACTCAATGTTCATGATTGAAGTGCGAAGGTAGGGCAGACTTCCTTCTTTTCAATATCCAGATTTTCCAAATGAAAATCAGATAGCAAATGTGCTGCATCCCCTTAGAAAATGTGAAACACTTTCTTGTTGAGAAGAAAATGAGTAGATGGTGACGTTTGATCAAGAGTTGGCATGGGTTAGTTGCCTGTTTCAATAATGATCACCAAAGAATTGTGAATCACTAGAATGGTGGCTACCCGGCTCAGAAAAAGTTGGTGCAGAGTTGTGATATTCTTTTAACTCTGTTCTCACACGCTCTTTCTTTAAACATTTTGCTCACTCTAATCACATTCATTTCTTTTCGACTTCTCACACTCAATCACTATGGATTAACTTTGTGGGTAGAAATCACTGGTTAAGGTGATTCCATAGAAGTTGTGTTAATTCCTAGCACAATGATTATTGTTTTCCTATGATGCATGTGAAGCTTAGATTGGTTTAACTATTTCAGTTAAAGCACAATATTGATCTTTGAAAACATTTAAAATACACTCCCATAATATAAAATCTGATGAAAAATCGGGAAGTGGTTTGAACATTAAAAACAATGTTTTCCAATGATTGAAAGTTGTCCTTCTTTCAACTATATATGAGATTAAGATAAAGGATTATACCTTAACGTGTGATCTTTCATCTCATGAAGCTAAGCTTTAAGTCATAAAGATATGAACTTGTAAGCTTCTCTCAAAAATTCTGCAAAAGTCTAATGTCAAGTCAAAGTAACGTTATTCACTTAAATTGAAAAGACAAAAAGCAGTAAAACTTTTAAAGTACGAGTTCTGATCAGAAATAATCAGAAGTCATCACCTTTTTAACTCCCCCTGAAATTATGCATTTTAAACTTATCATTGAAAAAGATATGCATTTAAAATTTCAGAGAAGTATGTACTCCCCCGTGATGGTTGATTTCCTCATTGGAGTATCGGAGTACAATTTATCATATCAGCACAGGAGTAAGGTCTTTTGATCATTGAAGTGCGAGTCCTAAACTGTTGTGTTTAGAAGTCAAACTTCGTTGAAGTACGGGTTTTGAACTGCTGTGTTCAAAACCCATTATTCTTCCTACTCCCCCTTGACAGTAGGTGCCTGCAACACAGGTTTAGTTTTCTTTGGTACCCACTGGTATTTTGGTCCATGAAAGTTAGTTGCAGTTCGTATGGGGGTAACTGAGTAAGAACCATACCAGTAATGGTCATTTGTCTTGTGAACAGGATCATGTGTACGACAATAAGAACAATAAAATTTCTTACCTGACAACCTGATTAATTGATCTCTCGTGTAAACGAAATTCAGGTTTACCTTTCAGCGCATTGTTCTTCTTGGCATTCTACGTATGTACACATGAGCTTTTACATTTCAGCTCTTCTTTAACTGGTTTCCTGTTCCAGACCAGTTCAGCTTCTTCCTGGAAGCTTCTTCTCCTTCTTTGATGTGTACCTGAAAAATCTTTATTCCTGTCATAGAAAAGATTAGTAGAATGAATCTGATTAGAAGATTTAACTGACCTTTTGAAAAGAGCAGTTTTCTGATGTGAGCTTGCGGCTGGTTTGTTAGAACCAACTGAATTATTTCTAGGTGAGTGGATTTTTGACTCTGGAGTCGTTCGCTCAGTCACCACCACCGTCTTTGTAATAATATCTTGAAGTGCTTTTACCTTTGAAGAATAACTGTCTCTTTCTTTGATAAGGAGATCAATCTTCTTCTCAAATGCAGACTTCTTTTTCTTCTCTGTCAGTGCAAATTTAGACAATTCAGATAGCTTTGCATTAAGCTTCCTAATTGCAGCTTCAAAGGTGCTTCTCTCTTCTTCAAATCCTTTCTTAGCACCCTTCCTTCTATCTGTTATTTCTTTTAAGAATCCAGCTGACTTTAGATCATTTGCCTTCCTCTCCTTGGCAAACTGATCTCTTTCCAATATGATTACTTTCTCAAAGTCTTCAACTTTTTGAGAAAGCATTAAACATTTAAGCTCGAGTGTCTTCTTCTATTCAACACTCTTCTTGGAAGGATCTGAGAACTTCTTTTCAAAATATGATATTTTCTTTTGAAGCTCAGAGTTCTCAGCTTCCAAAACCTTAACTCTTGATGACACTGTTGATCCTCTCATCAACTTCTCAATATGTTCCCATAACAGCTTTCCTTTAGTCTCTTTGCTAAAAAAGATCTCTTTTGAAATCTCCTCAGACATTCCATTCAGTAGGAAAGATAAAGCTAAGTTGTCAGCGTCATATCTCTTTCTTTGCTCGTCTGAGTACATACTTAGTGGTAATGGACAATCTTGATCTACTCTTTCTCCATTATTCTTTATAGTATAACACATTGTCCTTGGAGCTGTCATACTCCCTTCACTCAGAGATTTTCTAATGAATATACCCAGATCATGTCGTTCAATGAAGTCCATGAACCGATCTTTCCACTGTTCATACTCTCCACTTAAGAGTACAGGTGGCGTCGTGTCGGTTCCGATAGCTAGAGATTTTCTTGACATCCTGTTTGATTAAATGTGCAATAAAAACTTGGATTTGACCGTTAATACAGATAAAATTTGATCACACAAGAAATTTTGTCCCCCTAGGCAGACTTAGCACGGGGGTCCCTATTGCAGTTTCGAAAAATTTGTCTAAGTGTGAAATTTGAGCAAAATTCAGGTTTGCGTTTGAAGAAGGTTTGTGGGTCTAGTGAGAAGCGCACTCTGAGGTATGCGGGTCTAGTGAGGAGCGCACACTGAGGTATGCGGGTCTAGTGAGGAGCGCACACTGAGGTATGCGGGTCTAGTGAGGAGCGCACACTAAGGTGTGCGGGTCTAGTGAGGAGCGCACAATGAGGTGTGCGGGTCTAGTGAGGAGCGCACAATGAGGTGTGCGGGTCTGACTTGGAATCGAGAAGTTTGAGCTATGCAGGTGCTTTGGGAGCCGAGAAGTAAGGTATGCGTTTGTAGTTGGAACCGTACAGTGAGGTATGCGTTTCCTTTGGGACGCGCACAATAGAACTATGCGTTTGATGTGGGAGCCGCAAAGTTGACGTTTGCGGGCTATTCTTCCTCTGTTGTGCGTTCGTCCTGAACTTCAACAAATCGACTAAAATTTGTTCCTGTAAGCACAACCAAACAATACCCTTATGTCTAGAATCACTTCTAGAACAGAATGAAAGCACTCGATCTCTCTAAAACACACTTTTTCGAAATAAAATCGATGGCACAGTACGTTTCTTCACTCGACTGTATACTCATAAAATCCACAAATTGGAACTCGATTTAAGCTTAAAAGTGAAATCAAATATCAACAACTCGATCTAGCATGTAGATCGATCACAACCTGATCGATTCTAACACCTAAAACAGTTTAAATCTCCAAATCGATTTCTAATAAGAACACAGAGACGTTTTTCTTTTAAAACTTGATTTGATCTTAATCAGGCTCTGATACCAATTGTCGGTCCAACAATACTTATCAAGTTTATAGAATAACACAATAAGATTACCAACCTGTTTGATATATAAAATAACGATTACAGGATTGATCTATGAAGCTTGGATTTGTGCTCTCTATGTTTTCTCTCTTTTACACTTTGATGTGTGTGTTTGTATGTGTGATTCTTGATCTGATCTAGAGAGGGTTGTTAGAGATAGTACAATCTAATCCTAGTGTGTTGAACACACTTCCTACAACTTGCAATATAAAACTATAGACCTACCTAATATCTAATCTAATAATATACATAATATCTAAACTAGATATTATGTAAACTAACTAAATACTGGAAACTAACTAAGTTAACTTTATCTAACTATTACAATACTATAACTTAGATATTAAATCTAAGTAAACTAATACAATTACATTGACATTTATTACAAATAGACATAGACTTTTATATCGAGAGTCGACGTTCCGGGTTTAGCTTCAGATTGCGATCTTCAGTTTGGATGATCTTGAATCCAATGAGACTGTGGTCTAACACTTTTGTTCAAGCTCAATCAAAAGTCTTTGATCTGTTAAAGAGTTCTCGAGTTCAGAAATTTTACTTTCTAAAACGAGAGGAGGGACGTAAAGTTTACCTTTAATAGGTTTCGCCTTCATTTCATTGACAGAATAACTTTGAAAAAAATCATTTGAAAGATATTTCTTTTGATAAATTGGATCATCATTATAACTATTATTCAACTTCGCATAATAAAATGGAAGGTGAACTTTAGATGATTTCTTCCATTTTTCAGTTTCTTTGGCTTCATCCTCTTTTGATAGTCCAGTATTGAAAACTTTAAGTTTAGGGTATCGGTGAGAAAGATTCATAAAAGTAAAATCATAAAGTGCAGGCACTTCAAATATACCCTTTCTAAGGCAGTAAGGTTTCTCATAACCAATTCCCCAATTGTCTTTATTCTCTTTTGGTTTGTTAAGATGAATGGTTTGCTCAGTTTGACCCAGTGAGTATAACTTCTTTTCCAAAGCATCTAATTTTACAAGTAGAGATTTGTTTTCTTCGGTACACGAAGAATACATTTTCGTAAGCTCTTTTAAATCAAACTCACTCTTTCTCAATTTAGACTTTATTTCAGAATTCTCTTTAAGAATTATTGTCTGTTCTTTTGCGCTGGTGTCAATGTTTTTATGTAAAACATCAATTAATACTTTCTTCCTAGCAATTTCATTGCTAAGTTTCTGTATTGATTGGTTTTTGTCAGTAATAACACCCTTTTCTTGCTTAAGCTTCGACTCTAACTCTTTGAGTTTAATCAACATGGCATGCATTTGATTTAAGAAATCAGTATGAGTTAAATCACATACCTCATTTTCCTCATCATCAGAATTAGCTTCAGCATCTAATTCTAGCTTTCCCATTAAGCACATGTTTGCCGCCTCATCCTTCTCTTCATCCTCATCTTCCTGGTTTGAATGATCAAGCCAGTACTCATCTTCTTCCATCAACGCCTTACCAGCCTCTTGTTGCTTTGCAAGAAGCATTTTGTTCTTGTAGTAGTCGGAGTTTCTGACTTTGGGTCTTCGACAGTCTTTGGCAAAGTGACCTATTTTGCCACAATTGTAGCACGTTGGAGGTTCTGACTGACTGGATCCTTCAACTTTAATCCTTCTCTCTTCAGGCTTCCTCTCCTTTATTCTCTTTCCTTCAAACCTCTTTCCTTCAACTCTCTCCTTGTGGACATAGTTGTTTGGACCAGAAGAATACCTCTGACTGTTTGAACTTGGCTTCTTGTAGAACTTCTTCTGAAAAGCCTTTGTCAGCATGAGCATTGCCTTCTTCAGTTGTTCACAGTCATCCGAGTCAGAGTTTGCTTCAGCTTCAATTTCTTCTGATTCATACACAATTGTCTTATTCTTCTTCTTTTTCACAACAAGAGCAACTGTATCATCAACTGTCTTCCCTATCTGCCTCTTTTCATCTAGTATTTCATCCACCTCTTCTTCATTTTGTTTGAGGGTTTCATACACCTCATGAAGTGGAATCTCGTTTAGA